>JALGBA010003980.1:0-1377500 GCA_023970755.1 Azemiops feae | reverse complement strand
TGCTCATCAAGGTTAATCATGGTTGTCTATATGGTAATCACTTTGAAATGTATTCAGATAACAGCGGTTTCAGGTGTAATCATCAAAGCTGGTTGGTCAGGCATTCCAGATAGTGGTTCTTTTCAGAACCTTTTTTTTAAAGGGTTGGTTAACTACCTCAGTAGCAGAGGATTGAACTATACCCTATCTGTACTGTACATAGAAAATCTTTGTAGATAAAATCAAGACTTGTTTAATTTTGACAAGAGGGTAAAATATATACCAAATGTAACATTCTAAGTTGCCTTTAATTTCAGAGGCTTTGTAAAAGATTCCCTCCTGTCCATCATAACAGGCCTTGTTTTTGTCGTATTTTGTGGCTGAAAAAGCAGCCTTGCTTCTTCAGATATTGTAGTTATTTGGATGTATAATAGTTTAGCAAGATGTTACTTTTTGTAAGACATCAAATGTTAAAAAAAAGTGCATCAGCAACTTGTACTAAATACTGCAGTGTCCCTTTATAAAAGGTCAGACTAAAACTGACAGCTGTACAGTGAAGCCTGACATTTGGATATTTTGAAGTTTTTCATAAATCATAGAAAATAGTATATGGCTGTAGTTTAGCTTTTTAGGTAAAGGTATGTTTTCTCATTAGTGCATTTCTTACTGCTGATTGCTGTAAAAACAAGCAGATCAGCTTTCCATTTTCTCTTTATGCAGATCATGATAATCTGTAGAGTAGAATACAATCATTTGTGCTATGTTTTAATTTTCTAAAGCACCTTGATGACAGTGAGTGTTAAGTGGTGAAGCATCCTCTATTGAATCACTCTTCCAAAAAGTTCTATCAAGTCCAACTATGCATAGGTAAGATACACTATGAACTAATACGGACTTCACAGAAAGAGCTTTTGTTATACCTTCCCCAAAGGGATACTGCAGTTGTTACTTACCTGTAGGCACCACAATAAGATCTGAGACACCGAATTAAGGTTTTATACACACCAGTTCCCCAGTAAATGAAAAAATTTAAAAAAAAATAGATGTCATATGTTAAATTGCTCATTGCAAACAATCATTTTGCATTCCTGCAAATAAAATTGTTTTATACTGTAAGCTGGAGGCAAGTGTAACTTATTTTTGTAATAAAGTTTTTATTTTTTTTATGTGTCATTAATATAAATGTGTGTTAGTGCAGAAATCTTCTGGTTTAAAAACTCGTGCGCACACATTTCAGTATGTTTACTTGTATTTACATTTTTTAGAATAGTCATTTCCAGTAGTCTGTCTCTCACATTAATTGAATTTTTGTTATATTAATAAACCATTTTAGTATATTGTATGTCAATTACTGGGATAGCTGGGACATAAAGTGTAATTTAAAATTTGTCAAGTATTCATGGGAATATGTAAATGTGCCTTGCTAGTTAAGAGAAAAGCTAAGTGGCTGATGGTAAAAAGTCATTGCTTAATGAAACACCTATTGCCACAGTTTCATATGCTGCCCATGGTAAAGTTCTACTTTCCATATTTGAATAAGAAATATGAGTGTTGCATCAGCTTCTAAAATCTTAAACTTGATAGGATGAGGTTTATGGAATTTAGGTTTGCTAAATGTAGCCTTAAATTTTGATTTCATTGTAATCCTTGGTATTGGCAATCCCAGTGCCAAGGAAGTTGAAATGCTCCCTTCAATGAGGTTGTAGTGCCAACTGGCATCTTTACTGTCATGGTTTAATGAAGAGCACTGTCAAGGTGTTCATGCCAAATCTGACCTGATTCTTTATAGGAATTTTAGAAAGAGGGAAAACCATCTTACTTTGGATCTTCCAAATCCCTTGCATTGCTGAAAAACAAACTTCTTAAAAGTTTTCAAGCATGACTGATTTTGATGGGGGGAAGTAAATAATTATTTATTCAGAACAAATATTGATGCAGATGAAAAATGAAAATTTACAATAACATGGAAGCTGAAATTGTAATCACACGTCCACAAGATAAGGTGGGCTATAGGATACATGTCAAAATGGACTGGAATTGACTTACCTGTAGAGTTTGTAAAGAAATGGTGAGTAATAAGTAACAGAATCTTGACAGTGTTCTCGAATAATTATGAATTCAAGCCATTCTGACTTTTACAATTAAACATTATTTGCACTGTTCTGACATTGGTGCAGTTTTTTTAACAGTATAATGATAAAGCTACAGTAAAATGCATGTGGAAACTTGTATTGTGGAAAAATTGATCTTTTAAAAAAAATGTTAATTTTGAAAGTTTTAAAATTGAATATGTAAAGGAAATGATACTTCACTAATGGATATATAGATATATGGTTTTAGATAACACTTAATTGATCATGATGGATGTCATTGTTGTAAATCACATCAACATTAATTGACGTTATCAGGATATGATGCTTACGAAATATCACACATCCTGTCATATTAAGACGGAGGTTTACTATTGTATTACAGCAGAAATGTTGGAGGTATATAATTCTATGTTAATGAAGGTATTTGTGTTCCAGAATTGAGTAGCTTATGCAAGTTACTGTTGAAGCTTATAGAAGAGCTTACAGAAGACTAAGGATTGGAACTAGTCTATTTTAATGAAAAATAGTATTTCTTGGAACTCATGTTTAAAGCAATTATTCTAGACTTTACAGTCTACATTACATAGCATATAGCTGAACTAAAGTGAACTTGATAAGCAACAATATTTGCAAACATTAGTGAGTATAAGAAGTGATGAGTAAACTAAATTTGATTGTTTATACTCTAATAAGTACTCTTAATGTCACAGGTAGTATATAACTAAGTTTGGCTGAAGTGGAAAAAAATCTGGAAATCACAGGGCTTATATACTAGACAGGGGCAATTGCCACTATTTGAATAGTTTGCCATGTATTGACATGATCATCAAAAATTAAGCACAATTTAAGACAGTCTTTAAAGAATATTCTGACAAATCATTAACTGAGAATTGTCAGCTATATAAAGGTATCCTGAAATTCTGTTTGCCCTTCAAAGATGGCTTTTAAAGAAAACTGTAAAAAAGTATGCATATACTTTTGATAGTCCTTGGTAAAAAGTTATGTTCTATGAAGTAAATAGGGGTGATGTTAAGCATACTTTACTACAGTAAAAGTTAAAAAAAACCACATTGGAAATGAAACTCAAATTATTAAAAAAAAGATTTATTAAAAATGAAAAAGTTGTAAATTGATTTAAGATCGTACAACTTACTTTTGAGATTAGAATCAGTATTTATAAGTTAAATATGAATGACTAACTGGATACTATATTTAATCAAGCAATGAGTTTTGTTGGATTTAATTGCTGCAAAAGAAACAAACCTGTGACATTGTATTTACTATAGTTGTGTTATGCCATAGTATTCCAGTGAAAGTATTACACTTGTTAATACTTTTTAGAACAAAACTTCAAGATGTTATATGAAGTGTATACTGCTCCCACCCCCAAAAAAGACTTGGAATTCTAGGAATAGTACATGTATTGAACACTCAGAAACATAAAATTAATATTAAATGATTAATGTCATACATATTTAATCCTAATATTCACATACCCTTCTAGAATAGGGATATATTAGTATGATTGTCTGGTATTCTGAAGAGGTTGTGCACAGACAACGGAGGTAAGTAGGTAATAAGATTTCGGTATGATTGAGTTAAAACAGGTGATATGAAATTCTAAAAAGGAAGGAATTCCTCCATTTTAACCCATCTGCAGACAAAAGATGGGAAGAAGGAAAATTTGCCAGTATTGTTCTGCCAAGCACACTAACTCACATTCAATTTGGAAATGTCCATGAATTCACAGATACAGAGATTGGGGGCAAAATGATGCAAGTTGCCCTTTGAAATGTTCTCCCAGAAGCGAGGCGAGCTTCCATTCCTGGCCTTTTGGAAAGATTTGTAGACCTGGCTGTGCTGCCCACAGAGAAGCACATAGCTGTAGAGAGGGCTAACTTGCTGAAGCGCTTCCCCTGCTTGTGAGATATATAGCTTTTGTGTTTTTATGCCTATATATACACCACCCAGAAGTGTTCTGTGAGGGAGATCGATGGTTTCTAAATGTGATCTATATAGGTTAGCCTAGGAATAGAAAAGCATTCATAGAATATTAATATACGAGGACTCTATCTTGAATGCAGACCATAATTGTTTTAATAATGCACTGTATTCCAAGCGGAATCATGAATTCCATGCCAGTACCAAAGCGCTTATTTGTAGTGGGATTACAAGGCTGGGACATCATATATGAGAAAATTACATGTGCAGACATTTGGATGGTTGTGTCAAGAATAACCATACTTGGATTACTTTTTCTAAGAC
Organism: Azemiops feae; assembly: GCA_023970755.1. Classification (NCBI taxonomy): domain Eukaryota; kingdom Metazoa; phylum Chordata; class Lepidosauria; order Squamata; family Viperidae; genus Azemiops; species Azemiops feae. Next base: position 1,373,163 of record JALGBA010003980.1, on the reverse strand, counting down.
TATTCAGATGAAACTCATTTGCTCTGTGGCGATGCCCATTTTGTATAGTTTGCATTTATACTTAGTAGTTTAATTCTGAAACTACGTTTAATTTTTGTTGGATATTGACTACTTCATTGCAAGCTAAAGTACAAAATGTGTATACTTTATTAAAATGACCTAATGAATTTTCTGAAAGAAAAATATCTAAAGGAAACTACAGTACTGTAAATTAGTTTTAGTTTTAAAGTAATGGGTTAGAACAGGAGTGTCAAAACTGCCGGCCCACGGGCCGGATGCGTCATGGCGAAACCGTGCCCACCCCATTGCCGGCAATGGAAAAAAAGTCACGATACATCGCGACACATCACGTGACATTGTGAGTTTGACACCCCTGGGTTAGAAGATTGTGGGAATATCACATGATAATGAGTTCTATGCTTTTTGTTCATGCCACAAAACTGAAGCTTAAAAAGAATTTTTTTTACTTATAATGATCCAGATCACACTGCATAGCAAGCCAAATTAGGTTTATCAAAATGTTAAGAAGCTATTTTTCTTGCAAGTAAATTTTATATTAATTTTTATTTGCACAATAGTAGTAGTTAGCCTTATAGATGACATTATTAAAGGAATACATCCTAGCATAAACAGGTGATATAAAAACCATCTTTCTATATAATGCAGTTACTTAAGCTTTACGATACAAAACTCAAAAAGTTTCAAATACATTTTAATACCTTAGAGAAGGAGGGTTATACTTTCAGCATTAATAACTCAAGACTTTCCATAAATGGAGTTGCCCATAGAGAAGGCTGTGTTTCCTGTTCTCATGCATCTAATTTCATTGGATGAGGGGCATGTCAGAAACGTCCAGAAATTTCCATTTGGGCCAAGAAAATATTTTAAATATATATTCCTTTAAATATTTACAACCCAAATTGTTCATGGTTTTAAAGATATAGAAATGGACTTGGAAATTTTTGGGAGATCCATTATGTAGTCCGATTATATTCATTTCTATTTAGCTCAGCTGAGAGGTTTCTGGGGTATAATATATATCATTGGGAGAAAGAGTCCTGGGGTGTGCGTGATAAAACTGCCTTAAAACACAGCAGCTGTCTCCCATTATAGCCAGGAAAGAATAGGGTTGCAAATTGTAACCGACTTTTTTTTAGCAGAGTTCATCCAGTAAACAGGCTTGTAGCCAGCTTTAAATTAATCTAGAACAGCGACTTAGCAGTAAAATCAATGTGAATTGGTCAGCAAACTCACACAAGCACTTTATCAATAAAGACGTTAATAACCAGTCTCTTGGAAGCCTGCTCCGCGTCCTCGATAACCAGCTAATTATGGAGCCGCACGGGAGTATACCGCATTAGCGGAGCAGGTGAATGCAATTTATCGCTGGTGACGTCCAACTGGTTTGCATCGGAAGTGATGAACGGGAACGGTATACTCCAGGGATTGCTTAAGTATAACTGCCAGCTTCCCTCAATATTTGCCATATCGGCTACAAACGAAAATTGGAATTGATATTCAGCAACATCTGGTCCCCAAGTTTCCTATCATTGCTGAAAAACCATCTTTCTGCAATCTTTTACCGCTATGGATTTGTGGGCAGGATACGCTGCCATCAAGCCCAGGCATCTCTAGGGGAAAAAGCCTTCAGTTCGGGAGGGAACCGCCGCGTTTTTAGAGTTTCAAGGCTTCCATCCAACAGAAAGCGAGAGGCTCGGCGTTCCGGGCATCTGGGCAACGATTGACGCCGCCATTTTAATCGGCTTTATTTCCTCCAGGCTAAAGGGCAACCTAAGAGTCACGGTAAGGGCGGAAGTGCCTCCTTATATTCCGTTCTGCCCCTTCTTGTTTGGTCGATAGCTTTTGCAACTTGAGAGATCGCGAGAAGAATCAAAGAAACGACCGAACTCCGCTTCTTTCAAGCAGCGGTTTCTTGGCGATAACTAAGGGAACGGGGGAGGAAAGTAAGCAAGAACGGCTTCGGGGCCGGCGAGGATTATCTTCCGCCCTGGAGAAGCGACGCTATTGGTCTAGCCCTCCGCCACGTGATGCAAAAGGCTCGAGTGGTGGAAACCGGAAGGCAGGGGCTTTCGGTCCCTTCAAGTGTGCTACGGCGCGCCTGGGGATCCTCGGGTCAAGCTGAAGCTGGGGGCGCAGTCCCCCCCCATCCTCCAGGATGAGGTGGGCACGCGCGGCCGTGGAGAGGCTGTGCCAGCGCGCGCGCCGGGTGGACTTTCTGCGCGAGACCTGCCGGCAATACCCTTTGTTTTGCTGTATCTTTTTGGGGTTCAGTGTGGCAACGCTCCTGCTCAGCCGGTAAGGAGAGAAGCCCGCCTGGGTCCGGGTCCCCCGTTGCGGCGGTGATGCTGGCCGATTTGAGCGAGGTGGCTTGGACTTGGTTACATGTGTTGCTGGCGCAGCTTCTCCCTACGGGGCGATGGAGGAGGATATAACTCGAGAAGGAAAACGATACTTTTTGATAGGATGAAGAAGGGGAAGATGTGATGCTTTCTAAAACAAGAGGCAAAGAGGGCTTGCCTTTTGATATGACTGGGATGCCACGGGAACCATATAAGTTATCCAGTGGTTCTCAAAGTATATAGCGCTGCGATCTCCTAAAAGTCAGTGGATTTGTGTGACAGCCCCGCCCCCCACAAAGGAAATAATTCCATTGAGGTTGGGGAAGAAAGATATGTTACTTTTATAAGTTTTATTCCCATCACCACCATAATATATACCACAGAGTTATTGAATGTTGGGGAACTGTAGTTGTAGGACTTGCTCTGGAAAATGAGGAGTAAAGCTCAGAACCAGTTTTGGTAATGTCCTACTTTACTGTTGCAAGTATGATTGGGTATTTTTTGTTCTTTTTAAATGTGATTTCCAGGGGGCTCTGGCTCACCCATCGAGAACCCCTGGCCAAGTAAGAATTGGAGGCCAATAAGATTAGATACACTGACATGGAAGTGGCTGGATTGTTTCCCCTTCCCCCAGCCCTTCACTTTACAGTACTGTACATGTAACTCGAGCATAGCACACATTGTTTTCACCAACCCGTCAATTATCCAAGTTACTAATTTCTTACCATATGTTTATGCCCTTTTAGCATGATTCAGGCAGGTAGAAGGCATAAACATAAAGATGTATGATTGTTTTTCTTCTTACCAACTTTCTAAAGGAGTCCAGTTAATTTCACTTTTTGTCTCAGTGTACATAATCCACTTATAAACATTTGATGTGAAGGAGGGATTTATAATTTACTAGTGAAACAGCTTGCCTTCAGAAGTTGTAGATGCTTCATCACTGGAGGTTTTTAAAAAGAAACTGGACAGCCACCTGTCTGAGATGGTATAGGGTCTCATATTTTAGTAGGGGGTTGGACTAGAAGACCTCCAAGGTCCCTTCCAGCTCTATTCTGATTGATTGATTGATTGATTGAAAAGCTTCAAAAGTTCCTTTTAGAAAAAAAAGGACAGTATGAATTGTTCTTACTGAGAGATATGAGGAAGTTGATTAAAACAATGGATGTCAACTCCTTCTCCACTAGTGAATTTTAATATTTATTTACAGTATAGGTGTTTTAGAAGACTAATAAGAGTTATAGTTTATACATCTCTTAATGCCAGGTAGAGGAAATCTTATTTATAAGCTGTGGTCATACTGTATGCAAAACAAAACAAAATTCAGACAACAAGTACATTGTCAGAATCTGGAGAGGACCAGTTAAGGAATAACAGACTTGTGAGTCTTGGAAGCATAGCTAAAAAGTTTTTTTTAAAGTAAACTGCTATTCTGATTTTAATTGTCAAGACATAATAGCCTCCAAGGCAATGTGAAACAGTACAGTTGTGTTTACACAATTAGCAAAAAAAAAGTCTGGTTAACAATTGAGTGCTTCCTGCCATTTCCCCCTGCTTGTCTTAAATTGCTTTGTTATCCGAACCTAGAGCAACAACCTCTTTGGAATGATAGAAATAGGGATGTGTAACCAGGGTTTATTGTGGGTTTGTATATGTGGAATTTTTTCCTTCCTGAAATAGTAGGGGAAAGGATCAAAAGTAAGGGCCAGGTGCAAAGGACTTAACCGATTCCATCTGCAGCATGATCCCAATAGTTGCTCTTTGGTTATTGTGAAGAGATTTTCCCCTTAGATTGCAGAAATGAAACTAAAGCATCAAATCCTTCTTTTTCCCTAACCTATAAAATTGCCAGCTTTTTTTTGAATTCAAGACAAATTCATATTTAATACAGTATTTATATCCATTTTGGAAATCTTACACTGTGGAGATAGATTTAAAAAAAAACTAAAGTTGGGTTTTGGTTGCCATTTTCCTTCCTTGATGTATGATATTTGCATATTCCTAACTACAGTACTTTATTTATTTATCAAATTTATTCTCCACCCATCTCACTATCCAGAACGACTCTGGACAACAAAGTAACATTTTCTCTTAAAAATATTAATAAAGCATTCTGTAAATTGGCCTATTGGGCCTGAGTGTGCTATTTCTAAAGTAAATACCATGCAGGATGACTGTTTTGATAGGTATGTTATTATACTTTGGGCATGTAGGTATTGAATATAATATTCCAGATTTGGAGGCAGAGCGATGTTATTTTGCACTGTCTGTTGGATTGTAATTTTTCCCTTTACTTTTGAGGTATCGTCACATCTTAATGATCTTCTGGTCTTTTGTGGCGGGATTTGTAACATTCTATTGTTACTTAGGACCAGATACCCTCTTACCAAATATTCTGTTTACAATAAAACAAAAATCCAAGGTAATGTATAATTTTATCAACGTACTTTTGATACCTCATGATGGACATTAGTGAAATATTGCTTGTGTTCCCTGCAGGCTTCAGCATGTTTAAATGTTAAATGAGAAGCTGACATTTTAGATCTATTCATTAGTAATTACTTTTAGTTGCTTGTGATGCAAATTAAATATATCCTTGATCTAAAAGGAAGAATAAAGTTGTAGAAATAAACTTGTTATTGTGCTAAAGTTGTGTTAAATAAACGTTTTCTTTTACTTTTGCACCCTTATATGTTTTGAAACATTTCCTAGTTGTTCGGCAAATTTGGATACTATATGTAAAGATTTCTAGTGGGAACAGGAAGTCCATTTTGCCATTGTGGATTAATAAAGTTAATTTAATTTCACCCATAGGTTTAATGGCATTTTCTTTAAAAATTTTCATTCTTTTACCATTCTCAGAAAATTGATTGTAAGACAGTCCTTTAATCAATTAAATTATTTGATAGATTTTCATTGATTTACTGGGTAGGATATATTCCTAACATATAAAGAATTATTTTGTTGAGTTCACTGTATAAATACTGAATATATTACCTAGTAGTGAACTAATATTTAGGAATCATGGCCAGGAAGAAATTGTTCATCCTTATTTTGCTTTCTGTATTTTTAGATCATACAAAAAGGCTATGAAACGTGCATATAAAAAAAAGCACACAGAGTCTTCAGATGTAGGTGTTATGAGATTAGTGCTGGCAAGCTTATGAGACTGGAGAAGTGACTTGAGGTTGTAATGAAAGAGGGAGATTCTAAGGCAATTTGTATTTTTCTACTTACAGGTATCCTCGACTTATGACTGCAAGTGACCCCCAAATTTATGTTGCTAAGCGAAACAGTTGTTAGGTGGATCTTTTCCCATTTGAAACCCTTTCTTGCCAGTGAATCACTGCAGTAAAGTTAATACGGTTGTTAAGTGAATCTGGCTTCCCCATTGACTTTGCTTGTCAGAAGGTCGCAAGAGGTGATCATATGACCCTGGGACGCAGCAACCGTCATAAATACACATGACCGTGGGGATGCTACAACAGTGTGAAAAATAACCATGTCACTTTTTTCAGTGCCATTGTAACTTCAAATTGTCACTAAACTGATAGTTGTAAGTTGAGGACTAACTGTATTTTCAGCTAAGGTTTGATATTACTGCTGCTTTAAACAAATAAACCCAGAACTGACTGTAGTGTTAAAAAAGGGGGAACTTGCAAAGTTTTCACTTGCAGCATTATCCAAGGTAAGATTAGGTAATATGTTCCTATTTCCCTGATTTGGTTGGCTTGATGGGAAAGTTAGTCTTTCAGTAGTAGCTAATGGGGAGAAAGGGAAGGCAGAAGAGAAGGAGAAATGACATTTTGAAGTGGGAGTCAAACTCTATATATTTGAGAATTGCTTCAGTGTAAATTAACTGAACTTTCTAGCTAATGTCTCTCAAAATATATTTATGCTAGGCCCGTAGGGGTAGACAACCTTAGCTCAGCATGGCTGGCTCAGGAATTCTGGGAGTTGAAGTCCACGAGTCATAAAAGAGCCAAGGTTGCCTACCCCTGTAGGGGAATATTTTCTGTTTTTTTCCATACTGTACAGGTAGTCCTCAACTTACGACCATAATTGAGCCCAACATTTATGTTGTTGAGTGAGACACTTATCAAGTGAGTTTTGCCCCGTTTTATGACTTTTCTCACCACATTTCTTAAGTGAATCACTGCAGTTCTTAAATTAGAAACACGGTTGTTAAGTGAATCTGGTTTCCCCATTGACTTTGCTTCTCAGAAGGTCACAAAAGAGGATCACATGAGTCCGGGACACTGCATCATAAATGTGAGTCAGTTGTCAAGCATCCGAATGTAAATCACGTGACCATAGGGACGTTGGGTCATAAGTGTGAAAAATGGTCATAAGTCACTTTTTTCAGTGGTGTTGTAACTTTGAATGGTCACTAAATGAACTGTTGTAAGTCGAGGACTACCTGTAATTGCATCATTCCCTCACTTCCACAACTGACAAAGTTTGATCAGTTTTGTTACCAAAAAAAACACCTTGGAATGGATAGCTATTTTCCTAGTATACTGAAGAATGAATTTCTTTCTGTGTTTTGCTTTTAGCAATTAAAATTGCAAGAACAATCTTCCCAGAATGGCAGTTGTGCTATATGTGGAGATATCAAATGTAATAGACATGGGTGAGTTAAAATATTTTGGGAGGTCATTATATTTTCATATCTTAATAAAGATGAATGGAATATTTTTGTTGTTGTTTCTATAGACCTGCATCGCTACTAGAAGATTATCAGCCTTGGTTGGGCCTGAAAGTTCCTTCTAAAGTTGATACTTCCTTATCAGAGGTAATTATTTAGCCTCACCAGTTATAGATAACTCATCTTACTCATTTTTTAAATCAGAGGTTTTTTATTTCAGCAGTATCAATTGCTGTTCTTCTAAAAATGCTTAAATATAAATATTTCTGTCGTATTTTCTAAATCCCAAGATGAACAACAGTTTTCATTATTTTTACAGTTGTTACCCTGGTAGATAGTTAATTCTTTCTGGCTGCTGATAATGTAATAGCATTAGAAAATCTACGTGCTATTATTCAAGTGTCTCATAAACCGAATACATGTGAGAATTTACCTAGCTGTACTCTTGAACCTATAACTATGAAAATAGATGCAGGTAGCCATTGTTGTTATGTATGTTGTGGAATATGTCCTTCAATTGCATGCCATGTCCTTGGTTATCTCATGAACAAGCAACTTGAACTACCAAATATGGAGTGAAAAATATTCTCTGTTTAGTGTTCTTGCATATTTATATGTGCTAAGTATTATTGTTGGCTGTTTTGTGGCATACACATCTTAATTATTTTACTTGTTTGCAGATGTTTGAGCTAGTACTAGAAAACTTTATTTATCCTTGGTACAGGTAAGATTCTTATGTAATTTGCCTTTGAAGTTCCATCTGGTCTTCCTAAAACAGTATTTTGTTATCTTACTTTTAGGTTTAATTGGGTTGTTTAATTATACATTGCTCCCTCCCCCCCCCCAGGTCAATTTGTACCTTAAGTCAAATTATATTGTAAGGTCTTGCTTGTGTGGTGATATTTAACTCTTTGAATTCTGACTTCAGTTTTATTTTCACATGACTATTTTTGTATTTCTGCCTCCATCTTTATTTGTTTACTTAAAGCATTTACATGTCTGCCCATCTTAAACAAATTCTAAGCAGCTCACAACCCAACAATAAAAACAACAAAATAATAGCAGTAAAACTAATCTCTCGCAAGTGTTACCAGCTCTTGTCCAGTATGTATACTTCTCTGGGGATAAAATCCATGACATCCAGTAGGACTTACTACAGAATTAAGAACACTTAACTTTATGGATTCTAAATGCAAGCTTTTTTCCCTTTCCCTGTCTTTATATTGGTATTTTGAGTGTGAGCCAGAAACTTGTGTGTGTAGAATAGATAGAGTATATATGTATGTTGATAGGATAACTTTATAAGCAATTGATTTTTATTGTTAGTTTAGTATTTAACTTTTTTGTCCTGATTTTGCCTGTTCTTGGGAGCATGGTCATGAATATTGTCCATGCATTACTGAGGCAAATACAAGTATGTCAAATTACTTATATGTTTGGGGCAGGGATTCTTCAGAATTGGTTTTGATGGGAGTTGGCAATTCTTAGTTACAAGACAGGATCCTGCGCGATGCAGAATTTTGTTTATGTATATTTATAGCTTTTTTCCTGTTTAATGTTCCTTTGTTTTCATTTTGAGCTACATTAGATTTTCAGCTTTTTATTCCAGCTCTCAGTGCCTTTGATTTATAAGTCTGATTTTTAAATACCTATAGATATTTTCTTCAATTTCTAAATAAAAGAAATTTTGATTAAAGGGGAATAATCCCATTATCTGAGGTATAACTTAAATTCCAAAGCTCCCTAGTAAGGTTTGGTAAGTGTTCCAGTTTTCAAGTTTAAACTTTGCAAAAAAAAAAAAAGTTAAATTAAAATTTAGCATGAAAACTGCTAGAAGACCATTTCAAAGGCTTCCTCAGAATTCTTCCACTTAACGACATTATTAAAAATGCTGCTCTTTAGGAAGTTACTGCAGGGAAAAGTGCTGGCTACTGTTCTGATCTCTAATTTGCTTCAGCAAAAGGCCAATAGGGATGTAGCTTGCATGAGAAATGCGGGAGGAGAGAGGCAGGGCGGGGAACTCTCCCATTAGTTTCAATTACTTCTGCTAGTTCTTCAATTCCATAGAATGATCACTCTGGAATTGGAGAAATGGAGCAATGGGGTTCATCTCCCTGCTTTGCTTGCTTCAAAGAGAAGAGGAGACCTCATTCCCATGCACCCCTCCATTTCTACTATGGCCAGAGAATGGAGGGAGAGAAGGTTTTTTTGCTGTCCTTTTTTTTTATTATTTTTACTTCCGTGGAGCGATTGTTCAAAGGAATCAGTATTAACAGCGGCAGATCTGCTCTCTTCCTTTTTTTTTTTTTTCCCTCCCTTCCCATTCACAGACTAGATACTGCAACAAGTAATCCACAGTTGGTGGTGCAATCTTGACATGTATCTTATGGAATATTATGGGATGTGTGTTGAAAATTGCCATGGTTGGTAAGGTGCTGCCATGGCTTTCTCTGGAAGGAAGTGTTTAAAGAGCCATTTCCTGACCTCCCAGGATCTGCATGATTGGCAAGAAGAGAACTATGACTGATCCTCAAACAAAAGTTGAAAGGCCCCCAAAATTGTTAGCAAGAATTATATTATTCTGAACGCACTTACGAATTTTTTTCAAAATTCTGAATAGCATATTTGAGTAAAGTTCTCAAATTATTAGTGTTAGTATTTATGTTTATAGACCTCAGAATATCATAGGGTTGTTGATTTATAGATGAGAGACACAGGAAATAATGTAAAGATTATAAAATGTATACGAAGAAAAAGTCCACAAACTAATGTAAACCTAAAATAAAACTAGTATTATTGTTTAATAAAATTAAGCTAACCAAAGCGTAGCCAAACTAAGATGGAGCTACATTTTGTTTTGAAATTCTATAGAGAGATAACTGATGATGAATCATCCGTGGATGAACTAAGAGTAACATTACGATTTTTTGCATCTGTGTTACTTCGCAGAATTTACAAGGTGAGAAACACGATGGGATTAATATTGTATTTAATTAATGCTTTGAGGCATAGGCATAGTAAAAAATATTTAAGAGATTATCTCATTGTAAACATAATTGTTTTACATTCATTTAATACTTGTGAAGTTCTTTAAAAAAAACCTTGGAAAAAGTTAGTTTAGTAGAGTAGTGAAAAGTATTTAATGATGAGTTTTTATGAACTATAAAGAGAGAGTTGTTCATCTCTTCTGAATGCTTTTATGAAGTTTGCACAATAGCTCCAAAATAATTCTTAATAAATCCCTAATTTTCCAAGATCTTGACAAGGTGCTATAGGCTATAGAGAATGGGAGAGCAAAGGAAAGTTCCTTTACACAAGCAAAAGCTACTAGCAAAACAAAATTTACTGTAGAATTTTAAACAAGTCTGTTTCATAAGTACAATAATACAGTCAGGAGTTGAACCTGCTAGGTGGCATGTGATTAACATAAATGTGATTGTATAAACAAATATATTTCATAGTTACCTTCTTAGTTGCAATAGAGCAAATAATTTCTCTTCCTATTTGTTCTTCAGGTGAATATTCCAACTGTTACAACAAAAAAAATGCTGAAAGCAGCAATGAAGCATATAGAAGTAATAGCTAAAGCTAGACAGAAAGGTAATATTAAACATTGTATGCCATATATTTAGAAATAAATTGACCATTCTGCTCTTATATTTGCTTTTATTTTTATTCTTTTAAATATTGTCAGAAATGAATTTTCATATGAATTTTACTGAATTTAATTTTTCTACAGTAAAAAATACAGAATATTTACAGCAAGCAGCGTTAGAAGAATATGGACCATCACTCCATGTGGCTTTGAGAAGTAGAAGAGATGAACTCAATTATTTAAGAAAACTTACTGAACTTCTTTTTTCCTATATTCTGCTTCCAAAGGCAACAGATTGCGGGTATATTATACTTCAAGTTATATTATGAAGCTCTAATATTCAGTGTGTTTAAATTTCCGATTTTTGTAAAATAGAAAAGCTAACATGTCAGAAAATCTTGCTATAGGCAGATTAGTCTTCCAGTCTTAATTTGTAACAGATAAATGAACTTTGAAATAGTTGATTCTTTCACTGTTCATGAAAAGCCATCAGTGTAGGGTATGAATTTGGTGTTGTCGATGCTTGATTGTGCTAAATTTCAGTCAGTGAAGGATAATGTTTTATTTATCTTCAACCATCAGGTATGCCACCTCCATTGCACAAAAGGCCACACCAGTATTGAAACTGCTTATCAGGGCCTGCATTGCAAAAAAGGATTCAATTTATTCCACATAAACTTGAATAAAATAACAAATTGCAGACCTGTGGTTTATATGAATGCATTTTATTTGGCTCAAAACCTCTCAGATCCATTGAATACTTATAGTTTGTCAGAAAAACCTGGTCTTTGGAATTGGTTTGAATATTTCCTTGAATTTGCAAAACCAGATATAAAAGTAAATGGATCGGTGCATGAGTTTTGTGTTCATGTATTAGTATTTCTTCATGTTTTATGAGAATGACATGTATAAGAACTTACCTCTCTGCAGTATTCTTCTTGCAGAGAGTTAATGGAGTTCTGCCTCTGGGGGTCAACTAGATAAGGAAGTCCACATCTTTTTGGCCAAGGCTTCTAGAGATGTCCACCAATAAAATTAACTTGTCCAGATTCAATGGAGAATATGGAGAGACCACCATCACAACAACCTTTGCTCTTCAAAGGCATGCCTGCCCATATTTTTGCCTCTGAGTTGAGAAATCAGTGCTAGAATCAAGGACTTTTTTTTCTAAGTGAATGGCTGCAAGTCCCAGATTTGAAATAGACTCCTTAGTACCTCTCTGGGATAACTAGCAATAGCTGTTTTAATACCACAAACTCTGAGAGATCCCGAAGAAGTTCTATTATGTAACTTATCAGGAATGAAAGATTTTTGACTCTGCAATTATGTCACCAGTCCAGTTTGAGGACCACCTTGCCTATTAGTTTATGAACCGGACTTCTATTACCACTTGTCTATACATGCTTTTATATACAAGAAATACTCTACAGAATACCTCAAAATTCACTTTCTTCTCTAGATGCCTTGTTTACTTGTCCCTTTTCTAAAGTGGTTGTAGAACCAGTTATACTGTCTAGAACAAATACCAGTTTTTCTGGGGGAAAACCCCCACTGCCACTGCTTTAATCATTGCATTAACTTTGATAGGCAGATCCCATGATAGTATGTTTGGAATCAGAGAGAGAGAGATTCACATTCTATCTAGCTGGACAGTTCTCTGTTATCAATTAAGAAGTAGCTTCCTCACAAGTTTGCACTAGAGCTATGAGTGTCTGCCTCAAAAAGCTGGCAGTTTATAAAGGGGGAAATATTTCTGGTTGCTGAGACTTCTGTAATTTTATCCTATTCTCTTTCAAGAAATCCACATGAGGAAACTTTAGAGAATCTTATTTTCTGGGGAGATGGAAGTCCTTAAAAGCGGCAGCAGCATCTTTTCTCTCTCCAAGCAGTAGCATAAAAAAAGTTGGGCAGTTGCCATGGAGTGCTCATGCAAAATTTAGAGCACTTTCTTTCAAACATTTTCAAACTTGAGAGCCAGTTTGTTCTAGTGGTTAAGGCGCTGGACTACAAAGCGGGAGACTGAGAGTTCTAGTCCTGTCTTAGGCATGAAAGCCAGCTGGGTGACCTTGGGCCAGTCAGTCCGTTTTAGGCCAACCCATCTTACAGGGTTGCTGTTGTGGGGAAAGTAGGGAAAGTGTATAAATAAATACACTTTGTATAGTCTATGTTATGCTTTTAATTAGTTAACCTTTTGGTTTAGAAGGTGCTTAGCTATTCTAGAAGTTATTTCCAATTGTCTGTTGCATTCAAGCATGTTCTTCTGAACAACTGACAGAGTAACAGCTTGGCCCCAACTCTTTTAGCTTCAGAAATGGTAGAGATTAGATATTTGATCCATTCCGGATTATGTTTTGGGCAAAGCAGTGTTCACCTCTTAGCTTTGCAATCACCCGAACAAAGTGAAAAGCTTGCAGTTCTTTAATGTGACCGCGAAACAAAGCTTACTTGCGACTTCAACTCTTCATATAGGTTTTACATGGATTTACACCATCTACCCTCACTCCAACTATTATCCTTTCAGTCCTATGGCTTGCCTTGATTGTCTTAAGAAACTGCAGGATATTAGCACAATGATATCTAGATGTACATCATTTTGAGGCAGAAATCCCACCACAAGTTTTTCTTAGCATTCTGAGGAGATATCCTGCCCAGACACATATAGTCATATGTGCAGCATGAGAAATGAAGGAGAGAAAATTATAAATCGGGAACTGTTTTTTCTTTGTTAGTACAATACATGTAGTGCCAAGCTTTCTGTGTATCTGGCTTCTCTATATGTATGCCAGGAGAGCAAATTAAATTACTTAGAAACTATTAGTTATATGCAAGGATTACAAGCATCAAGAAGAAACAATGGTATACAGGCAAAAAACTGTGTTCAGTTCCATCCAGAGATGAAAATACAGTAGGCTGCTGTCATAATAAATGCCCTGTGTGGCATAGAACCCTATTATTTACAGGATCACCTGCCCCCAAAAGCTAAAGGAGTAGAGTCTCCATTTTTAGAAGTTACAATATATTTCAGATGCATTTGCCATGTATTGCCTGCTTGATTTTAGTGACAGGTGTTGGGTTGTTTTTTTTTTTTGTATTTATTGATTTTGACTTCTTTTCATTCTTTTGTATGCCCCCAAAGTCACATTGAGTGGGTGGATATATAAAGACTACCAAAAAGAAAGAGGTGTGTGTGTGTGCGTGCGTGTGCAGAGCAGTTTTCTGTGAAAAAAATGTAAGAGAAATTATATATGTATGTATTTATTTAACAGTACATTAAGAAATTCTTTACACCAGTTTAATTTGAATGCTTATGAAGAAGGTATGATTCTATAAAATTGGCTTTTATTCTCTCCAGGACCTTCACCTTACTCATAAGAGAAATCCTATCGGGTTCTGTTTTCCTTCCCTCTATGGACTACTTAGCTGATCCGGTAAGTGCTGAGAAGCTTCAGGTAGTTTGTCTAGGCCACGGCATGTGTGGTGGCGTATGAAATGTGCAATGAAGGAAGAAGGGGCTTGATGAGAACTTAGATTTTTAATGAAAAAATTAAAAAATGTTAACCTCAGGGTTGTCTCATTTTATACCCAACTGAATTATAGCTCGCAAGGGTTGGGTATCTTAGTTAGGTGCAATGTAGGAGGTGTTTGTTGAAGAATCTTGGTGGCCTAATGGTTAAGATGCTTGCCTCCCACTCGGGAGATTGAAAGTTCAATCCTAGGCAACGACAGATGTTTCTCTGTCAGGGCACAAATAAAAAATATCTTCTGTGAGCTCCACGTGGTGTCAGGAAGGGCATCTGACAACAAACACTCAGCTCCATACAGTCACCCCCAACTGTACCCTGAATTAAGGGATTACAGGGTCATAAAAAGGGAGGTTTTGTTGAAGAATCTTTAAAATCTGAGGTGCAGTTTCCCATTTTGCATCCCCGTTCTCAGTCACTGCAGCTTGAAGTGTTGGGAAAGGAAACGGGTTTGTGACATCGAGAATTGCTTCCTTAGAATAGCAGTTGTCTTTCTCTTAATGTTATCTCCTCGTCTTTCCCATTTTAGCATAAAAGAACGAACATTAGAGAAGAGTTGGGAGGCAGCTAAGCTTGATATATAAACTTCTGGTAGATAAACTTCTAAGTTGACCATATTAGAGAGTTAAATAAATTCAGGTTATCATATTATGCACATTTACACATTTACACGAAGGTTCTTGTAAGCCACATCTAAGGTCTATAAAAATTGTATTACATATATTACATGTGCATGCAAAGTAGTATAATAGTAGAAGAATTTCATGAAGATCAGGTTACAGAAGGCTTTGCAGAATGGAGCTGTTGTGTAAGTATATGTATGGAGGAGGTTTTCCCTGCTTGCCGAATTATGAATTCCCTGTTTTTTCCCTTAACTGCAAGAAAAAATGAACTACAAAGCCCAGCCCATCAAGATCTCCTCTGTGGGGATTGAGTTCCATTTCAAAAGCATGGAGAAAGGCAAAAAGTTCCATTCAATTCTGTACTCTTCACTTGTAGAAGCAGATAATGATATGATAATAATAACTGATCAGAGCTCTCAGAGTAATATCTAAAGGACTTCCTCAATATCTGGAAATACTGAATTTATCACACCTGAACATCTAATTTTACAAAATACTATTGTGCTTGGAACTGTCTAAATTCTTAGACTGTATCTTAATAATTGTTAGGTCCTTGGTTTCCATCAGTCTTAGATGTGAATCTAACAGTAGATAACCTACACTTATTAAATTTCTATGGCTGGTGTATTGAGGGCTCTATTTCTAGAGCATATTGCTGTTTCAGTGTACAGTATGGGACCAGAAATAGAGGTGGAGGTGGTAGTACAAGTTGTGGCATTTCCCCCCCAAACTTGATCCTTCCTCCCTTCTTCCTGTACTGCTCTTCTACTAGAGCCCTGGGCTTGGTCTATCAACAGTCCATTTTATGAAAAAAGTAATAAAAATCAGGGTTGCCAAACATTCCATTCATCATTGGGCAGAGGAACAAAAAGATATGTAGCATTCTCTTTCTTACCATGTAGAGATAATCTGGATATTTACATTCCAAATCTGGTAGCCTCACCTTAACTGGATGTGTTGAGTGTGTAGGAAAAGAAGTAGGTGGTTAGGTGGAATCTCATACGGTTCTGGGCCCCAAAGTGGTGGTTTACGTCTCAGTTTTACAAAGACGTTGGCTGATTTCCCAATAAGTCTTTCACACAAGTTGGAAGAAGGGCAGAAGTGCCGAATTCTTCTAATGGTGGGGCTTAGGAGTCTTTTAAGAAATGTTTCTGAGGGAAATATAACATGAGGTGCTTTTTGTCTCAGCTACCTCTTAAATATGTCTGCCTTTTCTTTTAGGATACTGTGAACCACTTAATACTTATCTTCATTGATGATAGCCCAGTGAGTACTACAAGAAAAAAAAGAATTATAGTAATTGTGAAATCATACAGTTTTGTTCCTGGATGCTGGATTTTTTTTCTGGATTTTTTTTCTTACAGCCTGAAATAGCAACTGAACCTGCTTCACCTTTGGTTCCTTTCTTGCAGAAATTTGCAGAACCTAGAAGCAAAATATCTTCTGTAAGTGTGAAAAAAAGCATGTTAAGTGTATATATGCCTTTAATTAGAAAACGATGGCATGGATAGTTAGAAATAAATTCCATATTGAATCTTCTATTAAGGCCTTGCACTTTGAACTGAAAGAATTTGAAGACAAGCAGGATCTTTTCTTTCTGTTTATGAGTTTTTTGAAGAAAGAAGGAAAAGTACACGTATTGCAATTTTACCTGGAGTTAGGTAAGAAATCCTTCTCAATGTGTTATCTTTTTAGTTACGTTAAATAAAAATTCATTGTAAAAATAAAAAAAAAAGTTGCTTCTGCAATGCACTTAAGGCTGTGCTAGCAGAACAGAAGGGATAAAGTGGCTTCCAAACTAAAGCTTATTATCTAATACATTCAATCATAAAAGAGGATGGAAAGGAAGAAGGGAAATAAGGGGAAAACTAATTTTTAAAGTGATACTTATTACATTAAAATATAAGTTTGGACAAATAGCTTTTTTGTTGAAGTTTTTCAGATTATGTATTGAACTCAAATTTCTTAAAATAAGGTACTCTTGATTTTTTTTTAAAAAGTGAGCTGAATTGGATAAACCTCTCTGATGCACCATTCTGTTTATATTGTAGTAGCTATTGGATGCCAGTTGGAAGCTCCCATGCTTGAATCTGTATCCGGCCATTTATGAAATAATTATCTCCTGGGCTGCCAAAAATACGAACCTTTTCCCATTTGTAAAATGTTAGGTTAGTAATTTGGGCAGGCTCTCCTTTCAAAAGCATTTTTTTTCCCTTTATAACCTGAAGGAAGGATTAACATTTTGAGAGTCGTCTTCTCTCTTAACCACTTACATACAATTTGGCTTCACTTGACTTTTTTGCCTTGTGAGTTGCCTTAAATCAGTCTCTGACTTTGCTAATATAAAATCAAGTATTTCTTTTTTTACTTCTACTCTATGATGCTGCAGTTTTTACAGATAAAAAGAATCTTCAGTTGTATCTCAAGTGGTAAAAGCAGTGGTTGCAAAGTATCCCTTAATATAACACCAACACCCCCCCAAACTCCTCTGGATTATTGGAATTTTCATAGTTTTCTGAAGAACCTAAATACATTTTTGGGAATGTCTAGGTTCATTTAAATAAAGTTGGATGGAATTTCATGTTGCCTCAAGGAGCCACAGAATCTTCATACTGGCCAAATTCAATTCTGAATTTAGATTCACATACCTTTCCTTGCAAATGAATTTCTCTGGTTCTTGGTAAGAGAGACGATGCCAAGTAATTTCTAGCAAATGCACAGATTACTTATTGGTATTTATTCAGCAGTGTTACTATTGAAATTGCAGTTGGTGGACTAATTATTGAGAATATTTTAAAGTAAAGGATTAACCTATTTGCATTTAAACATTTTACATTTATGTTTATTTTAAAATATCTGATTACATGTGAATATATTACAGCAAATTTTTGTATTTCACATCTTGATTCACCCCCCCCCCTTTTTTTTTTTTTCCCCTCCAGACTTAATTCTCTTTCTATAGTTGGTTTTCTGGCTTAGGAGAAAGCACTGTGAGAGGCAGCGCTTTAACTTTGATTAAACTTCAACTTTCTGTTTGGCCAAAGATAGAACTTAGTCATCAGTGATGCATCCTATTCTAAATTTTACAGAGATAAATATATGGCAGGGATCCCAAAGCAGATTTGTTTCAATTTGCTGGGGTTTGTGTTGTTATCATAATCCAGTGTTTATGGATTTAATAGGTAACACTATCAAAATATATAAAGAACATTTTTAATAAAGGAAAACTGCCAGTGTTCTGAACTCAATACATTTCTTTTTTTTTTTTTTATCCCCATCAACAGAGCAATTTAATAATAGAATTTTGCAGGCAGAATTATCAGATTCTGAGAAAATGTCCCTCCATGAAGAAGTCAAGAAAATCTATGAAACATATTGCTTAGATGAAAGCGTTGACAAAATTAAATTTGATTCTTTCATTGTGGAAGAGATACAAAGTAGTAAGTGAAATCAAAAGGAAAATATATTTGAAGTTATTGCATTTTTTTCTGTATGGTACTTGTAGAATAATACAGATATTGGCATGAATATGTCTTAGCAATTGTGGTACCATTACCTATGGAGGATATATTGGGAAAGGCTGGTCTACTCAATGAGCATATAACAAGGAAATTCTAGCATTCCCTAATTATTAAAAAAAATTGCTCTCTCTTTGTACCTTGATCAGCCCCCCAATATTTCCCATGAAATAAGAAACAAACAGATGTGGTGCCTTAGTAAAAATCAAGGTTGACTTCTGATGACTTCATGGAAATGTACACATAATTTTTTGACAACAATACAGAAGTCATTTTCAGTGGCTTCTTTTGGGATATCCTTTCAGTTTCCTAGTCTAAACTATAGATTTGGGATTCCTTGAAGTCTCCCATTCAGTTGTCTGTCTGTCTGTCTGTCTGCCTGCCTGCCTGCCTGCCTGCCTCTTTATCTATCTATCTATCTATCTATCTATCTATCTATCTATCTATCTATCTATCTATCTATCTATCTATCTATCTATCTATCTATCTATCTATCTATCTATCTATCTATCTATCTATCTATCTATCTATCTATCTATCTATCTATCTATCTATCTATCATCTATCTGGGATTCCTTGAAGTTTGTTCGTTCATTCATTCATTCATTCATTCATTCATTCATTCATTCATTCATTCATTCATTCATTTACCGAACTTACAAATGGATAGCTTATATAGTTGTAAACACATATAAAACGAAGAACAAATAACATAGCACATCAGACATATGGGCTCAACCAAGTTCTCCTAGCCCCATTCTACTTAATTTCTAAACTCAAACAAAATCAGCCAAATGTTGCTAAGACAGATGTCTTAATCCTGAAATATTAAACTTTCCTATAACTAAATGTTTTCATATTTATTATTGACATGTCTCACATTTTCATCTATAGTTGCTGAAGGCCCCTATAAGGAAGTTGTGAAGCTACAACAAATGCGGTGTTTCTTTGAAGCCTATGAACAAGTTTTCTCGCTCTTAGAGAACGTCTTCATACCTAAATTCTGCCACACGTATGAGGTAACAAGTATTTGCTTATATTTGAGCCACCTCAGTTTGTAATTTTAACTTTTTTTCAGTTTTACTTCTTGCAATTTTCGAGCTCAAGGAGTCTACTTGCTTTTTGTCTCTCAACTGACATAATTCTAGAATGAAATAACTCCTCTATATTAGCTCTAATGTCTGCACATATTCCAGAATTCTACAGTGAATTAACCCTTCTATTTTAGCTCTAATGTCTTAAAGTATTCTAGACTTATGGAATGAAATAACCCCTCTGCTTTAGCTCTAATGTCTGCTTAAATTATTGCAGTGCATAAGTGTGGAGCTTCCTTAAAAATAATAGAGAGATAATAATGTAGAATACTGACAGAAATTGAGCGTTATGATCATGTTGTGCCACTATAGCTAGTACTAACTACTAATTCTTGGTCCATTCAAAGCGCTGTTTTCCTCTTTTAATGTCTATCTAGGTTTAAGAGAGGTCTCTTCTCTAATACATAGGCTTGTGAAAGTCTTTTCCAGTACAATTTATAAATTTTAGAGAGATTCACCAGGATGGACCGTAGTGTCTTCTTGGTATCAGGCAAATATTTGTTTCAGCTCACTTTTTTTACTGTCACAAATATGTACTATACATTTTTTAAAAATTATAGTACAGCATCAGAAAATATGTTCAAACATTTTAGTTATTGCTATCTATTGTTTAGGTCTTTAGTAGATTTCAGTATTGTCCTGCTTTCCATGCTGCTACGTATATGAACTATAGTGATTTTTATTTCTAATCTGTATCTTTGTAAAAAATTGTTTCTGAACAAAATATAATATAGCAAATGGAATAAAATAAAATAAGCATGCTTGGCAATTTTCAACTATTTTTCCTTATTTAGTATTTCAAGTACCTCTTTCAAGAAGTTGAATCCCCAACACGCAATTCCAAGTCAAACAAGTAAGTACAGGGTTAGGGTTAATCCTCAACTTATGACCACAATTGGGAGTGGAAATCTTGTGTAAGTTGAGGCACCCATGTGACTGGACCCATTTTTATTTTTTTTTTACATTTCTTGCAGTGATAATTAAGCAAAAGAACACAGTTGTTAAGCAAACCCATTCTTCTGAATGGACTTTTTTTGCTGGAAGCTGGCAAAGTAGGTCACAAATAATGGTCACATGATTGCAGGATGCTTCAACTGTGGTAAAAGTGAGCCAGTTGCCAAGACCCAAAATGGGATCGTGTGACCGCGGGGGGGGGGGGGGGGGGGGGCAACGTTTTACAACAGCCAGAAGTGCTTTATTGTGCCATAAAGTACCCATTCGGAGCTGTCATAACTCCAAATGGTCATAAATAAATGGTCATAAGGCGAGGACTACTTGTATAATATACATGCATGTGTTGAAAGTTTTAAAGAATGTACTGTATCTGTTGGATGGGTTCATTACGATTCACGTTCATTTTTGAAAATGAACTATTATGCATCTAATTCAATTTGTCATTCTTTTAAATACAGGTAGCCCTCTGGTTATGACAGCAATTGGGACCGGAATTTTCATTGCGACTTAATGGAAATTATAGTAAAAAGATCGTAAAATGGGAGGCTGTGTGACTGAATCACCCTAGAGACGGCAATCCCAGTTGCCATCATAATTCCAAGACCACACAGGTCATTAAGTGGGGAGTAGCGGGTGTCCCAGGCAAACAGGACGGTGGATGAGAGCTACAAGTGGAGGGGGGGTGCCCATTCTACCCTCAGCAACTGTGCACTACTGCCAGTTGGGGCAATCCTCCTGCTGGGCAGCAAGATGGGGATGTTTCCCCGGTGCCTCCCTCATGCTTAGCCAGGATGCCTGGTAGTGATTCTTGGCAGCTACTCAAACTAAGGGCTTCCAGCATGGCAGGATTAGCCGGAGGGGAAGGCAGCAGTGAGTCCACTGGAGGGGAGGCAGGGCAAAAGGCAAAGGTCAGCTGGGGGTGGAGGGGAGGCGGTTGTATATGTCTGCAAGCACCCAAATTTTGACTATTTGATCACAGGGGCCAGAACCTGGAGGGGCAGTCATAAGTGTGTTTATTCAGCACCATTGTAACTTTGAACAGTGGCTAAATGACTGGACGTAACCTGAGGACTATCTGTATTCTTTCTTCCATAATTGACAATGTCAGCAAGGCCATATTGTGACAAAACGACTATATTAACAAGAGGCAGCAGTCATCGTATTTGTTATCCAGGGTGGCGCCCAACGACAACAGTGTGTCTGTTAAACATGGCTTTTGATGCCTGCTAGCTTCCTATCCTATTAAACTATTTTTTTTTTAATTCTTTTCATTAAACATAAATGGGAATTACCACATGGCAGAGCGCTATAGCCTCTGTTTAGCAAACTTTTATGTGGAGCACTAGTTCAACATTACTTCATGAAACAACACACTTTTCCAAAAACAAATTAAAACTTCTGGGATGTTTTGCTTCATATTGCTGTCCAGCAGTTCCAGGAAGCAGGACCAGTGAGCACCCTGAGCAAATTGCATTCGTGGTGATGTCAAGGTGAAGCATAGCTGTGGCACAGTGATTACTAATTATCTCATTGGTTTTACCAATGAAAGAAAATTCTGTCAAAAAATGCAGTTTTGTGGTCTGTCTTCCCCTTTTTTATATGGTTGGTTCCTCTCAAGCCTCCCAAGAACCAAGACACGTGGAGTTATTTCTGAGTAGTTTCCTTTATTGTTCTTCACCTATGGACATTTATAAATCTTTAGTAAGATCACGCCTGGAATACTGCGTTTAGTTTTGGTCACATTACAAAAAAGATGTTGAGACTTTGGAAAAAGTGCAGAGAAGAGCAACTAAGATGATTAAAGGCCTGGAAACAAAAACATATGAAGAACGACTGCAGGAATTGGGTATGGCTAGTTTAGAGAAAAGAAGAAATAGGGTGACATGAAAGTAGTATTCCAGTATTTGAGGGTCTACCATAAAGAAGAGTGGGTCAACTTATTTTCCAAAGCACCAGAAGGCAAGACAAGAAATAATGGATGGAACCTAATCAAGGAGAGAAGCAACCTGGAATTAAGAAGAAGCTTCCTAACAGTGAGAACAATTAACCAGTGAAACAGTTTGCCTTCAGAAGTTGTAGGTGCTTCATCACTGGAGGTTTTTAAGAAGAGACTCGACAGCCATCTGTCTGAGATGATATAGGGTCTCCTGCTTGAGCAGGGGGTTGGACTAGAAGACCTCCAAGGTCCCTTCCTGCTCTATTCTGATTGATTGATTGAGTCTTGCCAAACTAAAGCACTTATTTGCACAGCTGTAGATATACTCTGAGAGTTGCTAGGGAGGAGCCATTTTTACCCACTTCTTTCTGACTAAACGTTCCAAGCTTAGCTGCCTTTTTGCCCTCTGAAATGCAGTTTCTCCCTCTTGGGAATCCAGACTACATTCCACCACAGCTGCACACACAAAAAAAACATTTTGTCCTCATAGTTTCCTTTTACTTGATTGGAACAATGGATGTAAAGTAACGTGCTATTGTAAGCTTGTAAATTATATACGTTTTGCCAATAAGACTGCTTAAATATACCCCTTTGAAGTATTTTCTCATTTTGAAGTTATTATGAATGTGCCATTTGCTGCTTGTTTTATGCAGAAGCATGCATAGAAGAGGAGAATCGTCTGGAATCAGAAGTATAAGCAGCAAAATTAAAGGAGTATTCAAGAGCACTACAATGGAAGGGGCTGTGCTACCTGACTATCTCCTCGCTGAAGGAGAGGATGATTTTGTGAGTTGAGCTAACAATTCTGATTGCACAGTTCAGCATTGTGTGTATTTTATTACATGTCTGCCAAGCCTTTCTGCATTGTTCTTTTCATCTCTTCCAAGTCCTTTTTCATTTTGCTTTTATGTTTGTTATCTGCAAACATAACTTACACCATGAACATGACTTTCCAGTAATGAAGCTCTTTTATTTATACGACTTACAACCACAATTTTGCCCAAAATTTCAGTTGTTAATTGAATTTCGACCCATTTTACAATCTTTCTTGCCACAGTTGTGAAGAGAATCACCACAGTTGTTAAGTTAGTAACACGGTTGTTAAGTGACTCTGGCTTCCCCCATTGACTTTGCTTGCAGAAGGTCTCAGAAAGTGGATCATATGACCCCGGGACATTGCAACCGTCATAAATATGAGTCAGTTGCCAAGCATGTGAATTTTGATCGTGTGACCATCGGGATGCTGCAATGGTCATAAGTGTGAAAAAAAATGGTCATAAGTCACTTTTTTCAATGCCATTGTAACTTTGAACAGTCACTAAATGGGCTGTTCTAAGTTGAGGATTCTAAGTTGAGTATTTGGGATCATGCGGCACTTTTCAAAATTAATCCTCCCCATCCCGGATACCTTTCATTTGTGTGGACTTCCGTTCCTAGAATTTTCAGTATCAGTCAGCTAGCTGGTAAATTTCAGTTGTTAAAACTCACATAATTGGAGATGCCAGTGTCTATGGGGAAGAGAGGTGTCCAAAAGAAAGGGGGGGGGCAAAGGTGAAGGGGACAAGGATGTCACAGCAGCATGTTGAAAGCCCAACCCCTTTGTACATGAATTATATTGCACACACCTACAAAGAGATGGGACTTGCATATTTCTTTTCATAGATAATTAAATGTGGAACCTTTAATTCATCGTTTCAGCATCTCCCAATAAAATTAGCTAATCATATGAGGCAATATCTGTGTCATATTGTATTAAATTTTCTACAGATATTACGTATTGCATGTGCAAGTATCTGATAGCTAGCAAAGGAATTTGTGAATAACATATTTATTTGTTGCCCCTTTCATAAAAGAAAACTATAAATGAAAGTGATTCAAATTATCTCTACTAAGTACTCTTTTTAACTATGTAATTAATTTAGATTGGTTTATAAAACATATATGCAGAAATGCATACAATTCAGCCTACATTGCACAAAATAAATATGATTTGATGGCCTGGTGCGGTATGTAATTTTTCAGAACAATTCTTATTAATTTCCTATTTAATTCTTTCTGTTTGCTTCCCTGTTTGCTTACACTTTAAGAAACACTTGGGTACAGATGATCTTTGCTTAGTGACTGCCTCATTTAACGAAGGTGCTAAAAAAAACCTTTATAACCAATGTCCAGGTTTATGATCTTCACAGTCTCCCTCCCTCATCATTATAGTCAGTACACATTGTCCTTTGGCTCACCTGTTTATTTTTATCCCCCTCTTGTAGAGTGGATGGGGAATACAGTGGACTGTTTGCACTGGCACTGACAGCCAGTGCTTTTGATGTGCACTCTGTATTGTGTTCCTGCTTATTCTCTTGCAATCCCTTCCTCTCCAATGAATGTAAACGCAAACATTAATGCCCTTTTTGCTAATTAAGCCAATGTCAGAATAAGCATTCCAAGAGCAGGAGAATAGTTAGGAGGGAAACAAAAGTGTGAAACTGATTAGTCTTGTCAGTTTTAAGGTGCTATCCCAGCTTTGGGGTAAGCATTCTAAAGGGCAAAGGAGCAGGGAAAGGAAAGCACAGTCACAATCACACTTAGTGATTGCTTTGCTTAATAACAGAGGTGTTGATTCAATTGTGATTGCTAAACGAGGACTATCTGTACAACTGCAAAACGTAAGTGCTTGGCGGTATTAGGAGAAATTCCTCATAATCAAACATCTTTGGATTTATGTTGCTTATTTTCAAATTCTTTTGTCACTGTTGAAAAATTGTGTGTATCCTCTGTTATAGAATCATTGAGTCAATTTAGTACAAAGTTAATCATAACCTATCTTGTTTTTAATTTAAAGCAAGCTAATGATAGAGTTCATATTTTGATTTTTCATCAAATTATGGTTCCATCATATGGTTGAGTGAAGAAAACATATCTCAAATCAGTGGTATTTTTTCAAAAGATAACTTTACATTTATTTAACTTTTAAGTGCAGTCTTATTTTTGGTTGTACAGTTTTCGTTCCGTTTTGTTCAAATAGCTTGTCCTATTTAACACTTCCGTTTCCACTGTAAATACAGTGGAAGAACAGGATCTCTACTATGCACATGGTACAATACATGTAGTCACCTAGGCTGGAATGGCCTTTGATGTGGTAATTTTTACTGTAGATTGAAGAAGGCATTATGGTAATGGAAGATGATTCACCTGTGGAGGCACTTAGTATGCCTAATACACCTCGCAATCTTGCTGCTTGGAAAATTACCATTCCTTATGTTGACTTCTTTGAAGACCCCTCGCTTGAAAAGAAAGAAAGGAGAGAGAGAATTCCTGTATTTTGCATTGATGTGGAAAGAAATGACAGGCTGGCAAGTAAGCATTATAAAATGTATGCACAAAGTCTTCCAACACTTTTAACATTTATGCTCAGTTTGACACTTGTGTTGTCTCAGATAATGTTTCCAAAATCATTAAGCCCTGAAAAATGGAAGAATGAAAACATCTGACATTTTACGACGTGAAGAATGATTGTAAAATATGGCATTCGTGGTAGATTGAGTTTCTTTTGTGAACACTCAGGGTGAAGCTTAATGGAGGGATAACAGATCAATCGTTAGGCCCCATTTTTTGTGATCCATTTGTCCATGGTAACGACATTTCCCAAGTCCTCCAGGATAGAGCAGAACAGCTACCCTGGCATGCACCTTCATATATTTCCCTGTACAATACCTTTCCCTAATGAGTGGTGTCCATCTGTGAAGAGAGAAAGGCATCTGCAGATAAAATGCAGTCAGTTTTGTTTCCTGCAGTCTTAGGAGAGTACATTTGACATTTTCTTTTAAAATGTCACATCAGAGGCTAGCACACAGACAGAACTGTTTGATCCCCAAAAGTAAATAAGACTTGTTAGTTCTTGGTTGACAGACTACCAGGAAACCCCAGGGTTATTGTCTAGACTGGGAAGTTGGGGGGGGGGGGAACCCTCAGAAAAAGGCAGGAGCAAACCATTTCTGTATTGCTTTCTAATTTAACTACATGGATGAATCCTGAAATCCCCAGAGTCAAACTTGATAACAAGAGTGTTTATCTTAATGATGACAGTAGTAAACTAATAATAAAAGTAGTAAAAAGCTATTAAAAGCTTTTATTAAGTTTGAAAAGTGTGAGGTTTAAAATATGGTTGAAGACTTGCTTTTAGCTCTGTTAGATGTTTCCATATAAAATGCTTTTATTCTGGACAAATAAAAAATGATAATTTTGTCTCTTTATTTTCAGTTGGGCATAAACCTGAACACTGGTCGGTCTATAGAAGATACTTTGAATTTTATGTGCTGGAATCAAAGCTAACAGAATTTCATGGTATGCTTTCTCTACCACCTATTTCTGGGGATATTGTTGTGTAACAGTAAAAAATTTTAAGCTTGTATAAGTGAAAATAAACTTTCAACATGTTTAAATTTTATTGTATGACCAGGTGCATTCCCTGATGCTCAGCTTCCCTCGAAGAGGATTATTGGACCAAAGAATTATGAATTCTTAAAATCAAAGAGAGAAGAATTTCAAGAATACCTTCAGGTAGGAGTAAACAAGTTTTTTGGCTTTATAAATCAATGGAATTATATGTATTTCCTAATAGACAATTATGTTTCTCCAATATACTCTATCTATCTATCTATCTATCTATCTATCTATCTATCTATCTATCTATCTATCTATCTATCTATCTATCTATCATCTATCTATCTATCTATCTATCTATCTATCTATCTATCTATCTATCTATCTATCTATCTATCTATCTCTATCTATCTATCTATCTATCTATCTATCTATCTATCTATCTATCTATCTATCTATCATCTAATCTACCTACCTACCTACCTACCTACCTATCTATCTATCTGAAAATACCATATATGTAGCTGCCCACTTTTCAACCAACTCTGGGCAGCTCCCAGTCAAAAATTAAAAAATGTATAAAAAACTATAAAACTCAACCAGCTAAAATATAAAACGTTAAAAACAACAAAAATCTGGTGCTATTCAGTGCTAACGTGCCATCATCTAACGTTCTCCCAGCACTTGTGGGAAAGGGCAGGCCTTCAAAGCTTTTGGGAAGACTAGGAGAGTGGAAGCCTGGCGGAATTCAGGGAGCAGAGTGTTCCATAAGGCAGAGGCTGCCCTGGAAAATCCATGCTTCCTAGCTGCCATCAGATGACAATATTTGTGGGAAGCGACAAGGAGACTGCCTCCCCCAGGGGTAGGCAACCTTGGCTCTTTTATGACTCGTGGACCAACTCCCAGAATTCCTGAGCCAGCATGGCTGGCTCAGGAATTCTGGGAGTTGAAGTCCACGAGTCATAAAAGAGCCAAGGTTGCCTACTCCTGAGTGGGATGGGTGGATGTCTTTAGGGAAAGGCAGCCCTGCAGATATCCTGGGCACGTGCCATACAGGACTTTAAAGATGATGAACAGCACCTTGAATTGCACCTGGAAAGAAACTGGCAGCCACTATAACTCCCATAACAGAGGTGTTACATGGACAAGTAAGGGCCCCCATTACTGTGTGCACTGCTGTATTCTGGACCAAGTGGTTTTCAAGAGCAGCCCCATATAGAGTGCTTTGCAGTAATCTATCTTTTCTCAGCATAATTTACTTATTAGACTAAATTATCTTTACTGAAGAGTCGGCCACTAGATTCTACCTTTTTTGTTTTCCTCACAGAAACTTTCACAACATCCAGAGCTAAGCAACAGCCAACTTTTGGCTGACTTCTTATCCCGTAATGGTGGAGAGACACAGTTTCTTGATAAAATATTGCCTGATGTAAATTTAGGTAAGTGCTGTTATTTTTTTAAAAAAGGGATTCTGAATTGAACTGCAAGTATAAGGACAACTAAATCAAGTTGCCACTCAAAAGTATGATTTATTGTCACATTTGCATGATACAATATTGATGTTTTCATAAGAGTACAAGAATTTTTCACTTTAGTACTAGGCTGTAAATGAAAGCCAATAATGAGCTTTTAAAATATCTGTACAAACATTGGTTTGGTTTGGTTTGGAATCCACAGATCATTAGATAGAATTAGAACAAGGGAACATTTTCATTGACCTCCGATAAATTGTGTCTAAGTTCTGCGAACATAATTTATCTGAAGTCTATTAATACTCAGAATCTTAGCTTCATATCTGGACACATGGTGGGGTTGAAGCACTAAAGATTGGGTAACTTTTTGATATGATATAAGAAGAATCTGTTTCATGAATTTAGAGCTTACAAAGTTAGAAAAGTGACGAGAATTAAAAAAAATAGTTCATATTTTTTTAAACAAAATCTATTCCTCTTTTTTTATCTTTTGGCATGCAGGTAAAATTATAAAATCTGTTCCCGGAAAATTAATGAAAGAGGTAAGACATCGTGTTTCCTTGTTATTTATAAACAGCATTTATCCCACATAGCTTCTATGGAAACCTGTCCATTCTAACTATTTTTGGCATTAATTTCAGAAAGGCCAGCACTTGGAACCATTCATTATCAATTTTATTACCTCCTGTGAGTCTCCCAAGCCTAAACCAAGTAAACCAGAAATTACTATTCTCAGTCCTACTTCCGAAAACAACAAAAAGGTATAGTATGTCCTGTAGACTAGTAAAATATTCTAAATATTCAAATAGAAGTATGACACTAGTGTCATGGTTCCAATAGATGAAACCAATTAAAAGAACTTCAAGGCAAGGATTTCTTCCTTAAAGAACATTTTATTCAGGAAACAAAGTATCGGCACTTACATAGTGGAGCCCAAGACTAAAGTTCTCTCCCCCTGGTACAAAGTAACAAGTTGCAATTCCCACCCCAGAAACGCCGTCATAAATCACATTCACCAATTAATCTAAAATCCTCCCCACTTTACTGCCCACCAAAACTTTATCTAGAATTGATCTTGAAGCTCACCCAGCTGCAATTGTTTAGGCTAACTTAAAAAGCTCAAACATTCCTCCCTCCCCCCCTTCTGCATCTGAGAACCCCAAGCAACAGAAAAAGTACAAGTAAAGTAAAAGGTAAAATGGCTGCAATTTCTTAATTGTCACAGCGTTGACAACTAGTTAATAACTCACTTTATTATGATGATTAATATATTTCTGTTTGGGTGATTATTTATCATTTTCTTGCATATCCCTCACCGTTACACATTTATTATGGAAAACAATATTTGGCACATCTGATAAAAAATAAAGGATCTTGGTGGGCATGAAACCTAGTATTGTACAAATTAAATACAAATTATAACGTATTCTAATTTTTATTAACACTCTTTAAAATTATGATGTTTGGCCTCCAAGGACTAGGATGGCAGAATCGCTGTGATCCAGTGACATTATAGATTAGGCAAATTTAAAACGTTTGTCCTTTTTTACTTAAGGAAGTTAAGAAAAAAAAAGCTTAGTTGACTTATCCCCAAAGTGCTTTTTCAAAGGCAACTGGACTTTGTTTTTTCCTAGAAGATGTTTCACTTCTCATCCAAGAAGCTTCTTCAATTCTTTTGAAAAAGTACTCTTGGGACAACCATGACCTGGATGACTGAGAATCTCCATAGACACTTAGTTGATTTAATTTATATAAAAAAAGAACCCCATACAGTTGTACCAGTATGCCATTAAATTTTGGGAGCTTTATTTGGGGCCACCAAAATTGTGAAAAGGAATTCCCACCGAATACACCCATAATTGACGAAAAAGTATTTTGTTTGGTGATAAATTCCATAACATTCATGCTTTTTTAAAAACCTGGTTTTCTCTGGTTTTAGCTTTATAATGAACTCTATAAGAACAATGCAAACCGTTCTGAGAATTTAGAAAGAAGACAAAATGAGAACTATTTCTTGAAGATGATGACAGTTGAAGGAATTTATGACTTCTTAATGTATATTGGTAAGAAATTGCTGACAGGGTTTTATGAGAATGAAAGCAGAAGTGGAATGAGTGCAAGTGATCTGATTTTGTTTTCTGCTTCTTCTTTTGTAATATGAGAACTTGTAGACCGGTTGTAAAATCAGCGCCACCACTGTCTCTGCATTTTAAATATTTAGATTAGAATATTAATGTAGTACAGAAAACATTAGGAAACTCGTTTCGCCACAGGCAAATGAAACCAAAGTATTTTTGGAAAAGGATGCTAAGAGAAGGCAAGCCAATATATGTTCCCTATTTCATGCGATCTACCAGTGGAACCTAGAGCCAAGAAAAAGTATAAAACGAGGGTTCTCACAGTCATAGGTTCCTTGTTAAATTCTTAGAAAGGCAGGCTTCTGCAAGCTGGAAGAAAAGTTATTACATCATACTGCATAGGTACTAATTCTGCCCTAGGTAAATATGCATTGACAAAAATTTTCAACATATGAATATTTTTACAATTTGAGAGAGAAATAATATTTCAGATTATCTTGGGAGTCACTTAACAGTGAAATGGATGGCATATAAATTTAATGAATGTGTGTGTGTGTATCGTATTCCTTAATCTCCCGTCTCCCTCAGAGAGGGACTCTGGGTGGAAACAAGCAAACAAACAAACAAATAAAATTTTATTGTAAATATATGTCAAACATGAAATAGAAGCAATTAAATAAATATTAGTTTTTTAGTATAAAAGGCGAACTAATATTGAAGCCATTTAAGCTACTTAGCATAGACAATTCATTTCTTTTTTATTTGTGCATGATTTGGAAAAATCCCTTAAGTTATTCACTATAAAGTGTAAGCCTTGATTTAGGAATATGTTATTTGAGAGTCTGAATACTCTGTTATGCTAAATTAACTTTATAATCTTTTGAATTGATTTTTGTCTGTTCAGACTGTGACAGAAATGTGTTTTAATAGGCAATATGTTGTTTGGGTTTAGAGAATGATTTAAAGATAAATACAATGAGTTTAAAATTCCAGAGCATGTTTGAAGAATGTATAATATCATCATACTTCTGATTGTGCATTAAAGGCAAAGAAGGACTATTTTCTATTATATATATGAAAAGGTTGACTTGCAGACGAAAATCGCTGCCTTGTGCTCATTTTCCTTGATAAAACCATAAAATACTCAGGATTGGACAGGAGGTGGTGAGACAAGGAGAAATTAAATAGAATCTTCTGATTAGCTATCACTGAGTAATATTTTTAAGAAATGACAAACACCGAGTGATTTTGCCTGGTAGTGGGACCCCTGCCTTATTGGATCAGGTCATAGACTGGGCTAAGCCAGCAAGGCTGTTAACTAAGATATCCATGGTAGATGAAGGCATCAGTTCTTCTGGTACTTAAGACAGCCTTGTTCTCAGTATCAGAGCTGAAGTATTCTGCCATATTTCATAATTGGCTGGAAATAAGCTTTTTAATCGTGTGAAATCTAAAAGTATAAGTTGAGAAAGTAGACTTTTTTTTTAATATATTTTATTAGATTTTATATGGGTATGGGAAGGATAAGGATAATATGGGTAAAGGATGGGGTTAGGAAATGGAATTGGGATAGGGATGGGAATAGGGATAGGGATAGGTACAGTAGTGGGGTTACCCCCACACAAAAAATCCAACGCTTAAACAAAGCAGACTCTTGTCTGGGTACACATAT
Source organism: Azemiops feae (assembly GCA_023970755.1). Taxonomy (NCBI): domain Eukaryota; kingdom Metazoa; phylum Chordata; class Lepidosauria; order Squamata; family Viperidae; genus Azemiops; species Azemiops feae. The sequence goes on along the minus strand of JALGBA010003980.1, from coordinate 1,341,315 downwards.
TAAATAACAGTAGTTAATACAATACTAAACAATTATAATCATTAATGCTGAAAATAGTCATAAAGTTAAAGCTTACTAATTAAGTATAATTTAGCTCTAGCGTAATGCTAACCATTGATAAAAATTTTCCCATGTCCTAAAATACACTGAATCCTCTGAGAAAGTAGACTTTTAGTCAAAGATGAAGTGGTTGCTTTGATGTTAAATTTGTGTTCTACAATAATACAAAAAGTATTCTATGTTACAGCTAGAGTTGTTTTCCATATCCCTGACTGGCTTCATCACATCTTGATGGGTGGAAGGATTCTCTTCAAAAATACCTTAGAAAAATATATAGACAACTACTTGCAGTACAAACTAGAACAGCTCTTTCAGGAACACCGTCTGGTCTCACTGATAACACTTCTCAGAGGTTAGTAGAAAGCTGCAAATGAAGTCTTGTTATCAAAGATGTTGTTCTGCGTACATGGAGAAGGTTTGGCAGTCTATCACAGGCAGTCTATCTTACAGCAGAAGCTAAATAAAACAAGTTTAATTTTACAGTGTTACTCTGAGGCCAAGTCCCTGTTATTTAAGTGACTTAAATTGGCCAACTAATTAAAGCAAGTCTGCGTGATTGTCCAAAAAAAATGTGTGTTTTTTTTTTTTTAGATGCTGTATTTTGTGAGAATTCTCAACCTCGCTCTCTCCAAGATAAGCACAAACGGGCAAAGCAGACCTTTGAAGAAATGATGAAATACATTCCAGGTTCAGTGTTTATGTGGCATGATTTATCAAGAAGAGAGGCAGTCTAAATGACCAAAGTCCATCAGGTTGAATGGCACTTGTTAATATAAACATTCTTACTATATGTTTATCAAAGCATTCTAGTATAAAAGGAGTGTAGGATTTAGAAATAGCTTCAGATGTATTATCTTGCTAAAACTCATGAAGCCCAAATGGGCTTTATAGGTATTGGTCTTTTCCTGTCCTCTTTACAAGCCATTCCCCTTTGTTCTAATAGTGGCAATGACCAAAGCTGGTACTAGACATAGCATCTTCAGGAAGCAATATGCCCTTTGAGTTGAGTAGCAAGGGCTGTGCTATCATATTACTGTTGTATAGTGTTTAGTGGAAGAAAACATACAAATTAGAAATACCTTGATTTTAATTCATGTAACAGGTTTTAAGCCACATGCAAGAGCACTTAGACTTATATACTGCTTCGTAGTGCTTTACAGCACTCTCTGAGCAGTTTACAAATGTCAGCATATTGCCCCAACATCTGGGTCTTCGGAAGGATGGAAGGCTGAGTCAACCTTGAGCTGGTCAGGATCAAACTCCTGGCTGTGGGCAGAGTTAGCCTGCAATACTGTATTCTAACCATTGCGCCATCACGGCTGCATGCAGGCAGTGCAATTTCTAGTATATATAAACTGCATGATTGAAGCTATTACACTGTTTTCCAATTAACTCGCTGCTTGCCTTTGTAGGTTTGGTAGGCAACAGACTCCATACTAGATTGACTGGATGGGTAGAATGGTTCCTTTACTGCATATCTTCCAGATGAATTTGAGTTATAGCTGTCAGCCAGTTTTTCCACTAGTGAGGAATGGAGCAAGTTTCCCAACCCTATTCTGTATGAAGGCAAAATCAGATGGAACCCAGAATTATGATAACCAAAATGTTATGCTAAATGGAACCAAAAGATGACCTCTTCTTCACTAGAACTGTTTCTCCTAAATAAATGACAAGAGTTCAAGAAACCAGTTTTGTACTTAAAAAACCAAAAGCGTATGGGTAACGTAGAAAGAGGTTTTGGAAAATGGAAGTAAAGGAGGCAGCAAGCCCAGCAAACAAAAACCCTGAAGATTTAGGAATTGGCTAATGGATTGTGGTGAGGCTGAACTTCGTTAGTAGCTCCCCAAATATATTTTGAATCCCCTTCTCAAAACCAGCATCTCATGCCCAGGACATAACCGAGGCAAAATGCCAAAATGGAAATTGAAGTTTACAGGATGTGTCATACTCCCTGCATTATAGAATCAGGTCCCAAATACATTGAGTGCTTTATTAGGTGTGAATTTCTTTCAACTGCTAAGTCAAGTGGTCCATGAATAAGAAAAAAGAAAATCTGGCTCTAAAAATGTGGGTTGAATGACAGAAAGTAGCAATCATGCATCTAGGAAAGGACATGAAACGGAGATTAAGCAAATCCCATGTTAATCCTAGAGCTCTAGGTCAACACTATAAAAGATCAGTAGTCTGGTCTTGGGAAATGAAAATTAATTAAGTAACTGAAGTAAGCTATTTGACCAAATATTAAAAAATATGCTATTGAAGGCAAGTTGTTGTGTTATGTTTTAAACATCTGTATTATAATGAGGACTTTGGAAGAGACTTTGCTTACCTATTACTTGGGGAAGTGGAAATGCTATGGGACTGAGCAATAACTGATTTTTAAATTGTAAACCACCCAGAGTTGCTTTGCAGAATAAGGTAGGGCAGTGTATAAATTTAATTAATAATTAACACATAATCTTGGGGGGAATTAGTTGGGGAGCAGAGAAGTCTTGGTGCATTGCAACCGTTCCATTTGTTCAATTTCTTCTAATGTAATCATTAAGAAAGTGCCCAAAGAGCTAGGCTGAAATGCCTACGGAGCTACGCAGGCCATTTTTCTCATTTGAGGATTTACAGTTGGGGGCTGCTTCAAAAATGAAATTCCTACCTCTCCAATATAATTTCTTTACATGATGGAAAATTCAAGATATTTAGATCATTGATAAGAACTGGTGCTCAAAAACAAATTGGAAGCCAGTGGAGCAGATTAGATATGTAATCTACATACTGCAAATTAGCCCAGATTTTACATTAACTTAGTTTTTTGGCTTTTATGGCCCTGCTGGAGAATACATCCTCAGATGAGGAAGTGGAAACCCAGCACATCCCCAGGACTCCTTATTCACACTCACTGATGCCTTCTCAGACATTCAGTCTTTAGTCCTAGGCAGAGGCACTTAATGAAGAGTCAGGAGCAAAGAGCTGAACTTCACAGATCCGAGAGATTAGCTAAAAGGAATGGAAGTGCAAACAGAGAGCAGTTTCTGCATCTCCTGTGTGATGTGTCTCAGCTGTACACCAGCTGGAAACTGAATGTGGCTTATTTGTTGCATTCCTTCCCTCTTTAAAGTGCTGAGAATAAATCATCAAAACCCAGTTTGACCTGCATGTATGATCTACAGCTCCATGCAGAGTGCATTATAATAATCCAGTCTTGAAGTAACCAAGGCATGAGTGACTGAAAGGCCTCCCAGTCAAAGGAGAAGGTACAATTGGTTATTGCAGGTAATCAGAAGATTCTCTATGGTAAGAAATATACTGGCTGCCCATGGTATATTTAAAGTGTCCTGCTAAAATGTTTTACAGAAATCAGGTGTTCATTCAATTGCCACCAACAGTTATGCTTTTGTAGAATAGATGTTTCGGCTGACAAAGCTTTCAGGGTCTGGCTTTAAGTTTGAATTCCTTTTATTTGAATTGACTTACTCATGTTTTGATGTTTTTTGCAGATCTGATAGGTAAATGTATTGGGGAAGATGCAAAATATGAAGGCATAAGACTTCTATTTGATGGATTGCAGCAGCCAGTACTTAACAAACAGGTGGGTTCTATTGAACACACTAAGCACCTATTGTATTTAGGGGTAGAATTTTTGTCAGTTTTAATTTATAGTTTTGAAATACTGTGCATCATTACAAGTGTGTGCACAGCTGTGTAACATTAATACAGACATGTCAAACTCGTGACATCACGGCTTTTTCCCCATTGCCGGCAATGGGGTGGGCATGGTTTCATGGTGACGTGTCTGGCACGCAGGCCGGCAGTTTGACACCCCTGCATTAATAGCTAGTATGCAAAACAAACTGTAAAGAAATAATGTTCTAAGTTTTAGGAATGTATTTCCAAATACTGTTTCTGTATGATAGATGTGTGACTGAGAGAGCAGCACAATTAATAAGCATAGTTATGTTGTGTTTCTGCAATTAATAGCAGGAACATTAGTCAAAGAATTAAGCACTCCAGAATAGCAAATATCATTAATGGGCTAAGTTAGGTTAAACTAGGCCAAATCTCTTGGCATTTCCAGACTCAGAGATTGGATGAGGCCCATAGAATGCTGTTTATGTTAGTCATAGCAGATCTGTTTTACATTTGTATCTGTAAATGAAGGTAATCTTTGTATCAGAGTGAATTGGGGGGGGGGGGTGTTTATGAAATGGAAAGCCTGGGGATATGAGGAGGAAGAAATGGAAGAATCTAGACAGTATAATTTGCTGAGAGAAGATGGAAAAGGAGGAAAAGGGCAGAAGAAAAAGATAGTGATCAGGAATGAGAACTGTAGAAGATGATAAATAGATAAAGGGCCAAACATACTCTGGACAGAAGTGGTAACTGTTAAGAGATTCATGCCAGAAAATAAGAAAGACTTGGAAGAGAGATTTCAAAAGGAGAAGACAAGAGTGGACATAAAGCAGGATGAACACAGAGTATGGATGGATAGGCACCAGTGGTTTTACTAGTTCTCAACTTCATGCTGTTGTCATTGGGCCTCTGACACATTTCCCTTTGTGAGTAAGTAGACGTAGATTATTTTGAAAATTGTTAAAGATGGATTGTAATTTATTGTGACTACTGGTTAACAGCTTACTGCATTTTTTTTTAAAAAAAAAATGCAGTTACTGAAATTGAGAATACATTTTAGCTAATTTTTGAAGATTCTGGTTATCTAATGAATGATAGTTCTTCGGGCTGCTAAGTTTGTGCAGACCTTTCCATGTTAAGGTAGTGTTTAAAAAGTTCAAAATTGCAACTTTTCTTTGCATTTTATTTTTAGTTAACATATGTCCTACTGGATATTGGGATTCAAGAACTATTTCCAGAGTTGAATGGTATGTGGTAACACAAACAGTTCTAATTTATCTGATCAATGATGCAAAACAGTGCCCCCCGACCTTTTGGGCACCAGGGACTGATTCCGTGGAGAGAGGTTTTTCCGCAGACCGGTTGGGGCGTGGTTTCGTGTGCTGTCTGCATCCTGCAAACGGGGCTTTGCTCGTTTGCCCGGCCCGGTTTCTGGCATGCCATGGACTGGGGGTTGGGGACCCCTGATGTAAAATACTAGTGTAGGCCAAATATCAGTTTTGTGCATAATATTTGCTTCCTGTAATTAATTACATTTTTTTTACTCAAAAAAGTACTAAATGAATTAAAGCATTGTAGAAAAGATGAGTTGGAGGAATCTTACTAGTTGTCTAGTCCAACCTCACTGCAGAAATCCATTAAACCATTCCTGATGGTGGCATTCAGCCTCACTTTGTAAAATCTCCAGTAAGGGAGAGTCCGCCACTTGTACTGGGAAGATTATTTCATTGCTTAACAAGTCTTGGGTGTCAAGAAATCCCTCCAACCTGAATTGGATTAATTAGAGTGGACTTTTCAGCATTACTCTCCCCACCTTCATTGTAATATGAATGTATTTATTCAGCCATTATTAAATGTTCCTTCTAGAGACATCTTTGAAGTTTTATAATAAAAATTATTAAAGGAAAACATAATTGCTTTAATGTGTCTCTATTGTAGCAACTGTTGCAGCACTTAATGACAATTGTTTCCTTTTGAGACAATGCAAAAAGAATATTTTTTTTTGTTACTGGTATTTGAATTATGTTTTGCTCATCATCAATTTATTTCTGCACCCCACTTTTTGTTACTTAGGTTAAAAGCTTCATTGGGAAAACACTCCAATATATTACGTTTTTTTTAAAACGAGTTGTATTTTTCCCACTAAGTTCTATTTTTCCACTGTATTTTATTTAGATGTAAGAGCACATTTGGTGTTTGTTGTAGACACATATAACTAATTTATATAAACAAATAGGAATGTTTTAATTAAAGTGTTCACTATTGCAGAAAATATTATCAGGATCACAACTTTTTGAGTTTCCCACTTAGTAATTGCAACCAATGTAGTGTTACACATGAGGTATCCAGCCTGGAATGAATTAAAACTGCAGGGAAGCTTGTACAGGACCCCAGTCATTGCAAGGTGGAGCTTTTGTGAAGTATCCTATTAGGTAGTGGCCCTTAATTCATCAATGCAGAAAGGGAGATCGGCCAAAATGGATTTTTATTATGCTAATTCTGAAAGGATTTTTTAGAATATCACTGTAGAGAACTTAAATAGATAATACTTAATGTTACGGCTTTACAATGGTACCTTGGTACTCATTGTTAATTGGTTCCAGAAGGCATGATGAGTACCCAAAAGATTTTTTCCATAAGGACTAATGTGAGTCACAAGGCAGCTGACATCATCAAATTTTAGTTTGTGTATTGAGTATCAAATAAACGATAAGTACCAGGACAAAATTTTCATGTCAAAACACACTAAATTCGTACTAAATTCGATGAGTTTCAAAGCAGTTAAATACCAAGGTATCATTGTATTATTATTATATTTATTATACTAATTGATGGTCTTTTCATTGGCTGTCATATTTTCTCTCCCCTCCTCCCTCATTATTTTTCACAGGTTGAAAAGAATGGTTCTTTTATCTTATCAAGATCACATACAGATCAAGATACTGAATTAACTCCGTTGACTGCTGTGTGCTAATTTAATGACTAGGTTATTTGTTTAGTCTTGTATATTTGTTTGTACATATAATTAACCTTTATTTCGGAAAACAAAAACTTTTACTCAAGAAAGATTGATTAAAGCCTATTGTTTATTGAATCTCAGGAAAATTCCATTATTTATTCTTCTGAATAATTTTCGCTGAGAAAAAATGCAGAACGTAACTTTGAAAGATTATTCAGACTTCATTCATAAAGACTTTTGCATTAACTGAAGATCATGTACAGAACCAAAAATGAAAGAATGCTCTTTTTATTAAACAGATTTTACAGAAATTGTTGCATAACACCATTTACTGTCACCGGCCACTTTTCATGGGTAACTTCATTGGAATTCTCCAGCCATGCTTTGTGCTGTTATTCAGATGCAAATGGAAATCTGTGATTTATATTTCCGCCATTTGTGATGTCCCCCAGAGGATAATCATTTGCTTTTTTGGATCACTTAAATTGCTTCTAAAAATCAAAGATGCTACATATATACACATTATATACATAAATCATATACATATTGTATGTAGTAACTTCAAAGGATTCCAGCTACTCCAAGAGCAATTAAGAATTTACATACTGGCTTCTGAAAGTCTGCAGGAACTAAGTTGAGCAGCTGAAGTCCAAAGAGTCTGAAATAAGGTTGAAATTAAAGAATGAAATATAAAAGTGAAATGCATAATCCCCAGGTCAAAAAAAGTTGTGCTTGGAATAAAGTCCCAGTTGAAAACATCACACGACCTTCAACTGCTGGAAAAACCTTTTCCATTCTTTTGATGTAGTCACCAACAATGGAAATATCAAGATTACCTGTTTAAAACAAATTATTTAAATAACTTAATTATTCCACATTATCCAATTATGAACTGCCTATAAATGATCTGTGTTAAATAGATTTCAAACAATGAAATTGTTTGACACAGCCACTGTTAAATTCCTTATCTTAGTACAATACAATAATCTTACATCTTGCCTTCTACTGTGATAGTATACCCCTAGGACAGTCTTCAAAGACTAGAATCCTTATTACATTATTCTTATAACAAATAGAGGTCACACTGTGTAAAGGGAGTAATTTCATTTTTGAAAAGTAATCACATACAGGGAATCTGTAGCCAAGTATATCCGGTGGTTCTGTTCCCATGCAACCTTCATTTTATATCACCCAGAAGCCTAGTTTTTAGTAGATTGGATTAAGAATAGTGACTGATTCACTCAGTGCTCTGCTATGAAATTAACAGCTGAGTAAGCATTTGAATCCGGCACTCCCCAATGTCAGTCAGATACTTTAGGCACTGTAAAACACTGGCTTTTAACTTTAATACTGTTTTTTTTTTTTTAAAACCTGCACAGGATTCATTTATGGCTATTTGAAATGGAAAATACTCAAAAGTTTATCAATTTTATATAGCAGTCAATCTCATTCAAGGCAGCTCTGACAGAGTTGTGTTTTTATGATTGAGTATAGAATGGCTGTTTGAATGCTAGTGCACATTTTCTTGAATGGCTGCCGCTGTCCTTGCTGTTGGTCTTATGCATATTAAGATTTCTCTGTCTTTCTATTCCTAAACTTTATAAACTGCACACACAGCGTCGGGAGCCTTAAGAGGTTTCTTGCTGTAGTTGCACAACGAGGCAGCACCAACCATGCTACTAGATGTAGAAGAGCAGTGAAAATCTTTAGGAAGAAACTTGAGGCCTTCTAGTCTCCAACTGCATTTTTGATACACAAATCAAGTAGATTTCCCTAGCTAGTTTATAAATAAACCTGTGTTAATACCTTGAACACAAATGCTGCTTGATTATTTTATTTGGAAGTAAAACGAGACGATAGCAACAGTAGTAGCACTTTAGACTTATATACCATTCCATAGTGCTTTACAGCACTCTCTAAGCAGTTTAAAGAGTCAGGATATTGCCCCCCAACAATCTGGATCCTCATTTTACTGACCTCGGAAGGATAGAAGGCTGAATCAATCTTGACCCGGTCAGGATTGAACTGCTGGCAGTCAGCAGAATTAGCCTGCAATACTACATTCTAACCACTACACTACCACGGCTTTTGATCAAAGATGACACTTCGATCAAGTTATGTATTTTTATCTCAAACCTTGCTTTACAGGGAAATGGTGATGCCACTTGCACTTCTACTTTCCCTCTTGCACAATAGCCCAAATCAAACTGAATTAAATATTTTCTGCTGCAGTTTGAAAAGGGGGACATAGAAATTGTAGTATGGTAGCAATATTGTCCTCAGTTATGTCATGTGGATTCATTTCAGGGATATGAATTCCCGTACTTCCATACTTAGTCATTCTAAGTACATTGCCATCTGCTAATCACCAGAAAGGCTAATACTTACCACTACTGTGGTTACTTGAATCTCCCTTTAGCATGTGATATCCATCACCACCAGTAGCAAGGAAAGAAGGTAAAAGCAATTTGTAGGTCTTTTCCATCTCAAGTGGAACATAAGTTGGTACTCTGCACTCTGTGCAAAGAACGTTTAAACTGACCACCCTGCTTCCTTGCTTTTGGGAGAGATCATACACCACTTTTATGCCTATTAAGAAACACAAGTCACAAGTGTTTTAGGTATCATCTCTTGCAAATCTCTTGTTTGTATCTCTAAAAAATATTAATAAATGGTTGTGTTATTCATGGCTTTTGGGAATAGACAAATAGTTAAAAGCAGATTCACAGTACCATGGATGCAAGCCTGCTTACAAAAGACTTCTACTAGCAGAAAGGGAGAAGTTGTTTTTAATTCATTCTAAGGTACCACTTTGTATCCGTTCCAGATTGGTATAGAAGATGATGGTGATGGTTACAGGAAATTCCCCTCCTCTCAATTTTCTTTTCCTTCCCCCCCCCCCTCCCGCACACACACTTTTATTTTAAACCATGCCAGGAGTGCCTACAATCTAATATGCATGTGCATTTCTAGCTTTACTGCTTATGGAAATTAGGGCAGGAAGTAAAATAAATATATTTCTGCAGAATTACAAAACGGAAAATTGCCGTACCAAAATAGAAAAATAATAGACAACATAATTTTTCAGCGTAATTTTCCTTTTTTGAAAAAGTTTTTAAACCAGGAGTGACTTAATTCCTCTTTATAAGAATTTACCACAAAAGAGTTCAGAGGTAATAGTTACAATTGCTGTTTTGCCATGGATTACTATTGTTAAGTGGGCCTTAAGTAAATAAAGGGGTGAATGAATAAATATTTCTCATTTGTCCACCTCCAATTCAAAAATGGTGTAACGCTAAGAACTGACCTGCCATTCACAATCATTTTTCTCTTCATCCTAGCATCTAAATACTGAAACATTTTGTTTATGATGTGGCTGCAGCAATACCGTTTTTATAGCACAATGCAGCTCCAGGGAAAGAAATTAGGACAGGAGTTTAAAGTAGACCACAACTGTATGGCTTGGATTGATTCTCATGTCTTCTACCAAGGCTAGATGAATATCTGTGCTGAATTACACCTGACCTGCCCTGGGATCTGGACTTCAGCTTATTCTGATGCACATCCCTATGAAAATCCCAACCAAAGAGTGAGATGTCTGGCATAATTTCTTTGAAGCTTATGTGCCTTTTCCCCCGTCTCTCTCCCTAACAGTTCTGCAGCAACATAGGGAAAGGTGAGTAATGGGGCCTCCAGTATTTTGTGTTTGTTTACATCCAATGCTATTTAAGCAGGAAGTCTGAGGCAGATTCTTATTTCCTGTTACCTGGCTCCTTAGTGACACGCACACCTCTAGAACGATGCCCCTGCTGGAGATAAATCATTCTCCCCAGGGTTTTTGAGCAAGAGAAAACGAACTCTTAATGCTTGATAAAAAAAAAAAAGACTTTTGCACTTTGTGCTGGCAATCGATGAAGATAGCTAACCTGAGACTTGTAGCAATTCACCCGTTCCTTGCCCATGTCGGTGAACGCTGTGCTCAAATGCTTGTTTTAGAGCACAACCTTTGATCTCTAGCAAGTCGAAAGTTCCTCCAAATGGCAATACTGCTGTCAGTTCCTCCAAGGTAATAGTGCCTGAGTAGAACACAACACTGTTATACACTAATAAGTCATATTATGCACAATTTTGTTTATTTTTAAGGCATTGTGGTATTGGTTAAGTAGAAGACGGCCGAGTTCAAATCTTATCCCACAATGAGACTGCCGGCCAGACCTTAGACTAGCCCTTATCTTTAATGGTATTATAAGAATGACCTTGGGAGATAGGAGCAAGATCCAAGGACTAGAAAAACCATCATGGAAAAGGAATCTTAGCCCTCAGAAGAAAAAGGGGTCTGGGAAGCATCTCAGAAGGGATCTTCCCTAGTTTCCTGGGAAGTAAAAGGAAAGGAGGGAAGAAATGTTTTCATACTTGAAAGGTTCTGCAAATGCAACATTACAATAAAGGTATTATAATTGTACTTCTTGTCTAGGCGACCTCAACAGGCTAAATTATCTTCCAATCTAGTTTGCAACTTAGATTTGCATCTAGTTTGCATCTTAGGCTAAAAGTGGCAGGCCATCATTCATATGAAGGGTAGGAATGTTAATTTTATTTCTGTGGTTTCTACCCATGCCACCATCATTGTAGTATAAAAGCAAATTACATTTAAAGAACAAGTTAAACACAATAAAAAGATAATAATGTGCAGTTTAAAGTATCTGAAAATCTGTAAGCAATGTTTTTCAACGTGCATAAAAAATGATTAGATTTCAAGAGAAAAACTAGTAGTGCCACAGAGGGTTTGGACAAGATGTTTACAGCAAACTAATAGAAACATATAAATAAGATGCTCTCTAAAGGTCAATCTGATAGTGTTTAAATATTAATGGAAGAAGGGGATTTTTTCTCTGTAAAGGAAGCTGCAAAAGAGGGATATTTGTTAATTTTCATCATCAGACAATAATCATGGTAGCTTTGGACAGCATGTTCACCCAAACTAAATATGGGATATTCAAACAGGATAAGGTCAAGAGCTAAAGCTTCACAGCCTGGCAAATTTTTAAAAAAGCATGACAGTAGTTGAATAGAGTGGATACAAGTCCAAATTTAAATATTGGCATACAACAAAGAGAAATTGAAGTGGCATTGTGTAGATGCTCTTGAAATTACACATACCATTATTGGCTCGTTCATTAATGGGTGACCGTATTCCACCACCATTTACAATGCACATGGAAACATGATTCCACTCATTATCATTTGGATGTCTCAGGTTATTGTAAATCTAAAAACATTCACAAAGAAAAAAAATGTGAATTAAACCTCCACTATCCTTTTCACTTAACTTTAAGGACATCAGTGTATCAAAACTAGAAATCTTGCGATGATATCTAGCAGCATAGCTATTTTCCACTAACAAGCCTATAGTAAAATAGTTTTGTTACAAGTCTTCCTTCCTTGCAGCACCCCCTCCTCAAAAGGGCCCCTTCTGTCTGACAATGTGGTTTTCAAAGAGCCTCCACTGATATCAATGGGAACTCTTTTGTTATCTGTATGGAAATACTTTTTTTTTTTTTTGAGAAAGACATAAAATTGAATAGAGAGGGTTTAGCTCGTTCCTCTTCAGCAGTAGCTTCATTTTAGATTGCCTTTAACAATGCTTCTGGAACTTTAATGAAATTTTTTTGAAGAAAAAAATCTTTATCCTGAGCAGCTGCTCATTTGAGATAAAGATTATTTCCCATTTTAAGGCAAGGTCCACACCTGTAGAGAAGCACGAGGATGGCTGTAGAGAAACTGTGGCTGTGAGGGAGAAGCTGCTGGGTTATGTTGGGCCATCCAGCTGACTGCATTTTGTCTGCACGCTGAGCATACCTTCTTTTAAGCACAATACGATTTCTAGGTACATAAATTTGTTCATGCCATTACTTATTCCTGTCAAGAACTGTGCACCAAAGATGGTGAGACTGGGCAAAGAAGCACCACAGCATGACAAGGCTTGTGGGAGTTAGTAAGAAAATGGCAGGATGGAGAGTGTGACAACAAAGCAGGGGGAGGAGGACCTGAAATTAGGGCTGCTATGAAGAGCAGCAGCAGTAGGAATGAAGACAAGTAACTGGTTGGGACTTTGGGAAATGATGCTGGCAAGGAGGAAGAGGAAGGACAAGCCAAACAAGATGTGAGGGAGAAAAATCAGGATGTAGGGCATCCGTGATGTAAACAAAGGCAGGACAAGAAGCAACGGATGGAAACTAATCAAGGAGAGAAGCAACCTAGAACTAAGGAGAAACTTCCTGACAATTAACCAGTGGAACAACCTGCCTCCAGAAGCGGTGAATGCTCCAACACTGGAAGTTTTTAAGAAGAAACTGGACAGCCATTTGTCCGAAATGGTATAGGGTTACCTGCCTGAGCAGGGGGTTGGACTTGATGACCTCCAAGGTCCCTTCCAACTTTATTATTATTATTATTATTATTATTATTATTATTATTATTATTATTATTATTATTATTATTATTATTATTAAGAAGAAGAAGAAAGAGGTAGGGCTTGAAACAAGACAGGGAACTAAAATCAGACATGGTAGGAGTTTTGCCAAGCTACCGTGTTTCCCTGAAAATAAGACCAGGCCTTTTTTTTTTTTTTCCTCCAAGAGGCACCAGGTCTTAATTTTCGGAGTAAGCCTTACCTCACCTCCGGCACCGACAGCATCACCCAGCTAGTCCATTTCTTCTGGGGCCGAAGTTCTGCAGCTGCATTCGGGCCTGCATTTTGCAGTCAGGCCTTTCCAGAAGGCCTAAGCAACTAAGAACCGAGCTATGGATTCAATCCATAGCTCGGTTCTGCAAGACTTCAGCAGCCGAGCACCAAGCTATGGATTCAATCGGTAGCTTGAATCCATAGCTTGGTGCTCGGCTGCTGAAGTCTTGCAGAACCGAGCTATGGATTGAATCCATAGCTCGGTTCTTAGCTGCACAGACCTTCTGGAAAGCCCTGTGACTGAGAAATGCAGGCCTGGCTGCAGAAGAGGCCTCAGAAGAAGAAGTGGGCCGGCAAGGAAAGGCCTGGCTGCAAGCTCCACGCCCCCACCTCAACCCTAGCTTGATTTTTAGGTGTGTGCCTCGCCCCAAAACTAGGGCTTATTTTTGGGATAGGGCTTATATTAGGCCCACCCCCCAAAATCAAGCAAGGGCTTATTGTTGGTGTAGGCCTTACTTTCGGGGAAACACAGTATAAGGGGTTTCTAAGGCAAGGCCTGTGCACCCCGATCTATCATCATCACCCTGCAGCTACAAAAACTGGCAACTGTTGGCCAAAATAACAGCTACTCCTTTCTGATTTGGATCCAATCCTTACTAAGGTTATTTGGACACATTCCAGCCTTAGCTGTGCATGAATAAAACTTCAGGATTAATTCTACACATTAATAGTCTTCCCAAGACTATGGAAGTTCCCTGATTTCAACGTTAAGGGTGTGTACCTCACAACAGTAAGCAATGTACTTTTAATTCTGTTTCAGATCATCAAGTACAGAACCAGTTATTTGTATTCTAATTTGTTAGTTCCTTACCACAGCGTCACAAATTAAATTTCCCAAATTGCACTCATGAAAGCGGCAGGCTTGACTCGTTCCATTCAAGTAAACAATTGTTTTCCCTATTTCTTGTGAAGAATAATTCTGTAGCTGGATCTTCATTTTGTTAACTTCTGCTTTCACATCTTGATCTAAAACAACAATAATAAAATCCAGATAGCTATGTTTATATTTATAAGTGTTAATGAAAATAGGTTGGTAACCATGTCACATCATTTATTTCCCGAGCAATGCAGTAATGGAGGAAGTCTGATAATTGTAGTTATATCAAAAATTGTAGATTTCAAGTGCTTTTGGATGTAGCATTGAAAAACACTGAGCCCCCAGATTTCCCTATAAATTCTATTTCTGATTACTGTTATCTCCTCATTTTCTTCAGTTTAGCAATATATGTGTTTTGTGTGTGTGTGTGTGTGTGTGTATTAGTGAAGGTGCAGAATCAGTTTGTTACTGTCAAGGTTAAACAAAATGGAAAACCCTTGTTGTTCTTCCACAAATCCCTTGAAAACATGCTACATATATGCTGCCTTGTACTATATTTTATATTTTTAAAAAGACTCATAACTATCTTGTTGATATTATGCAGATGGTTTTTAGCAGGCTTCTCCTGGAGAAAATCAGTCTATGCGGCTAATGGCATAATAGTATTAGTATTAAGTTTTGAAAGATCATATTTACTCAGTTGATACTTAAAGACGTTTCACATCCATTCCCAATTCCATACCTTCAGGAATATCCTTATTCAACAAAATGGGATTTCCAGATGCTTTGATTACATTTCCTTTATCATCGAATACGACATTCAAATAGCCGAGATATTTTCCAAAGGCATATGCCTGAACAACAGGCACTTGATGTCCATCATCAGATTGCACCATAAATGGGTAATTACCTGCTGCCACTTCAGTGGAAGGTGGACTTCCTAAAAAAAGGAAACCAGGGCAAGAATGGTATTCAAAACTCTGAATACAGAACACACAAATTGACAGAGATTTCGTATGAATAAAATGGTGACCTATTTACTTAGTATATTTTTTTCAAGTCAGTCAATCCCAAAGAGAATATCAATGGTTGACTAATGCTGTAAGTTTCCAACCTTTCCAGATTCCAAAAGAATCTCTAGCCAAGGACCTTTCCTCAGCTGTCTTCCCAAGGCATTACTGATCAGAGCAACAAGATTTTTCGGCTCTGCTCCCTAGACTCAAATGCAATTGGAGTAAAAAGCAGAGCAAAGCACAGATCATTTATTTCTCAAGTGGCTTTTCCCCACTTCCTTGATTGATTCAGCCAGCTGTTTCACCTGTCACCTGCATTCTCGGCCATAGAAAGAGTTTCACTGGAGTTTTGAGGGATTTTTTTTTTCTGTGCAGGGAGTGCCTCTACTTTGGAAAATCACGCTGTTGGAGTGCTTGCTTATTTATTTATAATATCTATATAGCCCATCCTAAGCAGGAAGGATGCTAGGTGAGACACACATACACAAACCTACAACCTACCTGTTAAAAACCTAAATAAATTGCTGAAAGCCTCACAGGCACCTAATAGCTTAAACAAACCTAAAAGTCAAATTGAAGGTGAAGCACCATCGCTTTGGCTTATTTATGAAATGCCAGGAGGACAATCTGTCTGCAGGAAGATTGTTCTTAGAAAGGGGGCCACCACCAGGAAGGCCTGTCACCAGGTCCAACAAGAGCCCCCCCCCCCCGGGCAATAAACTCTCTGAATGAGACTGGATGGGCAGATTCAATTCTGGTACAGTATTGTTTCATATTAAAGGTTCAACTGAAATAAAGAACAACTTTGAGAATTCAGCCAGGTGTAGGTGCTCATATTTTTTTTAAACAAATGGCATAGTATGACTAGCTAACACAGCTAGTCCTCAGCTTACAAACATTTGTTTAGCAAAGTTTTGATAGTACTGAAAAAAGTAGTTTAGGACCAGTCCTCCAGACTTAAGTCCATTGTAGCATTCCTATGGTCGTGTGATCCAAATTCCAATGTTTGGCATCTGGCATGTACTTACAATTATTGCAGACCCTGGGGTCATGTGATCGTCATTTGTGATCATCCCAACTAGCCTCCGACAAGCGAAGTCAATGGGGGAAGCTGGATTCGCTTTAATGATGACATGATTCACTTAACAACTGCAGTGATTTGCTTAACAACCATTTTGCCATCAAAATGGTCATAAAATCGGGTGTGACTCCTATATAGCAACCCCCTTGCTTCCCAAGGGAAACTCTGCTCCCAGTTGTGGTTGTAAGTCAAGGACTATTTGTATTGCCATTTGTCTGGTAAAGAGAAAGCCCAAGCTGAGGACTGAGAGAAAGTGAAAGGGGAAGACTGGTTCAAGCCAACCTTTCAAAGCCATCTTCTACCTCTGGTGGGGAACTGAGCTGAGCTTCCCTCATGCTTTCCAGCTGAGCATGACAGCTGGGAAACCAAGGAGGTCACTTCTGGGAAAGGAGAAGGACTGACTCGGCTTCCTTAGTTGGGGCTAGCAATCCGGACTCATCTGTTGAGGCTACTGCCAGGCAGCCTATCACTTTTGCTGGGCAATATAACTTGATTATATTGAATGTGGAAGAATCGAATGAGATCAAAAGAATCATTTGCTTTAAAGCCCTGTCTCCGAGAGCCTTAAAGAGCAAGCATGAGTAAATTAGTCCCTCTTCCGGCTGTGCTGGTGTATCTGTCTTTTGTCTCCTGACATTGCAACTCCTCCTTTGCTTGCCAACTCTTTACCTAAAAACATAATTTCTATTAGTAATCCTAGTTGTTGACTGGCACTAAGACTGAAGAGTTTATTTATTAGGAGGATAAATGGTTTAAGGTGTGCAGCAGTGCTTAAGGAGTTCCTAGCAGTAAATCCTGTAAGCAGCTCCATGGCTGTAAGGAGATCTGAGAAGAAAGAAGTCAGTGATTTAAGAACATAATGGCATGTTCCAGATCTGGGCCCACACATGCTCTTAATCATCTCTTCTCTTTTCCTCTCAGATCCAGATTACTGCCTCACCCAAGGCTTTATATCCATTTGTATTTTGAAGCTCTTGAGCCATTTTAGGAAGCTTAAAGGCAAGACCAAAATTAATCCTCCTGAACCATGTCACATTCCACATTACATTCCTGATCCTTGGAAATAAAAGAGTAGCTGGAGGAAATCAATACTGAAAAACCTTCATGCAGAAACAGAATATGTAGTCTTATGTTTTGGATCCTGAGTTTGAAAAACTGGAACATGGAGGAAATAAGTTTTTTTTTTTTTTTTTAAAAGACATATTCCAAAACAAATAGAATAGAATAGAATAGAATAGAATAGAATAGAATAGAATAGAATAGAATAGAATAGAATAGAATAGAATAGAATAGAATAGAATAGAATAGAATACTTTATTTGGCTACATGTAATTGGAAACCCAAGGAATTTGTCTCAGGTGCAGAAACTCTCAGTGTACATGTACATTGTACATGCAAACCAGATTATTATGTATAAACACAAAAATGAGAAATCACAGCTGCCAGTTCTTTAGCTGCCATTGGCCTTTAATGTGCCTTATTCAGCGATACCACACCTGCATATAACTGGTCACCAACTGTTTTATTGTATTTTCTAAAGGTGCTAGGTTATATTGAGACTGAAGATTAAATCAACAAATATTTCAGCCTGAAGTATTTATCCAACCTGAAAGAGTTAGCAAAACATTGATGAGTGTCCTGGAAAAACCTTCTCACAACATTTTTTTTTTATTCCCTCCCTAGTCAGCCAGCCAGCCACTTCCTGTCATGAATGCTTCTTTCTGCTTCCTGGGACAAACATTCCTATTTGCCACAAAACTACACTTTTCGACAGCTCCGAAAGGCATTTATTAATAGCAGCCAAAAAAACCCTCAAGGACTAAATGGTGCTGTTATTCAGCTACCTTTCAAAAAAGAAAATCCAACTCAGATTATTGAAATAGGTTCTAGAGTATACTCAGATGACGTCTGCATTAATGGACATCGGTTTCTGTGACAAAAGATAAGTGGATACTTTAGTATAGCTGGGTTTTCTAGAAAACTCAGCAATTTTGGAGTATATAAATAATATGTTTCAAACTGGGAGAAACCAGAGGCCAGGCTCGATTCCAAACAATGGCAAGAGCCAAGTAAAACCACAAGGAAGTGACTATTCCACAGGCCAAATTTGCAAAACAAGCTGCGTACATATAAAGTAAGACATTAGCATGTTCACATGTGTGTTATAGCTGCCCATCTTAAAAGCAACTCCAGGTGGCTTACAGCAAATAATATAGGGGGGGAAACCAGTAGAAAACCAGTAAAAATAAAACTAGAAATAGAAAAAAACTGCCACCCATCCACTCTTCATGCATGTGCCCATACTTTCATCCCACCCTGCTCTTGCCCTAACCCAGTGATGGCGAACCTTTTAGAGACCGAGTGCCCAAAAACAGGCCCCGCTCCTGCTCCACCCCCTGCCTCACCCCGCTCCACCCCCTGCCCCGCCCCTGCTCCGCCCCACCCTGCCTGCCCGCAGGGCCACTCACCGCCTCCAGGGCCCGCTGCAGATCGCCCAGGCAGCCCAGCAGCGCCATGGCACCCACACCCTCTGCCCACGCCCCGCAGCATCAACTGTGCGCATTGGGGCGTGAGGGCAGAGTCTTGTCTACGCTGCCTGGCTGCCATGTCCTTGGCTGCGCTGCTCCGCGAGGGCCATGCTCAGAGGCAACTCTCCTCCAGGGAGACTGCTGGTGAGGAGGGGGTCGTGCGGGGAGGGAAGGCTGGGGCAACGGCACGTGTGCCCACAGAGAGGGCTCCGAGTGCCGCCTATGGCACCCGTGCCATAGGTTCACCACCACTGCCCTAACCCCACACCTGGTGGAACAGCAGGGTCTGCCAACACCCGAACTTAGATCATGTCACCACAGTGACTCTGCAGCTGTTGTGAAGTGTGAGGAGTGTTCATAAATCACATTTTTGAGCACTATTATAATAACTTTGAATGGTCATGAAACATATGGTCACAAGTCAAGAATTACCTGTAAGCCATTCTCCTTCAGAACCCTTAAACATTTCAGATGCAGAAAAGTTTGCTACGCTCACTGAGCATTTCTATTAAGGGGTGTAAAGTTGTGGCAGGGGGAAACAAACAGAAGAGAAAATTTATATTGACAAAGATATTCTAGAACAAAGATAAGACATGAATACAAGAAAAAAAATTAAGGGAAGACAGAAAAAGCAAGGAATATTAGACCAGGTTCCAGCATTTTGGTATCCCTTAGCAACCTAAAATCAATGAACTTCCTGAGACTATATTAAAGCTCTAATGCCTAACAAACTTAAAAAGCAAACTATACACCAAGCTGAATTTATAAAATATGCCCTTACTGATCTCATGACCTTTTTTTCTATATACTACTCAAACCAATAGAAAGGAAGGATTCAGATTTATTAGTAAGTTTACTTAGGATTATAGTTGTCCAATATCAACAACCTAAGATATGCAGATGATACCACTCTAATGGCAGAAAGTGAAGAGGAACTAAAGAGCCTCTTGATGCGGGTGAAGAAGGAGAGTGCAAAAGTTGGCTTGAAACTCAACATTAAGAAAACCAAAATCATGGCATCCGGCCCTCTCAATTCCTGGCAAATAGATGGGGAAGAAATGGAGGTAGTGACAGATTTTATCTTCCTGGGCTCTAAGATCACCACAGATGGGGACTGCAGCCAAGAAATTAAAAGACGCTTGCTCCTGGGGAGGAAAGCTATGGCAAATTTAGACAGCATACTAAAAAGCAGAGACATCACCCTGCCAACAAAAGTACGTATAGTCAAGGCCATGGTTTTCCCAGTTGCAATGTATGGCTGTGAAAGTTGGACCATAAGAAAGGCTGAACGCAAAAGAATTGAGGCCTTTGAACTATGGTGCTGGAGAAGACTCCTGCGAGTCCCTTGGACTGCAAGGCGATCAAACCGGTCAGTCCTAGAGGAGATCAACCCTGACTGCTCCTTAGAAGGCCAGATACTGAAGTTGAAACTCAAGTACTTTGGCCACCTAATGAGAAGGAAGGACTCACTGGAGAAGAGCCTAATGCTGGGAAAGATTGAGGGCAGTAGAAGAAGGGGACGACAGAGAATGAGGTGGCTGTATGGAGTCACTGAAGCAGTAGGCATGAGCTTAAATGGACTCCAGAAGATGGTAGAGGACAGGAAGGCCTGGAGGAACGTTGTCCATGGGGTCGCGATGGGTCGGACACGACTTCGCAACTAACAACAACAACATAGTTGTCCAAACTTTTCTATTTATATAAGCAAGTGATATTTATACAGATCATGTAAATACATACTGACTTCCTTAGGTTGTTGGTAAAATACTTGGCACTCTAATTGCTAAGTTATATAAAAATCCTATTTTGTGAAGGAATAACATACCTGTATAAAGAAATGTGTTCGTATGTCCCCCAACCACAACATCCACGCCTTTAACTTTCCGAGCAATGCGTTGGTCCTCAAAAAAACCAGAGTGACCAAGTGCAATGATTTTGTTGACACCCAATGTGGTAAGTTTGTTTGCGTTTATCTGCAATTCTTCAACTTCATCTCGAAACTCTAAATATGGTCCTGAAAATCCAGAAGAGGAAATATATACTGTTATTGCATTATTTACTCAGAAAGCATGTTTTTACCAATGAAAATCCCTATTCTACAATAAAATCTATGCTATACTTCGTACTTCATTGTTTAAGAAGTTCCTTTCAAACAAGGTAAACATCCCATGTCTTGGAATTGTTTTGTTAATTTAGAGGAAAGTGTCTCAGATGTTTAATATAGTTGAATGTCCTCTATAGTTAAAATTATAGCATTTAATGTCTTCAGATTTGTCAGTGGCCACCCATGTTAAAAGAGAACTAGATACATTCATTAGAATCAGATTTTCAATGCCTGTTAGTCTTCATGAGTGTTTACCCCCTCTAGGTTCAAAGGCAGCCAACCTTAAAACTAGCAGGAAGGAAGAGTGCTGTGGATGATAAGTGAGATCAATTGTTTCTTTGGGTGTTAACAATTGTTTGGTAAGATTGTTGGTTTTAATCTCGTAAACCACCCAGAATCATTTGTGTGAGATGGGCAGCTGTATAAATAAAACAAGTGAGATCTAATGTTAAATATGAGATCTAATGCTCTCGTGTTTTTTCTGTGAGCATTCATATATGACTGACCTTTCGGCAAAACAAAATGATGAAGTGGAGAGTCCCATGGACTGACTTGACAAGAGTCTTAAAAGGGAGGGGGGTATGTGCTCTCCCATAAAATGATTGGTTTTTGTCTTTGTATATTGCAACTGTTTAGCTTAAACCTGATTTTGTAAAAGCTGGCAGCCAAGTATTTTCCTATAAGGTGATGCCATTACCAATATTTAAATTATGTGAGACAATGGGAAATTAATTTCTGCGTGCTTTTTGAAAACATCAGCTGTAAATGAATCTGCAGTACATCACATGTACCTCCTTAATGGAACAAACGTGGTGAACAATATGATGGCTTGCATGGCTTGCAAAAATGTCTCTAGATTAGAGGTCCTATCTTGCACTTGATGAAAATGGTCACATTTTATAAAGTAGAATTGATGCATACATGCAGGGAAATTCAGGTATAGGTTTAATTGTGATTAATTATGTGGACAAGAATATCAACCTTGCTGTCAAGCAAAATCAAGCTTTTAATAGCGAGTGCCACACAAAGTGCACTAACCAAACAGGTGGTAAGAAAATAGGGGAACTCAGGCACCACACAGGTTATGTAGAAAGTAAACACAGGGTCAGTCACAAAGGACTCAAATGTCTATACACCAATGCACAGAGTATGAACAGTAAACAGGGTGAACTAGAAATTCAGGTAAATGAAGGCAGATATGATATTGTTGCCATTATGGAAACATGGTGGGATGAAATCCACAAATGGAACACACAGCTAGAGGGATTTAAATTATTTAAAAGAAACAGACCAAATAAAAGAGGAGGTGGAGTTGCTCTCTATATAAGAAATAACTACATCTGTACAGAAATAGAGCACAACAATTATGAAAACTGTCTTGAATGCATTTGGGTCAATATAAAAGGAGGGGGGGGAAATCACATTGCCATAGGTGTATACTATAGGCCACCCAACCAAACAGAGGAAATAGATGGATTTTTTGCTAGTCAGCTAACCAAGGTATGTAGGAAGCACATCACAATAGTAATAATGGGGGACTTTAATTACCCTGACATCAACTGGGAGACAAACTCTGCACCAAGTGGAAGATCAAACAAATTCCTGACAAACCTTGCAGACAACTTTGTTTCCCAAAAAGTAGAGAAGGGAATTAGGGGATTAGCCATATTGGATCTAATTCTCACTAACAGAGATGAAATGATAGAAGGTGTTGAAGCCACAGGAACCTTGGGGGGAAGTGATCATGCAATATTGGAATTCAACATTATGGAAGCACAAGCAATAGAAAACAGTCAAACTAGAATCTTGGATTTTAAGAGAACTAATTTCAATAAACTTAGAGAGAGCTTGGGAAGGATTCCCTGGATGAGAATCCTCAAGGGGAAAACAACTCAAGAAGCTTGGAAACTTTTGAAAAGTAAGATAATAAAAGCCCAGTCTAGCACAACACCAACAAAGAAGAAAAATAACAGCTCTCAAAAGAAACCAGCATGGCTGCATAAAGAACTTTCTGATAAATTGAAAGATAAAAAGGACAATATAAAAAGTGGAAAGAGGGGCACATAACTAAAGCAGAATATCAGCAA
Source organism: Azemiops feae (assembly GCA_023970755.1). NCBI lineage: Eukaryota > Metazoa > Chordata > Lepidosauria > Squamata > Viperidae > Azemiops > Azemiops feae. The sequence continues at coordinate 1,318,297 of JALGBA010003980.1, read as the reverse complement.
ATAGTCTGAGCCTGCAAAGTTGAAGTGAGGAAAGCTAAGGCTCAAAATGAACTAAGGCTTACGACCAAAGTCAAAAATAACAAAAAAAAGCTTTCAACATGTAAAAAACAAGAAAAAAGTGAAGGAAATGATTGGTCCATTAGTGGGGGAAAGTGGCAAGAAGGTGACAAGCAACGGGAGAAAGCAGAACTATTTAACTCATTTTTTTGCACCTGTCTTTACACAAAGGGAAAAAACAGTCCAACCTATCAAAAACAGTACCATAAAAATAGATTAGAAACAAAAGGTAAAATAGGCAAGAAAATGGTAAGTGAGCACCTGTCCAGCCTAGACGAGTTCAAATCACCAGGACCAGATGGATTACACCCCAAGGTTCTCAAGGAACTGGCAGATGTGATCTCAGAACCGCTAAACTATATCTTTCAAAGATCCTGGAGCACTGGGGAGCTACCAGAGGCCTGGAAAAGAGCTGATGTAGTTCCCATCTTCAAAAAAGGGGGAAAAATGGATCCAGGAAACTACAGACCTATCAGCCTGACCTCAATACCTGGGAAGATTCTGGAAAAGATAATCAAATAACGAATCAGCGAACACCTAGAGGCAAACAAAGTCATTACCAAAAGCCAACATGGGTTTGTCAAAAACAGATCATGCCAGACAAATCTTATTGCATTCTTTGATCAAGTGACAAAATTAGTGGACCAGAGGAATGCTGTGGATATAATTTACTTGGACTTCAGTAAGGCATTCGATAAAGTAGATCACAACCTACTACTAGATAAGATAGAAGAATGTGGGTTAGACAGCATCACCACCAGATGGATTCGTAGCTGGCTGGCCGGCCATACTCAGTGTGTGGTCGTCAATGGAACTGCATCTACATGGAAGAAAGTGTGTAGTGGGTTGCCCCAGGGCTCTGTTCTGGGCCCAGTGCTCTTCAACATCTTCATCAATGATCTGGATGAGGGGATAGATGGGGAACTCATAAAATTTGCAGACGACACCAAGCTGGCAGGAATAGCTAACACTCCAGAAGACAGGCTTAAGACACAGAAGGATCTTGACAGACTTGAACAGTGGGCGCTATCTAACAAAATGAAATTCAATGATGAAGGTTCTGCATTTAGGCAAGAAAACCCAAATGCACAGGTATAGTATAGGTGGTTCCTTGCTCAATAGTAGTAACTGTGAGAGGGATCTCGGTGTCCTAGTGAACAATCACTTAAATATGAGCCAGCAGTGTGCTGCAGCTGCCAAAAAAGCCAACACATTAACTGCATTAACAGAGGGATAGAATCAAGATCATGTGAAGTATTAATACCACTTTACAATGCCTTGGTAAGGCCACACTTGGAATACTGCATCCAGTTTTGGTCACCACAATGTAAAAAAGATGTTGAGACTCTAGAAAGAGTACAGAGAAGAGCAACAAAGATGATTAGGGGGCTGGAGGCTAAAACATATAAGGAACGGTTGCTAAAATTGGTTATGTCTAGTTTAATGAAGAGAAGGACGAGAGGTGACATGATAGCAGTGTTCCAATATCTCAGGGGTTGCCACAAAGAAGAGGGAGTCAAGCTATCCTCCAAAGCACCTGAAGGCAAGACAAGAAGCAACGGATGGAAACTGACCAAAGAGAGAAGCAACCTGGAACTGAGGAGAAAGTTCCTGACAGTTAGAACAATTAACCAGTGGAACAACCTGCCTCCAGAAGCTGTGAATGCTCCAACACTGGAAGTTTTTAAGAAGAGATTGGACAGCCATTTGTCTGAAATGGTATAGGGTTTCCTGCCTGAGTAGGGGTTGGACTAGATGACCTCCAAGGTCCCTTCCAACATTATTATTATTATTATTATTATTATTATTATTATTATTATTATTATTATTATTATTATTATTATTATTATTATTATTATTATTATTATTATTATTATTATTATTATTATTATTATTATTATTATTAATTATTCAGATTTCTCAGTGCCACAAATGCTCAGGGAAAAAAAGTAAGATTAAAAAAAATTACTTCTGAGTAATGCTGTGAGAGGCAATGTGTATTTGCTGATGTCTTGCTAGCTTTGCAGGTAACTTCTTTAGAGCAGATCTGAAACTGAATTTGGCAAAACATTTCATATCTTTATAAATTGTCCATATTCAGTGGAACAAGGAAAGTATCTGGAAAGCGGGGCAAATGAGGACTTGATACAAATGACATGAGTTATGTATCTGTATCAGATTTTGTGAAACTAGTATAAAATGTGTGATGACATCAGGATTCACACATTATCATTCCAATGTCACTTTGTCTAGCTACAGATGTATCTGAGTTAAGGAGGTTCAAAATCTTTCCAATAACATAAGAATTGTAAAAATTTCTAGAATTATATTTAATGTGGGTTTTTTTAGAATTTTAAAAGTATGGTTTAACCATAATTGGAAAGTCCTACTTTGTACCCCAACATACACTTTTTCTATAGTGGAAACTTAAGAAAATTGATATTTGATTACGGTAACATAAAAAAAATCCATCTGGGTGGAGACAGATTATTTGGAATGTCCTGATGCATAATATTTACTACTCCTATTTATTATCCCCTTCTATTAGTCAACAAATAATTGTGATCCTGCTGGGTTTAAAATGAGAAGTTTTAATTGACCTTAAAGAAACAACTATGATTTTAAATATTATCAAACATGCAGACATATGTAAAATACATATCATTTCAGAATACAGATGTAGAAGACCCTGATGCCTGGAGAACACTAAATCAATTGAAAAAGAGGCCAATCAAAAGATGATTTGGTTAGACGTAAGCACTAACGACACAAGCATGAGCGCACAAGAACTCAAAGAAGCACTGAATGACAGACAATTCTGGGGAAATGATGTCCATCATATCACTAAAAGTTGGAAATTACCAGGCAACACATGTTCAGTTCTACAGGATGATTGGTTTTAAAATTATTTAAAATCATCCACATGTACCTGCTACTTTTAAAATTGGAAAATGTCTTCAGCGCTCATAAATAATACAAAGTAATATTTATGTCTTCGGGTGACAGTTCCCTTATGCAAGTAGTCCTTGACTTACGACCACAATTAAGCTCAAAATTTCTGTTGCTAAGTGAGACATTTGTTAAGTGAGTCTTGCCCCATTTTGCGACCTTCCTTGCCAAAATTGTTAAGGGAATCATTGCAGTTGTTAAGTTAGTAACACAGTTGTTAAGTGAATCCGGCTTTCCGATTGACTTTGCTTGTCAGAAAATCACAAAAGGGGATCACATGACCCTCCGCGGGACACAGCAACAATCACGAGTATGAACCAGTTGCCAAGCATCTGAATTTTGATCACATGATCATGGGATGCTTCAAAGGTCATAAGTGTGAAAAACAGTCATAAGTTACTTCTTCAGTGCCGTTGTAACTTTGAACGTCACTAATTCAACTGTTGTAAGTTGAGGACCACCTGTACTGCAAAGTAAGAGGGGTACCAATAGCAGGGCTGTATGAAACTCAAGTTATAGAGCGAGAACCAATCTGGTGTAGTGGTTAAGGCGCCGAGCCAGAAACTGGGAGATTGTGAGTTCTAGTCCCACCTTAGTACAAAACTAGCTGGGTGACCCTGGGCCAGTGACTCACTCTCAGTCCTTGGAAGGAGACAACACCAAACTAATCTCGAAAAACCTTGCCGAGAAAACTGCAGGGGATAGTCCACGCAGCCACCCAGTAATCAAGAACAGACTTGAAGTCGTAAATATAGTAACTGAATTTTATTATGGCTACTGTAGTCTTAAATATATCCTGTCATTTTATTTTTAATTATAGTTTTCAAGAATGGAAATTATTTGGAAAAGCATTTCAGTTTCTAAAGGCACAGGCAATTCATCTCCATGTTATTACACAATACGTCTTATTGATGCTGTGCTGATACAGTCTACGTAGCCTGAAAGAGTATAGTAACTAGTAAATAGTGTAATTACACAAAATAACATTTCTTCCGAATCAAGAACGCAGGTAGTCCTCGACTTACGACAACAACTGAGCCCAAAATTTATGTTGCTAAGTGGGACGGTTGTTAAGTGAGTCTTGTCCCATTTTACGACCTTTCTTGCCATAGCTGTTAAGTGAATCGCTGCAATTGTTAAGTTAGTAACAAGGTTGTTAAGTGAATCCGGCTTCCCCCATTGACTTTGATTGTCAGAAAGTCGCAAGAGGTGATCGCATGACCCCGGGATGCTACAACGGTCATAAATATGAGCCAGGTGCCAAGAGTCTGAATTTTGATCATGTGACCCATGAGGATGCTGTAATGGTCCAAAGTTGAAAAAGGGTCACGTCACTTTTTCCAGTGCCGTTGTAACTTTGAACGGTCACTAAATGAACTGTTGCAAGTCGAGGATTATACTATGTTCACTTTCTCTACTTCTTTAAATACTACCTTCAATTATCAACGCAAAGGGACTAGAAACAAGACTGAAAATGTTGCATCTTATAGTTTCTAGTACTATATTTATTTAATATTGTAGTTATCCCTACCCCAACAATTTATGTTTGAAATGATGTTCCAGCATTGGGAAAGCAAAAGATTACAGCCAGTCATACCGTTGATACTGTAACCAAGACCATTTAGCCAACTTTCTCATATAAAACAAAGCATTTCCTTTGAGCTGACAGTAAACACCAAATTCTCAGCCTGATGTTTTTAATCTGTAATCATAGACCATGTTGTACATTTGGGACTCTTTAAAATATCTTGGGCTGCCTGAACACAATGAGCTCATGCTCTTTCCTTTCTTTGAGAAAAACAAGATGTGTTTTATTTCAACAAGTGGGTGAATCAGGAGATCCCAGTCTATGCCAAGGATTTTAGTTAGGGCCCTGGGAATTATTTGATTCTTTTAATTATCTTAGCTAAATGATTAATATTTGTGAATATCCATGTCAGATCAATATGCATGAAATTCCAGTGAATAAGAATTAAGACTTTATGTGCCAATCTGGAAGAAGTACTTGTAGTAACGAAGAAAAAAAAAGTATATTTTATGAAAATGATTGCTTGGATCTAAAGTTATTTATTTACTTATTTATTCACAACATTTATATAGCTGCTCATTTTCTCAGCTCTGGGCGGTTCTCAAAATGATGTCTTGCACAAACTGAAAACCCAGTTTATTTGTAAAATGGGCTCCTGCCAAATTCTTTAACTTTTTTGCTGTTTTTTTCAGCTCTTCACTCCCAAATGTCCTCATGCTGAGTCAGTTGATCTTCAGAATCAGTGTTTGGGAAAGAAGCATGGGTCTGTAATGGGGTGGACATACGAACCCATGAGAATCTCTCATTGCATTAGCAGAGTTCAGTTGAATCCTGGGGAATCTCACTCACTATATAGTTCTTTTGCCATTAGCAGTGCTTCACAAGGTCCCGCTCAAATTAACCTACTACTGCTTAGCTACAGAGGATAGATTTAGGACAGAGGATGTGGCATCACTATAGAAAAATCTATGGATATTCAAATTGATGTCTGCAAAATGCTACACATATAGAATTGTACGTGTTTAGATCTCTTCGTATGACCCGAAATCCTCCTTTTTCTAAGTTTCTAATCCTGCTGAAACACATCCACATATTTGGAGAAGCAGGAAATAGCTTTGCAATCCCAGAAAAAAAGCTTGATGAGGACTAAATGCACTCAAAGGACAAGGCATGCTGACTGACAGATATGGGAAAAACGGGAAGTCAAGAGAAGAAGGAATGGATCAGAGTATTCTGAAAGAATGAAAAGCTAGAATATGGAGTAGTACAGATCCCTATAACATTTTGCTGTATGTTCCATTTGTTCAACGGAATATTCATACAATAGAGTCAGAGTTCATTCTCTATTGTATGTCATCGTAGTTATGATTAAGGATTTGTATTAGATTATCTGACAGCAGAGGATCCTATTTTTTGGGAATGATTTAACATTCTTCATAGTCAGAAATCATGAAAGGTAGCAACATGTTCTGGCCTGTCATATTAATGATATTGGAACAAAGCAGAACAACACTAGAAGGCACATCCAACGTTATGGAGGAAAATCCATTATGTGATTCTTTCTCTAACCTATGAAAATCTTGAGAATAGCCCTAGATGGATCAGGCCAAAGCCCATCGCAGAGAAGCATTCTTTTCCCTCACAGTGGCCATATACAGTATGGTGGCTCCGCCATCACACAGGGGGAGACCCATGTCCTTGAAACTGGTATTTGGAAACATGCTGCCCCAACCCAGAGTTATATAGAATTTTGACAGATCATGAATTTATCCAATCCCTTCTAAAGCCATTCAAGTTAGTGTTCATTGGAATAAATTCCAGAGGTTTCTAGTCTCCTATGGGAGCAACTGCCTCTTTTTGTTTATAATAAATCTCCTTCTAAACAGCTTCATTGATCCTCCATGGTCTTAGCATTTGGAAAAAGGAGAAAAACTTCTCCCTGTCCTTTTTTCCATGCCATGCAAACTTTTATACACTTTAAACATCACTACCTACAATAGTTTTTTTCCAAGCTAAAGAGACTAGCCTTTTTTTGTAGGGAAGGTTTTTAAGCCCTAATTACTTTCATAACCCTATTCTGTACCTTTTTCAATTCTATTATACCCTTTTTTCAGATCTAGGAACCAGAACCGTACAAATTTGCCCAGTACAAAGATACCATAGATTTGTACAAGTGCATGATAATATCAGTGTTTTAATTTTTATATTTCTTTTCCTAATGATGGACATACATCTTTCACCCTACCCCACTCTGACATCCTTAGCCTTTGATGAGCAATTATCAAAAACTTTTTTCAAAAATCCCCAAATACACTATCATTGGGTTAGCTATTGTATGTCCATGCATCTATCTACTAACTTCTCAATAAATTCTAAATGGTTGGTGAGACAGTCTTTATGTTTGTGGAATCCATGCTGATTTTCCTTTAGGAGGGCTTGTTTTTATTTGGTTATTGCTCCAACCAGTTTGCCAGAATAGACATTAAGCTGACTATATTCTCCTGAATATTGACAAAATCAAGATGGTTTTTCTTATTATAATATATCATCATAATATTATTTTTACTTTTAACATTAATACAGTCTCATATTTGTCTGGTGGAACTAATGGGAAAGTTGGTATCATGTAGGAAAATAAGTGTACAAAGAGGATTGTGCTGTAGAATATTTTTGTGTGCCGTAACATCTTAGAATAACAATTATTAAAATGATAAAATCTGTGACTTCAAAATATATACAAATATATTTGAGAAAGGGTCGAACTGCAAATATTCTGAAAATTATGGCTCAACTTGCATGCTCTCTTCTTGTCTTCAGACCAACTCTTTCCTTCAACAATTTTTCATTCCTCTAGATGAGCTTTTCCTAAACTTGCTTCACTTCAACCTATCGTCAGCCAGCGTCCTCTTTCCAATCTGCAGTAAATCACTAATTCTCTTAACCTCAATCCATGTTATAGTCACATAAAAGAGAGCTGGAAATATATCAGATTTATATTCTATATAAAACTCAGCACCTAGTTGGCAGTTAACTTTTTTCTCTTACAACTGTGAAAGACAATACAATCCCAATTTCATGCTAGAAAAGAAATAAAATATGGCGGGAATTATGCTGACACAATTAAGTACATCTAGTTATATAATTATTGTATCTATAATTTATGTAATTTTATATATAAGCATGAAAAAATGTGTACCTGGATTTGAAAGAACAGGTGTCTCCTTTGTGGTATAGCCAATAATTCCCACTTTTTCTGAACCAACATTTATTATTTTATAAGGAAGGATGTACCCTGAGATATTACTTGCTATAGGCCCTTTTGGTCTAATGTTTGCACTTAGTATAGGAAAACTTGCATGTTTAAGGAGGGGATCCAATAATCCAGCCAAACCATTATCAAATTCATGATTTCCTAGAGCCTAGAGAGAAAATAAATATCAAAATGGAAAGGGAAAATACAATTAATTAGAATTAATAATTATAACATATACATACAAATCACATTACTTTCTTTCAGATAAACAATGTTATACAGTTTGCAAAAGAGGTAGAAATAGTAAGCAAAGAAGAAACTAAACATTGCTAAAACATATAAATCTGCTTCATCACATCATTAACAAGTTAAATCCAAATGTTATCTCTACAAAGACTTTCCTATCTATTTCAATGAATACTAACAATACCCACACAGTTTTCTGTTTTCCTGATTGTAAAAACTAGAACAGCACACTTATCTGCTTATGTGGATTATTTTCTTCATGTAAAGCCAATGAGTAACTACATTTATTAACCAAAGTGTGTTTTCAAAACCCTTAATGATTTAGCAGATTGTGCTGGTTCTTTCTTTCTACTTTTCCTTTGAACAGCCTACTGATTGTATTAAAATAAAATAAAGATAACAGAGGCATGTCTTAGTGAAGAAGCCTGGAGTCCTCTCACTATTGATTATAAATGAAAACTTCTAACAAATCAGAATACAAGAGAATATTAGGGAAATTAAATAAACATTAATTCTGGATTTTCCCTATTTCAAAGATCAAGTATGCAAAAACAGCATTTAAATTGTTCCAATTTAGATAATGAACAGTAGATAATGTTTTAAAGTCCCCCCCCCTTTCTCAGCTTTCTATTAGTTGAATATGCTCTTGTTCAAAGGTCATTATTATATTTCATAATTGAGCCATAAAGTCTACATTATAATATTCTATTTCTACTTCAAATCACTCCTTCATGATCTCAGTGCGAATCCAAGGCAAACCATTCAATATCACAGTAGTCCAAGTCTATGCCCCAACCACTGGTGCTGAAGAGGATGAAATTGACCAGTTCTATGAAGCCCTACAGCATCTTATAGAATCAACACCAAAAAATGATGTCCTTATCATCATGGCGGATTGGAATGCTAAAGTAGGAAGCCAAAAGATAAACGGAATAACAGGCAAGTTTGGCCTTGGAGTACAAAATGAAGCAGGGCACAGGCTGATAGAATTTTGTCAAGAGAATACGATGGTCATAGCAAACACTCTTTTCCAACAACCCCTACACATGGACATCACCAGACGGTCAACACAGAAGTCAGATTGACTATGTGCTCTTCAGCCAAAGATGGAGAAGCTCTATCCAGTCAGTAAAAACAAGACCAGGAGCTGACTGTGGCTCAGATCATGAGCTTCTCGTTGCAAAATTTAGGCTTAAATTGAAGAAAGTAGGGAAAAACACTAGGCTACTCAGGTATGAACTAAATCATATCCCTGATGAATATACAGTAGAGGTGACAAATAGATTTAAGGAATTAGATCTGATAGACAGAGTGCCTGAAGAACTATGGACGGAGGTTTGCAACATTGTACAAGAGGTAGCAACTAAAACCATCCCAAAGAAAAAGAAATGCAAGAAAGCAAAATGGCTGTCTGAGGAAGCTTTGCAAATAGCTGAGGAAAGAAGGGAAGCGAAAGGCAAGGGAGAAAGAGAAAGATACACCCAATTGAATGCAGAATTCCAGAGAATAGCTAGAAGAGATAAGAATGCCTTCTTAAATGAGCAGTGCAAAGAAATAGAAGAGAACAATAGAATAGGGAGAACCAGAGATCTCTTCAAGAAAATTGGAGATATGAAGGGAACGTTTCATGCAAAGATGGGCATGATAAAGGACCAAATGGCAGGGACCTAACAGAGGCAGAAGAGATTAAGAAGAGGTGGCAAAATTACACAGAAGAACTATACAAGAACGAGCTTAGCATCCCTGATAACCACGATGGGGTGGTCACTGACCTCGAGCCAGACATCCTAGAATGTGAAGTGAAATGGGCCTTAGGAAAGCTGAGCAACAACAAAGCTAGTGGAGGTGACAGTATTCCAGTTGAGCTATTCAAAATCTTAAAAGACGATGCAGTAAAAGTGCTACACTCAATTTGCCAGCAAATTTGGAAAACTCAACAGTGGACACAGAATTGGAAAAGGTCAGTTTACATTCCAATTCCAAAGAAAGGCAATGCCAAAGAATGTTCAAACTATCGCACCATTGCACTCATTTCACATGCAAGTAAAGTTATGCTTAAAATCCTACAAGCTAGACTCCAGCAGTATGTGGATCGAGAACTTCCAGAAGTACAGGCAGGATTTCGAAGAGGCAGAGGAATTAGAGATCAAATTGCCAACATACGCTGGATCATGGAGAAAGCTAGGGAGTTCCAGAAAAACATCTACTTCTGCTTCATTGGCTATGCTAAAGCCTTTGATTGTGTGGATCACAACAAATTGTGGCAAGTTCTTAAAGAGATGGGAGTACCAGACCATCTTATTTGTCTCTTGAGAAACCTATATGCGGGTCAAGAAGCAACAGTGAGAACTGGACACGGAACCACTGATTGGTTCAAAATTGGGAAAGGAGTCAGGCAAGGCTGTATTCTGTCGCCCTGCCTATTTAACTTATATGCAGAGCACATCATGAGAAAGGCAGGGCTAGATGAATCAAAAGTTGGAATTAAGATTGCCGGGAGAAATATCAACAACCTAAGATATGCAGATGATACCACTCTAATGGCAGAAAGTGAAGAGGAACTAAAGAGCCTCTTGATGCGAGTGAAGAAGGAGAGTGCAAAAGTTGGCTTGAAACTCAACATTAAGAAAACCAAGATCATGGCATCTGGCCCTCTCAATTCCTGGCAAATAGATGGGGAAGAAATGGAGGTAGTGACAGATTTTATCTTCCTGGGCTCCAAGATCACCACAGATGGGGACTACAGCCAAGAAATTAAAAAACGCTTGTTCCTGGGGAGGAAAGCTATGGCAAATTTAGACAGCATACTAAAAAGCAGAGGCATCACCCTGCCAACAAAAGTACCTATAGTCAAGGCCATGGTTTTCCCAGTTGCAATGTATGGCTGTGAAAGTTGGACCATAAGAAAGGCTGAGCGCAAAAGAATTGAGGCCTTTGAACTATGGTGCTGGAGAAGAGTCCTGCGAGTCCCTTGGACTGCAAGGCGATCAAACCGGTCAGTCCTAGAGGAGATCAACCCTGACTGCTCCTTAGAAGGCCAGATCCTGAAGTTGAAACTCAAGTACTTTGGCCACCTAATGAGAAGGAAGGACTCACTGGAGAAGAGCCTGATGCTGGGAAAGATAGAGGGCAATAGAAGAAGGGGACGACAGAGAATGAGGTGGCTGGATGGAGTCACTGAAGCAGTAGGCGTGAGCTTAAATGGACTCCAGAAGATGGTAGAGGACAGGAAGGCCTGGAGGAACATTGTCCATGGGGTCGCGATGGGTCGGACACGACTTCGCAACTAACAAAAACAACTTCAAATCAATTGCTTGGAAATTTTTCAAGCCAGGAATCAAAAACTGTAAAGAATAGAATAGAATAAAGCAGTTATTCCAACATGGATGGGCTTTATTACCCCATTATATCTGGAAGGGACCAGGCTGAAGAAGCCTGCTATGGTATGTTCCTCAAATTCCAGTCCATGTCAAAGCTCATGATTTTAAATTGGATAATTTTATCCAAGCCTTTTATTTACCCCATATGACTTCAAGGAGTTCAGAAAAGTCAACACCAATTGACCACCTGTTCAACCACAAAAATGGTGAAGCCATCCTTATTATACAAACCCACATGAGTATTTTATCCATCTCATAGGGTTTCTCCCCCCCCCCCGAGCCAGGTAAGGATAATATTTGGAAATATATTGATTAGATAAGTCCTCAATAAGATTTTATCAATTTCTATGCAAACAGTTTTCTGTACAGGTAGCCCACAACTTACAACAATTCATTTAGTGTCCGTTCAAAATTACGACGCTGAAAAAAGTGACTTATGACCATTTTTCACACTTATGACCGTTGCGACATCCCCATGGTCATGTGATCAAAATTCAGACACTTGGCAGCTGACTCATATTTATGACCATTGTAGTGTCCCAGGGTCATGTGATTATACTTTTTACGACCGTCTGACAAGCAAAGTCGATGGGGAAGCCAGATTTACTTAACAATTGTTTTACTAACTTAACAACTGCAGTGATCCACTTAACAACTGTGGCAAGAATGGTAATAAAATGGGGCAAAACTCATGTAACAAATGTCTCAGCAACATAAATTTTGGGCTCAACCGTGGTCGTAAGTCGAGGATTACCCGTTATTTCCCAGAACGTAAGCTTCTCTGTAAATCTATCTTTCAGTCACTCACTCACTGTAAAAGAGACTGAAACATGGCTGCATAAATCAAGTGATGCAGATAACAATGTTCCACTACCAGCTAAAGCAGCATTTGTTGCTTATGATATTGGCAGAGCAATCATTCTTTATTCTTGTCTGGCCAGAGCAAATCGCCAGAGCAGCAAATGGTGTGTCACAACTTCTCCTTGCCCTGTAGCATTTCCAAATAGCACAGTTGGCACCAACCTTTGGCCTACATGGCTTGGGGCCAGGTTATCTATTCTAATGGACTCTCCCAATTTCATCTATCCCGCCCACCAGAGTAGGAAGGCAGGGCAGATTGTAGGTCCTAACTATCAAACAAGCACATCTGGTGGGACCTAGGAAAGGGGTGGTAGCTGTGGTCTCTCTCTCTTTTTGGAACCTCACTCTCCCAGAGATCCCCACCTTGTTTTTTTTCCCCACAAAGCCTTGAAGACAAGGTTTTCTCGGCGGCTTGAGGTCCTCATTCAGAATGACTCAGGTGGCTTGCCTGATTCTGCTGTTGCTGGGGGAGTTTAAATTATAGATTTTTAGCTGTGGATTTTTAACGTTGTACGCCACCCGGAGTCACTGTGTATGAGGTGGGTGGCTATATAAATTTGTTTAATAAATAATAATAAGGTTGGACTTGGATGGGGATGATGTGGGCACACAGTTATAAAGTCTGTGTTATCCTTGGAAGAAGAAATTAAGCACAATGTTCTTGAATCCTCGTGACTGCTTACACATCAGCCACGTTTTTCGAACTGGTAAGATGAGATGTTTCCTGATCCATTAGTTGGGCCACTCTGTCAATTCATAAAACATTTACACAGCTTTGTATTAAACTCCCACGTGCAGTATCAAGAGTTATGAAGCTAACAAGGTAGATGACAAGAAGACCTGCTGTTCTGCATGACCATGAGACAATCCCGATAACAAAATAACAGAATAACAGAGTTGTAAGGGACCTTGGAGGTCTTCTAGTCCAACCCCCTGCTCAGGCAAGAAACCCTATACCATTTCAGACAAATGGTTGTATTGGTATTGGAAATATCAGTTTCCAATTTTGCTTGGAAACAAATACCATTTTTCTAATTGCCTCATCTTCCCATGAAAATATCTCCAGCACCAATTCCTAAAAAAAAAAAAAAAACTTGTCTGTACTACCTGGAGCAAGCAAAATATGTATGAATTGGGCATTGTTATTCTGAAACAAGAGTCATCCCTCTAAACACATTATCACATAGCAGTGCTTTCCTAGCAGACCTAACCAATGGCAAAAGAAACATTTCTGTCCTTTGCGCCGAGCTTTCTTATAAAAACAAATTTGTGGAGGACGAAGGGAGAAATCAGTGAATGTAAACCAGATTTAAGTCACATTTACACCATATGCCCAATTTGGCACACCTTGAATCGCTTTTCAGCTGTAATTCTTGACCCAGCTTTGAGAACAAACTGTACATATTAGGCTCAAAGGAGTACACTGAAAAAGTAAAGATAAAGTCATAGAATATCTTCTCCTATTCAACAGAGCAAGATCTTTTTTTTTTCTGAATTCACAAAATATGAAAATTAGGATTGATTTTTTAAAAAACGATAATACTTGAAAATGCTACCAGAAGGCAAGAAGTAATGGATGGGAACTAATCAAGGAGAGAAGCAACCTAGAACTAAGGAGAATTTCCCCAACAATTAGAACAATTAATCAGTGGAACGACTTGCCTCCAGAAGTTGTAGGTGCTCCAACACTGGAAGTTTTTAAGAAGAGATTGGACAACCATTTGTCTGAAATGAGCAGGAGGTTGGACTACTAGAAGACTTCCAAAGTCCCTTCCAACTCTGTTATTCTGTTAAACTGAATTTGGCATTGGCATATTTAACTGTCCCTAAGACTACTGGATGTCTCTATTCATTAGAACCATGCATTTCCCCTTCAATTTTTAAGTAATTGAATAACAATTTACTGTAGTTCTTTTTTTTTTTTATCAACATGTCTCATTTCATAGTAGCTCCTACTCACTCTCAGACTTAAAACAAAAACCCATCCTCTAATAACCAAATTCATGGGCAATAGGACAATGGAAGGCTACGAAAGTTCAAGATCAACTGGCTAGTATTTGCAGAGTTGGTTGCCAAACAAATGAATGGGAGATCTAATTAGCAGGAAATGTAGAAGTCTCTTTTCCTACAGCCAAGAAACCAGTCAGTTCAGAGGAATCCTGAATTCTCTGTGCCTGAATAAAATGCCAAAACTGGGATGCTTTTCTATCAGGACAATTTCTTTCTTTTCCTTCCTTCCTTCCTTCCTTCCTTCCTTCCTTCCTTCCTTCCTTCCTTCCTTCCTTCCTTCCTTCCTTCCTTCCTTCCTTCCTTCCTTCCTTCCTCCCTTCCCTTCCCTTCCCTTCCCTTCCCTCCTTCTCTCTCTTTCTTTAAATGTTTGTTTGTTTATTAAATTTATATGTCACATTCAAGCGACTCTGGGCAGCTTACAACATCAGTTATTTTTGACAAGACCGACCCTACCGGCAGATGCTGATACAACTAACAAAAGCAAAGGGCGCAGTCCTACAGAACCTGCAAGGGTCTCTTTAGGACAAACTGGAACTCATATCAAAGGGAAGTCACCTTTCAGGCCTGCTCTGCAATGTCAACAAACTGCATCCTGAATTCTTGCCATCACACGAGTTTGCAACACCTGCTCTCAAACTTTAGAATAGAATAGAAAACAGAACAGAACAGAACAGAATAGAATAGAATAGAATAGAATAGAATAGAATAGAATAGAATAGAATAGAATAGAATAGAATAGAATAGAATAGAATAGAGCTGGAAGGGACCTTGGAAGTCTTCTAGTCCAGTCCAACTTGATACATTCGTTCCTGGAGTAAGGAACGAGAGCTCCTCGCTCTGTCGGCGGGCAGCACCCGGGAAAGAAGAAGGAAAGGTGGGGGAGAAGAGAATTTACTTTTCACCTTTCCGCCGCCCCCCACTTTTCCCTCTCTCTTTCCCTTTCCCTTTCGCCCATCCCGCCCCGCCAGCTCACCATCGCGTCGTAGCGCAGCCTGCTCATGAACTTCACCACTTCGCGCCCTTTGAAGAAGCTGAACCAGATGGTGCCCTGGTACTGATCCCCGGCGTCCAGGAGCAGCACGTGGCGATGCTTGGCGCGGAGCTCCTGGATCTTCGTGGCCCTGCGCGCGACGCCCCCGTAGCAGTCTTGCTCGATGCATTTGCCCGAGTCGCTGCTAGTTTGCTCCACGCGGGCGTGGACGTCGTTGGTATGCAGAATGGTGAGCTCGAAGGAGCCGGCGGCAACCGAGGGCGCGGCGCAAAACCAGACGGCTCCGACCAGGAGCAGCAGCAGCGGCGGCGAAGGGGAGCTTCGCGGGCAACCCTGTGCCCCGCGCCGTCGCTTTGGGATCTGCATGGCGAGAACTCGCGTGCCCGGTCCTCCCTCGCCGGCGCCACCAAGCTCTTTTAGGCACAAGAGTGCGGGGGAAGGAGATGGGAGGAGGAGTTTGATCGCTGTCCCAATGCCGCCTCTCGTCAGCAAGCGCAGACTGGTATCTGGCTGGGTCCTTTAAAGCAACTCTTCCTTCCTTGTTCTTGCTCAACTTTGCTCGGAGATGACTCTCTAAGGGGCAATTCGAATCGGATGCCCAGGTTGGGAGGAGCGATCAGTTCCATCGGTGAAAGTAACACCTCCAGGCATAAAATGTATTTATAGATTTGTCCAGGCTGTTCTTCCCTCAAGCTTTTCATCTGAAAGTTCCATCAGTTCCAATAGTTTTAAGCCCACTGGATTCTAAGGTTCCAAGGACCTGGAGACCTTCCATTAGGTAAGAAAAGTACATTAGGTAGTGGTTTCACAGTAATCCTGCCAGATCAATAAAATTTCAAAATTAGCACTTTCTCCAGCCAATGGCAGTTGACGTCTATTAGCAAAAAAAGGCTTTCTGCTAGGTTTCTAAATGATTGTGAATGAAGGGCTTTCGAGAATTTGAAACATCTGGTGACCTCTTCAGAAGAAAATCATTGGAACCGACTTTATTTAAAGTGTTCATGGCACATTTTATCTCTGTTACTAAACCAAAGTACACTTATTCTCCTATCCTTCACTCCTCCACATGAAACCACAGAAAGTAAAGCACTGAATTATGAGCTGTGCTGGCATACTTTTAAGTATATTCTGTTAACCTAAATGCGATGTGATCACAAGTATGTGTATTGGGAGGCATCTACCCTCCTAAAACATATGACTAAAACATATGAAGAACGGCTGCAGGACTTGGGTTTGGCTAGTCTAAAGAAAAGAAGAAACAGGGGCGACATGATAGCAGTATTCCAGTATTTGAGGGGCTGCCACAAAGAAGAGGGCATCAAACTATTCTCCAAAGCGCCAGAGGGCAGGACAAGAAATAATGGTTGGAAACTGACCAAAGAGAGAAGCAACCTGGAATTAAGGAGAAACTTCCTGACAGTGAGGACAATTAACCAGTGGAACAGTTTCAGCCTTCAAAAATCGTGGGCGATCCATCTCTGGAGGTTTGTAAGACTTGTCACTTGTCTGAAATGCTCGAGCAGGGGGCTGGACTAGAAGACCTCCAAAGTCTATTCTATTCTATTCTATTCTATTCTATTCTATTCTATTCTATTCTATTCTATTCTATTCTATTCTATTCTATTCTATTCTATTCTCCTAGCTTTCTACAAAGCTTTGATGACCTATACCTGGCTTTTCCCCAGCACTGGGACGCAATTGGATAATTACACCTTAGAATTTGACTTGGCATAAGTTTTTGTTGTTCTTAATCCTTTAATCTGTTTTATATCGTAATATAAAATAATATTTTAATATGATTCTATGTGTTGCTTTAATGTTTGATTGGGAGTTGCCCAGACAATAGGTGGCTATGCACATCTTTTAAATAAATACTGTAAACTGACTAGGCCTGATGGGTGGATCACTCAGAAATCACTATCACTTAAAATCTGTTATTCTCTTAAATAAGCTAATAATATTGGTTTGCCCCAAGGTGAAATATAGGTCACAATTCAATTCAGAGATTGTGAAACCAAAAAGTATTAGTCTTTTATATCAAGAATGCATAAGCTAGTTTTTGGGTGGCATGCTGAGAAAATGTGTGGTCAAAAATAAGTGGCTGAGTTAGGACATTCATTTACATGTACATTTTGTTACTATTATACACATGATTACCTTCCAGTTGTGTATTTAATTGTTATCAGTCATCATCTAAAAAGATGCAATGTGGTAAAAACTTTTCAAGATCTCAGGAGGACTGGCACCTTGAGTTGGACATTTGTTTCATTTTATTTCAAAACACTTGTTTCTCTTCTTACCAATGTCTTCAAAGTAGCTTATGTCATTCTAATAAATCATCTTGCTAAATCTTCAAATTACGTTCTTGGGCATTTTGCAAAAACACCACCAACCCCTTATTGCAACATAGTGTCTAAAAATGTAAGAAACGTCTTTCAAAACCTACTCATCAACTTCCAAAGCATCAGAGTGATAAATTATTATTATTTTTTAAGCCAGAAAATAAAAATCATAGAAAAAGAGACATTTGGTGGTAAAAGGCTAAAAGCAATATGATTCTGTCATCTCATATATCCTCTCAATTGCTTTTTACTCTGTAATAAAGTCTCTGTTAAATCCAAATGTCAATTTAACCCAGAAAAATCACTGTTCAAAAACACTCCATATGGAAAGAAAAATCGGGTAATTTTGGAAAACAGCTCAGTTGGTATGATGGAAATTTTAGAAATCAATACTATTTAATTATACTAAGTTTGGATTTGATCAAATGAATCTTAAACAATTTTATAGTTCCACCTGTAGTTCCCAAAGATAAAATCTTTCTATCTCAGATGAAAGAAAAATAAAATTAGAGAGAAAAAAGATGCCTTTTGGTTTTGAATGATTAACCTTCTATTTACAAAGCAAGTGCTATTGCCCTTGTGCTATTAAGGCACTCAGTGTAAAAATAGTCTGAAAGACATTAAAAAGAAACAGGATAGTAATTTGGGGACAGTAAAGTTACTTGTTATAGTTGTATATACATGTCAAATGACCCATCCACAGGAAGACAAATGGCTTTTTTTGAAAGAGAATGATGCAAAAGCACAGCAGTAGGGAATTTTCTTTCCCTGTTCACAGATTAAAACCATCTCTCAAGTATCAGGATTCCAATTTAGAATTTCAAATACAGAATTTTGGATGATGTACAGTACTAGCTGCTATTCAGACAGAACATTTTGCAAGCTACCGCCCAACTGTTACAGGCCAGATAGAATGTTTAAGTTAAAGGTAATTTAAGTTAGCTTAGATGAATCCTTCATGAACAGAGCACAGGGTGTGCCCTGCATAAACCCCATTCCCCTTGTCTCTGCGTAGGTCCCATATCACAAAACTAGAGAAGCAAGCAATATAATGAGAATAATCTTTACAGCTGACCTTTCCTTTAAAGATGAGGTGTTAATCTGAAAGTACTACTTATCCTGGACTTAATATTCTTTAGACCTGAAATCAAATCTTCTGCATACTGTATGTGTTCATATTAAATTTTACTTCCTAATTGTAGCGTTTAATGAGCTTAATAAAAACACATTGATATGAATCAGGTCCTATAGAATGTGGTGAGCTCAGTTTAATTTCATTACACAAATAGATATACAGTAAGAAACCTAGAAGGTAACATATTTTTAAAATATGAATTGGTGATATTACACTCCCCTGTTCCTGCCCTATAAACCTCCAGGGACCATCTCCTCTCCTTAAACCACAGCATTCCAAAGTGCAAGAGGTTTTTTTAAATCCTTCTCATCTGTCTCAGTCAGCTGGAGTCGGAAAACTGGCAGTAAAGGCAGTTTGAGGTCTGAAAAATGAAAGCATTTGTGGCTAAAAAAATTTACTCTAATTTATGTATCTTTTGGGTTGGAATGGAGATATGGCGATGACAAATACTTCATGCAGAGGTTTTCTTCTCCTGCTCACAGATTAAAACCACGTATCACGTACCAGGATTCCGACTCAGAATTTCAAATACAAAGAAACGCTCATTTTGGAAATAAGTACTGTGTGCGCTATAGGTCAAAAAAAAAAAGATAGGTCCTTTTCATTATTTTGCTATCAGTTAGCTATAAACTTATAGAAGGTGCATCATTCTGTTCCATTATGATGATCCTATTGCTGTTGTATGTTTGCTTGATGCATATCCAGGTAGTCCTCGACTTACAATCACAATTGAGCCCAACATTTTTGTCGCTAGGTGAGGCATTTGTTAAGAGAGTTTCCCCCCATTTTGCAACCTTTCTTGCCACAGTTGTTAAGTGAATCACTGCAGTTGTTAAGTTAGTAACACGGTTGTTTAGTGAATCTGGCTTCCCCATTGACTTTGCTTGTCAGAAGGTCGCAGAAGGGGATCACGTGACCCCGGGGACACTGTAACCGTCATAAATATGAGTCAGTTGACAAGTGTTTGAATTTTGATCATGTGACCACAGGGATGCTTCAGAAGTCATTAAGTCTAAAAAATGGTCCTGCATGAATTGAGTATGTCTAGTTTAATGAAGAGAAGGATGAGGGGTGACATGATAGAGTGTTCCAATATCTCAGGGGCTGCCACAAAGAAGAGGGAGTCAAGCTATTCTCCAAAGCACCTGAAGACGGGACAAGAAGCAAAGGATGGAAACTAACCAGAGAGAGAAGCAACCTAGAACTAAGGAGAAACTTCCTGACAGTTAGAACAATTAATC
Organism: Azemiops feae; assembly: GCA_023970755.1. Classification (NCBI taxonomy): domain Eukaryota; kingdom Metazoa; phylum Chordata; class Lepidosauria; order Squamata; family Viperidae; genus Azemiops; species Azemiops feae. The sequence continues at coordinate 1,298,304 of JALGBA010003980.1, read as the reverse complement.
AGTGGAACAACCTGCCTCCAGAAGCGGTGAATACTCCAACACTGGAAGTTTTTAAGAAGAGACTGGACAGCCATTTGTCTGAAATGGTATAGGGTTTCCTGCCTGAGCAGGGGGTTGGACTAGATGACCTCCAAGGTCCCTCCCAACGCTGTCATTCTTTTATTTTTCAGAGCTGTTGTAATGCAAACAGTCACTAAACAAATTGCTTAGGTTGAGGAGTACCTATACATATGCAATTGTTTAATTATAGCATGCATATTTCTAGTCCCTACTGGAAAGCAGACATTCTGGTTCTGTGATTTTGCAATAAGGACTGAGATAATATAATAACAAGTTTGATTGGATAAAGTTTAAACAAATCGCTACAGTTATTGGCTAGTAGAGTTATTGGCGTAATGTTTCACAGGGTCCCCAATGAAATGTAATTTACTTAACTTTTGTTTTTACCTGTCATTGTGAATGAAAATTTGGGGTCAGGAATTTTGGCTGTCATTTCTGCTGTCTCATATTTTTGTGCAATGTGCTGCGATAGGTATTTCCTATAAACTTTTATGTAAAAATGTAGTTTTTCATGTTTCATGATCTCTTAGCTAGGAGTGGAAAACAGAATAATCAAACAACTATTCTGGAGTCAGAAATGTACAAGGTATTCAGAATGAGTTAAGACATAATAATAAAAAAACTTGCTTTTTGTTTGAGATGATGACATATTTACGTACATAATTTGCAATGTGGAAAAAAAATGAGCTAGAAACACAATTCCCACTTAGTACCGTATGTTTTTTCTAGTTTTCCACCCTGTTGTTTCTAATGTGTAGCTTTTAGATCTTATTGTTCAGAAATATCACATCATTTCCAACAATGTTTTACACAAATCTTCATACTTGAGGGCGTATTTTTTTGCACAACCTACATAGTTGTTGTCTTTTTTTAAAAAAATGTCTTTTCCAGATCAAGTGTTTCATGTACCATCACACATGGAACCCCTAGGGTTCAAATACGGTCTTCCATTTACAACTCCTCTGAACTTTCCAATTACCCTTTTTTACCTAAAGTGAAAATTTTGGGAGAGGAAGAAGGGTATATTTGCATGATGCATTTTGAGTTAATGTTAGAAAATATTACTTCACAGAAAAAGTAGTGGAAGCTTAGAACCAATTTCCAGTGGAGGTAGTCAGTCAGTCAGTCATCAGTAACTGAGTTTAAACATGTTTGGGATAAATACACGTCCATTATCTATCAAAAATAAGAAATAAAAAATAATAATTAAAAATAATAACAACTTCCTTTTTATGACTCTGTAAAAATAATAAATTTAAAAGAAAACAAAAAAAAAATTAGATAAACTCAAAGGGCAGACTCGATGGACCCCTAAGTCTTTTTCTGCTGTCAGTTTTCTGTGTTCCTGTATTTCCATGAATAGTTATGGCAGAAGCCATCCAAATGGAGGAAATTGGTTTTGTAATTCTTCCCTTGTGGCTTCCTCTTGAGGTTCCTGAGCACTTTACTGCGTGGGCAGATTGTTATCTATTAATTTGGCTTGATATAAAGTGATGACCGTGTATTATTAACACTTGCCAAGAAAATAATGTAACTGATTTTCCACTCTACTTGATACTACCTTTATATATTTTACAACTATTTAATACACATATGTTATTGGTGATGTGTAAATGTAGCTTAGGGCAATTTCTTAAAACAGTTTTCAAAAGGCCATCATGGTTGCTTTTCTTAATGTTTGTTCTGCATGGCTGCAGGGTCTCTGGCTTTTGCTATGCACTTGCCTAGCTTTTGCAATGAAGCTCTCCATGGCTGATGCAACTAGATTCAGCCAGCTTGTTCCAGATCCTGACACTGATTGGAGCAGAGAAAGTGTTGAAGGGATTTTATTGTGCTTATGATTTTAGTACGTTTAAGTTTGACATTAGCATTTATTTTATATATAGTAACCATTTTATATTGATACTTATAGTGTTATTATGTAATCATTGTTTTGTTATTTTGTAATCATTATTTTGTAGTCAATTGCCTGATCAGATGCTTTATATGTATATATTGGGAAAGTAAGGGCTTCATGCTTTAGGTACAGGTGATTTGAAAAGAGCACAGTAAGGGGAGGGGAAAAAGGAGTTACGGATGGAGCCTGGGTTGATGTGTATGAGTCATCATCTAAGAATTATTTTTTTGTGCCATCTTATGCCTGGTACCAAGACCTGATCTTTTTGTTCTGGAAAGGTATAAAAGGTGGAAGACATCTTTTCTGGTTGTTGCCTTCATTCCTCTACCAGCCTACGAGGAGGAATCAGGCAGCCCCTCTCTGTTTTGATCAAAATAAAGTTGTAATTTTTGTTGAAACCTCGGCTCAGGAGTTTCTTTGGCTCTTTTAAATTCCTGAGTAACGCTGGGGCAATTGTGAGGCTAAGTGGAAAACCTTACAACCAGGCGCCTAACGTGGTGGAAGCCTCAATGGCTCTCCCCCCACATCTGGAGACCCCTGTTAGGGTCCCACCGAGCCTTCAATTCTCAGCAGGACGAAACCAACGACGACTGAATCGTGAGTCTTAGAGCGCTCCTAGGTGTTTGACCTGGAAGATTCTGTGCTTCATCGTCGGCGGTGGGATCCGTGTCTGAGGAACCTGAACGCCCGAATTCAACGAGGTTTCATGCTTCTCCACTGACGGGAGAAATTGCAACAGGCGCCTTGGTGAGTAAAAGAAAAAAAAAAGCTTTGGAAATCCTGGAATAAGGCAGGAGGTTGATCTCTCTGACTAGTCCTCTATAGATAAGCATAAAAATAAATGAATAAATGGAAGAAAAGAGGAAGCCAAGCAACTGTCTTCTAATACAGGATAGAGTGATTTAAGAAAAATAATTGAATTGGTACGTAATTTTTTTTGCAGAGGTTTTGGTACTTTTGGAATAAGATAGGGGGCTGATCTCCCCGACTAGTCCTCCAAAGGAAAAATTAATTACAAAATTACAAATTAATTAAGTGAAAAGGGAGGAAGCCGAGAAACTATCTTGAAGTAGAGAAAAAGAAAAAAGAAAAAGAAAAAAAAATATGGGGAATCGTCAGAGTAATTTAAAGAAACAAATTAAATCAAAATGTACTCCTCTGCAATGTGTTTTGAAAAATTGGGATGTTTTGAAACCTCAAGTGGCTGTTAAGTTTAACCCTGTCAGACAACGTCTGGTGGTGCTTTGTGTTGTTGTGTCGCCAACTTATTTTATGGGCCCCGGGCAACAACCTTGGCCAAGAGAAGGGTCTGTGGACTTGGATATTATTAATCAGCTTACAGATGTTCTTGCTGTACAAGGGCGGACGGATGAAGAATTATATGCAGGCTTTTTCTTTAATTTGAGCATCCGACAGGACGTTTTAAAACAATGTGGCCTGTTAGTCCCTCCAGAGGTTTTGAATTTGGTCTGTCCAGTCCGTCCAGAAATAAATAAGTTTCAAAAGAAAGCAATTCAAACTTGTCCTGAACCTGAAGATTACCCACCACCTTATGTGATCCCGACTGCTCCTGCTGCATCTGAAGCTCCACCCCTGAGTTCAGCTGCTTCTTCCCCCACAGCCCCCTCTGTCTCTTCTCCGTCCTTGAGTTCAGTTGCTGCTTCCCCCGCAGCCCCCCTTATCTCCGTCTCTGAAGACGAAGATCCCGATGAGGGATCGTCCTCTGCTGCGTGGATTCAAAGCCCTTCTCACACGAGACAGGGCAAAGTTTATTCTAAACAAAATCACTTGGAGGAGAAGAAAATATGCCCGCTGCGACAGGTGCCAGCAGCAAATGGAAAAATGGTCCTGGTTCACACCCCATTTACTACCAGTGACCTTTTTAACTGGAAAGCTAACTTTCCACCATTTAGAGAATCCCCCCAGCGGTACGTTGATTTATTTCAAAGGATTTTTGCCACCCACAAGCCAACGGTCCCTGATATAGACACTTTGTTATCTGGATTATTGGGGGCTGAAGACAAACGCCAGGTTTTGAAAAAAGCCTTGGAGGAATATGCTAAGGGATGGAAGGAAGCCACCAATGATGGACAAAGAGACATTGAACAGTGGCCAGCACCTGAAGTTGTTTTTGTTCCAAGTTTTGAATGTGATGTTAACACTGATGGGGGATATGGTGCCTTACTGAATTTTCACAAAGCCATTCTCCATGGCATTAGAACTGGGGTCCCCTAGACTGTTAATTAATATAGGGTGAATCAGATTTTCCAGACAGCACAAGAGAGCCCTACTGATTATATCAACCGATTAAAAGATGGATTTCGTTGTTATACAGACATTGATCCTGATAGCCCGGCCAGTGAACCACTTTTGAAAATGGCTTTTGTTGCACAAAGCGCCCCCGATATTCGGCGCAAATTGCAAAAACTTGCTTCACCCAGTGCTCAAACTTTTGAAATCTTAATACAAACTGCTTTCAGAGTTTATGCCCAGAGGGAGGAGGCTGCAGAGGGGAAGGAGGAAGACAACATGAGGAAGCATGCCCAACTTTTGGCTGTCGCTCTCCAGCCTCGTCAGGCTACCCTCGGGCAAGACCAGTGTGCCCTTTGCAAAGAACGAGGCCACTGGAAAAGTGTATGTCCAAAGAATCGGGGCCACGGAAGGGGACGAAGCCAAGTGCCCTGGAGGGGAAGGGGAGGATTTCCATCCAATAGCAGGGGACCTCCCCCATCCCGGCTGTCACCACAGGCTGAAGCGTTCATTCCTAAAATGCAGATGTATGCTAATGATGACTATCCCTCCCAATACTGATGTGGCTCCAGAGGTCTTGTTTCATCCCCCGAACCTCTCTTGGAGTTGCAGGTAGGGGGAAGGAAAGAAGTTTTTCTTGTAGATACTGGGGCAACTTACAGTGTCTTGCAGCATGCCCCTAAAGACTGTTTGAGTTCTCAGACTACTCCTATTGTTGGTGTCAGTGGGCAAACTGAAATGGCTCCCTGCACCACCTCTTTGTGTGTGACTCCAAGCCAAGGGCCAAAGTTCAACACTCATTTCTAGTTTTACCCCAGTGCCCTATTAATTTGCTGGGCAGAGATTTGCTGGGGAAATTGGGAGCAACAATCACTTGTCAACCCCAGGGTATTTCTTTGGATTTTCCAGCTTTGCAAGTTTATATTTGTTATCTGGATGCTAGAATCTCCCTGGTCCACTCCAATCTTCCCAGTTCCCAAGCCTGATGGGTCCTGGAGAATGGTTCACGACTTGAGAGAAAACAATTCTCGAATCCAAGCCTTACATCCTATGGTGGCAAATCCTTATACTTTACTCACCAGTCTCAGCCAAAAACAACGATGGTATATTGTAATTGACTTAAAGGATGCTTTCTTTTGTATTCCTTTGGCCCCTGAGTGTCAAGACTACTTTGCATTTGACTGGGAGGATCCAGAGACAGGAGTAAAGGGACAATTAACATGGACCAGGCTCCCCCAGGGCTACAAGAACAGTCCTACTGTTTTTGCTTCTGCTTTGGCTCGAGATTTGGAGGCCTTTTCTGCCCCTTGGTGTACGTTATTACAGTATGTGGATGATTTATTGCTTGCTGCAGCAGATAAGGACCTTTTACTACAAGGGTCAGTTGATTTGTTGAACTTTTTGGCTGAATGAGGATATAAGGTCTCTAAGCAAAAGGTCCAGTGGGTCCTCCCCCAGGTTCAATATTTGGGATATGTTTTAAAAGAAGGACACCATTGCCTTCTTGCCAGTAGAATTCAAGCCATCTCTGCCCTGCCTTTACCCACCAATGTTAAACAACTTAGAACTTTTTTAGGCATCACAGGCTATGCCAGACTGTGGATCCCTATGTATTCCCTGATTGCTAAACCGCTTTATGCCCTAACACAACAAGATATGGCATGGGAATGGACTCGTGAACATACCCAGGCATGGCGACAATTGAAGGACGCCTTAATTAAGTCTACTAGTTTGGTGTTGCCAGATCAGTCTCAAGGTTTTCAACTGTATTGCAAAGAACAGAGTGGATGTGCCCTGGGGGCCCTAATACAACAAGTGGGCCCTGACAAGTTACCTGTGGGCTACCTGTCTAAAACCATGGATGCTGTAGTGAAAGGATGGCCTGGTTGTCTCAGAGCAATTGTGGCTGTGGCTGAGCTGGTTACTGAAAGTCAGAAAATCATATTGGGAGCTCCTCTGAAGGTTTACACCCCCCATGCGGTTCAAGTATTATTGGAGCAAAAATTGCCAGCTTGGGCCACCTCTGCTCGAGTTGGAAGGTATGTGAGCCAGATCATAGAACAGGAAAATGTTCAACTTTGCCGATGTGACACCCTCAACCCAGCTACATTGTTGCCTGTTCCAGAAGAAAATGCAGAACCCCATGACTGCTTAGATGTTTTACAATCAATCACAGGTGCTAGAGCTGATTTAAGAATGGAACCCCTTGGAAACCCAGAAGTGTCGTATTGGACTGATGGCTCCTCTTTTGTGGAAGACGGGGTCCGATACTCTGGCTATGCTATAGTCACTGATGAGCGACCTGTTGCTCTTGCTGCCAATCCTGCCTCATTTTCAGCTCAAGCTGCTGAATTAAAAGCTTTGATCACTGCTTGTGTGTTGGGCCAGGGCAAGAGAGTGAACATTTATACTGACAGCCGATATGCCTTTTTGGCCGCGCACACTCATGCTGCTTTATGGAAGAAGAGGGGCTATACAGGCGCTGATGGAAAGTCCTTAAAAATGAAGAATCTTTTGGAGGAGCTCATGGTTGCAATCCAACTGCCAAAGGACCTTGCTATTATCCACTGCAAAGGACATGAAGTGGATGAGGGCTTTGTAACTAAGGGCAACTGAGCTGCAGACTATTGGGCTCGGCAGGCAGCCTATCAGCCAGTTGTAACCACTGCCAAGACTTGTCCCCTGGTACCAGTAGAGGATTGTGACACTTTCCCTCCCATATATGACCAGAGAGATCAACTGAGAGATGGAGGGAAATGGGTTAATGGATGGTGGGCAGTTGAGGATAAAATCCAGCTCCCTACTGCCCTCGTGTGGAAAATTCTACAGCGCACTCATGATGCTTTTCATGGTTCCCCAAAGAAGCTTCATTTTTGGCTAAAACAGAGGTATTGCAATCACAACCTGCGAGCTCTGGCTCAGCAAGCTTCTTCCCAATGTGAGAGTTGTCAACGAAATAACCCTACAGGAGGTAAACCTCTACCTAAGGGGGCCCTTTGTGTTGCTAAATATCCTGGAGAAGCATGGCAAGTAGATTTTACAGAAATGCCATGGAATGGGGCCAAGAGGAATCTTTTAGTTTTTGTTGACATGTTCACCGGATGGCCAGAAGCTATACCTACTACCACCCAAAGGGCTTGTGAAGTATCCCGGACTATTGTTGACCAGATCATCCCACGGTTCGGACTTCCTAAATCCATTGAGTCTGACAATGGCCGCCATTTTGTCTCTCAAGTGGTTCAGGGGGTGTGCAAACTTTTGCACATTGACTGGCACCTCCACTCATCATACAGGCCCCAGTCATCAGCTCAAGTGGAACGCATGAATAGGACTTTGAAAGGTCACATGGCAAAGTTGTGCCAGGAGACTTCCTTGACTTGGCCCAAGATTTTGCCCATTGCTCTGACTCGTGTAAGAGCAACCCCTAGGGGGAGCTCCAATTGTCACCTTTTGAAATGGTGTATGGCAGACCTTTTGTTTCTAAATATGTTATGGGTGTGGATGAAGGGGAAGAGAATGTTTCTTTGTATTTGCAGAAACTGTCGCAGGTGTTGTCTTCTATTTCTGGCATAAATAGAGACTGGCATAAAGGTGTGGATTCTCTGTTCCTGTATAAAGAAGGTTCCAGCTCCCAACGTCCAGTGGCAAAGTCAACAGTTGGAGGGTTTGAAACTGTGGTTATCCAGATTCCCTTCAGATGTGCCTTCCTGCGATTTTCTACCGACCTAAAATTCCGAAGTATTTGCCTGTACCCTTTGAAAAGTGGCATATCGGTGACAGTGATCCCGAAGAAGAAGAAGAAGGAGGAGGAGAAGAAGTAATCACCTATTCTATTAATGGACAAACCTATACTGAAGATGATGAGATGCCTGACCTGGAAGAAGAAGACTGGGACACTCTCCTTGATTGTGAATTTGGTGATTGGCCTTGTCTGGATCCTGGTCACTGGTTCCAGCCAGAATGTGACTAATGATGTCCTTGGTAGGAAACCAAGGCATGTTTCCCCCTTCATCAAGGAACACCACACTGTACCCCTTGTGTTAAAACCACCTATACTATGGAAAAGACCACCCAAACAATGGTTTATCATTCCTTTTATGACTGTAGGGGGAATGTTTCCCAATGTAGGCATGGAAATAATTCTTATTCCATGTGCACAGAAGCTCACAAAATAACCTGCTTCAATCCACAGGGGGTGAAGGTAACATCTAGTGTCAAAGTTTACCCTTATGTGGGAGGTTCAGATAAACACCCCCTCCTCACTCATCCTGTTGCCTCAAACTGGTCAACATCGCATAAGGTATCAGTCTGTTTTTATGCTTGTGAAGCCATACGGCAAGGCCAGGGTCCGTCCCGGACCCTTGGAGTCCTGTGTGGAGATCTTTCATGGGAAAGAAGTTATCTGGTACAAAGAAAATGCCTATACCAGAAACTGGTTTCCAAGTCTTCTGGATATGATGCTCCTCCTTCGGGATATGTTTATTGGTACACTGCCTTTAATTCTCTGAGTGAGGGTCTGGGCAAGGGCGGAGCCTCTTGGTTTACCATGACTGAAGGAGAAGCCTCTACCTCCTGTTGCCCTGGTTCCTGCACCCCTATATGTTTCCATTTTTCAAACGCATCCCCTCGCATAGAGTCTTATGGCATAGGCATTGATGGGAAGGTAACGGCTCTCATGGATGGATAATTATTCAGACCACTTTGCGTCAAAGTAAACCTGAACAATTTCAAGTACATACTGAATTTTGGCATGAATTTACTACTCCAATTGAAATACCCCAGGTTACCAAAAATTTGTTTATTGATTTAGCTGAGCGGGTTGCTTCTTCACTAGAGGTTAAAAACTGCTTTGTTTGTGGAGGCACTAACATGGGAGAACAATGGCCATGGGAAGCTTGAGAGATTCAGTTGGACAATATTACTTCTCATTTCAATTTGACTTGGAAAGATAAGGACCGTCCAACCAAATGGGCCCTCAATTCCATCATTGTGGCCCAGAATTGCATTATTAGACCACAGTCCAACATTGCATATAGGGAATTTGTTGGTGAAACTCTCTGTGAGGGAGGTTGGTTCTGCAATAGTACTTCAACCGACTGTACTTGGCAGGGAAATGAGACTGAACCATCCACCTCATTCTCGGATGGCCCGTTGAAACGTTTATGGTCCAACAAACAAAATGCTTTTATTCCTTGGCCTGCTCCTGATAATCTTTATTGGATTTGTGGAAATTCTGCCTATGCTGAACTTCCCAAAGCCTGGGCTGGAGCGTGTGTCTTGGGCCATGTGAAGCCTAGTTTTTTCCTTTTGCCCATCTCTCAAGGCGAGCGATTGGGTGTTCCTGTGTATGTTGATCCTGTAGATAGAAAGGCAAGGGATGTCTCAAAGATTCTGATAGGAAATTGGAAAGATGATGAATGGCCACCGGAGCGGATAATCCAGGTATATGGTCCTGCGATGTGGGTGTCAGATGGAATGTGGGGATACCGGATGCCTATTTATATGCTTAACAGGATAATTAGACTGCAAGCAGTTTTGGAAATCATCACAAATGAAACCAGCTCTGCCCTTTTGGTGTTGGCAAGAACTGATACTCAACTCAGAACTGCTGTATACCAGAATAGATTAGCTCTGGATTACCTATTGGCTAGGGAAGGTGGGGTCTGTGGAAAATTCAACCTTAGCAATTGTTGTCTCCATATTGATGACAGTGGCAAGGTCATTGAAGAAATCACAGACAGAATGCGCAAGTTGGCTCATGTCCCTGTCCAAACATGGACAGGTGCACTGGATGTTGGAGGATGCTTTTCGGGTATGTTTGATAATTAGAAAAGAATCCTGTTTATTGTGGGATTGGCCTTGAGGAGGATTGTTGTGCTTACCATGCCTTATTCCGCTTATTCAAAGAATTGTTCGATCCACTATATCTGGATTGACTTTTGCTGCTACTCCTGTTTTTAACGATAAACTTGCTAAAGCTATGGTTTTAAGACCTTTACCTTCTGATTATACCCCCCTTTTCCAGGGTTCTTAGTGCCTATTCGGCTTTTATTTTAAAAAGGGAGGAGTGAAGGGATTTTATTGTGCTTATGATTTTAGTATGTTTAAGTTTGACATTAGCATTTATTTTCTATATAATAACCATTTTATATTGATACCTATAGTGTTATTATGTAATCATTGTTTTGTTATTTTGTAATCATTATTTTGTAGTCAATTGCCTGATCAGATGCTTTATATGTATATATTGGGAAAGTAAGGGCTTCATGCTTTAGGTACAGGTGATTTGAAAAGAGCACAGTAAGGGGAGGGGAAAAAGGAGTTACGGATGGAGCCTGGGTTGATGTGTATGAGTCATCATCTAAGAATTATTTTTTTGTGCCATCTTATGCCTGGTACCAAGACCTGATCTTTTTGTTCTGGAAAGGTATAAAAGGTGGAAGATCTTTTCTGGTTGTTGCCTTCATTCCTCTACCAGCCACGAGGAGGAATCAGGCAGCCCCTCTCTGTTTTGATCAAAATAAAGTTGTAATTTTTGTTGAAACCTCGGCTCAGGAGTTTCTTTGACTCTTTTAAATTCCTGAGTAACGCTGGGGCAATTGTGAGGCTAAGTGGAAAACCTTACAGTGTCTAGTGCCAGATCACCCAGCTGGTTCTTTGTCTAAAGCAGAACTAGAATTTGGGTCTCCCTGCTCCTGGTACAGTTTTTTATTCACTCCCACTTACTCTCATTTAAAAACATCTCAGTGTTGTTACTATTTCTGTAATGTACAGTGCGTGTATCAAAAACTGAAGAGGTAGATGAAGTTGAATTTTATAAGCTACAGACAAAAAAAAACCCCACATGAAACTGAGTTATGAAACCATATTTTAAAAAGCCACAGAAACACACAGCAGAAAATATTGTGTTTGAAAACAAACTATATCTGAAGCAGCAGTAATCTGAAAAACGGGGGATATTCGTTTGAAAAGATCCAATAACTTGAATGGTCGCACAGAACATGCCTCACTGGACTAGGATGAAGGTCTCAGGAACTAAATAGCGACTCTCAGCAAGTAAAAATTCCCCGAGGAATTTGCAGCTTACATCATCCTTAATATGTTTAAAATATTTTCATTACATTATATAATATTTATATAATAAATATAATTTATATTAAATGTTTATATAACATTTAATGAATATTGCATGCATGCCCAGAGTCTAGAATTGGGCTGACATATAAATCATATGAACTACAATTAATGCATTGTGCTGACCCAAAAAATAATTTCTATGTTGCTTTCCTTAGAATATGTATTTAAACACTGTGGCACTGTTATGATAGTAATGTTTTGTGTTATTATTTTTGAATTGCTCATGTTATTTAATTTAATGCCATGTTTTAGATTCCTAACATATTTTGGTTTTTAATTAGAGCTGAATTGGTTATTTGCTTGGAGGAAACAATGCTGAGGCCCTATTAAAACTATTGTAATTACAGGGATTTCTACTAAATATCATCAATTGCTTATTTTTATTTTATTTGTTAGATTTCTATTTCAGGAGCTGAAGGCAGCAAGACAGGACTCTCTCCTTACTTTTTCTCCAATAAAAACCCCCTGAGATAAGTTGGATAAGAGAGATGAACTGACCCAAAGTCTCCTAGCAAATTTTCATGGTTGAAGTGGACTTGTTCCCATTCCTAGTTTAACATTTTAAGCACCATCCTATACTGGATAAAAATGGTTATTCTGGCCTAATATGTTTGAACATATGGTAGGTTGGTTTTTTTAAAAAAAATTCAAGTCTTGTTGGATGGTTGTGATTATGTAAGTTAATTTAAATTTTACAGGATTGAGTTATCCCATGAAACCTTGAGGAAGATCCGGCATTGCCTGGAATAAAGTACCTATTGTTTGATTGCCAACTGCACAAAGGAAAGTGCCTGGAGTAAAAGAATGATTATTGGATGTTGAGTTTACTGGCAAACACAGATAACACACTGCAGGAAATAAGCAGCAAATAAGTTGCTTCCTTGACAACCAAAGTCAAAAATTTCTGGAAAAATAAAACTGAGTGTTGACAAATTCTCCTCTGGGAAGAGATCCAGTGGCTGAGACTCTTTCAATAACTCTTTGTCGGTGTTTTCCTTCTTAGGTAACCATCCTAAGAGTCTGAGTGCAAGGCAAGTTCTAAAGCCAATAAATAAAATGGGTTCTTATACAACAGAATGGGACAACTCACCACGGCCAACTCGCCAGGGGGCAATTTAACAATTCAATTTAATTATTTAAAATAAATAACAAGTTATTTTAATTTTTGTCATTCAAATTTCATTTTGTCCCTCCTTTTGCATCCTTTCTTTAATGGTTCTGTTCCACCATTTCTTTGATATTAGTGTAACTCTTGCCCTGCAGCGAGTTGTCCCACAATGCAGCAAGTTGGGCTGTGGCAAATTGACTGTGGTGAGTTGGCTGTGCTTATCTGGCCACGGCAAATTGTCACAGACGTGATGGCGAACCTATGGCACGCGTGCCACAGGTGGCACGCAGAGCCCTCTCTATGGGCACGCGCACCGTCGCTCCAGTCCTAGGCCTTCAGCTGGGTTTTATAAAACCTTTTCGCTTTAGGCCTCTGCCGCCATGTGCAAAAAAAAAAAAGGTTCAATCAATCAATCAATTTCAACTTCTCGCGGGAAAAAAAAAGATCTCGCAAAGTTGGAATTGATTGATTGAACGTTTTAATCCCACCCAGTCTGCCGTTATCACCGCAGCCACGCCCACCCAATGGGCCACGCCCAGCCAATTGGCCATACCCACCCAATGGGCCACGCCCGCTCGGCACCCAACAATACATAAGTGGGTTTTGGGTTGCAGTTTGGGCACTTGGTCTCTAAAAGGTTCGCCATCATACCTCCTACTTCATTACTGTGCTGTTGAAGAAGAAGAAAACTCAAAGGTTGATATATTCTTTTGTGGCATGTTGATTGCTCCTTATAAAAATATTATTCAACAATGGATATTTTTTGATGTGCCAACAAAGAGTCCATAGCTTTTCACTTCGCATATTTTAAAAAATGCCAGCAAATACTGCCTTTTCTGCACAGGCCATGCCTCCTTGAGATGGACAGAATATAAAAAAACTAGATAGGAAAGGCACCTGATATGTAAGAAACCTGGTCGGTTCATCTTAAATAAACAGGACTCACAGCAATCAACAATCAGTGATGTGGGTTCTTATTATTAGAGCTGAATATTGAAATTATTCAATATATCTTGGGTAAGAGGTGAATTTAAGATGCTGAGTGAGCAGCTCTGAACCTAGATTCCTCTACCTCTTTTTATCGTTTTACTTTTGCTTAGCTCTTTTTCACATATACTTTATTGTATCTCCCCTTGTACTTTTGATATATTAAGTAATAATGCTATTAACTCCACCCATTACAGTCACTAAATCGCTGCATGTGTATCCTGGGGAGATTTATCAACAATAACTCCTTTGCTGGTGCTCAGCAGACCATGAAACTTACAGGGTAAACATTAGTAACAGTAGGCAAAGAAGGGGCTTCCTAAAACAAGAGCTAAACTCTCAAACAAAAACAGAACAGTGAAGTGCCAAAATATAAGCCATGAGTCACCAAAAGATACCAAACATCTCAGATGGGGGAGAATGAGGAACTTTAGAAAGGAAGTGATGTAATAGGCTGTGAGAGTAACCTTGGGAGGTAGGAGGAGAAAGAACTGTAACTTAGACAATGGGGTCAGAGAGAGCATCTCAGAAGGGACCCTCCCTAGTTCTCTTGAAAGTAAATGCAGGGGAGGGGGAAAGCGTTTTTGGATTTGCAAGATCTTTTCCTATGATGTTATAATAAAGGTAATTGTAATATTTTTTTATTTTCTGTGTGGACTACCTTGAAGAGCTAATTTGCCTAATTAAAGCCAGAAAAGGAATCATGACCCCAAACTCTAGATATAGAACTACTGGCTAAGGACTCCCTCTGGACCACCCACTCCCCCCCGAGAGCAAATGTCTCTTTATGATTAGCTTCCAGTCATACAGTTAGTATGGAATGAAATCTGTAATAAAATGTTTATGTTCAAATTGATATTTTTTTTTGGATACACATTAACATCCAGTGAGAAGGTTCCCAAAGCCACTGGGAACAGGGGGTAGCATAATAGTACTATGGGAGTTTTACTGCAATCCTTTTTTTGATATGTAACTTGCCTGAATCTAGATGGCAGGGGGACAAGTCCTTCAGCCAGATAGAATTGTGCTGCTAATTGAGGCGAACCCAAAGGTGCTTTTCCAAAAGGAAACTGGACTTTCTTGGTTTTTTTCCTTGAAAACATTTCGCTTCTCAACCAAGAAGCTTCTTCAGTTCTCACTCTCATCCAAGAAGCTTTTTAATGAGAAGCAAAACCTTTTTAAAGAAAAAAAAAAACCAAGGAAGTCCAGTTGCCTTTTGGAAAAGCACCTTTGTGACATCCATGACATGGATGATTGAGACTCTCCATGTCATGCCTCCGTCGGAGCCTGAATCTGTGGAGGAAAATGAGCTGGAACAGGACCCTATGGAGGTCGAGGGAGAGGTGTCTGTGGTTTCAGAGGACTGTGGGGAAGAGCAGGCCGAGGCAGGCCAGGACCCTTCAGGAGTGGGACAGGAGGAACAGGAGAGACAGAGTTCAGGTGAAGAGCAAGGGCCACCCCCACCTGATCCTAGAGCACGGAGAATGGAGAGAAGGAGGGAACAACGCAGGCAGGCTCAACTACTCGGGAGGAGAGCGTCCCGCCCCTCTCCACAAGGCCCACCTGGAGACTGAGATTTAAGGAGACGCTGTGGGGAGAGGCATTTGTCAGGAATAAATGCTGATTCCTTGGAGTTTTGTGTGTGTTGTTGCTGATCTCTTGTTCTGTGACTTCTGCTTGGAAACCTGGAAACTCTGACCATTGGACTGGCTGACAATGTTGCTTGGGTGTTTATAGATCTCGGACTGTATTTTGGCTTCTCTTCTGAAACTGTTCAGGCAAGCATGTATTCACACAGACTCGTTAGATTTATGATGTATGTGTCATTCTTTCTTATCTCCATGACCTTGAGTAAATTCCTCTCCTAATCAGACTGTATGTGAAACTACTTGCAGCCAGAGGTGTGTGTGTCTTTCTTTATTTGGAGGTGTGAGAAACAAAGGAGTTTAAAAACAAAAGATTTCAATTGCTTAACAATTAAGGGATTAGTCAAGCTGAAACTGCATGTAGGCACTCAATCCCAGGAGGCTTGGCTATCCACGAACAATTGATCCTTAAAGAGGAACAGTAAACGGAAAAAAAGGGTGGGGAGAAATTTGAATCAATGTAACCAATCAAAGGTAGATACAATGTATCATTATTAGGTGCCTCGGACAGACTGTAAACCCGGAGGACCTATCAAATGGGACCAAAGGGGAGGGAACGGGGCGTCGCGATAGAACTGTATATAATGTCATGAACTTGAATATTTGCATGTGGTGTCTGGTTTAGAACTTTCCGTTGAAGTCTCTCACCAGGATCCACCGCGCTTTGCAAACCGCTTTTCTATGTTTCTGCAGAATAAAACTCTTTTCTTACCAATCCAATTTTGTTGGTGTTTTAATTCCATTTCCAACAGAGACTTGCCAGAAACGTGGGAGCATTTGGGGAAAATTTGGAGCAATTAAGGGGCGGTTTGAATTGCCAGCTGACTGCATTGCCTCTGTGCTGTGCCCTGGGTCATCACACTCCATATATAACTGAGAACAATGCTAATTACAGGGAAAGGGGGGGCACTCCAGGAGGGTGTGGCTGTTTTATTGATTTATACAGCTATTATGCTGTCAAGCTTTTCACCGCAAATTTAATGCAATCAAACAACTGCCTAGGTCTTCTGGATTAACAAAAGTAGCCCTCACTTTCAAACATGGGGAGGTTCCCTCTAATGCTGTTGAGAATGAGAAAGAAGAAGAAGAAGGTTTACCAGATATAAATGCAGGTTGTTTAGCAACTTTGCCAGTCAATAGCCCAAAACTGATAGCATCCAACGTTCCCCAAGGCTGATCACCAATAATGAGGTTCTTTTGACCAATTAGAGTGGAGATGTATCCCACAGCCTCTTTTTAGAGAAAGACTTTCTTTTTAGAGAAAGAATCCTCAGTAAGATTGACTCAGTAAAAGATTAATTCACAATAGCTGTAGCTTTACTTTCAATAAAGGATCTAGAACTGCTGTTTAAAGAAGTCACTGAGAACATCAGTGGACCAGCTTGTAAAAAACTAGGATTCCTGGTGCACGTGTGGCCAAATGGCAGTTGTCATATGAAAATGTACTGTTGGAAGACAGTTGAATACATAAAAGCTCAGTTATCTTCTTCTGTGTAATCATCCCAGATGGGGATCAGGCTGCTTTGGTAAGCTTAGCTATCTTGCAACCTCCTGGAGGTGACATCAGCTCTTCCCTTAAGATCTTAAGGTGACTTTCTCCTGTTGGCTTCTGTTCCCCAAGGACTAATACCTTCTGCTTGTCAGAAGTCAGTTCCATGTAGACCACTAAACCAAGTTTGCTCCCTACATCATTTCAAGTCCAACAGAGGCACTCAATTGTGGTATTAACTGAAATTAATAACCAGGCTCATCAAAATGATTCTCTCAAATCCAGCCAACATCTAATGATGGCCTTTATTCATCTAATGACCCACTGGCTCCTCTAGAATTCAAAGAGGAACAATCTTTCTGAAATCAGGGACACTAATGATACTCCTGAAATAGAACATTGCAGGGTGGTGTGTACCATCAAAGATCATCAGATTACAAGTTATGTCACAAAATTTGACATTTTATTTCAAGAGACTTGGGAGGCATACGACTATCACATAAATGGTTCTAACTCCATGTTTGTCTCTATTGTGTATGGGGCTGGTTGGAAGGAGTACATATACTACTGTATTACTGTACATATACTACTGTATTATACTACTGTATTACTGTAAAGCAGGGGTGGGGAACCATGCCCCTTTTATGACTTGTAGACTTCAACTCCCAGAATTCCTGAGCCAGGAATTCCTAGGCCACGAATTCTGGGAATTGAACTCCACAAGTCATAAAAGGGGCATGGTTCCCTGCTCTAAGGGCTAAAGTTACCTCATTATATATGCTGACTGGATAAAGAAAAGCTGTCCTGTTGTAATTGCTAAGATTTCCTTGCTTTTAGTTAATATTTATGTAATTCCTCCAAATTCCTCCTGCTATTGGACAAATATAATATCCATTGACCTGGAGGCCTATTTTAGTAATCTTTTGATGTCCTCACTCTTATGTAATAATTGTACGTGATTTCAGTGCTAGAACAAAGGCAAATAACAACTACCTATTTTAAGCAGCAACTAATTAACTCTGATCATGTCATGAGATTATCTCCATTCACCAACCCTCCCACTCACTTTTCCAGGAAAGCCAAAGATAACACTGAAGACATCAAAGGTTTATATCTGATTCAAACCTTTAATAAGTTAGACCTTTTCTTATGGAGTATCCTGCACAATGTTTCCCCATTGAGCAGGAATCAGATCTCTTAGATTACACCATTGTGTCAAGAACCCTTTGTCCCTCTTTGAATTCATTATCATTCTGAGGACAATCTTTCCCAGTAACATTTCAAAATGGTAAGGCTTTGAAACTTTGCATCTAATGAGAAACGGGTTTCTAGTAATGAGTTAGAATTATGTCTGATCTGTGTTAAGTGCTCCTCCCAACAGAAAGAGAAAAATGGTAGCTTCAGAGGAAGTGCTTCAGCTTAGGTCTGCCATACTCTATGGCAGGGGTAGGCAACCTCGGCTCTTTTATGACTCATGGACTTCAACTTCAGCTATGCTGACTCAGGAATTCTGGGAGTTGAAGTCCATGAGTCATAAAAGAGCCGAGGTTGCCTACCCCTGCTCTATGGGAAATCAAAGCAGATATCCTCCCTATTTACAATACTGTAATGGCTTGATACAGCTTTTACAACCAGTTCTTAACACACAGGAAAACTAAATCTATAAATAGCAGTAGTTGTCCCTCCACCATCACCTTAAATCAACTGTGCCAAGATCAAGAAAACACCAAAGTTACTTCAATATGACACAAACAAGGTGCAGTGGGAAGTTTGGCAGCAATTGCTAATCATGGCAAGTGCCAAATATACAGCCCTGTTCTGGCTTCATATTACCCTCTATGTCTCTGCTTGCCCATTGTAGACAGGGACTTTATATATATACATATTACCCTCTATGTCTCTGCTTGCCCATTGTAGACAGGGACTTTATATATATACATATTACCCTCTATGTCTCTGCTTGCCCATTGTAGACAGGGACTTTATATATATACATATTACCCTCTATGTCTCTGCTTGCCCATTGTTTTATATATATATACAAGGAGACTCAATGGGGAAGTTGGCAGGAAGTTGGTAGTCAATCCCTCTTCCATTGCTTATCTGCCTGCCATTGGTCATTCTATTATTCTGTTTAGGTAAGGAAATATCTCTGAAATGATAAGCCAATGGTAGCCTAGTTCTGCTAATAATGCTCAAGAGACTAATAGATTGGTAGCTGGTGGGAAGACTCTAGTAATCTTTTTTGTAGTAATATACAGTATATATTATTAGCAAAACTAGACTACCCATGCCCATTGGCTCATAATTTCAGAGATATTTCCTTACCTAAACAGAGAAATAGAATAACCAACCACACAAATATAAGCAATGGAAGAAGAATTGACTTCCAACGTCCTGCCAGCTTCCTCACTGAGTTTCCTTGTAGGAAGCTGGCAGGGAACATTGGAAACGTTCCTTCCTTCCTTCCTTCCTTCCTTCCTTCCTTCCTTCCTTCCTTCCTTCCTTCCTTCCTTCCTTCCTTCCTTCCTTCCTTCCTTCCTTCCTTCCTTCCTTCCCTCTCTCCCTCCCTCCCTCCCTCCCTTCCCTCCCAGCTCACTTGGTGACTTTCAACCCAACCTAGCATACAGGGTCATTGTGAAGAAACGCAGGAGGATAGGTATATGGGATATAGATATATGTGCATGTTTGTGTGCCAGAGAAGGGGCACACAAAGCAATAAAAATATCCAGGCCTTTCTTCATGCACCTTGAAGTTATTTCTTTAAAAGTCATATGAGTCAATTGCTTGCTGATGGGAAGAAGATGCAGTAAGGGATTGCAAAACGACGTGACTACAGCTGCCTGAAGCAACCATAACTTCCTCAATTTCATTCTCTTGGGACTCATGGGCCTGGACTTTGGCTGTATTCTGTACATTATTAGTCCATTTGAGATAGCTTGGTTCAAAAATTGTTGCCCAGTTTTGCCCAGTTAATAGTAGTGACAAGAGTTTTAGTAATATGTAGACATGTGGCAGACATCAATCCATAAAGTAATAGGATTGGTTAGACTTATCAGCTAAGGAACAAGCTGCATTTACAAGTGACTATTTCTGACCATGCTTGAATTCTGCAACATTTGACAAAAAAAATATACTTCCAAGCTGTCTGCTCAGCTATATACAACTTCTATAGATTTTAGAGTAGCTTTTCATTTAATTTCTTGGCCTAATTTTTGGGGTAGGCTACAAAATCCCTCTTTAGATAGAAAATCCCTTCTACTTATTTATAAATTATACAATAATTCAACTATAAAAGCCATACGTTGTTCCCAGAGACATTATACGAAGAAGTTTCCTGTTAACTGAGGAGTCCAGCAGGGATCCAGTCTGCACTATTTAACTATTACATGAATCCTTTAGTTACCAGGATGAATGATCTTTCTCACTATCCTATGCATTTGGCAGAGAAGCATATTGCAAAGCTGTTATATTCAGATGATATAGCTCTGCTTCCTCAATTGGTCTAAAAAGAGACTCTTGGATGAATAACGGGATACAGAAGAACTAGAAATTAACTATAGCAAACCAAGGTGTTGATATTTGTTAATTATTTAAAACATATGCCTGGAAACTAGACCAACACTCTATTTATAAGGTCAAATTGTTTAAATATCTCAGTACAGTAGCAATAGCAATAGCACTTAGACTTATATACCACTTCAAAGTACTTAACAGCCTTCTCTAAGTGGTTTACAGAGTCAGCATACTGCCCCCAACAATCTGGGTCCTCATTTTACTGACCTTGGAAGGATGGAAGGCTGAATCAGCCTTGAGCTGGTCTGGATCGAACTGCTGGCTGCAGTTCTGCATTCTAACCATTGCAATACCACAGCTCTTATAGGCTTATAGTCCTTGCTTAACAATATTAATAGGAACCAGAATTTCCATCACTGATGTGGACATAACGCATGACATTATGTGACTACATCAGTTAGTCATAGCAGTTCTGGCAGGCCCAGGTTATGATCATTAAGCAAGGACTACATGGGTCTTTAAACAAGAACCTCGGGTTGTGATTGTGATTTCTGACTTCCTGCCAGTCATTGACTTTACCTGTGGGAAGTGGGTCACAACTCTTGACTGTGGTTTCTGACCAAGCTGGGATGGTCAGAAATCTGACCCAATTGCTGAGAAAACTTTTTAATTCATAATACAGTGATAAGTTAAACCACAATTTCAATTGGGAAACTTTGGATATGTTAGACCAAGCCAGATCCCAAACCAAAAGAGAATCCCTTGAGGTATGATACCTTGACAATTTAGCCATTAATTGACACATTGAAATAGGCTCCATTCATAAACTCTTCATAAAAGGAAGCAATCAGAGATCAAGGAAAGAGTCAAATAGACCTAAACGTATCCTTCCTCATCATACACCTATTAACAACATCTAGATGAAAAGGTACCAACCACAGATAAACAATTATAACCAAAGAAGAAACAATACCACACCCAAAAAGTGAAGGAAGAAACGTCATTCTGATCAATACTGGTAAGAGAAGTTACCCAATATAAATAGATACTTCACTCCCCCATGCACTGATGAAGTTATTTAGCCTGGTTGTGAAATGTCTGTAGGAAAAGGAGCAAACACAGAGGACATCAAGAAATAAGGAACAAACCTTGATGATCAAGTATCTTTATTTAATGTGTGAGTTCTTTATCTCTAGAAGTTTTCAACAAGAGTCTGAACTGTCTTTAAATGATTTTCCTGCACATTGCTGAGGGTTGAAAAAGACAGTCCTTGTGCTATTTAATTCTAAGATACTATAATTATTGGCTAAGGGCATGATTCCTGAACCATTTTCTAACTCAAGGATCTTCAGTGGACACCAAAGTACAAGCATCACAATACACTGCTAGACTATCAAAGTAATTTTTAAAAAACTCTTAAAATGTCAATTATTGGGTTTCTTATGCAAGATCTGATTCAAAATATGTAAATGTAGCTAGAACTCACAAGATGTTGATCAATCTTGTGTGTGTTTTCAATTTGTTTTGTTTTTTTATTGTCTCCTCTTTTGCACTTCAGACTTAGAAGTTTATATTCTAATTGTAGATAAATCTTCTACATAAAAGCAATCAGTCCCCTACCTTTGGCAAACTATGATGAGTTGGGTGTAGTTTATTCCTTGAATTTCTGTATGGTGGAAGAATAAAATATTATTTTGGATAAACAAGAGGTCCAATTCAAGTACTTTTTTTAAAAAAAAAATTGGATTTCAAACTGACTGCATTTGACCATGTAGGTGTTTTTTAAAAATAGTGTTTGACTAAGAAAAAAGGCTCAGCTTTAATGAGGACATGTTTCTCTCTCTCTCTCTCTCTCTCTCTCTCTCTCTCTCTCTCTCTCTCTCTCCCTCCCCCCTCCCTCCCCCCCTCTCTCCTAGAAAGCATCATTTTTAATGCCAAATTGACTTTGCACTTCCAAAGCTTATTCTGCTCAGCAACCAACCCAATCCAACCCCAGATTCCATCAATCCTTCTGGTACTCCGTGGCCAGCAATTTATGTTCTGCATTCTAGCTACTCTCTTTCCTTTTTTTTTCATGAAATTGCATTCCCTTCAGGTGAAAGAAATTTTAAAAATCTATTATCACATGTTTGAACATAGCACATATCATGACATGAGGAAAACAGCACATTATCACATGTATGAGGCGACATGCCCAGTGCCCAGCCCAATGAGGAGCACTCTCTCACACTTTCTTGTACCCCTAGAAAGTTAATGGAAGACATGAATTAAGCCCATGCAGCAGCCTATTTCTCTTTCTTAGGTAACTAGGCATTCCTGGTGTTACTGAAATATCATTTCCATTTCTCCTCCCTTCCTGAGGGCAAAATAAAAACTCAAGGATTTCCAGGGCATGCTTTTCTGGCAAAATGATTATTGCTCCAAATTAAAAACATCTTGGTCAATTCAGGGCAATTGGCAAATATGAGAATAATGGCTATGTGTGTCATTCCATTCTCAAATTCTAGAATTTGAACCAGAGATGGTCTTTTTAAAAAAAAAAGAATACTGGGTTTCAGAGCATTATGCTTGCCCCTCTCCTTCCAGAATATGCATGTTAAGGAGACACTTCTAAATGGGCAACTTTACCTAATTACATGTAGAATTGGGGTATTCAAAGAAAGCATCTCACAGGAAGCAGGATGATGCAATGATATGTGGGAAGGACCTTGGGGAAGAGCCACAGCTAGACAACTAACATAGAAAAGATATTTCAGATATAAGCATGGGAAGCATCTCCGAAGGTGCCCTCCCTAATTTTCTGGAAAGTGTGAGGAACAAAAATTCAACTCCAAGGGTGTTGGAAAACAAAACAAGTTTTATTAAAGCTTTTGCAAAAGCTGGTGGATCTCTTGGTAATTGCAAATCCCAGAGACCACACTTGAATCAATTTTAGCATAGACTTTTATACCCTATCCTGTGCATCATGCCACATCCTTCCTAACTAGACCAATTGATAGTCTAGTTTAGTCACATGATTTCTGACCGCCTAACAACCAGGCCCAGTGGTGGGATTCAGCCAGTTCGCACCGCTTCGGCAGAACCGGTAGCTAATTTTTTGTTGCCCAGGCCCAGAATGGACTTCCGGAAGCGGCATCCACACAGAGAACCGGTTGTTCACATATATGAATCCCACCACTGACCAGAGCCTCCAATTATTAGATCAAAAGCCCCTTTTGTCCCTGTCTTATCTCCCCTTCTTTGTCTGTGGCATGATTTGTAACATCCTACTATCCCAGAGTGTCGCTTATCTACAAGGTGAGCCTGTCAGCCTAAACTGGATAATTGCAGTTAAAAAGGATTTATATCTTCCCTTGTTTATCTATAAGAATGCCTGCTTTTCATCTAGAAAAGCTATGTATGTAACAGAGTTCATGCTTCGGTTAAACATGGCTCCACTTTGGATCATAGTTATACTTTAAAATACCAACTCTAGGCAGTTTTTATAAAGAATAAACCTTATATAAATTGAATAATACAGTATGTTATTCATAAACTATATGCTATTCTACAATAGTGTGCACTATTCTAAAAGTATTCCTTTAGCAGAAATGGAAAATTACAACATGTACATTTATTGTGTATCTCACAAAAGTAAAAGTAAAGGAGGGAAGAAATATTTCCAGTTTTGCAATATTTTATTACTATTATCTTACAATAAAGGAAGTGTTTGTGCTTCTTGTCTAGAGTCTAGACCAGGGCTTTTCAACCTGTGGTACGCGTACCACTTGTGGTACATTAACAAGTGGCAGGTGGTATGCAGCCCTGCCTAGCCAAGTGTAGTGGGGGAGGGAAAGAGCCAGCGCAGCAAGGACTTACTGTGAGAGTCCTCTGGAGCTTGGCTGGGGCGAGGCAAAGGCCCCAGGCTCACTTCTGCTCACCCTCCCCCATGAGAAAGGAGGAGGAGGGGGGCAGAGACCAGGAGAGGGGGAGAGAGAAAAAGAGGCAGCCTTGGGAGGAGGTGGAGTCAGCTCTAGCTGCACCGAAGGGGAAGGAGGAGGGTGGGGAGAGAGGAGAGGAGAAATCATCAAGCAAGCCGGCCAGCCGGCCATGAGCCGATCTACAACTGCTGTGGCAGCCACCTGTGCTGGCAGCAACAAACAGGCAAGAAATGCAGCAGGGGAGGGGTTGCCCTCCACGAGGAATGAAGAAAGGTAGCATCAGCTGGAGGTGAGACAGGAGGAGGGAGGGAGATGGAGAGTGGAAGGATTCTTATGTGCTTTTGTGACTTTGAAGTTCTGGGATTTGTGCAATATGGGCTTTGTGTTCTTAAAGAGTGTTTGGCAATTTCTATTTGGCTGATGGCTCATGTCTTGTGTTAGCTTCTATTGCTCTGCTATTGTTAGCTGTAAGTTTTGCTGCAAGGGATTTTGAAGTATTTTTCTCCTGAATGGATTTTGCCTGTGGAGCCATTTGGGATTTTGCCTGTGGAGCCATTTAGGGAGGCTGCCTTAGCCGGCAGCCAGTACTTATTTACATTTGTTTTTCTTCCTTCAGTGCTGGCTGCGCTCCTTAACTTTTCTTTCTAGCCGGTAGCTAATTCTTAAAGGGGAATGTGCCTTTTTAAGCTAGTTCATTCAGCAGCTTGTCTTTTCTGTCTCTGGAGGCTTTTCCTTGTTTGATGAATATATGGAAGAGAGAAAATATGGGGGGAGGGGTTCAAATTCTTCCTTCAGAGGGAGATGGGAATGAGAAAGAGGGAGGCAGGGAAGGAAGGAGGGAGGGAGGGAAGTCCCGCCTTAGCACTTGGCCACCAGCAGCCCTGCTATTGACTTTACTTGTCAAAAGGTTGCAAAAGGGGATCACATGACCCTGGGACACTGTGACCATCATAAATATGAATCAGTTGCCAAGCATCCAAATATAAATCACATGACCCTGGGCATGCTTCAATGGTCATAAGTGTGAAAAATGGTCGTAAGTCATTTCAGTGCAAATGCAACTTTGAACAGGTGTTTTTTTTTGGTCATCAAGTTTCTGACACCTTGCTAGGTGGTACTCGAATATTACCATATCCTAAAAGTGGTACAGTCGGTGAAAATGTTGAAAAGCCCTGGACTAGACTATCTCAGAGGGCTGACAGATTAAGTCTTATGTCCAAGAAAATGAAAACCAATTCAATTAATCAAATGGTTAGCACAGCATCACAAAAATACCCCACTGTGGTATTAGATTTAGTCATTGACACACTTTAAGAAATTACTATACATTTTTATGGTTATTAGATTATTAGGAGGTATATTGAAGTTGATTAAGTATGGGCTGTATACTTTGCTAATCTAGGAGTAGCGCAGCAGGGAGTGGTGTGCTGCTTTCTTGTAAGTGATTTACAGAAAAGGCAGATAAACAGACTTATGGAGAAATGGGCTTTATCCAGTGGTGGGATTCAGCCAGTTTGCTCCAGTTCGGCAGAACCGGTAGCTAATTTTTTCTTGCCCAGGCCCAGAATGGACTTCTGGAAGCGGCATCCACACAGAGAACCTGTTGTTCACATATTTGAATCCCACCACTGGCTTTATCTATAATGTTTTAAAGCTGCACATTTAAAAAAATTACAAAATTGTGACATTCTTTTAAAAACATTGACAACAATAATTAAACGAAGGGGCAAAACCTACTTTTCCATAAGCTTCCCCAAAGTGTGCCTTTCAAGTTGCTTTTAATCTACAAACCAAGGAAGGCAATCTCTTTTGAAATGCTCCAAATTTATCCAGCTATTTCAAAGGGATATTCAGTTCTGTGGGAACCAAGGTCATTGCTGCCTGAGTTTTTTGGCAGGCTGAAACTTTCCTTAGGAAACCTGCCAAAGTATAGTAGTGGCCAAAATTGTGGAAACCTTTTGGGAAAAGTGTACAGTAGAAATGCCACCTTTGGTTAAGTTTCCACCAATTTTTCTTCTAATTTCTTTATAACTGTAGCCTTGTTCACTTAATAATACTATTTTACATCGCTTTCTGGGCAACCAGTCAACTCTCTGCAC
Source organism: Azemiops feae (assembly GCA_023970755.1). Classification (NCBI taxonomy): domain Eukaryota; kingdom Metazoa; phylum Chordata; class Lepidosauria; order Squamata; family Viperidae; genus Azemiops; species Azemiops feae. Next base: position 1,272,195 of record JALGBA010003980.1, on the reverse strand, counting down.
CATTACTTTAATTTTATTACATTTTACAAGCTCACTAAATGAAAGGGGGGAAAAACCCCAACCAACTTGATAGCGATCACATAACACACTGACAAATGTCCTCCTCTCAGCTTCAATACATGACATCAATAACTGAATCCTACTGTGATCTGATTGGCTCATTGCCAAATCAAGATGACACCTGATTGGCTCTCTAAACACTTATGCTCATTGGCTACAATCAGATGAAGGAAAGCTACCTGATATCAACCTAAGCAAGTTGTGCTTCCTTTTTCTGGTTATTTGGCTATAACTTTTCATAGAATACAGTACAGATAATTGAACAAACTTTGTTGCATTACATTCTTGATTAAATTATCTTTCCATTGATATATAATTTTATGATACTACTCCCAAAAAAAAGTGGTGTTATTAGCCATCAAACCTCAAAAATACACTTTTCCCAAAAGGTTTCCACAATTTTGGCCACTACTATAGTTTATTGGGGAATATGATTTATGACATATTACTGGGGTGGGGAAATCAACTTTGTAACATTGTAACCTTTGGGGGGGGACTTCAGTCTTGATTTCACTTTTGAAAGTGCTGTTATTTTATAGCCAATAAATATGTTCTTTAAGAAAACCTCTTGTCTTGGAGTTCTCTTTTTACTGGTCTCATCTATCAGAACCATGACAGCCAGTCTGTTAGTCAGATTGTGGTATCAGAAAAAACCCTCAAGTATGAGAGGGACAAAAATTGTCTTAAGCAGGAAAAAGTCTTGAGTTTGTTCTTATTTTGGCCATATCCTTGGGTTGAAACCTGTCTGTTCATGTGCTACTCAGTTCTAAAATGAAGCTGAGATGGCTAAAAGAGACTGAATGTTTGTGCTCAGCAATGAGGAGATCAAGAACCCCAAAGCACTTTCTCACTAGGTCTGTAGAATAAAGCTTAAAAATTGGGGGGGGGGGGTTGCTTAAATCCCTTCTTCTGAGATTAAAATGAACATGATGGCATGGAAGGGCAAAGATTTTACTTTTGAACTGCTACAGCTTGTCCTTGGCACTCTGCACTGTCATTTGGCAGACTATAATTCAGATGATTGTTGGTTTCTTCAGTGTTATTTTTTCTATATCAATCAAGTACTTGGGTGTGTTGTTTATCCTCCCACACTTTTCATTACTGCACTAGGCATACAGAACTTACATTTGAGCTACCTTTGAAAGGATCGGGGGGGGGGGTTCAATGTACAGTGCAGGCTTCTACTGTTTAAAGCCTGCAAAACTATGTATATTCATCTCAAACATGACTTATGAATAAAAATACGTGTCATAGTTATACAAACTTCAGTTCACAGTATGTCAGCTTTGCAAAATAAAAAGTCTTTTGGTACAGTTTAATGCTGCTCTCTGCAGGAAGAGAGCAGAAAATTCTTTTCCAGTTTATGACAATCGTTCTCCCGTGCTTTGGTTTTGCCCAATTAAATCAGCACAAATGCTGAGCTTCTGTGAGCAGTTGAGCACCATGCCAATGGCCCCAGGTTCCATCTGAAGCTACTCCCTCTTTACAGAAAGAATAAAAAATAAATCCTCAAGGGGAAAACAACTCAAGAAGCTTGGGAAATTTTGAAAAGCGAGATAATAAAAGCCCAGTCTAGCACAATACCAACAAAGAGGAAAAATAACAGCTCTCAAAAGAGACCAGCATGGCTGCATAAAGAACTCTCTGATAAATTGAAAGATAAAAAGGACAAGTATGAAAGTGGAAAAAGCGGGGGCAATAGACAAGTCGGAATATCAGAAGATAGCCCGAGCCTGCAAGATACGTAAGGAAAGCTAAGGCTCATAATGAACTAGGCTTGCTACCAGTCAAAAATAACAAAAAAAGTTTCTTTCAACATGTAAAAAGTGAAGGGAATGATTGGTCCATTAGTGGGTGAAAGTGCAAGAAGGTGACAAGCAATAGGGAGAAAGCAGAACTATTTAACTCGGTTTTTGCATCTGTCTTTACACAAAGGGAAAAAACAGACCAAACCTATCAAAAATAGTGCCATAAAAACAGAATAGAAACACAAGTTAAGATAGGCAAGAAAATGGTAAGTGAGCACCTGTCCAGCCTAGATGAGTTCAATTCACCAGGACCAGATGGATTATACCCCAAGGTTCTCAAGGAACTGGCAGATGTGATCTCAGAACCACTGAACTATATTTTTCAAAGATCCTGGAGCACTGGGGGAACTACCAGAGGACTGGAAAAGAGCTGATGTAGTTCCCATCTTCAAAAAAGGAAAAAAATGGATCCAGGAAATTACAGACCTATCAGCCTGACCTCAATACCTGGGAAGATTCTGGAAAAGATAATCAAACAACGAATCAGCGAACACCTAGAGGCAAACAAAATCACTACTAAAAGCCAACATGGGTTTGTCAAAAACAGATCATGCCAGACAAACCTTATTGCATTCTTTGACCAAGTGACAAAATTAGTGGATCAGAGGAATGCTGTGGATATAATTTACTTGGACTTCAGTAAGGCATTTGATAAAGTAGATCACAACCTACTACTTGATAAGATAGAAAAATGTGGGTTAGACAGCATCACCACCAGATGGATTCGTAGCTGGCTGACCGGCCGTACTCAGCGTGTGGTCCTCAATGGAACCGCATCTACATGGAGGGAAGTGTGCAGTGGGGTGCCCCAGGGCTCTGTTCTGGGGCCAGTGCTCTTCAACATCTTCATCAACGATTTGGACGAGGGGATAGATGGGGAACTCATCAAATTTGCGGATGACACCAAGCTGGCAGGAATAGCCAACACTCCAGAAGACAGGCTTAAGATACAGGAGGACCTGGACAGACTTGAACTGGGCGCTATCTAACAAAATGAAATTCAATGGTGAAAAAAGTAAGGTTCTACATTTAGGCAAGAAAAACCAAATGTACAGGTATAGTATAGGGGGTACCTTGCTCAATAGTAGTAACTGTGAGAGGGATCTCGGAGTCCTAGTGGACAATCACTTAAATATGAGCCAGCAGTGTGCTGCAGCTGCCAAAAAAGCCAACACAGTGCTGGGCTGCATTAACAGAGGGATAGAATCAAGATCACGTGAAGTATTAATACCACTTTACAATGCCTTGGTAAGGCCACACTTGGAATACTGCATCCAGTTTTGGTCACCACGATGTAAAAAAGATGTTGAGACTCTAGAAAGAGTGCAGAGAAGGCAACAAAGATGATTAGGGGACTGGAGGCTAAAGCATATCAGGAACGTTTGCTGGAATTGGGTATGTCTAGTTTAATGAAAAGAAGGACTAGGGGGGACATGATAGCAGTATTCCAATATCTCAGGGGTTGCCACAAAGAAGAGGGAGTCAAGCTATTCTCCAAGGCGCCTGAGGGCAGGACAAGAAGTAATGGATGGAAACTAGTCAAGGAGAGAAGCAACCTGGAACTGAGGAGAAACTTCCTGACAGTTAGAACAATTAACCAGTGGAACAACCTGCCTCCAGAAGCGGTGAATGCTCCAACACTGGAAGTTTTTAAGAAGAGACTGGACAGCCATTTGTCCGAAATGGTATAGGGTTTCCTGCCTGAGCAGGGGGTTGGACTCGATGACCTCCAAGGTCCTTCCATATTATTATTATTATTATTATTATTATTATTATATTATTATTATTATTATTATTATTATTATTATTATTATTATTATTATTATTATTATTTATTATTATTATTATTATTATATTATTATTATTATTAATTACCACATTTTTTCATTCTCCCTCCCCCATGACCCATATATTCCTCTATGTGACTTGGTGAAATTGTCATCTACTGTTATGCAAAAATTCCAAAGGCAGTCTCAGAGTAAGCTGTGTGAGGGGAGATTGATGGCTAACAAATATGCAAAAAAAATTGTATGAAAAAGTTTCCCTCATTCCTGTCACAGCAAAACTTCATTGTCTTCCAATCTCCTGTGATTGTTAATGCTATGAACTACCAGTATTTAGAACATTACATGTGTGATCTATAGATTTACAGGAAACTAATTCAACATTTTTTCACATTTATTAGATACCACACAGAATGTCTATAAAGAATGGCTGTACTTTACTGGAAGTTAAAATGGGATGAGGGGGCTTTTACTCAAATGATAGAAACTATTTTTACTGTTGACTCTTTTTGCTCTAATAGCCATCAATTTGCTAATATGGGCTTTACTACAAAAATCATTGCAGAAAGTTTTAAAGATTAGATCAGTGGTCTTCAAACTTGGCCCTTTTATGACTTGTGACTTCAACTCCCAGAATTCCCAGCCAGCGTTTGAAGACCCCTATGTAGATGGACTCTGGAATTATATACCCCAAATACGATGGAGCTTTCATTTGTAAGGAATTATGGATTAATGGATCCTGAGGAGCACAAGCAATTGTTCTATATTGGATTTGAAACAGATTACCTCAAATGGTGTGTTGATAAAAATAGAACTGGTTGTCATTAATGTAATATAAAGATTGATCAATACTATTTTGTTTTTTTAAATGGTGTTTGAAAATTGCACTGATTTTTAATGTATGATGTGTACTTATAAATGTTATTTCCTTTTTTCTTTTTTTTCTTTTCTTTTTATCCTCCATTCCTTTTCTGTCTCATTCTCCCTTACTAAAAAAAAACATTACTACTGGTAGCTAGCATTCCAATGGAAGATTCCAAAGTAAGACACATGTTTGGATTCTCTGGTATAGCACAGAATATAGGTGCTGATCATAGAAATTGCAAAGCAGCTTTCCGGGTTGCGATTGTGGCACGGTGGATCGCGAGGAGTGCTCTCTCCGCCGCCCGGGTTTTTCCTTCGTTTGGACGACCCTGAAAAGGGGTCGGGTCGCCTTGCGAGAGGCGAACGTGTGAGGAGGACCCTCGACAGATCACGGAAGGGGCGGTAGCCCTGTCCGTTTTGATCTAGATAGCGCTCCTTTGGACCGATGGAGAAAAGATCTGCCATCAACCATGGCTCCGATCACTAATGCCGTACCAGGCCGAAAGTCAAAATTACCACCAAGCACAATGAAGCACAGCAGAAGGGAATTGGGTGAGACCTTACCTTACCTTTCCTTGATATCCCGTACTATATTCCTGTAAAAGCTCTTGAAATTTCTTCCACCCCTTTTTAACATGGCGGTTTGCCTACCGACCTTGGGAAATTAAAGCTTTGAAAAGAAAGAAGAGAAAAGAACAACTAAACTAAACAATTAAATAACTGGACTTGCACTTTTTGATATTTGGGTGACCCAAAAGTTCCTATTTTCTAACTGCGGAACCGGTGCTTTTTTTGTAAAAAAAAAAAAAAAAGGTGCCGGAACTCACACGACGTTCTACAACCGCATTGCCCTACCTACAAGGTTCCATCCCAAAAAGGTGCGTAACTCGTTCTGGGGGGCGTTCTCATGACAAAAAAGCCCTGCAGGGACTATTCCTTATCTACTCATTAAGTAGGGAAAATCATTTTTTAAACTGGATAAAAGCCTAACTTGAGTTTTGGACAAAAGACTTTACATGCTATTCAGGGTACCATCTTGTGGCGAAGCCTGTAATAGCAAACTGATTTGTTGACTGTGAGACCTGTTTACTGGCGTAGATTGTCCTTGGTACTATCTAAAACAAGATGAATTTGAAACAGCTGGGTGGTGAAACAACTTCTAGGAATAGTGGAGGTGGACATTACTGACTTGTTATCAAAAATAGCCTCACACTAAAGGACTATCTGTAATCACCATAGAAATGGGGGAATACTACCACAACCTAACTATAAACTTATACTTTGAAAAAATCCTTGAAGCTACTGAGTATAATTCCAGATTGAAAAGACAAAGGTGCCAGTTTTTAATTTTACAAATGAAGCCCAGATTTTCAATGATGAAACTTACAATCCAAAAAGCAAACAGAAGAGGAACAAACTAATATCAAGAGGACTCTAAAAAACAACAAATACAATCTACTGAGAACTTTAATAGTCAAACCTTGATTTCAACTAAAAAATCTGCAATTCAAAAAGCAACAGAAACGAAGTAAGCAACACTAAGTGGTAGGCTGCTAAAGATCAACAAGCAACAGCATATTGAGAACCTCGATAACCTATAACAATCAAATACAACCACAACATTGGACATGACCTCTTATTCAAGCAGATGAAACCGGAACAAGAAGAGACCAGACTGGACTGACTACAAATATTCTAAACCAAACAGGATATTTGAACTATTAGGGCAACAATCCAATGATTACAAAGGGGGCCAGTCCTTGAAAAATTGATAACTGGGTACTCTCCCTTGATTCCAAATAACATGTGTAAGGAATGAAGGGAGACCCTCTGAGGATTTAAAGGCACTGGTATGGAAGCCTGCTTGCACAAAAAGAAAGCTAGAGTTAGAATTAAAAATAGGACTTTTTTTGACTTATAAATGAAGAGCTTAAAATCTTACTTAATGGGCTAAGGAGAGTTGAAAAGATATTAATTGATTTAACTTATCTAGGACTTAGATTTAGAAGGGAAATGAAAATTAGTCATTAAATATAGTTTTTGAATTATAATACGGAAAGTTGATTCGAGACAAAAAAGGATATTTTATTAGTAAGTGATGAGGTACTAGGATGAAAATCAGAATATATTTGTGAAGTTAAAGTAAGAAATGTACTTTAAGTAAACAATATGTGTATTTTTAGATTATGACACTATTGTTGTAATGACAAATAAGGGAATTTGGGGCTACCCGAACTCTAAATATTATGGATATTAGAAGGCTAAATTGGAACACTGTAACTGAAACGAATTAGGTAAAATTTAAAAAAGAAGACATGGATTATGTAAAGTAAAAATAATTGATAAATTCCTTAATTGATGATCTATAATTAGTAAATGTCCTATATTATTTGAATGTGATTAATAATCAAGGAAATAGATTTGGAATTTTTGATTGATGTAACCTGAGACATGTACGAAGTGTGGATCTTGTTTACTGGACTATTGACACCACGCTGCTTCCTAATACTGATGTAAAAACTGTAAACTTAATATAACGTGTTTAAAAAGAAAAAGAAATTGCAAAAGTATGGCGCTGTGTTAACTAAACTATAAAAAAAGATGGGCCAGGTCAGACGACCTGTATCTGGCAGTACTCTATGGCCAAAACTAGATCCATGTGTGGTGCTCATGGAAGACAAATGAAGTAGACAGCGTTCTCAACTTTGGCCACTTTTAAGATAGGTGGACTTCAACTTCCAGAATTCCCTAACCAGCACAACTGGCTGAGGAATTCTGGGAGTTGAGGTCCACCTGATCTTAAAGTGGCCAAGGTTGAGAAACTCTCCATGTAGCAGCACAATTCTCATTCATCCTAGCAACTAGCTCTTGGCAGCATAATAGTAAATAGTAGAAAGCTATCATGACAATTCTTTTTTTCTCTGAATTTGATGAACTCCATTGGGTGGATAGCTATTACTGTCTTACGTAATGAATCCTCTTTTAAAAAATTACGTTGTTTGAAGAATACATTAAATTATTTTGCTACCCTACATTATTTACCAGTCAGTTTCACTGTTGGAGAAAAGGGGAAATAGTACTTTTGTTACTGTTTTTCTCCCTAATTAAAAAGTCCCGGCATGTGAACTATTAGGGTTCGTCATATTGTTTTGCCCCTTTTTTTTTGCATTTAGTCCACTTCTGCACTAGTTTTTTCAAGTTCAGTGTTCAAATTTAGTGCTCCCTTCTGTAGAAGGAGTTTCCTTATTTCATTTAAATGGAATGGTGAATTCTGAAACAATTACATTCATGGGAGTTGGGGGATTCTGGGAGTTGAAGTCCACACAGCTTAAAGTTGCTGAGGTTGAGAAACACTGCATTAGAATATTGTTGTCAAAGCTCTTTAATACCTTAGTGTCCTGAAGATGGTGCTCTGTTTCGTCTGAATGATCCATAATGCTTTTCTCAATCAAGATAACTGTAAAACCCTTCATTCCTTTCTCACTGCTGCCAGGGACAGCCCCATTCAAAGTTGGATTTTTTTTTTTTATGTTTGTGCTTTGTGGCTTTCTAGATGCAGAGGTGGAAAAAACCTGGAAAATGCCATGGAAATTCATTCATCTTCATTCCACTGTAATTCCAATATAGCGTGGAGACAGCTGAAGTTTTGAACATTCCGAATAGCGAGAATTTCTTTGATGCGATATTCTCAGATTTACTGTGGTTTCAGAATCTCTTGATTTTCAGGCTGCTTGTACAAGCAATTCCTCAAAACAACTAACTGGATGCATAATCAGGCAGTTGGGTTGGTAGGCAAGTGTGAATTCCAAATCTTTACTCTTTTTTCTGATCCAAAGACCATTTGGATAGATATTAATCCCAATTTTATTCAATAGACAGAATATCACATGCCGTCTCTAGTACTGTGGTCAAGCTCCTTTTATAGACGGGTCCTTTATGGAAAGAACCACCGTTCCACTGACAATCCTCTCTGTCGAAATAACTGAGGAGAAAATCACAGCATCTCAGAGATTGAAAACTCCAGGACTATTGCCTACACTTATCCATTTTCCCCACGCTTCATCTCGAAAATTCGGTTTTCATGATTTTCCTTTCTATTTTTTTATCTTGACTATCCTGAGATAGATTGAATAAGCCAGACATGAATCACAGTACGAAATATTACAATCTCCAACATCTTAGAGATAAGTTATATTTTTAACTTACAAATACATTTTGATTCCTTTCTATGGTGTACAGAGTGAAAAAAAAATATTTTTCATTAGCTACACATAATGTACTGATAATTTTATTGTATTTAAGCAAGACAATTATACAAGACAATTATACTAGTTTGACGTAATAAAAATAGATTCTAAATGTTTCAGGCTAACTGCAGAAATGAATTCTGATCATACTTGTTTGAGAATTCCTCCTGATGTGACTTCCTTCAATTATATTTTATTGTACTTTTTTTCCAGTAGAGGGCACTGCTGGTCTTATGAGAAGAACAGAGATCCTTAATGCACTTGCCCAGAGTTTGCAAAAGGATTATAGCTCCCTGGTATTGGATATGAGTCAGCAACAGTTGATAAATTCAGATATTTATGACACCACTGTTTTCCCACCCTGACAGTACAGTGCTAATATCAGATAAGTTGTTCTAAAAATCACCAGCCTATTTACTTCAAGGAGGGAAGCTCACTCAAAGAATGATTTATTCTCAGTTGTCCGTTGATGTATCCTTCACTCTGAAAAATCAAGAGTCAGACTTTCTTCACAAGTTGCACATTCTTTTGAAGAGAAGAATGCACCTTCATTGAAAAAAAGTCTCACTACTTAAGTCTAAATAGAGAACAGTAAATTGCATAGCTCTTCCAGTGTTTGTTTTGATTCTGTATTCCTGTCAGAGAGAGAGAGAGAGAGAGAGAGAGAGAGAGAGAGAGAGACAGAGAGAGAGAGAGAGAAGAGAGAGATCAGATTCCCTGTTCTGTTCGTGCGACTGATCTATAGCTTCCCATAGTGCCTTTCTTTCTGGTTCCTTTGGAACTTTTTCTATTTTTGTTCTTCAAAATATTTTGTTTTCTTCTCACTATCTCCTCTTAATAAAATATATGCTCCTCCATAGTGATATTAATTGTAGTCAGGATAAATGGAGCACCATACGGTCTACTGCGTTGCTGCCACTGAACTTACCTTCCATAAATAATAATTTTAACTGATGAACGTATCTGGTGACGTGAGCTATTATACTGAAATAAAAGGTGTTTAAAAAAATGGTTTTTAAAATGATCGTGGAGATAAGGGGCTCTGCCTGCATTAAGGACAAGCCCCTGCTGGTACCTAGGCCAGCTTTGTATGTTATTAATTTCCCCCCTCTATTTTTTCTTGTTTTTGTTCCCCTCCCCTCCTCACTTTTAGTCGAGGCTAGTCTTTGTCCAGAGAAGAATCTTCTGCGGGTGCTTGGAACTGTCAAACAGAAAAGATTTGTAGAGAGATTTTACAAGGGGGAGTACAGTAACAAAGCTAGGCTACAAGCACATTGATCGGGAGGGAAGTATCTCTGTGACCTACAAAGTGTGTGAAACATTTGTCAGACTCAACTACACCTGCTGCAAGTGCAGTTGGTTCTTTATTAGAGAAAAGTGGGAGGAGCTTGAGAAGAAGATTTCTACATGAAATATATCAGAAGAAGGAGAGAGTTCTTGAATGGATACTGAAGCTCTCCAGAAAATGGTGGAGAAATGAAGACAACACAAAGAACAAAAGAACTCCCTTGGCAAAAAAAGCAAGAGAATCCGGAGCACCTTCCCATGGAACATTGTAGAATAACACCGGGGCACCGAAGACTTTCGTTTGGTTGTGCGGCAAGATAGGATCGGAAAGCAGGGCTCTGCCTTCCATGCCCGATTTCTCCCATTCTGGGCCCCTAAAAGGGCCTAAGTTTTGCCCCGAAGGACGGCAAGTGAAGAGAATGGGTGCCTCGTCGATCACATAGAGATGGAGGTCTTTCGTTTGATCTGAGAAAGCCCTCCAAACTGTCAGGGGAAAGACTGGTTACATTCCTGTGGCCAGACATTAGCCACTGACAACCGAAGAAGAAAGCGCCAATTAGCAGATCGTAAGACAGCCTGTTTGGAACTGTTGATACTAAGGTGGATTCACCTTGCCTGATTGACAATTTTGGATACTTGAACAAAGGATCACTATAAAATATTGCTTTCAGGACGGAACCTATCCTTTGAAATCTATTGGATTATAAAGGAGACTATAAAACCAGAAAACTATAGGAAACCTTTGATATACTCTTACTTAGAAATGATGATAGAGGTCTCAGCCAGGAATGATGCCTCAGATAAATAAACACCTTTCAGAAAGAAATATATTCTATGCTCCAATAATTCACCAAACAATTGTTGAATGCAAAGAGGACATAAAAAGAAATCATAATGAGACTAAAAAGATTTGGACAATATAGACAAGCAAATCTCCAGCATTAAATCGAAGCAACTAGATAACAACTACAAAATATGAACAAATAAACCAGAAATCAGAAGAAATGAACAGAGCAAATGGTTTAGAGATGGAAGAGAGATAAAAGAAGGGAATATAAATGACTATATACAACAAAATACTGCAGAGCGGTAGCTATAACAATGAAAATGCAAAGAACCTTTTACCCCTTAGGTCTGCGAAAAATATATCAGATGGCAAGGAAGAAACTTTTTTAAAAATGGAATATAGAGCTGTTAGGGGAAATGTCACAACTTGGAGACAGGGAATGAAAAATGAATGGAGGGAGAAAGGAACTGGGAGTTTTTTTAAGGAATATAAATGGGTGGAAAATCATAAACTGATAACGATATTTCAATATTGATGGGAAATCAAACCTTAACAAGAGCACAAAAAACATGATTAATGAAATTGACATTATTGGATTTATGAATCGATATTATTGTTATTTGTATGATGAGATGCTTATATTTAACTCTGTATGCATTAACAGTACCAAAATTTTTTGGGGGTGTTAAAAAACTGTTTAGTGAGGGGAAAATGGAAAAAATATGGAGAAGAAAGGAGGATCAGGGAAAAAATACTGGATTGAGTAGTATTGAACAGATTTATATTGATCCGAAATCAATGTTAAATATTTGTGAACCCCGACACTTGTTGTTTACTAAGCACTAAAGACTGTAATTCTTAAAAATTAAAAAACTTTTATAAAAGAAAAAAAAAAGAAAATTCCTGGCGCTTAATTGCCTTGCCCGGAAAGCTACTTGGCAAAGAAAAAAAGCGAGAGTTATAGTTAAAAAACATAAGATTTGACCTATTAGTGGGGGCGTTATATGATTAAATATCTGTTTGAATATGTGTAAAAGAACAGATGACCCTTAGACATAATTAGACTTTTATAATGAAAGATATGATTTAGAATTAAAATAGCATTTTTTTCCTTTCTTTTTTTGATATGGGAAATATGAAAATAAGATAATGGCTGGTATGAATAAAATTCTTAGCTATATAAATATAATTAATATTGCAAAAATCATAACTGACAAAGATATTTCAAATATTGATGGGAAATCAAACTTTAACAAGAGCATGAAAAACAGGATATTGATTTATGAATTGATATTATTGTTATTTGTATAATATTAGTAAAATATGATGAGGATGTTTATATTTAAATTTGTTTGCATCAACAGTAGCAAGAATTGTAACTGTGCAATGAGGGGGAAATGGAAAAATATGGGGAAGATCAGGAAAAAACACTGGATTGTGCAGTACTGAACAGATTTACATTGAAGAAGTTAATGTTAACTATGTGAACCCAGTTGTTTACTAAGCACTAAAGATTGTAATTGTTAAAAATCAATAACACATTTAAAAAAAGAAGAAGAAACCTGGCCACCTATCAATCAAGTAAACTCAAAAGTCACACTGTGAAGGAAGGGGCCTGCCATGAAGCTCTAGCTTGGAGAGGGGTATTTGGTGGCATGCTCTAGGACAGAGGTCACCAACTTTTCTCGGTTGGCGGACCGGAGGAAAAGGGAGGGGGAAGCATTTTATGCGGGCGCGTGCACAGGGCCACGAGCACGCACATGATGCAAACGGGGCGGGGCTAGCACTGGGTGATACTCGCTAGCCTTGCCCCATTCTTGCGTGGCGCATCACCCTGTTTCCACACCCTGCTGTGTGGCAGTGCCCGTTTTTGCATCCCACAGCAGGGGGACAGCCCGTTTTCATGCCCCGAGGCATGGCAGCATCCTGTTTTTGCACCCCAAGGCCATGGCACTACCACGAGTGGGTGTATGTGTGCACAGACATGTGCGCACTGGTCAGCCTGTTCTGCAGCCCGGTGGTCAGCAGGCCACGGTCCACTACCGTGATGCAGCCCACAGGTTGGGGACCCCTGCTCTAGGACTTTCTTCTGTGCTCCTGGGCCATCCAACATTTTTTATCAATGACTTAGAGGGAGTTGAGTGGATACCCTCTTTTTTTTTTTTGTATTAAATATCTAAGTCAGCCAGTTCCATTGCAACTCTGGGCAGTGTACAATTAAAAACTTTAAAACAATCCACACAATATAAAAACATCATGTGGAGAAAACAACCATTGTTTCACCACAAGGGGATTGGGAAAGAGGTATAGCAAAAAGATCATCTAAGTAAGGTCAAGGTGAGGCCATATGAGTTTGCAGGGGACACAAAGCATTGTTGCTTTATAGGACAGGTGGCTATTACTTTAAGTGAAAGAAAATGAACATTCAAAGAGATCTAGACAAACTTGAGCAGTAATATGAATATATTCCTAGGTAGGAAAAAAGTAAAGCACAAGGAGAGAGTCGGCTTGGCAGTAGAACACGTTCAAGAGATGTGGGCCTCTTTGTGGCCCACAAGTTGGACATGAGCCCTCTATGTGAGGCAGCTGCTAAAAAGACAATTCTACTTTTGAACATAAGAGTCTACCTAAAGAGAAATATTATTCCATCGTATTTTGTCCCAGATAGACTTGACTTGTATTGTATCAGGTTCTGGGCAACACAGTTCAAAAAGGACAGGCAAAATTTAAGAGAAAAGCTGCCAAGAAGTTAGAGTCTGGAAATTTAGCCCTGTGAGGAATAGTTAAAAGATCTAGATATATTTAGTTCACACGCAAAAAAAAAACAACCCGAGGGGCAATAGGATAACTGAATACACAAACGAAAATGGATTTATTTTCTATTGCCCCAGAAATCAGATTGATTTATTTATCTATCATATGGCACATTCACTTCATATTTCAGTTAGAAAGGGGTAAAATACAAAACATAGAATATAAAATATGAAATCTTAACAGGAAGATTACAAATATATACCTAAGTTGCAAATACAATTTTTACTTCATTTGTCACAGCCAGGAAACCAGCAGAAATTCCATTATAGGCTCTGTTTTGACACTCTGTCACTATATGTTGGATAGTTTGTTTTTTGGCCTCACAGTCACAATTTGATGATGGTATTTTGCCTCACTTATAAAGGTTGTCAGCAGCAGGGCTTTTTTTCTCATAGAACGCCCAGAACGGAGTTCCGGCACCTTTTTTGGATGGAACCTTGTAGGATAGGCAAGGCGGGTTATGTGACGTGTGTGAGTTCCGGCACCTTTTTTTTTTTTTTTTACAAAAAAAGCACTGGTCAGCAGGATAAGAACTGAAGAGTTAAAACTACACGTGAAGAATTTCTCGACCATGTGAGCTGTCAGCCAATGGACCAAGCTGCCACGTAAAGTGGCTTCTTCCCTTCACTAAAGGCCTTTAAACAAAGGCTGGCTAGTCATTGGTCCAAGATGCTGTAGTTCAGAGGTTGGGAACGATGTCCCTTTTATGATTTGTGGATGTCAACTCCCAGAAGTCCACAAGTCATAAAAGGGACATCTTTCCCCACCTCTGCTGTAGTGTGCCCTGAGGAGTGGTTGATAAGGAGTACCTTCTATTTTAAGATGATGATATTATCCCTTCAGTCAAGTCTGCCTCTTGGCAGTTCTACAGGCCAGGTCTCTCCACATCTATCAAATTCTATGGAAAGGGTCTCAAACATTTTATGATACTATATGCAAATAAAAGTTATTTCTTCATCTTCTCAGAAAGAGCAGTGAGGTTGATTAGAAACAGTCTTACTGTATAGAATAACTCCAGAACAAATGAAGACTTTTTTTTCCCTTTCTCAGCAACCTGCTACATTTCAGCTCTCACCTCATAATGACATATAATAGCTCTGGGATTAGTTTTCTTACTAAAAGAGACAGGAAAGGACAAGAATTAAGAAATACCATACAATATAATTCTTGCCTCTTTCTCTCCACTCCTTCCCTTTCCACATGTCACAAGCAAACCAGAGCTGTGTTGTGGTCAGCGGTGGAATGTGCAAAGTAATGTTTCTGATTCTGCAAGGACCTGTTTTGTGTTTGAAGAAGACTAGTGTTATGTGTCATTCAATTAACTATGAGAGAGTGATGATGGCTATACGGCGAGTGGAAGGAGGAGAAAAAAATGTTCCTTCATAATTAGCAAAAAGGCAGAACCTAAGAACAGCCCCCTATCCTGTCATCTTGAAATATAGGTGCATCAGGAGCATAGTTGACATCTCTGAGGGCAAAAGTGTTAGACTATCCCCAATTTTTTTAAAACAATCATTAAGTATATTTGCAACCACAGCCTGATCTTTAATTTCTTTATTTTAAAGCAGGGGTCTTCAAACTTGGCCCTTTTATGACTTGTGGACTTCAACTCCCAGAATTCCTCAGCCAGCATGCCTGGCTGAGGAATTCTGGGAGTTGAAGTCCACAAGTCATAAAAGGGCCAAGTTTGAAGACCCCTGTTTTAAAGGATAATACAAGCTTAGTGGGAGAATTCAGTATTGCTGTGCTTTTAAAATAATTTCTTTTTTAGACAAAAGCTTCCTATTGTAAGATGAAGTTGGCACTACTTTAGGGTTTTGTTTTTGATTTTATTTTTTCATTTCCTCTTTGATAACTTTCTACATTGAAGGATTCAATTTTATTTATATTATTTTAAAGATCCCTGGGTCTAATTTAATTTATGGAACAGAGTAAGCTGTGCTAAGAAATCACTGAGGTTTTACTCATCTGTTATCATTGTCACAGGTCTCCTCCTCTAGGAGATTCAATGAGAAAGCCCAAAACACTTCATTCTCATTTTACAGGTCTATAGTTTCCTGTTACTTAAACACAAAATTGTTTTATGAGTTGTGCTATGCTGTTAATATCATTTGATTCTCGCTTTACAGTTTTGAAGAATAATGGTGACTAATAGGTAGTTGTTCTTGTGAGCACCAGAGATTTCTAATCCCACACACCTGGCAGGATGTGTGTTACATTTAGTTCGGTCTGGCAAAGTACAGGCCATTGATGCATACAGTATTGATCATATGATAAGGAAATGGATAACAAAAACATCTCATTGTATAGAATTAAAATAAGCAATTGAAGCTAAACCAGATACCTCCATCTTGCTGGCTACTACTACTACATGCATACAGGGGTCTCTGAATGCTAAACCTCACAATTTATTTCAGGCAACAGGCAACAGGATATTACAGAATTCTTAATATGCTTCACCTGAAGGTTTTTTTTTTTAATGGGACCTTAATGAAATAAATAAATTAGCACAGCAACAGCTTTCTTTATGTCCAAGGATACCTTTGGGCACACTAAGAAATAGCAGTGCCAGCTGACTCGGACCAATGTTTTGGAAGGATAGAGGGAGAGAAAACAGGCAAGTGAAATCTTGGAGGGATAGAAAAGATCGTGAGATATTATCTTAATAATATATAATAAGAATTCTTCTAGTACATGGCTATTTTGTGACTAGCAATGCTCAGTGACAGCCATTTGGGGAAATGGGCAAGTTACTCACCATCTCTCTGCGGCAACCAGTTTTTGAGTGAACCCAGGATGTGCTCTCAGCATTCTCAGATATGCCCAGTACTCTAACAAAATGATCAATTCTATAATGTGCAAGCAGAAATCATATATAGCATGAATTAAATCCATCTCTCTCGAGAAATAACAATCTTATTCCAGTCTAAATTCAAATAAAACCTAGCCAAATTTTATATTGTTCTGTTATAACTACTAAACCATGTGTACAGCTCATTAAATTCAATTGGATATTTTAAACATCCATATTCAAAAAATATCATTTTTCTCACATGCAATTTAGTTATATTTTTATAAAATTGCCAGGTTTTTTTTTATAATATAAACCTTTAGGCTTAACCATTTCTGCTCTAAATGAAATAGCTGTCTCATGATATTTTAAAAACCTGGTTCATTGTTTTTGACCTGAAGGAGTTTGTGTGTGTGTATATATATGTATATATATGTAACGATATAGCAAGCTGTAACATATCAAAATTTACTGATCAGTATAGAAGGTTATGATCAAGTCTCTAATATGTTTTATTTTTCTTTTTAAAGCAGAACCCTCTTTACTATATGTTCTGAAATGGAAATACCCCACTGTTGAGGATTGGTTGATAAAGTTGACAGATTTTGATGAAACGGATAAACTGACTTCTTTGATTAAAGACATAATCTATGTTTATTAGTGATGGAAGCCTCTTAGGGGCTTTTTGAGTAAAAATGGAAAAAATGAATGTCTGATTTATGGTTTTAATATTTAAATAGGAAAAATTATAGAAGGAAGAGTAACTTTAGGGAGGGGTTGAAATAACTTATAACTGATGTGAATATATCAGAAACCACTTTTAACCACTTATTTATATCTTTTTTTCTTTTCTATTTTTTGCAATGTTTTTGCAACTTTTTTCTTGCATTGTTTGTGTTTTCTTTGGTTTTTTTGTTCTTTTCTTCCTTACTCTATGTTAGTTTGTATTACTGTTTATCTTCTTGTTTAAAAGTTTCCATAAAATTTATATGTTTTGTTTTATATATACATGTAAAGCAGCAGCCTTTAATTTTCGTCTGAAACAAATGGTTGCTGTTTTTAAATACACTCTCCCCAGCATAGCATAAACAAATACTAAGTGCTACTTTTCTGTTTTAAATGATTTTATTTAAAATTATTAGCATCCTCAAGTTAAAAAACTATTAGCATCCTTGAGTTAAAAAATATAGATTCCAATTTTATGCACTGTAGAGATAACAGCAACTTAATTTGGGAGTAGAAGATTTAAATGAGAGAAATATTATATTTATTAAAATTATACATCTGCTCTCCTGTACTATAGTTCTAATAAAGCAGGAAATTGTGAGTTCTAGTCCCACCTTAGCACCAAAAGCCAGCTGGATGATTTGGGGCCAGTCACTCTCTCTCAGCACAAGCCACCTCATAGGGTAATAACAATAACAATAACGATGATGATGATGATGATGTTGTTCACAGTTACTACTATTGAGCAAGGGATCACTTATACTATACCTGTGCATTGGGTTGTTGCTGTGGGGAAAATAAGAGGAGGAAAGTGTGTTGGATATGTTTGCTGCTGTGAGTTATTAGTAAAAAAAATAAAGTCAGGATATTAACTAATTGACTGAACAAAACTTGTTATTTTCCTTAAATGTTGATTTCTCCTCCCTCATGTCTTGTATTCTTGGTTGTTGAAAGGGGGGGGGAAGTCTCTCCTTTGTATATGGTACCATCTGTTGGGTTTCTCTTGCTTGCATCTTGACAATTTTGTGAGATCTACTGCAGGTCCCCATTGTCATTCAACATTAGCACTTCTTTACACCATTTCATTACATCACATTACAAGATCCAGTTCCTGGCTGGTTAGCATCTTCTTTAATGCAGTGATGGAGTCCACTGACAAGAAATCTGTAGACAATAGAAGCTCCTTTTGGGACGGAGAACGTCTCTGCCACATTTTTTATATTGCCTTTAATTAATTGAAATACATCACTTTTTTACAGTGATATTCAGAATACCTCACCTTTCCTTGCATACTTTTTATGGTTAACTTGTCACTGTCCAGATGTTTCCATCACTCTATTTGTAAAGGTAAAAGAGAACATACCCCATCTAGTGGTGGATATGAATGGTGCCCCTTCATGTGCATGTTGCAACAGAACATACAGAACACAGAATAACATAGTTGGAAGGGACCTTGGAGGCCTTCTAGTCCAACCCCCTGCTGTGGTAGGAGACCCTGTACCATTCCAGACAAATAGTTGTCCAATCTCTTCTTAAAAACCTCCACCCAATATTTCTTGAGGCAAGCTGTTCCACTGATTGTTCTCATTGGCAGAAAATTTCTCTTAAGTTCTAGGTTGGATGTCTCCTTGATAAATTTCCATCCATTACTTCTTGTCCTAACCTTTGGTGCTTTGGAGAATAGGTCAACTCCTTCTCTGTGACAACTCCTCAAATATTGGAAGACTGCTGTCATCTGACCCCAATCTTTCTCTTCCTTAGACTAGATATACCCAGTTCCTGCAGTTATTTCTCATGTTTTAGCATCACTGTGAGATCCTTCTGGAGAACATCTATCTATATGGTGGCCAAGAGTCAACCCTAACTTGTTCGCACATCATGATTTTCTTATTTCTTTTGCTGTTTGATGGTGTTTAGTAAATAGTATTTGTTTGTTATCCATAGGAATTGTATTGAAAGGAGGGAAGAACTTCTACTCAGAAAGCCAAACTGTAAACCACAGACCCAAAAGCTATGTATCTGCAGATCTGTGAGATGGCAATTGAACAAAATCCATGCAGACTTTTTCCAGTATTTCTCTGTTCCAAAATATTGTTTGTCTTTGCACTCCTAGTGGGATATCCTATATGACTCTCCTTGGAGGAGTGATTTTTCAAACTGCCCCACTTTGCTTTTCAATTACATTTTTTTTTGTTTTTAAACAAAATTAAAAAAAGGAAGTTAGCATTCTACAAAGCCTTTATTTCCAAAAATATCCTGTGATTCTATATAACTCTTTTAGGGTTTCTTAGAAAATAAAATTAGTAAATGACCACAGACCAGTACTTTGTAATTCCAGGAATGAAAAGTGTGGCAAACATTTGGTTGTCTTCCACTAAGTTAATATTTTCTGTTTGGCTGTGTCAAAAACAGCAATAATTTTTTTGCATACACAAGCTTCACACCCTTTACAGCCATTTTCTTAGACTGTCCATAATGTGCTTTCAAAGGTACCCACTGTCCCCAGACATTCACGAGCTCTAGTTGAGCCTTATTGCCATAGTCAGGGGCTCAGACTATGCTGTTTATTTGGGGAAAATCCTTTTGACACTGGTGAGCAACAAGTCACACAATTCACTTCTCCTCTAATGCCTACGCTATTGTAAAAAATCTACAATGATTTCTCCCATTTTGGAAGCTGGGCATCCTATTGTACAGGTTTTTATTTTGAAATGACAAACACATAAGTTATCAATAGAAGTAACTATGGTATATTGTTGAAACATATTTTCTTTCTACATCTAATTGCACACACACTCTCATACACAAAACCAGGCCTTTTGGTTCACAGAATGCCCTTAAATTGATAAATCTCAAGTGCTCTTTATCCGACATCCTTTATCCAACATCCTGCCCACCAGGGCATTCTTTCTGAGCAGTCTACGTCTTAATTGTATTGCCAGAGTTGAATTAATTGTGCCCTAATCTGGCTATTCTGCTCTTCCCTGTCCCACCATCTCACATCTGCACTTCATCCTATCTTTCCATCAACCATTGCTTCCTTCATTCCCTACCAGGCCATTCCCCAGCCTTCACACACTCACACACACACACAAACACACACAGACTTTACTGACACATTATTAAATAGAGGGAGAGGTGAGAGGGGCATAGCTGGGATGCCCAATGCCTCTTGGGAGCCCTTCTCGGGGAACGTGGGTGTTCCGGCGGCAGGCTGGGCGGGCAGCTGGAAACGAGGATGGGGTTGTTCCTTCCACAGACAGGCATGTTACTGCTGTATGCTTCTCACTTCGGTACCATCTTGACTGGCTCACCCACTGCACTAAAGCCAAAAGGGGGATTGATTGGAGGGTGTAGCAGCTACAGTTACAAACATTTTTTAAAAAATATATTGGCAACTTACGTGACCCAAACAAATTGTGGTTTATGTAAGAAACTGTCCCCTAAAAAGTTTAGCTCAGGACAAAGGGCAACTAGGCGCTGTGCATGATCCTAAACCACCAGTGGGAGATGGCGAGCAAGAGGCTAGAAATGAGAAAGCCAAGGGCTGCATCCGCCCCAGTCCCTGTTTCATCACAACTGGAATGTGATGGACAAATAGCTGATTTCCAGTGTTGTTATTTTTCTTCCCTTTACTAGACATGATAGAATTAGATTCTCCCTGATGGAATCACTGTCCATATCCCTTGCCAAGGCCATAATAATTATTATTACCAATAATAGCAAAACGCATGTGTTTTTGTTTGGGGGGGCGATATTAAATTGCAGTGGCAGCTGAGTTCTTTTGTGAAAAGTGAAAAATTTATATGAAATGTGATAGGAATAAGTGAAAAAACAAATGCACAGATATAGTATAGGTCAGGGGTGTGAAACTACCGGCCCGTGGGCCGGTTGCATCATACGGAGGCAGCGCCCACCCCAGCTCTGGCAATGCAAAAAAAGTCACGATATATCGTGACATGTCATGTGACGTGACAAATTTGACACCCATGGTATAGGTGGTACCTTGCTCAATACTAGTAACTGTGAGAGGGATCTCGGAATCCTAGTGGACAATCACTTAAATATGAGCCAGCAGTGTGCTGCAGCTGCCAAAAAAGCAAACACAGTGCTAGGCTGCATTAACAGAGGGATAGAATCAAGATCACGTGAACTGTTAATACCACTTTACAATGCCTTGGTAAGGCCACACTTGGAATACTGCATCCAGTTTTGGTCATCAGAATGTAAAAAAGATGATGCGACTCTAGAAAGAGTACAGAGAAGAACAACAATATGATTAGGGGACTGGAGGCTGAACCGTTGCTGGAATTGGGTATGTCTAGTTTAATGAAGAGAAGGACGAGGGGTGACATGAAAGCAGTGTTACAATATCTCAGGGGCTGCCACAAAGAAGAGGGAGTCAAGCTATTCTCCAAAGCACCTGAAGGCAGGACAAGAAGCAACAGATGGAAACTAATCAAAGAAAGAAGCAACCTAGAACTAAGGAGAAACTTCCTGACAGTTAGAACAATTAATCAGTGGAACAACCTGCCTCCAGAAGCTGTGAATGCTCCAAAACTGGAAGTTTTTAAGAACAGATTGGACAATGATTTGTCTGAAATGGTATAGTGTTTCCTGCCTGAGCAGGGGGTTGGACTAGATGACCTCCAAAGTCCCTTCCAATTATTATTATTATTATTATTATTATTATTATTATTATTATTATTATTATTATTATTATTATTATTATTATTATTATTATTATTATTATTATTATTATTATTATTATTATTATTATTAAATATATGTTATCTATTAGCTCCCGCCTACTTAGCAGTTCAAAAGCATGCAAATGCAAGTAGATAAATAGGTACCACTTTGGTGGGAAGGTAACAGTGTTCCTTATGTCTCAGCATATAGTCATGCTGGCCACATGATCAGGAAGTGTCTTTGGTTCCCTTGGCTAAAAAATGGCACCATCCCCTAGAGCAGAGATTCCCCAACCTTTTGGGCACCAGGGACTGGTTCCGCAGAGAAAGGTTTTTCCACAGACCGGAGAGTACGTGGTTTTGTGTGCTGCCTGCATCCCACGGATGGGGCTTTGCTTGTTTGTGCAGACCAGTTGCTGGCATGACGCGGCCCAGTACCGGTCCACAGACCGGGGGTTGGGGACCCCTGCCCTAGAGTCGAGCATGACTGGACAGGGGAAACTTTACCTTTACCTTTTTTTATTAGCAGTACCTTTGTGCTCAAAAGCCTTTGAGAAAGAAGGAAATATGGTAAGGGTGGATCATGCTCTTGCAGCGCCAATGCCTTCTTTACATTCCATCAAACTCCAAAACACAATAATGCTGGGTGTGCCCCTACTTAAAATATGTGCCTTCTGTGCCTTTTTTGTCTTCTCTGGCAAAAGTTATTGTTATTTTTATTGTTATTATTTCTGTAGCTGCCTTTTGCATATCATCTATACTTTCCCTGCCCCTGAATGATAGCCTTTCATCACAGCAGGAAGCCCGTTCTTTAATGTCTTCCCAAGAGTTCTTTATTAAATTAGAGCCAGACCAATCTATGTGAGCATAAAGAGATGAAAAATGGATTAGTTAGTGGCAGGTGGTCCAGACTGCCAAAATGAGCAAACTTGCTTGTCCCTTCACACAACAGCTGTTTGTTAAATTTGGCCTTCAGAAGAAACCCAGACTTTCCCAGTTGGCTATGGATGGATGTAGACTTGTGAACATTTTTTCAATGTGAGATTACTCTCAGCACCCAAATGGTTCCGTTTTTCTTTGTGCAAGAGATGAAAACAGTAACTAAGTCCATAAATATGGCAAACAAAATATGGGAATGCTACCAGCTGCCCTGCAAATTTCTTCCTCCTTTATTTTCATTTCACCACAGCCACTTCATGAGACACGGAACCAAAGCATGTGAAGTCCACTTGCACACATCTTGAAGAAGAAAGACTTACAATTGACCAATTTGAAAGCATTTGGAGGATAATAGTGTATTATCAGCTTCCCTGTTTGGCATTCTTCAAATGGATTTGAAGCCCTCTCTTACCATGCCCTAGTGCAGAAATTATTTATGTACGGAAAAGTTGTAGTACCCAATGCTAGACATTCAAGAGTAAGACAGCCAAGAGTCTTCACTTCATCCATCCTTTTGGACTTCTACAACATCTTTTGAGTATGAGTAGTTTCAGAGAAAGTATCAATAATATATACTGCACAGCAAGGATGTATTTATTTACTTTCAAAACTTATATGGGTGCACATCTTACATATGAACTCTGGGTGGCTAATAACAATCAACCACAAACAATTTAATAAAACCCAATAAGTCAAGCAAAAAGTAGAATTAAAATAGATTTAAAAACAGAATTACAAAGATTACATGGCAGCAGTATTACACAGAACACCCAACCTAGCCAAATATACTAAGATCAAAATTCCCAGAGTCGTGGAATTCATCAACCTCGGCCTCACTGCCTACTTTCAGTTTGATGGACAAGTACAACAAATCAAAGAGACACCCATGGAATCACCATTCACAGGAGTCATAAGAGAGGCTGTAATGAAGCATCTAGAAAATATAGTAATATAATAGATTTGTTACTTGGGCGATACCTTTGTGGTGATAAAAAAAGGGACAACCAGAGAATAAAATTCACAACGGAAAAAGAAAACAACACACTGTCATTCCTGAATATCCTCATCAGCAGAGGAAAAGGCAGCAAATTAGAAACACAAGTCTATTGAAAAACAACCCACGCTAACCAGGTGCTCCATTACCAAAGTATCAACCCAACCTTCCATAACGGGAGTTGTGTAAGAACATTATTCAGATGAGCACAAAAGTATTGAAACAACCCAGAACACTAGAAAATGGAAGTAATTCAACATTCAACATCTTCCAACCATACAACTTTATCAAAACGTTCTTGACCACTCAACCCACTACAGCACAACTAATACATGCTATAAAAAGGATAGCCCTACTTATATAAAAATATATATCAGAAACAATCAATATATCACAACCACATAGCACTGCAGTAGCACACAAGCCAACTAAAGCTCTCCAAAACATCTTAAGTAAACCAAAAAAAAAACCAGGAGCCCAAGAGGAAAAATAATGGGTTTCCTCTCTACAACATACAATATAAGGATTGTAACAACCACTGTGTAGGACAGGCATGTCAAACTGCCAGCCCACGGGCCGGATGCATCACGATGAAATCGCAGCCATCCCATTGCCGGCAATGGGGGGAAAGGCACGATACGTCGCGCAACGTCATGTGACGTCGCGAGTTTGACAGGCCTGGTGTAGGACAATCAGGCAGAAGACTAGAGAGAACATCCATGAACACCAACTAGCTGTCAGAAAACATGATGACAACTCCTTAATTTCACAACACATGGAAAGACTTAACCATAGTTACAAATGGGAAAATGTGAGCATCCCAGACCAAAATAAATCCAAAAATGCTATGCATTTCCTGGAAGCTTAGCATTCAGACAAGTCAGCCACATAGAAATAAATCATATTTACACATCATTCAAAAGAGACAATTAAAAAGCTAAGAAGGAAACAAAAAGAATTAAAATAACCATAATGCCATAACTGAGGCACCATATAACAGACTCGTTATACATACCACACCAGTGTTGAGTTCCTCTAATAGGCAGGCCGAGAGCCAGAGGACAAGCCAGGTTTTTACAGCCTTCAGGAAGGCTAAGAAAGTCAAGATCTTCTAGATAACACAGAGGAGACTGTTTCATAGCAGAGCAGAGAAAGCACGATCCCTATGTCCCATAAGACAAACATTATTTAATAGAGGGACTTGGAGCACACGTTCCTTGTCCCATCTGGTGGAACAGGCATGGAAATGGGCAAGCTGCCAAGTAATATGGCCCTTTTTCCATTCCCATCTTTAAAGGTGACAATCAGCACCTTGAATTGCATTCAGAACAACTGCTGTGTAATCAGGCAGAATTTTCCTCCACTACCCAAAATATTTATCTCCTTGGCTTCTGTTTGTTACAGAAATGCCAACTCTAAAAACCAGATTACATATCACTATTATTATTATTATTATTATTATTATTATTATTATTATTATTATTATTATTATTATTATTATTATTATTATTATTATTATTATTATTATTATTATTATTATTATTATTATTATTATTATTATTATTATTATTATTATTTGTTGCACAATCAGCCAGATGTTCAGACTGGTTTTGACATTTTTATTCAATCCTTCCTGAGGACCCAAAATACGCAGATATTGATATTTGATGGTGTTAAGAGTTATTGTTGCAGGATGTAAATTCTTCTGAGTAAAGCTGCCTCTTGAAATTGACTGATGTTGAATTTGTCAATGCCAATGGTGTTCAAGTGGTGCTCCAGTTTGGGAAGGCAGCTTTTACTATTGATACTACTTTTGCTTTTTTTGCCAGTCTTTCTATTTTTTTTGCAGGTCTTTGTATTTTGTTACCTTCTCCAGTTCTTTCTCTTTTGTTCTGCTGTCTCCAGATACTGCCACGTCCATTATTATTATTTCTTGAAGGATCATTCCAATATTCTTCATTTTTTTGACAAATTCCCTCATATGTTACCACTGCTTGAAACAAATGTTGAAAGATAAAATTTGCTAAAATATGTTTTCGTTTCCAGGCCTTTAATCATCTTAGTTGCTCTTCTCTGCACTTTTTCCAAAGTCTCAACATCTTTTTTGTAATGTGGTGACCAAAACTGGATGCAGTATTCCAGAGGTGGTCTTTATAAATCCTTATTAAAGGGTAACATGATGGCAGTATTCCAGTATTTGAGGGGCTGCCGCAAAGCAGAAGGGGTCAACTTATTTTCCAAAGCACCAGAAGGCAAGACAAGAAACAGTGAATGGAAACTAATCAAGAGAGAAGCAACCTGGAATTAAGCAGAAACTTCCTAACAATGAGAACAATTAACCAGTGGAATAGCTTGCCTTCAGAAATTGTGGGTACCCCAACACTGGAGGCTTTTAAGAAGAGATTGGACAGCCACTTGCCTGAAATGGTATAGGGTCTCCTGCTTGAGCAGGGGGTTGGACTAGAAGACCTCCAAGGTCCCTTCCAGCTCTATTCTGATTGATTGATTGATTGCCTTAAGCATTTTGAACACAATCACTTTTCAGGGGTTGGAGAGATAAAGAAGATGGCAAGGATGTAAAAGATAAATTCCTTCCTTCACAATCCCCAGAGTTTCTGAAATAGAAATAATCCAGTAGAGAATGTAATTGCCTTAATCTGTAGACAACTCCATCATTGCAAGACAGTAACAGCCAAATGAGATGGTGAAAAGCAAGCTCAGGTTTACTCAAGCCATGACTTCAGACTTCAGGACAGACTCAAAGACACTGGAACAAACTCCAGGTAACAATCTGGCAAATGCAGATCTTTCTATTTCATCTATTTTGCAATGTAGATGTTGTCTTAAATTATGGATAACAAGAAGTGTCTCTGGTGTGACTCTATTGTCTATATCCTTCTAATTTTAGATTATATTTTACAAAAAATATAGTTATATAACTATCCATAGGGATAATCACTATTATGAGTCTCAACAGATCATATTCTATTTGATTTGCAAGCAAATATCCCACCACAGTTAGTCCCAACTGCCTTTGCCTTATGCTATTAACCACAGTGCCTTCCAAGCACATTATATTACTAAGACGTTTCTTCCAATTGCTGATATGTAATGTTAAAGAGAAAAATGTTACTCACATTGGAAGATAAAGGAAGCAAATTTTTGAATTTAAAGTATCTGTGGGCAAGGCTCCATATTTCCTTGATGTTTTTCTGGTTTGCAACACAAATACCAGATTCCATCTGAGAAAGAAAGAAAGAAAGAAAGAAAGAAAGAAAGAAAGAAAGAAAGAAAGAAAGAAAGAAAGAAAGAAAGAAAGAAAGAAAGAAAGAAAGAAAGAAAGAAAGAAAGAAAGAAAGAAAGAAAGAAAGAAAGAAAGAAAGAAAGAAAGAAAGCATAGCAAGCATATGGCAGTTCCTGACTGCTAAGAATGGATTCCCCATCTGAAATCAATAAATAACACTTTGGGAGAAAAATCTGTTGTAAAGTTGACAGTCCTGAAGTACTAAAACAATTCTTCAGCTGTGGAGTCCTTTCAGTCAATCAGCTCCAGACCAAACGACAGTGGGATCTGGAAACTCTCCCATAACAGTGCCTGCGCATCAGAATAGCTCATTATTCTGACAATATTAATTCATTAATCATTGCAGATACTTTTATTGTGCCTGCTTTGAAGCTCTCTGCATGTTTTCTTTCCCTTTTCAGATGAAATGTGGTCAATTATAGCAAGACATAGTATGTCACAGTTAAGAATCTGGCCCATGTTAAATTTATTTTTACTACCAATTCACTAACTTTTCCCAATGCTTCTTCAAGGAATGCTACATGTATTGGTCTTACTAGACCAAAACGCAGTTACTGGAATACAACATGGTCTTTACCACATTGTGAAGCAAGTTTGGTTTTATGATATTTAAAACTTGGTGTGATTTTCAGCATGTCGCAGAAGCAGGCACTTAAAATCTGTGCTTTCACATATGCAAAAAAGCTACCACTTATAATTTGGGCTAAAAATAGATTAATCCATCCATCCATCCATCTGTCCATGCACTTTGGCATTATGCCATGCTCTTTCAGTTCTGATTCAACTCTGGAGTGAAATCCTTTTGCCAAATTTGATTTTGTCTAGACTGACTTTTCTTCTCTTCTTACTCCCATTCCTTTAACCACTTAGTGGCTTCTGTTGGAGAATGCAACAGAATTCATATTTTCAAATTAAGTAGGTTGTTCTCCTTTTCATTCCTGGCTGCTTCTACAGTTAAAGCTGAAATAAATAGTTTCTTGGCCTCTTTATTATTTGCACACTTAGAGATGCATAAAGGAACACCAGGGAAGCTTGATTGTTCATCATTCTATCAAATGATACCAAGGAATTTACCACAAATCCAGCTAAATACATACTTAAAACAGATGTGGAATCCATAGCTGGATGATGAACTCTCACACAAACGAGTGCCTTTTCTGTCCTTTGGGAGTAGTGCATGAGTGTAGTCCCTGAATTGACAATATTGCCTGAAGATGTACATCAAGAAAGTTTGACAGGCAAACAAGTCAAAAATAAATGGGGATATAGCAAAATAATAATAATATTGAACTGATTTAAATAGTTGAATAATAATGTAATGTATGTGTATGTGTATGTGTATGTGTATGTGTATATGTATATGTATATACAGGTCATATATATACACATAATCTCCAATATAACCTTTTCCTCCTATTTTCCCCATAACAACAACAGCCCTATGAGGTGAATTGGACTGAGAGAGAGTAACTGACCCATAGTTACTCAGCTGACTTTCATGGTTAAGGTAGGACTAGAACTCAAAGTCTCCTGCTTTCTAGCCTGGTGCCTTAACCACTAGACCAAATTAGCTCTCTATCTTGTATTCATCTGTCAACAACACCCCCTCCCCATTAGTTTGGTATACTTAATTGTGCTCAACATTTGGACAAATATTCACCTCTCTCTAGAAATCACAACTTATCTTTATCTTCCAAGGATAAACCTGGGATCACTTGTCATTTTCCATCTAGATCAGGGGTCTTCAAACTTGGCCCTTTTATGACTTGTGGACTTCAACTCCCAGAATTCCTCAGCCAGCGTGCCTGGCTGAGGAATTCTGGGAGTTGAAGTCCACAAGTCATAAAAGGGCCAAGTTTGAAGACCACTGATCTACATCTTTAAACTGCAATGATTTTTGTAGCCCCATATTAGCAAATTGATGGCTATTAGAGCAAAATGAGTCAACAGTAAAACAAGTTCTATCATTTGAGTAAAAGCCCCCTAATCCAGTAAAGTACAGCCAATTCTTTATAAACACTATTTTCAGCTCAGTTAGTCAACACAGCCTACACAGCAGAGGTCTTCAAACTTGGCCCTTTTATGACTTGTGGACTTCAACTCCCAGAATTCCTCAGCCAGGCACATGTGCCTGGCTGAGGAATTCTGGGAGTTGAAGTGCACAAGTCATAAAAGGGCCAAGTTTGAAGACCCCTGATCTAGATCTTTGGTTTTTCTCTCTTATTTGTCAAATCTTGCACAGCAGAGTGATATATTCTGGCCCGTCATTCTCTCACATCACGCAGCCAAAGTACATGCATTTC
This sequence comes from Azemiops feae, assembly GCA_023970755.1. Classification (NCBI taxonomy): domain Eukaryota; kingdom Metazoa; phylum Chordata; class Lepidosauria; order Squamata; family Viperidae; genus Azemiops; species Azemiops feae. The sequence goes on along the minus strand of JALGBA010003980.1, from coordinate 1,242,796 downwards.
TGCTTGCTCATCATCACCTCAAGTGGGTAGTCCTGGTCAAAGATGGACTGGTTTTTTCTGCAACCGATACTATTGTTACTGACCATCTCCAGATCTATAATTCAAAGACCTGTCTTCCTTATCCTACTTTTTCTCAATGTCCCAGTGTGCATCCATACATTCAGTCAAAATTTACTTACACTCCAATACCAAATGCAGTAAAAAGATCAGCAACTCCATAAAATAACTATAAAAAGGAATTCTGAAAATTGTGAGAAAATCCTAAAACCATTAGCAGCTAACAACTAATAAAGTGAGGAAGGAACCAGGTGGTTTTTAATAGCTTTTGCTAAAAAAATTTTTTTGCAAGCTTCTTTGCGGTTTCTGAAGAAAAAGGAAGGGTCACACAAAGGAAGGGTAATGACTTTCTGGTCATAATGGCAATTAAAGTTTTTAACTCTAGAGGTATTAAACTTGATCACCATTGTGTACCTAGTCCAGCCTTTGTTGGAATATAAATATCTTTATACTTCACAAACATCTCAAGTTTTTCATTAAGGGGTGTCCAACCCCTATCAAGGCTCTGGGAGGAACATACACATATATTTTCTCAGATATATCTTGCCACTGTGGTCTAATATGTATTTTATTTAAAAAAAAATAAGATGAATGGTTCAAAATGAGTTCCATATGTAATTTGAAATGATACATAAAACCTATTTTGATATGTGGGCCATTTGAAACAAAAAAGTATAGTATAAAAACAAAACATCAGTTCTGGAACAGTTGAGTCTAAAATTCATAACATCTTGGATATATTTTATTCTAATTCTGACATTTTAGATAATTAGCATCAAACATGAATAACCGATTGAAGAGAAAAACTGAAGCTCACTTCAAGGTGTTTGTCTCATTTTCAGCAATCAAGAAATAGATCAAAGTATTGTCAAGGCAAACGCATTTAGTGCCTTTCTGTTTTCACCACCAACTCATTGGTGTTGTGTTAGATTTTCTAAAATGTACAATAGGAAAGGCTATAGTCTACATCTCTCAGCCACAAAATACTACATTGGGAAGAAACAAGGTTCAAAAGTATGTTAAATTTGGCGATCAAATTCTGTTCCTAGATTTTTGTTGTAGATAAGTGTGATCCTATTATTTATTTACTGTTATTTAAATGAGGCACTCATAATCAACTGATAATATCCCCGGGGAATATGTGAACATTTTGTTTTTGTGGAGCCAAAGATATTGAATGTGCTCTCTTGCATCCACATTTTCAAATTTTCAAATGCATGAAATGTATTTCAAAGACTTCAATCCCCACCCACATAATCATTTCTCTTTGTAAAAGATTTCATTTCCAGAGGCTTTTCATTACCCAACTCTTAATTTTACAGTTGAAACAGAGTAGAGCCTTAGTGGATTATTTGGGCTGTTAAAGCTATCAAGACATTATGGTACCTCTATGCAGAGACCTTAAAGCTGGTGAGAATGTACCTTTCCTGGTTAATTGGTAAGCAGATACATCTCAGCCAGTTTCTGCTCAGCTATTGACCAGTCACTGAGATCAAAGGAAAACACAGTTGCTTTTGCTGCAACATTCACTACTTGCAAATGGGAATTTTACATTTGCAAAAATGGTCATCACAGCTTCAGTAAACAAAACTGTGACCATCTCAAACCTATCTGGCAGGGACAGCAATCTCTTCTATTCCTATAGATCTTCCTTTATATTTCATGGAGCTCAGGAAGGCTGGTTTCCACCAACATCACATCAAAAGTTAGCTTTGTCTAGGGCAGGGGTCTTCAAACTTGGCCCTTTTATGACTTGTGGACTTCAACTCCCAGAATTCCTCAGCCAGTATGCCTGGCTGAGGAATTCTGGGAGTTGAAGTCCACAAGTCATAAAAGGGCCAAGTTTGAAGACCCCTGGTCTAGGGGTTAAAGCACTAGACTAGAAACCAGGAGATTGTGAGTTCTAGTTCTGCTTTAAGCATTAAGGCTGGCTGGGTGACTTTGGATCACTCTCTTAGCCCACTCATCTCACAGGGATGTTGTTATGGGGAAAATGGGAGGAGGAAGGAATGTTAGGTATGTTCACTGTTTTAAGTTATTTATAAAAAAATAATAAAAGCAATATATATATATAAAAAAAAATCCCCTGGAAGTTCTTTTTAATTTTTATCAACTGAAACTATAAATGCTGGACATGGCAGTGCTATTAGAGGACTGGCAACCCCAGGGAGAAGTTCAGTCAGCAGCATCTGTCCACCATCTTTCTTTGCAGCTATTAATTACCTTGATATGCAAATTTACCGTAAAGACACTGTTAAAGCATTCCAAGAGCCAGATCTATTGTGTGAATATTGAAATTGTCACAACAAATTTCTAGCTGTGAATACATCTGGTTTCTTCTGAGCTATCTTTAATCCAAGCTTTGTCAGCCAAAAGATATTCTAAATCAGGGGTGTCAAACTGCCAGCCCGCGGGCTGGTTGCATCATGTGGAGGCCACACCCACCCCAGCTCTGGCAATGTGAAAAAAAAGTGGTGGTACGTTGCGACATGTCACATGACACGGCGAGTTTGATTAGTAGTTGAGATTTCACAATACATATCTCCATTGAAAAAGTTGTATTTGATTACACTACCTGATATATCCACATAAGAAATTTATCATATGCAAACTGTGCAATTAATTTAGCTCAATAGTCATTACAAGATGATATATACTATATAACTGATATTGTTGGCTCAAAAAATGGATACAAAATGCTAATCCATTCAAACTCTGCCTTAGAAATAGCAATAATAATAGCAGACTTATATATCACTTCACAATGCTTTACAGCCCTCTCTAAGCTGTTTACACAGTCAGTATATTTTCCCCAACAATCCAGATCCTCATTTTACATACCTCGGAAGGATGGAAGGCTGAGTCAGCCTTGAGCCAGTGAGAATCGAACTGCTGGCAGTCGGCAGATTCAGCCTGCAATGCTGTATTCTAACCACTACACCACCACGGCTCTTATGGATTGATGGATTGATAATTCTAAACTACAATGCAATTATTTAAAATAGATAAAATCTTCTCTAAGCCATTGTTCCCTATCTTGGATTTTATGCGTGTATTGGCATAGATTTTGCATTGTGATAAATCTAAAGTCAATTTTAAAGCATAATTTTGAACCATTACTTCAATAAAATAACTGATAAAACAAACTTGGCCTATGCACTGAGTACACTAATGAAATTTACTCTTAGGTAATGACTGTGATCTAACTAAAGAATCCTGGGCCCCATTTACTCTGATATGTGCCATAAAGTTAAACTAAATATCCTTAGATAACGCTATACAGAACCATAATATTGATGTATGTTATTGTGGTTAAAGTCATGTTTGAATTGTTGTAAACTGCCTTGACATTTCTGGCCACATTCATATTCCAATAAATTGTTAAATACAGGCAGTCCTTACTTAGCAACTGCCTTGTTTAACAACCATTCACAATTATGATAGTGATGAAGAAGTAACTTTACATCCAATATTCACATATACAATCTTTACAGATCTATAAAGCAAAGGAAAGTTGAGGGATCATCTTAAGCACAGTCATGATTAGCATTTAGTGCCCACTTTGCATAACAATCGAATTGCCGTGCCCAGTTGTGATCACTCAGTGAGGACTATCTATACTAGCTTTAAAATGTTACAGAATTTTTTAAAAAGGCAGATTTTTATCTAGAATGAAACACTAAAGAACAATAAAACCAGGAGAAATATTTCTATAGTGATACAGTTGGCCCCCATTATAATTTTGTCATGCTTGGAATGGAGTTAGCTTTTTTTCTGCCTTTGAAAGAAGTGATAATTATGAATGCTGCTTATTAGAAATCTCATGATAAGTTACAAAATCCTTCAAAAACATGATACAGGCTTTGCTTCCCCTTCTCACTCCCAGCAATTCAAGAAAACGTGGGTTTTATATAAGGTACAATTTCAGCAAGTATACTGGGAGGAGGAGGAAAACAGCAGAATCATATAGAAAAATTTTACTTAAGGAAAGACCTGTCTGGATTATTTTTTTAAAATGCAGAACTTTTGTCACATTTGGAAATCCAAACAGAATTTTTTTTTTGTACCAATTCAAAAGGCTTGTAACTATCCATATATGTGAGCTGAAGGCAATATATATATATATATATATATATATATTCTGACTAAAAGTTGAGAAGAAGAGTTTGTCTTAGATTACATTTTGCAAAATGCAAATGTTCTCCCAAACAACTTCAAATGTTCTGTGAGTTGGTCCCAAGATTCCAGAGATTTATTATAGATTTGGATTCAATTCAATTTCACTTGCCAAAAAAATACTATATCAATAAATGAAGAAGAGATGTTGGCAGATCTCTGCCCAGAAATCACATTGATGCAACTGAATATTTATATTTATATATAGGTTCACAGAGATTATGAGCTTTTAAGTGAAAAAACATTGGAGGTAGAACAGCTTTTTCTTTAACACATCTTTGTGAAAATGGATTTTCAGCACTTAATTACAGTCAAGACCAAATACTGAAATAGTTTGAGTATTAGTCAACACGAAGACTTTCTTTAACAATCTTTTTTCATATATCGATGAAATATACTACCATATGTAAATCATTCACTCCTTTAAGATTTATGCATTAAATGTAAGGGAAAAATAAAGAGTAATATGTTTTCACTGCCGTATTACTGCCACTCCCATCCTTAAAAAAAACAGTTATATATTGATTTTTGGTGGTTCATAATCTTGAAAATTTTAAGAAATGCTGGACTAAATAACCTCCCTTTGTTCTGCCCAGGGACAAAGTCTGTCTGGACAGAAAACAAATCCATTTATCTCTTTTATTTATTTTGATTGGGGAGGTCTGTTCCTAACTTAGAACCATTGAAAAATTACCTTGTTGGGAAAAAATATGAAGCTGATGGATAAGTAGTTTGCATTATCTATATCTATTGGTTATGCTGACTGAGACTGGTGTGAGCTGGAATCTAACATCTGAAGGTCTTAATTTTCCTAATTTTGTTTAATTGGATCAACTATAGTTAGAGACACAATGTGGTGCACTTGCTTCTAATAATGTGGTGTTCACAGCAATTCAATTTATCAGAGACTGTGCTGAAGGCCACTTTCAATTCAGTAGTTGTATGTGCTGAATCTTTCCTGGATCACATCATATGTTTGTTTTATTTCATATTTTAGTAAGGCTCACTTTCATCAAAAGTACAGTTATCTGACAGAATGCCAGAGGAAAATAACCTTTCAGTTCCCATCCAATGTTTTAATCCCTTCCATGGATTCATCTGTAATATAATGAATTCTCATTTCCTGTCTTTGTTTCCCCACTAGGAACATAAGAATTGCCTCATACCTGAGTCAGACTACACCATTTGCAGAGTCAAGACACCCTTGGCCTCTGAATGTATATGAATGGAACTGTATTCCATAAACCAGGCAGCCAGAAAAAGAGTCAGTGGGGCCAATGGCTTGGGTCAGCCCTCCTGAGTAATCTAGACAGGAAACATGATTGGAGAAGGCTACATTAGCAGAATCTTGCAAGTCTGAAGATATTTCCCTCTTTTAACTGCTTGATCAGTTAGGGAGGGTCCTTCCTGAGCTTCTTTCTCTGATTGTTAAGGGGGGATAGGCACTCCTGACCACCTTGTCTGATTGTTTCCTGGGCAGCATTTCTCCCCCAAGATCATCCACACATTCCATTACAGTGGGACCAATGGCTTGGCCAATTCAATAGAATTCCCAATAATTCTGTGTATCTGATGGGACATTCAGATTTTATGTATCATTGTCATTCCCCCTGAACTGCATGGGATATATAACTACATGTAGATATCTGCAGTGGGTATTTCTCTATTACCTTCTCCCCCTAGTTTTTGTAAAAAAAAAAAAAAAAGTACTTACACATCCTGAGGATTGGAAACGGGCTGATGTGGTTCCCATCTTCAAGAAAGGGAAAACAAAATGGACCCAGGAAACTACAGACCAATCAGTTTAACATCAATACCTGGGAAGATCCTAGAAAAGATAATCAAAAAACAGATCTGCGAACAACTAGAAGCAAACAAAGTTATAACTAGTAGCCAGCACGGGTTTGTTAAAAACAGATCATGCCAAACCAATCTTATTTCATTCTTTGATAAAGTGACTAAACTAGTAGACCAGAGAAATGCTGTGGATGTAGTATACTTAGACTTCAGTAAGGCATTTGATAAAGTAGACCACAACCTACTCCTTGGTAAGCTAGAAAAAGGTGGAATAGACAACATCACCACCAGATGGATCTGTAGCTGGCTGGCAAACTGTACTCAATGAGTAGTCCTCAGTGGCACTACATCCACATGGAGAGAAGTAAGCAGTGGGGTACCAGAAGGTTCCGTCTTAGGCCCAGTACTCTTCAATATCTTCATAAATGACTTAGATGAGAGAATTGAAGGGGAACTCATCAAATTTACAGATGACACCAAACTGGCAGCAGTAGCCAACACCCCAGAAGACAAACTCAGGATCCAAAAAGATCTTGACAAACTTAAACAATGGGCACTATTCAACAAAATGAGTTTCAATGTGGAGAAAAGCAAAGTCTTACATTTAGGCAGGAAAAAATCAAAACTACAAGTACAGATTAGGCGAGACCTTGCTTAAAAACAGTAACTGTGAGAGGGACATTGGAGTCCTAGTGGACGATCACTTGACTATGAGCCAGCAGTATGCAGCAGCAGCCAAAAAAGCTAATACAATCCTGAGTTATATAAACAGAGGCATAGAATCAAGAACACGCGAAGTATTAGTACTGCTTTATAAAACCCTAGTAAGACCAGACCTGGAATACTGCAGCCGATTTTGGTCACCATATCAAAAAAAAGATGTTCAGAGTCTGGAAAGAATTCAGACAAGAGCAACTAAGATGATCAAAGGCCTAGAGACTAAAACATGAAGAATGGCTGCAGAACTTGGGTTTGGCTAGTCTAAAGAAAAGAAGAAATAGGAGAGACATGATAGCAGTATTCCAGTATTTGAGGGGCTGCCACAAAGAAGAGGGGGTCATGTAATTCTCCAAAGCAGCAGAGGGCAGGACAAGAAACAATGGTTGGAAACTGATCAAAGAGAGAAGCAACCTGGAATTAAGGAGAAACTTCCTGACAGTGAGGACAATTAACCAGTGGAACAGCTTGCCTCCAGAAATTGTGGGCGCTCCATCACTGGAGATTTTCAAGAAGTCACAGACAGTTACTTGTCTGAGATGGTAACCATTCCCATTGCGAGTTTGTTGCCGATCTCCATTTTCCTCTCCAAGTTCATGCTGACCTAACCCTAACCATAATTGGAATTTTCTCGAATAGGATTTTCCAATGTATTTTATCAGGGAACATAGATAGGACACCGTAGAAAAGTCATTGCCCTTCTAACCATTCCCAAGCACTCCAGGTTTGTTGGCGATGTCTATTTTGTTGTCCCAATTCATGCTGACCTAACCCTAACCCTAACTGGAATTTTCTCGAATAGGATTTTCCCATGTATTTTATCAGGAAACATAGATAGGGCAGGCTGGAAAAGTGAGTGCCTTCCTAACCATTCCCAAGCACTCCGAGTTTGTTGCCAATGTCCATTTTTCTCTCCAAGTTCATGCTGACCTAACCCTAACCCAATTGGAATTTTCCCAAATAGGATTTTCCCATGTATTTTACCAGGAAACATAGATAGCGCAGCCTAGAAAAGTCAGTGCCCTCCTAACCATTCCCAAGCACTCCGAGTTCGTTGCTGATCTCCATTTTGCTATCCGATTGCATGGTGACCTAATCCTAACCCTAACTGAAATTTTCCCAAATAGCATTTTCCCATGTATTTTACCAGGAAACATGGACAAAACAGCCTAGAAAGATCAGTGCCCTCCTAACCATTCCCAAGCACTCCACGTTTGTTGGTGATGTCTATTTTGCTGTCTGAATTCATGCTGACTTAACCCTAACCCTAAGTGGAATTTTCCCAAATAGGATTTTCCCATGTATTTTACCAGAAACATAGACAGGACATCCTAGAAAGGTCAGTGCTCTCCTAACCATTCCCAAGTATGACGGGCTTTTTGGCAATGTCCATTTTGTTCTCCGAGTTCATACAACCTAACCATAGTCCTAAGAGGAATTTCCCCAAATAGGATTTTCCCATGTATTTTACGAGGAAACATACATAGGGCAGCCTGGAAAAGTCAGTGCCCTCTTAACCATTCCAAAGCACTCCGAGTTTGTTGCCAATGTCCATTTTGCTCTCCGACTTCATGGTGACCTAACCCTAACACTAAGTGGAATTTTCCCAAATAGGATTTTCCCATGTATTTTACCAGGAAACAAAGATAGGGCAGGTTGGAAAAGTAAGTGCCCTCCTTACCATTCCCAAGCACCCCGAATTTGTTGCCGATGTCCATTTTGCACTCCGAGTTCCTGGTGACCTAACCCTAACCCTAATTGGAATTTTCCCAAATAGGATTTTCCCATGTATTTTACCAGGAAACATAGATAGGACACCGTAGAAAAGTCAGTGTCCTCCTAACCCAGGGTTCAGCTCTTTCATCCCTCTGCTGCGGCTCCCTGTCCTCTGTCGTCATGTGCAGTCCCACAAAGAAAAGAAGTTTGTGGGACTTAAAAAAAAGTTCAATCAATTAATTCCAACTTCTCGCAGAAAAATAAAAGGTCTTGCAAAGTTGGAATTGATTGATTGATTTGTTTTTTTAGTCTCACAAACTTCTTTTGTTTTTGAGACTGCACACGGCAGCGGAGGAAGTGACCGAGGGCCGCGTTGGAGCTGGAAAAAGGTACCGCATGGGTCTGATCTGGGGCGGGAAGGGGGGGTTTCTGCCAAGCATCTTGTACGGAGCCGGGAAAACAAGCCAGGTGGGGGGAGCTGTCAGTGCCACTGCCATGCGGCTTGGCAGATCCCCCCGAGCAGCCATGATCCCCCCTCCCCAGCCAGCCAGCCACCATCGCCCAACCTACTCCTTGTCTGGCTGGCCAGTTCGCACAAAGCCTCACCACTCTTCTCCTCCTCCTTGTCCTCCCCACTCAAGCGGCCACCAGTGGCTTGGGTGCCTCGGACGGAGCCAAGTTGAAGAAATGGAGGTGCAGCAGTGGGATTGCTCTCAAACAATAAGAGCCGGTGCACTGCTCGCTCATTTACACCCACCTTATTGAAAGCAATCCCGCTGCTGTGCCTCCACTTTCTTCAACTCGGACGGAGCCGAGGAGCCACTTGTGGCCTCTTGAGTGGGGAGGGCAAGCTTTGCTGCTGCTGCTGGGCTACACCTGGGTACATCCTGCCACTGCCTCCCAAACTCCACCTTCGCCACTGGGGGAAGCAGCGGCGGGGCACTCCGTGTGTGGGGGCAAGCAGCAGTGGCGGTGGAGCGCTCCGTTGGGGGGGGTGGGGGGGAAACAGTGGTGGTGGGGTGCTCCGTGTGGGGGGGAAGCATCATCAGCAGTGGAGTGCTCCATGGGGGGGTGGGGGGAAGCAGTGGCAGTGGGGCGCTCCCTGTGGGGGGGGGAGCAGAAGGGTTTTGTGGCTCCCGGTGTTTTCTTTTCGGTAGGAAACACGTTCAAATGGTTCTTTGAGTGTTTAAGGTTCCCGACCCCTGGTATAGGTTCTCCTGCTTGAGCAGAGGGCTGGACTAGAAGACCTCCAAGGTCCCTTCCAGCTCTATTCTATTCTATTCTATTCTATTCTATTCTATTCTATTCTATTCTATTCTATTCTATTCTATTCTATTCTATTCTATTCTATTCTATTCTATTCTATTCTATTCTATTCTATTCTATTCTATTAATTATATTATATTATATTATATTATATTATATTATATTATATTATATTATATTATATTATATTATATTATATTATATTATATTATATTATATTATATTATATTATATTATATTATATATGTCGGGTGTATAATGAGTATCATGATTCTCTTCTTCTCACTGCTGTGCCTTGTGTTTTCTTTCCAGACCTCTACTCAAAGCTGGAGGATATCTACAAAATACATAGGATATGAGGTTAGGGTACAGCAGGTAAGGATAGATAATTATGTCAGCTCATGTTTCTCTAAAGTTTCTCTAAAGATTCTATTTTGTAAGTCTCTTATCTTCAGTTTTTCTCATTTTTTTTCATTTTGGTTATCAGTTCCTCCACTTCCTGCATTAATTTGAGTGGATTTTAAAAGTTTGCACTACAATGCTTATGTATTATTGTACACAATGTCCAAACATAGTTTTGGTTGTAATTTTGCCTATCACCCATAATTTTTCCAAACAACCTTCCCATATTTAAATGCTTCTCCACACATTCTTTTAAATACTGTATATATGTGCACTGTTGTGTATTCCCGCATTTTTATTTCTCTATTATTCTCCTACTGCTTTGATGACAAGCACTGCAGCATTCAGAGAAATGCAGATTTTGAAGCATCATTGAATTGTGTCCTGCTTATTTGAAAATGTGAAATATGATCTCATTCAAATCTGTTATTGAATTTCTTCCACATCTCTAGCAGCAGCATCAGGAGGTAAATAAGAGAAACCAGGGGTAGCTAGTCAGGGGAAGGCCCTTTAGGATTGCCCTTAAGCACCATTCTGGATATGGGCCCACCAAAAGGTGATGGGGGGATGAGGAAGCATTTCGGGGTCCACTGGCTTTGGAAGATTTCTAGCCAGCAATATGGCGGGCTTTTGTATGTGTTGACAACCAGCATCAACAAATCGTTAAAAGTGCATGAACATACATGTCACACATTCTTTAAAGTTGTGAAAGCAATTTTTAAAGATTAAAAACATCTAATTGGAAACAAATCTGTGGTTAAGAAAACATTTGGAGTCTGTTAATTTTAGTGCACTTTTTACTTGTTATGAGTACATGATGTTCCAATGTTCTCTTAAACTCTTCAGAACAAAATAAGATTCTTGCTTCACAGGTTCCCGCCCTCGTTAGGTACACAAGCTGATTGGCAAGGCTTCTGCCATTTATACTGAGAAATTAAAAAAAAAAAATCTTCTGAGCTAGATTAGATAACCTTTATTGTCATTTTTTCCTGTGGGCACAATGGCACACATTAAAAATGAAAATTAGTTGCTAGTTCTCTTTTACAGGTCATTGTCTAAAGAAATGGGGAAGCTTTATGGAACTATTTCCCAATCAGGTGATCTCTTCTGAATATACCTATTGTCAGGTATAAGTAGGCTGTCAAGTAGTTTATTTCTCTTCAGCTTATCAGGCTGAAAAAATAAATGAAAATTCATTTATTCAAAATTCAAAGGTACCCAAAGCTTGACTCAGAAATCAAGATCATGGAGTTTTTGTTCACTCCAACTTATTTTTTCTTTAACAGATTCTGCATATAATCTTACAGATTGCCAGGCCCAATTCTGAAACATTTCCAATAATCGTACATTGACACTCATGTGACATATGACCCTTGAAGATAAACAATTAAAATTAATAACAAGCATATTATCACTACATCATCTGTTGAAAACACATCATGCCTGGTGCAACATATATATCCACATCTACAATGTCCTAAAAAACAGATGCATTAAATAGCCCAATGTCCAAGGGGAAAGCCAAATTTATAATGGTTTACAAAAGGCTATGAAGGGCCCTCTGAATTGGAGTTGGGGGCCAGATGAGTATGCTGCTCCACAAGGCAACAGCAGTGCTAGAGATAACATGTTTCCAAAATTACATGAGATGACATTGAAGGGATCTTGAGTTCGCCCACCCTTTTAGACCTCATTTGATTGACAGAAATGCTGGAAACAGGCCATTTCATAGATAACCCAGCTCAGCAGCATAAAGGATTTTATAGCACCCAGAAATCTACAGACAGGCACTCCAGATCATAGAGTAGTAGTGTCACATTGGAATACTGAGGTGTTCTCATAACTATTATGCCTTACACTTTCCAGATAGTCTTCAAGGGCAGCCCCATGTTTAGTACAATAAAGTAATTGAAAGAGGATGTGATTAAAGTGTGAGTGACTTTGGACAGGGTCTCCTGGTCCAGAATGGACACGACTGGTACACCAAATATAATTGTGCAAAGAACTCCCTAGCCATGGTTTGTACATGTTCTTTGAGCAAGATCCAACAGTTCAAATAGACTGCACACCAGTTTTATCTCAGGCAATGCAACCCTCTCAGTACCAATGATAGAAATCCCCAGAATTATAGAACCCTAAAACCTAAAGACATCTGGCCTTGCTTGGATGAGCCTAAATCTATTTCTCTCCACCCAGAGGGAGGAATATTAGATAAGTACACCACCTTCAGTGGACCAAAAACAAAGCCGAGATAAAAATCAAATCAATAAAGTTTTTTTTTTTTTTTTTTTAAAAAGAAGAGAAATGGGGGATAAACTGTGAGGGGAATGAAATTCAGGGGGAGAAAAGAGATTATAAGTATTTAAGTCAATTGTGGTCATCCACAATGGATGTTTCATTTTTAAGCCATATGAGATAAAACTGAACCTGTAGGACTACTCTTTCATTTGAAATCTGTTACTATTCCTCTTCCCTCCATCCCTCACCATTAATGGCTGGCTAAAGTCAATGACTGAAATGGCTGGGACTGACTTCTCCACTTACTCCGACAGAAGGCCTTGCTGTGGATCCCTTTAGCCAAGGAATTCTGGCTGGCAGGTCCAGGAGAAGAGCCTTTTCTGTTGTGGTTCCAACCTCTGGAACATTGTGCCCTTGAGGTGAGATCTGCCCCCCACCCTCTTGGTCTTCCAAAAAGGCCTGAAGACCTGGCTCTGGGGCCCTAATGGGAGCCCTGCTGGGGGCATCCCATTTTGGAGATTAATAGATTTTACCTCCACTCATTTATGCAGTGGTTCCTTTTTATCTAGTTGCTGGTAAATTTTAACATGTTCTTTATTATTTTGCATTATATTGTTGTAAGCTGCTCAGAGTCTCTTGACTCTGAGCAGATGGGTGGCATATAAATTTAATAAACAAATAAGTTGAAGTATCACTCCATTGGTTTTGAATACCTGCAGTAGTCCTGTTTATCCCGGGCAAAAAAGATGGGGATGCAGATAAGAAATGACACTATAGTATAGAACATTGGAGGATGAGAAGTGCAAATTTTTGATGTTGCAGGAGAACTGATTAAGATCTGAGATAGTTTGTGGAGATCTAGTTGTCACCAGGCTTGATTCTTGAGACTGAATCTTCAATTTCATGGTGCAATTCTGTTGCTAAGAAGCCCTTTTAAGCTATTATCTTGAGGTTTGTCCAAGGCCTGTAGACAGGCACTATAGCTGTGGGGTTTTGGAGTGTGTGTGTGTGTGTGTGTGTGTAGAGGGGAAGGAATGTCTTCTGGATCTGGGCTGTGGTAGCTTTGGGATTAAACTTGGTCTTTCTGGGGGGGGGGCATTGTTGATTGAGAAATGCCTGATTATGAACATGGGAATCTGCCTCCATTGTTTGAAGAGCAATAATTGAATCCTAGGGTCTGGTTTAGACGATGCACTTATTAGGCCCCTTATATATTGTAAGCCACCCAGAGTCATTGGATATGAGATAGGCAGCCAATAAATTTTATAAATAAATAAATAAATATATCTGAGGACAAGTGACCCTGGCAAACTTCCTATTTCTCTCACACTGGCCCTATTTGATCTCAGTCCCATTAGATAACTGATGGAGAAAGTTATAGCTACTTCCTTATTCCAGCAACATTATATGGCTGCTTGTGCATTTGAAAATATATCATCTTAAAACTTTAATATATAGTAAGTTGGAGCCATTTAGAGCACTATTCACCAGCAGACAGCATTTGTTCAAGCCTCCATCCATCCATTGGCAATCCAGAAGGAAAGCAATTAGTTTAGGAAAAGGACTTACCCTGAAATTATCTTGTCTTTCCATTTCTTCACTACCTCCTGAACAAGGATCTCCAAAAATGTAACCCACAGTATGTGAATATCTGCTTTCCTTCCAGACTTTGAACACCATGAAAACAGGTCAGAATTGCTGGGAGAGTCAAAGTTTTATCTTAATTTTCAGGTTAATTGAGCCCATGATTAACTGGTGTCACTGTTATTAGTCATGGGTATTTGATGTTCTGAAGACAAATGAAAGGATGAGCAGAAGCACAGTTGCTTCTGGGTGATGCCAGATCAAAGCAAACACCACTGAAGCTCTCCAGTCTTGTTCACAAGGGAGCAAAGTCCAAATTAGGTGTGGGGCTTCAGACATAGGGAGAGTTAAGGAGTGGACTAAGCAGTCTTCTTCTCCAAAGAAAATGAATTCAGGCAGCAGCACATCTGCTGATCATTATATATAAAAAAACCTCTCACTGCAGCTGAATATTCAATAATAGATTCTAAATTGCTTGAACAAATTGTCACTGCCTTTAGCTTTTCTTCATGACAGTGAGCAACAATAAAGCCTTAGCCAAAGTCAGCAGAGCTAATATTTCATTCAAGAAGGCAGAACTGACCTCTTCCTTTTGAAGGTCACTTCATTCAATTCCCCCCCCCCTCCACTTTGCTGGAACCCGAGAGTCAGAAAGGGAGAAGGATCCGTCTGGGCACCAGCGCATGTCACATATTTATGTGAGTGATGTGCAATCCCTGCTTCAAAAAGAAAATTGCAAAGTGCCTATGGTCTGAAGTTTAACCTCTGAGTTTCACTGAGTTGTAAAGAATTATGCATGGAAGAGAAATTGAGCAGTTCACTAGGGAAGATAACTTCACATTATTCTGTGCAATTTTCCAAAGTAATCTAGTCAATGGCAAGAAACAGCAGGTGGTTTAATTCGAATTGGTTTTTGTAGAATTTGTTCCCTCCCTTAGTTGGGAGATGGATATAAATCATTCCGATTTAGAGCATAGCACTTCTCTTTCTCAGCAACTGAGAACAGCATTGTCTTATAACTAAGTTGGTAACTGAACAGCCATTAGTGAATTCTTTAAGCATAGCTCTTTAACAGATTAAAATCTCTACCCTTACAATTTCATCATTATAATTCACCTGAACATCCTATACTGTCTCTGTTGTGAAAATGTTTTGAAATAGTTGGCGGGGGGGGGAGGGGGGAGAGGAGGCAGCAAAATACTGGCTTTTGCTATGGGGTCAAAGGGGAGATGAAGGAGATATTTATTTTTATGTAAAAATAATAGGAAATAATGATGCGGGTCAAAGTTTTCAAGCAAGCTGTCCTTTTTCATAGGTCGGAATCCCAATGGTGAAAGGAACAACCTAGGTCATTGGGCCTAGTGCCCTACTTCATGCAAGACCCATCCCCGCCAGATGAAATAATTGAAATTAACAAACAAAATGCAAATAGGTGCAATGCCATCAATAACTATGCTATCAACTATTTGTTTAAGCTTCCTCTACATCAGGGGTGTCAAACTCAATTTCATTGAGGGCCGCATCAGCATTGCAGTTGCCCTCAGGGGGCCGGATGGGTGTGGCCAGGGTGGGTGTGGTCTACTGGGTGGGCATGGCCAGCTCTACATCGTTCGTGTCAAGGGGGCCTGGGCAGGAGTGGGACAGATCTGAGGGTCTCTGGCAGAAGGGGGTGGGACCAGGGCAAGTGCCAAGGCATGGTCCACTGGAGGAGCTTCCCCAGCATGCACCCAGGGGGCGGGGCCGACGCGGCAGGGGCTGGTTCCTTGCTGTTTCCAGACGGCCTTGTGGAGCTAAGACTGAATGTGTTTCAGCATAGATGGCCACCACAAAATTGTACATTGGCTCCCGGCCGGCCTGGGCCAGGGCCAAGGCAGCGGGGGCCGTTCCCTCACTGTTTCCAGGATGGCTTCGCGGGCCACATGAAACCACTTCGCGGGCCGCATCCGGCCCCCGGGCCTTGTGTTTGACATGTCTGCTCTACATGATGTTGTGCAGATGTATTCTATACATGGTAAATCCCACTCTCCTGAGTCAGCCCCGCCAGTCCTGCTCCTTTGATAAGATGTGCTATTAATATAAAATTCTCCACCCCACAGTTCTAAGATATATGTTTCATTCAGGGCAGCTTGCAACATTTAAAATAAACACAGCTGAATGTTTAACACACACACACACACACAAACAAACAAATAATGTTAAATCCACTTACAAAAATATTACAAAATTGTTTAATTAAAAAAGGGTGAAAGCAGACAGAGATAAGAACATTTATGAAAATTATGCTGTCTGTAGATATTGTGTTTTCCTAAAAAGGAACGTATTGGCAGGACATCAGTAATTAAACGTTCTTGAACCAGGCTCTCATAATTTCAGAGTAATTGAAGAAGAGGAAAAGGGGCTTTGTTAGAAATATTGTCTCTATGGTGGTAGGCCTACAGGATAAATGTCTGAAGTTGTGACTCTCTAAAAACAGAGGTGACAAACCATAGTCAAAATCACAGTGCTGTCTGTCCCTCCAAAGCCAGCTGCTTTCTCTACTTCCTCATGTCTGAAAAAATCTGATATAATGAAAAAAATAAAAAATAAACTGAAAAATGCTTGGAAAGAATTCCACATAATGCTAGTAAAGGAATTTGTCAGTACATACTAACTCTCATTTTATCTGTTATGAAGCACTTGGCGGTTTGAACATATAATAAATCTGATTCATATCAGTGACAGTAACTGATTGAGTGAGGGACTGATTGATGATGTGCCATGAAGTCACTTTTAACTCTTAGTGACCACATAGATAGATTTTCTGCTCCAACCTGGCTATTCAGGTCTTCCAGCAGGACTCCCATTGCCACTGTAACTTGGTCCATCCATCTTGAATCAGTACCAATACCATGATTATTAGTAATATCTCCTTACTTTAAATAATGCCAAGTAAGAGTATCCTGGCCTGATTAGCATTAGATGACAACAAGGTGTATACTCAGTGACAACATATTTGACAATATGAAAACTTGTGGGAAATGAGGCTTCAAATATTCATCCTTGAAGATTGGTTTCCTCTTCTTGTCTACCATTTGTTATTTCAAGCTTGAAGCCTTGATGCTGCTGTTATCCTTCAATTTCTTGTTGATAGCCAACTTGACCTGGGCTATTTGAAGACCAAACTAGAGTGATCTGTGGGGAGAGGACACTTTAGCTGTCTTCAACTTGTAAGTAAGCACTTGAAGCTAGTAGTGCTTGAAAAAAACTACTTGCTATTGTAAATATAACCTGCACAGCAACAGATGGATCCAAGGGGTGAGTTATTAGAATATTTAGCTTTCCTGGGAAAGAACTGATTGATATTAACATATTCAAAAAGTTCAAGAAACAATGGATTCAACATTCAAGAAACAATGGATGAAAACTAATGAAAGAGAGAAGCAACCTGGAATTAAGGAGAAACTTCTTAACAGTAAGGACAATTAACCAGAGGAACAGCTTGCCTTCAGATGTTGCTTCATCACTGGCGGTTTTTAAGAGGAGACTGGACAGTCACTTGTCTGAAATGGTATGGGGTCTTTTGCTTGAGCAGGGATTTCAGCTAGAACAGGGGTGTCAAACTGTTGGCCCGTGGGCCGGATGCATCATAGCAAAACCGCGCCCACCCCATTGGCGGCAATAGCAAAAAAGTCCCGATACGTCGCAACACATCACGTCACGCAACACGTTACTCCAATACATTAGCTTTGAGTAATTTGGCAACTCATTGCAAGCAATACCTTGGAGGCTCTTATAAAATGGTCCTTGATTAGATTGACCCAACAAGAAAACAATTGAAAATACATGCTTCTGTGCTTAAAGGTCGTGACTTGCTCAATAGGTCTACCATTAATCTTTCAACTAACTCGCTGCTTGAAAAATGTTCTGGAGAATATTAAAATATGGGTGAAGAATGCTAAAGGTGGCATACATGAATCTATCTGAGTGAACTGAATTGATGCTCAAACAGATACAGAATGAACATTTGCAGAGGCCTGTCTGTGTGGTCACTAAGAGTCAATAGCAACTTAATATACATAATCGAAACAGATCACATGTTAAAATTCAAAGGCATTTACAAGGTAATTTCTACAATATTCAGCAAGTTTAAAAAAAATGGACTGCTCTGGCACACCAAGATTTTCCTGTTCCTCCTCACCACTGTAGCCCTGTGCCCCTAAAAAAAAGATATCCATCAGATAACTCCTGTTGCAGTGAGGTTCAGAGCAGACCTGTATGACTGAGTCTCTGAATTCAACCCGGTATAAATATCATTTAGAACAGTGGTGGCAAACCTATGGCACGGGTGCCAGAGGCGGCACTCAGAGCCCTCTCTGTGGGCACGTGTGCCATGCCCCAGAGATGGCAACCATCCCTCTTCAACCAGCAACCCGCTAACTCACTGAGGTCCCACGTGGCCGGATGCATCCCAGCACCCATGCGCTCGCTGGCCTCTGTGTGCGGGGGCCGATGGTGTCAGGCAGCAGCCGCCCTGGCCCCTGCCTCGCCTTGCCCTGTGACAATGGCACCCCCACCCTATCTCGCCTTGCCTCACCTCATCCTGCAGGACGAACCTCCTGCCTACCGCCCCACCTGCAAGAGACCCCCTGGATCTCCCCCAACCCTGCCCGGCCCTCACTGGTGTCCCCACGAGCAACATCGAGGTGATCACGCCCACATTGGCCACACCCACTTAGTCTGCCATGACCACCACAGCCACACCCACCCAGTGGGCCATGCCCACCTGGCACCCGGCGATAAATAAGTGGGTTTTGGGTTGCAGTTTGGGCACTCGGTCTCTAAAAGGTTTGCCATCACTGATTTAGAACATAAGCAGAGTAGAAAAGCCTGAGACGATCAAATAAGAAAATATAAATAGAATATATAAATAGAAATAGAAGACTCCATGGAGAAAGTGTTGCTTCTGACTTCCGGTTCCTGTTCGCTGCGCTGGCGGTTGTGCGGAGAGTCTTCTCTCTTCACCGGCCGGTTTCCCTCCGCTGGTAGACCCTGGACAGGGTCGAAAGTCGCCGTGGAGGGGCGACCACCGCTGAGGAGGACTCTCGTTGACCGCGGAGGGTGTGGCAGCACCTTCCGTGGTCCGAGGCAGCTCCTTTGGGCTGACGGGGAAAAGATCGGCCATTAACATGGCCGATCACTTAGCTGCACCAGCCGAAGTCAAAATAACATCTAAGCGTTAAAGAACCACCGTGGAAGATCCAGGTGAGACCTTTCCTTTCCTCTCTTTACCCTATCTCCCTGTGAAAAGCCTTTGGAATTATTTCCCCAATTTGATAGAGCAGCGTTTGCTTACTTGGGAAACAAGCTTTGGATAATAGAAATTATAAATTAATTTTTATTGACTATTTTTATTTTTTGGGGATACTCTGGGGTCCCGAAAAATTTCTTCTATTGAATTTTATTATTCTATTTACCTATTAAACTGGGCAATATTGTTTTTTTTTTTTACTGCTTTTACTCTTTTAACTGGATAAAACCTTAGATATCTGGGAAAAGATTTTATAGTCTACTGGGGACATCTTGTGGCAAAAGTTGACATTACAATTGTACTTTCTCTTTGATATTGAGGTTGGGTTTGACCTTCAAATTATCATAAAAGGGAAAAGATAAAGAACTTGAAACAGCTGTGTGGAGGTGGATATGGGCTGATTGTTATTAAATACTGCTTTGAGCCTCCACTAAAAGACTAAAAGATTATTTCATCATGGAAATGGAGGAATCTTACCCACAGCTTGACTACAATCTTATATTGGAAAAAATCTTGGAACTTACTGAGCAAATGAACTTTAGGATGAAAACTAAAGATGATTTCCCAGAACTACAAACTGAGGAACAGATCAACAGCAAAGAGGCCTGTGTTCAACATTATGTACAACATGATGAGATGGAGGAATCTTATTCACAACTTAACTATGAAAAAGCCTCTGCCCCAAAATTTCAAACTGATTTCCAGACTTCAATTGATTATTTTACAAGTCAAAAAACAACAGAAGAGGAATCTCACTACCAAAGAGGATTTTACTCAATCCTATGTACAATCTACTGAGTATCAGAACTATGATAACTTGGACAACCAACTAACAACTATAATACTGGACAAAATTGACTACGCTATTCAGATGATAGCGGAAGAAGGAGAACAGAAGTACAACCAGATTGAATTGATGATAAACATGTCTAATAAAACATTGAGATTTGTTGATATAGAGGCCCTCTTATGGAAGCCTGCCTGGCACAAAAAGAAAGCCAGAGTTAGATTTAAAAATGGGATTTAAATCTTTACTTGATGGGTAAAAAAAGGTTTTTTAGAGATATGGACTGAATTAACACTAACTGAGATGAAAAGTAAAAGGTTTTTGGACTGATTTAATGTAGGATTTAGATTTATATCTGAGATGAAATTATTGGTTAGATTATAGTTTGGAATGGTGAAATGAAAAAGGTTTTAAATGAGGAGCTATTAAGACAAGAAATAGAATATATGTTTGAAATAGAGTAAGAAAGTATTTTTTGGGATAATGCTTATTTTAGGTATGATAACCATTTTGTAATGGAATGAAAACAAGGAAATGGATTGTGACAATGGAAGATATGGTATTAGTAAATGAAGATGTATTAGTATTAGACTTAGAATATATTTTGGAAATGTAAGAAGGTAACTGTTGAAATTAAGATGCTTATTTTAGACATTATAATTATTTTGTTATGTAATGAGGGAAATTAGGGATACCCGAAGTGTAAATAATATGCTTAATTAAGGCTAAATTGGAATATGGTAATTGGAATTTAGTAAAGCTTAAAAACAGGATTTGGACTTCTATAGGTAAAATGTTATTGATAAAATTTTATGGATTGATTGAATTTTATTCAGAAATGTATTAATTTGCATATGTTATATTAATGGAGGGAAATAGAGAGAGAATCTTTAAGGAGTTAACCTGACCTGTATATGTATGATTTTGACTTTGGATAATTGATTACCCCATCTCCACGTTGTTTCCTAAGCACTCTGTTCTAAAAAATGAAAAAAATTAATAAAACTTGTTACAAAAAAAGAAAAAAGAAAAAAAGAGAGAAAGTGTTCCTTCTTAGCAATGCATTTGATTCAGACCATTGAGATATTTTGGCAAGGGGATACATATTTCCTAATTTCGAGACATACTCATTTAGTTCTGGAGAAACGTACTTGCTGAACTGAATGTTTGTCTACATTTTAGGGATTAAAAGCTAACCTCTAGTATCTGAGAAATATCTGGGCTATTTGCTTGCAATTATTTAATTAATTAATGCAAAATTATTTAATTAATTATTTTTTTTATCAAGGCCCCAAACTGGTAATGGCTTTTGGATTGGAAAGCCTTTGGAAACGTCCTTCGTGTGGGTCCTGACATACTAAGACTCTACCACCAGGTAGTGCTAGACTTATTTGTTTGGTGGGGAGGGAAGAAAGGATTTCCTCTGGCTTCTCGGTCCATGTCCTAAGTACAATAAACTTTGTTTTGCTTCCTGTCCATTGAGCCTCCCAGGACACACTGTTCCTGCTTTTGTACAAGTCTCCCTCTTTTTTGTGTGTTTCTTTTACATCGCTGGCATTTTCTGAAGGTTATTTGGCTTTTTGCCTTAAAAGTAAAACCCCCTATAATTCAGTTTTCAAAACATACATCTTTTGTTGATTTATGGTTTGCTAAAATAGCCTGCAATAGAAAATATGGTCTGGTATCATATTCGCAAAACCCAGGAAAAATTGAAAAGGCCGTTTAGATTTTTTAAAAAATGAAAACAAATCGTTTAAGATGTGCCTTATTCAATCACATTTCAGAAGAATCAGAGACACCACTAGCTGACAGGGTTCTTGATGCGTTTAGCCTTGTCATGTTCTGACTTGCATATGAAGAGTATAATTATTAGCTAGTGGCATCAGTGATCTGAACATCACTGGCTTTAACAGTATGCTTTCATTCCCTGGAGATCTCTCTGCCTCATTGCCCTTTACTGCTGGACAGAATCAGCCCATCTTGTAACTCAGGATTCCTCTGTTAGCAAAACTGTACTAGACCTAGTATGAGAAGAAGAAAAAAAGCAGACTAAATATGATACTCCAGGACTTTTGATCCAAACTCTGGAGTTTCCCCAGACTGGGCCTTTTCTTCAGGTTACCCCTCTTTACTTCATGGATTTTGGATTATTAATATGATTCTTTAATATATTTCAACCTTAATCCTATCTTCCTTCGACCTACCTACTTTTCCTTTGGCTTTTCACCTTTGGATCATGGGCCTAAAGTTAAGGTCCTGGGCTCCCTAAAGAGACAAGTGCACAGTCAGGCAATTTTTAATGATAACCCTAACAAAGTCATGGGAAAAAAATTGAGATTCACACGTTTTATTTTGAATCAATTTTGTTTATCTTTCTAAATCTGTTGGACATTTTTTATCCAAGAGGTTTATGAATATGATAAAAAATGTAATATATCTATATTACTAATCTCCATGGGATGGAAGGGGACTACACAGAGCAATTATCTAATATCTTTATGCCTAATGTTATGCCTAATAATAATTTCCTATTAGGAAATAGAAACCTTTTAAACATATTTAATTTTAGGTACAATAAACTGCAATCCTATTGACATAAGTGTTGGATTAAGTTCTATTAAATGTTTGCACTGTAAAAATAGTACGCTCCAAATCACTGTAACTTTAAATTTTTTAGGACTACAATCCTGCACATACAGGCCATATAAATCTGATTTAATTAATGGAACTTAAACGGCTAATTGTGTGCAGCTTAACAGCCAAGATGTTTCAAAAATAGATCAGCAATTGCAAAGATCTGTGTCTCCAGTGAAATAGTTAATTCCTCAATAGTGTGTTTCTTGTAAAAATGAATAATAAATTAACATATTTAGGAAATGCCAAAATGAATCTGAGACATTATTGAAGAAATGGTATGTTTACAAACTGAAATGTGTCTCTAATCATCATGTGTGTGTGTGTGTGTCTATGTGTTTTGAAATGAAGTTAAAAATCTCATTAAATCAAAATCAAAAGCTTATTTGGGAATCAGTTTAACAATAGACACAGCAGCTTAAGAATTCACACTGTTTTTGATCTCATTAGAATACACACCTAAAAATTTTATAATTTTTTCCAGGTGGCTTAAAATAAAATCGGTTCTACATTTGTAGCTAGTTTCAAATTTTAAAGTAAACAAGGTACTTGAATGGATGGACATGGTTTGTCCATGATATATCCCATCTGGGAATGTTTATTTTAAACACATCATTAAAAAGAAGCCAGCTGAACATTTTTAAAGAAATTTCCAACATGCTAAAACATTTGAAGGAAATTTCCTTCAAAAAAATCACTAAGATTTTTTTCCCCTGAGCTCTATCTAGTTCAGCAATAGGCACAGTGGGATGAAAACACAGATGTGGTAAGTGTGAATTATCTTTCACAAAGGGAGAGGAAGGAAAAAAGTCATTTTAGATGACTAAAAAAACCAGATTGTTGTGCTGAATATCAGGTTGGGGGTAGTATCAACTACAAATTTGAATGAACTTGTTTCATGGAACATGTGACTGATTTGCCTGAGGCATTGGAGAAGATTGGAAAATTCCTTCACAATTTTGCTCACTTGGATCCACTGTGAAATAGAAACTCTAGAGGAGGGATAAGCAATATTTGATAAGTGAGGTTTTGGTTGAACCTCATAATCTGAATGGTCAAAGAAGGTCATCATTTGGTGAGGTCACTTGAAAGAACCAACATATTTTGTCCCATGATGGTTACAGATGAGAGTGGGAGGATGAGGCCTCATATAGACAAGTCATTTCCAGTTCCAATCTTAAAACCATATCAAACTGTGAAAATCAATCCTCCAAAATCCAGTCATATTTGTGTCACAATTTTAGCAAATTTTGTCACCTAGTTAGCCAGATGTTTAGGTTGGATTTGGCATTTTTATCCACCTATTGAGCTCTTCTCAAGGACCTATGATACTCAAATGTTTTTTGATGGTGTTAAGGGTATCACCACAAGATGTAAGCTGTTCCAAGTAGAGCTGCCTTTCGCAATTGACTGATTGTGATTTTGTCAGTGCCGATGGTTTTCAAATGATGTTCTAGATGTTTTGGGATTGTCCCCATGTCTCTTATCACTATCGGTATTTTGCCATAGTTGTACTTATTATTAATTAACAAGCAGATTCGCAGTCTAAGACTGGTGGAAACTTAATAACTCAAACCCTAACCAAAGACATATTTGATTATCAGAGTAGACAGAAAAATCACAGCACCAAAGGAACTAGGTGGACTATATGAATAACTCCAACAAAGAGTTAAAATTACCTCTTTGATATCTGAAATGGTTCTTTTGAAATGTGATAAAAGTAAAGACTCTTGTTAAGTCATGTATCTATACAGCAAGAAGACAAAACGACTGACATCCACGCATATGTGAACCATATGTTTTAAACAGGCGATGTAGCTTGCCCTGAAACTAGCTTTCTCATATTTCTCACACAAAAAATAAGCCATGGATTGTCGAGTTTGCACAGATAAGTAGAAATATGCCAAAGTTAATGAAGGCTGCTATCTCAATCTAACCTAGGAACTCCATTAATATCAATACGTAAATGTATTTCTTAATAAAATTTTTCAGATTTGTGTTACTGAGTGAACAAATTGGTCATAGCTGAAGAAGCCTGAGTGAAAATGTGCATCAACAGGAAAAAACAGTTACTTATACTGAAATCTCCATTCTATACACCTTTATAGCTAACTCATTAGTTGCCTTTCATGTAAATTGCTATCCAACAGTGCCTTTGCTGTGAAAATAAAAACATTGCCCTTTTATTGTTACAACACACACACAAACACACACACAAAACAAAAGTTTAAATAGAATGGCATTGTCTTGCAAAGGGATCAGAATTTTCCATTTGTGTAACTGGAAAGTAGATAATTAAGTTGAAATGTAACACAGTCCCCATGGTCATCTTTCTGAATCTGTGACACTGTGCAACCAAGAGAGCATGAAAAATGCAATGACATCCATTGTGAAGCTGCCCACAAAGAATGCTGAAGAGTATTTTCACAATCTCTTCTGGGCCAGGGGCTGCTGCTTTTTCTCTCTCCTCTTGAATCATATGTGATGGTGCTGATACAAAGGAGAGTTTTGACTTGCAGTGGATGTCACCGCTTTGGTTGAGTTGAACCTGGGAAGAATAGCAGAACTCAAAAGGCCTTGCAGCAAAAATGGAGCTCCTAACATAAAAGCTGTGAGAGCTGCATCAATCCCTGGGGGCACGTCATATGAAGATGTGGGAAATGGTACACGTGTCTTCTTTGTCCCCTCTGCATTGTTCGAAGATGAAGCACACATGCGGCCATGCAAACATTTAAATCAATAAATGAAAATATAGGAAAACCACAGCAATGATTGGAAAGCTGTAAATCTGACCCTGCACCAAGCCATTGGAACCATTAAGCAATGTACCCAAATATTTGGAAAGTGTGAAAGATTTTTTTTCCTTTTCTCAGCAACATTGATGCTGCAGATCAGCAGATCTGTTAATTGTGCTTTCTCTTACTTTCTCAGTTTTTCAAGGCCAGTTCTTCTGCATGATTTAATTTTTATAAACCAAAAATCAGTTCACTGAATCTGAGATTTTTTAGAAATCATTTTTATGTGTCTTGGTGCATATTTCTTCAAACATGGGTTTCTGTTGCAGTTTTGCCTAATGTGCACAGCAAATAAGATTTAGCAAATAA
Organism: Azemiops feae; assembly: GCA_023970755.1. Lineage (NCBI taxonomy): Eukaryota > Metazoa > Chordata > Lepidosauria > Squamata > Viperidae > Azemiops > Azemiops feae. The sequence continues at coordinate 1,217,031 of JALGBA010003980.1, read as the reverse complement.
TTTCTCCAATTGCAATATAAATTATATTAAATGTTTGCATTAGTTGTCATTTTCTTCGAATCACTATCTTACTCATTCAATGCATGGCCTTTGAACATTCCTAAGTACATTTTCTGTACAAAAATTAACAAACTATATTATGATTGCCTATGGGGCTGGATATATGTGTATATATATGGTACACCAAAAGTATATCTTAAAATATATATACTGGTCAAATCTGTTGCAAAGCTAGCTCGCCTCTTATAGTGCACCATGGATACTATGCGAGTGTGAACCGAACAGGTTAGCTATCTTAGACAGCAAAATAACCACTCTGTATTAGCATTGTAGTCTCCTGGCTAATGTAATGTTGAAAGAAAATCTTCATCAGGGTCCAGTCCAAGCTGGGAATAAACAAAATGGAGACTGCTTTAAAAAGAAGCTTGTAGTTTATTAAAGAGCAGAGCCAGACAGAAATGTGACCACATGGAGCTGGGAGTGGTGAGTTTTTATACCTTCTTAGGCTTTTGTGTTTGAGGTTGTTTTCTATTGCTGTGGCATGAACTTTGACTTGAGCTTTTGAGCATGTCCTTTTGGTATTCTGATGATGCTGGGTTAATCCTATTATGTACTAAAGGTCATGTCCTGCTTCCCTGGGGCTGTGGCTGATGGTTATGTCCTGTGTTGGATTTTTTTGGGTGAAGGGTTGTTGGTTCTAGGGATCTTGTCTTTCTAATCCCATCAGCTCTAAGCTTCCTGGTGCCAGTCTTTCTGAAAGGATTATCAAATCTGCATTTCTAAAAGCTGGCCTGTTTGGTTTCTGCTTGGGGGAGGGAGACTTGGGGCTGTCTTTGCCTAAGATTTTTCATTATTCCTTTGGGGAAATATAATATTATGTCCTTATTAATATCCCCCCAAAATATTTCCTCTTCTAGGAGGGTGGGTGGGTGCTGACTTCCAACAGTAACATCACCATAGGCTAAATAAATAAATACTGGTCAAAAATTCAAAGTTAGGTATGTAACTCTGCATTCAGAAATAAACTGCACTCAGAAATTTCTCTTCTATCCCTTTGTTGATGTATACATGTCCAGACTTGTTTGTACAAGTATAAACACTTCACAGACAGAAAATGCAAAGTAAGAAAATAGATTTCACAAATAAAAAGAAGTATATTCTGAGATCTTGTATAATTAGGACTCTACTTTATTCCTAACTACTTTGCTCTATTTCTTGTATGTTTGAATCTTAAGATTCAACCAGCTATATTAATATCTCCTTCCATGCTTTTATAGTATCCCATATTCTTAAGTTGTTTCTAAAGAACTCCTTAAGTTGGTTCTCTTTGAAGCCATGGTTGGTTGGTTTCTGATTTGGCGAGTCTACCGTAGACTGTAAAATGAGACCTTCAGGAGAGAGTCCACTTATTTCAATCTTCATCACCATTTCACACAAGGTGGATGTCAAGGCAATGAAAAAGTTATCCAGTTTCAAATGTCTTCTCAATTATTCAGAGGCTATTTAGAAGCTAAACAAAATTTCCTTGACTGTTAAATTATTAACTAAGGTGTATTTTTATGACAAAAAGGATGGAATGGTTAGGCATGTGCTACAAACGGCAACAGATCACTCTTAGCTAGAAGGTCCTTGGTCATTTCTCTCTTTTTCTCTTTTGTGGCCATTCTAGTTTGCACAAGAGGAGCTGAGGTTGCACAAGAGGAACTGAAACTCCAGCAGCCTCATTGAGAAGGTGCTTGTGTATTTTTAAGATCCTTGAGAAACCTGCAGGAATCCTTTCTTACACCTCAAGGGGGGATGCTACTGTGAATTCTGTTCTACAATGTGAATTTGAGGTTGAGCGATCTTGACAGTATGGATTCCTGATTAATAGTTGTACTCTAAAACTTGTGCATGACATTTGACTTTAATTATAACCTATATCAAACCTACATTAAACTATACTAAACTGCATTAATCTTTAATTGTGTATTAAACGTGATTGAAGAGACTTTGATGGTAACAAATTCGTTTTAAATGTAATTCACTGGGTGGTGTTAACTGTGAATTCTACCTAAGATTTTACACTGGGATCTCCTGGTTCAAAGCTGGAAGCCTTACTGATATGTGGAGATACTCTATGTATAGATTTTGGGTGGCATGAATGCCAAACAAGTTGAATTATATAGCATTCTAGTTTTATGAAAACCTGTCACATACTCAAGTTTACAATGTATTGGCCAATATTTAGCCTTTAGAATACACTCTATCATTATAAACATAAATTCTTATAGCAGTAAATTTCATAAATCAATTGCATTTAAGTACAATTGTAGAACTTTTTTTTAAAATAAAAATAATCAAACATCGGTTATTTGGCACATTCTCTGTGTGAATAAAAGGACAGAAACAGAAACTACCAGACTAAATATATTATTCTTTTTCATCATTGACTTTCCTCAAAGGATGAATTTGTGATTTCTTTTTTTCTTTGTTATAAAGTGCAAACCTTTTTATTCATTACCTGAGATGCATCTATTGTACAATCATTGAACTAATTATTTCCCAGGCCTCCTTTTTCCAATCAACAAGTTCTTGGTTTCTTTAGTGGCTTGAACATAGTGTTCCAATCAATGTGCTTTTTTGTAATCATTTTGTTTATGCAAAATCTAACCTTAAAACCTCAGACTTTTTCCCTGATGTTTGATAGGATGGAGATAATGTGGGAAGATTTAAGTCTGCATCCTTAGCTGTAGACTTGAGTTGAACATTTCTTTTTATTTTATCATTTTTTAAAAGGTCACTGGACTTTTCTTTAGATTGCCTCAAACCTTTTACCATAAAAGTATGCTCGTGTGTTACTGGGAAAACTGGTGGTCTTGAAATACTAACAAAAAAAGGTGAGCCAGTGGATTCCTGCTGTGATGATCCCAACCAGGAGATCTTTTTTATAATGTGGTCCTTCGTAGCACTTTGTTTCAATCTTGGTAAAGGTGAGAGTTGTGGTGTTTCCATAACCAGAAAAGCAGAACTCTTTCTTTCTTGAGGTTGCCACTTCGGAGCTAGAAGGTTCTCGTTCATTGCTTTCAAGAGATCTTTGACTTTTGTGTTAGGAAAAAACATATGATCTTGATCGACAATTCTGTTTTCATTTGCTGATCTTGGTGTTAGTCTGCACATATATGACACGGAAGACTTCTCCGTCTCATAATTCATAGCATATCTTGGGTTATTTCTCAGAGCGGAAGGTGGCTTTCCCCATAAATACAACTTTCTTACTTCTGGCCAATCTTTAACATCTTCTTCATTTTCCCGTGGTTCATTTCCTGTGGTCTCATTGAATGGCCCACATGAATTACGTGGAGATTTAGGGAGATCAAAATAAATCAATTCTCTGCCCGCGAACGTGGAAGCTAAAGAAAACACAGAACACGTGAAATCAGCTAATGCAAATTTAAAGTCTATAAACATCAAAGTAAGAATATCTGCTTTGCTTCTGTTGATCATAGCCATGGTGGCACAGTGGTTAGAATGCAGCATTGCAGGCTAACTCTACCCACAGCCAGCAGTTCGATTCTGACTGGCTCAAGGATGACTCCTTCTAATAGTTGAAAGCATTTGATCCACTGGAAAAAAATGTTTTTCACTGAGCAAGTAGAGAATAATGTAACCCATTGCTAAAATTGTATAAGTCACTTCAAACACTGATCCAGTTTCATAAATGAAAAGAAAACAATGTAGATTGCTGAAGAAATGTAAATATTCCAGAAGTTCCCATCAGTAGAATAAAGATCTGGATCCAACCCAATGTTTCTAATGACCTTTTCATATTACAAAGCTGGCAAGAGTCAGAGAGTCATGGAGACTTATCAATCAATTCACGATTGCAAAAACAATAACAACAACAACAAATTTCAGAATAATGCTATTATATCCCAATAATATTTGTTTCCATTATTTTTCTTTGTTTTTATCTCTTATGAAAAACTTTAGCTTAACCTTTAGACAAACAAACAACTGCCTTTTATTGTTATCAGTACAAGGTAGTAATGAATGAAATAATGGGCTCCACGAAGGCATGAATGAAGCCACACATATCAACTGAAGTCCTGTAGAATTCTTTCTTGGTTCTTACTTTCATTTTTGCAAGGATCCTTGTCATTAACTTCTATATGCAAGTCCCTTACACACTTTATCAGGGTCCCATGCATTATAAACGTGATTAGGCATATCAAAATATGAATTCCAGACATTAAAATATTTATCATTTATTATTTTTTATTTTTCATCACCCCAATCAGTAAATACATTGTCAAATAAAAATGTGTAATTAATTTTTTTGCCCTTTGTTAGAAGTCTTATTCATTGCCACTGTTATACATTTATAATATCTCAGATTATCAAAAAGAGCAGTAGGCATTACCTTCTGGTAGGGTTTCTTGGTTTTCAAGAATAACTGCAATGTCATCCTCCTTGGTGACATATGGTATTTTTGAGTGGAATGTGGAATGAAATGCTTTGTTGTTGCCACTTTTCCATTTTTCTGCTATAGTCATTTTTGTCTTCTGTAAAACTGGAACATCTGCATCTTGACTTATGCTTCCAGGATGTTCAAAACAAGGCTTTTCTGGTTCATGTTCTTTCTGCAGAAACATCAGGCACAGTAACATTATTTTTGTTTTCCTTCATTCAATCATGTCTGGTTTTTGGAGACTGCCTGGACAGTTTCTTTTGGCAAGACTTTTTCAGAAGTGATTTGCCAATGCTTCTTTCCTAGGGCTGAGAGAAAGGGACTAGCCAAAGGTCATCCAACTGTCTTTGTGCCCAAAGCAGGTCTAGAATTCACAGTCTCCTAAGTTTCTAACCTGATGCTTTAACCAAACTGATTCTCAATATAAAGAGAAGTTAAAAAAAGGAGATGGAAAGTGATAAATTAATTCAGGCATCTATTTTTAATTCTATGAAAACTAGTATTGAAAGTAATAGATGTTGCTGATTTTTATTTTTAACCGAATAGGCCGGAGGTGCCCAAAAGGGACCAGTTCCGTGGAGAGAGGTTTTTCCGCTGACCGGAGAGTGCATGGTTTTGTGTGCTGCCTGCATCCTGCGGATGGGGTTTTGTTTGTGCGGACTGGTTGCTGGCATGCCACAGCCCGGTACTGGTCCATGGACCGGGGGTTGGGGACCCTGGAATAGGCTACTTTTCTGTTTCCTCACAAGGTAGATTATAGCTTAAATTGGTGCACAAAAAAGTTACAAAGTTAAATAGATCTGTCTATATAACCAGGTAAATTAACTGCCTAGAGTATCTGGAAGTCAGGGCAGCATATTATGCTAGCTTCCTCTACTGCTGACTCCCTCTGGTTTCTTTGCCCTGGGTAGAGCTGCAAAGAAATTGAACACTTGCCAGAAGTAGTTCAGACTGTAGAGGCAATCCAGAGAGAGCTGGCAGTAGAGGAAGCCAGCACAGGTACTGAATCATTTTCACACCCAAACCAGGCACTCTCTCCTCCCCCTTTCCCCAGAAAGAACAAAGCCCACTAACTAAAAAAGAAAAAAAAAGAAACAAATTGAAACAAAGAATAACTGAGCATCTAAAACAGTACAAAAACAACAGAATGAGGTTGCCTGCATTGAAGCTTTTTTCAAAGAAACATCTAGCACACATATTAAAAGATGCCAGTACTGTAATATCAAATATAAGCTCCAGTTCATAGAAAGAAACATATCAACTAATGTAGAGCACAACTGCAATTATAACTGCATACCTTGGATGCACAATCAACAAAGAAGAAAAAAAAGCCAAACAGTGCATCACCCAAAGGGAAGAACAGACTGGAAAATAAGACAGCTGAGGATCTTCTTTCAGAGCCCAAACAGGCTATATCTCAGATAATACATCAATCTGTGATATTGGCTCCATGTCCCCATACAATTTCCTTCATAAGCCATCAAGACAGCTAAAATAATCTCAATACCATTTCTCAGCTAACCCTTCCCTACCCGATGGATTTAGATTATATTGCCCAGGCACTTCACAATCTCTTTTCCCAGAATTGGAAAAGTTGGGACTGGCTTATACTATAGAGCAGTATTTCTCAACTTTAGCAATAGTAAGATATGTGGAATTTAACTCCCAGCATGCTGGGGAATTCTGGAAGTTGATGTCCATGCATCTTAAACCCCAAAGGTGCTTTTTCAAGAGGCAACTGGACTTTCTTTGTTTTTCGTTGAAGATGTTTCATTTCACATTCAAGAAGCTTCTTCAGTTCTGACTGAATAATAGAGAATGGAAGGATTTAAGTGAAGAAGCTTCTTGGATGAGAAGCAAAACATCTTCAAGGAAAAACAAAGTCCAGTTGCCGCTTGAAAAATCACTTTTGTGATAACCATGACCTGGATGATTGAGAATCTCAAAAGACATACATCTTAAGTTTCTAAGGTTGAGAATAGACTCTCTTTTCCAGGCATACTTGATAAGATATTTCTATATCCAGAGACTAAGGCTGATTTATAATGTAGGCATATTTAAATAGATATTTTGACATGACAGCTGGCTATTGTAGTACTAAACTTCAATGCCCATTGCTTTTATAGTAACACTTCAGCAATCTGACTAAAACCAGTAAAATATATAGTATACTGTATGCACTTGTATGCACTTGCATATATAATATATGCATTATATACAGTATGTATAATATATGTACTTTTGGGTGCATTTTGTGACTTCAGGAAAGAAGAGAGACACCTAGAATTAGAAACTTTTCTGATGAGTCCCTCTGTATCAGATATTGTTAAAACTGTTTTTTTTCTCAACAATTGCTTCAACAATTTTTGTAACATTTGAAAAAAATGCATTGTTCCAAAAATGCATAAGGGGTCGGGGTGAATATGAGATAGCATAAGCATCCCAGCCAACTCAGTCAAAGACTATCTCAGAATTTTATACACTTCTAACTAAGAAATCAAAGTTTCATCTTAAGATTTTACAAACCAGTCACTTTATTTATTGTCCATTAGGAAACTTGCCATGGTCTGGATTTGTAAGAACTAATTGGTTAAGCACCTGGACAGGAAGTTCTTTGGCTATGTCTATTTGCAGACTATTTCTGCAAAGCTGAACTCGATGGTTTTGGATGGCATTAGACTGTCCTTTCTACAACAAATGATATAAAATGCAAGTTGCTTGGAGAAATCACAGAGTGTAATGGAACAGGCCCTGTTTTATATGTATAATTAATGGTTCAGACTTGGTTATGGGAAAAAAAACTTCTGGGTTGCTTATAGTCTTTTCAGAGCCAAATTTCCAGTAGATTTTTCTCATCAAACAAAGTGACTCTCATGCCTAAAGCAAAATCTTTTGTGACCAGTTCCAAAGGTGCTTTGGAACTGCATGACCTGGATGACTGAGAATCTCCATCGACACTTTTGTGACCAGCTGTTTGCAGTCAAGATTATAAAGAGTGAGATGTTAAACTTTAGTAAATTAAACCTTCAGGGTTTTTCCAGAGGAGAGTTTTATTGGACAAGCAGAACATAGCACAACAATTAGATGATGAAGGAGAATCAGATATCATTCCCCAGAACTAGTGTGAAAAATCACATCTTCTCAACACTCATACTACAGTTCTTTGGAACTAAGAAAAAAAGGTGATATGCATAATTCATATGCACAGGCTCAACTACCACATCTGTTAGAGATGATACTCTTGTGTAAACAGCTGGCCTTACAGATACAGAGTTTTGATTAAACTGTTCTTCCTCCTGAACCCACCTCTATGATAAAAGGTGTCACCACATTCTGGAGTGGATTTGAGAGCCACATAGGGTGACTAAACAAGTATGTTCCACTGATGGGTGTTAAATTCCAATAGACAGAATATATTCACTGAAGCCATTACTCTGCATTGGTCAGAACCAGATTGGTACTACAACCAGATTTGAATAACGTGTTTTTAAAAGATTCAGAGAAACTAGAGCAAATTCAAGAAAATGAGGTTGATGGGGAGTGAGTTGGGGCTGGAGACTAAGACCTAGAAGTAGTTTGGTGGCACTACATAGGTTATACTTTGAGAAGGGAGGACTAATGGGGAGTATGATAGCATTCTTCAAGTACATGAAAAGAAAAGGAAAACCATGTCCTATTCTTCATCATCCCAAAGTGCAGGTGGTAAAATTGTGGTCAACAGGAAGATAGATTCTACTCAAAGAGTAAGTGGAGCCAATTGTCCACAGTGATGGTGGAGGTGTTAAAGCACAAAGTGGATAGTCACCTATCATGAATGTTCACATTTATTTTATAATCAGCAGAAAGTTGAATTCAATAGCCATTATGACTTCTTTCGATTCTATGCTTCGATGAAAAGTATTTTTGAACATCTGAAAGCAAGAGGCTATCACCAACATTAGTAGATTGAAATATGTTTATATGCTATAGAACTTAAATATTTTTAACTGTCTGAAGAGAGAACTATCCACTGATGAAAATTATTCTGTCTGTATTGATACAAAGGGCTATGAAAGATCAGTCTAGGGCAGGGCTTTTCAACCAGTGGTACGGGTACCACCTGTGGTACATTGGCACCTGGCAGGTGGTACGCGACCTGGAAAAGTGGTAGCGGGGGAGGGGAATGAGCTGAACCGGTGGCAGCACCACACAAGCCTGAGCGAAAGATGGCTGGAGCTGCAGGGTGTCATGGCTCAGTGGAAGCCCCAGGATCAGTGCTGCTTTCCAGCTGATCGGCGCTTCTTCGGGGCTGTCAGGGCTCAGTGGAAGTGCCAGGATCAGCACCAGGCTCCAGCTGGAGCTCGGCGCTGATCCTGGTGCTTCTGCTGAGCCCTGAAGAAGCACCAATCAGCTGGAAAGCACCACTGATCCTGGCGCTTCTGCTGAGCCCAGAAGAAGCACTGATCAGCTGGAATGTTGCAGCATCTCCAGGGTCTTGTGATTTACATTCAGATACTTGGCAACTGATTCATATTTATGACGGTCACAGTGTCCCAGGGTTATGTGAAGTGACCAAAACCTGCTGCAACCACCCAGCAGAAGGGGGGAATAAAAACCAAACACCCCCCCACCCCACCCCCACTGCTAATCCTCAACAGAAATGCTCACAACAATGAAAACCTCGGACAGGACGAAGAGCGCCCCCGGGCAGGCAGGCAGGTGTCTTGCTTGGCTGTGGCTTGGGGGGCACTTTTTTCAGTGCCATTGTAACTTTGAACAGTCACTAAGCAAACTGTTGTAAGTCGAGGACTACCTGTACTTTTATCACTTTTTTCCTTTTTTTTTTTTTTTGGTCATCATGTTTTTGACATCTTGCTAGGCGACTGGTGGTACTCGGATGTTGCCATATCCTAAAAGTGATACAATGGGTGAAAAGGTTGAAAAACCCTGGTCTAGGGTATTATTTTTCAGTGATAACCATTTCATTAATGCAGTTCCTTGAACAATGAAGATGAATGTATAAGGTTATTTCTTTTCTGACAACTTGATAATGTGAATTAACTGCTAACACATATAGCAGGAACAAATGTCAGGGAGAAAATAAATTCAGTTACAGCTTTCACAAAAGGCTTAAAATTCAAGTAACAAAATATTTATGACAATGTAAAAAAAGTACAAGTTGCAATAGATTCACAAGGGAAATGTCTACAGTTAATATTGAGAGGAGTTATAAAATGGAGAGGCCTTGAATTGATAGTCCAGTAATGGAGGTGAAATCACTCATAAATCTTATATGTCAGTTCTTGCCAAATGGACTATAGGGAACAGATCAGTAATGGTAATGATATGGACAATGGAAAGATATAGAAGATTTCAGTCCTGTACATCTAAGTTTCCACATTCATATCTGCCTCTAATGCTGTCAGGGATTCTTAAATTGCCCTATATCATCCCTACTGGAACATTAAATGTGCTTCATATCATATTTTATTTTACAACCCCAACAGGACTTTGTGGATCTCCTATCCATGCCAGAAAATAAATGCTATGAATATGTTCAGTAAGTGTGGGAAAGGACAAGAGGGTGAGGGATGAGGAAGTACATTAGATGTCAATTTCTATTCATGTGATTTTCTTGATACAAATTCAGGAGTAGTTCAGAATAGCCTGCTGTCACACATTATTAATTGATGCCTTTGCCATTATTACTAAAGAGATTATCTGTCTCTAGCATTTTCCTATATAACTGCTACCTACTCTAGGTGCCTGCTTGCTTCAGATGGACAGTTGGGATGACCTTCACACCTTGGGTGATCCTTCTGGGAATATTTACTCTTGTCATACATTCTCAACATTCTTCACTCAACCTTCTCAAGAACACCCCTTTATCATGACAAAATAGCATAGCAGGACTTGTGTGTGTGTGGGGGGTCTAGGACAAGGCATGGACAGCTCACTAGTGCCAAGTCACCTCTGCCAAATCACCACCATCTAATTGCTGCAGGACAACTCAACATAGCCAATTCACCGTGGGGACAACTTGCCATGGGCGGTCAGAGGGAGAGCCAGGTGGGCAAGCAAATGAGTGGGCAGAGCACAAAGCAGGGGCAGTGCCTGGGGGCTTCCCACTGGAGGGAGAGCTGGGTGAGCAGGCAAGCAAACAGGTGTGCACAGAGCAACAGCGACTGCCGGGAACTTCCCATTTTTACACTTTGCACTTGCCGCCGCTGTCTCCACCCCAAACCCCAGGCTGTTCAGAGTTTGGGCTATTCAGTGGCAGCAGGATGGTGGGTAGGGAGGCAGCTGCAGCCAGATGGCATCTCATTTTCACACACCCTTACTGCTGCCCCCATGCTGAGCTCCAGGCCATTTGGAATTCAGGCCATTCGGTGGTGGCGATGATGTTCAGGCCATTCAGTGGTGATAGTAGGCAGGGCAGGTGGCAGGGAGCTAGTGACGGCCAGGCATGTCCCATTTTCACACCCCCACCACTGCCACTGTGCTACACTCCTGCTGAGCTCCCACCACCACTGCTGAACATCCTGAACTCTGGCTCAGAGCTCAGTGCAGTGACCACAGCATTGGCAACGGGGGGTGGTGGTATGAAAATATGAAGTCTTGGCAGCTGCCGCCGCTGCTCTGAGCTCTGCCCATCCGCTAGCTCACCTGCCCAGCTCTCCCTCCAGCCACCTGCAGTGAATTGTCTCTGCAGCAAATTAACTGTGTTGAGTTGTCTTGCGGTGACTTGGCAGTGGTGAGTTGGCAAAAGTGACTTGGTGGTGGTGAGCTGGCAGTGATGAGCTAGTGCAGGGGTAGGCAACCTTGGCTCTTTTATGACTCGTGGACTTCAACTCCCAGAATTCCTGAGCCAGTATGGCTGGCTCAGGAATTCTGGGAGTTGAAGTCCACGAGTCATAAAAGAGCCAAGGTTGCCTACCCCTGTAGTGTCTGTTACAGCTGTCATACAATAGTTTCTCAGTTGTGTAGTGGTTATAAAATTTACCCTAAGTTGTTGGGGATTTAAGTCATATGTTAGGGTTAGGAATTTGAAAAACATAATAGACAAAAGTAATAGCAATAATATCCATAATGCTACTAAGTACATTATGTAAACACATCCGTAAAACTTCTAAGTATTGAATATGATTTGAAGGAGACTTTGGCATTTATTTCATTACCCTTAAGTAACAAGTGCTTAAGCTTCATATGTATAAATATGGTAGCTATTCTGCTTATCATGAGGCAATATTTTTGGATTTTTTGTAAAAACAAAATGGAGATGTATCAATATTTTACTATAAATGCTGCCACAGAAAAAACATTTTAAATCCACGTTTGTACAAATAGGCCTGTTTTGCTCTTGTTTTACTAACAGCTGGTCTTTCTGAGGATGGGGTGAGAGTAGAATAATTAGTTTAAAGAAAAGACCTAAGAATAATCTATTCGAACCTTCTTCAATCTTGTGTTTTTTAGAGATATTAGGACCCTATTTCCCATAATCTAGAAATGCCACTCTCCAAATACTAGGGACATTATAACTAGCCAAGCTTGTTTGGAAGCTCAGTCACTGGATATAAGACTATTAAAATATACCAAGGCTATAGTCTAAATCATCCTGGAAGAAGCCATTGATGACCCCCTTTGTTGCCAAAATACCTGCATGTCTGTAATTATGGTTATGTAGCCATGTAGTGGCCTTGCATTTCCAAAGACTGTATCACTCTATTTTCCCTTAGGGAAAAGAACTTTTGAGGCATGTCCACCTCACAGATAATCTGGACAAGTTTGTACATTAACCACATGGCTTGACCTTATGCATGTGTATATGAAAAGAAGCAAACCCCTTTTCAGATATCACCTTAACAACAGATTGACCTGCTGCACTTATTAGAATTACAGGTTCTCCAGATGATCAGCCACGCTAGCCCTACATTTAATAACAGTTTAATTATTTATATCAATAATTAATTAGGTAAGATATGATATATGCTATGATGTATGATATAATATTATAATATAATATTATATTATACTAATATAATGAAATAACAAAATGAAATTCAATGGTGAAAAAAGTAAGGTTCTACATTTAGGCAAGAAAAACCAAATGTACAGGTATAGTATAGGGGGTACCTTGCTCAATAGTAGTAACTGTGAGAGGGATCTCGGAGTCCTAGTGGACAATCACTTAAATATGAGCCAGCAGTGTGCTGCAGCTGCCAAAAAAGCCACACAGTGCTGGGCTGCATTAACAGAGGGATAGAATCAAGATCACGTGAAGTATAATACCACTTTTACAATGCCTTGGTAAGGCCACACTTGGAATACTGCATCCAGTTTTGGTCACCACGATGTAAAAAGATGTTGAGACTCTAGAAAGAGTGCAGAGAAGGGCAACAAAATGTTAGGGGACTGGAGGCTAAAGCATATCAAGAACGTTTGCTGGAATTGGGTATGTCCTAGTTTAATGAAAAGAAGGACTAGGGGTGACATGATAGCAGTATTCCAATATCTCAGGGGCTGCCACAAGAAGAGGGAGTCAAGCTATTCTCCAAGGCGCCTGAGGGCAGGACAAGAAGTAATGGATGGGAACTAGTCAAGGAAAGAAGCAACCTGGAACTGGAGAGAAACTTCCTGACAGTTAGAACAATTAACCAGTGGAACAACCTGCCTCCAGAAGCGCGTGAATGCTCCAACACTGGAAGTTTTTAAGAGAGAACTGGACAGCCATTTGTCTGAAATGGTATAGGGTTTCCTGCCTGAGCAGGGGGTTGGACTCGATGACCTCCAAGGTCCCTTCCAACTTTATTATTATTATTATTATTATTATTATTATTATAATATGCAATATATTATGTAATATAAATTATATTATATAAATAATTAAACAGACTGTAGCCAAGATATAAGCAAAATGTGCTCCTTAATTAATTTAAAGATGCCATAAAGTCATATCTTACCTTTTCAGTCCTGGGTTCTCTCTCATACCTAATTAATTTCTTCAGCAATAAGTAATATGTAGCCATGATGGAAGATGGCTTGTTTTTAATCAAGACGGTCACAACATCTGAAAGGTTGAACTCCATTATTTCTGTCATGTAACTCAAAACAACAGGATTCAGTTCGTTGGGGTGAAGCCTGAAAAGAAGAGGCTAAGTGATAGGCAAACCTGTTTGGCTCTGATTGACACAATAAACTGAGCTATATTCTTCTATACCAGAGGAAAAATGTGGCATTTTGTGATTCTGTTCAAAATTCAGTCTGAAAAATGTTCCCTGAGTTCACCAGTTTTTCCAACCTGTTTTCCCCCCAGATACCCAATTTGTTCTAAGTTTATCTGATGTCCTGGGGCAAACTCTCACAACAATAACACAAGGATTCACCAAGGGCTTTGGGGTGAAATCTCCCTCAGTCTCTAGAACTTAGAACATTTTGATATGAGCTTGTGAATGCCTACAGTGGATGTTTAGCACTGTGGAAATATGTTTCATGACTCATTGTCATAATAGAGTCTGCTAAATGAGCTGTTAATGTCAGTCCCGCTAGATAGGCAAGGCCAGGAAATCAATTCCACATGAAGACTAAAACTATTTTTATTGAGATTGGTTAGAATAACAGAGACTTGCAAGTTTGATTGTGCTATCCCTTCCCTTCTTTTTATTCTTCAGTGAATTAGGGAAGTATCTGACTGAGCTGCTTCTGAATGCTCTCTCATTATTCTGGACTTTAAAAATATTTCATCCCATTTCACCTAGGAAGCAGTTCTTGCATACTTTTTTTTTATCAAGGTCATCTTCCTTATTCTCAAATGAAATCCCAAATAGTTTCTATTTTTCTTTCTAAGAAGGGATTTTTTATCAGATTTAGACTATATTTTGTATTACTGCTATTAAAGCAGAGTACTCCTGCCTTGGTACACATCATTTAATCCCTCAGGTATCTCCAATATATGATGCTACAGAATAGGCAGGAAATTTCACATTGAGTTCAAATGCAAGCACATCTATGGGAAATGACCCATAGGCTATTCCTTTGCGCTAAAGAGAACAAAAACATTGGCTTTTTAGAATTCTAGCCTCCAAATAGGAGGGATAAGAAGAGCTATATGATTTGAGCAAAAACAGGAAGAAATTCTGCAGCTCCATCTTGTCTTGAGATTTGGAGAGAGACAGATTAAGGCAGATGTGAGGGGAAGAATTGAGGAGGAGAGCAACAGCAATAGCATTTAGGCTTATATATTGCCCTATAGCACTTTACAGCACTATCTGGGCAATTTGCAATGTAGAAGCATTGTTTGCATATTGCTGACAACAATCTGGGTCCTCACTTTACTGACCTTGGAAGGATGGAAGGCTGAGGCAACCTTGACCCCCGTCAGGATTGAATTGCTGGCTGTGGGCAGAGTTTGCCTGCAATACTGCACTTTAACCACCGCACCAACAGGGCTTTGAGATGTGAGAAAGGAGGACCAATTTTCTAATTGTTTCTCAGAGGAAGAGACAGGAGTGCCAGAAGGAGATGGCTTAAAACAGCACCCAGGGATATTGGTCTTCTCAGATAAAGGAAAGTAGAATTCTGGATAGTGGGTCTATGCTCTATTAATTCAAGAATGGGGAACCAAAGCTAGTTTGTCTAGACCACGGGTGTCAAACTGGCCGTGTCACGTGATGTGTTGCAACATATAGCAACTTTTTTTGCATTGCCAGAGCTGGGGTGGGCACGGCCTCTGCATGATGCAACCGGCCTGTGGGCCGGCAGTTTGACACCCCTGGTCTAGACAATAGAGATGAGAAGGAACTCAAATGGGGACATGTCAGCCCAAGGGTGATCCAAATATATGATTGAAGTGCTCCTACGTCTCTAATAAATAACTGGAAATCTGAAAAAAAACAGAGTTTAATTCTTTATTAGAGTTTAGAGTATGTGTTAAATCACTGATCAGTAAGTTAGATCTTTTCATCAGGATGCTCTGCTTTACTTTCTGGGGGCTGAATTTGCTTGATTCTGGCAATTGTTTCTAGTAATGTTTGTATCTTTGTGCAGAATTTAAAGTTTTCCATCATCCCAAGTTTTTTGAGCCTCAGTTCTCATCTATCAATAACTGTGTCCCGGTCTCCACATAGTGTTGTAAGGGGGAGAGAATGATGTTTAAAGAACTGTTTATGATCTTATGAGAGCCAAATGTCTTATTTCACCTAGTTGTAATTATTCTGGAGAAGTTTCATTCCCTCTTAAATTGATTTTTTAAATCATAGATTGTATTTCTGCTTTGTCTCTTCAAAAGGAGACATAATTGCTGTTCTTTGGCTGTACCCCCCAAAGCAACTAGAACTGGGGTAATGGGTTTTTTGGATACTTATGATTTGCTTCTCTTATGATTCTGGTTTTTATTATGTACAGTGCTTGGAGTTATTTGAAATTAGATATTCTTTTCAATCTAAATAAATGAATAAATAAAGTTATGCCCAGGGCTGTAAAAGACTCATCTCTTTCACAAGTTGTCCTTAAAAGGGAGCAATCAGGGCAAGGCATCGCCTTCCTTCAGGAAAATGGATGATGGCAACGGCAAATACTACACAGCCCATAAATAGAATACTTCAAGCACGGTGGGATGATGGGACCTGAAAGGCATAGTCAGAAGGGTCAAAGCCATTCTAACCACATGGCCAAAGAGCCCTTCCAAGTAAATTCGTTACTGTTGAAAAGGAAGAAATAAAGGATGATAAACTTGCCATGAATTACCTATTTTTATATATGAATGCATTTGGTGGTTTGCTGATATTATCATTTAACCATTTGTCTTTCATTGCCTCTTTAACAGTAGGCCGCTTTGAGGGATCCGGTTCAAGCAAAGCGTGCATAAAATGAACAGCTCCTGTGGAGCAATTTAAAAAAATAGTGTTATTATAACAAATTAATTGGGTGGCATTGCTTTTTTGAAACACCCTGCAGAGTCCATAAACAACAATAGGGAGAATTAAAGAAGTGTTACTCCTGACAACATCATCATGGAAGAAAAAGTTATCAAAGTCAACATTTCTGACACTGGAGAAATCACTGCTGAATTTAAATTTCTGAGGGACAAGCTATTCACTTCCAGCAATGATATTCTTTTAATAGACCTATTCTTGTAATTGGCTTACATACACATACAAAATGTACTTTCTTATTAATATCCTTTTGTCTACTCATCTTTCCAGAAATCCCAGGGCCAATCTTCAAGATTAGCATGGAGAAATGATCCAGTTCAAATGCTGAGGAGTCATAGCATTTTATTCTTCCTTTAAACCTAGGCAAAAAGCCAACACTACTTTAAAAAGTTAATATTTTAGCAAAGGAAAGGAAAAGAATGGACTGCATTCAAATCTATTTTCCTAGACTTTGGGACACTTCCATTTAAACCATTTGATTATTTTGTCATTTATTGATTTGTGATGTATAGGATGAATTTAGGATTATGGTGAATATAAGCCAATCCAGAAGAGATTCATCAGCTATTTCAGCTGGAGAAACTGGATTATCAGGGTCATCTAGTGCTTCCTATATTGTCCTTGCACTACAAAGACCAGCAGAAGCCATGTTCAAATCACACAATTCACTGGTGACTTTGAGTTCATCACTCTTTGTCAGCCAGGTTGAATTGTTGTTGTGTGGATAAAAAATCATCTGTGTAGGTTATTTAGAGTTCTCAGAGAAAGGACAGGATAGAAAGTCAATCAGTCATTCGGTCATTGTCCTGAAAAAGGAGTGTGCATAAATGGCTGTTCTTGTTCTGTTACACAGAAATTGCAACAATATACTGTAAACCTGTTTTAACTTGGTGTCTTCCAGATGTGTTTGGATTACAACTTCCAGAATTCCCAACCAGCCTGGCCAATAGCCATGCTGACTATAATCTAAAACAGCAGACTTTATATTTGTCGTGTTTTATATTAAATATAAAATAAACTATCCCTTACCAGAGGAAATGTTGGGAGAGATAGGATTCATTTCTCCATTAACCATCTTAAGATGAAGTTGCTTGATGTTAAATGGCTCCACAGTGAAAGGCAGAGTGCCAGTTAGCATGGCAAATGTGCTGATTCCTCTGTCCAGGGAGAAGACAACACAGAACGGCTATAAAGATGACTCAATTCATTGCTCCCTCCCTTTGTGTATCAAATCTGTTTATCACTGGGATTTGCTATACCAAGCAAAAATGGGTGAGTTATTTCCTACAAAAAAGCAATGATGTATATTCCTGGTTTTTATACACTGTAGCTATTTATTACACAATAGAACAAGAAAAGCCAAACGCAAATCTAGAAAAGATAGTTTTCTCTCTTCTCCATTCCTTCATGAAAAAAATAAAACCTTGTTTATGATGTTGGGTATGATGGTATTAACCCTTCCAGGATATTCCTCTTTTTTGATTCAGTGTCTGTAGCATAATCTTGTAGAAGCTCTGGATAAATTATACATTTTATCAACCTCAGTTTTCATAACATTATTTAGTATTTCTTACAATCTTATTTCTTCGGTAGTATTTGAGGTCTCTATAAATTTTTGAAATGAATTCATGATCTCGTTGTTGGCAAGGATTATCAAGAGCTCTTTAGATCCCCAAGGGAAAGACACTGACATCTTACTGATTAACCCCTCTCTTTTAATAAAAAAACAACTGGTAAGAAAGGTGTTTATGTAGTCAGAGTTTGGCCTATTTTATAACAAGACATTGGAGTAGCATGCTTATTTTCCTCGTATTGTATATCCTAGCTCAGGGGTAGGCAACCTTGGCTCTTTTATGACTCATGGACTTCAACTCCCAGAATTCCTGAGCCAGCATGGCTCAGCTTGGAAACCTCTCCCTTTCCCCTCAGCATGGCTGGCTCAGGAATTCTGGGAGTTGAAGTCCACGAGTCATAAAAGAGCCAAGGTTGCCTACCCCTGTCCTAGCTCATCATCTCACACTGGGTAAATAAGACTTTTAGGTGAGAAAACTGTTCCCATTATGTATAGTTATCCACTGACATTATAGAGTACTTTGTCTTCCTAAAAGTTCTGTGGGAGATATAGAAACATTCATAATCTACTTACATGGACCAGGCATCCACTTTTGGCCCATATTGCTTATGAGCTAAGAGTTCTGGGGCTGCATAGGCTGGACTCCCACATTGAGTTGCTAATAATTCTTGGGAAAGGCCCTGAAACTTTATGATATTGCTCAGTCCAAAATCTGAAGAAACAGGCAAAAAAAAATCATTTCATTTTTAAGAGTCTGCAGGACACACTCCAGCAGCTTTAATCATACAGAAAATTGATTTAAACAATGTCCTAAAACAGGGTTTACCAAACTGTGAGCTGTACCTCGCTTGGGAAGATGCAGACAGAATCCAGAGGAAGTGTGAAAAACTTTTTAGTCACATTATGACAATAAATCCCCCTTTCCCAAAGTTTCATTGTATTGTTCTCATTCATTCATTCATTTTGTGTTCATTTGAGTGTTTAAATTTTTAGAGAGGCACGGATATTAAGATTACACTAAAGGGAGGTTTGACGGCAAAAGGTTTAGCAACCCCTGTTCTAAAAGAATATGCTAAATTAATGTATAAGCAATTTTTTTTAACGTACTACTATGCTTTTTGTGAGATGGGCAGCTACATAAATTTAATAACTTTTTAAAAAATGAACACTAAGGTCTGGTCAGTCTATGTCTGTACATTGCTTAAATTCTCATGTCAACAATCCTTACTTTAGCCCAGCTCACATATTCATTTTATTTAATGTCTATTCCAGTCGGTAGAAAAGCAAGAAAGCATCCCTACAATACTCATAGTAAAGCATTCAAATAAAGACTTCTGACAGATAGATCTGAAATTCACAACTCATACTAGTACATTCCTTGTTTTTTTTTTTTTAAGTAGAACAGAATTATATAATTTAGAAGCAGCCCTTGGGGTGCTGGTGTTTCTTCCTAATGATAACATCAACATGGAGATATATCTGAGCCAATTTATTATGACTGGCACCTAACTTTAAGAAGAGGTTAATAGATTATCACAACCAAAATGCATTATAGATAATGTTATGAATAGTGAATACTGAATGTTGGGGTCAAATTATTCTATGGTAATATATATCATCACACTACATAACGTTTAAGTGCTACACTTCCCTTCCAATGCTCTTCCATTAAGATTGCACATCATATGTCATTTTTGCTTCTCTGTGTTGTCCCTACAACACCGCTACAAGGGACGTTAATTTGAATCCAATGCCATTCAATCTAAGCATACTAAGTGGGCATTTGAACCAGAATCTTCTCAGTCCTACTCTAACCAGAACATTTAAAATTATCATTTCAAGAAAAAAAAAAAATCCTATGTAATCACAAGATATCTAAGGAATTATTTTACTGAAGCAGATTTATACAATGTCAGACCATTGTATTATCTATCTAAATTACTGGACTGAATTGTACCTGACCCTTTTGTATGGAAACTTGTTCTGCCTTTATGATTGTTCCTCTAAAACAGTGCCATACAACTTGTTTGGGATAACAGCAACATTTGACTTTGATGGAAAACTGAGGGGTACACACTCCAAAACGTTTCTGGACCCTCAGATATTTAATGATTTCCCGATTTGCTCATTAGGCCCTTTGTGCCTGCTACTAAACCATTGGTGGAAATCAGTGGTGGGATTAAAATATGTGAACAACCGGTTCTGTGTGTGGATGCCGCTTCCAGAAATCCATTCTGGGCCTGGGCAACAAAAAATTAGCTACCGGTTTTGCCAAAGTGGTGCGAACCGGCTGAATCCCACCACTGGTGGAAATAGATATGTGGCCCTGAGATCTCTCTTGTTTTGTAAGATTTCTATCATCAATGGTACCCTATGGAGGTTTACACAACACTCAGTTGGAGGCTGCATAGAATATGCATTCAGAATAACTCATATGATGCGTTAACATGATGGCCTGATTCATGCAAGATGCTTGGGCAATAGCTGGGTTCGCACTATGAATTGAATTGCAAGCTGCCCAAGATTGTTTTTTTTTTTTTAGCCCATCTAGTATATTGTGTGTGCTTAACCAGGGTACATGAACATAGAAGAAGCTTTGTGGCTTTGTGTTATATTAATTTATTTTTGTGGTTGCTTGATTTTAGGCGTTCTCATTAGGCACAATTTAAAATAGTGAGGGTAAAAAAAAACTGCACCAATTTCAGGGAATTCATGATTTTAACTGCAGCTGTTATAGCCCAGGAAAGGGCTTAAAGACATTACAGCAGTATTTTTCCTGCATCAATGCTATCTAAATGTTCAGGTGAAGAACAATGGCCCCAAGGCATCACACATCATCAGTGTGAGCTTTCTCAGATCGTGCTGGTGATGACACTTTAAAAGGAAACTTATGTCAGCATTTCACTCTTCAAAACACATGCAAAAAATGAGGGAAAGTACTGAGATATATAAAGCAATAAACTTTTTTTTTCCTTCCTAACAAAAGTGTGGCAGGAAGGAGAGAAAAATGGCAAAAAACCAAGAATAAGCGGTATGGCCCTTATGTACTTTTATCTTTCCAGCACATCCAACATTTTGAAAAAGAAGTTTTAGCACAGCATATAGAGAATTTCTGCAGGTGTTGTTCATCATATTTGAGGGAAATATTTTACCTTGAATTGCAGCCCAAACTCCTCAGTTAATATCAATGAGCCTCTGTGGCAGATCTTCTCTCCCAGGAGTGGTGTGTATAATAATTAAGAGGTAGGAAGGAATCAAGGAATGGCGGAAAAGCCATGGAGTGATATTTCACTTGCAACAACAGTATGAGGCAGTGCATCAACTTGCATCAAGGGTTAGAGCTTAAAACAGGGGTCTTCAAACTCGGGCCTTTTATGACTCATGGACTTCAACTGCCAGAATTCCTCAGCCAGGCACACTGGCTGAGGAATTCTGGGAGTTGAAGTCCATGAGTTATAAAAGGGCCGAGTTTGAAGACCCCTGGTTAAAAAAAAACCCCACTCAGGAGTCCACAAAACCTTCCAAATGCTCCAATTAACTGATGACATAAATCTATATATTACAAATACTTTACAGGGCCTACTGCTGAAGAATGATTAACAAGAGCTTCATATCTACCTACCAACAATTTTAATGCTATTGTTTTCGTCCAGAAGAAAATTTTCTATCTTCAGATCTCTAAAGAAGGAAAAACTGAAAGTAAGTACACTGTCTTGAAATGTAAGATTAGCATTGCATATATTAATAACTGAGGCTTTTCACACCTGCTTAATGTTATTAGTAGGAACCAGTGCTTTTTTTGTCATAGAATGCACCGGAACAGAGTTCCACCTTTTTTCGATGGATTTTCCAAGTTTTAAAAGTAACTTTTGAAAATTTGATGTTTGGTCCACGTGGACTTGAATTGCCCTGTCAAGCGTAGCAGGTCGGTGGCAAAATCATTAAAACGGTGCATGCGGGCTGCTTGTGTGTCGAGTCCAATGCATGTGTACTTCGTCCGCGCTGGTTGTGATGGCGCTGCTCGGGTTGTGGCACTGCTCCAGCTTGTGATTGGTCGTGTGGTCGTGCGCTGAGTGCTTACTGCGGGCGGCGACCATTATGTTTCGTTACACAACTGACGTGTGTGGGTGTGTGTACAGTGATTGACTACATGCGAAAGGTAAATAATTTCTTTATTTTAAAAAGCCATTGGTGAATTAAAAATCTTTTTTAAAGTTTTAGTGTAAAATTTTCTATGAACATTTGCCTTAAATACAATACATTAAATTTATGTTAAGAACTGAATATATATATTTTTTAAATAAAAGATTAACAAGATGTGAGTTCCGGCACCTTTTTTCTTACAAAAAAAGCACTGGTAGGAACATAGTTGATGGGTCCTTAGAAATTTATTGAATCACACACATACAAACACACTTACATCACACATATGGCCTTTATATCTGCTTGAGTTCTGGAAGCAAATGTCTCTTCTCATGGATCTCACAACAGCAACCAGGAGACACGTTCAGCTAAAAAAATGACAATTGGCCCAAAGTGCTCTGCTGAACTCTATTGTTAAAGAAAGAGCTTTATGGACAAGGATCTTGGAGACCCAATCTACTTTACTACTCTCTTTCTCTCTTAATCTGGAAAAAATATTTCAGTTTCCCCCTCTGATTTATTTAATATTTTAATATGAGCCAAAAATTCTGCTTCAAAAGTATGTATAATATTCACTATTCTTTATAATATTTCAAACATATTCAAATGTGATCGTTCAAGCATATATATATATATATTTCCTTCTGACGATCTTACTGATTGGATGCTGCTTTTCATAAGACAATGTGGCAATGTGCATGTTTGCCAGCAATGGACAGGTAGTCCTCAACTTACAACAGTTCATTTAGTCACCATTCAAAGTTACAACGGCACTGGGGAAAAAAAAAGACTTATGACCATTTTTCACATTCGCAACCGTTGCAGTATTCCCCCATGGTCATGTGATCAAAATTCGGTTGCTTGGCAACTGGTTCATATTTATGACGGTTGCCGTGTCCTGGGTCATGCAATCAGGTCACGGCATGTCCTTTTGTGACCTTCTAACAAGCAAAGTCAATGAGGGAAGCCAGATTCACTTAACAACCGTGTTACTAATTTAACAACTGCAGTGATTCACTTAACAACAGTGGCAGGAAAGGTCGTAAAATGGGGCAAAATTCACTTAACAAACGTTTCTCTTAGCAACAGAAATTTTGGGCTCAGTTGTGGCTGTAAGTTGAGGACTACCTGCACCTGAAACCACCAATTTATAAAATATGTTATCATCCCACCCATACTTTAAAAAGAAACAGTACTGTCTACCTGTGGACAATGCCGTGATGATGCAGATGGTCTACAGCAGCCATGATGTGCCTCGTATATTCCTTTACTTCTTCTTCATCTAGCCTCTTTTTCTCACATATTCTGTCCATGAGGTCCCCCCCAAGGCACAGCTCCATCACCATGTAATACGAGTTCTCCGTCTCCAGCGTTTCATACAGCTGAACTATGTTAGGATGCATAATCATCTGATGTAGCCGAGACTCCCGCTTCATATTTTTAAAAACATATGCGTCTTGCTTTGCCTTTTTCTTGTCAATAACTTTTATGGCTACCTAAATCACAGAAATGAATGAATCCTTCATGATACAGGTAATTCCCACTGTAATTTGGCAATAGCCATCCCATTTCACAAATATAAATAAACAAGCTCAGCAACAGTTGATTATTGCTATGGATGGCATTCAGATATTAAATCCAGACTACTAAAAGAAAAATGCATAATGCTTAAGTCCAGCAAGGTAATCAGGCCATTGTTTGCACTTATATGCAGTTCTGTGGTAATGCTTGAGGCATATGTAACTGTTTTAGCAAATATCTTTCTATGTTCATGTTCAGATAACATTTTGTACATTTCTTATAGATAACTTGAGTGCAGACATTTCCATGGGGGACTGAACAAGTCTGCACTCACAGATGACCTAAAGTCCCTTGAAATGCTCTAGATATACTCAGATTATCAGCAGAATCACCCAGTTGGGGGAAACTCACAGTGGAGTCAAACCTACAGAGCATAAATTGTATGAAATATATCCTTATCTTCCAAAGCTATTTAAGAACTTGAGAAAAGCAAGTCAGTGCAACACTTTTATACTTGTCACTTGAGCATTGTTACCGTAATTGAGTAAAGCTATGAAGAAACAAGAAAAGAGAAGAGAATTCATGAATTATCGCACGCTATTGTGAGATGAATGCAATTGCCAATTGCATGCTCAGATTACCTTCTCCCCAGTGAGAATGTGCAGTCCCTCCATCACTTTGGCAAAAGAACCCTTGTTGATCACTTTGCCCACTAGGTAATTTCCGACTTGTTTAGTGTGTGGGAAAGTCTTCCTAGGCTCTTCTTGAGAGAGTGTCCTGAAACAATCAGGTATCTGTAGATCTTTATAGTTTTTCTCCACACCTGATAAGACTTTTTTTTTATTTTCAGGATTGATGATGCTGTCATCTGGAGTCTCTTTGATTGCTGCAGGCATCTTCAAAAAGTTGGATTGGGTTTGCAGCCCTGCTTCCCAGCAACACAACTTGCCAAAAGACAGTTCAGTCAGAAGACAGAAGATCTTCCAGTACTGCTTATGGTGAAACAGCCCTACAAATCTATTGGTCATACAGAATTTAATTGTGCTCCCCTGGAGGCTATGTTTTCATTACTGATCTCTACCTGCAGGCATGGAGGTCCACTCAAGCAGAACCAAGCTGGAGATAATTAACCTAACCTGATACAAGATGTCAATTAATGCCCCAGAACTGACAGCTCCAATGTCACATAATAATTTCATGAAATAAACCACTCCCATTTACAGAGGCCAACATTAGCTAAACACCAATCAACTAAATTAGACTACGGCTCTTTTCCCCTGTATTTTCAGAGAGAACAGCCACAATGTTTACTATGTAATGGCATCAGTGCAGCTCAGGTTAATCCAGAGGTTTATTTACACAGAAAGTGGTGGCAAGCATGTTCCAAATGACTTACTTAAACTTGTGTTCTCAGATTCCTTCCAAATTCTTTGGGCTGGAGTACAGTTTCATCTTGCACAAGGTGAGAATTGTATATTGACTTTAGTCTTCTCTGGGATCAGAGAAAGGGAAAAATGTTGGTTCATTGAGTTGTGTCATGGTGAGCTTGAATGAGGAGACAAACAGTGAGCAGCCTGCTCTGGAGTTACTTAATGAACCACTGCTTGAAGATCTGCAGTCAGCCTAGGTGGGGCTGTCTAGCAACTATCAGGAGCAGTTACCATTGGTCTCCAAAGATGAGGTGCCACTTCCACCCAGTTCAAGGGCTTACCACATGGAGAAGAGAGCACAAGCATTCTACAAGATGCCTCACAAAAAAGGAACTGGGGCCTCCTGTGATGAACAACACTGATACTGGCCCTATGGCAGCAAACTAAGTATCTCCATTCAAAACAAGAGTTAGCCAACCCAGCCTCTTTGAGAGGAATAGAACAGAACAGAACAGAATAGAAGCTGGAAGGGACCTTGGAGGTCTTCTAGTCCAGCTCCCTGCTCAAGCAGGAGAACCTATACCATCTCAGACAAGCGACTGTCTAGCCTTTTCTTAAAAATCTCCAGTGATGGAGCGTCCACGATTTCTGGAGGCAAGCTGTTCCACTGGTTAATTGTCCTCACTGTCAGGAAGTTTCTCCTTAATTCCAGGTTGCTTCTCTCTTGGATCAGTTTCCAACCATTGTTTCTTGTCCTGCCCTCTGCTGCTTTGGAGAATAACATGACCCCCTCTTCTTTGTAGGCAGCCCCTCAAATATTGGAATACTGCTATCATGTCTCCCCTATTTCTTCTTTTCTTTAGAATAGCCAAACCCAAGTCCTGCAGCCGTTCTTCATATTCATTATTATTTATAGAGGTAGTCCTTAGTTAACTATTAATTTCTTGAGGTTGCTATAGAGCACATTTGTGTATTTCCTTGATCTCCTGGAAAAAAAGGCAGGATATAGGACTAACAAAAGCAGAAATATTTTTTTTTCCAGCACAGGGAACATGATAGTTTTGTAATGGGATCTAAGGATTTGTAGGCGAACAAAAATAGTTGAGGAAGCATGGGGTGGAGTTCACTCAAAAGACATATATTTCTTCTGCACAAAAGTCATGGAAACATTGTGTAAAAATCAGTGATTCCCAGAATTAAAGAAGGAAAAAGTGGATCTGCCAATTTGGCAGGAAAGTCACCTATGTGCTGATTGGCTTAATACATTTATCATCTCTGAACTGTGACACGCATTGTTTGCACGTTATTTTTCTTGCCAATGGAGAAAAAAGTTTGCTAAATATGCTTGCTTTTTTCTGATCTGTGCTTTCTGTGATTTGTGATTTTTGTGTGTGAACAAAACAGTATTTCCTGCTTCATTTTGCTAACTCTCTTGTCTTAGTCTGCCACAGATTCTTGACAGGTTTTTTTTAAAAAATAATTATAATGACACACAGGACACCCCACTTGAAGGATCCGTACTACAACAATTCACACTGCTCCTGTTTTGTTTGAAATGACTTAATTAATAAAAAGTTGACAATAAAAAGTCAGCCGAACATGAAACCAGATTTCCATTGATATCGCAAAAATGGTTTGGACTCATTCCCTGTCAGGATTACAAAAACTGATTACTGCAGGTTGGCTGGGCAGGACTCTGGATTTGAAGGGGAAAGGGTATTTGGGAGTGATGCAAGGGCAATGTCATACCTCTTGGCAATATGATATGATGCGATATCATACCTGTTGGCAACCCCTTAAAAAAAATCTTTTCTTGAGATTGTGAGGCACATGCACGTGTTTTAAAGGGTTTGGTATTTTTTTGTATCCTGCCGTAATCAAGTCAGAACTCTCTTCAAATCCAGATTTCTTAAAAATCACATTAAATTTTTTTAAAAAAAAATAGTGGGCAGGTTTACCGGTAGATTGTCTGAATGCACGTGTGTGTGTGTGTCTGTGTGTGTAAGAATGCTTTAAATGTTCAATGTCAGATATGAAGGAAAGGTCTTCTGAGGTTTGACTGGACTTTGTTCGCTCTCTTCTCCCTCTTTCTTTGATGTTCTGCCATTCTGTAGACAGAATTCTGGACAGCCATCTGTTCTCTCCGGTCTCTGTTTTGCCAACTCTTGAACTTGCTTTCCTCTCTGGATCAATAAATTCTGTAACGCATCAAACCCAAGTAGCAAATGTGCATCTGCAAAAGATGGCAAATTCTTCTTGGTTTCTGCCCGGGCATGAAAAGCATTTGATTGGCACATGATATCCAGGTGAATGTGCTATGTTGATTCTAAATATTAATATGAAATCAACATATTCTTCCTGCCTGGAGATTCTGCTTTTGTCTTATTGTCATTTCTCTGCTCCACACACATTTTTTAAAAATCTCACTTTTTGAGACAAAGGGCTGTGCTTTTGTCAAATCATGAATTTTCAAAATGATTAATAACCCCACAAGCTCAATGGCTAACATGTACCAGTATTCATGGTATGTGTGTGTGTGTGTGTGTGTGTGTGTGTGTGTGTGTGTATACCTTTTATGCAAAGCAGCCACTGAAGCTAAAATTTGGATGGGAGAAGAGTAGATCAGTGAGAAAGACGAACCTTAATCCTTCAGAAGGATTTACAGAATTGCGCATATTACAATTCCAAAAGATCCCTAAGCGTTACTTCTGTGCAATAATTGCCAAACAATGGCAGTGGCAGTCAATGTGAAGGTAGGGCAAAGATAAAAGGGGTTGTGTTGTTTTAAAACATTTGCTCTCCACCTCCCCTCTCTGGAGAAAACAAATTTTCACATGCTGTGCTTCTGTCTGATCTCTATTAAGGTTATCATATTTGGGCAGAAAAAATCATGGTAGCAAGAAGTTAATAGTTTCTCTAATATTTTGCTACCATTTAGCTGAAGTCTGGATCTTCGCATTACATCCATATTAGAACTATTCTCCCAACATCTGAACAAGTGAGACTTGGAGGCAGTGATGTGAAGCAGGCACAAGATAGACTTAGTTGGAGGCACCTCTGTTTGTTAAATACACACATACACAAACACACAATTTGCAAACACTCCCCATCATCACCCTTCTTTGCTTCTCTCATCTTCTTTTCCTAGGAAAATTAAATGGCCACTCTAGGTAGGACAGATGACTCTAGGCAGAATCCAAGGTAAATTTAGAGAGAAAGGTATTCTATCACACATGTCTAGCTTATTCTTTCTTCATCTCTCTTTCACACACTCTGAAATATAAGCTCCAATTTGCCACACTGCCGACATCGTCAGAGCATAAAATGTGAGATTTGGGAGTCCGTTCTTATATGACTGGCTGTTTCTGCGCCCGGACCATCGACCTAGTCATCGGTCCGCTCATCAACGTCGGGCGCCTCGTTCTTAAAGGGGCCATCTCCAAAGTTGTCCTCTCCCCTCCAGTTGCTATTGTTCCTTTGGCATGTGTGTTAGTGCTGGGGGATTGAGTGTCGAATCGCTCCTGCTCATCCTGCTCAGCGCCGGAGGATTGAGTGTCAAACCGTTCCTGCTTCTCCCCCCCCATCTCCATGGCCCCGTTCGTCTTGGTTTGCCTCCATGTCCCGAAACTACCCGGCGTCTTCCTATTCGCCAGTCCTATCATTTTCCTTGCTTGTGTGTAAACATCTGGGGGTTGTTCCTGTCCCCTACTCCCCTCTTGTCTCGCTGTCAGATGGGCCCCTCTATCTGTTGGTGGATTGTCTATCGGGCGTGCTCTTAAGGTCGCTCTCCCCCCCGCTCGTTAGACGTGTAGTTTCCTCGGTGCGCGTGCAGGAGCGCAGGAAATAGTCGTCTCGCGGTTTGCACACGCTGTTCGTTGCTCTCTTCATCACTGGCCATGGCCGCGTCTCTATCACCCAGTCCTTCACAGGGCGTATCTCTGGTGCCCCTCTCCTCCTCCCAAGCTCCGCTACCCCTCTTTTGCGTGTGTGACTGCTCGGGGAGTGGCCATCCGACCGGCACTTTGGAGTTCTTCCCCCCCCTTTCTCCCGTATGTGTGCGTGTGTCGCGGGGTTGGCTATCTGATCATTCCTGCTCGTTACCCTCCTCCCCCCGTCTTAGCTGGATTGGGCTGTGTGCGTCTGGGGGATCTATGGGGTGGGCTTCCCCTGTTCTTCTTCCACTCGTCGCCCTTGTGCCTCCTTGTATGTGAATGCCTAGGGGTTGGTTGTCTGGTAGCGTTTGGCCACCCCCCCTTTTCTTTTTGTGCTCAGCTGGGCCTGGGGCATTGTCTTGCCTGTAAGGTGCACCTCCAGTTCGTTGTTTTCTCCGGGGATCGTAGTAGTCCTTTCCATTGCTCCATCCTTCCAGTCCTGCAGAGTGCAGGCTGGTTGGCTCTGTTGCCGGTTGGTGCGATGCCCTCCCCACCCCTTCAACATTTGATACGCAGGGCCAAGCTCTATATGTCGGTTGATGGAGTTTTCGTCCGACATCCAGGCTTCCTTGAGCAGGCGGCCTCCCTTGGTGGCATCTCGGGATATGGCCTCCACATTAGCAAGGTCAAACCCATGGCCATGGTTGGCCATATGGGTCCACAACTGTGAGTGTTGTTCCTGCCTCTTAATCACCAATTCATGTTCTTGGACCCTGGTTCTAAGTCTCTTGGAGGTTTCTCCAACATAGTTGCAGGGGCAGTCTTTGCATCTGATCCTATATATCACAGAGGATCTCTCCCCAATGGGGAGTGGATCTTTTGGGCACATAATCCTGGCGCGTAGGGTCTAATCAGGTCTATGGGCCACCCGTACATTGAACGGGGCCAGCAGTCTGGCCGTGGCCTCTGATACGCCATTGATGTATGGCAGAGTCGTCCGTGCCGGTTGCGTTGATGCCACATCGGCTTGTGCATTCGCGCGTGGTCCGTATGGTCTGCTATACAATAGACAATCTACCAACAGATAGAGGGGCCCATCCGACAGTGAGACAAGAGGAGAGTAGGGGGACTTCCGGTTCCGGTCGCAGCACCTGCGGTCGCGCAAAGAGTATGTTCTCTTTGCCGACCGGTTTCCCCCCGCCGGTAGACCCTGGACAGGGTAGAAAGTCGCCCTGGAGAGGTGACCACCGTGGAGGAGGACACTCGTCTGATCGCGGAGGGAGCGGCAGCTCCCTCTGTGATCCGAGAAATCACCTTTGGGCCGACGGTGAAAAGATCGGCCAGTAACATGGCCGATCACTTAGCTGCTCCAGCTGAAAGTCACAGCAACATCTAAGCAAAAAGAACCACTGTGGAAGATCCGGGTGAGACCTTTCCTTCCCTCTTGATATCCTATTTACTTCCCTGTGAAAAGCTTTTAGAAACTATTTCCCTCCCTTGAGAAAGCAGCATTCGGATACTCGGGAAAACGGGCTTTGAAAAAAAATAACTAATTTTTATTGTTTATTTGAGCTGTTGGAATTCGGGGGATCCTGAAAAAAAAGAAGAAAAAATCCTTACTGTGACTCTCTCTTTCTGCTTGCTTGTTTTCAGCTTAAGTGGAAACCTTTAGGGAGGGGGGTGGAGTGTTTTTTTTCCTCCCCCCCCTTCTGAACATTATTATCTACTTTAAAAAGAAAAAAAAACTCTTCGGCTTTCTGGGCGGATTCATGTGGATTGTATGGTTACAATGTACCTCTGAACTTGGCGTGAAGCCCAGACAGCTCTATTGTAACAAAGTAACCATTTGCAGCTGAACTTTCATTCCCTGACTTGGCGTGATGCCCAGACATTGGTATATCTTTTGGAACTTGCTCAATTTTCTACTTCTAGTTCGTTTGACTTTATAATACAAAATATAGATCCCAGAAAAATGGATTTTCTCTCGCTTTAGGATTACAATATAATAATTGACTTTTAAGGCATCCTCTTCTATTATCACTTTGGATTATAAATTAGATATTCACAATGCTGACTGGGACTTTTGCTGTCTTTATCTTTGTGCTGGGCTTGATTACTTGTGTTTTTTTCCTATTTCTGTTTGGATTTTATATTTTAGAATATTGCAATCTATCTTTTAAGCTGAACTTTCACTAAAAAAAAAAACAAAGAATGGAATCCCACTCACAGCTTAACTATGGACTTATACTAGAAAAAAAATTGGAAATGAAAGAGGAATTAAGAGAACATTTTAGAACGCTCAGGAAAGAGGATGTTCCAGAGTTAAAAATTGAATCTCAAATTTTGACTGATCATGACACACAACCAGATTTACAACTTAATGAGATGGAGGATTTATATTTACAACTGATTGAAGAGGAAGATGCTACACCTTATATACAAATGATGGAGATTTCTGATGACCAAAGGCAGAATTCAGCTAAAACATCTATAATCTTAAAAGCAACAGAAATGGACTTTCAAATACGAGACATTAAAAATGCTGACAATATGAACAAACAACGAATAATCACCATACTGATTAAGACTGATTACATAGTGCAGCCAATACTGGAAAAAAGAGAAGAAGACTATGATCGGATGCAATTGTGGGAAAATGTGTATAGCCAAATACTAAGATGGGAGGAGCTAGAGGCCCTATTGTGGAAACCTGCTTGGCATAAAAAGAAAGCTAGAATTAGGTTTAAAAATGAGTGTTAAAACTTTATCTGACGGGTAAAATGGCTCTTAGAGACTTTGACTGAGCTATTATTTTTGAGATTTCTAAGGTCTAAGATTTTGGTCTGAGTTAATATTGATGTAAATTATGGATTTGATTATGGTCTGGAATGGCAATTACGAAAAATTGGAAAAGTTAAAATTAAAGGAGTGGGATTGAGATTGGTGAAATATTACTGATATTTTTACTTACAATGATTGAATGTTGGATTGATTTATAAAAATATTTGATAGAGTACAGGAAATAGAATATAGTTGAGAAATATTTATATATATATATATATATATATATATATATATATATATATAATAGTTATACTATATGTCTATTTTAGAAATAATTAGAAATAATTTAGGCTAAAATGTAAAATGGTTTTAAAATACTTAAAGTCATGTTCATTTATAAAATATGTATGTGAAATAGAATAGAATAAGAGATAGAATTTAATTGAGAAGTATAAAGTGAATAATTGGAGTAATATGTATATGTTAGAAACAATCTATATTATATGGATACCCGAATTGTATACTATATGTTTATGTAAGGCCAAATTGGAATATGTTAATTGAAGTTAATTAAGCCTGAAAACGGGTGGAAATATTATTGATAATTTTTGTTCTTTTTTTTTTTTGATTGATAAAATAGAGAGGGAAACTTTAAAGAAGTAATTTAAATTGTTCATGTATGATTATATTTTTTACTTTGTTCCATGGAGTGCCCTATCTCCACGATGAGTCCTAAGCACTTGGTTGTAAAACAAAAAAATTCAATAAAACTTGTTATATATAAAAAAAGAGGGGAGTAGGAGACAGGAACAACCCCCAGATGTTTACACACGAGCAAGGAAAATGATAGGACTGGCGAATAGGAAGATGCCGGGTAGTTTAGGGACATGGAGGCAAACCAAGACGAACTGGGCCATGGAGATGGGGGGGGGGAGAAGCAGGAACAGTTTGACACTCGATCCCCCGGCGCTGAGCAGGATAAGCAGGAGCAATCCGACACTCGATCCCCCAGTGCTAACACACATGCCAAAGGAACAATAGCAACTGGAGGGGAGAGGACAACTTTGGAGACGGCCCCTTTAAGAATGAGGTGCCCGACGCTGATGAGCAGACCGATGACTAGGTCGACGGTCCGGGCGCAGAAACAGCCAGTCATATAAGAACGGACTCCCAAATCTCACATTTTATGCTCTGACGATGTCGGCAGTGTGGCCGACGAAAGCTTAGCTTTGTAAATTAAACAGTCTTTGTTTAAGATTTTTATCCTGGTGATCGTTAATATTTGTTTGGTTTACGATATGTGTATACCCGGGATTCGGATTTTTAGTATAATCATATATATATCATAAAGCAAATAAATAAAAACGATCACCGGGATAAAAATCTTAAAACAAAGATTGTTTAATTTACAAAGCTGAGCTTTTATGTTTTTATTTATTTGCTTTATGACATGTGTTTACCCGGGATTCGAATTTTTAGCATAATTAAGAATATATATATATATATATAAATTTAAAAAGATGAGCTGGAAGATGAGCCCCTCAGGTCGGAAGGTGTCCAATATGCTACTGGGGAAGAGCAGAGGGCTAGTACTAGTAGCGCCAGAAAGAGTGAAGCTACTGGGCCAAAGCCGAAAGGACGCTCAGCTGTGGATGCATCTGGTGGTGAAAGGAAAGTACGATGCTGTAAAGACTTTTTCTCCATAGGAACCTGGAATGTAAGATCCATGAATCAAGGCAAACTGGACGTGGTCAACAAGAGATGACAAGACTGAACATCGACATCTTAGGAATCAGCGAACTAAAATGGACAGGAATGGGTGAATTTAATTCAGAGGACCATCAGGTATACTACTGCAGGCAAGAATCCCTCAGAAGAAATGGAGTAGCCTTCATAGTCAATAAAAGAGTAGGAAAAGCAATACTGGGATACAATCCCCAAAATGACAGAATGATCTCAGTGCTAATCCAAGGCAAAGCCATTCAATATCACAGTAATCCAAGTCTATGCCCCAACCACTGGTGCTGAAGAGGATGAAATTGACCGTTCTATGAAGCCCTACAGCACCTTTAGAATCAACACCAAAAAATGATGTCCTTATCATCTGGGGATTGGAATGCTAAAGTAGGAAGCCAAAAGATAACGGAATAACAGGCAAAGTTTGGCCTTGGAGTACAAAATGAAGCAGGGCACAGGCTGATAGAATTTTGTCAAGAGAATACGATGGTCATAGCAAACACTCTTTTCCAACAACCCAAGAGACGCCTCTACACATGGACATCACCAGACGGTCAACACAGAAATCAGATTGACTATGTGCTCTGCAGCCAAAGATGGAGAAGCTCTATACAGTCAGTAAAAACAAGACCAGGAGCTGACTGTGGCCCAGATCATGAGCTTCTCGTTGCAAAATTTAGGCTTAAATTGAAGAAAGTAGGGAAAAACACTAGGCCACTCAAGTATGAACTAAATCATATCCCTGATGAATATACAGTAGAGATGACAAATAGATTTAAGGAATTAGATCTGATAGACAGAGTGCCTGAAGAACTATGGACGGAAGTTCGCAACATTGTACAAGAGGTAGCAACTAAAACCATCCCAAAGAAAAAGAAATGTAAGAAAGCAAAATGGCTGTCTGAGGAAGCTTTGCAAATAGCTGAGGAAAGAAAGGAAGCGAAAGGCAAGGGAGAAAGAGAAAGATACACCCAATTGAATGCAGAATTCCAGAGAATAGCTAGAAGAGATAAGAATGCCTTCTTAAATGAACAGTGCAAAGAAATAGAAGAGAACAATAGAATAGGGAGAACCAGAGATCGCTTCAAGAAAATTGGAGATATGAAGGGGAACGTTTTCATGCAAATGATGGGCATGATAAAGGACAAATGCAGGGACCTAACAGAGGCAGAAAGAGATACGAAGAGGTGGGAAAATTACCACAGAAGAACTATACAGAACGAGCTTAGCATCCCTGATAACCACGATGGGGTGGTCCTGACCTCGAGCCAGACATCCTAGAATGTGAAGTGAAATGGGCCTTAGAAAGCTGAGCAACAACAAGCTAGTGGAGGTGACAGTATCCAGCTGAGCTATTCAAAAAAGTCTTAAAGACGATGCAGTAAAGTGCTACACTCAATTTGCCAGCAAATTTGGAAAACTCAACTGGCCCAGGATTGGAAAAGGTCCAGTTACATCCAATTCCAAAGAAAGGGCAATGCAAAAATGTTCAAACTATCGCACCATTGCACACTTTCACATGCAAGTACGTTATGCTTAAAATCCTACAAGCTAGACTCCAGCAGTATGTTGATCGAGAACTTCCATAAGTACAGGCAGATTTCGAAGAGGCAAGAACTAGAGATCAATGCCAACATACGCTGGATCATGGAGAAAGCTAGGGAGTTCCAGAAAACATCTACTTATGCTTCATTGACTAGCTAAAGCTCGTTGATTGGTGTGGATCACAACAAATTGTGGCAAGTTCTTAAAGAGATGGGAGTACCAGACCATCTTATTTGTCTCTTGAGAAACCTATATGCGGGTCAAGAAGCAACAGTGAAAACTGGACACGGAACCACTGATTGGTTCAAAATTGGGAAAGGAGTCCGGCAAGGCTGTATTCTGTCGCCCTGCCTATTTAACCTATATGCAGAGCACATCGTGAGAAAGGCAGGGCTAGATGAATCAAAAGTTGGAATTAAGATTGCCGGGAGAAATATCAACAACCTAAGATATGCAGATGATACCACTCGAATGGCAGAAAGTGAAGAGGAACTAAAGAGCCTCTTGATGCGGGTGAAGAAGGAGAGTGCAAAAGTTGGCTTGAAATTCAACATTAAGAAAACCAAGATCATGGCATCTGGCCCTCTCAATTCCTGGCAAATAGATGGGGAAGAAATGGAGGTAGTGACAGATTTTATCTTCCTGGGCTCCAAGATCACCACAGATGGGGACTTGCAGCCAAGAAATTAAAAGACGCTTGCTCCTGGGGAGGAAAGCTAATGGTAAATTTAGACAGCATACTAAAAAGCAGAGATATCACCCTGCCAACAAAAGTCGTATAGTCAAGGCCCTGGTTTTCCCAGTCCTTTGTATGGCTGTGAAAGTTGGACCATAAGAAAGGCTGAGTGCAAAAAGAATGAGGCCTTTGAACTATGGTGCTGGAGAAGACTCCTGCGAGTCCCTTGGACTGCAAGCGATCAAACCGGTCAGTCTAGAGGAGATCAACCCTGACTGCTCTTAGAAGGCCAGATCCTGATTTGAAACTCAAGTACTTTGGCCACCTAATGAGAAGGAAGACTCACTGGAGAAGAGCCTAATGCTGGGAAAGATTGAGGGCAATAGAAGAAGGGGACGACAGAGAATGAGGTGGCTGGATGGAGTCACTGAAGCAGTAGGCGTGAGCTTAAATGGACTCCAGAAGATGGTAGAGGACAGGAAGGCCTGGAGGAACGTTGTCCATGGGGTCGCGATGGGTCGGACACGACTTCGCAACTAACAACAACAACAAATTTAAAAAAAAAGTTTTTAAAATCATCAAAACCCCTATTTCTTATCTCAAGTGCTCCTTACTGACTCATTTAACAAAAGAAGCCTATGTTCAATAAAGTTAATAAATAATAGTCAAATCAAACAATCAAATCAAAAATTGTACCACACAGCACAATTGCCTGCATTTCTTTACTCTAAATGCATAGAGGATGATCCATATCAGGATTGCCACACTTGAAGAATAAAAAGACTAATTCTTTTTTCAACCCTCTTTTAAATTCCCATGCACAGGCAGGTTTTTTTAAAAACTTCCATTACTTTCCAAGTTTCAGATGGTAATTGATTCTTAAAACAATTGGAAAATAACCAAAATGTCAAATAACCAAATGCTTCGCTGGAAATGAAACGAATTACATCATCAAATTCCCCAAACCTGT
Source organism: Azemiops feae (assembly GCA_023970755.1). Lineage (NCBI taxonomy): Eukaryota > Metazoa > Chordata > Lepidosauria > Squamata > Viperidae > Azemiops > Azemiops feae. Next base: position 1,180,481 of record JALGBA010003980.1, on the reverse strand, counting down.
AAAATGAGTAAGTCATCGAATAAAAGGCAAAATTAACATTTTGATTTTATTCTTGTTTTGTGATATTTCTCGTGTGTGTGTGTGTGTGTTTGTGTGCATGCACACATTTTATTGATTGAATACAAAAAAGAAAAAGAAAGAAAACAGCAAGGTGAAGCACCAGGAAACTTGCTCTGGACTTGGCTGGCCTTTTTGTCTATGTAACCCCGCAGTGGGGCAATTACCACAATGTTTGAGAACACCTCATGACATGTAAATTAAATTATTAAACAGTGGTACATTTAATTCTTGCCCAATCCTAACCTTGGTGAAATCATTAGTTTTATTCATGGAGATGGAGGAAGGGGTTTTTTTGTTGTTGTTTTTTGCAGAAGTTCATTTAACGTTTAAGTGAGTCACAGTTTTGTGAAGTCTCAGAATGCCAGGAGTAACTGCTTTACAAAATGTTCTATAGTTTTTTTTTAGTCAATAGGAATCTGATCTGTTTTTGCTATCCATGTTAGTAAGGCAGCATTCCGGGCTATTTTTTTGTAAAAAAAAAAATACTTGTAAAAATCTGAAAAATAAGTTTGTCTTATTGAGGTTTTTCAAGGAGCAAAGAAAACCAGAACAGGGTAGGTGGACAAGGAGCAAGCCCACACAGGATAGATCAGTGGTGGCGAACCTATGGCACGGGTGCCAGAGGCGGCACTCAGAGCCCTCTCTGTGGGCACGTGCGCCGTCGCCCCAGTCCTAGGCCTTCAGCTGGGTTTTATAAAACCTTTTCACTTTAGGCCTCCGCCGCCGTGTGCAAAAAAAAAAAAGGTTCAATCAGTCAATTTCAACTTCTCGCGGGGGAAAAAAAAGATCTTGCAAAGTTGGAATTGATTGAACTTTTTAGTCCCACCCAGTCTGCCGTTACCACCGCAGCCACGCCCACCCAATGGGCCATGCCCATCCAATGGGCCACGCCCACCCAATTGGCCACACCCAGCCAATGGGTCACACCCACCCGGCACTCGACGATGCATAAGTGGGTTTTGGGTTGCAGTTTGGGCACTCAGTCTCTAAAAGGTTCGCCATCACTGGGATAGATATATGGGAGAGCAAGACAAGCTTCCTGCTCATATTCTCACCCTTGAAATGTGAACAATATCATCCTCACTCCTTCTGACAAAGCCACCCTATTATCAGGGAATCCTGCAGCTTCCCCAAAGGTTCAAAGATTCAGTTGGGCTTCCCAATCTTTCAAATATTGTTTACCCCTATCTCACAGATATCCAGGCCCTCAAATGTATAACAAGACTGTGTTCCAATCAGAAGATTGATATCAGAGGCACAGAGGCACAATTCTGTAAGATCAAGAGAAGCCAATTTTATTACAGGTGGCTGACAAGAAGACCTTTTGTTTGGCTTAGGAAGCAATCAAGGTGTCTGTACAGAGAAGGAGAGAAGTTTGGGATCTGCTGCAATTGTTCTGGGATTTGAATGTTTGGGGCAGAATCTTAAATATTGGAAGTTCCTAGTCTGTACTCAAGCAGATCCTCTGGCACCAACTTCCTCCCATGAAGAGCAGCCAGCCATACAATTATGACAGTCATCTGGGTTCAGACTCTAGCGCAATGGCTGAGCTTTCATGGGCAAAAAATACAGAATAGGACCTGTTTTTGCCTGAGCCTGGCATGAAGGCTAATCCTTCAGCATCAGTAGGTTGCTCGTCTCCTTTCCTCTTCCCATGACAGAGGCATGAAAAGAAGATGGAAGGCGCATACAATGACATTTTTCAAGTGCTTGGAAGGATTTTACAAAAAGACGATTACGATCCAGTCTCTGTGGCCCCATTATGCAGGAAATGAAATAATGGCCTTAAACTACAGGAAGGCAGACATGAATATTCCAAAAAAAAAAAAAAGTTCCTATATGTTGAGAGTGATTCAAGAATGGAAGCCGTTACTAGTGGTGAGCTCTTTTTCTGGCTATGTGTTCAAGGAATTTTGCTCAGCCATCTGTTGAGATGCTTTAATTCGATTTCTACATAGAGCAGATTCTGATTCAACATCTCTTTACACATATGATTCTATTACTCTTCAGAGATTAGAATAGGGCAACTGACGTCCTTTCAATCATATTTTTCCAAAACTGGTATTCACAAGCATGCTTTCTATCTTGGTTTTGGGATATAACAATCATGATTGATGACGTAGCTGCTGGTAATCTTATCCTCCAGTGTTTAGCATCAGGCAGTTTATCTCTGGTTTCGTCTTCTACGGGAGCTTTTGCTTGTCTCTGTGTTGTCTTGGTAATTGTTTAAACCAAAACTTTTTAACAGAAACATTTTTTTCTCCAACACGAAGCAACAGTTATCTTTCCCTAACTAGTCCAGAGAAAGGAAAGAAAAGAAGCAGGGAGGAAATAAATTCCCAAATGATACCAGAGAAATATTTTATTTCAGATGGTAGAAAAATAGATTCCAAAAAACAACTAAAACATTACAATAGCTTTAAGTAGCGATTGATGATGATGATGATGATGATGATGATGATGACTGCAAATTCCATTAGTAATAAAACTTCTAATTTGATCACAGTGGTTAAAAGGTTTCGGCAATTGGCATACAAGACTACAAAATTTCTTATGACCAAAATGATCAGTACTATTGTCTAAATCAAGGTATCTGCTGCATTCTGGGTAGGCGTTAAAATTTTTTCCAACCTTTATTTTATAATTTAAAAAGCATCTCCTATCATAGTTTTTCCAAGGTACACATTTCAACATGGATTTTTGCTTAATGTAAGCAGTTATAAGCATACTTATAAACGTATGTGTTCTTCTACATTAATTTTAATTGTGTAAACATTTGTATATGTGTATTTTAAATTGGGAACTGTAACACAACATTTGGAATACAGACACAAATATATATATACATATACATACGTACACACACACACACAGAGACATATATATATATATATATCACATACATATTTAATTGTTTGTATGTTGGTTCAAATAGTACAAATTATTTGGAATTCCATTAAAATGCTATCCAAATGTATGTCGTCTTCCCATCCATGATTCTGGAACATCTGAAAGATTGATTCAATGATCTGAAAAGACAAAAATAAATTGAGATCAAAGATTGCTTATTTAAACTTTTGCTTTAATTTTGACTTTTCCCTTTCTTTTTAAAAGGGGCAGCCCTCCAGGCAAAGGTGATGTCACCCACTAATCCTTTCAACCCAGAAGCGCCTCCAAGACAAATGGGATGGGGAACCTTATTCAGTGCCCTGTCACCACCATTGATGTTTCTCCATCCAGTACATCAAAAACTGACATGAACGTATGTGTATATTTGTATTAAGGATGTTATTTTAGAATTCATTTGGATTTTACCCTAGAGTCTCACACAGTGATCCCTCCAAACAAAGTTAGCAGCCTTTTTGAAATGTGTATCAGGACCAAAACTTTAATCTGATTTTTGTGAAGAATCTGATCATTGTATCACTTTAAAAAATAACAAAAATGTGCTGCATAAATCAAAACCAAATTAAAAAGCTCCTATATTAAACTTCCTCCTTCATGGATTACTGCCTTGTCGTGGCGAAGGGGCTTACGTAACTCAATGAAGCTATGAGCTATGCCATGGAGGGCCACCCAAGATGGACAAGTCATAGCAGAGAGTTCTGACAAAATGTGATCTACTGGAGAAGGAAATGGCAACCCACTCCAGTATCTTTGCCATGAAAACCCCATGGACAGTACTAAAAGGCAAAAAGATATGACGCTGGAAGATGAGCCCCTCAGGTCGGAAGGTGTCCAATATGCTACTGGGGAAGAGCAGAGGGCTAGTACTAGTAGCGCCAGAAAAAGTGAAGTGACTGGGCCAAAGCTGAAAGGATGCTCAGCTGTGCATGCATCTGGTGGCGAAAGGAAAGTCCGATGCTGTAAAGATTTTTTCTCTATAGGAACCTGGAATGTAAGATCCATGAATCAAGGCAAACTGGACGTGGTCAAACAAGAGATGACAAGACTGAACATCGACATCTTAGGAATCAGCGAACTAAAATGGACAGGAATGGGTGAATTTAATTCAGAGGACCATCAGGTATACTACTGCGGGCAAGAATCCCTCAGAAGAAATGGAGTAGCCTTCATAGTCAATAAAAGAGTAGGAAAAGCAATACTGGGATACAATCCCCAAAATGACAGAATGATCTCAGTGCGAATCCAAGGCAAACCATTCAATATCACAGTAGTCCAAGTCTATGCCCCAACCACTGGTGCTGAAGAGGATGAAATTGACCGATTCTATGAAGCCCTACAGCACCTTATAGAATCAACACCCAAAAATGATGTCCTTATCATCATGAGGGATTGGAATGCTAAAGTAGGAAGCCAAAAGATAAACGGAATAACAGGCAAGTTTGGCCTTGGAGTACAAAATGAAGCAGGGCACAGGCTGATAGAATTTTGTCAAGAGAATACGATGGTCATAGCAAATACTCTTTTCCAACAACCCAAGAGACATCTCTACACATGAACATCACCAGACGCTCAACACAGAAATCAGATTGACTATGTGCTCTGCAGCCAAAGATGGAGAAGCTCTATCCAGTCAGTAAAAACAAGACCAGGAGCTGACTGTGGCTCAGATCATGAGCTTCTCGTTGCAAAATTTAGGCTTAAATTGAAGAAAGTAGGGAAAAACACTAGGCCACTCAAGTATGAACTAAATCATATCCCTGATGAATATACAGTAGAGATGACAAATAGATTTAAGGAATTAGATCTGATAGACAGAGTGCCTGAAGAACTATGGACGGAGGTTCGCAACATTGTACAAGAGGTAGCAACTAAAACCATCCCAAAGAAAAAGAAATGCAAGAAAGCAAAATGGCTGTCTGAGGAAGCTTTGCAAATAGCTGAGGAAAGAAGGGAAGCGAAAGGCAAGGGAGAAAGAGAAAGATACACCCAATTGAATGCAGAATTCCAGAGAATAGCTAGAAGAGATAAGAATGCCCTCTTAAATAAACAGTGCAAAGAAATAGAAGAGAACAATAGAATAGGGAGAATCAGAGATCTCTTCAAGAAAATTGGAGATATGAAGGGAACGTTTCATGCAAAGATGGGCATGATAAAGGACCAAAATGGCAGGGACCTAACAGAGGCAGAAGAGATTAAGAAGAGGTGGAAAAATTACACAGAAGAACTATACAAGAATGAGCTTAGCGTCCCTGATAACCACGATGGGATAGTCACTGACCTCGAGCCAGACATCCTAGAATGTGAAGTGAAATGGGCCTTAGGAAAGCTGAGCAACAACAAAGCTAGTGGAGGTGACAGTATTCCAGCTGAGCTATTCAAAATCTTAAAAGACGATGCAGTAAAAGTGCTACACTCAATTTGCCAGCAAATTTGGAAAACTCAACAGTGGCCACAAGATTGGAAAAGGTCGTTTACATTCCAATTCCAAAGAAAGGCAATGCCAAAGAATGTTCAAACTATCGCACCATTGCACTCATTTCACATGCAAGTAAAGTTATGCTTAAAATCCTACAAGCTAGACTCCAGCAGTATGTGGATCGAGAACTTCCAGAAGTATAGGCAGGATTTCGAAGAGGCAGAGGAACTAGAGATCAAATTGCCAACATATGCTGGATCATGGAGAAAGCTAGGGAGTTCCAGAAAAACATCTACTTCTGCTTCATTGACTATGCTAAAGCCTTTGATTGTGTGGATCACAACAAATTGTGGCAAGTTCTTAAAGAGATGGGAGTACCAGACCATCTTATTTGTCTCTTGAGAAACCAATATGCGTCAAGAAGCAATAGTGAGAACTGGACACGGAACCACTGATTGGTTCCAAATTGGGAAAGGAGTCCGGCAAGGCTGTATTCTGTCGCCCTGCCTATTTAACTTATATGCAGAGCACATCATGAGAAAGGCAGGGCTAGATGAATCAAAAGTTGGAATTAAGATTGCCGGGAGAAATATCAACAACCTAAGATATGCAGATGATACCACTCTAATGGCAGAAAGTGAAGAGGAACTAAAGAGCCTCTTGATGCGGGTGAAGAAGGAGAGTGCAAAAGTGGGCTTGAAACTCAACATTAAGAAAACCAAGATCATGGCATCCGGCCCTCTCAATTCCTGGCAAATAGATGGGGAAGAAATGGAGGTAGTGACAGATTTTATCTTCCTGGGCTCCAAGATCACCACAGATGGGGACTGCAGCCAAGAAATTAAAAGACGCTTGCTCCTGGGGAGGAAAGCTATGGTAAATTTAGACAGCATACTAAAAAGCAGAGATATCACCCTGCCAACAAAAGTACGTATAGTCAAGGCCATGGTTTTCCCAGTCCTTTGTATGGCTGTGAAAGTTGGACCATAAGAAAGGCTGAGTGCAAAAGAATTGAGGCCTTTGAACTATGGTGCTGGAGAAGACTCCTGCGAGTCCCTTGGACTGCAAGGCAATCAAACCGGTCAGTCCTAGAGGAGATCAACCCTGACTGCTCCTTAGAAGGCCAGATCCTGATGTTGAAACTCAAGTACTTTGGCCACCTAATGAGAAGGAAGGACTCACTGGAGAAGAGCCTAATGCTGGGAAAGATTGAGGGCAATAGAAGAAGGGGACGACAGAGAATGAGGTGGCTGGATGGAGTCACTGAAGCAGTAGGTGTGAGCTTAAATGGACTCCAGAAGATGGTAGAGGACAGGAAGGCCTGGAGGAACATTGTCCATGGGATCGTGATGGGTCGGATACGACTTCACAACTAACAACAACAACATATTAAACTTCAAACTTTAGAATTTTAATTTCATTTTCATTTTAAGATTGTTGAACAGATTAACATTCGTTGGTCATTCTGCTTTTAATGAAATGCTACATTCTGTGTCATGCCAGTGTTTATGGAACAGCTGGGTAATCCACTTATGAAACATTTGAAATCAAAAGCTTTTATGTGAGATAGTAGTAGTCATCAGTCTGTATTCTTCCCTACTAAACAGCACAGATAGTGTATGAGATGGAATGTAATGAGGAGCTGAATTCCCAGAAGGGAGGGGTTGCATTCCAGAAGAGTAAAAGATAACTCAGCCCAGATGTTATGTGTGAGAGAAAGAGGGTGAAGACAGCCCCTCCCTAATAGTTTACAGAGTATATTGTACATGCAGATAGTAGAGTCCTCAGTCTGGTAAGATTTTATCTGTAGGTATGAAAACAATAAAGAATTCAGCTTGAAAGAATCAATATGTGTCATTCTTGGTTTTGGGCCTGACAGTGTAGCAGAAATGTATGTCACAAACGCAGGCCTGTAAATTCCCTAGCTAGGATCTCTATTCTCCCACTACCTAATCCAGTGTTCTGTTTTCAGTTATTACCCCAAGTGGAACAGTTCCCACCCCAAGCAGGTAGCTGTGCTGTCACCACCTCTTCCTAAAGCAAAGATCTCCCCTTCTTTTCATTTGGATGAATGAGAAACAAGTTTCCTCAATCCCAGGCATATCTTTAAATGAGTCTTGTTTTCTTATTTAATAAGGGCTACCAGGAGCAAATCATTTTGAGCATTTAGTGCTAGTACAAAGTAAGTAAATACTGTAACGGAGAATTTTTATTTTTAATATGGGCAACAAAACAAAGGCTTGAAAAATAGGCTAGCTTCAAAAAACGTAGAAGGTTTAGATCTGAATACCAAACCATCATTTTGAAAGCAAATCCATGAACAGGGAACAGGGAATGGTAAATTTACACAATAGAGCAAATACCCTTTAGGGTTCTTCCTATATTTTCCTTGCCAACTTTACTTTGGCTGTTCCAGTTTTCCCAAGATTTTGGATCATTGGACATGGAGAGGAATTTTTACCATGGAAGCTTTTTTAACATCCAGTATGGGTTTTATTAAGGGTTCTTTTTTTCGTATATTCCTGATAGACATTTGCCATCAGAAAAAGAGCTAACCCGGATTTCATTGCCAACATTTTCACAATAAATATATTACTAGGGTAGGAGAGATCAAGGTTCTATGAGTCTGAAATGCATTTGTTTTTACAGAAGATGAATCTGTGAAAGTGATTGGAAATGGATCAGTTTTTGTACTAGAAGAGGATGACCAACACTGTACATTGTAAAGTATCAACATATGTAGACACTATATATTTCATATGTCAAACTATGAAGCCTACTGCCTTTAGGACCACTGCATGCTTCTAACTTGCCAACAGAGCAGGGAGGGAGACCGGGAGAGCTTTGGATCCACAGGTGTTCTTATCATCCATCGTGAGAAAGCTGGAGCTGTGGAAGAGTTGCTTTGGTGAACCAAAGTTTCTTCTCATAACAATTACTGGGAGATGTATTGGACAATGTGACTTGAACTGTTAGACAGGAGAGGATGAGATTCATTCTTTTAATTATTTGTTTTCCACTTTTTCTTCAGAGCTAGCTTTCACTTTGAACCTACTGAAATGATTCTGCTCAATAAAGATCACATTAAAGGACTTAATGGCTCTGGTGTTTTTCTTAGTTGGGTTTTTCAGCCGGAGGTTGACATCATATTTATTATTCATAAAAAATATCTTCAGGACCTCTCCTGGCTTTTTGAGTTACTAGATTTAAGCAAAGTATTTTAATTCCAGAAGCAAAATTGGAATGTTTATTGTAGCATGTGTCAGTGAAATAGTTCATATTTATAAAACTTTACTGTGTTGCAAAAACAAGGAGAAAATTTAGGTGCAAGCAGGGCAAAATGGCTTTTAAAGGAAGTTTTACAAAAAACATTTTATTTTCAGCACCAGATGGTAAAATGATTTCTGTCTTTGGAGGAGTGATATAGTGTTCTTTTAAAATTAGGTTTATAGTTCTTTATTCCTCCCTTGGCCTGGGCATATGGAATGGTGCCTACCTAATTGGTCATGAGAGGGGATTAAATTAAATAAAATCACAATTCACAAGGGGGCTGTAAATATGGCTTTTTAATTTGAAAATTTTTGTGGGCTGCAGTGTAATTCAAGCTTTTTTGGCTTTATTTGTGCGTCACTGTACACAGAACTTGCCAAGTCAAACCTCAAGGAGTCTGTTATGTTGGCCATTGTTTATGCCCAAAATGAACCATTTGCTACTCAACAAAAGATTTACTGTCAACAACCCAAGTCAGAACAGTTGATCAAGGCTTCGGCAGGTTGGGGCTGCATTCTTCTGTTAAGCCTTGGGGTGCAACATTCGGACGGATCTGGTGTCTACGGCTACTTTGACAATTATGTAACCAAACTAAGGATGTCCTGAAGAGACATTAATGAATGCAAGCAACTCTTCATGTGTTCTCTGCCATTAAACTGAAATAGTCAGCTTGAAGTGACTAATCGCCTCGGGAGGAGAAGGAACCTAAGAGCACTCAGTGCTGGAAAGCTGCTAATGGAGAACTTATGGAACAAAGTCCGAGGTTTCTCATCCAAATTGGAATGTCATAGAAATCTGTTGGAAGGTGATGACAGAAGTGAAGTAAAGCAGTTGTTTCCTGAACCATGTACCAGATGTGTCATATAGTGTGATAAATAAGTTCAGTATTTTACATGCCAGAAACCGGGGAATACTATGACGCCTCATTACAGAGTACCCCCAGAATCTACTTGAAGTGTACTGTTACTTGAACTATCAAGAATGTATTGCTTAATGCCTAGAGAAACTGATTTATTTAACTTTGGACCAACAAAGCTGATTAAGAGCTTCAATTTAATTTGCTATTAAGATATTTACAGATTGTGAAAAGATATTCAAGAATTCAACACTCAGCTGTTTCTTAAACTGGTTTTTTTTTTAATTTGCCCCCTTTCCTCCTTAATTCACTGCCCTGTTCTAAAATATCTTTCTTACTAATTGAAGAATTGCATAGTATAATATTTCTCATCTGACTAAAAAGTGGAAAATTCTAACCACAGTTCAGATAAATCAAAACACTTGGAGCTTAAGTCAGGTTCTCTTTCTATGGACGTGATAGGGGACATTAACGGCTTTCATTCTTTCATTCTGTTATAGGAGTAAAGGTAGATCTCAGTCACGGAAGAGGGAAAGAAAGAGAAAACAAATATTACATTTTAATACCTCTTTAAAAAGCAAGGAATGCAAGGTGAACTTGTAAAACATACTTATTGTTGAACTGCAATCCAATGGAAGTAAACCTCATTTAACTCAATGGAGCTTAGTACTGAATGAGTGCATATTGATGCTTGCCGTTAATCTGAGTTTAACTTAATCTCCATGTGAGATTCCTTTCCTTGAAAAGAAATGCACCATTCATTTATACATTTTCTACAATATAATGTATTTATTTGATAGGAATATGAGCTTTCCTCTCCAACAATGGCACCTGCGGAGTGTGCATGTGTTTATCAAAATAGGCTAGATGATGTTATGGCTGCATGATCTAATCCCTACTTTTGCACATACAAACATCGATGTCACATGCATGTACAAAAGAAGGTGCTTCAATTACATTGCTGCGACCACCATCTTGCCTGTTTTGGCCACCCAAGAACACCACTGCCTCCCCCCCCCCTCAAACCATTATCAGTATATCCTACATATCCTACGTATCCTACAATTGCTGCAAAGAAGAATAGAATATGAGGGATAAATGAATAAAGAGGCAAATCATGTAACTATGACTAAATGCTTTTGAAGGTTAGCCTGAAGATTTGAAAGGGTCTGTTTGCCTGCTAAATCTATAATGTTGAACAATGGTTTTTTTTCCCTCTCTCTCTTTTCTTTCCTTCTAAGTGTATTTACTTATTTCCAGAACCTCTCACCAATTTCATTTGTTCCTCTCTTCCTATTTCATTATTTCTTTCAGAAGACGGGAGTATAGTATATGTATTATTATAAATGTTGTTTGGTTGTTTTTTTTTTAGATTTGTAAGGCTCCTTAATTAAAAAAAATACTGATGATAACGACAGAAAGAATCATAATATCTCCACATATGCAAGAACACTCTAAAGGATGCCACTATTCAAATAAGCCCAGGACCTGGGAGGAAAGCTAAATTTTTAAGATAAGGCAACAGTGAAAGTTAGGAATCTCAAGAGGAATTTCTCACACACATATATTTCTGTGTATGAGAGGAAATAATTGATATATTCAGATGGAGAGTATTTTTTAAGATTCCTTATTACACACATTTTAAGTAGCATTGATTAATTGGAATAATTTTTGTTTTCCTGGCCTTAATTTTTTTAGGATTACTGTATCTAAGCTGCAAAATCTATCATGCCACTAGATGGCAATGAAATGATAGAGAAAACTATCCCTTTGCTTCCATCTAGTGGTCATCTCAATTCAGTTAGGTAGCCCTAACTTTTAAGAGAATGCCTTTTAGCACTGTCTACATAATTGTATATGTATACATCTTGTTTGTACGCATTTATTGGGCTGTGTTCTTAAGGGTTAGTTTTTGCTAATTTAGCATAGAAATAATTTTATAATTAGAAATATAAAATCTACTTTTCCTTTGGTGGAAAATGCAAATGGTTGATATTCAGGGTCAACCTCCTTTTTCTAACTATAGTATTGACAATCTTGAAAAATGACAAACTCAAGGATTCATTTTAGCTACGTTGGCACAGAAATTATTTCTGTATTTATACTTTTTTAATCTGTTTTTTTCCTTTGATTGAGAATGCAGTTGTTATAAATTCAGATTCATCTTCCTTTTTGTAACTATAGTATTTCTTCTGTTTTTGCTGAAGAGTCAATTAAGAAACAATAATGAGTCAAATTCTTTTAATCTTCTACATGTCCAGAGCCCAGGAAAAAAAAGAGAAAATATCAAACCTGTAAAAAAAAATCTATGAAACATAAACCATAATTAGAATTTATGTAGAGGACATCTACATATGAACAGGAATTTGGGTTCTTTCTACAAACTTCTATTACTTTCTTTTCATATTTTAATGGGCATTAACATTTGTAGTGTTCGTTTCAATTCCATTCTTCCTGTCAGAATCCCCTTTTCCCCTCTTTCCTATTCTCTCTCCTCATTTTCGGGTTCTGCCATTCTGATGGGGGGAGGGAGACCTAGGGGTATTCTTCAGTGTATTTGAGAATGGAATGTGCCTCCGGCCATCTGCCTATCTCCAGGTGGAGGGAAGAAGCCACAGAGAGACCTGACAACCTTAGAATAAGAATAGAATAGAGCTGGAAGGGACCTTGGAGGTCTTCTAGTCACCTTATTGGCTTTTTCCCACGACAATTCGAGCATCTGTACAAGGGGGTTTTGGTGTACTTGAATGACATCTTAATCTATACCGAAATGAAAGAGGAACATGTCAAATTAGTCAGAGCAGTTCTGAATAAGCTCCGCGCAGCCTGGCTCTATGCCAAACTCTCAAAATGCGAGTTCCACAAAGAAAAAATCGACTATTTGGGCTACCATATTTCCCATAAGGGGGTGGAAATGGATCCAGAGAAAGTGTGGGCGGTGCTGGAGTGGGCACCACCACATGCCAGGAGTCAGTTGCAAAGTTTCCTGGGTTTCGCTAACTTCTATCAGCAATTCATCCCCGCTTTCACGCAAATTGCACTCCCCATTACTAACTTGTTAAAAACGAAGGGGGAGCCTTGAGAATGGTGCCTTATGGGTTCTTTCTCACAATAATTTGACACCTATGGATTGGCTCTGTTTGAACCGGCTGGATGGACAGTTGGGGTGGGGTTTGAATGGCTTCTTTTAATCTACTGTTTCGCATGGGAAATCCTCAGATCCTGCCTTACTTTCCTGCTGTCAATACCTTCCAATAAAAGTTCCTATTGAAACAATGCAAGTTTCAAGAGTTCTGCTATCTTGGGAGGTTTAACTGAGGCAGGTTCTGTCATTCTGATGGAGGGAAGGTGACCTATGGGTATTCTGCAGTGTGTTTCCTTTGCTTTGTTCCTTCCTCTTTGAAGTGTCTTTCTTGGGGTGAGAATGCTTCATCTGATAAAAAAGAATGAACAAAGAAAGGAAGGTCTGTAACAATAACTGCCACTGGAAACATCTCTTCCTAAGAGTACCAAATCCAATTAATGACAGTAACAACTGTAATAAAGAGATATAGAAGATTGTATGTACTGCTGGAATTCAACAAGCCCCTGCTTGGAACAGTCAGAATGAGACATTGAAGAATGGGAGAAAAAAGCAACAGATTATCTAAAGGGCAGAGAGGATACAACTACATCCTGTAAGAAGTTAAACAGAGGAGTCATGGTATAATTCATCTGCAAGGAATTGAAACACACATATGCTGACAGGATCCACTGGCTTGTGAAGTGTGCTAGCTGTGAGGATAAAAAAAAAATCAGGCAGTCTTCCAAGGCTTATTAAGTCCAATGAAAATGATTCCATCCTGTTAATACACCTGGGGAAAAATGATCCCACAAAGAACTATCTCATTACAGACTTTGAAAATCTTGGAAGGAAGTGCAGAATCCTGGGACTCTAAGAATACCACCCTTCCAGTCCATGAAGGGGAGCAGAAAAGGAAAGAATACTGGAAGTATTCAATCAGGAGTTTCCCTGCATAGTATACGAACGTCTCCATCCTTTATTCAATGTACTAAACTAATCCTAAACTAAACAACTATATTAAAATATGATAACTAAATATTGTGTGTAAACTAAGTAAACAAGTGTGATATTAAATAAGATAAACAGATAAGCAAGCAAATAAATACTGTAAACTAAACCTAAGCTATGTAAATGCAGTTAAATAAAAAGAAAACCAGATCTAAGCTACTAGTACTCATTGAGTAAGGAGCGATACACTCAGCGTACACAGAGAAAATACTCTGAGTGAAGAGCTTTCATTCAGCCCACCAAAAGGTTTTATATATTTCTCCTTTGTGAGCTCATCTACCTGTCAGCACTATTATGAAGCATGACCTCACAAAAGAAAAGAAAAACAAACTGATTGGCTGAATAAATGCTACTCTGGGTTTTATTTATTTTTCAATATTTCAATATTTTTCAATATTGGGGAAAATGTAAGCACAAAATCCTGTTGATGCATTTGGTGGAATCAGGGGTTAAGCTAACAAAGAAAAATGCCATAGAAAAATTAGTGCCGCTAAAGAAAGCAGGGAGATGTCTGGAGAAATATGCACAATTTAGACTGAAAAAAATGGTGCCGAGGTGAGTGAGCAGAATTGGAGAGATTTTTGTGCTTGGCTCCCTAGTATCACTTTGGACGAGATAAGTAGCTATATAAATTTGATAAATAAGTAAGTAGGTAAATAAAATAGTTTATGGCACTCAAGGTCCAAAATAAGTTAGGAATGTTTGCTTTCCTTTTCGTTTTCCACTCCATTCTTTTCTGATCTCAGAACAGTACTGTATATTGTAAGCCTGAGCTCCGCTTTTTTTTTTTTTTTTTGCTTATTTTTGCTGTTGACCTTGAATAGCTAGGGAACAAATACAGTAAATATTAAGTCTGCTACTTAACAACTGGTCACTCCTGGACATGATGCCAATAGATGTGTGTGTGTCACTGGTGGGGCTGTGGTTTTGTCTTTGGTAGTTCCTTGATTAAGGTATTGTTTTCTAGTTGGATGTTTGTCAACCAAGGCGTATGGCTAATAAATGCTACTAATCGGAAGTTCTATTCTCCTATAAAAAGGGTTTTCTTTCAGAAAAAAGAACCTACAAAAAAATTCCTCTCAATTATAAATCCTGCCAGGGAATAAAGGAGATAAGTCTCAAAAAGGGAGGATATAAGTCCTCTTTTGATGCCATGGATCAGCAAAGAATTGTGGCCTGGGTCATGATGCGTAACCACATGATGTCCATGAAGTCAAGCAACCTCCATGGACCACTGCCACTGGCCCAATGGAGATTAGTCTGGATGCTCTCTTCCGAAAGACGTCAGAGAAGTCTGTCATGCCCATTTGCAAGTGTGCATGCATAAAATTTCCCAGACCTAACAAATATACTGTAATCCTCAGGCACCTGCTAGCCATTGTTACCACAGGCAAGAAATGGCGGTGTCCATTGAAGGAGACACTGCTGGCATTCCTGGGCTCTCAACTTCACCCCACATTTCTGCCATGTTTTACCAGGAGCCTCCATGATTTACCTATCCTTCACATACACTCACATGTTGTCCTTCGGTCATGGCTGGTGCTGCCTCATGGTACCAGCAGTCATCGGGATACAGTTGCAGTGTGTGTGGAACAGTGGTACTGTGGGGGATATAGAGTCCAGCACCTCAAAATATGATGCCATTGTCATCAGTGGGGGCTCAAGTTGACCGAACAGACTATTCCCCCTTGCTTAAAATGGACATTTATAAATCTGTAGCATACATTTTATATCAAATATGTATTTCACGAAAACACTTTGGTGTTCATATTACCGGCTATTACTAGCTGTATTCATATGATAAGCTGAGCCACAATGATGCCTTTATTTAATTTATACAACACAGTGAATCTTAATTACAGAGGGTAGATTTATGCAATAATCTAGACTTGTGTTTATTAGCTAGTTTGTGGGACAGCATATATGTAATATGCTGTCCTAATACATATTCATTGTGGCAAGACCTCATAAAATCCTGCCCAACCAATACCAAATTTAGGAAAGTCTGGATGACCAATGATAGTCTGAACAGCTTTATAAAAACTAACTGAATGCAAAAAAAGACAAAATTATAAAAGGGGAAAAAAGGAAAAGAGAGGAAACAAAAACATACAAGATGCACATTTATATACATATTTCAATAAATTGATGCCATAATTCATAGCAGTCGTCCATAGCTGTTCTATAATAATCAATTTTATGAATGGTTTGGAGCCATATGTTTGTTTTCCTGGTAAGATAGGAAGTCCATTTCCTTTGCCCAAAAGTCAAAGAAAAGGCTGTAATCCAACATCTGTATTTATTTTTTTAAGAAATCTACAGTATTATTTTTGCAAACAAAACAAAAATAAAAAAGAATTGTATGTACATAGTTAAAGAAGTTCTTAAAAAGCATTAAAAAGCAAAACAAACAAAAGGGATTTTTAAAAAAATAAGTTTTATAGAAGCAACCCTCTCTTCATCCTCATTTTTTTCCCCAGGTACTAATTTGCGTATTTTAATCCTACTTTGGACATTATTAACTCATATCTGTTTGGATCATTTGAATTGTTATTATTACTAGTGAAACAAGTTCCCCCTGTGTTCAGAGTTTCTCTTTTTTCTAAACAATCCCCATATTCGGCGCTTGCCTTGCTGTGCGATGCGCTGTATATAAGGCAACCCTTCCCTCTCAACTTTGGCTCAACCTCTGCTGGAAATAGAGATCGTCAATTTTTCCATTCCTGCACATCCTTCCATTCTCGCCTTCCCCATCTTGGATTGAGGATAAAATTCCTTTTCTCCAAGGCTGTGCCTGAGAGTTAGTTGCTGGCCGTCGAGTCTGAACCGCGGAGAAGCAGCCGCTCTTCACGCCGAAACCTTGAAAAACCGCCCTCGGAAAGTCCTGCAGCCGAGAGAGGGAGGCGGGGACAGCCAGGCTCAGAGATTGTAAGCAGACCCACTTCCCGATCGCAGAGCACACAGAGCGGCTGGCTCCTGCCGTCCTCTCCGGTTCCTTTCTTCAGCCTGAGCGAAAGGTCGACGCTGGAAGGCCCGGAGCTCTTTTTTTCAGCGGCCGCTGCTGGAGGGAAAGGCTGGCCAAGTGTGGAGCCCAGAACTAGAGGAGCTGCAGCGACAAAAGCGGGTCCCGTTTCTGCCCGGGCATTGGCTTTCGGTGAGGGAGGCAACGGGTAGGGTAGCCGAAGGAGCTCAGGGCCTGCCGAACTGGCGCGGCCTGGCTCGGTTGGATGGCTATGCACGCTAGTTGGGAGCGCAGGGCAGGCGGAAGAAGGAATACCGTAGTGCCGCCAGGTGGTCCTCAGGATGAGTTGCTTAGCGTGGTTCAGATGAAAGAGAGCTGTAGATACAAATCATCATCATCATCATCACAGGAGCAGAAAATTTCCATGTATTCATTTATTTTTAATCCCCTGCCTTTTCCTTACTCTTACCCTGTTCTGTGCTTTTAGAACATTGCTCACCTGAATGGAACTAGCATGATATGTATCTATTTCAGATTATTGCAAGAGCATGGCTAAATGCTTCTTCAATATATGTCCAGTGGTGGGATTCAGCCAGTTTGCACCACTTTGGCAGAACCGGAGGCTAATTTTTTGTTGCCCAGGCCCAGAACAGACTTCCGGAAGCGGCATCCACATAGAGAACCGGTTGTTCACATATTTGAATCCCACCACTGTATATGTCCCTACTCTAAAATTGTATGCATCTTAATTTTTTCATTTTTACAGTGAATCATATGAAGAGGGCTCATAAACGTGAAGAATTTGATTTCTGAGCTTCAGCTTCATGGATTTTCCAAGATGTAAATCGCTATGTCAACACGCGTTCCTCCTACGTTCAAGAGAAAGGAATCGTGGACTCTTGGCCTGAGAACTTGCTTCCTTTCTCAGGCATTTCCAATGGCACAAAAGTGAAGAATAAATAAACATATTAGCCTTATCCCTCTTAAATTAAATCCTGGGTTTATTCACCCTGCAAGTGTCAGTTACACAGAGAGAGAGAGAGCGCTATTTAAGCCAGGCTTAAATTTTATAAAAGTGGCATAGGTTTATGTTATGTAGGGTTCATGAGTCTATGTAGTAGTTGCTATAAATCATTTCATGCCTGTAATCATTAAGTTAAGGATTACCTGTAACTCTGTTTTCAGCATCTTCCTCACCATATTCAGGGAGGAGTCCGAGCTGATTTCAACAAGAAGACTATTCCAGAGGCCCAGTACTGTTAATGAAAAGTAACACCTTCTATCCTTGGCTCTCTTTGCTTTCAAGAAATGGAGGTGCCATGAGCAATTTAATCTTATAATTTGGTCTGGTTCTAGTTGGAGTAAATGGGTGTGCAGATGCCCAGGTGCCAAGCCATTAAGGGTTTTATAAGGGAAATGGCATCGTAAAATTACATCTGGAAACAATATTCATTAGCTCAGAATACACACAATTGATTTGTAAATTAATCCCTTCTGCCTCTACTAAGGAAGCCTAGGAGGGCCAAGTGGCTACATCCTTAAGCAGATATAAGTCCCACATCTTCTAACCATAAGCAGCAGCAAACCAGCTTTTATTGGCATGCACACATAACAGTTATCATGGGCTCCTTGCTAAAGAAATTCAGAAGAGCTCTGAACAAAGCAAGTTTACAGTTTATATAAATTTGGTTTTTATATTACATAGGAATTATAATGAAACTATTGTAATTCATAACATAACCCTGTATTGGAATGCCTTTGATAAAAGATTGATCCTTATTACAGTGCCCTGCATTCCTCTCTACTACGTATTAAAATTCTAATCTTCTAGTACCATCACTTAGGTTTATAAACTTTAGAATTTATTGGTGTAGGCTATCATGGCAGGTATTTGTTAGGCAGTATTGGGCTTCAGGGTTTAGTGCATAGCATAGAAGACCACTCTGGCTCTGAAAATGCCAGCCACATTGGCTGGGAAATATCAGGGAATGTATTCTTTACACCATGGTCATTAATTTATTTACTGTTCATTGTCTCCCTATATTTGCTCCATCCCATTCACATTTCAAGGAAGGACAATAGCCTGTTTTCCATTATATGTCTCCATTCCAGGGTTACAACTCTAGCCATTTGCTTCTCTGTATGATTTTACTAGGCTAAAGAAGTAGGGCAAATATGCTTCCAAATAAAATATGTTTGCCCATCCTGCCTACCAATTTTATATCTCGAGACACCAGGTCTCCTTGTTTCCATTGCAGATGTAATAAATTTCCACACATTTTAAACACATTTCAACATACTCTGTTTATGGTTTGCCAGTAGACTTTTTTTTATTATTAGAGCAGTTTTATTGTTATTTTCACACATTTTCTTTGTTAAAGCCTAGTTTAAAAGCTAGTTTCAGAAGCTTGTAAATACCAAGTGTAGCAATTTGTTTGGCAAATATATCCTATGGACTCCTGGTAAAAATGTCATGGATTAATTGGGTGGCTTCTCTGCTAGAAAAAGATTACCTCCTCCATTTTCTTAAGATGCTGAATTGGAAGATCAACTGCTCTGCTCTTAAATTTTGCTTCTGCTGGAGGTGACTATAACAAGCTCAATATGTGCAGAAATGCATTTCCAAAAGATAATTTATACTGTTCAAAAACTCAAGTCATACAAGTTAAATGAATGAAACATTAGCGTTAGTTAAGAATGTAGGAAACTGAGTTCCCTTAATTCTTCCAGAATACCAAGGGATAATGCTTTAATCCCTCATTTCCATGCTAGATAACTTCTTGAACCTAATACCCATAGGGATGTCTGGCAGCTGTTTGAAATTCTGGGAACAACCTTTCCAGTACCTCTGGAGGTTGAGTCAGGGTGTTCTACTATACGAAGATCCCACATACGATATTTGAAGCAAAGCAGCTAAGACCTCTGTTGATTTGAGCAGTTACATGAACAACTTGTGAATGGAAGGTTGATCAAAAAGCTGCCCATATGGTTCCATATACCTATATGAGAGTGGCTATATTTTTACGCAGCTGTTGAATCTTATGAATACATGTGTACATGAATAAATGTGACAAATAAATAAATACATAAAATTATTGCTAACCAACAGAACCTCTGACCCTTGAGAAAAAACTAGTAAGATTGAAGATGGTCTAAATATTCTTTTGTACTTTGTATGCTATATTCACTTTTACATTAGTAATTTTGACACTTGGCCCAACTAATAGAAGTGAAATTCAGTAGCAATGATTGGGCAAACATAGTCTGTCGTATGTACTAACAAGGGAGAACAATCATTATGGTGACCAGAAAGTTGTGTACTATGAGGATATCACAACAAATGATTAACAAGTATGTTCACATATTCCAAACTGTCCCAAGTGGAAAAATGTTCATGTAGCTTGATTTTCCAGCACGACATCTTTCTAGATTTTTTTATTCTGGATAATTGGAATGTAAATTAAATCTGTGGTCTCAATTATGGCCTTTATTTCTTAGGCCCATCCTACGATTAAATACTGAAGCAGTCAGCTGAGGCAATGAATAGTGTTGGGGGAAAATAGAGAGGAAGAAATGACTGGACAACAGAGTATTTGTGTCATGTACCCCCCACATACACTAGGTTTCCATTTTTATGTAGTGGAGGGCAGTATGTACAGGGTTAGTGATTTGGGGGGGGGGTTGAGGGGAGCTTGGATTTTTTGCCTTATTCATATTCCCTCATGCCTTTTTTGTCAGCAACAAAAATATTTAGCCCAGTTTATAATAACACTACTCCTTATGAATATTTGAAATAATGAGGTAATGCAGGTAGTCTTTAACTTACAACCATTTATTTAACAACCATTTAAAGTTACAACGGTACTGAAAAAAGTAACTTAAAACCGGTCCTTATTTACAACTGTCACAGCATCCCTACAGTCGCATGATCAAATTCAGGCACAAGTCAACTGGCATGTATTCATGACAGTTACAGCACCCCAGACTCATGTGATCCATCATTTGCTAGTTTATTTATTTGCTGGTTGTTTATTATTTTTACAACTAACTCAAGGCAGCGAACATATTCAACATACCTTCCTCCTCCTATTTTCCTTACAACAACAACAACCTTGTGAACTGAGTTGAGCCGAGAGAGTGTGATTGGTCCTAAGTCACCCAACTGGCTTTCATGGCTAGTGTGGGACTTGAATTCACAGTCTCCCAGTTTCTAATCTGGTGCCTTAACCATTACACCAGACTGACTTTCACCTTCCCAGCCAACTTCCAACAAGCAATGGGGGAAGCCAGATTTGCTGAGTAACATGATTCAAAAAAGGACATAAAATTGGGCATAACATCTTGCTTGGCAAGGTAAATTCTGATCCCCATTGTGATTCTGAGTTGAGGATTACCTGTATTATGAGCTACTTTGAGCTACTATGAGATAAATGCTTTCATTTTTATAGCTCATGAATTTGTTAAGCATTTCAGACTTGCTACCTGAAAATAATTTTATATAAAATATTAATTACTTCTAAGTTTAGAAACACATTTATACTGTAAAGCACAGACAGTTTAAGGTGAAAAATACCCAGTCAATAGAAATATACACCTGTTGTCAGAAGTTGTTGTTTTGGTGGAAAAAGAAAATGTTCATTTAGAACATTTCTTTAACTTTAAAAATAATCTTAAAACCTACAGCTGAAAAGTTAGCTTCTATTTTAAGTAGCCAAGCTACTTCACCTGATTTGCCACAACACCTCGACAATAATGTGCTAACTAGTGGATTTTATGGAAAGGAAATCAAGTGGAACAGTATATGTATTTCCTCAAGCAACTAAACAGTTCACAATCCTGTGGCATTCCTTAGGGTAAATTCTTTGTTATGAATTACAACTTGCTTACTGATGAGTTGTTAATAAAAACTGGACCTGCTGGGCTGTTATTTTTCCCCCCACACAGTATACTAAGACTCTTTGAGTCTTATTATTGTTGTTTTTTTCTAAAAGAGGTTTTCATTAATACATTGAATGTGAATAAATCTGTTTCCCATTTATAATTGTTTTCTTTCTTCAACTAAATGTAAATGTATTGTCAGATCTAGGGCTTGTGTATTTTCTTGAACCACAACAGATTGAAGAATTTACTTTGAAAAGAGAAAGAGAGAGAGAGATCAAAATAGTGCTGAGTGAGAGATTAAAAGGTTGGAGAAATTACAAATACAAGTCATCCAAGAGTTTTTGTTTCCTTGCAGATCATCTAAGGGCCCAGGTCATGAGAAAGGGGCATTGGGGTCCTGGTGCAGCCCCAGCCATGTTTGGGGTAAAGAAATACTAGCTGGCCTCAGACATGGTAGAAGAAATGATAGAAAGGAAAACCTCAAGAGAAAGTAGAAACAGATGGTAACCTGAGATGGCAGGATGGCTTTATTTAGTGTGGTGGCTTTTTCATTTATTGCTTTGCCTTATTTATTCATTCATTCGTTTACTTATTTTTGCAAGTACATCTGCTCACATGAAAGAGTCCCTCCTTTTACTCCTTATTGCTGGGTAATCAAGTTCCCTATATAGTGAAAATTTGTTGGACAAAGGTAAGGGGATAATGTGGTTGGCAAGAATCTGGTTGAAATGTGTATGAATCTGGTTTTGAAGGTTTTATCAAGTGGTCATTGAATGGCTTATGAGCATAATTCTGGGATCAATTGTTCTTGTAAGTGGAGGAGTTCTTGTACTATATTGGACAGGTTATGGTTTGCTACTTCAAGCCATGCTCCTGAGAATATAATGAAAAAAATGTTTAACAGAATAATAGAGTTGGTAGGAATCTTGGAGGTCTTCTAGTCCAACTAGTTACTCAAGCAGGAAACCCTATACCATTTCAGACAAATGGCTGTCCAATCTCTTCTTAAAAATCTCCAGTGTTGGAGCACTCACAACTTCTGGAGGCAAGTTGTTCCACTGTCATCAAGTTTCTTTGCCTACCATTTTTATTAAAGGCATGTTATCATGCTAACAAGATTAGCATCAATTGGGCACCAAAATTATGAAAGGGACAGACTGAGGTGAACAGTACAGCAGGTAGATAATGATGTCTTTAAAAACAATGATTGAAACCGGCTTTATTGTTAAAACAAAATGACAATCCTCAATTCAGGGCCTGGGGGTAACTTATTCATTCTCCTCAGGCACTCATTTTTGGGGAAAGCAGTGCACAGGACAATAAAGTGTAGAGTTGGCTATTAGGTTGAAGTGAAACAGATTTGTTACTTAGAAATCTAGTATCACACAATATATATGATTTGGAAGGAATCTCACAGATTGTCTAATTCAGACATTGCCTCAGTGCAGGAATCAACCCATCCTCAATTGATGGCCATCCAGTTCCATTTGAACACCTCCAGCAAAATCATTATTCTAGGAAAATTATTCAATGTTGAACAGTTCTTGGCATCAGAACATTCTTCTAATATAGGGGTGTCAAACTCGTAATGTCACGTGATGTGTCACAACAACTTTTTTTTCATTGCCAGCAATGGGATGGGCGCAGTTTCACCATGACGCATCCGGCCCGCGGGCTGGCAGTTTGACACCCCTGTTCTAATACATTTGAATCTTCTTCCTTTTATTTTCAAACAATTGTTCCTTATTTTGTTTTCCCGTTTAGGAAGAATAAGTCTGCCTTCTCATGCACCAACAGAGGTGTAGCCTTTCTTTTTGCAAGCTAAAGATGCTTAGATACTTTAATGGCCTCATAAACGTTAGTTTCCAGATTCTTTAGCATTCAGGTAGCTCTTATCTCGTATCTGTTCCAATTTCTCAAGGTCACTTTTAAAGCGTAGTGCCACTTGGACCAGAACACAAGGATACGCCAAGTGTAATCCACTAACTAAGAGTAAAATGCAGCTTTTATCTTACCTAAAGTAGAGGCAAGGGTTGTGTTAATTGTATTGGCCTGTCAGACTTGTATTGGTCTTAGTCACGGGAAAAACTTAATAATGTGCTTTCATTGTAATTGCTAAGAGCAGTGTATTCTCAAGATCCTGGAGCATTGCTTAAAGTAGCAAACAACAAGATGGCTTTTTATTATACCTTTATTAGTCCTGAGCTATGTTCCTCCCATTTCACAAATCATGTTATAAAAGGCGCTCTCTCTCTTCTGAGAGAAAACAGATGCAAAGAGGGCATAAAGCTGTTCTACCTTCTCCCTTTTTCTCAGTTTTGCCTCCCTACATTGTCCATGCAACAGAACAGTTCTTTGATTCTTCTTATATTTTGTATTCCTGGCACATGATTTTGGGCTTTGCTACCCCTGACTACATGCGTGCAGGTTTCTTGAATCTCTCCCCTGCATAGGGCCGGACAAAGGCATTTTGCTGTCTAAACATAATAAACAAGCATTGTCCCTATTAAACAAGATAGGCATGGGAATGTTAGTTCAACATTGGAGATATGGCTGGGTTCTCAATTGTGCCCGAGATGAGGAATGAGATAGCAGCTTTGCTTCATGCTAGCATTGGTCTAAAACAGAAATGTGTGGTCTGTGCAGCTTCCAGTTGTATTTTTGCAAAGCCCAGAACTCCCAGGGATTATGTCATCAAAAGTGAGCAACAGAATTGCTAATCAGCAGTATTTTAAAAATTAATCCATAAAACAGATGCATTCAATTTCTGCAAAACTATACACATTTATTTTGCTGTAAATAACCAAATATTAAAAATGAAAAGAGCTAAAATATCAGCCCATTCTGCTGATATCACTGTATCACCTACCTTCCAACTTCAAAGGTTTGGGGCGAAGCAGCAGCCACCACAACTACACAATTCCCTGATGAGACATACAGCCATCTGACGCCACATAGATAAAGGAACATGGAGCACACATACTTTCAAGTCTATCTGAGCACAGTTTATCCTTAAGAGAGGATAAACTCCTCTTTTTACACTAAAGGAAAAAAGAAAAGGAGTGAGATGGGATTTACAACTATCTTTTTCAGGCCTGTTTTCTTGGTTTGAAACCTAAGAATTCAATTTACTGATAAAGAAAATGTCCAGTTTCACGTTTAGGAAGCATGAGTGACATATTTGCCTTTCCTTTCAGATGCACTTTCAGATGCCTGTGTTATGATATGCACTGTGGACTGACATCCATATGTTTGAATATGCTGCATCTATTATATTAGTCTTCCTCAATCTTGAACTTTCCTGATACAATTTTTTTCCTCAAGCTGAGTTCAGCCTTCTAAGGACAAAAAGGAAACATCTATGTTGCTTTCTTGGTTACAGTTCGGAAGTGGTTTTCTATTGCCTTCTTCACTAGGATGCTTTTTCAACTTTCCAGTTTGAAAATTTAGCTTTTGAATTTTCTGAAAGTCTCCATCCAAGTACTAACCAAATGTCACCATGATCAGCTTTCAAACAGCCCAGGTCAGCTAGATGCTGCCATCTACTGTGTACTCTCATAATTCATTTCTTTCTGCCTTAGGGACTGCTGCCTTGATTCCCCAAAGACGGGTAGTTTCATGACACTTGTACAAAAGCTGCTTGGTGGTCAAGAGAAATTATGCAGATGCTTTTTTCCTCATGATCTCCACTTTTCAACCCACCTTTACGTTCTTCTCTGTCACCATGGAATTCATTCCTCCAAGATTGGATTGTCCTGGATGTTTGAATAGGGATAAATAGACAGATAAATACATACTTCATTTTAGTTGGGTACACTACTTTGGGTAACATGAATTAATAAATAACATAGAAAACACAGTTAAGTCTTCCCTTTTGCCATGTGTTTTCCAGAAATTTTATCTGGAAACAATGATAGCCTACAATCTTCCCATGTGATCACCTTTATTTTAATTGTTTGTGAAAACCTATCCACACTGATCTTTCACCAGATGGGAAACTTATTGGAAAACCATACAGAACTGAGACAAGGATGTTTAGGCACCTCAGCAGCCAAAACTGTATTGCTTGATATCTTACTTTCAATTGGAATTTGTTCAACTTCCTTTCTGGGCTCTTCTATGATCTTGGTGGATTATCAGCCGAATCTCTAGCACATGAGGAATATTTTCTTTTTCCCAATTAAGGGCTGCCAGTCATGGTTTTGGCAGAAGGGAAATCTTGTATTAGAACACCTGGATACAGGAGAGACAGCATTTATGGGTCAGGAAAGGAGTTAGCATCAAAGGAAATGTTGATGGATAGTGTCCAGAAGGAACCTAAACTCCAGGGGACTGAGGAAGAACACTGACTTAGTCAATATCTTTAAATCTCTAGGGTTGCAAAGCAAATTGAATTTTATATTAATTAATAATTTGACCATACCAAGAAATCTGAAGCATCATCTCTCCATGAATTGTGTGCATGCAACTCTCTTGTCCAGCATAATCCTACCGCTTCACTAAAGTGCTATACTTTTTGGCTGTTGCCACATCTGAGTAACATAGGAATGAAGTCCTTGCATGATAGCACTTGGCTCATGTTTTAGAGGAGGTCGAATGTTAAGTACCAAAACACTTTTAGCTACTTTCATGCTGAGGCTATAGCATTTAAAACAACCTATTTATTCAGATTAATCTAACTTTTCCCAATCTGGTGCTCTCCAGATGTACAGACAGCTGGGGGAGCATGATGCAGTATATAATAGTTGCAAACTGAGTCACATACATGTGAGAGCACACAAGTGATTCTTCAGAGTAAGCTTTTGGAGCAATTTCTTCAGTGTAGAATGTAGGAGACCTCCAAGGTCTCTTCCATCTCTGTTATTCTGCTATTCTGAATCATGCTAAAGCTTCCTACAAGTACTCTTTTTGGCTGTCACGGTCATGAAATCCCTCCCCATCGTTACAGGATGTCATACCTAGTTTTCTGGCATACTTTCCCTCCACACAACCATTTAAGCTAAATGTTAAATTTATTGGACCATTTCCTATAAATCTATAGATCAGTCCTGCCATCTTTTACCTGCAGTTTCTAGCCACACTGAAGGTATGTGGGTGTGTATTGCCTTTTCTACCTAGTCCTGAAATATCTCTAATCTAATCTAATCTAATCTAATCTAATCAACGTCTACAGTGTGTTATGGGGGTAGAAGGAGGAGGAGAATTCAAAGTAGAATTTGCTCAGAGCACAGATTGGGCAGAATAAAATATCTGATTCTTTGGAAGGGCTACCTAGACACTAATCATTCTTGGGAAGTGGCAGATGATGTTCATACTCTAAATCTGTATCAGGGCCATTTGCAATATCAGCACAACCCCAGACTACCTTATCATACAATCAAGCTGTTGAGGAAAGATTTGTTTGGAAACACATTTGTGAGAAAGAAGAGAGGCTGCTCTTCGGAAGAGTTATGAAAGATGGGATTTTTAATTTAAAAAAAATCAAAGATTTGGTAATACCCCTATTTCAGCTGTCTAGTTTTGGAAGAAATAAGGATAGATAAATCTGAAAAGGGGAAGATCTCATCAGCTTCAGCTGAAAAAGAAATGGAAAGAGGAACACATCTGTCTCCAAACCGTTTATCCACCTCCTTCACCCAATAACCAGATGGAGAGAAGGGCAGAAATTCTTGATACATCCAGATTCAGAGGGGGAAGAGAAGGAGCAAAAAAGGGAAAGGTGTTGGTGTAAGGAAGCTGGCAAGGAAGGAACCAACAGTTCAAACTCTACAGAGAAGTATTATGTCAATGTCCTCCCAAAGTCATCAAAGAACAGCCAACATTCATTGACTTACACTCATATTCATTGAAAATCCTAGAATTTAAACTCAGAAGCAGACCTATATAAAGACTTTGACTTCAATATAATGCAATGGTCAAAGGTTACCTGTGTATATGGCTTCATTCTGGTCTGCAATGAAGAGCCTACGCTTACCATGTCTTGATGAGGAGACTTTTGGCTAGTACATCTGTTCCTGAATAAAGGGATAAGTGTCCAGAAAGCCAAAATTTACAGCTGTGACGGCATGAAGCCCGACAAGCCTGGCCAAACTTCAGATGGAATTTATTTTGGAGCATGGCAAAGAGCCAAGAATTGGAGCAAATTTTCACTGACCTTTCATCCAACAGATTTTTTTATAGAAGACTGGCATTTTGACAGCTGAACAAATCATATAGAATATAGCATCTCATCATTCTTTATAGATAGGTGAATATGTGAAGCAGCTGTACAAAGCAACAAATTGTTTAACATAATCATAGATAGTTGGTAACAACTCAGGCTATCAAACAATATCATGAGTTCTTTTTCTTTGGAGGTAAAAAAGAGATTTGTGAAAACCAATATTAATGATGTATTAGAAAATTATGTGAGCCCAAAGTGAGGTAGCTCTTAAAGTAATGCTTTAAAAAGTATCAGGAACTAGTATTTTTTGAAGGTATTACATACTTAGATTTTACAAATGAGAAATTGGTAGGAGTACTACTTTTTTCCCCAAAAAACATAGTTATATTTTAATATATACTTAAATGGGATAGTATACCTTATTGTGATGATAAGTAATCATTATTTTAAATATTCTTCAAGATATTTAATTTATTAAATTTTTAATGCCACCCAGTTCAAAACAACTCTGGGTAGCATATGATGTTAAAAATAAGTAAAAAAACAACAGCACATGAAAATCTGTTTTTTTAAAGGGAAATCCTTTCAATGTATGTTTTATTTTGATAAAAACAGCATCTGAAACCCATGAAAATCATTCTGACTCTGCAAAGATGTATATTTCAATAGCATTCTTTCATTACAAATAGGGGGGAAATGAAAACTGAGAAGTTGCAGGAAGCTGACTTCCCAAAAATCTCATATGCAAAAAAATACTTGTAAAATGCAGGCATATGTGATGAGCAAAAATGGCACTGAAAGTTTTATAGGAAATTGCCAATTATTTGTAAAGCTTTGAAACTGAAAACCAGACTAATGCTCAGTATGTGATTCCCTTATATCTTTGCCCTTATGTAATTCTATGTAGTATAAATATATACTGATGGTGCTTTGTATATGAGATTGTAGTATATTTTTATACTTTGTAAATTTAAAATGTCTGTATAATTTTCTTCTGTGCAAAAACAGATGATTATACAGTTTTGATCTTATGACTTGGCTACATTACAACCTCAAGATTTTTTCTGTGAATGATGGGTCATCAGTTAAGGAGAGATAATTTTTCTTCCTCTGCATTTACAGATGTTAGAAAGGGGGGAGATTGCTTCATTATGGAAAAAAAAACCAGTCCTTACAAAATAAGAATAGTAAGCCAGGTTTAAATGCTAGTTAGATGGCAAGAAGAAAAGACAACAATCGTTACATTATATGCTCATTAGCTGAAATACTTCATTAGAAAGGATTTTGTTGTTTGGAGATAGCCTGAGACTATCCATTTGTCTATTATACAGTAATATAAAATACTGAAAGGCTATTTAAAAATAAGTCCTATTTAAGGTTTACTTTAACAATTTAAAAGATCTACAAAATACATGTCTGCAGTAACATAAATTGATGAGATGGAGTAAATAAATATGACTCCAAAGTTGCATTAGCTCCCAAAATCTTTTGGAGAAAAATTGGGACACATCTCTGGCATCTATTGCTAAAAACTGACAGTACTGTTCTGCCATTTTGAGGCAAATTGTAGTATAAGCCTTAAAATAGGATTAGCGTAATTAATAGAAACAAACACAGAGATAACTTCTGTTATCACACAGGCACACACACAAAACAAATTTTAAAAAAAAACTCTTTAAAAAATCCATGGATGGGGGAAACAGATTTGGATTATACAAATCTGAATGATTTCCAGGTAATAGCTAAGATAGCAATATTTGCTCTCATCTAGAGGTCAGACAAATTCTTACTTTCCAGATCTAGTAGCCGTGATATGGCTCCATCCAATTTATATCATTCCATTACCAATGGGATCCTCAGCAATACAAAAGGCTCCTTGCTCTGATGAAGGTGGAACGACAGCAGTCTGCACCCAATTTGGAAGGACATAATCATTACAGCCCTCGACTTACAACCATTCATTTAGTGACCATTTAAAGTTACAACGGCACTGAAGGAAGTGACTTATGACCGTTTTTCACAGTTTCAACCTTTGTAACATCCCCGTGATCATGTGATCAAAGTTCAGATGCTTGGCAACTGGTTTTCATATTTATGACCGTTGCTGTGTCCCAAGATCACGTGGTCACCTTTTGCAACCTTTGGACAAGCAAAGTGAATGGGGAAGCCAGATTCACTTAACAACCAGATTACTAACTTATCAATTGCAGCGATTAACAACTGTGGCAAGAAAGGTGGTAAAATGGGGCAAAATGCACTTAACAACAGAAAATTTGGGCTCAATTGTGGTTCTAAGTTGAGGACTACCTGTACAAGAGAGGCAGTTTGGTGCAGTAGTTAAAGCATCAGGTTTATTAGGCAGACCTATCAGGGATTCTTATCATGGACACTATCAGGGAGACTAGCAATTCTGGTCCCACCTTAAACACAAAGCCAGTTGGGTGACCTCAGGCCAGTCATTTCTCTCAGCCCAAGCAACAAGGCAATGGCAAAGCACTTCTGAAAAACCTGGCCAAGAAAACTGCAGGGACTTGTTCAGGCAGTTTCTGAGAATCAGACGTGATTGAATGGAGGGGGGAAAAATCCCATTACAATCAGTGGCTCTCAAGTCCAATAAATTCTCCAATTCATGAATGTGGATTGATTGTGGGCCAAGCAGGGTTTACCATGAATTTCCTGGTGTCACAACACCGTTTGTGGTATAATCTTTTATTTTGGAGGTAACCTAAGACTAATCAATAAATAGGCCTCAAAAATAATGGTAAACCTTTTGAAAAAACCCTAGTTCTGATAGGAAGTGAAAAGAATTTTTAATTCCAATTTGACTCGGAATGTTGTGCTTTTAGCTGCTAGCATAAACAAGTAATCTGATCTACAGACCTTTCAGCAGCTCTCGTGTACTTGTATCTTTTGTTACATGGACTGCAAATTATGCATACCAATAAATGGGTAGATTAAGTTACTTGTTTATGAAATATACTATTTACTCCTTATCAGGTCATATTTACTGCCAATTTAATAGGATCTATAAAATGAAACATGATCAATATTACTTAACAATGGCAAACAATGTCCAGTGGAGAAAATGTATTAGCATTGGTCCACAAGTACATGCATTTGTTTCTATGGAGCTTGTATGTGTTCATGTGAAATCAGTGTGGAGTTTATATGATGCAACCAATAGCAGATTAGACCTGAGTTTGTAAAGGTTTAAGATTGCCACTTAACCAAGAAGCTCATCTACTTAACAAAATCCACTTTAGATAAGATGATGAGATGAGGTGAGGTGAGAGGGAGGGAGAGGGAGTCAAGCTATTTTTCAAAGCGCCTGAAGGCAGGACAAGAAGCAACGGATGGAAACTAGAACTAAGGAGAAACTTCCTGACAGTTAGAACAATTAACCAGTGGAACAACCTGCCTCCAGAAGCAGTGAATGCTCCAACACTGGAAGTTTTTAAGAAGAGACTGGATAGCCATTTGTCCGAAATGGTATAGGGTTTCCTGCCTTAGCAGGGGGTTGGACTAGATGACCTCCAAGGTCCCTTCCAACTTTATTATTATTATTATTATTATTATTATTATTATTATTATTATTATTATTATTATTATTATTATTATTATTATTATTATTATTATTATTATTATTATTATTATTATTATATAATAGCCCTGGGAATCCAAGGTTATTGAGCTCAGAGTTGATAAAGATTTGGCAGGCTGGAGAGCTGGGGAGAAAGCCCAAGCTAATTGGGGAATGTGATTTATGACAGTTAATTGGAGGAGGGAATTGTGCTTTGCTACTTTGTGCCCAGGGGAGGGGAATTCAGTTTTTGGCTTTAACTATGTAGTGCTGATACTTTGTTTCTCGAATAAAAGAGTCTTTAAGGTAAACAATGTCTCGAAGTTCTTTTGAAGAGTTTCATCTGTCGGAACCATGACAAATGCTTTTTAGGACACAGACATATACACCGTGGTGGCATATCCCTCAACATTTGTATGTTGGTTATCAGTGACTGCTTCCTTAAACATGCTCCAATCCGTGCACTCAAAGCAGTCTTGTAATGCTTCTATAGCTCCCCCTGTCCAAACCCTCACCTGCTTTACTGTGGGTTTCACTCTGGCTACATGGTTACTATAAGAAAAAATCCTGAACTGTAGAATTCTGAACCTGCTTGAATTTAGTTTAACTTCCAATTATCTTAGAAGATAAACTTTTCCTCAAGGGATCACTATAATTTGGGGGGGGGGATTTATTTCATTAAATGAAACAAAGAAGAAAAGAAAAAGAAGTGGTGGATGAGGAAAGGAAAGAAGGAAAGGAAAGGAAAGGAAAGGAGCAACCACAAAATGATATTCTCTCTCTCTCTCTCTCTCTCTCTCACACACACACACACAGAGAGAGAGAGAGAGGGAGAGAGAGAGAGAGAGAGAGAGAGATTTATGCAATAGTTTTGATAAAGGATTATGGTATTTCATTGTAATAAATTGTGGAAAGAATCCAGAGGAAAAAATATTTTGGGAAATATTAAAAAGGCAGAATATATTTCTCCAAAGGAATAATGGAGAAAATCTTTAAAAGGCAGAAACTTCTCCCTCCTCCCAGCCAGAAAACTCAGCAGAAACCAGCTTTTAGAAATGCAGATGTAATAATCCATTCAGGAAGGTTGGGGCCAGGAAGCTAGAAGCTATGAGACTAGGAAGACAAATACCTCTAAAATCTATATACCCCACCCAAACTTTAAAAGACATGACCTTTGGGGACATAGTAGGATTATCCCACCAATACCAAAGGGGCACACTCAGACTCAGATCAAAGTACATGTACAGGAAATACAAAGCCTCAAACAGGAACAGGAAACAAACTCAAGAGTCCCAGTAGGTATAAAAACTCACCACTCCCAGCAATAGGTGGTCAGCTTTCCCAGAGCCACGTTTCTGTCTGGCTCTGCTCTTCAATAAATCACAACCTTCTTTCTAAAGCAGTCTCCATTTTGTTTATTCCCAGCTTAGACTGGACCCTGATGAAGACTTTTCATTCAACAAAGTCATGCATAATCTGTGTCTAGGATCTCTATTTTCAGTTAATTCTTTAGAATTAATATTTGTTTCACTTTAAAAGCTAACAAATATATGAAAGCAGAGGCCTTTGTGGGTTGCAGTTTACTATTATTTGTTGGGGGGGAAAGGCTAGCTTTACAAACCATGGATTGAAACTGCTTTCCAAGAAACCATCATCAAGACAATTTGCTAGGTTTGGCTTACACAGAAAACTATAATTGATCAAAACATTTACAGCCTCTGTATATTTACCATGTACTGTACATACATTCTGTACAGCTTTATGCATCTGAGAAAGTTAATTCTTGCTCATGGAATTTCATGCCACAAAACATTTCTTTCCATATTTATGATTCTATTAAACAATGTTCTTATATTCTAACAATATAGAGTTCCCCTTTTAAAGATTCCCCCACTGCAGAAGCTCATCTATCTAATATTCAGGAGAGTGTACATGGCCTTCAAACTACAAAATGCATTTCCAAGTATATGCATTCAGCTTTCATTCTCCCACTATCCATGAAAATGGCAAAGCCACCTCTCTATCACAAAGCTTCTCTTAGCTGAAAGAATGCTAACTTCAGCTATTCTAATTTGTTTTGTTTTACTTGCCTTTGTTTTCATTTAATTATTTTAATTTTAAACTATATAGTATAATTTAATTGCTAGAAGTCAGTCTAAGTGTTGCATAAACCTAAAGGCAGGTTATAAATGTAATTAAAAACATCAGTTGAATTGAAAGTGATTGCACTACTGGCTACTTCAAAAGTCTTTTCAGAAAAGAAAAAAAAGACAAATTATTATAAAGGATACTTAGGTACCCTCAGTTTTATGTGGTGAAATTTTTAGCAATGTGTTCATTTGAACAATTCTATGAAGTAGTACTTCAGTTTGGTGTTGAGGGGAATAGATAGAAGTACATTCAGAGTAGATTGCACATACATGTTTTTCAAAGTGTTAATGTGTTAATCTGCTGGTTACTTGATCCAGGCAAAATGCCATGATATTCTACATGAGGAAAATACCATGGTGGCTGGAAGTTTCACATAAATATTACCCACTGTGTTTCCCCATTTGAAGTGTTGTACTTGTCTGTTAAAACCAACATGCTGAAAAGAGTGTTTGGAGATAAGCAATATTATTACATTTAGATTTATGAACTCTAGATAAAAAAAACTTCATTTTAAATACACGGAATACCAAGCTCATTCTTTCATTTGCTGCCTGTGAATAATTCAACCATGCCTTGCAGCAATAAAGAACACACTATAACACATTTTTTTACCATAACATTAGTAAATGTCCAATAACATTAGGCTGTCAGTCGAGTATAGAGTCCAAACAGTGAGCAGGTGAAAGAACAGACTGGGCTAAGAGGAAGGATCTTGATTTACAGTGAAAGAGACCTCAAGCTAAATAAAGTAGTTCATCCATCATCCAGAGAAGTTCATTATACAGAAAATAATCTGTTACTGAAGAAAAGTAATTTTGAACGGTCTGGCCACACGTGCTGCTTCTATTTGCAACAGAGGTCTCATCAAACAAATGGCTAGGTTTTATCCTTTTGTATGCACAATACAGCACAATTCTACACACTGTCCTTGGTAAGGAATCACAAATGTACAGAATATATGCAGACTGTGAAGCCACCAGCCATCTAACACACAGCCTCTCTTACCCAGACTTTTTCTTCCTATCAATTGGATTGAGCAAGTGCCACCCCTGGCTTCACAGGAACATATAGCCAAACCTGCCTCAAATGGAAGGAACTGCAGCCAGGGGAAGAAGAGTTAACTTAACCTTCAGCTCTTCCTCAGTGGCAATTAGATGTGAGAAATTTAAATACTCATGTGTAATTACAATGAGAGAGTTCACAGCTGGGATATAGAGGAGGGTCATAAATGCCATTGTGTATGAACTATGTTCAGTAGAAGGTGAACAGGTAAAAACTTGGCACTTTAATGACTCTCTCCCATGAGTAGTTTTCCCTGCCACTTAAACTACACACACAGTATTTATTTATTTATTTATTTATTTATTTATTTATTTATTTATTTACTTACTTACTTACTTACTTACTTACTTACTTACTTACTTACTTACTTACTTACTTACTTACTTACTTACTTACTTACTTTTCCATCTTTATTGTTTTCATAAATCACTCAAGGCAGTGAACATACTGATATTCCTTCCTCCTCCTATTTTCCCCACAACAACAACCCTAGGAGTTGGGTTGGGGTGAGAGAGAGACACTGACCCAAAGTCACCCAGGCAGCTTTTATGCCTAACATAAGACTATAACTCACTGCTTCCCAGGAAAAACAGTCCAGTTGCCTTTTGAAAAAGCGCCTTTTACCTGGATCACCGAGAATCTTCATAGACATTCATCATCTCCCAGTTTCTAACCTAGTGCCTTAATCACTACATCAAACTGGCTCATTAATCACACAATATTATATGCAAACAAGGACTGGGGTCATGCAAATTCTCATTTTTTCTCACTCGTCCTTGGAAAACCAACTTGCATTTTCATTAATTTTTAGAGATGAATGAAACTTGCTTGCATGCGTGGCCTACAGATGGTTTTTTTTTTTCTATTTTGGCAGTATTGGGGCAGTTGTAGCAGTGCCACTGCTCAGCAGTTTGACCTTCTTCCAAGCCAGTTCCAGTCAGTGTTGGTTGAGGGAAGAAGAGAGGTCGAACTATAGACTTCTGCAATGCAGGGAGCTCAGGGCTTAATTGTCTCTCCACTTGTATTTAACATTTGCATGAAGTGCTGGGTGAAGTTATTTGTTGGCACGATGGCACCCAATTAAATATCATAATGATTCTCAGTTGTATATCTCTGCTTCTAATTGTCCAAATGATGCAATCAAAGTCCTTTTTCCAATATCTAGAGGCTATAGAGCCTGGATAGCACGGACAGATTCCAACTTAACTTTAGTAGGAATAAATGACTATGATTTTCAAGGAATCCTAGATCTGGAAATGTTCCATATTTGATTAATTCATTTTTCATTTACAGCAAATTCTATAACTCTGCCGTCTGTAATTCCACAGCATTATGTTTTCTTATTAACTTTTGTCCCAGGCTAATATTATATTTCAGGAACGGTTCAACTAAAATCTGCTGGGAAAAAACCTGCTAATAGAAATATTATGAAGCAATTAATGACATTGACAAATTATACTTTTTTCCATTTGAATTTCTTAAAAAGGAAATGAAGCATAAATCCATGTAAAATCCATAAAAAATATTGCATTCTGTTCTAAAACATTGCCAACAAAAATGCAAAAGATAGTGCTTTAACAGATTAGAGTTTGGGGTCTGTCACAGCTCTGTGCAAAATGATTTTACATTAAAGTATAACAGCTTCCATTAATTAGGTATATTCTTCATTCCCCTTCCAGCGTTTATTGTATTTACCTGAAAGGAAGACAATACTGAATTTAAAATGATTTCCCTAAGAGAAGCTGATAAAAGATACAAACGCAAGCCTCCATCCTAAGCAATGTCCAGTTTCTTATCATGGCCTCCACTTCAAAATCCAGGAACAGTTAAGCAACAAGCACTCCCAAACTACAAATCTGCATTTACTTGAGGGCATACAACCTCATCTAGAGAAGGCATCACTTCGTTCTGAAAATAAAAGTTATTTACTTACTAACAGACCCC
Organism: Azemiops feae; assembly: GCA_023970755.1. Lineage (NCBI taxonomy): Eukaryota > Metazoa > Chordata > Lepidosauria > Squamata > Viperidae > Azemiops > Azemiops feae. The sequence goes on along the minus strand of JALGBA010003980.1, from coordinate 1,144,157 downwards.
CAAGCTTTAGTTTCAGTTGTTTTCTCTCATCCACTTCACTGTCCAGGTTAGGCGTTCAAAAGTGCAGCCCAGTTTCCAGAAAAAGCTAATCCCAAGCATTGTTGTGTTGATTGGCAACCTCAGCCTTCAAGACATTTCAGAAAAATCATTTTTGTACATGTGAAATTTGGGGACAGAGACAAGATCAGATGAGGCTTTATAAATCTCTACTCCAAGCAGTCCAAATTCCACAAGCCGCTCAGTCAAGCAGGAAACACAGTCCACCCAGCCTCATAATATTTGGTTCCATTCAGACACTTAGCTGATCATTATACGGAGATTTCATGGTCTTCTGAATGGCTTCAAAAAGCATCTTTCTCCTTCCAGAGTTAGTATCCCAGAGACAAGTTCATAATCCTTGAAAAAGAGCAGGAGAGAAGAACAGATGCAACTTCTCCAGCAGGAAGAAATAAAAGGCAGCAATTATAGCCAAGAAAATGAAGTAGTATAGTTGTATTTGTGACACAGGGGACATTTGTGGGTCACAAATGATGCAAATCTTAGGGAATGGAGCCACATGGTACTCACTGTCCATTGTAACTCAACAGAGGATGCCTCCATTGATAAGCATCAAACGGAAGTGCCCGACCTAGAATAGCTGCTCAGGCACTTCATTATATGAGAAAATGGAAGAAAGAATAGCTTAGGCCACTCCCTGCTTTCTTTCACTTGTTCATTAATATAATTATACTTATTCCTTGTAAATATATAAACCTGGCATGGCCAATTAACAATCAAAAGACTGACTTTTTCTGAGGGGTCCTTGGTGCCTTCTGAGCTTGGTTGTTTTCTTGCAGACATTTCCTTACCTAAGCTAGCTAAAATTATCAATGTTAATAATAGTACTAACACTGATGATGTAACCTAGTTTGGCTAATGAAAAGTTTGCAAGAAAACAACCAAACTCAGAAAGCACCAAGAACCCCTCATTTCAACTCTGAGTTAAAAATATTCTCCTTTATTGTTATTGATCTTTTCTTTCCAATTCAGAGGCAGCATCCATGAACTGCAATCATACAAAGCAGACAATGTTGGTAATATGTTACGTTCTAAGATATGGAGGAATATATGGATGGATTTAGGCAATTTGCCTCAGAAAGTGGCAGCATTTGGCCCACCAAGTCTAGGCTAGGAAGCCTAACTGAGACCTAGTTAGCATTTCGTTAAGGGAGTACCAGGGAACGACAGAACTAAAGGTAAAGCTGGGGATCTGAAGAGAAAACAAATTCTCTGGAAGAAAACAATTACCACTTCCACACTGTTGCCAAGAAACCTGCTTGGAGGTGTCCACAAAGTTAGCAGGAATCAAATGCAACTTTTATAGGCAAGTTAAATATACAGCAAATGGAACAATATTTACAAATCTATCAGGAAAAACAGGCAGTTTTCAGCTGGGCCATATGGAGCCGCCCTAGGCTACATTGCAATCTGTTTGTGTTTTGTGCCAAACAAAATCTTGGGTTGTATTATAATCAAGGAAAAGCTGGGCTCCTCTGTCAACCATTCATTGCAAAGATTCTTGAACTTCACAGCAGAGGCCTAGAGAAGAAACAAAGACTGCTAAGGAAATATTGCAGTTGGTGGCCCCAAAAAATGAACCCTCAGTGAGAGGTGAGTTGGCTATCAGAACAAAAGAACATAAAGGCAGGAGAGTTTCAGACATACTGTGATGTCTGTTCATTGTGACCTGGGGTTAAAGCAACCCCCAACTCTGTCTCAACAATAGCATAAAGAACAAGGGAAATAGACTCACCTTTTCTCATTTTCTCACAAAGGAAGAAAACTCCATTAAGCTGAGGAAATAGCTCAGGAAGGAGGAGAAAAGATGTAGATACATGGATTTGATCAGAACTTAGACCAGTAACGTTTAAGAGGCTTGAACTTCAACTCCCAGAATTCCCCAGTCAGCATGCTGGCTGAGAAATTCTAGGAGTTGAAGTCCATACTCCTTAAAGTTGCTGAGGTTGAGAAACACTGAACTAGACCAAACATGAAGGCGTAGAAATGCAATTCTATCACTGTGGAACAACAAAAATCAATAAACCACTTATTGATTGCCCTTACGGTTTTACAAAATATGGAAAGACTAACATTCTAATACTTTTCCATGCCCTCTTCTCACAGTGCTAAGTAGAAAGAAACACACACTTCTGGAATTGGCACATGCATGATTCAAATAATTCAAGGAATATCCAACATTGCCCACCATTTGATAATGCAAGATGGTGACTATGCATGATTTAGGGACTGTGGTTAGTAAACTTTTTCAGATAAATTTGTCAACTGTAGGCATAAGGCTGCCTGTCACTAAAGGAATAGACTTAATGGAACTGGAAGAATCTGCCAGCGTAAACAGAAATATATAATATAATAGGCTTCTGTAGGTCATGCAATGCTAATAGAAAACTCACAGAGGCAATGGATTTAAGCTTGACCCCTTAATCTTAAAAGGTGTTGAATAAACATGTTTTGCCTTAAAGATACATATTAGGGGTGATGGTAAAATTGGGGGGGGGGAAAGGTATTGCAAGAAACATATTTGAAAGGGTTTTTATATTTTTTGATTTTTTACAAAATGTTGTTCATCTACAAATGCGTCCGTTTGGTATAGCGGTAAAGGTAGAAAGCAAGAGATTGTGAATTCTAGTCCCACCTTAAGCAAGAAAACCGGCTGGGTGACTTTTGGCCAGTCACTCTCTCTCAGCCCAACTCACCTCACAGAGTTGTTGTGGGGAAAATGGGAGATGAAGGAGTATTAGGTATGTTCACCACCTTGAGTTATTTATAAAATAATCAAGGTGAGATTAAAAAAATCTAATAAACAAGCAAATAAAGAAAGAATATGTATATTTCTGGTTTGCCTTGGGAAAAGAGAGCTTGTGTTCAGTAATGTCCTACACAGAGAAGTTGGATTTTTTAAAAAAATTAATGCTAAAAAGCAACTGTTCCCAGCAGCTGCTTAGAACAGCAAGCCCCCCCCCCCGCCCCAGTAAAAGCCTGACAAACTGCACAGTCTCTTAAGAAAATAACCCTTACAAGAAGTGTGTGGTCATTGGTGCACCTGCAAAGGAGGCTTGTCCAACAGAAAGTGTCTGCTCATGTCAATGAGAACAATTCATGGATTCATCCTAGAAGCTTTTTTTTTTAAATGGCCACATTTACACAGATGTTAATCCCTGGAGTGCAAACCCCAGAAGAATAACCCTTCTGTAATCCAAAGAGCATGAGAAAATGAGTTCAGATCAGGAAAGCTATTAATTTTCATGTGTATTTAAGCAAGCCGTTATTTTCCCTGATGTGCATATATTGATAGGCTGTCGTTAATATTCCTAGGGCATTACTTGGAACAGTATCATTCCACAGAAAATAATATATTGTTTTCCGTGAATGATGCCATAAGCATTTTTTGAAAGAAACTTGAGCTTACTTCCAGCTGGGGAATTTTATTGCCTTTACTGTACTTGTGAATGAATTCATCAAGGCAGAGAGATAATACTAGGGATTTTATTTAGTGTCAAAGTCCTGTCAGCATTTTGACCCGGGAAGCCGTTTTGATATCAAATGTACCACAAATGGTATATTTTACTCACAATACAGAATATTCCTCACAGTAAAGAATATACTGTATTCCTCATAATACAGGCCTGTCAGCTTATAAAATTGCAGTGGGATGCTCCATAGTTGTGTAGTTCTGTTGAATAAATAGAACTGCATCTGTTTAGGAGGACTGTGAAACAGTTTGAAAAAAATTTAGTGGAAGAATAAAAGAAACAAACAGCCACCATGGAACTGGGTTTTGCCTTCTCTGGCTATGTTTTTTTTAAACAGGATTCTCCCACTGCAAAGAATTTCCTGAGATATCATAGATTAGCAAACTGTTTGAGACCCAGAAAGAAATTTAATCTGGGAGGTCCAAGCTTTCCTCATTATACTCCCAGGTGCAGCTATGTTATGCCTCGTATTGTCTCTTTCTGATGCTGGAATTCCAGTTTCAAAATAGATTGGTCTCAGAGGCACAAAGGCAAAATGGAGTTTTCCAGGATTAGATTTCTCCTTCCAGAGCTAACAGTGTTGTTCCATTCTTCAGCAATACTGACTCTGAGACAGTCTAAATGAATTTGTGTGGTGGGATGTTTATATCCATTCACACAGAGACATGGCATGTGTGAGCATGTGTAGATGTGTATATGCGGGTTAGGGTTACAAACAGAAACATAGATCTATATAGATTTATGTATGTTGGCATAAAAATGAATCTGAAATATACATACAGTACATCTTAAAAAGTCACTCAAACTAAGTACCATTCTTTTGAATTTGGATGCAGTAAAGAAAAAAATGATGAAAATTAACTGTAATCTGTTACGAGTTATAGAATATGTAGAATTAATATTTCCAGAAAAGAGGCCCACACATATTCTTCCAAGACAACAGTTTTGCATCTTCTTGTCTTGTAGCTCAATTCTGAATGACAAAACAGGCCTGTAATTCCTGGAGTTAGTTCTATTCAAGACTAGAGTTTGTTTTGCTTTAACTGAAACAGCAAAAAAAAAATATTGTTTGATTTTTAAAATTTGCAATAAAAAGACTTTCCTTGTAATCCATTAGTGTCTTGGGTCTTTTATCTATTAAAAGTGGTATATGGGATATAACTTATTTAAAATCAGATAAAGCTTCCTTCGACTAGAATCAATCTGTCTGATACCAGCAACTGGGGAATGTGTAGTTCTGTCTGTGCCAAGGTGACTAATGTGTTGGCAAAAAGATTGCTGAGGGGTACTGAGCTCTTTCCTACTCTCTTGCAAGCTGGATGAATATGTTTCTTTTGGGTCCTGAGCCCCATCCAGTCTGTAGGTCACAGGTTGCCGACCCCTGTTCTTAGTCATCCCTGTACACATAGCATGATGTGTATATCATTGTTTATCATTGGCTAACAGTACGATGAGCTAAACAAACTTCTTCCACAGTAAGCAATATTATACAAAATGCAAGAAAAAAAGAATGAATAGAGGAGGACAAAATAAATCAAAAGCAGGAGATAATGAAATATAATTTACCCCAAATACCATTCATAATACCTCACTATAGGTTTCCATCCTTGTAACCATCCCTGCTTCCATCTCATTTATATACCATTTCCTTTTGTTTATCAAACTTCTCTTCAGTCCCAGACAACTATGATTTTCTCAACTTAGTCTTCCCCTTTCTTTTAGCCCATTCACTCATCTCTCACATATTTATTTTTTGCATTTAATCTTCATTTATTTTCTGTATAGTATCAAATCTCCTATATACTTCTTCATTTTGGTCTCTCCCATTTGGATTCAAACCACATTTGTTCTTCAACCATTGAATGAATCTTTTCTTACCTTCCTACATACACTTCTTAAATTATCCATTCTCAATGTATACAATTTATTTTTCTGTTTTTCCTGCATGATCAAATCGGTTTCATATAAGAAAACAGGCAGACAGACAAATATTCTTATACAGATAGTCCTCAACTTACAACCACAATTCAGTCCAAAATTTCTGTTGCTAAGTGGGACATTTGTTAAGTGAATTTTGCCCCATTTTATGCCTTTTCTTGCCACAGTTGTTAAGTTAGTAACAAGGTTGTTAAGTAAATCTGGCTTCCCCACTGACTTTGCTTGTCAGAAGTTCACAAAAGGTGATCACATGACCTCGGGACATTGCAACCATCATAAATCTGAGTCAGTTGCCAAGCATCTGAATTTTGTTCACATGACCATGGGGATGCTGCAACGGCTGTAAGTGTGAAAATGGTCATAAGTCACTTTTTTCAGTGCCATTGTAACTTCAAACAGTCACTAAATGAACTGTTGTAAGTTAAGGACTATCTGTACTCAGCCATTTTTACTTCGTTCAATAAAAATCATTTTAAACTATGCATGTCTTAACATTTCTCATTTTTACATCTTTAACATTCGCCCAAAGTATACAAATTCATTTACGTGCTCTCATGCTTTCACTATTTAAAACTTGCAGTCATTCACTCAGTACATTCATTTTTAGGTCAATATTCCTCAATTCATGAAAAGCAAACTAACATTCCCCTCAAATCAGTATCACTTCATCTGATGCTGTTGTTGTGCTGCCTACTAGTTCCTTACAAACATAGGTTAAATAGAGTCCTTTTTGCTTTCATCACGTTTGTCTTTTATATGTCGTCCTTGCCTTCCACCAACTTGCTGCTCAAGCAGCTGCTTCAAGAAGAGGTGGTCATATAGACACGTGAAGAAACACAACTGTGTGACTTCTTGACTCAGGAGCGGTGTCTTATGGTTTCATGACAAACTTCTTAAGCATGGATACAGCCATACTGAGCTAATTGATCTTATCTTCTTTGAATTCCAAGAGAATATGGAACTCTGAAGAGAACAAAACCTTGGCAGACCAACATTATGCCCTGGATAAAGCTTCGGGGCAACATGCATGCCTGTCAGTTCTTGCTTGTGGAAGTGGCCTGTGTTAAGGTAAGGAGATTTAAATTACATTAAGGAGGGGATGATGTACCCAGTAGATTAGAGATCCCCAACTTTTTGGGCACCAGGGACCGGTTCCATGGAGAAAGGTTTTTCCACAGACCGGAGAGTGCGTGGTTTTGTGTGCTGCTGGAATTACATGGATGGGGCTTTGCTTGTTTGTGCAGCCCAGTTGCTGGCATGCCGCGGCCCGGTAACGGTCCATGGACCGGGGGTTGGGGACCCCTGCAGTAGATGCTTCCTCCCTAGAGCAGTAGCAGCCAGGGCTCCCATTCTGACATGGAATTCTCCATGGTATCCCAAGCATGCAAAGCACTCTGAGAGGAAAGTGAGATGGCAGACACATTCTTCCTTTTGGGCAGCCAAAGCCAGAGTCTCTTATGCACCAACCAGCATTCTGAGAAAGGTGTTTTTCCAGGCAAGTGACATGGTAACCTGCACAAGTCCCCCTTTCAAAGGCCCATTTTGAAAGCTATGCATCAAAACATCTCTAAAACATGCACAATATGTACACACATAAAGCTGAAAAAGCAAAAGTAGTATTTCTCAAAGAGACATCTCTGTACACTGGTTTTAATTGGTTGGTTGAAATTTAGCTTTTGTGAATGTGGAGCTTAGTCTTAATGTTGGTTTGATTGTTTTGTTGAGATTTTTAATCTTGTGCCTGGTTGATACTAAGGTCAGGATGCATTTAAGAAATGGATAAAACTACTTGTGTCAGATTTCTTGTTGGATGGTAAATTTGTTTCTTTGGTGCTTGTATTTTTGCTGATGAGCTTCTGGTGTACTTACTTAAGTATTCTAAATATATCAAAATCTGGCAATATGGTAGTAAGTATGCTTTTTATTGGTTTGTTCTTTAAATAGTATTATTCAAGTAGTTAATTGTCCCTACTTCCACCATCCCTTCTTTCTTTTCAGGCAGCCTAGCCAAAGCTGTGCAATGTTTAAAGAAATATCTCTTGATATTATAGTCATGGAAGGGGCTGCCTGAGATGAAACGTTCAATTCAGGGGATACTAAATAATTGCTAATTTAAAAGAGCTGTTAAGAATAATTCCTTCTCCTAGATCAGTGATGGCGAACCTTTTAGAGACTGAGTGCCCAAACTGCAACCCAAAACCCAGTTATGCATCGTCGAGTGCCGGGTGGGTGTGGCCCATTGGCTGGGTGTGGCCAATTGGGTGGGCGTGGCCAATTGGGTGGGCGTGGCTGCGGTGGTAACGGCAGACTGGGTGGGACTAAAAAGTTCAATCAATCAATTTCAACTTTGCAAGATCTTTTTTTTTCCTGCGAGAAGTTGAAATTGACTGATTGAACCTTTTTTTTTTTTGCACACGGCGACGGAGGCCTAAAGCGAAAAGGTTTTATAAAACCCAGCTGAAGGCCTAGGACTGGGGCGACGGCGCGCGTGCCCACAGAGAGGGCTCTGAGTGCCGCCTCTGGCACCCGTGCCATAGGTTCGCCACCACTGTCCTAGATAAAAGATCCAGGACGTAGGACTAAAAACAGACTATTCTATTCCCTATTTTAAAAAAAAATTAAAAGACTGTATATATATATATAATAAGAAATACATTGAAAGAAAAATAGAGTAAATATGAAAAAGCAAAAAAGAAAGGAAAGGGAGAAAATACAAAGAAAAGAGGAAACAGGGAAAAAAATAAAAGTGTGTGTGTGTGTGTGTATGTGTGTGTGTGGGGGGGGGCTTCCGATCTTCCTTTTGCCAGTTCTACATACAATTCTAATGAAATCTCTCTCCTTTGCTTCTATAACCTATTCTTTTTAATAATCAGAACCATAAGTCACAAAATCATTTTCTTTTTTACACAAAAAGTCCATAAGGGGTTTCCAGTCATTGAGGAATACCAATGATGACATTTCTGTAATGAAAGAAGTCAGTCTGGCCAACTCAGCAAGTTCTGTCACTTTTACCCACCATTCTTCCAGGGTCTGTAGAGTTAATGAAAAATGAAACATTGAATAATTGGTGGGGATTGGAGATTGAGATTTTCCGTTGATCCTTCACATCTCTAAGAATTTAAGTTTAGACCATTCAAAATTAAGGTTTGCATAATTGTATGAATATTAATTGTAAGAAAATTATGCAGATTCTAAAAGGCAGAGTCAAAATATGGACTCCTCAGTATATATGATGGAGCTTCTTCTGAAAATCTTCTCTGATTAAATGGGAAAATGGGGAGGCATTCTGTAGCAGAACAGGAGATTTCATAAGTCGCCATTAACTGCAAGTACCTGTGTTACTAGTCCTCATGATAATTTTAAAAAGCAAATGCTGCCAAGTTTATTCTAGAAATTAGAAATATTGGGGGGGGGGAGAAAGAGGATGGAATGCAGAGAATGTTATTCAAAACATGCAGTTTTAAAGCCAGCCCTCTGAGTTGCCAGCTCAAAAAGACTGTAGAGTATTTCTCCCTCTGTTAGTGTTGGATACATTTGCAGGCAATTGGACATGCATTCTTGAATGCAGTTAAATTTATTTTAGTCTGCCAACTTCATCACTCTTCCGTTAGATAAGTTAAGGCGAATGATTTACACCCTTCTCTTGTGGGAGCTCCATATTTCAGTCTTTCCCAGAAAAATGAATCTGACTTCTATTTTGTTCATTGGGCAGCCCTGCAGCAGCCTCCAGAACTCGGCTTCCTGTGAAATATAGTAGATTGTTCCATGCTCAGAATCATGTATTATTTTTATATATCAACAATCCTCTCACACCCTATCCTTAATCTTAACCAAGAGGCCAGAAAGTGACATTGACAGTCCTCAGATCTGGCAAAATGAGAATAAACCTTGATTCCAGTCATATGGACTGCGAAAATTTATAAGAGTAAGATTTCCAAATGAATTACATATTTGGTTCTGCAATTATGTATAAACATCCCCATCTGTTGAAACATTCTGTCTTACTTCTGCTTTTTACATTTTAAGCTCTGTCTCTCCGTCACTGCAGGTGTTGTTTTTTTAATCAGGAAAGAAATGGGCTCTTTCTGTTTAAAGCTCTCTCATATTTTGGTTGTTAATAAACTTCACAAACCCTCAAAGAGCAGGATTTTATGGAACACAAATATTTCCACACCTCAGCACGATGTTGCCTGTGCTCTGTTGCCTATGCAGTTAACATGACCAATTGGATAATTATTGCATGGCTGTACCTGAAAGTGTGAATGGGTCTAATCTGCAAAACCAGAACCTAGGACACACATAATAGAACATATATTCTAAAATTAGAATTTGGAATTGTTTTGAATATTGAAGGGGATTTACAATCTTCAACTGCAAAAATCCACTTTGGATTTCTCCACAATTTTTTCCTCATTTCATCAATACAATTGACAGGAGGAGAGCCCTATTCTTGTGTTTTGTTTAACAACTGTGTGTCTCAAAGCCTGCTGATCTTTCTGCATATCATCCAGAGATCTGCCAGTAAATCCTGACCTGCCTTCAAATTAGCTTTTCTCTCAGCTTGGGAATTCCTAAATGTGGCTCTAGAGAATGAAGTATAAAATATAAGTAAAGCAGCTTTTAACTGTAATTAAAAAGACAAGCCTCCGATCATAAAATTTTGATGACAAGGGGGATTAAATAAAATAGAAGTGATGAAACACTGAAATGTTTACAGTGAGGTAGTCCAGACAGATGATTATTAAGTGTTACCCAAACAGTTTCTTGGCAGTAAATAAAGGCAACCTGATAGGAAATTTAAATGATTGGGAAATGACCATTCTCCTTTAGGAAACAGCCTGCTTGAAGCAAGAGAAATCCTGCTGTGAAGCTATTGGACACATATGCAAATAATTCAATTCATGTGTTCATATTCTTCTTTTAATCCACTTTTAATTTCTACATTCATAGAACATAGAATAATAGAGTTCAGGGTACCTTTAACTTATTCATAGGAAGCACTATTCCCACTATTCAGCATCATATTATAATCTGTTCTTGAACATGATAGAGATGGTGGTGACTGTTCTGTTTCAGCCGAAGAGACATCGAGGCGAGGCAGGAGTAACAAACACAAGTCTTTATTGAGATCACGAACAGAACAGAAGACAAAATGGCGCCATGGCCTTTTATAGCCCCTTGCAAGGGATAGCATCAACCAATCAATGCAAGGCTAGTCTCCCACCTTGCGCATGCGCGCAAGGCTGGAGACAGCCTGTCTGGTCCCGGGCAACCACGTGGATTGCCCGGGCCTTCTGCAGCCTCCTGAGCCTGCTGAGTCATTCAGCAGTCCCAGGACATAACACCCCTCCCCCCTTGGATAAAACAATAAGTGAATACTTATAGTTTTAAAGCAACCTACATATACATGTTTTTTTGTTCAATTATCATGTGATTAATTCTAACACAATTATGCCTGCACACAGGCAGACCCTTATACCTCATATTGTTTCAGGTTATCAATAGAACACCCTTCTATGAGTGTCCAGAGTTCTAGAGAACTAGTAAGCCTCCCTAATACTTGACAGGAACCTCACATAGTCCTTTAGATGTTTGGGTGGACCTTTGGCCCTCTCTGACCTTCTTGGAGCCAGCGTTGGTGCCTGGCAAGCCAGGACTTTGATGCCCCCAAGACCCAGGCAACCCTCCAGACTGCTGACTGGCTGGATCCGCTAAACCCAAACCAGAGTTCCTTGGTGGGGTGGAGTTCCCCAAGTCCAGTGGTGGGGTGGAATTCCCCAAATCCACAATGGACCCCTCTTGGGAACACTGTCCTTCGAGCCCAAGACCAGCAGCTGGAGTGGCCTGAGTAGCCGATTGACAGCAATGTCCCATAGACCCGGTGCCTGTGCCAGAGTCAGGAGCCGCCTCCATGGCAAAACCTCCTTTCAGGAACATGTGCAGGAACATTTGAAGGTCCACCTTGGCGGAGAGACTGTGGTCCACAATCGTAATTGTGGTCCTCCACACACCCCCAGAGCAGAGCCAGGGGTGGAAGAGTGGCTGGACAATCTCCAGTGCAGTTGGTCAATGTGACGTCTGAGCACACGACCATCATCCAAGGCCACTTCGTATGACAGTGGCCCAGAGACCTTGCATACCACTGCTGTCACCCAGAGATGGCCAGGTCCATAGTTCCTTGCCCAGACCGGATTGCCCACCTGTAGTCTCCTAGGAGTCCATGGTTGTGACACCTGTGAAGCCACCCGGTCAGGGTGCAACCTGTCCAGCTTAGTGATGAGTCTGCGACCCCAGCGGAGTTCAGCTGGGCTTTTCCCAGTGGCAGTGCAAGGTGTAGTACGGTGACAAAGAAGAAAATCAGCTAACCTGTGATGCCAGTTTCCATGAGTGATTCTCTTTAAAGCATCTTTGGTAGTACGCACCATACGCTCAGCTTGACCGTTGGAAGCTGGATGAAACGGTGCAGATGTGGCATGCCAGATCATGTTGGCTTGAAGGAAACCCTGAAACTCAGAAGATGTGAATTGGGGTCCGTTGTCTGAGACAAGGACATCTGGAAGACCATGTGAGGTGAAGATGCCTCTCAACACCTGGATGGTCCTGGCAGTAGTAGTGGAGGAAACAGGAACAACCTCTAGCCACTTGGAATGGCTGTCCACGAGGAGAAGGAAGAATTGCCCCTGAAAGGGCCCAGCGTAGTCGATGTGTACCCTCGACCATGGTGTATGTGTCTCCTCCCACCTATGTACAGAGGCCTGGGGCATTTCTGGCCTTGACTGTTGGCAGACCTGGCACCCATGCACCTGGGCCTCAATCTCTTTATCGAGTCCAGGCCACCAGAGGTGGCTACGTGCTAGTGCCTTCATCTGGACTATTCCTGGATGTCCCTCATGCAGAGAGAGCAAGACTCTAGTCCTCAATGAGGCCGGGATGACTACCCGGCTTCCCCACAGGAGACACCCCTTGAAAGTAGAAAGCTTGTGCTTCCTTTGCCAGAACCCTTGGAATTCTGCACCCGGGCACGTGTCAGGCCATCCTGACAACACCCATGTCAGCACGCGTGTAAGCGTGTGATCAGTGGCAGTTTCTGCAGCCACATCCCTAGCATTGAGGGGAGATTCAGGCAATTCCTGAATGGAAAGAATGTGAAGAGCAGGAGCAGGATCTGCCTCTATCTGCTGTAGAGGTAATCTGCTGAGACCATCTGCATGGCCCATTTCTTTACCTGGTTTGTGAACCAGGGTGTAGTCATATGCTGACAAGAAAATTGACCATCTCAGCATTCTAGGAGATATAATATGTGGGGTTTGTTTTGTTGTTGTAAACAAACCCAGCAAAGGTTTATGGTCTGTGTAAACCGTGAAATGGCTGCCATACAAGAAATCGTGGAATTTCTTTATTCCAGCCACTATTGCCAAAGCTTCTCTATCAATCTGTGCATAATTACGCTCTGCAGATGAGAGAGTCCTAGAGTAGTAGGCCACAGGGACTTGTGTCCCATCAGCCTTGAGATGGCTCAGTACAGCCCCAACCCCATAAGGGGATGCATCACAGGCTATGCACACAGGCAATTGCTCATTAAAATGGGCTAATACCGCATTTGAAGAGAGCAAGGCCTTGACCTCTGTGAAACTCCTTTCATGGACCTCCGTCCATTTCCATGGAGCCTGTTTGTCCAAGAGCCGGTGTAACGGCTCAGCCACTGCAGCCTTGTGGGGAAGGAATGAATGGTAAAAATTTAACAGCCCCAGGAAGGCTTGAAGCTCACTCTTTGACTGGGGGCTTCGGGCCTGCTGAATCGCTTGAAGCTTGGATTCTGAAGGATGGATGCCTTCAGCATCGATACAGAATCCCAAGAACTCAGTGGAGGTGACTCCAATTTTACACTTGTTTTGCTTCAGCTTCAGCCCTGCTTGGCAGAAACGCAGCAAAACAGCTCTCAGCCTTTCAGCTAAGTTCACAGATGACTCCCCAGCGATGAGGACGTCATCAAAATAGGGACAGACCCCCAGAATACCACGGAGCGTTTGCTCCATCACACTTTGGAATATGCCAGGGGCTACATTAACCCCAAACTTCAGCCTTTTTACCTTAAATGCTCCCCGGTGCGTCACAATTGTCTGGGCCTCAGCCGTTGCCTCATCAACAGGTAACTGTTGATAGGCCTGAGCCAAATCCAACTTTGCAAAGATCCGCCCCCCCTTGAGGGAGGCCAAAATGTGGCTCACCACTGGCACCGGATAGGCATGCTGCTGCAATGCTCTATTAAGTGTACATTTATAGTCCGCACAAATCCGGACCTCTCCATTGGCTTTCAGTGACGTGACTATAGGGGTTTCCCATGGACTAGAGTCCACAGGCTCTAAAATGCCTTGCTGGATCAGCTTGTCCAGCTCTGTATCTATTTTGCTTTTCAAGGCAAAAGGTACCCTTCTGGGCTTGATTCTAATGGGTGTGATGGCTGGGTCCAAACGTAAGGCAATGGGAGGCCCCTTGTATGAACGAAGCTCTGCACTGAACACATCCACAAACTCCTTGCACACATCTGCAAGGCCTGACGTTTGCAGATTGTGCAGCCCAGTCACTTGGATCCCAAGGGCCTCGAACCAATCGAGTCCTATAAGACTCGTGCGATCACCCCCAACTACCACCACGTCTAGCAGTCCTTGGAAACTCTTACACTGCACTCTGACTGTGGCCTCCCCCTTCACGCTGACCCTCGAATTTTGAAAGTCAGTGAGGATTAAATTTGAAGGCCTGAGTTTGACTCGAAGGCCACTTCTGTGGCAAACCTTATTAAAGGTATCTAAGGAGATGATTGATAGAGCGGACCCGGTGTCCAGCTCCATCGACAAGGGAACCCCTTGCAACTTCACATCAAGGCAAAGTTTCTTTTTTAGGGGCCTGTGAACCCCAGTTTTGAAAATGCCCCTTACGGGACACGCAGAAGCCCACCCTATTTTGGCTGGGGATCTTGGTACCTTTCAGAGGCAATTCTACTGTAGACCGTTCCTTCTGGCGACCCAAACAGATGGATGCAATGTGGCCTTGCCTGCCACATGCCCAGCAGGTAGCGGAGTGAAACCGGCAATCAGCTCACTTGTGGCGACCTCCACAGCCGAAACACCGAAGGGATGCTGCTGCTCTTTCTCTGTGCCCTTGAGGCTTCTTCACTTCGGCCTGTGGAAGCCTGTCCACCTCTTCCTCCGGATCCGATTCAGATGCCTCTCAAGCAACATCTTGATGGATTGAGACCGCCGCTGGGGGGTTCCGGGCGAGCCGCAGGGCCTTCACAGCGCCGCCTGCTGCTTCTTCAGCTGCAATCTCTCTCAGAGCATCTTGGAGCAATACATCTTCCTTTGCAAAAAGTTTCTGTTGTAGCTCACGACTTCGCAGTCCGCAAACCAAACGATAACAGTAGTTTCTAATGTCAATACTACTGGCTGCCCAATAAAATCACTAAATGAAAAGTACAGAAAGGGGACCCTCTTGACCTTGAAGACCAATTCTGTATTCCTCAAACTGGAAGTCTCTATTATAGATTTTTTTTAAATAGTTCTTTTATTTTAATAGTATCTTCAGTCCTGATCACCCCCCCCCCAACTGTCTTTTTTTTAAAAAAATCCAGGTTTATATTTATGCATATTCTAAAGGAAAAGTGTTAATTTCCAACACTCATTATAATAAACAAAATGATTAGGGAGAAAGGCAGCTGGCAAGCAGAACTTATCTATACTGTGTGGACTCATAAATGAAGGCCAAGTCTAAGCTTCATCTGTAGCTTTGCAATTGAATCTTACAGCTTCTATTCCAAACTACAGCAATGGTGTCCCCATTGGCTCATACTTCAGTAGTTTCTGCTTGTGGATGATTTGGATCAGATCTAAGCAGAATGTTTTCTCTGCCTGCTTTCCCACCCTCCATCAATACTTTGTTTCAGACAGATTGTCTGCTAGTACAGAGAATGTAACCGAGCCAATCAGAATGAGCTGCTTAGTGTCTCATTGGCTGAAGAGGCATAAACACATTTGTAAGTAAGCAAGCAAAAGAACATCCATGCAACCTTTCTCAGGGAATCATTACAAATATTGCGCAAGACAATGGTTGCTACAATCATCAATAGATGGGTGTTCATGTACACTGAAGGTAAAGAGATCAAACAGCTTTCAACACTATAAACTTTGAGCATGAAGATTAAAAACATAAAAAACTTTAGCCAAAGACTGTAATGCCTGGTTAGATGCCTAGTATTAAAAAGAGATTTCAAGCAACTGAGGTGTGGCAGTTAAAATAATTTCTCACCATGCAGTTTTTATCTTACTGGAGTTAGTTATTTTGTGGGTTGGCCATGTCATACTTTCACTCATTAATTGATTGCCTCTAGAGTAGTTACAGACGTTCATTGAAGAGTGTTGTGCTTCAAACTGGAGAAAAAACTGGCTTGCACATTCAGCCTGCTCAATATTGCTCCCGGTTTTCAAATGTTCAGCTGGGAGGTCTAAACACAAGATGTTGGCTTGAACATCATCTAGGACTCTTATAGAACTGGGTCCCAGATCACATTAAGAGAATTTCAAGCAAACGTTTTCTGGTTAATTGGAGAGAGGTCGGGAAGAAAAGGAAGTGGGAAATGTCCCAAAAGTCCTTTTTCAAAAGGCAACTGGACTTTCTTGGGGGGGGGGTTTCCCTTGAAAATGTTTCACTTCTCATCCAAAAAGCTTCTTCAGTTTTGAAGCTTCTCCATAGACAAGCAGGTGAATGGGTACATCCCTTTCATTACCAAACGCGAAGTCTTCCAAATGTTCTGGTGAATGCTAAACATAGAAGTTCCACATATTTTCCAAAACATTATATATGGTTTCCTCTATTACATTCATTTTATATGCAACTTTTTAAAAATTTTGCACACTATTTTTTCTGCCTATGCCTCTCCTAAGCAGAGTTTCCAACGAAAGTGTGATTTATTTTTTTTTGCCTTTTCTGGAAGATTACTTACAAGAATTTTTGTACCCAAATGCATTTTTTAATGAAACTCCTCCAACGTTTGAAATTCCTCCAGTGCTTTTTTCGGTGCCATTTGTCAGCTGCTTGGAAACTTGGTGATGTCTCAACTTCCCATGTCTTCTGCAAAAGCAAAAGATGCAGCACAGAGATTTATGAGGGCCATCCAAGTAACGCTTCGGCTGGAAGACTGGGGCCATGCCATGCCATGCTTCGCCTCTTTGGAAATGTGGCATAGCTAAAGATAGAAGGAGTTTCCATTAAACTAATAAAATATCAGGGTTCATAGATCAGGTCTAGTCACATGCATTTTTTCACATAAGATAAGTCATTGAGCAATTTAAATAGGGGAAGTTGAAGAACCATAGATGTGGTTCTTGGTCCAGGCTTCCTTTATGCAGAAGGAAAGAAGGGCTTACAAAGCAGGAAGGAAATTAAGGAGTTAGAATGGGGGTTCCTCCTCAAAGCCTTATCCCTTGACACAGTGGTGGGATTCAAATATGTGAACAACCGGTTTTCTGTGTGGATGCCTCTTCCGGAAGTCCATTCTGGGCCTGGGCAACAAAAAATTAGCTACCGGTTCTGCCAAACTGGTGCTAACTGACTGAATCCCACCACTGCCTTGACATCATCAGCCCTTCCAACTCCCAGCTCTAAATGGAGCAGCTATTGCTTCTTTAAAGAATCTATTGCAATGAAAGTCAAATGCTTTGCCTATTTTACAACCACTATCAGAACCCCCAGAGTCACATTTCTTTGTTTTCTGTGGTTTTGGATGCCGCCAGAAAAGCCTTCAGCAGCTCTCCATGTGTCATCTTACGAGCATTTAGCATCTCTATAAAAAGTAGGAATTAGATTTTGCCTGTACTTTTGAAGCTGTTTGCTATTACATCCACATGAGAAATAAATAAATAACACATTGTACAAACTTCTTAATCAAAATGTTTTTGGTATGAATGAGAATTTAATGGCTTGTGTGTCCTGAGTTCAGGCTTTTTAAAAAACTAATCATTATTTTCTTCAGAATAAAAGTCACTTGATTCTGTATGTATGTAGCAATAGCAATAACACTTAGACTTATATATTGCTCTATAATGCCTTATAAACCACTCTCTGGGTGGTTTATAAATGTCAACATATTGCCCCCAACAATCTGGGTCCTCATTTTACCAAGGATGGAAGGATGGAAGGCTGAGTCAACCTTGAGCCAGTTAGGATCAATCTGCAGAGAGTGGGCAGAGTTAGCCTGTAATACTGCATTCCAACCATTGTGCCACCACGGCTCATGTATGTATGCATGTATTAGATATTTTGCCCAAAGCATTTGTAAATATTGGATATACTTCTCTTTCAGCATAGTTTTAATCTTGAGTGGGAAATAAATCCTATCATTTTGCAAATGCTCATTTGTGGGGTATGACAAGAAAAGCATGGATAGTAATCTGTTGTGAAAATAGTAGAGCTGATAACAACATCTCTCACATTTCCTTTTAGATATCATTATTTGCCAAAGCAACAAAGTTTAAATCTGTAGCATTCTTGTTATACCCTCTCTATTAAATAAACACAAATCCCTAGCAGATTATCTTGAGATATTCACCAGATGCCAGAAGAACCAGACTTTTAGCCTCCAGACTCATATCCCATCCTAGCCCAAGATTTAGGGGAAGAGCCAGGTCTTTATGGCTTTCCAGAAGCCTAAACAGATATTATTTAGAGCCGTGGTGGGACAGTGGTTAGAATGCAGTATTGCAGGCTAATTCTGCCAACTGCCAGCAGTTTGATTCTTACTGGCTCAAGGTTGTCTCAGCATTTCATCCTTCCGAGGTCAGTAAAATGAGGACCCAGATTGTTGGGCACAATGTGCTGACTCTGTAAAACTGCCTAAAGAGGACTGTAAAGCACTATGAAGCAGTATATAAGTCTAAGTGCTATTACTATTATCATCATAATTATCATCAGTTGTTAGGATACGAAAGTAATTTTTTAGTATGAGATTGACACCTTTCCAGGAACAAGACATTGCACCATGTGGTTGCACATACAACAGTGTGTTCTAAATTAATCTTAGAAGGAGAAACGAATCTTAAAAAGCATTTAAGAACAGTGCTGTCTCATCTCAATGTGATAATGTTAGCTAAATGTAGCTATTGAGTGTTAATGGGAGGCAAAGTTGATATGGATGGACTTCCAGTAAGAGGAAAAACCCACAGATGTTTAGATAGGCCAGACTGGAGTTGTGGAAAAATAAAATAAAAAAATAATAAAAACCTTTGTTTCACAGGGAATTTTCACTCTGTTTCTCCAAATGGGATAAAGTTATATGAGCTAAGACCGAAAATGAGTTCATTTCCATCATCTGAGGAATTGTAAAACGTAATATTCCCCAGACAGATAAAAGGGATGAGAGAAAAAAATATGTTTTCCTCATGTTTCCAAATAGGTCTGAAAGCTTCACGAAAATATGGCCTGCCTTTTGCTAAGGAGAGGGAGAAATGTCTTATTGACATTTTTATTTTAGTTTAACTTGCTTTTATGTTTTAGATTTTACAAGTCAGAAACAAAAACACTAGATGCTGCATGGCAGCTGTCAACAATTTAAGCCATTGTAGAGGATAACTGACAGCCTGGTCTGATCTCTCTCTTCTGGAGCCCCAGGGAAGCAAAGCTTTGTGTGAGAACAGGCTGTATGCTCAATGCAGGGGGAAGTGGGGAGGGGTTGTCAGCCCCACAGGGTTGCAGCTGCCCCTGTGGCTCCAAGGATAGGGTCTAGTACAGGGACTCAGTCTTGTGTTCAAAATATATGCAGTCCTCATTTAACAACCATAGTTAGGACTGGCAGCTGAGTTGTACAGTGAAACAGTCGCTAAGTAAAACTGTGACTATGCTTATGGTCCTACTTCAGCTTTTCTTTGCTTTACAGACTTGCAAAAGTAAAAAAAATAAAAACAATATCCAAAAACTGGTCTTAAAATTACTTCTTTATGGCCTTTGTAACTGCAATTGGTCACTGTATGAGATGGTCACTAAATAAGGACTACCTTATTGGACAGAGGAGGAAGCAAGGAGTGGAGATCAAAAGGTTTTCTCCATCTAGAGCTGTTGGAGTTCACTTTTTTGATCTGCCACAATACATTTTTGGTTAACATAATTTTATTTATTTAGTAAACGCATTTATATAGCTGCCCGACTCACGCATAGGTGACTCAAGGCAGCTTACATTTAAAAAATCCACCACATAATAAAAACCGATTTAAAAAATCCTACCCTACCCCACATGACAGTAATAACACAATCAAATCAGCCACTTGATTGGCTCCATCTCTATTCATAATCCCCTGTGAAAACAATATTTTCAGCGACTTCCGGAAGAGCAACATGGTGGGGGCGCCAACTATACCTGGAGAGGCAGGTTAATTGTTATTACTGCAGGAAATCTTAAAATTTCCTATTGCATTTGTTTCCTCTGGCATCTGTCCCTTTAATATTGGAATGACTCTCTCCCCCAAAATGCATAAGGTTTAATCCCCCCTCCCCAAGTGCATAAGATATAATCAATTTTTTCTTTCCCTCAGGGCATTCTCAAGTGAATGGCTGGGGATGATGGGGTCATGCTACTTGGCCTACTTTCATTGCTGGGCACTGAAACAGCCACTACTCCCAGTATTGTCCCCATGTTGGGGAAAGGTCTAAAGAAGGTGAAGGCTAGAGAATATAAGGTCAGTATACATTCCCTAAGAAATATTGATGGATAAATAAACCTAATGAGAAGGAAGGACCTAATGCTGGGAAGGATTGAGGGCAATAGAAGAAGGGGACGACAGAGAATGAGGTGGCTGGATGGAATCACTGAAGCAGTAGGCGTGAGCTTAAATGGACTCCAGAAGATGGTAGAGGACAGGAAGACCTGGAGGAACATTGTCCATGGGGTCGCGATGGGTCGGACACGACTTCGCAACTAACAACAACAAATAAATTAGGTTGTCTTCTGTCCTCCTTCCTTCTGTCTTCTTCCTTCCTTCCTTCCTTCCTCCATCCCTCCCTCCCTCCCTCCATCCCTTCCTTCAATCCTTCCTTCCTTCCATCCTTCCTTCCTTCCTTCCTTCCTTCCTTCCTTCCTTCCTTCCTTCCTTCCTTCCTTGTGTATGTGTGTATCATATAAATGTGTATCATATAAATGTGTATCATACAAACAATTCCACAAAGTATAATTTGCCTGTGGGCCTTATATGTACACTGGAGGACAGATCTAAATGTTATTTGGTCTAGTGTATGAAATGCCTCTGAGTGGGCAGGGGGTGGAAGGACCAGATGGTGTTCCCCATTGACCATAACATTGTGTGAGCATTTGGAAGAGAATTCATACCAAACAGTGACTTGCATTGTTCTAGCTTTTCCCCTTAACAAATGAAATTCAAGAATTCCTTTGAAGTGGACAGAAATATTTAGTTTATAATAGCAAATTAATGAGGACTAGTAGTTACGGACAACCTCTTTGATGCAGATTGTAGCCATGCATAACAGGAATCTGAGTGCCACCTTTTAATCATTCACAGATAGACATCCTGGAACACAATATGTTTGTGGACGTTGTAGAGGTGCATTCCCATCTTAGCAAGGAGCTAGTCTGTCCTGTCATTTGACGGGTGAAATGCATAGCTGCTACTGTGCTGTTGGTCCTATGATTCTCACCTTTGCCACAGTATTTGGTACTACTTCAAAAGTATATTCTAACATGTGTCAGTAGTAATGTGGTATACTAATATTTAAAAGGCACAATATGCCCCAATTGCTCTGTAAACACTTTGACTGTTCGGTCTGGAATCTGTTAAAAATGTTTTAGAAATAATTGAAACATTTCACACATGCAGAATTGATTCAGGATATTTTTAGATCTAAACCATCTGAACCTCCCATCCTTTATGAAATGGATAATGTTAAAAAAATTCTGACATTCCTTTAGACTGGGGAAGGTATGATACCTGACCATTATAAATAAAGTCCGGATTTATACAGGGACAGAAGCAAAGTACAGTGTTTTCCACATCAACACATGTGGATCAAAAGCTTCCACTGCTCAACTGACACTTTGGAACACTATATTTGTGTATTTTACTATAATTCAACTTCAAAACTCCACTAAGTATTTAGATAACTGTTCAATAACAGCACTAATCTGAATGTGGCTATAAGGAAGACCTTCTACTCCAATAACGTTGAGGCATCCAGAAGATGATTGAAGGGCAAAATCTTCCAAAAGATCTTATTTTGGTTTAATTGAAATTTTCATTTTTACCCAATATTTCTCCTGCACCAAGATGACATGGGACAAAGGGAAAGCAAATCAACAGCTTCTGAAACAGAAAATTCTTCACCTGGTGGTAAAAAAAATCTGTATGTGAACTGAAAAGACAAATCTGTCAGGACAGCTAGTTCCCCACTTGGCTAATTCTACAATCAAAATATACATTTATTAAATAAATAAATAAAAATATGCCCTTTTTTCTACGAATCAAAACAGAGCAAGTAGACAGAGATGCAAATTATATAGTATGAAGTTTTTCTATTAATCAAACACAGTCAGTAGACAAGAGATGCAACTTATATAGTATGAAGTGGTTAGTGGCACTTTCTTTACAGAAGTGTTCTGGTGACAATGGCTGATTCATAACTTACATTGTTGTATCTTCATAAATTATGTCAGCTGGATCATTCTTATTGAAATCAATAAATCCAGAACTGCTGAAATCTCTGACTGCATCAAAATGCTAAACTAAATTTACGTGTCCTCTTTTAGTCAGAGCGGATCATGCCACTGATAGCAACTCTGCGGTTTCAGTGATCTTACATACTTCACTGAAAGGTTTCCCAGTTTAGGTTTATTGCTTATTCTTCAGTATTCTCTAAATGAAATTTAGTAGCCCTGTGAGCACATTTGGGATGAACTGCTTAATTTGTGTGCCATGCTATGGAATATGGTGAGTCTGACATTTGCCCTAGAGCATAGCTTGACTCATCTTCAGCTGGTGCTAATTGCGATATTCCAACAGTTAATTGGAAACAAGAACAATTTATTCTAGTCATGTTTCTGGCAAAGTATCCTCATCTGTACCATATGTCCAAAACAGATGTTTCCTGTGCATTACATTATGCCCTATATAACTGGACATTCCATGTATTCATTGATTCCACTACCTATTAACCATCAGTATATCGTTAGCAGTATATCATTTTTGGTGTAGGTCAAGAACATAAAAAATTAAAAC
This sequence comes from Azemiops feae, assembly GCA_023970755.1. Lineage (NCBI taxonomy): Eukaryota > Metazoa > Chordata > Lepidosauria > Squamata > Viperidae > Azemiops > Azemiops feae. Next base: position 1,121,422 of record JALGBA010003980.1, on the reverse strand, counting down.
CTGCTACCATCCCTTATATCAGCGTCCCCCAACCTTTTGGGCACCAGGGACCGGTTCCAATGAGAGAGGGTTTGCCACAGACCGGAGGGGGAGTGGTTTCACGTGCAGCCTGCAGCCTGCAAATGGGGCTTCTTCACTTGTTTGCGTGGACCGGTTTCTGGCATGCCGCGGACTGGTGCTGGTCCACGGACCGGGGGTTGGGGACCCCTGCCTTATATCAATTAATTGTTAGGACAATTAATCAGTGGAAGGATTTGCCTCTGGAAGTTGTGGGTGCTCCAACACTGGAAGTTTTTAAGAAGAGATTGGACAACAATTTGTCTGAAATAGTATAGGGTTTCCTGCCTGAGCAGGGAGTTGGACTAAAAGACCCCCAAGGTCCCTTCCAACTTTTTTTCTGTTCTGTTCTGTTAAAGATCATCAGGTTTCATTCATTTCATTGTGGTCATTATTTAGCATTGATCCTCCCCTTAATTTTCACAACTTGGCACACTGTGCACAATGCTTCTATAGGGCTGTTATTATGTGTGATTTAATTATCATTAATTTTAAATTAATGATCAGCCATTTTCCAAAGAAACTATAGTTGAACATAAGAGGGATGGTTTTCAAAAAGTAGTCCTCTTGTTCTCTCTAGACAGATACAGTAAATGTAGGGGAGCTCCAGAAATTATTTGTAATATATGCTTGGGATCTGGAGTAGAAAAGAAAAAAGAAAATAAAAGTTAACTCAAATAATACATAATCCTCTTAAAAGCCTAAATAATGTGTTGACACATGCACACACATACACATATAAAAAAATGATGAAGAAATCATTTTAATTATAGATTTTGTTATTTTCATGTTAAAAACATATATTATTTTGTTTCCAGAAAATCCTACTGTATATTTCCAGAGGCATTCATCTCTGGGTCAGAATGAGTGGGGGGAATGCATGCACTGTGGTGTTATATGGGTGTTTTGTGATTGACCATATCAGCATGACACCATTTTGTGAGAATACTCATAAGAGGCTCTCAAAATTCTCCAAAAAGTGAATTAATTATTCAGCTTCACTAGCACTAGAATTGGTATAGCTACTAACAAAAACAACAACATAAAACACACACACACACACACAAATGGATGAGAACTCTTAGCAACAGCTAATATCCACAAAATTGTAAGCAATACCCTGCTGGATTGGAACCCAAGCCTATTTAATCCAGCAGTCTGTTCTCACAGTGGCCAACCAACTGCTCAAGGAAGCCCACTAGCCACTAGTCAGATGTCCTACAGAGGTTGTCACATTGCTACCCAGACTAACAGCTATTGACCTCATGAATTACTACAACCCTTTTTTGAAGCCAGCCAAGATAGTAGGCAATGCCACATCTTATGGTAGCTAAACAATTTTTCAGAAGCTTGCTATATTCCGACTCTAAGATTCTGATGGTAGACAGCAGGAGAATTCTGATCTGCACACAGTTCTGTCTTGGGGACATCACAAATCAGACTGAAATTGGTGACTTGAGCACAGGGACTTTGTCCTAGTTACCACTGGTCTCACATCTGTATCTTGTCCAGTTTTCATGCCCCATGTTTCCCTTCTGAACTTCAAGACCATCTGACTATTGCTGGAAACCAAATATTTCCAAGTTAAAGAAACTTTGGTCTGATGCAGCAAGTTAGTTTTTTGTGTTCTTAAAAGCCGCACACAATCTACAGATGTTGAAGTGAAAACATGTCCTTGTAAATGAAATAAAGTGTTGTGAGATCGGCTATATTTTACGAATTGGCTTCCAAGCACAACACTTGATTGGGTAATAGGCTATATATAATAGGCAAGATGTGGCATTTATTCTAATATGAGCATTTCATTCTAACCCCAGGGAAGGGGAAAAACTAAAGGATCAAGGAAACAAATGAAAAACAAACAAACAAACAGGGCTGCAGAGTTTTAAAAACCCACTGAGGGGGGTAAGAAGAAACCAGAAAGTAACTGGATTCAGTTTCAGGGTGGTGGCAAGGAGGGAGGGATTTCAGGTTTGGTTTTGTTTTGCTCTGTTTTTTTAAGACAAGGCCAAGATTTTTCTTATAAATTAATTCCACGCGTAATTTTTGGAATTCTTTCTTATTTATCCAAACTTCATTCCCCCAAACAGTCAGATGAATCGTTGTCAGAAACTGGCAGTGGAGCATGGAGTGGTGGACTCACTTTTACTTTTAACCTTTCATATGCAGATTGGGTGCTGCCTTTCGTTTTGTCACTGCTTAACAAGATCTAAGCTTCCTTCCTGAGACATCATCTTTTATTAATCAGCTTATCCGCAGCAGAGTCCAAAGAGACTGGAAATGGGTTTGGGCAGATGTTGATAAATGTCTTAAATTTCTTCTAAGCTGATTCAAGGCCAGTTATGTTTTATTAATAAGCTAACTTTCAAACACACTTAGGCCTCTGTGGAACATACCACACTTTTAGACATCATCCTGTTTATACTGTTGGCTTGATTTGAGCAACGGCTGTTAACATCTTTTGTTTGCAATGGCAAGCACCAAAGTGTACATCTGAATATTTGTGATTCAGTGTAAACTGAAACACTCTACAAAGGAATCCTTTGCTGCATATCAGGTATTGGAAATGCTAGCAGAAACCCCGTTTGTTTCAATTGTGCTTTCTTTTTATCATTTCTTTTTAATGCTTCTTGGTCTCTGTAATGTAAAACCAGATGCTCAGTGGATCAATGTGGTCTCTCTTCTGTGGAAAATGTAGATACTTTGGGTCCCATAAGACCTTTTTGGTTCATATAGCACAGCATTATTTAAAGTTTTGTCCTGGTGGTTGTACTTTTCAGATCTACTTGTAAGCTCCCATCTTCCAAAAGTTCCACATGATGAGGAAAAAAGCCTTACAAATTAGTTCAAATTTCATAATGATTACCAGTTTGATCAGTAGCTTTAAAATTAGAATGATGACATGTCTACGTATAGTTCAAAGTTCTATGCATACAGAACAAATAATGAAACATAAATGTATTCATTGTTTTTTCATAGGAACAGGGATTTTCATTTGTTTGCAGCACTGAAGGAAAAAACAAACCAGCCAATCATCATTGCCTTGCCTGGACAACAAAGGACACAGGAATGTCTCATCCAGTGAGTGTGATCTGTTGGAAACACTAGTATAATTGTACCTTATTTTTTAGTTTTTTAAATTAAATTATATTTTACATCTTTGTGTAGATATACACACTTACTATTCCATTTTAATATTATTTAAATAATTAGTTTTGCTCATTGTTATCCATTTGTGCTTTTCTTTTCTGGGTTGCAACCTTACCACTGTATACATTGCTATTTTCCCAAGTACTCAAACTAAGATACTTTTCAACAAATCCATGCTCCAGAATGCAACCCAGAGACCAATATCACAACAGGAATTAGAAGAGCACTTGTAATTGCCTAACTACAACTTCACAATGAACCAATAGTCTGCCAATCATGCTCTTTTGCAAATAGGATCACCTGACCACCCAGGATTCTAAAACTTTTAAACGGCTGAGTGGAGGAACCAAAAGTGACTTTTTCCCCCCAAAAATAATGTTCTGTTCTTGCACAGAAGACATCGAGACGAGGCTGGTTCACAACAAGGATCTCTTTATTGAAACACAGTCACAGAACAGAAGCAAGAACACAATGGCCATTGGTCTTTTATATTCCCCTGCAAGGGGATGCACATCCAATCATTGCAGGCCGTTCTCCCGCCTTGCGCATGCGCGCAAGGCCGGAGACAGCCTGTCTGGGTCCCGGGCAGACACGTGGTCTGTCCGGGTCTCTGCAGCCTTCCTGAGCCTTGTTTAATGACTCAGCAAGGCCCAGGACATAACAAATAACTTATAGGAGATTGTTCGGAATTCAAAATGGTGTTCATGTTGTTATTGAATTAATGCTTCCTATACACAGCATCACTTCAGCAATCATGGAATGAACTTCAGGTGATGTTCCAACAAAATCCGGAAGCTACATATTCAAAGTACCCCACAACATCAAATTATACATCAAACCTTATGTAAAACTATCAAATTGTGGCAATGCATATGAAAAAGGGATGAAGACTCACAAATGCACTGTCATTGGTATATTTACATTCCAAACTTTCTAACATATATTATCCAACATTCATTATTCCAACATAATGAAATGTAAAACCTGAAGACCACAAACCACTCATACTTTAGAATACAAAGTAATCAATGCTATATTCAGTGGTGGGATTCAGCCAGTTTGCACCACTTTGGCAGAACCGGTAGCTAATTTTTTGTTGCCCAGGCCCAGAATGGACTTCCGGAAGCGGCATCCACACAGAGAACCGGTTGTTCACATATTTGAATCCCACCACTGGCTATATCTATATGTTTAAGAACAAGCTTACTGATGATGTCACCTTCTTTTCTTCTGTTGATGATGCATTGAGAGGATACCAATATTTTTCATTTTTATTTAGGCAATTCTTGCTTGCAAATGAAATTTCTTTCTACACCACAATACAAGTTCAGTGACTTAAAAAAAATATCTTCTTGAAATGCAGTAATTATTTGAGAAAATAAGAATGGCATCCAATGATGTGTATTTCTCAGCACAAATATGAAAACTAGATCCACCCACTTCAGCACAGGAACAGAATGTTGTAGAAATCAATTACTTCAACAATATTGGAAGATTTTCAGCCCACATCAATGTGGGTGAAGAAGTCATCCTGAGTGCCATTTGCATCCTGAGTGCCATTTGCATTATTGCCATGCAGAGCCTAATTACTGATAAAATTTTAGGCATCTTTTCCAAATACCAGAAAACCTGTTGAGGTGCAAGCTGTTTAGTTGCCTATGGAGATTCTGAATCATCCAGGTCATGGTTGTCTCAAAGGTGGTTTTTCAAAAAGCAGCTGGACTTTGTTTTTTTCTTGAGGAAGAAGATTTTTGCTTCTCATCCAAGAAGCTTCATCAGAACTGATGAAGCTGCTTGGATGAAATGTGAATCATCTTCTTCCTCAAGGAAAAAACAAAGTCCAGTTGCTTTTTTGAAAAAGCATCTTTAAGACAAGCTTTTAGTTATTACTACCATAAATTATCTATGTTAGCAGGAGAATGGAAATCCAAGAACAGTAATTAAGCAGTGTAAAAAAAAAGTTCAGATTTAATTTTTAGGAACTTGCATACAGTGAAACCATTGAAGGACAGAAAAGCAAATAATCCAGGCTAACGGGTACAGCTGTATAATGTGGTGTCTCTAGCACCTGCAATCACAATACATTTAAAGCTTGGTTGGGAAAGGCTAGTTTTTGGTAACTGATGATGAAATACACTACTGGAAAATTCATTGATTTGCAAACTCTACTGCCTTTATACCTGTATAATGAATCATTTTTGTGCCAGCTAAAAGCTGGCCTCAATTTTGCAAGCCATAGATTTCTCTTATCAATGATAATCAGATAACACAGTCATTTTGAGTAAGCCAGATCCCCAGCATACTGGAAGTTTTTGCTGATATTCAGACATTCAGATCTAGAGAATCATGTCTAATCTTATCGTAATGTTAGGAACTGAGAAAAATGGGTTGAGGTTTAAATGAACCAGAAATATGTGGACACCCTCAAACTAGTTCAATGAGTGTAGAGAACAAGAATGACTGCCTACCAAAATGGCAGTCACATGTCCGTGGGACTCTGCCTGCCAGTTGTGAAGTGCCCAAATCTCAATAAAGTAACCTCAGGGAGTCGGCATGGTTATAACTGTGAAGACAGGTTGTAAAGTTCTTTTTTCAGCACCATCGTAAGTGTTGAAATGGGTTTAAACAAGGCATTAAGCAAGGACTATCTATATTCATAAACAATGGTAGTGAAAGTGCAGGAAAAGGTTAGGAAATGTTAAGTCAAAAAACGAAAAACATGAAATAAAAAAACGGAAAGAGAAATTTCTCCTGACACACTCTGATTTCACTTCCCTTATCACAAAAGAGGGAGAGGGACACCTTTGTACATAGCAATTCTTATTTCTGAAAAACTTTCTTTCTTGCAACAGACTGCCTATTACCTACTATATTTTTACCTGTATCTGTACATCTTAAAATTTAGACACTCATTGTCACATCTTAATTTTACCACTTATTTATGCAATGATCCATTGTGATTTGGATACATTAATTCTCATATTAGTACTCCTAGTTGCATCATTTATCATGTACTGCATTTTTTTTTAGTTCTTAGCTAACAACATTGTATTATCTGCATTTATAGTATACAAATATTCACATTTTCAGCCAATACTCCTCTAATATCACACACAAGCAATCCTCCTGTATTTCACATTCTTGTCTTATTCCTTGTTCAGTGTGGAATCATTCACTACGCATTTCATTTATTTGTGTGCTTGCTTTATCTCACACATATACCTCTCTTTTCACTTTCAGCAACTATTCTTCAACTTTGTGTTCACACAAAAGTTCCATAATTGAAGCCTACAATAACAGCCTGTTTCCAATTGACAGGTACAGATGCAATGTTCTCTCACACATTGAACAACTCACACAACTTCTCTATAAACAAACATCTACATTTTCACACTTCTTCAGTTATTTCATCCATATCAGTTATTTCACCATGGGGTGCATGGTTAAAGACGCTGAGCTTGTGAGGTGGAAAGCTGACAGCCCAGGTTCAAGACCTGAGTACTGCACAACAGGGTGAGTTCCTGTTCTTGCCCCAGCTCCTGCCCACCTAGCAGTTTGAAAACATGCAAATGAGAGTAGATAAATAGGTACCATTTTGGTGGGAAGGTAACAGTGTTCCATGAGCCTTGGTGTACAGTCATGCTGGCCACATGACCACGGAAATGTCTTTAGACAATGCTGACTTCCTTGGCTAAAAAAATGGGGATGAGCACCTCGCCCTAGAGTTGGACACGACTAGACAGGGAAACCTTTTACCTTTATAGGTTTACAATTTTTAAAAACATATTGCCATATATATGTTTTCTTTTTCACTAATTGCTTTTCCGGGACACTAACATTTATAGCATTTGAGTCACTATCGTTTCTATACACATTTCTAAAATAATCCTTCAAGCATTTGATTCTTCAGTATCATTCCAAATTATTTCATCATTATTATGTTCAATAGTCATCAGCATCAACATTTACAGATACCTGCAGTGCTAAACATAGCTTTGACTGATTTTTCTTTTTCTTTCTTTCTTTTAGATATGTTGGCTGCAAATCTGAAAATTCTAGGTGGCATACAGAATTTTGAAAAAGGCTTTTACACATTTTTATTTAGTAAGATAGGGAAGTATAGACAAGGTTACCAGACTGTCATGCCTAAACCATAGGAGAAAAGCACCAGTCAGTTTAGATCAAACACTACCAAAGCTCAGATTTGCCTCGAACATTTGCCTCAAGTATTCTATACAAGCTAGAATCTCTAACTAGAAACCTCTTTATGAGTGAGTATACTATTCCATCAACCAAGAGAAGCATACTCAAGAGTACTGAGTCATTCAAAATATGAGTTCTGTTTATTCATTAGAGTTGTGTTTCATTTTTCCTCTCAGGAATTCAAGAAAGGTTATACAGGATTCCTCCTCATAACTAATTCTGAGTACAACAGTATGAAATGATTGGGGCTAGGAAATAGTATACTATGGAAGCTTACTTATTCTTCAGAAATAGTCATTGGCCCAAGTAATCCAGCTTCCATAGCAGACTTCAGTTACTCTTTCCTATACTGTATATATTAATCTTATTTCAGTAACCTGTACAGTGTATATTTATCATCCTACATCCTCCTTCCACCACAAACATAATCCTTATAAAGTAAACCAATCTGAATAATATTGAATATAAAAGTTACTGGTGCTCTGGAAAGTAGGCTTAGGAACTAGATAAAATTCTGGTTAAATTATATTAGAAACATAAGAAGTTGCCTTATTCCAGAAGTTGCCTTGTACATCTTTCACAGTATTCTCTATTCTGTCATGTAACAGGTCTTGAAGATTATCTGATCCTTGGTAACGCTTAAGGGTATATTGCCTGGTTACAAAGCACATATATTGTATATAATTAACTCTTCCCTCATCCTTGAAATGTCACTATTTGATCATATGCAATATTATTCAATGATTTTGGAGATCATGAATTGAAGTGCTACACAAACTCCTAGCTACCAAAAGAATATTTCATCTTGAGACTCACCACACAAAGAAAGATGAACTGTCTGATTATAATGAACTAATTATAACTCATTTTGACACAATATCTCACACCTATCTTTTAAATAATCCCTTGTTTTCATGACTTTCATTAGTATACTTATCATGATATTCATTATCTTGCTTCTATATATGAACTGTTTAGAGCCAACAAAATTTGACACACTGGTTTTTTTTCCTGATCGTTGTTTCCTGTACATGTCAAAGTGTTGTAAAAAAGCATTTTGCAACATGCTGAAAATTAATTGGTATCTAGAGAGGGGAAAATAACAAAAATATGTGTAGCAAACACAGTGATAATAAATCTTATCTTAACATTAGGAAACTTCATACAAAGTCTTAAAGTGACTAAAGTGTTACATCTGTAAATGTTAGCTGATCTGAATTCACACTGACATGTTCATGCATTCCCCTTTGAGTGATTTTGATTTTGCAAGCAAAATTTCACAAGATGCCATATAGATAATATCCAAAATAAATAGTTCAGAATTCAAGCAAAATGTTGAGATAAAAAGTAGTAACATATAAATTTGAGTGGCTGGTCATCACATATAAAATCCCTGAATGTTGTGTCATAATTTTTAAGGAAACAAATCAAGCCAAGGTGTCCTGTCTGGGATAAAAGAAAAACACATGCAAAAACTCTTTGTCAAAGGTTTTGTTTTTTTTAAATTGCACAATTCATAAGTAGGTCAAACGTATTTCATGGTTGAAGTAATGCTAAAGCAATATAGGACTAACCAAGTTTCAGATGTGTTTGAATAACCACGTTTTCCTATCCATTTTTAAAAAAATGATACATCCGTGAAAAATGTTTAGACATAGGATTAGCCTGTAGAGATAGGAAGGACTATAGGCCAATGTTTTCTAAGATAAAAAATCTGAAGGTCAGGTCCTAGTTCCCAATATTCAGGATGGCACAGAAACTAGTGTAACATCTTCTATATGAAAATTCTGGATTTATATTCACTTAGGTAAAGCAAGGTGGTTGCTTTATAGAGATATTGTACAGATGGTCCCTCACTCAGGAGGGCTTATTTTTTTATCTGCTAGCTAAAGGGTTTTTTTTAAAAAGGCTTTTGTGAGTTAATTCTTACTATCTTTTTAAACATAAAAGTGATTAAAAGTTTTACAAAGACCATAAAAATAACATTAATAAATAATAAAACAAGCAAGAAAAGAAAGAGGCAAAAGTGCACAAAGAAAACATTAAAAACTAATAGAAAGAAGTTTCAAATTTCCTTTGCAACAAATATAAGTACAATTGCAAAATTATCCCTTACTCGATGGTAATAAAAAAAACCTTATTTTATTCTGTTATCCAGTTGTTTTCTAATTGTCAAAACCATAAATCATATGCATTTTTTCCATCTCATGCAAAAAGTCTATAAGGGGTTTCCAGTGAATCATAAATATAGATGTTTTTCCCTCTGATCAAAGAAGTTAATTTAGCCTTTCCGCAAGTTCCATCATTTTCAACAACCATTCTTCTATTGTGGGTTGTGTTGGACCTTTCCAATTCTTACTATCTATGGAAGAACTTCATGTAAAATTATAAGCTAAGTTCTTTATGCTTGTCTATAACACATTTGAAGGAAAACATTGTCAGCAGCTCTGTAAATGCTCTTGTTGCCAAAGAACATTCTTAGCTGGAGATGGGTTTTTTTGTTTTTTTTTTAGATATTTTGCAAAACTGGCTCTTCCTCTAGCATCTTTTTTCTTCTGAATTCTACAAACACTCCTCAAACTGTAAATCTCTGACCAACTTCCAGAGTTCCATATAATAACCTAGATAGCTCATCCTCTCAATAAATGTTGATAGATTGTGTACAATTGGAGTTGGTGTGGGGCATGGCTCAGCCAACCAGAAAAGGCTAGGTGGGAATGGTCTTGAAGCACTCTGTGCAGTGAGATGATCTGAAAGTATTTTGTTGCACAAGGAGTCACACCGAAAAAAAGCTGACTGTAGGCACCTCAAAGATTCGTCCTCATACTTGCCTCATTCTTCCTCATACTTGCCTCATTTCTCCTCATACTTGCCTCATTTCTCCTCATACTTGCCTCAGTCTTCTGGCAAGTTACATTTTTACTGAGTCTTTCATCAGAGCCCAGAGAGTTCTTTCATTACAGAATGGGATTATGTGTCCATTCCAATCAGAAAAAAGAGCTCCACACCCTCAATAACCCTGGGTGAGGGGTTGTTTGAATGGTCTCTCTAGGCATCTCTCAATACGGACTTTTCTGTTGCCTAGGACATTTTGATGGTAATGGTGCCTGAGGGCAAGATTCTTCTGAGAGGCAGAATCCCCCTTTTAGAATACAGGTAGTCCTCAACTTACAACTACAGTTGAGCTAAGCAAGACATTTGTTAAGTGAGTTTGCCCCAGTTTACACCTTTCTCGCCACGATTGTTAAGTGAATCACTGCAGTTGTTAAGTTAGCCACACAGTGGTTAAGTGAATCTGACTTCCCCCATTGACTTTGCTTGTCAGAAGGTCGCAAAAGTGATCACGTGACCCCAGGACACTGCAACTGTCATAAATATGAGTCAGTTGTCAAGCATCTGAATTTTGAGCACATGACCATGGGGATGCTGCAATGGTTGTAGGTGTGAAAAATGATCATAAATCACTTTTTTCAGTGCCGTTGCAACTTTGAATAGTCACTAAGGGAACTGTTGTAAGTCGACGACTACAGACTGTATCTGTAGATTAAGATTTAATTGTGGAGTCCTTGATGCTCTCTGAGCTTGGTTATTTGCTTTCAGATATTTTCTTACCCGACTGTGTAATATTGTTCCTTGATCAGACTATTGTGGTCATCCTACACTTATCCTGCCCTAAACAATAGTATGAAGAGACATAATGCTTGTGTGGCTTTGAGATTCTATTCTTAAAAATAAGTGCTTCTCCTTACCATGCAAGAAAGCAAGCACTTGTTTTTAAAAATAGAATCTCAAAATCAAACAAACATTGAGTATCTTCATACTATTATTTAGTGCGTCTTTATGCACACAAACCTTATATATACAGTCACAGTTCCAATTGTTGGCAATTAAAACCGTTTAAAAAGATATCACTGAGATCTCTGTTCTTTTGAATAGTATTGAGGCATTCTTTTAAACTGCTGCAAGTAATCAAAAATATATATGTGCAAGATGGCTGTGAGAAACGCCAAAGTTTCACCTAATAAAATTTTGTTATGCTTCAATTTTCAAAGTAAATTTGATTTATTGGAGCCACCAGCCATATGATGACAGCCTCATGTTTTTTATGAGTCATGTCCCCAAGGAATTTAACACAGGCCAATAGTGTACCTTGGACTAGATCCAGTGTCCGCATACAGGTTTTCATTAGACTTTGATGCCAGTTGATTTGGGGAACAAAGAAGCTGCTGAAAACTAGCTTTTCTTTGGGATAGTTTCCTCTTCTTTTTTTAGCAAAAAGAAATAACAAAGTTTTTTTTTTTTTTTTAAAAAAAAGAAGCTTTGCGCCTCCGCATTGTAGGTGTAGGACAATATTTTAGGGAACAGTAATCTGTTATTGCAGGTGGCCATGCTTCAAGCACTTCCGTATTTTGAGAACAGATCAGACAAAGTGCAGCAACTTATTGAAAAATTGCCAGATTTGTAAATTAGAAACACACTGGTTTGTGGCTAAGACGAAGTTAGCGTGTATTACAAACGCTGGGACTTTTCTGAAACACTAAAGGAATATAATTACTTACACTACTCCACATGTCACAAGGCTAGGGGCATAAACACATTAAAGAAAGCTTTGTAGCAATATCCTACTAGGATTCTTCTTTTAACTCAGTGAAGAACATACTTAGCTGCCCAGTGTCCCCTTATACAGGGATGGTGGGTGGCATAAAAATTTAATAAGTATAGATAATTTGAGTAATTGGAATTCCTGCAAAATCTATCCTGCCCTTTACCGACTTTGTCACCTACCATTTTCCAAATTTTCTTGTAGAACATAATTTCCTCTGTGGTATGATGCCCTGATAACCTCCACAGGTTTTTAAATGCTTCGCTGCACCCTGTTTCTTGACATGTCTCAATGGAAATGCCTGGATTGGGGAACGAAGTGTTTCTCAAGGAGCTTTCCATAAATTTAAAGAGAGAAACAGTCAGAATGCCTGTCAATTTCACTCTGCTCTCTTTCCTTGGCCTACTGTATTCCTCCAAAATTGCAAGGATAAGAAAATAGCCCAAACTGTCCATATCAGTCAGTTTTCCCCTATTCTTGTTGCCACATTACAATCATAGCCAGAGCAATTGTAAAAAGAAATATCTAGTTGCAATACAGTGAATGTTGGTCCATTTTATGACCTTTCTTGGCACAGTTGTTAACTGAATCGCTGCAATTGATAAGTTAGTAACCCAGTTGCTAAGTGAATCTGGCTTCCCCATTGACTTTGCTTGTCAGAAGGTCGCAAAAGCTGATCACATGACCCCAGGACACTGGTTCATAAATATGAACCGGTTCCCAAGAATCCAGATTTTGATCACATGATCATGGGGACGGACGCTGCAGTAGCCATAAGTATGAAAAACGGTTGTAAGTCACTTTTTTCAGTGCTGCTGTATCTTTGAACGGTCACTAAACAAATGGCTGTAAGTCGAGGATTACCTGTAATGTGGACATATCTTTTTCATGTTCATAGCTTGCAGGGATTTTTAAGCAGAAACGGTATTGAAAGTATACAGGGGATGGCAGCAGCATCTGTCCCATTTGACGAGAGAAGGGCAAATGGTGTCTCCCCCCCTCCCCTCTCCACTCTCTCCCACTCCTCACCCTCCCCCCTTCCCATTCAGGAGGCAGGGCATGTCTCCAAATGGCATTTTTACACTCTTTTATAGGTCAGCCAGAGGAAACACTAAATAGTGTTTAATGCCTATTCTCAGGATTCTGAACTTGGCAAAGCAAACAAGATGCAGATATGTTTCAAAAGATTAGAAAACTTAAAACAGGGGCATATCAATGTATCCAGTGACCTACTATATAAGGGTGGATAAAATGAAAGTCATAATCTGCCTGCCCAGAGCAGCCTTCCTCAATTTAATGCCTTCTAGATGTGGATATTAGCTGTGATTTATGTGAGTTCTAGCATGGATCATAAATATTCAAAACAGCATTGAGCATTTGTTTGTGTGTTTGACTAATATCTCTATTTTGCCAGCTCAAGAGATTCTGGACTACTAACGTCCAAATAAAAATTAAAAAAGCTCGTAAAATATAAATAATTACCATAACAATCATATTAAACAATAATATGAAAGCCAGACATGATAGAAAGACATATGAGTGTTAAAAACAATCCATCTGTGTTCTTAATTTCCAAATGTGGGCTTTTGCAGCCAGTTCTTTGCATTCTCTACAAAATGATAGGGATATAAGCTTGTTTAAATTTCAGAAGACAGAAATACGGCAATTATTTAACTATTGATCTTTTTCCAGGTCCTTCCTCTGAATCCATCAAAGAAGGCAAACCAGTTCAGCTTTATATTCAGTAGCACTAAATGAGAACATATAAATGCATAGTCTGTATGCATTTTGGATGACAGAATCGTAACATCTGCATCTATGTCGTAAACAACATTGTATTGTGATTACTTAACCTTCTCCTTTCTCAACTAGTTTCCTGTACAAGTATTAAACTATAACTCCTCAAACACCTACTTAATTTGATCAAGCTACAATCTAACATACTGGAGGGAACCACTTCGGGAACAATTGTGTGAAGAAAATGTCTTTTATGCTTTTTCTGAGTTTTGGAATAATTGAGATCCTTTTTTTAAAAAAAAAAAGAGTAATTTTTAGGAAAATATAGGTGGGAACAACCTTTTCTGGACTTCTACACTCTTGAGAACAGTTCACATTTGGCCATATGGTATTTTCCAACCCGTTGACTCATATTATTGTCCATTTATATCATTGTGTAAATGTGACAAATGAAGATGAAATGAGATAATGCTCAGAGAAATCTTCATGTCAGATTCCAAATTTCCACTGGATTTGATTCAGCCTTTCCACATTCGCAGTTCTTAACAAAGTTTGGCTCCATGTGTAACTAAAAAGCCTTGGTTCCAATAGCAAGGACTGTTTCCAGTATACCATTAGAGCTGAAAGCCTTCTGGTGAACTTCATCAACAAGAATGTTGAAAGTCTCTTTGGGAAACACTGAACAGACACAAATGCGTCAGGCCAAATATTGCTTTAACATACGGCCCATGTAGTTCCATAAACATTGTTAGAAATTATACTAAGGTCAGTGACTATGGACTCCTAAGTTTAAAATACAGTGTTCGTGGCTTGACCCAAAAAATCCAACTTAAAGGTAAGCTATACCTCATTTTACAGAACTCAGTGTTATCTCAGAGGGAAAAGTTATTTTTTTTCCCCTATACTATTGTCAAAGCAGAATAACTGGAAAGAAAAGTCTGCAGAATACTTTTGGGAGACAGTGTGTGATTATTTTACATCTGAGTCTGAAGAATATCGAAACGCAAGTGTGACTTTTTCCAAACAGAAAGAAAAGATCAGATAATGGGCTTCATCCAATGTTACAACCAAGAGATTTCTGATCAAGAGGTCAAAGCTTTTCATCACTTTCTTTCCACCATCCCACTTCTGCACTTTCTGCACTACAGATTAGAAGGAAGGTAGAACATGGGATGGAGGGTAGCCAAAGCTATTCCATTAATCAAATAACACTATTATATATGACCTGTGGATTGTGCTGAATCAGTTTAACTCTTAGTGGCATTTAGAAATCAGTGGAAACTGGCATTTTGTGAGAGTACTTTTACCACCTCACCGAAAAAGAAAGAAAAAAGAATTTAACATTTAATGGAGAAGAGTTATTTCTGGATACAAAATATAGATAGTCGATTAATCAGTTTAATCTTATATGTCACTAAATCTCTGATCCATCCCTCTGTAAATGCCTCTGCCTATTACTTTAATTCTGGCTTCATCGTAACTTACTTGCAACTAGGATAGCAATTTACAGGTACTTGAATAGCTCCATTTCCAATGAAATGACTACATGCTTATCTGAGTGTAAGTTGCAACCATTTGTCTCTAGCAATTTTCCAACACATGCCTGCCCATTCTGGCAATGGGGCAACAGGCATGGTAGATAAGTCTGTGAAAGATGGATACATGAGGTTAAACCTGGGATAGAATCCCTTTTAATTATGCTGACTCCATTTTCTCTATAAATGAGGAAATTCCTTACAGGCAGAAGGCTAAAATAAGGTATCCTTACAGATTCTAGGATGTAGCTAATATTGGGATTCTTGCAACATGGCTGCTATTGTAGACAGGAGAATTCCTTCAAAGCTAAGTGATAGTTGCCATCAACACAAATCCTGGTTTCTTGTCCCTTGATAAATTGTAGAAGTATTGTTAGTATTCATCATTCACCAAGATCAGGTTAGAGATGATTGTCATGGAAAAAATGTCTGTCTTTGTGGTTGATTCCAGGAATTAAAAATGACATGATGGCATATAATCAATCAATCGATTCTTACCAATTAGGAAGTTTTCAACCAGAATCTGCCTTCCTGTAATTAAAAAGAACCTGTGATTCTTTGTTTTGTATTCTGGGGTGATATGTAACAGTTCTTGGTTTTCTTCCACGTGACAATCCATCCATCAGGTCATAACCCTTTCCAGTCTTTCAAGTAAAATATACCCATTTTCTTCAGTCCCTCATCATTAGTTTCTAGGATTCAGCTTTGTTGCCCTTCTATAATCATACTCAGTTTCTTTAAGTCTTAAAATGTGTTACCCAAACCCAGACTTGCTCTTGAGATGAAACATGAGATTAGACGATAGATAGATAGATAGATAGATAGATAGATAGATAGATAGATAGATAGATAGATAGATAGATAGATAGATAGATAGATAGATAGATAGATAGATAGATAGATAGATAGATAGATAGATAGATAGATAGATAGATAGATAGATAGATAGATAGATAGATAGATAGATAGATAGATAGATAGATAGATAGATAGATAGATAGATAGATATGGGGGGAGGGAGAGGGAGAGAGGATAAAATGTCAAGGACCATCATATGGTATAAGAGTTCTCCTTTTTCTTGCCTTAGACAATATTACAGATTCTGAATATATGTTGTGAAAGTAAAATATAGTTAATGCTTTCTGGCTTTTAATATATAATGCTACTTGGGCTACATATTGGCTGATAGGGACTGATAGGAGACATACCACTTCTGCAGTAACCTTGCCCTCCATGGCCTTCTGCAAGGCCATGAAGACCTGGTTATGTGTCCAAGCCTGGGGCTCTGAATGTGTTAAAGGCCCCATTTCCTGACTATATTAATGCTTATGACAATGGTTTTACTCAGTGACCATATGTATTTATTCTATATTATTTTAATTGTTTCTCAGGTTTTTTTATAACATTCACCCCCTAGAGTGACTGGTTAAGATGAGTGGCTCTAGAAATCAAATAAAGTACAACTATTTCTAATTGGTAAAGAGAGACTAAAAGGAAAGCATGAGAAATAAATAAGCAAGGGTAAGTACAATCTAAAATTAGAATTCTTTCCTGCTTGTTCTTTTTCCTGGTCCTGATTCTCTATCCGTTGATGCTCAGTGATTTTAGAGTAGTTTAATTTGCAATAGGTTTTGCAACAGGTTAAATGACAGACAGAAAGAGGAAAGGAAGAGGGGATAAAATGTCAAGGGCCATCAAATGGTATAAGAGTTCTCCTTTTTCTTGCCTTAGACAATATTACAGATCCTGAATATATGTTGTGAAAGTAATATATAGTTAATGCTTTCTGGCTTTTAAAATATAATGCTACTTGGGCTACATATGTTTAACATTATCTATAGAAATTTCAGACACCCCACCACTTCCCTTTCTCAGTAGAAGCAGCTATGGAAGAGGGCCAAGATGTACAGAACTGCAGTTCCGCTATTCCACAAGATATACCCAGTCAATAGCTGTAATACTAATACCAATAGAAGCAATAAAAATATCTAGGAATGAAGTGATTTTCACATAAACGCCTGGGAGGGTGCAGTCGTTTTTTTCCAGCATGAAATCAGCTAATGAAGACTTATGTATACGGTTACTGCACAACTCACTAAGGTGAAGATTTCCATGGCCTGCATAGAATGATTATTATTTATTATGGTTGGTCACACAGTCAGCCAGATGTTTAGACTAGATTTGGCATTTTTATTCCCTTATTGAGTCCTTCCCAACGACCTGGAATAAGCAAGTGTTATTGTTTGATTGTGTTAAAGGATGTACTGTAAGATGATCAAAATAAAGCTGCCTTTTGCAATTGACTGATGGTGATTTTTATCAATGTTAATGGTGTTCCAGTGGTGTCCAGATGTTTTGAGATTGCGCCAAAGGCATCTATTGTTGTTGTTGTTGTGCCTTCAAGTTTTGACTCCTAGTGACCATTTGGACAAGCCAGTACAATTTTCTTAGAAACGTTTTCAGAAGTGATTTGCCCTTGCCTTCTTTCTGGGGCCGAAAGAGAGTGACTGGCCCAAAGCCACTCATTTGGCATTGTGCCTAAGGCAGGACTAGAACTCACAGTTCCCCAGTTTCTAGCTTAGTGCCTTAACCACTACACCAAGCTGGATCTCTTACATGAATTTACCACAATGTGTATATAAAAAGAGGCTTGGCAAGCTGTTTGTCTGAATTTCTTGCGGTGAAATCACTTTAAAATAAAACCAGTTCTTTATTATAGTCATAGAGGAGCATAGTGTAATTACTTTGCATTGTCCTGCAAATCCCTTCTGGATTTATTTGCTGAAAATTGGAAAAAAAATGAACTGGTGGTTTATGTAGTTGTTTAAAAGGGAAGAAAAGAATAATAATGCAATTTTAATGAGGGAGGTTAGAAAATAAATTTGCAACTGCTTGGATGATCAGAAGTTGCTTCTCTATATATCATTTATGTTCTTTTTTGTTGTTGTTTCTTCCTCAAATGCAAAAATTTGTTTCGGTTCAAAAGATAGTTTCCTGTGCAGCCAGTATTAGAAGAAATATTTCTCAAAATGCCTGTAAATGCAAGAAAAGTCACAAACCGACACTGGAATGAGACAGAAGCAACCTAAAAGGCATTTGATAAAGTAGACCACAACCTAATCCTTGGTAAGCTAGAAAAGGGTGGAATAGACAACATCACCACCAGATGGATCTGTAGCTGGCTGACAAACCATACTCAACGAGTAGTCCTCAATGGTACTACATCCACATAGAGAGAAGTAAGCAGTGGAGTACCACAAGGTTCTGTCTTAGGCCCAGCACTCTTCAATATCTTCATCAATGACTTAGACGAGGGAATTGAAGTGGAACTCATCAAATTTGCAGATGACACCAAACTGGCAGGAGTAGCCAATACCCCAGAAGACAAACGCAGGATCCAAAAAGAATTTGACAAACTTGAACAATGGGCCCTGTCCAACAAAATGAGTTTCAATGTGCAGAAAAGAAAAATTTTACATATGGCAGGAAAAATTAAAGGTACAAGTACAGATTGGACGAGACCTGGCTTAAAAACAGTAACTGTGAGAGGGACCTTGGAGTCCTAGTGGACGATCACTTAACCATGAGCTAGCAGTGTGCAGCAGCAGCCAAAAAAGCTAATACAATCCTGGGTTGTATAAACAGAAGCATAGAATCAAGATCACACGAGGTATTAGTACTGCTTTATAAAACCCTAGTAAGACCACACCTGGAATACTGCAGCCGATTTTGGTCACAACATTACAAAAAAGATGTTGAGAGTCTGGAAAATATTCAGAGAAGAGCAACTAAAATGATCAAAGGCCTGGAGACTAAAACATATGAAGAATGGCTGCAGGACTTGGGTTTGGCTAGTCTAAAGAAAAGAAGAAATAGGGGAGACATGATAGCAGTGTTCCAGTATTTGAGGGGCTGCCACAAAGAAGAGGGGGTCACGTTATTCTCCAAAGTACCAGAGGGCAGGACAAGAAACAATGGTTGGAAACTGATCAAAGAGAGAAGCAACCTGGAATTAAGGAGAAACTTCCTGACAGTGAGGACAATTAACCAGTGGAACAGTTTGCCTCCAGAAATCACTCCATCACTGGAGATTTTTAAAACGAGACTAGACAGTCACTTGTCTGAGATGGTATAGGTCCTCCTGCTTGAGAAGGAGGCTGGACTAGAAGACCTCCAAGGTCCCTTCCAGCTCTATTCTATTCTAAAATGGAAAAGGCTGAAACTGACAGAGTCATCCACTCCTATCCTTAAGGGACAAATTGGGCAAAACTAGTCATGCCATAGAACCTATTCCAAGGAAGCTTTTAGAGCTCAATTTATCCGAGATCTTATTTTAACCTCTCTGTGTTAAAGCAAAACTGATGCCACATTCATCAATTAACCCAGCTCTACATCAAATTAAACGATTTGCACATGTTAACAAAGTAAATCAAATTACCTCAGCCGTGTATTTTCTTTCATACGTAATAAAGATATAACTTTTAGAGCAATGCATTTGCCCTTCATAGAGCTAATCGTAGCATTAAGGGAAATGATGACTATAAAATTGGTAGGATGAGGGTAGTTTGGGCTTTTTCACCAGCAGATGTTTCATTTTCTTGGTCAGTTATGTTATAAAATCAAGGAGGCACTGCATATGATTGGAACGTTTCCAACACTTAAATCATGTCTGGCTAGCATGAGAAATGATGGGCAACTATAAGGAAAAGCAGTTTTGGTATTCTGTACCTATTCCAGCGTGGCTGCTTGCTGCTTGAACTCCCCTTGTTTACAAGGGCATAGGGGATCTATAGGGAAGATAGCTTTTCAAGCAGCTTTTGCTTCACATTGTTAAATGTCCTTCTTCCTTTACTTCAGGTAAAGTCTTCTGCAATACAATTTGGGGTTTTTTTCCCCTTTGCATCTAATTGCTAGAAAATGCAAACAGTCCTTGTCTTGCCTCTTACATTGTCACTGTGGAATCCTGATTACATCTCCACAACACAAGATTTGATATAGCTCAGTCAGTCTTCCTTGCACCATTCACTGAGGCACAATTTATCAATTGTCCTTGCTTGCAATGTTATGCAGCTCAGAAAAGGCCAGAAACGATGAATGGAGATTGCTAGAGATACCGCCTTGATCAATGGTTAGGAGTTTAGGTGAGGAATGCACACACCTTGCAGTGAGATAGCAATGCTTCTGGGACCCTAGATAAGTGACTAGCTCTTTAAATGACGCACAGCTCACAATTTTCCGTTAATCTCTTAGCTTTATTGATTACAATATGCAATAGCAAGGCTTTGCTTAAGCACATACACACATATATCTGTCATTCTTACTTGCTCAACAAATCCTACCAGAATAATGTATCAAGAAACCTCACAGGAGTGAAGAGGGTGGATTCCAGTTCAGATGCTTGAATGTATATGATGTGTTTTCCAACTAAGTCCCTGTCTGGCCTTGCTTTTTACTATCTGTCTTAGCCATGCTCTCACTCATTGCTTTCATTGTTGGACTGGATACATATTATTATCCTTGTGCAGTTTTCATCAATGTCCAATATCTGGTCCAGAGCAGTTTCACACTCACTGATCTTCATATGTCCAGGATTTGATTCCTTAAATTGCTTTGTTCGTTTTCTTGCTTTATTCACTGACTTTTTACAGGCCATTGCCTATGTGCTGTGCTATTAAATTCAGATGGTGTCCATACATTTTACAAGTGTGGCATTTGAAAAGCAAGAATCAGCTATGCTCTGAGCTTGTTCTCTATGCTTCCTTATGCTAGCCAAGAATCTGAAGCTAGTTAATATGTGCGGAGGCTTCCATTGCATGTCAAATAAAAATCCATGGTAACATGGTAAAGCTTTTCATTAGGAGACACGGCAAATTCCTCTTTACCAATCTCTAGTCTTTCTAAGAACAGTTGAGCATGGCTGTGTTGAATATAAATATTGCAGGCAAAAATGCTAAGCAAAATAATTATAATAGTTGCAATAATTATCCCAGCGTTGTATGAGCAACAGTGTGGAAGACAACTTAAAGTGTTGAACTAGATATGAAGGGGCTCAGGCTCCTGCCCACACTCAGTTGTACAAGCTATGGTAGAAGTCTCTCTCTCTTTCAACCAAGCCAAACCAACCTTACAGGTTTGTTGTGAAGAAGAATAGAAGAAGAGAGCACTCTGTAAGCAACTTGGAGCTCTTGAAATTAAAGGTAGGGTGTAAATCAAATAAGCAAATAAGGGCTGCTTCAAGGATAGAAGTTTTTTCTACATGGAAATGTTTTAAGAGGAGGCTAAAATTGTGTTCATTGCAATGTGTAAAGTTAGAAATTGTAAATGGAGTCAACCCAGAGGGCACTTTGGCTTTCTTTTCCATACCATTTTGCTTGTCTTCCATAGAGGAGGACAGGATAGGGGCAGAGGATAGGTTCATCATATGCAGAAATAAAGTATCATTACAGATAGAACTCATCCAGTACTTATTATCCCATCTTTCAAATATAAACTCTTTATAATGTGTTTCCTGATTTTCCAGGTAGATTTAAAGGCACAGAAAATAGCCTATAACGCCTATGGTTTTTATTTTTTTTAGGACTGGCAGCCTGCAGAGAAAGATCTTAGGTGTAGTTCATGTGTCCCATTTTTACACATGTCAGGAGCTTTGTAGGAGGAAGCCTCTGAGTCACCCAGCCATGTCTCCCTTTATGCTGTAGAAACCCAAGTGCAGGCATCCCTGTGCATATAAAGAGAAGTCCTCATTCAAGAAAAGGGAAAAGGCCAATAATCGGAATTAGTACATGCTTTTTTGTCACACATTCCCAAGAATCATAGACTCATAGACTCTAGAATCATAGGATCACATAGAATCACACAGAATCATAGGATCACATAGAATCACACAGAATCACATAGGATCATAGAATTGGAATTGAACTTAAAAGTTATTAGTCCAACTTTCCATCCAGAGCAGGAATCCTCATACCATCCCAAGCAAATAGCTCTCCAATCTTATCCTAAAAATTTCCAACAATGAAGTTCTCAGAATTTCAAGCACTGTCACAGTTTGAAATAGAAGTGGGGGGGGGAGGAAAAGGAGTGGATTCTTTTAGATTAGACTAAATTCAGTTGAAAAAACATTGAATTATTTTAGATCCACAACAAAGGAAGAGAGGTAGCATGCCAACTCCATGCTGTGTGATTTCTTACTGCATTACATATTGCTTGGCAAAATTATATGCTTCACACAGATACTAGGAAGCTGCACTTTCTTTTCAGAATCATCAAGTGTTTTCCTGCCTCTTACTTTGAAAAGAAAGACAACAAAGAAAAGAGGAAGGAGTTTGCTAAGGTACCAATTTTTCCACTCCTTCATTGATCAGCCAGATGATTTTTCAATTGCCCTCCTCCTCATTCACCCTCATCCACAAAACCTCAGAAAGGACCTGAAACTTCAGCAGAAGGAAAGAGGGTGATATCAAGAGCTGACTGGAAGATCCCTAAGATGAAATGGATGTGAGCAATTATATTCACACAGTTACCATAAAAGACTTCTTAGATATTATTTGATTTTTGGGAGGCTGTACATTAAATCCCACAGATCTCCCAAAATGCCTTTCCTGATTGACTCATAACAAGGTATAAGCTTTTTTTTTTTTAACTCAACACCATGGATATTCAATGCTAGCCAGTGTGCAGCAGGTACTTTCAGTTCTCCTCATGAGACTGTATGGAATTATTGGAACTACAGGATGAGCAACCAAGTTGAAAATATTTTTATCGGTGCTCTGTAAGCCAATGTATTGCTATACATTGCAATACCCACCCACAGAGGGAAATTTAGAGCAAGCCTCAAGAATGCCACAGTGGTTTTCATTTGCCTTCATGGTTTATTTATAGAAAAGTATGAATGTTAGAATAATGCCTTTAGTAAAATCTCTAGCATTATCTATCATAGTGTTTTTAATAATTACTATTCTGCTTTACTCCTGCATAGTGAGCTAACCATTTCCTCCCGCAGATGGCAGTCTATTCACTGAATACTCTGAAGGAAGAGTGCTGTGTCAGTCATGGGGGCGAAAAAATTAGGAGTCTGGCAGCTCTGAGGAAATTTTTTTTATTAAACAGCATAAACTTTCATGAAATGCAGCTTACTTTGGTGTACCTAATAATAATCTGATTTTAACAGCCAAGTTTAAAAAACGATAATGGGATCTATCTTTCTAATCTTTCTCCTGTTTTCTGCTTTTTATTTTTACGTCACTAAATAGTTCTGGAAAGTAATTAATGTATTGTGGGTTTTTTTATACATATTTTATTGGTTTTAACTATAACAATCTCCAGTGCCTAGTGTACAGCGTGTTGTCTTGGTTTATGTTTTAATAAAAGAAAAACAAAAAAGACAATAATAATCAATTAACAATCAGTAATGATTAAGTTTGATAATTCCATAATTAGTATATTAATTAATAATATATTTCTTTGATCTTCCCTTCTCCCGTTTATATTCTCCTTCTTCAACCTTACACAAAATGTAGTTCTTAATATTTTCAATATATAAATGGTTAAATGCAAACACATTTTTTAATATTTGTACAAATAATAATAATCTCTATGTATAGCATTTTTAGCTTATATTATTCTTATAACCATCATCTCATTAATTCACCATTCATCCTATTTTCGTAATTTTTGTTTAACCTTAATTTCCCTTATATTCAATCCAATTCTTATCAGTCATAATTTCTTCATATGTTAGTCATCTAAATGTCCAAATTTTCCCTATCGTGCATTAATTAATAAATAATTAATGTATTGTTGCTTGATTTGGAAAAATAACTTACACTGTATTCCAGATAGCAGACTTATTAAGGATACCCTACATTTCAGTTTAATGACATTTCTTTTAAAAAATAACTGCACATTTTTTAAATTATAGTTACATTAATTAGAATAGTTTCCTGTTTCCTTCTTTCTCATCCTATTGGTCAAATAGAACATCAACTGGAATAGTTACTTTTTTAAAAAAAATTGAACATCCACTGCAGCACTCCATCATTTGAAGTGTCAGTTCCTCAATAAAAACATTGGAAATATTCAATCTGGCAAGTAGCGCATTCAAAATAACCATTAACAATTTTTTATGCAGAAACAGAAGCTTACAATTAATGTTAGAAGGGCCTTCAAAGTTTAGCAATGTCTTATTTATTTATTTTACAAATTTATGTAGACGCGCAACTCTACACAGGTGAGTCTGAGTGGCTTACAATATTAGAAATCCACCACGTAAAAACCCATAAACCACCACCACCATCCTACCCCAAGGGCAGCAGCAATACAATCAAATCAACCACTGGATCGACTCCATCTCCATTCATGGTCCCAATGCCCACTGACCAAACCACGTCTCCAGGGCTGTTAAGATACTTAAATTTAGTAGCTGGAGCAGTGGGGGTTGTGCAGTGAGCCAGAATGCACAGTTATAGCTGATTGGTTGAAGAGGGCTGGCTCCTGCATGAGGCAATCTGAATTGTGATTGGTTGCTGTGGGAGCGGAGGGGGGGGTTCCCTTTTTTCCCGCCTTTTCTTCTGTTTGCTTTGTAATTTATCTCATGATGCTCCTGTGTGCCTGACTATCTAGTATGCTCTATATAGAAATACAAAATATATTTATTTATATAAATATAAATATATTTATATAAATGTAAATATGTCAGGGTCTCTGACTCCATTTGGATACCAGCTGCGCAATTCCCTGACAAGGGCCTTTCAGAAAAGCAACAAGGTAGGAATCAATTATGTCTCCGGAGGGAACGATATTCTATAGAGAAGGAGCCACCACTAAGAAGGCCCTTTTTAGTGATGCCACCAGATGTATCTCCCTAAATAGATGGGACCCGCAACATACCTATGTTATATTAAATACAAGTAATCCTTGACTTATTGACCACAATAGGGATGAGAAAAGTGCTACAGTACATTAGGTAGTACATTAAGTGGTACAGTAATTAAGCCAGACATCACATGATTGCAGCTTGCAACTTTCCCTGCCAACTTTCCCATTGATTTTGCTTGTCGTAAGCTGGCTGGGAAGGTCAAAATGTCAATCACATGACTGCGAGATGCTGTGACCATCATAAATACACAACAGCTGCCAAGTGCCGCAATCACCATCATGTAACCACAAGGATGCAGCAACAGTCCTAAAGGCAAGCACTTTACTTTTTCCAGTCGTAACTGAAAACTGTAACTGTTATAACTTCAAACAGTTGCTAAACGAATGGTCATAAATCATGGTCTACTTATAAAATCACCCAACTTCATTCCATGCAATTTGCAATTTTCATGTTCTCTAAACATGTTGATGGATGGAATCACCTGGCAACTAGAAAGACTAATGCATGGTCACTGTTCCTGAAGTAGGAGGAAAGGGGAAGGCAGAATGGATCTTCTTAGGTTTCACTAAATTCAGTTGAAATTTAGTGATTTTAGATCCACAAAAAAGAAGATAAAGTAGCATTTGTTTGTTTGTTTATTAAATTTATATGCTGCTCACCTCACCAAGATGAGCTTACCGGCTCACAATCAGTAAGAAGATAGATATATAAATAATTAAAATGTAATTATTTTAATTATTAAAAATTATTTAATTTTAAAATTTTAAATCACCTCGTCAACCTCCCCAGCACTCCCCAGCGCTCTCCTCAGAGCACAACCAGATTTTGATACCCTTCTAGAAGGCCAAAAGAATGGAGGCAGTTCCACCTCTTTCAACCTCATTATGCTCATTTCATGTATGGCATTATAGGTGTTGGGAAAACCTATGCGGCTGACACAGATACTGGGAAATTGTGCTGTCTTTTCAGCAAGTCACAATCTTGTTAAGGTCGCATCCCATGTTTCTAAGCAGGGAAAATATAACTAATCCTAGAACAGGTTTGGTTGGTTTTCCTTAGGCAGTAGCTTTAGAGAACTGTTGACAAATTTTTAATACCTGTGTTTGATTATTTATTTATATATCAAATTTGTAAACTGCCCATCTCCCTCACAGAGCAACAGAATCCTGGTTTTCTTGACCCCTGGAAAGCCACTTGCTTCAAAGCTCCAGGGAGATAATCAGCAGTATCTCAGAATCAGACCAATGCCCAAATTCAGCTCTCTATGAGGTTAAGTTAAAGTCTGTTTTCTCCAAGCTGATGATGCTTGAAGAACAGTAGAAAGCCTTCTACTTCTCAGGAGTGAATTTACCTACTTTGTGAGCCACTTTTCTTTTTTAGTTTTTGATACTGCACATATATATCTTCCACAATCAACAGCTGTCAGTTGATTTTCTAAGAATACCCCACACCTAAAACATTCTAAGGGCACTTGGGATAAATAAATTAGGCCATCATTTTTCTTCCAAATGCTTTCAACAGTGTAATAGCTGCCAGAGTTAGAGTTACCCCAAGAGTAAACCACTGGTGACAACCACCACTACCAACCACCGAAACACAATAAGATGAAGGATAAAGAAGAAATCAGTGACAATATATCTGTACCAAAAATATATACCAACAATAGATGATGTAACAAAAATGTTGTGTTAGTGAGGGATACTAGGAATAATGCATTTGAAATAAATACAGAACTGAGTACAAAAATCATTGTAATCCCAACTACAAATACAAGATTCAGACCACCATTGTTTAGCACAAAGAACGAAGATATATTTCGAGTTTTATTCTCATTTGTTTCTTTGCTTGTTTTATTTTGGGGAGTAGCCAGAACATTCCTATCTAAAACCTATCCCTTGGATGTAATATGAATTTTTTTCCCCATTTCATTTTGGTAAAGCTAGGTTATTCCCCATCCAAGTCATTTGGCTTCACTAGGCTACAGCCTAGACTGCTGGAAAAAAGACAGAAAAACATAGAGAAATTATGTAGCTCTCTCACAGGATTGCAGCCAAACCTGGTTCTCTTTTCTGTCAGCCAGGAAGGAATTGGTCAGTAATAAAAACACCAGACAGCATCATTCCAAATGATCATCACACAATTTAAATAGCAATTAGAGTTCAAAAGAGCAAAACCCAAGCATTTTAATGCCATCATAAATGCAAACTTGGAATTGAAATCCTTTTTGACAACCACAGTGGCATTTCTCTCGTGCTTGAAGTAAAAAGCGAGCACTAAATTGCCCATGACCGATAAATATGACCATGACATCATTATTAATTAACTGAAGTTCTCAATGCATCCAAGACTTAAAAACTAAATTGCTGTCAAGTATCTCTGCAAGGTCACTCACTAGATTTTTCCATCTAAGAAAGAACAAGACTCAGTTTCTAGGCAGGAATTTGGTAAGCCCCCAAGCCAAGGCCAGATGCAGCAATCTTTCCTTGCCCCTCCTCCCATGAGTCTAAGATCCTTTCTGAAGTAGGAGTGGAAGAATTCCCACCTTTCCAAGATCATGAATCACTGAATCATATCCCATGTCAGTGCATTCACGCATGCTTATAGAGAACCGTGATCATTGGACTCCAGTGATGAAATCCTCCAGCCAGCCATTTCTCTCTTTTTGCTGGTTTCCCTTTCTTTCCCTTTCTTCCCATCACCCTCCCTCCCTCTCCTCCCCTTATTTTTTCCCTTTTCAGTTGCTTGTTCTCTTTGACTTATGTTTCTTCCAAATGCAAACAAGTTATAGGAGTGAAACTCCCATTAAGGCCAAACTCAGCTTCCTCTTCCAAAAGTCTTATTGCCCCAGAGGAGCGATTGGAATGGTCATATGCAATGCTCATGAAAGTTTCCCACTTGGATTCCATTGGAACTTTCTCTGAAAACCAATTGCCAGAATGTGGGGAATCACACTGCTCTATGGTTTGTTGGATTTTCTACCTCCCTTACTTAATATGCCACACAATTCATCATCTGTCTCTTCTACATACACACACACACACACACACACACACGCATATACTTATGTGTATATACATGTAGAAAAGACAGATGGAGAATTGTATGTAATTAAGGCTAACGATACAAACCAGGCGAACATGAGTTCTTTCCTTGCCCCCCCCCTCCTCCTGGGCACTAAGCCAGCTGGGTGGCCTTGGGGCAGTCACTTTCTCCCAGCCCTAGGAAGGAGGCAATGGCAAACCACTTCTGAAAAACCATGTAAGAAAACTGCAGGGACTTGTCTGGGCAGTCTCCAAGAATCAGACAAAATTGAACAAAAGGGGGGGGGATATATACATGGACATGTAAAACAGGGAAGGAAAAGATTTTTCATAGACACAGTCTGGAGATTGTGAAGAGCTAAGAATTACTAAAGACTTCATATATTATACACTATCATTAAGTTCTTCATACAGTCATTGACCAGCTCAAAATAAATAGATAGCAAACCCAACAAAATATTGGCATGAAAAATACATTTCCCTTATCACTAACCTAATTCCCTACAAGTCATCTGATAGACTTGACAGGCTACAGTTAATTTCACTGTGCTAAGAATAACAGCTGTATCTGCCAATAAAAAGATGTATAAAAAATATCAAATCTACTTAGGCTATTAAAAAATAGAGACACAAATATCTCAGTAAAATAAGCAATACATGCATGAGTATGGATTTCAATCTTCTCTGAGTCACAAGGAGAAATTCAGTTTCCCTTAGGGATAGTGAGAGTGTATGTGTGAGAGAGATTTAATAAACACAGATTTATTATAAACAAAGAATAGGGAAAGAAACCCATCCAAATACCAGGCTTACTTGAAGCAATAAGGAAAAAACTCTTGTTTGAAGGAACTCTTTTCCCCTCTGCTCCCTTTTCTTCTCAGAGGTCACCAGCTGAAGATACACATCAATTTGAAGGCCTCCAGTTCCAATGTAGGAATCTTTCATCTATTGTGTTCGTTGGACAAAAACATTTTCTTTCTGTAAACAACTTGAATATGTCTTCATTCAGACCAGTTATTTTTTGTGTGACTTATTTGCAAGTTAAATGATCTGTTCTTTGCAGAGGATTATTTTAAAAGTGGCAAATATCCTAGGATATTCACATTGATGCATGAGAGTCTCCGTATTAGTTTCAGACATACTGAGGTCCCCTGGAAAGAAAATTGATGCTTTTGATGAAATTTGCTGTTTTGTGCAATTTATTCTTGTGTTCTGGTTGTTCTTCATTTGGGAGTATTGAGTTTTCCACATGTTTGCAATGCTGAAAAAAAAGCCACTAAGAGACTGTGCAGTACCATGAAAAATTGTAAACCAGCTTTAGCATAAAAGACATGAAGGAAAACGCCCAGATGCTAAACTTAGACCGGTGAGTTTCAATGCATCATTTGCATATATGTCCAAATGCTGCACAGTTCTATGAAGTCCTGGTAGAAAAAGTAACTGAAAAGTGCACATCTAATTAAATACAGGTAGTCTCAACTTATGACCACAACTGAGCCCAAAATTTATGTTGCTAAGTGAAACATTTGTTAAGTGAATTTTGCCCCATTTTATGACCTTTCTTGGCACAGTTGTTAAGTGAATCGCTGCAGTTGTTAAGTTAGTAACATGGTTGTTAAGTGAATCTGGCTTCCCCATTGACTTTGCTTGTTAGAAGGTCGCAAAAGGTGATCACATGACCCCAGGACATTGCAACCATCATAAATATGAGTCAGTTACCAAGTGTCCTAATTTTTATCACATGACCATGGGGATGGTACAATGGTTGTAAGTGTGAAAAACAGTCATAAATCACTTGTTTCGGTGCCATTGTAACTTTGAATCATCACTAAATGAACTGTTGTAACCTCTACAAACTCTTCTTTACCATTGCCTCCCAGATATGTTGAAATTACAAGTCCATAGCAGGGAACTATACAATGTACAATGCCTTCTGGAGGGCACCAGTTTGGAAAAGGTTGATGCAGCCCATCTCCTCCAGAAGTTAATCCAGATGTTTATGTTAGTTAATTAGTTGTTGTAGGGTGAGAAATAAAATATTATGATTCCTGGAAATCATTAGAAACACACTATACTAGTACGCATCTAAAGATTTTTAGACAAAAAGCAGACATACATTTGTGTTCTTTGTAATAGGATTTGCGTTTTAAAGTGTTCACAGAGAATCGGAAGAATGTGATTCTTCATTTATTTCAGTCATCGAAAAGAACTTGAGTACATGAGCTAATTAATTTTCATATAATTCTAATAATCAAATCCCAACATAAATATGTTACTTCTTTCAGCATCTCTCAAAAAATCCAGATGTGGTTTCCAAGTGGAAACAGAATTAGTCAGTTTTTTCTTCAATCAAAACTATCAGTTTCAGCATCACCTATTCCAGGGGTAGGCAACCTTGGCTCTTTTATGACTCTTGGACTTCAACTCCCAGAATTCCTGAGCCAGCCACGGCTGGCTCAGGAATTCTGGGAGTTGAAGTCCATGAGTCATAAAAGAGCCAAGGTTGCCTACCCCTGACCTATTCCATCACCTTTACCATCCATTGTTCCATTGTAGATGGATGTATTTGTAGATCCTTCCCCATTTGTGCATACAAGTAGTCCATGACTTATAACTGTTTGATTAGTGACTATTTGAAGTTATAACGGCACTGAAAAAAGTGACTTATGACCGTTTTTCACACTTACAACAGTTGCATTTTGATCAAGCGATCAAAATTTAGATACTTGGCAACTGACTCATATTTATGACAGTTGCAATGTCCCGGGCTCATGTGTGATCAGCTTTTGCAACCTTCTGACAAGCAAAGCCAATAGGGAAGCCAGATTCACTTAACAACTGTGTTACCATCTTAACAGCTGCAGTAATTCACTTAAAAACAAGAAAGGTCGTAAAATGGGGCAAAACTCACTTAACAACTGTCTCGCTTAGCAACGGAAATTTTGAACTCAGTTGTGGTCGTTAAGTCAAGAGCTACCTGTATAAAAGTCTCACTGCTGTTATCCTAAAAGCAAAAATCCATTTCCATTTGTTTCCATTTGTTTGTCCATTAAACCCAAAGAAAGGTCTCTGGTTTCAATTGTACATTCACTTTTCTGGCTTTCTTTCTCTAAAAAAAAAAATGGCCACAATTTGGTTACATTTCCAACAAATATTTGAAATTCCCTTATACTTTTATGACAGTTTTTCTGGTGCCATATACCAGTATATATATAATTTTATAAAAATTCTCTTTTAAGTTTATAATTCAATGCAAATTTCAACCCTGTTGAAAATCCTCTGTTCCCACACATGCTTAGCGTGTTTATTTAAAGGAAACAAATTGTTGAATAAAATTGGTTTGCTCTAATTTATCCAGAAGGTAGAAAATATTGTGAAAGCATAGTAGGGAGTGGGAAGGAAAGGAAAAGAAAAGAAATATAGGTAGGCTTTGCAGTGGAATTAAATGCATGCCTATTAATGATGCTCGGTTGCATTTTAAAGGACAGTGAAGAAAACAATGAAGTGCCCAATAGTCTTTAAACTGGGGTTCACAATATTTTATAAGCTGAGGTTGCACTTAGCCTGGTTAAGTGGCCTGCTAAAGTAACGCTCCAAGAAGTAAATGGTGAGATCAAGACAAATCTGAGTCAGGGCTGAGACACAAATATAATGTGATTTTTTTGTATATTTAATTAAAATTAAACTACGTACTGTTCATATTACTCCCCGTATAGTCAATAATTCTCCCATGTTGTTATTTTTAAACATTACAAACAAGGAAAGGTGGCTCTGAAAACTGCCCCCAAGCCTGAACCTTCAAGTTGTGCGCTCCTGCCTTAAATGCTCACAAATGGTCATTGTTCGAAAGCAGGAAACACCTCCAAAGTATCTGGGTTCTTTATATCATAACATCTCAAACCAGTTTAGAGAAAGATCAAAGATTCTTTGGCTTTATTATGCAGAGGTTAATCCATCAGATGCTTCTTGAGATTGTGAGGGAAAGTTTCACATATTTTCATGTTTTATCAAAAAAAACTATGGCACTTGCTGATACATTCACATTCTCTCTTTCTTCTTCTTTTCTCTCTGTCTCTACAGCCATACACACTTACACAGACATGCACAATACTTGCATAAAACAAAACAGTCCTTGTATTTCACAGCCTGGAATGCTTTTCTTCCGAAACCAAAGTAAGCACTGCATCCAAGATCCATACTACACTTCTAACGACAGAGAAGAGAGGTTGTACTTGCTTCTTGAAAGATAATTTGCTTGCTTAGGTGCCCATTAAATGCTGCCAAATATCTGTCCCTATTCTCATTGTCCCATTGGATGGAACATAAACAAAATGCCATCTGGTTTGTCTTTAAGAGCCTTTCTTTGATCTTAAGTAAATGTTGGTAAAAGAATCTCAATCTCTCTTTTCTTCCTTTAACACACATATGCATAACTTCCATCAATGTCAATGTGCCTATGGAGAGAGAAATAGAAACCCTGTTATATATAAGTGGCTGGATAGCATAATGGTTACAATGCCACCGTTTGATGTGGCAGACTGGGGTTCTAATCCCAGCTGGTACCTACCTTACTAGTAGGGGTACTTGGGCAAAGAACCTAATACCTTTTACCTGTCTACCTCAAATATGAGAGGGACACAAAGAAAGTCATGCCAGCCCAGATGTCGCCTGGATTAACAAGGTCTGCATCCGATGTTGAGAAACCAGGACAATCTAACAATAATTGGACTACTGGAACAGACATGAGAACCTTGAAATGCTACTACCGCAACATGAGAAGGGATATATGAAACATATGAGAGAAACTATGAGTGGACAGAAGATCTATATTCACACTAAGAAACAGCTAGTTACCCAAAGCTTCGACATAGTGAAGAGGAAAATGCTCTCCCAGCATGAGACAGACCTACTACATTTTATATCTCGGACCCAAGAAGACCCAGAAGAACAACTGGATGTGCAGCTGGAACACCACTTCCATTATATAGCACTCCAGCTGGAGGCTGTACATCAGTCAGAAAGAGGATGATGGAGTCTGGTGAGGGTCAAAGCCCCCATCCTGAATGACGCCTTAAGTATCCAGGAGTACATCAGTAAGATAGCACCCAAAGATCAGCTGCTGAGAGAATGCCTGCAACAGCAGCAAACACCGGAAGAAGGTCAAACAGAAGGTTGTGGAGAATAAGAGGGCAAAGATTCTGTAGGACGTCCAGATCCAAACAGACAAATTAGCAGGTATTGGTCAATCCAGATACTATGGTAGTAGACAAGGACCAGAAGACAGCAGTGGTGATGCCAAATGACAACAACATCAGGAAGGAGTATGAAAAACTGGAGAAGTACCAAGGCCTGAAGGAGGAAAACTACTGGAAAGTAAAGGCCAAAATGGTCCCACTAATGGTAGGAGAACTCAGGGCTGTGACTCCTAAGATGGGAGAGTGGCTTCAACAGATCCCAGGAACAACATCAGAACTCTCTATTCAGAAGAGTGCGGTGCTAGGAACAGCTAAGATACTGTGCAGAACCCTCAAACTCCCAGGCCTCTAGTAGACAATCTGAGGATTTTAAATTACTGTATATATTTTAAAATATATAATTTTGGGAATTTTTGCTTTGATAAGGAAAGAAAGAGGGAAACTTACTTGATTAAGTTAAGCCAAATATAGTGTATACTTAACAAATAGTAATCTTAGTTTCTGAGTATATTTACTAGGCAAAGACACAACAACAAAAATTACATGTGCTTCTGCTAAGACAAAAAATGTGGAATTCCTTATATATTGATGATACAGTTACATATATTTATTTTTATTCCAGATTTCTTATTTTTTAAATAACTCAAGACAGCAAACATACCTAATATTCCTTCCTCCTTCTATTTTCCCCACAACAACCTAGTGAGATGAGTTGGGCTGAGAGAAAATGACTGGCCCAAGATATCCAGCTGGCTTTCATTCCTAAGTCAAGATCAGAACTCACAGTCTTTTGGTTTGCAGCTTGCTGCCTAACCCATTAAACCAAACTGACTCTATTGTATTAAATTGTATTTAATAATCATATCAGTGAAGATAAAGTCCCCTTTAGGTCCAGTTCAATTCACAAATATGTCAACATTATTTTCTTAATGATAATATGGACATATTTTGTCACTGCTTACTTTCAGGATGTTTTCCAGTTCAGTCCATAATCCCTGGCATTTTTGCAATAATTTCCATGAACATTTTGAGTCTTTTTAGCTTTTTTGAAATCAGCCAAGATTGGCTAGTCACTGAAGACATGAAGAAGGCCAATCAAAACCAATACATTAGATAAGGAATTCAATTTATTTATTTGATTAAAGTTATAAAACTCAATGAGTGCCTTAACAAGGAATACAAAACTCACATAAAAGGTGGGCTAATCATAAGACAATTCAGACCACTTTTAAATTTGGCTAACATTAAACATCTAGATTGACAGTATTTGCACATCCATCATAAACTAGCCAATCACATTTTAGCCTCACTTGTATGGTTTGTCTGGTATTCAAAATACACATCTTGTCTATTTAAATATATTCTATTTTAGTTAGTAATATAAAATCCTCACTGATAAATCAAAACCCCAATTTTCTTCAGCCTTATTCTAGCTTTCTTCCTTTGCCATCTCGCCCTCCATGTCAGTGCTTTTAGGTCATCAAATAGATCTCCCTCTGTTATTATATATATTATTTGAAATAAAAGAGACCATCCAGTCGCCATTTTTTTGGAAGGGCTAATAAATCGTCTCTCTATTATTTCAGATCCCCATAATTGTCCTGATATGTTTATCTTCCTTTCGGTCTGTTCTTCTTCTTGCTCCTCAAGTTTCTTCTGGTTTATATAGAAAGTCTTTTCCATTTTCAATGTTGTCAGTCCCTTTTCTGGACTTTCCATTGACTGTATTTGTTGGTCAGTTGAATCCTCTGTCATAGTATTTAATTGTTCCACTTCTTCTGTTATGTTTTGTGTAGTTGATTCTTGAGTTGTAGTCAAAATCTGAGTTCATATATCTAGGCTGACATCTTGTTCTTTTCTGTAGCACCTTATTTCATCACAAGCTGAAAGAATGGCTTCATGTATTGCTTTTAACATAAGGAGAATCTGTTCCTGATCTTCATCCATATTCTATTAGTAGTGTGTTAAATTAAGAGCTTTAAAGTCAGAGAGTGAAAATAATTTAATAACTGAGTATAGAACACAGCTGAGCTTCTCACAGCTGATAATTGTCAAAAGTTAAAAAAGTCTTATCTGTAGTCTGGGCTTCCAGCCAAGTCTCCTTTAGATAATAACAGGTTGTAATATCAAACTTAGCCATAAGATGTCACCAATGCCATTTAAGGTTTTTTTAAGTCCAAAATTTTTATAATCCTTTTTCCAATTTTATTTCTTTTTTGTAAATAAAAACCAAGGTCTTCGATAAGAATAAAAAATCTTTTGGTCCCCAAATTCTAGAAGCATATAAATCCACTTAGATTAAGGTTATTCTTTCAGTGTTTTAACTCAGGGCTTTTCAACCCATGGTACGCGTACCACCAGTGGTACGCGCGCACATGGCTGGTGGTACGCGTAAGACGGGTTGAAAAAAAATGTAAAAAAAATCTTTAAAAAAAATGTTAAAAATTGTTTTGAAAAAAAAAATGTAAAAAAAAAAGTGTAAAAGTGGATGAGGTGAAGCGGCGGCAGCGCCACAGAGGCTTGTGGCAAAGTCAGCTGGAACTGCACGTTGCCTGGGTTCTACTGAGAGCCCAGGATCAAAGCGCGCAGCTCCAGCTGATTGGCGGCGGCCTTGGGGGTGGCAGGCAGCCTCACCCAGTCTTCAGGGGAGATTCTGCCAGAGCTGCACGATGCATTGCCTGCCCCCCGCCCCCACCCAGATGCCCTCACCTCCCCCAAGCGTTTTTTTTACTCACCTGCTTTCAGCAGCATTCCCTTTCTCCTGTCCTTCTCGGCCTTCATGTGTTTGTGAGACAAAAAAAAAAAGTTCCATGAGACTTTCTAACTTCTCGCGAGAAGTTAGAAAGTCTCATGGAACTTTGTTTTTCTATCCACAAGCATGTGGCGAAGGCAGAGAAGCAAATGAAGGCAGAGAAGCAAAAGGAGAAAGGGAGTGCAGCTGAAAGCAGGTGGGTAAAAAAATGCTTGGGGGAGGCGAGGGCATCTGGCCGGGGGTGCCAACCTTACCCTGCATGGTGGCGGGAGGGTTAACGGTGGGCGTGGGGGGCCCAGGAGGAGCTGCGCAAAACAGGCAGAGGGGAGGCCGGGCAGATTGTGGGTGCTGACAAGCGAGCGACCTGGGCAGGGGCGCGGAATTGGCGTTCCTGAGCACACGCCGATTCATGCCCCTGCCCATCTGGCTCACTGGCCAGAGTGAAGGGGAAGCTTCTGCGCGGCGGGCGGCTTCCAAGCGCCAGGCACAGCGAGCGGCTTCTGAGCGCCGGGCGCGCCGAGCAGCTGCTGAGCGCTGGGCGCACCGGGCGGCTTCCGAGCGCCGGGCGTGCCGAGTGGCTGCCGAGAGGCTGCCGAGCGCCAGGCACGCCGAGCGGCCTCCGACAGGCGCGCGCGCCGAGCGGCCTCTGAGCGGCGGGTGCGCCAAGCGGCTGCTGAGTGGTTGCCGAGCGCCAGGCACGCCAAGCGGCTGCCGAGTGCCGGGTGCACCGAGTGGCCTCCAAGGGGCGGGCACGCCGAGCGGCCTCCAAGCGGCGGGCGCGCAGAGCAGCTGCCGAGCGGCTACCGAGTGCCAGGAGCGCCGAGCGGCTACCGAGCGCTGGGCGCGCCAAGTGGCTGCCGAGCGCCGGGCGGCTGCTGAACGCTGAACGCGGGTGGCTCAGCTGTAGCTACACACACCGAGCCTGGCGCATTCTCACCACACGGAGCAGCTGGCAAGGTGAACCAGCGACATCCTGGCCCTGCCTGCGCACGCGCAGAGGCTGAGGCGCATGCGCTCTCCTCTGCCTCTGCCCACGCACAGGCAGGGCCGTGATGTCGCCGGTTACCTCACTGGCCGCTCCGTGTGGTGAGAATGCACCGCTGCCTGCCAAAACCAGGCTGGGATCTGGACGGTGTAGCGCAGGACAATGGAAGGGAGGGAGGGAAGAAAGGAAGGGACAAGGAAGGAAGGAAGGAAGGAAGGAAGGAGGGGAAGGACAATGAGAGGAAGGAAGGAAGGAAGGAAGGAAGGAAGGAAGGAAGGAAGGAAGGAAGGAAGGAAGGAAGGAAGGAAAGGACAATGAGAGGGAGGGAGGGAAGGAAGGGACAAAGAGGAAGGAAGGAAGGAAGGAAAGGACAATGAGAGGAGGGAGGGAAGGAAGGAAGGGACAAAGAAGGAAGGAAGGAGGGGAAGGACAATGAGAGGGAGGGAGGGAAGAAAGGAAGGGACAAAGAGGGAAGGAAGGAAGGAAGGAGGGGAAGGACAGTGAGAGGGAGGGAGGGAAGGAAGGGACAAAGAGGGAAGGAAGGAAGGAAGGAAAGGACAATGAGAGGGAAGGAGGAAGGGACAAAGAGGGAGGGAAGGAAGGGACAATGGGAGAGAAGGGAGGGAAGGAAGCCAGGCACCCACCCCAGTCCCATCCCCCTCCACCAGAGACCCACGGATTCCCCACCACAGGCACCCTGCAACCTGGGTGATCAGCTGGCCACGCCCCCCCGGCCATTGATCATGACCCTGGGACACTGTGAATGTCGTCATAAGTATGAATCAGTTGCCAAGCATCTGAATGTAAATCACATGACCCTGGGGATGCTGCAACAGTCATAAGTGTGAAAAATGTCATAATTCACTTTTTTCAGTGCCGTTGTTACTTCAAACAGTCACTAAGCGAATTGTTGTAAGTCGAGACTACCTGTACTTTCTCATTTTTTTCTTTTTTCTTTTTTGGTCAAGTTTTTGATACCTTGCTGGGCGAGTGGTGGTACTCGGATATTGCCTTATCCGAAAAGTGGTACAATGGGTGAAAAGGTTGAAAAGCCCTGTTTTAACTCCCCTGGATAGTCAGTCTCCGCTATTCTTAGAGGGTGCGATAAAAGTTCCCTTCCTTCT
This sequence comes from Azemiops feae, assembly GCA_023970755.1. NCBI lineage: Eukaryota > Metazoa > Chordata > Lepidosauria > Squamata > Viperidae > Azemiops > Azemiops feae. The sequence continues at coordinate 1,083,163 of JALGBA010003980.1, read as the reverse complement.
CTCCTCACAGGGGGGAAGATACTTTGGGCAGCTTTTGCAGGAGAAAAAAAATACTTGGGATTAAAGAGAAGTTCAGATCTCACCCAGTCTCATCCACACTGCTTTGGAGTGCCTGGTGGTAAGTTTGACTTCGGCTGTCTGCAGCCTAGTGATGAGCCATATTTCTATGGCCGGTCTTTCGTCCACCGGTTTGGAGGGCTGCCTCAGATCGAGCGGAAGGGCTACTGCCCTCCCACGATCAATCAGGGATCCCCTCTTTGCTGGTTGCCCCTACAGGGCAACTTTCGACCCCTTCCAGGGTCCCCCAGAGGTGCGAAATCGAACGCGGAAGATGGAGCTCGCCTTCGAGTGTCCACGGCGGCCGCGATGGCAAACTGGAAGTCTAGACAACTGTCAAATATGTGCTCAGTTGCAATTGGTTGCCCTTCAAATTACTGAAACAGCAGTATTAAGCCACAGGTTCCAGAGCAGCCTTCATCATCCAGGTGCCCTCCACATTTGCCATTATTGGCCAGGCTGGATTCTGGCGTTTCCATCTAGCGCACACAGATGGCAGGAAAAGTACCTTAGTAAATGTCTATAGAAAAGCTGACTGATTGCAGGATAGTAACTTTCGTTATCTTTAAGGATGGTGTGTGTGTATGTCTGTGTGTGTAATCTTTATTCCATGAAGTTATGACAATTTTAATGTTCCTAAAATCAGATTAAAGAACTGGGTTCTATAAAAGAAAGAAACACAGGTGTGACATTGTTAGAGTTTTTCTTAATCTGGTACAGATCAGACACCAAGACTGCAAATTTTTTTATCCCACAGAAATGGTTTTAGTATACAAAATTAAACTATTCCTTATTTCTAATCTTAATGCTGCTTCTAAGCTTCCTCTATTTTCCTACCTATCTTAATCTGTTTCCTGCCTGAGCAGGGGGTTGGACTCGATGACCTCCAAGGTCCCTTCCAACTTTATTATTATTATTATTATAATCTACCATGTTCCTCTTACTCCAAACATATAACTATTTCTATATTATTTAATCTATAAATTAAGTTTTATGTTCCTATCTCTCTATTTGTACACTATAACATAACTACAATATGCCTTAGCTCTGTAAGTCTTTCCTTTATCCCCTCTTCAGCTCCTGTAGCCAGTCTCAGCCATTTGCATGTGAAAAACCTTTTCATTGTTCTATAGATTTACGAATGGCCTTTTTTTCTCCCACCTCAGCACCCGTAGTTCTCCCTTTCTTAAGATGACTTGTGGGGCTCTGTGCCTGGCCATTTGGGATTTGCAGACTCTCACTTCACTGCTTGCAGTTTTCCTTGTTTACTGGGGCCTGCAGCTGAGATGCTTGCCTTTGTTGTTGGAGGTTTTTCTTTCCTTCTTTTCTGCTGCCTTCCTGGCTTCACCCCTTTCTCCTCACGCCCACACACATGCATGATTCCTGTTCCATTTTACGGGACAAACTCTCCAATTAAGGAGACAATGGGGCTGTTTGAACCGTCCTTCCCAGACAGCACCAAAACTCTGGATCCCAAATGCCAGCTCTCTCTGGGTGGTGAGTTCACTCTTCTACAGGCATGTTGGATTAGATGACACCCACCATTACCCCTTTGGTCTGTGTCAGTCAGTGTGTTCAGAATGTGTGCACCGTCTATTTCTATGCAGCTTTTGCCAACCTGGTGCCTGCCAGATGTGATGGATGTCAGTGTAATTCCTAGAATTTCTACCCAGCATATGCAAGCACCAGATGGCAGTTTTGATTTACTTATAGACATAGAATCCTTACATTCTATTTTGAACTTCAATCTGATGCAGCAGAACTTTCTTCCCAATCCGAAATACATTCATCTTATAGTGTATTATATAGTGTATTATATAAGAAATATAATACACTATCTGGAATAGCCTAAGCCTTCATTAACCAAGATCTGATGATTTACACACATCTAAGCTAATATACCGCCAAAGAATTGAGGCCTTTGAACTATGGTGCTGGAGAAGACTCCTGCGAGTCCCTTGGACTGCAAGGTGATCAAACCGGTCAGTCCTAGAGGAGATCAACCCTGACTGCTCTTTAGAAGGCCAGATCCTGAAGTTGAAACTCAAGTACTTTGGCCACCTAATGAGAAGGAAGGACTCACTGGAGAAGAGCCTAATGCTGGGAAAGATTGAGGGCAATAGAAGAAGGGGACGACAGAGAATGAGGTGGCTGGATAGAGGAACGCTGTCCATGGGGTCGGACACACTTCGCAACTAACAACAACAAAGCTAATATACAAACCACAATGACTGGTTTCACATGTATCAGTAGTATCAAACCAAACCATATTATGTCTTGATGAGTTGTGTAAACCTGGGAATTGAATGCAATTCAGTGGGAATTTCTTTTCCTTTGAATTTGTCTGAAATGTCCTAAACTTAACTTTAATGCAGTATTGATTAACTTCATTTTTGTCTCATTTTCTATTCTGCTATGATCTATATAGAGTCCAAATTCAATTTAGATCAATTATGAGAAGCACATTGTTTTTAATTGTCAGAATGTTTTCACATGCAAAAAGATCAAGTGTTGGAAATGAGGCGTTTTTGCTAAAATATCCAATGATAGAAGTGCTCTCAGCTTCATCAAACTAAGTATCTTGCTTTATCCTTCACTATGTTGGAAAGCCATTCAAACTGCCAAGATCTGCTTTGGCTCAGAGAGATTATAAATGGGGCCGAAGTGGAGTAACTCCACAAAAACTAGCCAAATACTGTAGCAGCCTTTGTCTTGGAAAGAAGAGAAACACCCTTAGGCTACCTTTGAATACCCACTTTTTAAAGAGTAAATCAACTGGAAGGGACTGATGATACAACTAATGGAAGAAGTTTCTTACTTCCTATTGGACAAGTTCCAGTTTGGTGCATAAACTTCCAAACTAACTGTGGATTTAAATCAACCCATCTTTAAAAATGCTAACTGTGCTTTTCCTTAAGTCCAGGCTATCCATTTTAGAGCCCAGAGAGCTAAGCAATGTACCATATACATCTCTTTTCCTGAGCGACTCAACAGCTAACATTGAGGGGCACACTGTCTTTCCCAAATAAAAAAAATATAAATGAGCTCTCCTTCTAGTTGAGTTTGGCTTCCAGTGACTTCATGAACACTTCCATTTCATTTTCTTGGCAATGGGCAGAGATGATTGCCATTACATTCTTCTGGAGTGTTTGTTGGACCTTCCAAGTCTGGATTTCAATCCTTGTGGTCTCCCATCCAAATCCTTATCCATCCAGTCCTGCTTAACACTGGGCCTAGATGAGACTGGTTATAAGGCAAATCTTACCTGGGCTCAGTATTAGGGTGTGTGTGTGTGTGTGTGTGTGTGCGTGTGTGTGTGTGTGTGTGTGTGTGTGTGTGTGTGTGTGTGTGTGTAGAGGAAAAATATGCTCAGTAATTAGAATGGGGTTGGGGAAAGACCAGAAGGCTGCTGGAGATGAGACGACTATCAAACAGGAATTCCACCCCCGATGGATGACTGAGGAGTATTCATGAGGCTCTTTTGCGAGAGTTATCCTAAGAATCGGGAAGGACCAAAACCCACAACACTTACTCATATTAAGAGGTAGGCACTGTAGTGTGAACATAACTTTCGATGTCCTGCCGTTCGTATGATAACCGCTGTACCTACGGCGATGAAGGATAAATTGAAAATAAAAATAGAATTTTTTGTTGGCGGGATACAGAAACCCAAAACACCGAAGATTGGGGCGGCGGCGAGGGTCCTTCCTCTTCCTTCCCGCCTGTTTTTCCCCTCCCAGGACGCAGTAAGAACTAGGTTATTCCCTGCCTGAGACCCAGGCGCAATAACAGGGCGACCCCCCCCCAAAAAAATTCTCCAGTCAGCGACGCTTGCGATGCTTTCCCCTCAAAAGGCACCCCCCCCAGTCTCTCTCTCACCCTGCCCGACTTAACCACCCGGAGGAGAGGGCGTTTTCACCCGCGGCCTCTTTCAGAGGAGCTGGTAGGAAACGCAGCTCCGCGCAAGGTAAAAGAAGAGGGAGGAGGGGGAGGTAAAGCCACCCCTGCTCGGATCGCCTTTGATGACCACCAGATGTTTTCAGAACAATCTCGGGTTTTGATCCCAGGGAAAACCCGTTCCAGCCACAGACCTCCAGCCGCCCATCTCCGGGAAGAAAAAGAAAAAAAACATTCGGAGGCATCGGGCACACTCTCCCCCTCACCCACCCACCCACCCCTTCGCCGCATACACACAGGGCAGCGGCCTTCCGTCCGCAACTGCCAGCGCCCTTCGCAGACGGCCCCGGCTCTTGGGATTTTCCGCCTAACGCCTGGCCCCCTCCAAGCCGCTTTCCTTGCCCCGAGCGCCCGTCGATCTCAATACAGGAGAATATTTCTAGCTCGGGGTTGGAAAGGAGGGCTCCTTGCTGCTCTCCGAGCTTGCTGGTTTTCACGCAGACCTGTTGTTACCCAAACTAGGCAACACCACCAGCACTGACGACGTTACCCAGTTTGGGGTAACGAAACGCCCGCGAGAAAACCAGCGAGCTCAGAGAGCGCCAAAGGACCCGCTCGTCGATCTGCGCGGACGAACTTGGCAGAATCGCGCGCGAAAAAAGAGCCGCCCCGCCCGCCTTGCTCAGCCAAGGAGCCCAGGAGACTCCGCTTGACACCGTCTTCGGGCGATGCGCGCGAAATCCGGCCTTTCCAGCCTCGCCGTCCCATCCTGCTCTGCACCTCTGGCTTTCTCCCGTCGCCCGCCTTTCACAAAGCCGCGTCTTGTTTCGCTGCTCAGCCCGAATTTAGAGCGCTACGCGCGTTCTGCTGACAGCGCCCGATTCGCTCTTCCGCCCTTCTGCACGCGACGGCTGACCCCGAGTTAAATTCAAGGATCACAACTTAAGTTATTGTTTCCTGAAAAGCCAGTCGCCAGGCTCTCGCTTCTGATGAATTCAGAGACCTTTTTTTTTTTTTGCTTGTGACGGTCGTTTCGCGGCTGCAATCCTAGCGTCGGACTAAGCGACGCTTAACTTCCGAGTAAACCAAAATTGTGGACTCCCTTCTCCCTTTCTTAAATCAGCTTTTTGCACTGAACCTCTCTGCAGAAATCCCTCGAGTTTATTCGAAGGTGACTTTCGCTTGTGGGGAACAAGTTTGCTGGATGCAAAGGCAAGGATGTTTACCAAGAGAACGTATATTCTGTTTCTTTTTGGGTGAGCAGAAAATGCGGGAAAACACGTTATGACGTTCCAGCCCCAAAGCAGTTAATTGCTTCAGCAGAAATATGGCAAGGATCTTGAACAGATACCAGCAATTTATTTCGATGGGAAGAAGATCGTTCCTATACATCTAAGCCGCCAAGTGGGACAAATCCGTAACAATAAACACACTGCTCCTTTTTCCTTTAAACTTTATAATTTAAAGTTTCCTTTAAACTTTTTAGACTTACAAATGTCATAAATCTGGTCAAATGTGGATTCAAACTGGCGGGGAATCTGGTAATGCAAAAACTAAACTGTCTTAATTTAACTCGGCATAGTACCGATAACTCGGTACGGCCTGATATAAGCAGTTTGTTACTCACATTGACAGAATCCCCCCCACATCTTTTTAAAATTGGAAACATTGTGATTTAAGCTGCTTTCAGGAGTTCTGTGGCTTGTAATACGAGAAGCCTGGTAAAACTAGAAGAAACTTGCATACAATATTCCTTGTCTCCGCATTTCTGGCTCTGTGAAAATTGTCTGCAAGTTCCAACGACGTGATCCTTTAACCGTTTTGAAAACAAAAAACGAAACGAAATGAAATTACATTTGAAATACTAGGCGAATATTTCACGCTGCAATCCTAGCATTGAACTTAGCGAGACGTAGTTCCGAATAAATTAGAATTGTAGACTCTCGTCTCCCTTTATTAGATCGGCTTTTTGCATGGAACCTCTATGCAGAAATACCTCAAGTAAATTCAAGGTGACTCTTAAGCAAGTGAATGCGCAGCCCCTGGGCTCAGCCCCCTAGTTTTAGTTTTAACTTGGGTTGCTTCAGATTCAGGACGGTTCCCATTTTTGTCTTTCCTAGAGCCAAGGCAGAGTCCCCAGAGCCTGACCCCATTGCTTTTGCAAATAATTCTTTAGTCAATAGGGGGCACACGATGACCGTCTCCCAGTGGCAAAAATCTGGGATTAAAACTTCCCTCCCATTTCCCCCCACAACTTAAAAAAAGAAGGGTTTGTGTATATTCGCCTGATCTAACTATGTGCTCTTTTCATTCTCCCATCAATGCATGCCCTCCTGGGACTTCATCAGGCCCAGGTATCTTTCAAAAAAGGTAAAAATTAAAGTTGCAGGTGTCCTTATTACGAAGGAAAGCCCTTAAGATCTGTTTATAATAGTTACTTTAGAAACAAAATTTATAACATTAGTACAGATTTTTTTTTTTAGGGCAATATGCATCGTCCCTGTGTAGTTCAATTCTTTCTTTCACTTTTGTTGTTGTTGTTCTTTTTCCCCTTTTGGACAACTGGAGCAGATAGGGCTTCCTAAAGGAATATTACATGTAATATGAGACCCTTACTGGTATCTGAAGACTGAAGTTTCCATTAAACTCAGGCACACCTCCAGTGAATGGAGATATACTCATCCCTCTGGCTACCGAATGCCGAATGTCTCGTTTACTTTTCCTCTGGAGCAACGTGCAGGTCAAAGCCTAGTATTTTTGGAGGGAGCAAGAAGAGTGAGAGAAGACTAAAAAAAATAATTACAAACTGATACCTACTACCTTTATATAAACGATGTAGATTTTCATATCCCAGTTTTTTAAACCCTAAGCCTTAGGGCCTAAGGAGTTCTGTCCCTTAAAGGTTTTACAGTATTCACACAATATGCCTAGCCGGATAAAATAAAAACCTAGACACAACTTGTACACAGCATAGTACATTTGATTAGTGTTTAAACTCAGGGGGTGTTGGGGAGGGTGGCTTAACCTGTTGCATAAAGGCAATTTGTTAAGTTAGTTTCCAGATCAATGGATTGTGAAAGCTAGAGAGAGACTGGATTCAGTCGCCAGATCAAGTGCGTTGTGTTTGGTGCAGAAACCTAAGAGAGAGAGAGAAAGAGAAAAGTGGTTTCCACAACTTTAGGCTCACATCAACGAGTCTGTTCTGTGCTCGCTCATTGCCAAACTTTCAAGAGAATGTGTTGGGCAACCCTATTGTAAATATGAGATATGAAACCCTATCTCTCTGAACTGCCATTCAAGAATTCCAATTGGAGAGGTGGATCACTGTTTCTTTGATGCCCTGATAATTGAGAGAAACACAAACAGCCCTTCTTCTTTCAGATGTCTCTGAGATGCCCTTTGAATCTGCATCTTTCCCCTTGTTGTTTAAGGCAGGCTTGATGTGTGAACTGGAACAATCCAAGGGTGCCATCACCTCCACCACTGCACTATTGTAAGCCCCATTACTCTCAGTGGGTTGATAAATTGTTTGGCACAGCTGGTTGGCAGTGCATGCTATGAGATTGAAGACAGTGGGACTAACCATGGGGAAATATGGCAAGCCTCCCTAAGGTACATGGAGTGACCAGCCTCTCCAAGCATCTGACTCAAAGCAAGGGGAGGAGACTATGTTTGCTCCCAGGAAACTCAGAAATGCATTGACTTGAGCCAGGAAGTGCTTGTCTTGGATGTCATTCTACCAACCTTGTGCAACACTTGTTCCCAGTATCAATGGCCAACCCATTGGGCCAGAGGGGATCACTCCAATCCTCACAAGCCAGGAAATTTAGTGTAGCTCCCTCTAGTGATCACATCCATCATCATTGCCTATCTATCATGCCTGACAATGGCCCAAGAGCCCTGTTGGCTACCTATATAGGAAAGTATAGCACCAGAATTTTGGGGGGGGGTGCTTCCTTTTTTGAAAAGCTGAGCGACAGGGGGTCTTCACAGGGGGTGATCAAAATGTCAAGATGTGCATAAAAAAACAGGTGGAGCTTTGGATGCCCTATCCTGAACATCATTTTGACTTTTTTGACCATGCCCTGCAGACACCCCTCCTAAACAGAGTCTGATCTGCTAAATGCAGATATGGGCAATCGTTTTAAAAGCCAAAGCTCATAGGCTAAAATGGTAAAAGTCACATCCATAAATTTGCCAGGGAAACTGCCTCAGCCGATCCATGAAGTCGCCAAGAGCCGAGCACAATTCGGGACTATCTTATTAGTTCAAGGCATAGAAGGAGAATCGGCCCACTCTGGAGTTCAGACAAGCTCACTTGGCTTGCAAGTCCCAGAATTGAAATTGTCCATTTCAGAGGGGGTTAGGAGAGAGGAGAGAGATTTGTTCAAAGAGGAGATTGGCAAATGTTCTTTGCTTCTTGCAGCTCCTTCCCTTGAGAGCCAATACCCCTCACTCCCCACTTCCCATCCCCAAAGGCTGAATGCCTCCCAATACAGAAATGCTGCCAGTTGTGGCCAATTTCCCCCACCCGGCCCCCCACACTTCCACTGCCAAGGAGATCATAAACATACTGTGGTAGAATATGGCTTGAGGGGCCTGTGCTATATCTCCCTTGGGAAATGCCCAATGATGCCTAGTGGACTTCATTCTATTCATTTTTTTACATTACATTGATATCCTGCCTTTTGTACAGAGCTCAAGGTGGACAACATAATTCTTGGTTGTCCCATTTTCTTCTTCACAATAGCCCTATGAAGAAGGCTGGGCTGTGATTGACTCGCACTCAGCCTGCATCCGTAGTTGAGAATAGACTTAAAGTTTGTCTTCAGATTTCTAGCCTGACATTCTAATTACCAGTGGTCTTCAGACTTGGCCCTTTTATGACTTGTGGACTTCAACTCCCAGAATTCCTCAGCCAGCATGCCTGGCTGAGGAATTCTGGGAGTTGAAGTCCACAAGTCATAAAAGGGCCACGTTTGAAGACCCCTGGTAATTACTATTCCACACTATCTCTAGTGAATCATCACAGAAAGGCCAGGCCTAGTTCCAGTGTTTTTCAACAGCAACTTTCCTTGCTTTGAAGAACACCTCTCCCATCTCTGAAAGCCCTTTTCTCTCCCTTCATCCCAGAGTTTGGGGTTGCCACAAAGTGCTGGACATGAGGTTGTGGGAAAATGCCACTCTTGTAGACTCAGACTTTATTTGAACCAGGGATCTTGGGATATAGGCAAAAATCAAGAGTGCTTGTGAGGAAGTGCAAGCCGCCTTTCCCTCAAACTCTTTGGCCAGATCCTGAGAAGCTGACCCTGATCTTTCTACCTTTCCTTTTGCCTATCTGAAATCTGGTGGGTCAACGCAATTTCGTTCCATTCATTTCTATGAGAACCGGGAAGTGTAGGGCCAACTTAGAAGGGAAGTCCCACTGAATCCCACCGAATTATCCCCAAATTTGGACAAATTTTATTCAGGAAACTGAGGATTCAGAACAGCACGAACTCACATTCCCTTTTGCTAATCTGGGCTGCTTCTGCTTCTAGCCGTCGTCGGCAGCCTGGCCCAGTTACTCGGCGTTCCTTGGGACCAGCGCCTGACTTAGCGCCTTCTCCCTTTCCCACGGCCACCTGTGACCTCCACAGTGCTCTCTGTCCACAAAGGCGGAGATCCACAGGGGGCTCGTTTTAAACGGAAGCAAACAAAATATTCACACACCAAGTCTGACGCAGATGGAAGTACGGGGACCACAAATCTTGGCCCGCGTTTCTTGCGTGTCTGAAGAATTGTGCAATGACTTCAATGGGCGGAAAAACCAGCGCCCTCGCATCTGCCCTTTAAAGCGACCCAGCGGCCATTAAATTAGAGGCGCCTTGTTAACATTAAGCTGCCATATGTACTTGTACGTGTGTATGCATACCAACCGGGGACAAAACACTCAAGGAAATGCCTAGATGACACTTCGGGTCCTGCGCTTAACAGGTGGGGCTTTGCCGGAAACGAAGCGTGCTACCTCCGCCATCTGGAGTCCTAAAAACGACTTGGTTTGTGGGGAGAGTTTGAATGTCAGAATAAGAGTGGTCAAACTCTAGTCCGCATCACCCCCGCTTAGCCGTGAAGTTCGCCGTGTGACTTTCGGGCTTATATCTACAATACTTCCCCAAATGAGGAGAAAAGGCTGGTAGTGTAATCTTGAAGTTATCCCTTTATCCCCCAGCCGTTTAGTGAAGGTGCCTTGGTTTTCTTTCCGATTAAGTTGTTGTTGTTGTTAGTTGCGAAGTCGTGTCCGACCCATTCCTCCAGGCCTTGCTGTCCTCTACCATCTTCTGGAGTCCATTTAAGCTCACTCCTACTGCTTCAGTGACTCCATCCAGCCACCTCATTCTCTGTCGTCCCCTTCTTCTATTGCCCTCAATCTTTCCCAGCATTAGGCTCTTCTCCAGTGAGTCCTTCCTTCTCATTAGGTGGCCTCCAATTAAGTAGGGCGACTGTTATCTAAATGGTGCTGGGCTTCAAACTGAGTTTTTAGAAACGCTTTCAAATGCACGTAGAGCAATATACGTTCGACACATGAAAAAGCAAAAACTCTTTTGGAATTGCCTTTGCCAACAGACGGTGCGGTGTGGCTTTTCCAAGCTTCGTCGTGCGTGAAACGCAATCATCACCACTCTGTCGCGAAACGGCACCGCGAACTATATATACAGGAAAAAGCCGTTTCTAGATGCTTGCTTCCTTCCTTGCTAATAGCCATGCGGTCTGAAGCCTGATGGAAGCTGCTATCCAAAAGATGCGAAAACCTACTTCTTAAAGTTCAAGGGGGCGGGGGGGGGAAATTATGTTCCTAATGAAACTAGTAGCCGATTCTCAACGAATGAATTATCCCCAAGTAAATGTGTGCAAAGCAACTACTAGACGTTGGATCAACTGAGGCAATATCTTGCGGAGGAGACGATTTGGGCCGAGGCAAGGGTGATATTCAAGGAAGTTCGGTTTTACTTCACCCAACGTTAGTCAGAAATTGGGTCAAATTTGGACTGAAACTTGCTCAGTAGAAGCCGCCGCTAGAAATGCGCCTTCTCTTGCCTTTTCCTACCTTCAGCTCTTACCCTCTTTCTATCTGGAAGATAGAATTGTTGCAACGAACCCACGTATTGCAACGGCCGAGTTTCAGGCAAACGACAGGACGCCCAAATAGAAACGAACCTGAAAGCGAAGTTTTCCGGCGCTGGCGAATGCAGAGGGCGCTTTCACTACTCAGGGAAATTTGTAGCGCGCAGTGAGTGCAGTTCGGGACTCAGCTGCGTCGCAAGCCAGCAGCAACTCAGCCAGACCTCCAAGTTTGAGATAGGCTTTGGGATGGGGATGGGGGGGCTCCACTAGACCGCAGTTCTGGAATTGGGCGCACCCTTCTACTTGCCCGTCTTTGGGGGAGCACAGTCCCCGTCCCCCCCAGAGAGAAAGACATCGCTTTTCTCCCTCTTCCTCCTTTTAAAACGTTGATCTCCTGTATTTGTTTGCTCAGTACCTTTTAACTGAGGGACTTAAAATTGCTCCTTTTTTTGGAGTGGCGACAGGGGCAGGAAAACAGGCGGGATGGAGGGACGGGTTTCAGTGGTTGAGAAGACGCCGTCTTCATATTTACTTGAAAGCAGACTGAGAGGAGGGCGAAGAAATCGTTCTGATTGCCTGCTTGCAGCGGGCGTTCTTCATCTCTTTTCCTGGATTTTGCTGGCAATGCAATGGTGTGTGTCACTATGGGGCTTATTCCCAGGCATTAAGCGGCTAAATTTATTTCCCTATGCTAACAAACCGAGGCAACTAGACAGCGATCTCTAAAAGAGTTCTTTCCATTTTTGGCAAAACTCAAATAGATGGTGCTAATGTGGAATATTCTCATAAATCCCTAAAGGCTCTAACAAGCGGTTTACCCGTCAGTGAATCACACATCTATCTTTTGAAGTGGTTTCCTTCCTTCCTTCCTACTTTCCTTCTTTCCTCCCTCCCTTTGAGTCAAGGGCGGCTTATTCTGTTACTCTAGAAATGCATCGAATGAACACAAATATTGGTTTGGAGGTAAACTTCCCAAGGTAAATCTACTTCCAAATGAAGTCATTTAGAATCAAAGACGGAAACCAATAACACAAAATGGGAAGTAGAAGAAAAGGGACAATTCAGCCTTCATAGAGGACAGTTCAATCTTTTACAAAGATTTGTTTTAGTCTCTTGTCTTTCATACAATTAGATGGTAGACAACTGACTAAAGGGGTCCCTAAGGGGAGAAATGGTATTGGGTGGTTTTTCCCAGGCAGAGAATCCTTGATGACAGCTGAAATAAATGATATAGGTTTTTATATGGCCATTATCCTTTAGGGCAACCATTTAGAGCTCAAAGGTCCTTGATTTGGAGCAGTATGCATTTTTGCAATAGGTTCCACACCAGAACATTGGTCTTTATTAGCAGAACAGAGATCAAGAATGCATTTTTAAAACATCTCTCCTATTGCCTTACCCACGGGAAATTATTTTAAACCAGTGTGAAACTTTTTAATCCCACCTGCACGAAATCCCATCAATAAATTTACAATGATCCGATCCTAAATTCATCCAAAAAATATCCTTTCTTGTTTATCTTCAACTATTATTTTAGCATCCTAAATACTTGCTTATTTAGAAGTGGTTGGAATTCACTTCCATTGCATGTGTAGAAAGTTGTGGCAATAACAATGCTTGAAAATAACTCTTTATTTTTCTTTCTTCAGTGAGAGAAAATCAAGGAGCAATATTGACGTGTAGTTGCAAAGCACCCTATGAAACCCAGAAACATAGGAATAAAAAACAGGAGAACAGAATTTTGCTGGTGACACCAAGAAAATCTTTGTAATCCTCATACAATTTTGCATTCAGAACTGACTTAATATTTCTGGAAGATTCCTTGTATTGGATTAGGCTTATTTTCAAGAACATGTGCAAAAGGTTTCCAATTTTAGTTCCCCCCCCCCCCCTGTAGATGGAAGGAAATATTTTTCTTTAATAGCCCTACCTTTTCTCTAGGGCATTTCCATAGTAAGGCACAAACTGAAGAAACATATTTACTTGAGAAATTTATTTATTTATTGAGCATAACATGTTCTACTGCCTTTTCATAGAGGCCCCCAGGGCAGTGTTCAAAATTGAAGAACAGAACTAAAAGGAACACTGAAAGGTATTTAATGGCGAAGTTGCAAAGATGATGAAGATAAGTGGAACTGGGTACTCCAAAGTAACCTTTCCCAACTTGGTGCTTCAAATATGCTATACTACTAACCTCTTATCATCTCCAGTCTCCAGTCTTCCCAAAATTGAAGCTATCTTCTTAGACTACAGAGTCCATTATCCTCAGTGACATAGTGGTTGGGGGTGATAGGAGTCATAGTTATAATACATTTGTAATACATTGGGTGCCAGATTGGGAAAGCTTAAAGGTAAATGGGATTAAACCCTATCTCTTTCTTATGCTTTGGTCCCCAGATAATATAGAACTGGGGGGAGGGCAATTTCAATAAGGGAAAGTAAATCGATTGCACATATGCACTGATTTCAAGTATGATAATTCTTCTGGCCATTAAATTATTTTTTAAAAAACTGCGCTTCGCTCACTTTCTCAGAATGAAATCTATAGTAAGCAGATGGCTTGTGAGAATAACTAAACTCAGCTGAGAATTCATTAGAAGAACAACCTTTCTTGCCAGCTCATTGAAGAGAATATTTGTAGCTCAGGGTTGAAATGAGGGGTCCTTGGTACTCTCTGAGCTTGGTTGTTTTCTTGCAGATGTTTCGTTACCTAATTTGGGTAATGAAACCTCTGCAAGAAAACAACCAAGCTCGGAGGGCACCAGGGACTCCTCACTTGAAGTTATCCTCTCCGAAAGAGAAAAAGTCCCATTCTTTTTTAGGGGGTTGTAGGGATCCAACAGCTCACCTGAGGACAGGTCACCCCATTCCTTAAATTCAATACCTCTGGCTCCTTAGCATCTGTGGAGGGGTCAGAGAAGATTGTGTATAAGGCTAAGCGAATGTGCGAGATAGGAAGGGCAGAATAACTCGAATGACTCCTGATGCCTCCGTTCTTTTCTGTAAAGTTTTCTAGCTCTTTGTGGTGGGATTCTGAATAGCTTTGAACATTTTTCTGGTGTGTGTGTGTGTGTGTGTGTGTGTGTGTGTGTGTGAGAGAGAGAGAGAGAGAGAGAGAGAGAGAGAGAGAGAGAGAGAGAGAGATCTGGGTTGGGGCTGGCTGCTCTGATTTCGGACTCATACCCTGCCTTGTCCTTATTGCCAAAATAGGAAGGTGGGTTAAGAGAGCCTGTTCATGAGGAAAAGAAACACCAAAGCAATGGGTTTCAAAACATTTGAACTTCTAGCTTCCCCCCCCCCCAGTATATTCCTTTTCCTAGTGTATTTCTTATTTCCATCACTCACCTCAGTTCCCACTGAAGCTGCAAATGAGTTGTGTTGGTGTTCAATGCTGTCTCTGAACTTTTAACGTACTTCTTTGCAGGATATTAGAAAAAGCACTAATATTTTTTCTGCCAGAATCTCAAATCAAAAGCCAAAAAGCAAAACAGGCGTATAAAACTTATGGACTTTTACTGGTTACTGATTTTAAAATTCACACTGCAAAGGGATTCCTCACTCAAAGAGAGTAAAATAAAGAAATCAGTAATTTACAAAGGGGACTAGCACTGAGACTATATTACAATATACAAATGGAGAGTTACATTACAGAATAAAATGAATTTTAAGAGACCATTATTATATTCACATTTAAAATGTCTTATGGTATCATAAATTGCTAATTTTAACTGCTGTTAAATCTTCTGGGTTTTTTTTTTTCCTGCAATAGATTAAGACAATCGACTCTTCTGGAAACGTTCACATTTATAGAATTCGAATTATGGCACTTAGTTCAAAGTTCAACCAAATTGAGTAGATTCAGGTTGGTTGTTTGGAATCAGCAACCAGATTGCTTACTCTGGGGTAGCCTATTTCAAAGGGCTTTTCTGGAAGGACACCTCAGTATTTCAGTTCCCTCAAAAAGAATATATTTTATTGAAAAACCAAAAAGAAAATATCAGGGTGGGGGTGAAATTATAAAACTAATGTTGAGACGGAGCTTTGCTGTTCATGCTTTATACCAGTGAAAATCTTTTGTTAATGATAAATAAACTGAGCAAAATATGGAGGCCCTCAGAGCAAAGCAAAGTGGCCAAGCTTGTCTAGTATTAGCAAGGGATGGTTTTTGTTTCTTTGCTTGTTGTTTTGGAATTGATGAATTTCTTTCAAGGGATGCATCATTCATTAGGCAAATTAACTTGGCAACAGTTCCATAAGACCTCCATGTTTATTTTTAGAACATTTGCTGACATAATGAATTCAATTTCAAGCGAATACCAAAAACTCCATTATTCTATTTCAGCAAAAATATTTACAATCTGGCACATTTTGGGTTGTTTTTTTTTTTTTTGCTTGATGTGTATCCTAACCATCTGGGAAATCTTCATTGAATACTTTGCTATCAAAAGACCCAAGAAGTGAAGGGAGATATTGATCGTTCAATTAAATACACCAGCAATCAGTGCTCCATCCCAGCTGCAAACGTAGTTGCACAAAGTATGTTTTCTGAGCAGCAACTGGATTGTCTTGGGCCCCTGGTTGCTTCTACAGCATGTATCTGGATTATCTGGAGCCAACAAAGACAAGAAAATATATGGGGGGGGGGGACCAGAAACAGGGACCTTTTGGATGTGATGTGAGCAAAAAAAATACATGCAAGCATAGTGTGTACCCAATGAAAACTACATTTTGTGTAGAGAAGCCTCTCCATAATGCTGCTCTTTGCTAGCTAAACTGACCTTCCATGTACAGGAGCAGCTCTGGATAGCAGCCGCAGAGCAAAGCTGCTGGCCTCTTGAGTTGCAGATGAGATTCCTGCAAGCATTACCAGCTAAAAGCTTCTGCAAGCAGGTGGTTCAGCCCAATTCTGGCCCCAGTCAAGTCCCAGCCTTGGGTTAGAATATTGGAGAAAGCCACTCTTTATAGGCAAAGCTCATGCTTCCATGCCTTGGAAGGGCTCTTTTGGGAAGGCTACCTTACCAACCTGGGGCAGGGATGGGTGCTGCAGACGTTCCCTGGAAGGCTCAGCAAGCAGTCCCTTACCTTTCCTAGTATGGATCTTGGGCTTTTTTCTGTGATGGGTGGAGGTAGTGGGGAAAAGCATGGATGTGTCCCAGTGTATAGATACTGGACGGTTGCATAGGAAGAACTTTTTGGGTATTGCAGGCCTGCAAGATTGTGGGGTTTGTTTTTTTTAAGGGGGGAGGATATTCCCAACATCAAAGTTCCCTAGCTTGAATTGCCATATTTGGGGGGGGGAGTCAATAAAAAGGGACCCTGGTATATCTTACTCTTTCTCATACCCAGACAGAGAGACCCCTTATGTTCTCTCCTCTGCAGAAAGATGGCTCTTCAGCAGCCTAGCTGCTCACAATACAGTGCCTGAAGCTGACCATGGGCTGCAAGGTTGCGGGAAGAAGCTGGTCAGCTCAGATAGCAAGTCAGAAGTTTCATGCACAGGAATGCAGGCAGGTTAGAGGGAGCATAGTTACCACCTATGATTTTAAGAGGAATACGGACTTGGAAGGCCATCCCATCCCTATTGCTTCGGGATATCTTGATCTTCATTAGAGACCTGGAATGAAAGGAATACCTATAGAAATAATGGGAATCCCATTCTATTAGTTTGCCAAGCAAGTGTCATGCTATTTTGTTATAAGAGGAACAACAAAGAACTGGGTGGCATCTTATTCTAAAACTTCGTTGTGGCATATACTTATCATCACCACTGTTAGTAGTTATGAATTCCGGCAAGAATCTTTGAAGCTCAGGCCAGTTTGGGATGGATGTTGTATATATAGAGACAGACCATGATATACTCTATCAATCTGGCCTAAAGGTCACTAGTAAATTGGCTGTTTTTAGGAGATATGTTTACTAGAAGAATTCAGTTATGTGCTCATATGGGAAAACATTATTAACAGCAACTTATATTTCTTGAGCAGGCAGGCAAAACTAAAACCTACTGGTCTCAACTATTTATCAATGACATACAGTATTGAAAACTAAACTAAAAAAAAGTTTACTTTAAAACTATTGATATTTCTGTTTGCATTATTCCCATTTTAGGGATGGACAACAGAGAATCTGACGGAAAGATAGCACGTAGCCCAGTCCCTGAAAGAGAGCGAACTTGTTTTCAGTTCTCCTGTCTGCCTGCCGTTTTGGTCAGGAGAAAGATGAAAGGTTGTAACGGCCTGAAAACGAAAGTCTTGCTCTGAGGGTCCAGCCAAAGAAGCACAAGAAGTACACACTCTGGCTTCTCTAAATCAGGCATTTTTAGTGCCCTCTAAGGAAGAAGCAACGGGGGGGGGGGGGAGGCTATTTCTAATTTCTGATTGGCCAAAGTCCCCTCTTGATTGGCAGCCCTCCTCCTCGCTGGGCTCCGCCCCGCCCCAGCCACTCTACTGACACTAATGAGCAAATTCTTCCCACCGGCCTCCTGCCTGGAAGTGCTGACAGATCAAGGCAACAAATTTCAATTCCAAGCCCTAATTTGTGTCCGCAGAGCGTTTGTTACCCATGTCAGAGCTGTTTGGCCCCTCAGACGAGGCAGAGCTTGCGGGAGAAGGAGGAGGGGAGGACGGAAAGCCCCGCTTTGGCATACAGGGATCGTCTGGGCTTGCAAAGGGAAGAGGAGGGGGGAACGCTCGGCGACCCACTTCAGCCTGCTAGAAGGTGGATGCAAAAGGGGCGGCGAAGCAAAGCCAAGGCGAGCGGCGCGGCCTGGAAGAGCAAAGCAGCCGGCGGGGGCGAGAGAGAAGACGGGAGGGTTCCAGTTCGCCGGTCCGACATGGCAGAGAAGCGGAGAGCCTCGCCTTGCACCGTGCTGAGCCTCAAGGCTCACGCGTTCTCGGTGGAGGCGTTGATCGGAGCCGAGAAACAGCAGCACCAGCGGCAATCGCAGCAACAGCCGCCGCCTCAGAAGCGACGAAAGCTGGCCGGAGCCAACGGGGAAGAGACGCCGTCCGAAGGTAGCGGCGGCGGCGGCGGCCACGGGAGCAGCTGCGACGCGGACTCCAGAGAAGGCGCCGGGCAGAGCGCCGCTTCGCCCTCCGGCGCTGAGACTTGCTCGGCCGCGCCTGAAGCAGCGAAGAACTGTGGCGCCCGGGAGGTAGCTCCCGGTAAGTTCTTGCGTCCTCTTGCTTACACAACTCGCTCTCCACTTAAGAAAGACCTCCCCCCCCCCAACTTTTCCTTGCCTGGTCATAACTTAAAAATGGGGACGTTTTCCCTCCAAAAGAACGCGACTTCCAATGGTCCCAATCCCCAGACTGAAGTCTCTTCTCGGGCGGAGAGAAGGCTGTCATAGCTTGGCTCAGCGGCCTGTCCTTTCCCTTCAACTTACCCTGTATAAATCAGACCGAGCTGTCCTGCGGTTTTCAGAAGCATCAACAGGGTCCAGTCCTAGTAGCAGAAAATGCAGGATTTTAAAAACAACTGGGCGAAATTCTACTGCTAATGCCCTGTTCAGTCTTTACTAATAATAGTAAAGTATTAATAACACAGTAAAATGATAAGAACTGAAGTGTAATTTTTATTCTTTTTTTTTTTTCTGGAAGGAATTGGTTTCTGTGCGATTAGCCCACAGTGGGTATATAGTACTAGTATGCTTCAGCTCCAGTACTTTGCAAATTTCTTTCTCCAATCCAAGGAGTTCAGGGGGACTCAGCCCCCAGGAGCTTTGAACTCTAGAAGGAAAAAAGCATAAGTCCAATTGGAAATAAATCACACAAGGGTTGCCTTCACCCTAAAAATGAACCTGGTTACTGAATAAACCCTTTTGCTTGAATTTGTACAATACAGAGGTAACCAAATTTGATGTTTTGGCCCACCATGCTAAGCTACAGAAGGTTTAATATTGTACTGTCTAAGCTTAGTATCTATCAATTCTTACATGGTTAAGCATTTTGCGTAATGGAGGAATGAATTATATTTATTATCACTGATGGGGTAGGGTTTTTAGGCTGCAGTCCTCAAAGCATATATCTGGTGGTGAATACCATTGAACTAAATGGGAATAAGCTCCATTGAACACCCCATAGACATGTCTAGGAAGGTCATTCACTTATGGGTTTCTCAGATGAGCTGCACATAATATTCTCAAACCTGACTTAGTTCGACTTAAAACAAGATCTTTACATTTTGTGTATAGACATTTTTCTAAGAGTAATTCAGTTTACTCTAAATCGCTACTAGGAAAAATGATTTATATTAACTTAAACATGGATGGGATCCACTTTAACCAGATAACCCTTACTACTTTTCAGCTTCTCACTTTTAATTGGACTGAAATGTTATTTATGACAATGAGAAATATTTTTTTCTCTTGATAGTTAATTACAGTAGTTCAAAAATGTAGATGTTAATATTTTTAACTCCCCCAACAGCTACATTGGATTTATTATGGTCCTATTCAGTGTATACAAATCAATTAAAATATACTGTATAGTAATATTTTTATCAGGGGTGGGATTCAAATATGTGAACAACCGGTTCTCTGTATGCATGCCGCTTCCGGAAGTCCATTCTGGGCTTGGGCAACAAAATATTAGATTCCAATTCTGCCGAACTGGGTGAATCCCACCACTGGTTTTTACCCTCCCCCCTTTAAATTGTTAAAATATTACATATTTTCCTTCAAGTGAAATATAGGTGACCACAGGTTTTCTTACAAACATTAATTTGGTATTTAAGTTAATTGAAATTTACAGATTTATCTTCAATGTACTTTGGATTGGATTGCTAAATTCTTTGTTTGAACTGTTTGGGCAAATAGTCGATGTAATCTGCCCATGCAAAATAACAAAGTTGATTGTGGCGTTTTTGCTTATTTGTTTCGTGATGACGTTTTTTTTTCCCCGATAAAGAGGCCTAAAATCCATGAAACTGTATTTTACAATACATCCGAAAATGAAATAATACTAAGGCTCTTTGTTGTCTCAATTTACTTCCAAGTCAATACACCCAGGTACAGTCAGTGCAGAAAGAAAGCGGTTCTGGATTTCAGTTAATACTTCGTTTCTGCCGCTTTTTAAGTAGGATTTGGGCCTACACGATGAAGTCTCCAAAATCAGCTTCCAATCCATTCCCCAAAAGAGCCCGCAATTAAAAGACGTGTAAAGTATTCAGCGCGGCGAACTGTCTTTCCTGAAATTGAGGCTGACTTTAGTTCAAATGGCCCTGGAAAAGGGACGGCTGTCGATAATAACCGTTAAAAAAAGTGAATGTGAAACCAACTAGACTGCTTCTGATGAAGGCGATTTATTATTTCCAGGAAGCAGCCCTAATTGACGTTAGCCTCCGGTGCCTTTTGCTGCAAGGAACCACGAGACCGATCGCACGGACGCGCCGGCTCTTTAAACGTATCTCGCCTCCCCGGGTGGGCCTCGCGCTATTTTTGCATAGGGACGCTCGAGGTGGGGGAGGGGAATGAATTCCCGCCTTTTCCCAGCGAGATTTTTCTTCTGAGCCTTTCACTTTGCTTCCTCGTCCCCAATTGTTTGCTTGTTCACGGACACCCGCGTGGAATTTAGGCTCGAGGAGCGGTGTTGTCCTACCAAAAAGCACTGGCGGACAACACGAAAAAGCACGCGTCCCTTTTCTAAGGGAGGCACGTGCGCATGAAGCGCGGGAGAGTCGGCAGTAAAGAACAAGCGAGTCACGCTTCAGGCGCCTTTTCCATTGGGAAAAAAAAACGCTAGTTTCGTGGTTAGGGTTTCTGTGGGATTTTTAAAATTCTCTCTTCCCACCCGGGAGCGTAGAGGTAGCTCCCCTAGTCGCCTCTCCTTTCGGGCTAGGCTTAGCGCTTTTAGGCCGTTTATTTGCCCTACCGCCCTCATATCTTTCCCCCCTCTGTTTTGATTCCTACAGGTGGGTGTGAAGAGAGTTTCTTAAACGGCACGTCGCCTCCTGTGACTCCTGCAGGCTCCGCCAAGGCTGCCTCGCCTTTACTTGCCCCGCAAGTGCCTCGGGTGGACCTGCAGGGCGCGGAGCTCTGGAAACGTTTCCACGAGATCGGCACCGAGATGATTATTACCAAGGCGGGAAGGTAAAAGGCAGGGCGAGTCGTCCGACTCAGTGATTCAAAAACGGCAGTGCCGCTAAATCTGAGAATCTGCGCAGCTCTGAAACGCACTATGGAATTTCCGTTTGGGTAGAAGGTTTTACGACCGAATTATATTACCTTAGAATATGGTGGTTACATGTTGCTCTTCAAAATCCGGTCACAGAAACGACCCCGTTCCACCCGAACATATTTTGCTGGTGGACGAGTTTCCAAATAAATGGATAATTAATCACGAAGTAGTTTTAAATAACGTTATGAAAAGCTCATCCATCCCCTCCGTGTTGATTTGGAAGTAAATCTTAAAAAGTCAGAATATGTTTTGGAATGACATACTAAATCGAAATGCAAACTACGTCCATGTGCATACATACAGAATTACAGGGATTGGTTGTAAATTATTTGAATTAATTACCACGTTCTGATATTGCCATACTTAGAGAGGTATTTTAAAATAAGGGACACAATTTTAGTAATGGTCCTAAAAACGATGTTTTTTCCCCCCAGCTAATCACTGATCTTCAATATATTCCTTGGAAAGGCTATTGGTTTGAAATTAAAGTGTTTATTATTAATAATGATCAGTCTATTTAAAAAATCTAATGTTAGATATGGCTTGAAATGTTATTCTCTGTTGTATTTTTTGTTCACAACAGTGAAAATATTTCATTTACCATTTCTAGCATCCTGAAGTATGAGTCAAATAGATGTTTCTGATAGAAAATCAAAAGATTAGATCAAAAGCAAAATATTCAGGAGAGACCATTGGTTGCCTTTGGTTTTCTGTTTCAGATAATTTGTATTGTCTCAAGCATTTTTTATATTCAAACTTTCACCACTATGCTAATTAGATACAAACATTTACATTTTACTGTTGTGAAAGTTGGAAATTTAAATTATCTCTAACATGTAATAATATTTAAGAATGGTGGGTATGAATTCAAATTGCTGATACATGAAAATAATTTAGCAAATTATGAAGCTGGAGAGGCCATTAGAATTATAAATGATGCAGAACGTGAGGAATGGTAGGTTTCCTGTTCATTATTTTAACAAAAGTACATTATCCTAAAGATAATTTATTCTTACTCTGTAAAGAATGTACACATGATAAAAATCTGCATTATAGAAATATATCTGAATGCATTAACAATGACAAAAACACATTTTATTGAAGCCATATGTTACCTTTATTTTCAGTGAGGCGTTATTAATAATTGAAATGCAACATTTGGCTTAACATTGGCTCCTGTCAATTTTTCCTTTTTATCTTACAGATTAAAAAAATGTTAACAACTAGGTAGCCATAGTTAGTTTTGCTTCTTGCTTATTTTAAACATGTTAATTTATTATTTCTAGAATGTAATTTAGATGTCATACTTTTAGAAAAGACTGAGAATTTTAGGAAAATAGAACTGAACCTATGGTCCTTATATGAAAGTAAACATATACTATATCTTTGTTACGAAATTCCTTTAAAGCTAAGACAGTTTTTACTCAACAGCTAATTTGAGAAATACAATACAGTACTTCATACGTTTCCATGTAGTGATTTACGTTAGGCAGTAGCAAAATTGCTGTGTGGATTTTTTATTCTTAATGAAGTAATTTTTGAGATAATTTTTGAAGTATTTTTTCTCTCTGAGGGAGATGGGCAGTTTAGAAATATGAAATATAAATACACTTTAGAATACCTGTTAAATACTTAATAAGTCTTTTACTTAAAAAGTGGGGGAAATAATTCATAATTATCTTTATACAAAAGTAAGTCCCATTTGTATTATTGGAATTTGTTTCTAAATACACATTTAGAATGGTACCTTTATGGATATATATGTGTCTATATACTATATGAATATCAGTTAGATGATTTGGAGTTTATGTATATACACACTTGTGCATATATACCTCCCCCCAAACATTTTAAGTAGTATAACCCTGTCCTGGGAAATTCACCTCTAAAACCATGCTTATTGTTTCTGTAACATATATTCACTGCTGAAAAGGTGACAGATGCTATAATCTCTCACTGCTAATTATTAGAAGCAGCTGATAAAGTCATAAATCTTCTTTTCCCATGACAGAACTGATAGTTTTGATCATCTGTTTAAGATATGAATTTGGGTGTGTGTGCATGTATATGCATGTAATCCTAGAGGGAAAATGTTTATATTCGAGGCACTGCAACATGAAAATGAGCTGTACCTATTTACATTTGAGAAAACATTTTTGAGGATCAGAATGACAAACTGAAAATCGTATTTATGAGTAGCTGCAGCTGCTACTTCAGCCTGTGATGTGAGTTTTAAACAGAGCAACAAATTAAAAACAAAAAATAGCTTGCTAATTCACATCTATACTGAGTTTGTTGTTTGAAGGAATTTCACTAACAAATAAAATAGATGTAAAAGTTACTAAGACATACGAGTTAGGGCAGAGTTGTCAAACTGCTGGCCTGCGGGCCGGATGCATCATGCTGAAACCGCACCCACCCCAGGTCCGGCAATGGGGAAAAAGTTGCGATATGTCGCGTGACGTGGTGAGTTTGACACCCCTGTGTTAGGGTTTTGTGAGTGAATTGGCTCTAATGATTTAAAAAGGAAAAAAAGTTTGCAGATAACTTAAAATGAGAAAGAGTTGAGGGTTATACTTCAATCTTGTTCCTGATTTTGTGTCCCAAATCTGTTTTTTATTAAATACTCTTTCTATATTCAGACGAATGTTTCCTGCAATGAGAGTGAAAATTTCAGGCCTAGATCCTCATCAGCAGTATTACATTGCTATGGATATTGTCCCTGTAGACAACAAAAGATACAGGTAAAGTAGCATTAATATTTAATACATGGGATGAGGGAACTGCAAAATATATAGTTTATTTGGAAAATACAAAATTGTGCTTAATTCCCTTCCAAATTCCTATGTTCTTTTTGCCCATGAACAACCCCAAGTTTTATTATTGTTTTTTGTTTTTGTGTTTGAGCATTATACATTTGGTTCACATATTGAATATCCTGTTATCAATGATTGCCTTTACGGTGCAAATCACTTTGCTAGCCCAATTAAGAACACTGCATGAATATAGAACTACTTGGTGGCTAAAGTTACAACAGCTGTAATTTGTTTTGCCATGGAAACGGATGTCTTTACCTAGTCAAGAGACAAAGGTGATGTGGTATGCCTTACTGAGATCTTGACATTTGATTAGCAGATCCACTAGTGACAGCACAGAAGCCTCTTCCAGCTAGTGAAATGCTGGAGGAGACTACAAAGCTAAAAGAAGAAATGTACTTGGTTTGCTTTAGCCATAAAGAGGTGGTGGGATGGAGTTTGCTTCATGAAGCAGTTATGATAAAGCATCCCTTTAAAACTCATACCTGGTCTTTTGCTTAAAAAGAAAAGGAAATGGAAGAAATACTCAACAATTTTAATACCCTAGATCTGCTTTGAATTATTTCAAGATGGGACATTATTGCATAAATTTTACTGGACTGAGTATATTTTCAAGATGGACGCTACATGGCCATACTAGAATTATGATTATTCAACTGGATATTGGTTGTCCTTCTCTCCTTGGTTATTTCTTTGTTAGGGTAGATGTGTAGCAGTTGATTTTCATGCCATCTCTAAAGATGTACCAAAGATAGTTGTTCAATTATTCCTGTGTATGCTTGCTTCATGAAGCTAAACAAATGCCCTAAGATAGATAGATAGATAGATAGATTAGATTAGATTAGATTAGATTAGATTAGATTAGATTAGATTAGATTAGATTAGATTATTTCTTAAATTAAAATGAAAGTTGAAGAGATATTGGTGAAAGACTTGAGAAATTTTGACAGAATGTAGAACAAGCCTATTTTAAAAATATTCCAAAAGAGAAATGGGACAAAGATATTTTTTTCTCTATTATCATAGTATGTGTGCTAGTTAGGTAATGGAGCTTTTGCTGGTATACATAGGTCTATATTTGGGCTTCGAAGAAATAATGAGGCTGGCTTAGTAGTTCACTGCATCCAGTTAAGCAAAAGATTTTGCAGATAAATTCATTCATACCCGCTAGACCTGAATACTATCATTAAAGGAGTTTAATAGAGTTCTATTATTCTCCAATTTTGATGGATATTTTTCAGTTTAAACAGCCCAAAGAACTGGATAAAATTCTGGAAAAAGTAATATACACCATGTGTGTCCTTGAATGGTTCAACCATATTCTCTTTCGTTTATAAAAGCTAATAGAAGGAAGCTAGCCTTGAATTTCATTATGTTGTGTAATTTTCAGATTTTTGTAAAACATGTTTAGGAGCATATAATGACATGTAATATACATTTTTTCCCCTGGGAGTATTGTACAGTTTACTGAGATTCACTTGAATATGGGTTGATAGTTATTACGGGATTGAAATTATTTTGACTGTCTTAGTACATGCCCTTCAATTGGGAACTTGATAGGAGAGTGGATTTTTTGTAACCTTTTATCAGTTTTAAACAGCATGAAATATAGATTCCTTTTGAAGATTGTCCCTTGCTCTTCACCTTGGTGTTACCATAAATTGGGTGATTCCTAGTCCTATCTGTCATAATCCAAAGATAATGTTGATTTTTTTGAAATACAGTTTGGTATGGATTGAATGAGAGCAAACAAAATGAAAACATCTAGCTGCTCTTGGCTAGTAAAAAGATAAGATACTTAGTCTGAGGATATCTCTAGATTTAATCATAGTTTGGATACTTCCCTTTCATTGGTAGCCAGGAGTCTTTTGCTCGGCTCCAAATATGCCTGTTAAGGTGTCTGACTTGGCACTGGTAAGACATAGTATAGTTACATCTGGATTAGATCACTTCCATACTTTTGAAGATTGGAAACTTCAGCTATCTTAAAATGCCGTAGCCAGACTGTAGACTTCGACCAGTTATAGAAAGAGTGTAACCTTTTGACTACAATTTATATGGCTGGTAATTTGTTTATGGGTACAATTCAGAATGTTTATTATAAATTCTTAGATAATATAAGATCAGTTTATTGAAGAATTGTCTTGTTTGAGATGAGATGCCCAGCTGTCAGATTCTTCCAAGCAGACTCCTTCTCTATCTCCTCCAGGTTTTATATGCATTTGGTGTAAATTGGAGTCTTTTTCAGTGATTTGTACTACATTTGGAAGTCACCAATGAAGAAAACTTATCTTGGTTGATAGCTTTCTGCTAACATGCAAAAATAATTTTATTCAAGGCAATATATGATTTCATTCAAACAAATATGTTTCTTTTGCTGCTCTGTATTTAAAGCTTTATTTCATTTAATAATAATTTATCAGGCTCTTGTCTTTATATGTTTATGTCATTGTACTGATTTTTAAATTGTTTTTTAATCAAGGAATATAACTGTTAACCATATTGGATACAGAATTAAATTACATAGAATTAATATTCCTTTCTGATTTTTAGTATGGAAAAGCCAGGCTAGATACGTAGCAGGAGACTGTAAATTCTAGTTTCATGTTAGCCATGAAACCTATTTGTTGGGTGATTTTGGGCCGGTTATCAGTAGTCTTCAACTTACAACTGGTTGCTTAGTGATTGTTCGAAGTTACGACGAACCATAGTAGGGAAAATACTGGAAAAGTTTCGTTCAGCTATTTAATATGTGCTGTTATTTCTGTACAATTGTTTGCAATCATTGAATGGCTGTCAGTAACATTTGTTAAATATGTTAATGTAAGATTTCAATTTTGTAGATCCTTGCGAAGGTGGTATATATCTGCAAGTATTCCCAATAGAATCCCTAAATTTGTAGGAAGGGAAACATAATGAATGCTTTCAGAAAATTGCAAATTTAAGAAATTAGACATTTGTTTTCAGAATATCTTTGCTATTTCTCTGAGGAAAAGATTGTGGTTTTATTTACTGGAAGTACTTTTAAAACATTGTTGTTTGAAAATGTGTTAATGTATTCTTTTTTTAAAAAAATCCAAGTTACGAAATATAACATCCTTATATTTATTCTCCTTTTTCCAATTCTGGTTTATCTTTTGGATTTATAAAAAGGCCCAATTCTGCATTTCATATGTTCTGAAACGTTATCCTAATTGATTCTAGTGCATAATATTGTGATAATACTTTAATAAATGACCCAGTCATTTATTAAAACAGCTGAGAAATTTCAGTTATCATATAAAGGTCAAATAAATAAATATAATTAAAGACAGGTTAATGAAACATTTTTATGAATCTGAATTGCAATTGATCACCTTCAGTTGCAGATCTTAAATAAGTTTTCTAAATAATCTTATTCAATAGGATTTCTTTGCTTAAGATTGCTCTACTCACCATGAATGCAAATATATTTGCAGGTGTTATACAAAAGACCATATTTCTAAAATAACAGCCTAATTTTTAATTTAAATTTTAAAATATTTATTTTTTACTACTAGCTTTAGTGAAACTTAAATTTACAACTCATGCAGATAATTTCTCATCTGCATTTAATTCTGCACAGAAATAAGAATGTTAAATAGTGTATTATGAATAAACTTTCTGCTAAATGATTACCTAAATATAAGGAAAGAAATCTTCTAAATACAGATTTAATGTTTGGATACACCCACCCAAAGCCCTTCTCTAAGCGAGTAGGCAGAGATAGAGGTGAGATAGAGATAGAGACATAGACTTTGCACCGATTGTCTTTGATTGTGAGTTGATGGTTCTGTTGTCTTGGCAGAAGGAGAGGGTGTTGATTTTGCTGATTTATTCTTCTTGTTCAGCCCTATTAACTCAGTGATAAAAAAACCCCATACAAATCATCCTCCTGAATTAGGTCAAAATCCATCTTAATCCAACATTTCATTTCTCAATACTGGATACTTCTCTACACTTATAGGCATGAAACAGACATGCCACGTTCTTTGTATCTGCTATCTGTAAGCTATTTGCCCCAACTTTCTCCAAAACTAATAAGCCTATGATAGCCTTACCTCCATGAATCCTCTTTTAAAGCTGTGCAGGTTAATGGCTATCATCATATCTTATTGTGGTGAATTCCTCAGGGTGCAATCTGTTGTGAAATAGAGGTATCATTGGATTGTAAGGAGGAGGGACCATTGATAAAAGCTGTCTCTGTCCTCTCTTCTCATTCACCAGGAAAAAGCACTGCTGGGTCAAAAGCCTTTCCCATTAACAAAAGACCCTTTCTTTTTGTGGGCTGCAGTTCTAACACTTTTACCTGGGTGTAATTCTTATAAAACACATGTAGTTTATTCCTGTACTAAGGACATATTTTCACCTCTAAGATAACAAGCCTAATTGATTTGTTTTTCCAAGCAAAGTTTTTGTTGATTCAAATTATAATATTTGAATTGCTTTAATTATCAGTGAGGGATTTGGAACAAATTTTTCTATCTATAGTTCAGTTTACTGATAGAAAAATACTGAATAATTTATTCAGTAATGAAACTGTTCTATTAAAATATGACCACTAAGCTTAAATCATATTATAACTGTATTTTTCTTTACGGTAAAGAAGTAATGCAGACCAGGAAAACAATCCCTCTCTTTTCTCTTCTGTAAATATGCTGCTGTGCCTGACTTTCTGGAACAGATTACACACACACACACACACACACACACAGGTCTGCATGGCCCCAATTCTGCTGCGTTTAGGAAAGCCTTAAGACTGGATTCTTCTCGAAGACACTATGTGCCTGAACACTATAGCACATAGCAGACTTTGAATCTGGCTTCCTTGGTGTGGTGGTTTTACTTCTGTGATGTTTTAGTGTTTAGTGTTTTGATGTTTTTAACCCTCTTATAAGCCACCCAGAATCTCTTGGAGAGTAGGCAGCCTTAGAAAGTAAATAAATAATAATTATTTATTTACTATATTGCTTTCCATGCCAAAGCATCTTGAAGCAATTTACAGTAGGATCAGAAGTAAAATGCATAATGAACCCTACTTAAAAACAATATAAAACAACATTAAGTAAAATCTAATGGGGGATTATAGAGTATACTTCTATTGTAGCAAACTTGCAAAAGAATATTTTCATTGTGAATATCATAAATCTCTCCCATAGGTATGTTTATCATAGTTCCAAATGGATGGTAGCTGGCAATGCTGACTCACCTGTGCCTGCCCGTGTGTACATTCATCCGGATTCACCTGCCTCAGGAGAGACTTGGATGCGGCAAGTGATTAGCTTTGACAAACTGAAGCTTACAAACAATGAACTGGATGACCAGGGTCATGTGAGTTTTTTAATATATATATATATTTGTTTTTCAGCAACAGTAACATAAGACCAGCCACTCTTAAAAATAAATTAATAAAGCTTTGGACTTAACGTTAGCAAAAATGGATTGATTTAGCAAAGCTTATGTCAGCTTTGTTAATAAATGGGTTCATATTTTGCCATATCGGTGAATTAGTAATAGTTTGCTTCAGATGTTTCTTTTGGGCCTTTGGACAGAAATAAAATTGAGTATATGAAAAATATCAAAACTGAAAGTACAGAACAAACAGTATACTTTGCCTTTCTCTGTGTAGTTGTTGAATCTTTTTTAAAAAATAGTGAAAAAACATAGACTATAAATCCTTAAAATAAGTGTTCTCAACATATAGGAACCATAGGTGCACTAAAGAAAATGTATCTCGTGATTTGATAATTTTTGCAAAGCTCCCATGAGGTTTATGCTATACTCAAAAGGAACAACATGAGAGCTGTATTCACTTTGATAATGATTTATTACCTACCTTATACAACAAGATCTTTTCACAGCTGAAGCTCATTACATCTGCAAAACTGGAAGGGAATTGTATAGTTTAACTATTGTATTTGAAAGCTCTAAATTGTTTAGTTATGATACTAGCTCATTTGATAATATATGCTATAGGAATATTTCCATTATTTTCAAACAAGGAAAAATGGAATACATATAAGTGTCTTTAAAATGCTTAAAATACATCTCATGTTACATAACAACAATAATATACAAATAGCTTTAAGTTGAGTATTTTGATAATTTTCATAAATTCAGAAATAGATGGCTACTTGGACTTAGAAAAATAGACTGCATTTTGGAGATACTTAAGGGCCTTTTTAAGAATACAGGTTCTCTCTTTGTGGAAGCAGGGTTTTGTGTGTTATCCTAAATCTACTTTAGCTTGCAATTCTAGGTGAAATATGGTTTAAATTGAATATTACATTGAATATTTTAAATTGTGTTTAAATTTTCTAGTTTTGCATAATAATCTGGAAAATCTTTTACGTAATTCTGGAAAATTACTTATCTCTTTATATTTGGAATTCCTGTTGATTAAGTTAATAAAAGTAATAATACCTACAAAGCAATCTAATCCTGTCAAATATAATAGCACCTTGGGATAGGTTTAGAAAATATGGCATAATACCACATTTTAAAATTCCTGTATACCCCTACATTATTCTATTTCTTTTATTGGAGTAAAATGCCAGTAGAACAGAATTTTAAACTGAATTTATTTCACATTCATATAGACTGAAAATTATTTGTAATATCAACCATATTTCCTAAAATGATCTCCAAATGGCACATCTAAAGTTTTTTCCCCCTCATATAATTTTATAACTTCCGTAAAACAAAAACCTGAACCATTCTTAATATAGTGCATATTCATAGTTGAACTAATGAAGTTAAAAGGGTACAGATTAGAGTAAATATTCTTATTATCATTTTACTAAGCCAAAATATAATGTTGTTGTCTCTTTGTACAGTATTTATAGTACTTAGTGAAACACTATTTTCTTCTCTCAAATACAGTATACAAAAAAAAATTAAATTAAATTCAAGTTTGCCTTATCTCCTGCTGTAATTTTTTATTAACTATCATAAGATTTATTATATTCTTCAACCAACATAAAACAAACTATTTTACTGATATTAAAAATCTAACTTTATTCACTGTAATGTAAACAATTAACATGTTTACTAGTAAAATTATGTTACTTGTTCTTGAAATACTTTTCTGCATTCTGTTTCTTTCTTTAATAGTTCCCAAATTTTAACTCTATGGTTATGACAATATCATTGAAAGCATAAAAGAGGCACTAATTTAAAAAAAGATAAAAAATACCAACATAACTAGTGTGTGTGCATATGTATATATTAATGTTATCCTGGTGTTCGAACTATTTTGTTTTTATTGTATGGCTTTACCCAGGATTCGTATTTTTAGTGTAATTAGGGATACATATATATATATATCCCAAATTTAAAGCAGACTTACCTTTGCCTTTCAAAAAAATAACCAGCTGTTCCTGCTGGACCTCTATACATTTTACTGTTTCCCACGTTCAGACATTTTAAGGAAGATGTTTTCATGTGACCAATTCTGTCTTGATGCATCTTTGACAAATTCCTGGCAGAAGCTTGGACAATTCATAACATTGCCTCTTCATACAAATTAGTATTTCAGAAGACAAGATATTAACTGGAGCCAGGAGCACATTTTGTTCTCCAAGTAAACTAGAGTGTTGGCAAATTAAGGGCTGATTTATTCTGAAGACCAGTAGTGAGGAAAGACTCTGATAAGTTTTCAGTCCAACACATAATTAGGCAACTTGATGGCCTCTGGTTGAAAACATTTGAAAACAAATGTTAATTTTCAATGGCATGCATTGTCTGTATGTACATGTATGTATGCATGTACTATTTCAATGGATCTAAATATGAAATAATTACTAGTATTGATTGTGCAGATTTGCAGATTTAGAAATTGCAGAGCAAGGATGAAATTATGTCTAGGATAAAAAGATTAAAGTAGAATGCTATTAGACAAGACCAAAAAGTTCTCTAATGTAATATTCTATTTCCCATAATCCCCAACTGAGATGTCTGCCTCTAGAAAATATGTTTGGCCTACACTGTTTTGGCCACAATAGAGATGTATAAATGAATGTTTTGTACTTAATCATTTATAGCTGAATAGGTTTTATAGAAACCTAAAATAATATTTATGATTCAAATTTAGCTGTAATCCTGATTTAGTTCCTTGGAGTGAATCCAACTGAACTTCAGAGTGCATAGTCCTGAATAATACTTTTGAATAAAACACTTTTTTTTACAGTGAGGGTGAATGTCTTCTAACAAACCAGTCATGGCAATGAAAATTAGAAGCAGGGACAAATACAGGTTGCAAGTATAGTTTTCAAAAATCTCTTGAAAGCTATAAAATTTCACTCCAAACATACCAACATACTGATTATTTTATTTTTGCAGAAAGGCTAGAAATTCCAGCAATTTCACTGTCTTCTAAATCCATGAGGGAGGACAGATATAGCATAATATGGCCTTTGTTGTCACACATATGTTGCTTAAATCTGGTTTTTGGTTATGCTGGATGTTTTACAAATACTGAAGTGCTGCTTGCTTGAAAAAAATTTAGTGTGGTTTGGGATCTTTTATCAATCTATTTTCTTATCTTGCTCTACATTATTTAGATCACTAAAAATAGTATTTTAGTTGGACTTTTTATCTCCATGTTATCTTTTGAAGATACAACAAAATCATAATACCTATTTATACCAATTTCTTCCTCTATCTGCATACATTTGTGTTTCATCTGCAGCACTTCTAAGCATAACCAAACACAATAAAAGCGTTTCAAGAATCTGCAAACAGGGGAAAGGAGCAAGTTTGAAATATAATTAGTATTCAAGCTACAATATAGTATTAAAAATCGAAAAGTACTCTTAGGCTTTTCATGGTGAACTTTAAAAAATATTATTTCACAGTCGCAATTTTCTTTTTTTATCTCAGTCACATTCGGGAATACACACATTATATTGAATTGAAATGAGAGATACTTATTTCTAATCCTGAATATTATTCTAATCCTGAGTGACTTTGTGTAATTGTAACAGACCATTTACTGGTAAGCCCAGTACTTTTTAGCATAAGAAAGAAACATAATAATTCAGTTCATTAATTTCATCCAGAAGGCTTTGACATGAAAGTTAAGTTCAAAGTCTAAGCCCTATTAATTTTGTTGAAGCTTGTATCCAAGGAATTGCCTTCATGAAAATGAAGGGAGAAGTTCCACAGGAACTTTTTATTTTTTTTTGTTTCTTGTTGGAAATCATAATCCACAATGCATTGGCCTCTCATTCTTAAAGGGAAGATTATATCTTTATTTCTAATTTCTCCAACCAGTCCTTGAATTCTCTGGTACTGTGAAGAAAACATTCATCAACATTGCACTATCTGAAGACCCTGAGTTATTAACATTGTTTCGTTAAGTCAAAATCTTTGGCCAGTTATTTCTGTAAGACAACTAGTAGTGATAGACATTTTTTTAAAAAACCAAAGTCTATTGTCAAATGAGTAACAACAAAAAAATAATCCCTCATTGTGCAAAAGAGTCTCTAGATGGAAAAATAAATAAATAACTTAAATAACTTTCCATATGGATAGTGCCAAAAGCATTCACACTCACTCATTCACTCTACTCTTTCTCACACACAAAGAAGTGTATTAACATTTTCAGAATTATGGAGTGATTTCTTCTTCAGTGTGTTTTTACCAAAGCAGTACAAAGTGTCCAAAATATCTAGAATACTTTTGAAATGTTTGCTTCAGCAGAATGATTGTTGATATCTTGTTCTGATAAAAATACAGATGTTGGGGAAAGTACTTGGAGGAAACTTATCTGAGCATGTTTGGTGTGCATCTGATAAAACTGTCAAAAATCAGAGTTCAGTGTAATGGAAGTTTACGTATGTGGAATTTTGCTTATCCAAAAGACTGTCACTTTCTCAAGTGTGGAATGATTTCACTTAAAAGTGTCCTAATGATAGCCAAGTTTTTTATTTTTTTCAAACATAAAATCCTTCCATTTTTGGGCACAGTAAGATTTTATGGTATTTGGCATTCAATAGGGATAAAATGGGAACCAGGGAATGATGACATGCAATGCTGAATTTAATATTTTGTGGTCAATAATGAAACAGGAAATTAAAAATTGTATTCATTTTAAATCGATAGACTATTGGCTGATAGACATGAAACTTCAAAATAAAACAAAACAACTTCCAAAAGTAACATATTTTTAATCTGAAGCAAATTCAGATGCATCCTAAAACTGATGTAATATTTTCTCCAGAAATCTTTGAAAATTATGGTTTATAAGATATTATGAAAACATTCCCATGTTCGTTCTAGAGGTGTCACATGAACAGTTTTGAACTTGGGAAAGAGTAAAAAGAAATGACATTTCAGAGATGTAGTAGACATCGCACAGTCTGATGGACAGTGTGTTTACAACTCCTTTTCAGAGATATTTTTCTTTTGA
Organism: Azemiops feae; assembly: GCA_023970755.1. Lineage (NCBI taxonomy): Eukaryota > Metazoa > Chordata > Lepidosauria > Squamata > Viperidae > Azemiops > Azemiops feae. The sequence goes on along the minus strand of JALGBA010003980.1, from coordinate 1,048,682 downwards.
GGGAGATGGGTGGTTAGAAAAATACAACAAACAAATAAATTGCAATTGAGAATCTGTATAGATTAAGTGAAAATATTTCTAGTCCCCTTGGATGCCTGTTGTATTTTCAGTTTATAACTAGGTCATTGAGCTTTTAGTTTTGCTACTCTAATTCCATTTACTTTTGTTTTGCCCAACCTCAGAGTTCAAATTGTTAACCAGTGTGTTAACGATGAATCCACATACAATATGTAGCTTTATGAACAATGGCTATTCTAATTTTTTACAACAGTTTTCCCAACTCAAGAGTCTTTAGGTATTTTGCACCTGAACTCCAACAATTCTTAAACATGGACTGGGTATTATGAATGCTGAGATTGAACACTTCTGTGTTATTAGATGGGGAAATTGCTGCATTGTGAAGGAAACATAATATAGAAAGGCCAACTCAGGGCTTTAGGATTCGTGTAAAAAACTTGCTACCTGGATGAATACATTGAGATTTTATGAATGACCTAGGAGATAGAATGAAAAAGTAGGAATAGGGGAAGAACAATGGGTATACAAAGATAAATCCTGTTTGAATACTGGCATGGAAGACTGGCATAGTCAACACAGTTGCAGGGTGGGTAGGAATTAGTTTCATGAATAGTCATGATTAGATTGTTTGAAACATTAGTCAGGAATATTTGTATGCACAATTATTATTTGAAATTAGGATCTTCTTTGCAGGATTGCCTGCATTCTTTGGCAAGCTTCTCATAGCATCAATTGAGCATCCTTCTATTTTGGTTTATATAGGTAAACACTCCACCTTTTGGAGTTGTGTGAATATTATTTGTATTATGTTTTGGACTGGTGACTACAGACTCTAATAACATGATTTAAGTTCTGGTCTAAATGGATTTAAAAGATACAATGAGTATTCCATTAGTGTATAATGTAGCAGTTACATATCTTTGATTCTGATTAAATTAAAGTCTTAAGATTTCCTTTGCTGTGTAAGTTATGCTATCCTAATGCAAAGATTTTCAGAATGACAGTTTACTATCATTCTTATAAAGTAATAATAAGGTTTTTTTAAAAAAAATATTGTGTTTATACTGTATAATAAATAAAAGATAAAATTACTCCTTGTAATGGGTATATTTGGTGGCTGATGAATACATGATTTCTTCATGATTCAGCAAACAGAAAGTTCAAGAGTATTTCTGAAAATCTTTATTCTGAACAGAATCAGCTTCAGTCTAACAATCCATTTTTAAAATCTTTGATTATCACTTCTGATAGCTTAAAAATTATCATCCAAAGTCATTCTATTGAACTAAAGCAGGGTAGTTTTGAGATTCAACACAGTATATTTGCTTTGACCAGAATAAAGCAAGACGGGCAATTCATATTATTATATTTAAAATATTTATGTAGAAGAAATGGGAAGAAAATTAGAACACTTTTCTTTCTTTCTTTCTCTTTTTCAATATAGATAATTCTTCATTCTATGCACAAATACCAGCCACGTGTCCATGTCATTCGAAAAGACTGTGGGGATGATCTGTCCCCAGTCAAACCCATTCCTTCTGGTGATGGCGTGAAGGCATTCACTTTTCCCGAAACGATTTTCACTACTGTCACAGCATACCAGAATCAGCAGGTAACTTTTGTTTTATTTTGTTTTAATGCTGATGGCTTACTAGGATAGACATTCATTAAAGTCTAGACCAGTGATGGCGAACCTTTTAAAGACTGAGTGCCCAAACTGCAACCCAAAACCCACTTATGCATCGTCGAGTGCCAGGTGGGTGTGGCCCATTGGCTGGGTGTGGCCAATTGGGTGGGTGTGGCCCATTGGGTGGGCATGGCTGCGGTGGTAACGGCAGACTGGGTGGGACTAAAAAGTTCAATCAATCAATTCCAACTTTGCAAGATCTTTTTTTTTTCTGCGAGAAGTTGAAATTGACTGATTGAACTTTTTTTTTTTTTTGCACACGACGGTGGAGGCCTAAAGCGAAAACCCAGCTGAAGGCCTAGGACTGGGGCGACGGCACGCGTGCCCATAGAGAGGGCTCTGAGTGCCGCCTCTGGCACCCGTGCCATAGGTTCGCCACCACTGGTCTAGACAAACAAAAGAAATACTGGTAAACAGCAAAAAACTATACTATAGCTTTACAATAAAGCCAGTACTGATCTACATAATATTGAATTCCTAGTCTAATCTGTTTTGAAGGGCTGATAGAAAGAGAAGATTGAAAACTATATGAAATAAACATAACACTGCCTCCTTCAAGGCTGCTGGTACTTGTCAATTTCCCCCCAAAATCATTAATCACTTCTTGAATCAACTCTTTACCCCTCTCCTGACTACCCAGAGGAAGTAGATGGGAAACATATCAAACCTGCTAGTGGTAGTAAGTAGACGTTCTTATCCACTTCCTCAGACTCCACAAACTCAAATACATCACAGATGACATCATAGCACACTCAAAGCACAAATGAGTGGTTATACTTGCAAAATGCCTAATCAACATCTTGTACATTCTTTCCCAGCCAGTGTGAGCCACCATGTACAAAGCTATTGAATAATATCTGCCGGTGCTATAAGAATAGGGAAATGCAAATGCTTTGTTGCCCTTTCCACAATCCCTTTAACCTGGATATGGCTAGGTTTGATTTACACAATCGAACAATGTGCTTTTGAACATATTAGATGTTAATTATTTAAAATAACTGGCTGAAATGTCAAAAGGCTGCATTTAATTCTCTTCGTTGACAAATATACATGCCAAGGGTATTACACACTTATCAATGCATCTCTTTAGCCTCCAAAAAAGCAGGATAGTAGTAAAGCTATTGGGTAGAAAAATCCAATCAAAATGAGATTTGCTACTGTTTTAGATTCTTCCCCATAATTTTTACAGGAATTAAATTTCCATTGAACTATGTCCAATTAGTTTCATCGAACAAATAATAACTTGATATAGTTAACATACAGTGGTTTTTTGGTATGTATTTATAGAATATGCTTGCATTATTATTTAATAATGGTAATTCAGTTTTTATGTAGACTTCCTGTGTGTTATATTAAAAATTAGTGAATATTATATTATTGGTTCTAAAGTCTTACATTTTATAGGTCTACACATTTTCTACATGTTATCTTTACAGATCACCAGACTCAAGATTGATAGAAATCCTTTTGCAAAAGGATTTAGAGATTCAGGGCGCAACAGGTAAATGTTTTGACATTTATTGTAAAACTACAAGTTATTTATGAAGATGCATAAGTATTTGGTGCAAAAGTAGCATATCTAAGTTGTGGGTCACATTTGAGAATTAAAATTTGGTATAGATTCATAAAGTTGGAAGGAGCCATTAAGGCCAACTCCTTGCTCGGTATATAAATCAGATTAAAGCATCTCGTGTCTGCTTGAAACCATGCAATGAAATGAAGCCTGTGTGTTTCAGTAGTTGTTCCATTTTGGAATTGTTCTTCTTGATAAGTTTCCCCCCCCAATATTCCATTGGAATCTTGTCTTCCTATAACTTGTGTCACTTGTGTCCTGTATTCTGGAACAATAGAAAACAATCCTTGATTGTCTCCTATTTGATAGCCTTTCAGGTATTTGAAGAGTAGTCTTATATCCCCACTCAATTTGCTTAATATTTAATATGTAAATCTTCAGCTATAGAGCTTTGTTTCTACTTTCTAGGTCATATTTATTGCCCGTTTCCGAACCTATTTTGCTTTCTTTGAAACTCCTGCAATTCTTCTTTTGGGATGCTTAGCAAAACCATTTAGTGAAGAAATATTTATCCTTTTTTCTTCGCTCACATTATTTACAGCCTCAGGCATTGTTTCTAAAAATCAGCATGTTGTGCCTGAAAAGGATACTATGTATGACTGACAATCTTATGAAGTAAAATAGGCTTTATTGAAAATAGAGTTCTTTGGACAGACTTTAGAAAAGAACGTTATAAAAATCTTTACTCCAGGAGGTAAAACATATATTTTCTCCCTTACTTAGAAAAAAATACGATAGGTTACAGTTAATAAAATTGGCCATTTGGAAGTATAAATTATGATGGTGATAACAAGTAGGACATTCCTCAAAAGCATCTTGTATAAATTATCACATTGGTTTCACTTCCTCAGGAGATGGGCTTTTATCTGTACTTTAGGAAAAAATAAAAAATCTCCTATTACCACAGGGATAAAAAAAATTAAGGCTATTTTTGAAATTCACATATCATACTATTTCATAATTCTTTCCTACAGTGTTTTTGAGATCAGTCTGGCACCACTGTCTTAGAAAAGCAATGTCATGGGAGAATACTGGTTGTTTCAAATTGCTAAGCTAAATTGCAATTCTGGTTTGATTGTGTCTCCAAAGAAAGTGAATTCCATAAGCTAATTATGTATTCTACAAAAGAAGTGCTTTGTCTTTTCTCTCCAGACTCTATTGCCAATCAATGTAATTGGTTGATTTCAAGTTCTAGTGGTATGAGACAAACTAAAAAATGTATCTTTCTGCATATCACTTATCATTTTGGAAACTGCTACCCCATTTTTTTCTAAATTAAAAGGATCTAGCTATTTTAGTATTTTCTCGGATAATTTTGGTTGCCAATTGTCTATACCTTTCCCACATGTGATTTTTTTTTTCAGTTCTATGAGATGAACAGAGTAAGGAAATCATAATAATATGTAGGCTTAAGTGTTCTGTCTTTGGTAGGAACATGTAATTTAAGAGAAAATATATCTGTATCTCAGGAACATGCTGATAATTGTTATCATGCAAGCCCATCCCAAATTAGAATCCCTGACCCACTTACCTGTATAACACTGTCACTCTATTGAGTTGCATACATTTAAGCAGTAAACTTTTTTAAAGCAAACTAACATTCTGGCAATTGCAGAAATAGTTCACACTGAAAATTAGTTCACACACTGAGAAACAATGTATTTTTAGTTTTTAAAATATTTGATTTAGTAGCAGCCAGAAAGAGAAAAACCAACATCCTTTTTATCTTTGGCATTTTTTATGGGTAACAAGCAAGTTCATCGGAAATGACTTTGAGGTCCATGGAACCAAAGCTTGGATGCTGTATTGGTATTAATATCCTGGTGGATATGATTATTATAATAGGAACATTATACTACAAATATATGAGTAATCAATTAAATAAATTCCCATTTAATATTAGATTATGCAGGAAATTCTTCAAACCTGAATAAGACTTCCAAGTTGAGATTTTCATTTGTTTACTAAGTGATAGAGCTTTCTCCAAGCCCTTGTTGGGTAAGATATTCTGCCAAATCATCATGGTTTAAAACAGAGGTATAAAGAATGTGGTCTCCCAGCCAACCCTCAACATGACCGCTGATGATCGGCGTTACAGTATAGTTCTGCAACTTTGGAAGGTGTGATTTGCACACCACTGTTTTGATATAAACTAACTTTCAAAACAAGACAAATTAAAACAATTGGGTTGATTTAAATGATAAACCATGAATTAAAAAAATTAAAACTGGGTCATGATTTTTTTCCTATTGTACAAAAGAATTGTTCAAGTTCAAAGCTTTGAGCTTGCAGAAACCCACGCATTTTAACATTTTTAAAAAATTATGCTGAAAAAATTGAGAGCGTATATCGTTAACAAAATTGTGTAACTTCAAAATTAATTATGAAGATAATAAAAAGGAAGGAAAAAGATTAAATCCCTGGAAGGTTATAAACAAAACTAAAAAAATATATCAAGTAAATATTGCTTGAAAGCCTTATTTCCCACTTTTCAGGATGAGATGGGATGTTGTAGGAAAACCTAATTCAGATTTTTACCAAAAAAAAAGCACAATCCTTTGCTGGCTAATAGCACATATATTTCTTCCCTGGGGTCATATAATAATTCTTTTAGCTATGCTCAAGCCCTAAAATCTATAATTTGGGAAATTTGGAGAGGAGAAGAAGAATGTATTATCACATGCAGCAGTCACTCCCGGGTCATATTAATAAACCTATAGATAATAGTGCAATATGTAACCGTAATATGACAAAATGAAACCATGAGTTCTCTTAAGTTGTATTTCCAATAACATTTGTAACCTGCCTTTATTCCATATTTGCTGCAGTGCACTTCAGCTTTATCTGTGAATCATGCTCAATGAAATTATACCGTCCTGAAAATGTGAACAACTTTTAGGTAATTCAGATCACAAAATATTCTTGTTGTGTTGTCTAGGATGGGGCTGGAAGCTTTAGTAGAATCTTACGCATTCTGGAGACCGTCACTGAGAACACTTACATTTGAAGATATACCTGGGATTGCAAAACAAGGTAACTGTTGTTTATGATGCTGAATATAATCTATGTTTTGTTTCTCTCATTTAGGTAATAACTTTTGTTTATTTAAATATTTGGCTATAGAATCCTGTGTTTGTTTTAAAAGTTAGACTGATAGATTGAACCCATTTTTCTTTTAATAATAGGAAATCAAACAAATCTAATAAAAATGTATTAGAGAATTTCAGCAAGGACTATTAAGGAAAAAATAATTATTAGTGAATATCATACAGTACCCCATTTCATCAGATACTGAAAAAGATGAAAAAATACAGTCCATACAACATGCAGAAGTGATCTGGGAGAAATCAAAAGGTTCCTTCATTGCAATTATTTAAGAATCAGACTTTTCCTTGCTATTAGACCTTCTGTAGATTCTCTAGCCAAAAAAAAAAAAAAAAAGTGGTTAACTGTCATCCATCCATCAGATTGAATCTGCCAAAACATCTCCTTGTTAGAAAAGCAGTAACTTTTTTCTTCTAGCATGATTTCATACAAATACTTAGATTCATTTCTTTCAGAAGTTCCAGAGTTCCTGAAATTAAGAGTATGAGCAACAAAACTTAAGAGTTTATTCAGTTTGTGCAGAATAACATGAAACTGTTATGTTAGAAATGTTTGTGAAGAAAAGTAAGTTCTGAAGCTAAAACCCAATTTTAAAGAAGTTGAAGTCCTATACTGATTCCATTGGAAAAGAGAAAAACTTTTGATATCGTATTATGGGACAGGACACCAGATACAGAATTAACAGGAAAAACATGTTCAACATAATTGATTTTAAATGTTTTATGTGATTTGTATAGTTAATGTATAACAACTAGCCAGAAGTGGATGTGGGCAGATCTTGCTTGTAATTATAACAACTTATAATTACAGTAATAATAACAGTTGCCACATCAGTTACCATTAAATCATTAAAATTCCTTCCCTCCCATCTACATTTGCTACATTAAAAAAAGGAAGAAATATTTTGAGATTACCAACTGTATCCTAGCTTTTGTCCTGGACTTTTCTATTTCTTTTTCTGTCCCTTCTCCTTACAGTATGCTGTTCAACATATCACTACAAACTATACTGTGCACATTGTAATTCACCCACAGTTATTGTGTACTAACAGATTCTAATCTGGGTTCTCTCAATCTTTGATCTAAGACTGAGGAAGATTTTTTTGTGCAAGCTACGCACTTAGCTGTTCAAATATAGTAGTGCATGCCTTTCCACATTGAAGCAAATGTTTGATCCACTAAGGATAAATAATAGGCGTTTAGTTCTATAAATACACAATAGTTATAGTAGTGTGAAGACTTTGGCTATTATCAATCAATCAGAATAGACCTGGAAGGGACCTTGGAGGTCTTCTAGTCCAGCCCCCTGCTCAAGCAGGAGACCCTATATCATTTCAGACAAGTGACTGTCCAATATAAGCACAAGTCCAACTGTTTTATGTATTTAGCTAGAGGTAGGCAGCTCAACATCCCTTCTAATTAAATGATTCAACATGACTGTTGCATTTATTTAATTCCCAACTTTCATTTTCTAGATTTTTATTTTATTTCTACACCACCCATCTCACCTGTTTATAGAGTTCGGGTCTTGACATTGCAATGCATGTTTCATTACTTCTTCCCCCTTCTACTTGTAATGCCTTTTGAAGATTATTCTGTAAAATACATGAGGTACAACAGGAAATTAATGCCCACGATAAATAAAATTTTGAGCTATAATATATAATTTCATTCACCAACTATATAAAGAAAATTTCTTTCTTCAGAACTGTCTTTAAGAATCGCAAACAATTATTTACTTTTTAATATAACCTCTATTATAAAGTGTGAAGCTGATGTAAGATGGCAAAGTCTGAGGAGTATAAAAGGGGCAGCAGAATTCTTCCCACTCCATTCTGCCCTGTCATTACTCCCTATTGAAGGAAGAGTTACATTCTTGCATTTAATGTTAGCTTGCTGTCCCCAGATGTGGCAGTAGATGCTATCTTGCACTCTTGAAGCAATTGAACCACTAGTCTGTTCATTTTTGATCATGGTAGCAACAAAAAAAGCCATTTTTGTGCTAACCTGATATAATCTAACTTTGGCCACTTTAGGGCAAAATGCAACAGTAATAGATAAACGCCTTTCTGTAATATTCTAATATTTCCTTTCAGGAAACACTGGTTCTTCCAGTTTGCTCCAAGGATCTGCCAATGGGGTACCGTCTACTCATCCACATCTCCTTCCTGGGTCACCTTGTTCTTCTCCTGCTTTTCATCTCACTCCCAATACTAGCCAGTTCTGCAGCCTTGCTTCAGCTGACTATACGGCCTGTGCTCGCTCAGGTCTAACCCTTAACAGGTACAGTACTTCCTTGACTGAAACCTACAACAGGCTTGCAAATCAAACCAGCGAGACCTTTGCAACTCCAGGAACCCCCTCTTATGTCAGCGTACCAAATGGTTCAGCTGTGAATATGCCTGTGGCAGGTAGTGACGGTGATGCATTCAGTTGTCCGCAGGCGGGATTATCGATGCAAATTTCAGGGATGTCTCCACAACTCCAGTACATTATACCTCCTCCATCTAGCAATGCCTTTCCAGCAAATCAAGCCCATCCGAACTCTTACAACACTTTTAGGCTGCATAGCCCTTGTGCTCTGTACGGATACAACTTCTCCACCTCCCCCAAACTGGCTGCAAGTCCTGAGAAAATTGTTTCTTCCCAAGGAACTTTCTTGGGGTCATCACCAAGTGGAACCATGACTGATCGGCAGATGTTGCCCCCTGTAGAAGGAGTGCACTTACTTAGCAGTGGGGGGCAGCAAAATTTCTTTGACTCTAGGACCCTAGGAAGCTTAACACTGTCATCATCTCAAGTATCTGCACATATGGTTTGATAAATACTTCTAAAATAAAAGTACAGTGCATTTCTTTTTACAATGTACCGCCCCCCCCCTTTTGGAAAAATGCCAAGGTGATTAATATGACTTGTAAGGTAATTGTATAAATAACAACAAAGGAAAATAGTTTGAATCTTTTGATTTGCCTGTTGGCAAACATTTGGATAGATTCTGGCATCTGAGTTAATCTGATTTAGTTATCGGAATAGTCCATTTAGTTTCTGAGTAGCATGCACTTCATTTTATAACACGTTTGGCCATATGCAGCAAATTAAGCAGGACTTCCTCCAGCACTCTTTCCCACATTTTTCCTTCTTTAAGGAACAAAACAACACTCAACTCTGATGTAGATGAAACAAAAAAACATTTCACCATGTATACGTTGTACTTGTGTATTATGTTTGTGTACAAACTAATCTGAATACAGTGAGCCAGTGCCATAATGCATATATTTCTTCTCTGTTGTAAGAGAGATAACCAACCTTCATTAGACTTAATCTAGACATCAAGCTACATCATGCTTTCAAAACAAAGAGACAGGATCATTTTTTTTTTCAGCTTTTATGATGTACTAGTTGATTCTGTGCTGTGCTCTTGTCCTTATGATGCGTTGCTAACATAGGACTATGCTGGCTTTGCATCAAATTGCAGATGTAGTGTGACAACTAAATTATGGAGTGAAAGGGCAATATGTAATGTTTTGTACAAAATAAATTTAAAGGAGACTTATTCCATGTGAAGAAAGTATAAAGATTTTCTATATAGATTTTCTATTTTTTAATTATTGAACATAGTACTACAAACACAACAAGACAAGATTTCTAAACCTTTCTGTATCTTTCTTGTTGAGGATAATGTTTCAAGATGATAAGGCAGTTGGGTGTATTTTCACACCATTCTGTAAAACTGCAAAAATTTACCCACATACATTTCTCCCAGTATAAGTGATTAGACTTGAATGCTAACTTCTTTTGAATTTACCAAGAACAAAACATGGTGTTTAGTAATTGTTGATGATTTGAACTTTATTCCAGTGACATCTTGCACTGTATTAATAAGTTGTTTCCAAATTTTGACTGGGATATTAAAATCAGGTATTAATACAAAAAGCTGCACACCTCAGTAGATTTGATAGTTCCTAAAAATTATGTACATGACCTTTGAAATTACATTATTGTGCAGCAAAGTAACTGCAATGGGTCCATTTTCTTTTCCATTTTTATGGCTAGCAGTTCTTCCATTCACCAACCTTTCAAAATTTTTATATTAGGAACATGTCCTACTACAGATTTAATTCCAAAAAGATTCTTCAGGATGTGTAGTGGCACAAATATAGTACATTTCAGCAGCTATGTAAAGTGTATCTTTTTCTAGGACCATGCAGTTGCTATCTGATCCCAGGAAAAGATGTAATTGCTTTAAATTGTTGCTGCTGTGTGTTCTGAAGCACTTTTTGAAATCAAATTTAAAACTGCCCAGCGCTAATTTTTCATCTCCTTCAATGTGCAAATCCTTAAAACTTTTATCCCCAAATATAACTTTGTTGGAATAAATTAGACTGCATTGTATAAACACACTTGGTTTTATTGTTTCTGAAATATTTATTTGAATGACTATAACTGTTAATAAAATAAAAGGCCAGAGTACAGACATTCTATAAAGCAATCTTTACAATTTTGGAAAAAATCAAGGGAAAATTCAAAATTATTATGCTATCTGTTTTCCAGTATACTATACACGGAACAAGGAGACCTAATCTGGGCCAATAGGTACAATGACTGGCCGTTTGTATCAGTTCTCCAATGTTTCAGATTGTACTTATAAGCAAAATAAAGGCTCTTTGTCTTAATTATAAATCTTGCCAAGTGCATATGTTATTCTGGCTTTGCTTCTTTATTTTGAATCTAAATTCCGACTAGAGTAATTTGAATTCTCAGGACACGGTCTGCTATATAGGTTCAGGTCCAAGCATATTATCCTTGATTTCTATATGAACAGCCTTGTCAAAAATTTTGTTTTTCAACGTTTCTTTATATACTTCTAGCCCACTTTGGACTATACAGTATATTATTGTTCAAGAATGACTTTTTGTGATTGGGAGGCATCTAGAATCCCGCTTTGAGGGAGATGGGCTATATAGAAATATGAAATCTAAATAAAGTACAACGGAGTTTGTGGTGGAACTTTGAATCTTGAATCTCCAATATTTCTGCATAAATGTGACCTAAAATGTGATTGTTCTTCACACAAATCCTAAAACTAGAAAAAAAAACCAATTAAACAGATGAATCAAAAACATTATACTTGTTCATTTATTGAGCAAAATGATCCAAAGCTACATATTATTGGGTAACGGAAGTGTGTGAACCTCTAGAATTAGCAGTTTATTTGAAGGGGGAATTACAGTCCAGTGTTTCAATCAATGGGATGCTAATCAGGTGTGAGTGTGGGAGGTCTTGCCTTATTTAAAGAACAGAATTCTGAATATTCACTGTCAAAGTCTGATCTTTTCAACACAGCTCTGTGGAAGTGTGTTATGGCTTGAACAAAGGAGATTTCTGTGGACCTTTGAAAAACAAGTTGTTGCTTATTAGGCTGGAAAGTTTTACGTATTCTAGAATGTTTGGATTCCACAAGTCCATTGTCAGGCAGATAGCATACAAATGAAGGCAATTCAACACCATTGTTACCCTCTCCAGAAGTGGTCAACCAATCAAAATCACAGAGCAAGGCTTGTAATATTCTTGGTGGTCTCATAGAACCTCAGGCTAACATTGAAGGAACTAAAGGCCTCTTGCACAGATAAATGTCAATACTTATAAGACTACCATCGAGCGAATACTGAATACAGCGATGCTAGGAGAAATCCACTACTCTCCAAAAGAGCATTGCTGCCCATCTACAATTTGCAAAAGGCCATGTGGATAAGCTAGAAGATTACTGGAAGAATGTTCTGTAGATAGATGAGACTGAACTAGAACTTTCTGGCTTGAATAAAATGTGGGATAGAATTGCAGCATTAAAACATCCCATCTGAAATGTGGCAGTATCATGGGCCTGTTTTGCTGTCTCTGGCCTAGGATGCCTTGCCATTGACTGAATTAGAATTGTACCAGCAGTTATACAGGGAAACGTTTGTATCTGTCTGTGAACTAAAGCTCAAGTGTAAGTGGGCCATTCAGGAAGACAACAACCCAAAATATACAAATTGTATGACAAAGAATGATTAAAGCAGAAGAAAGTTAATATTTCAGAATGGCTAAATCAAAGTCCTGACCATAAGCCAATAGAAATGTAGAAGAACAGGAAACGGTCAGTTCATATAAGGGAGCTCACCAGCGTCCCTGAATTGAAGCTGTTCTATAAGGAGGAATGGCTAAAATTTCTCTAAGATAAGCAGGACTTATCAACAGTTACTGGAAATATTTAGTTGCAGTTATTGCTGCCCAAGAGGTGAGGGGCAATTGCACACCACTTAATAAAAGCAAAGGTTCACATATTTTTACCACACATGAACCAAATATGAAGAAGGGTAATGTTTTTTACTCGTTTGTTTAATTATATTCCCTTTATCTAGTAGGATTTGTGCAGAGAGCAGATCATGTTTTATGTCCTAATTTATGCTGACATACTGAAAATTCAAAGTATTTACAAACTTAAACATCTCTGGCTGTTGGCCAGTACAGTGTATTGTGCACACTCGTGACCCAGATATTACATAATTGTTTGAAAAAGTTTCCTTCTTATGCTGGAAACTATTCTGTTGCCCACATGATTGTACTGTAAATCTAGGAATTATCAAAAGAGTGCAGCAATGTAAAAACAATGAAATGAACAATTTGGCTTGTTCCCTTTCAGTACTGTTTTTATTTCAGTGGGATTCCTCTGAATAATATGCTGCTATAACACAAGTGTTAATGCCAGAACTTAGAAACATAAACACAACATAGCAAACCTAATATTGTCAAATATATTTTTCTTTCAGTAAAGATTTGGGGCTTCTGAATGCAACTCGGAAAATGTTGCTGTGTTTTCTAATCCTTTTAATTGATTTGGAATTAAAAGTTTTCAACAACTGTCCCAAAAGATATTGATGAATAATTTGTAAGAGATCTTAATGAAGTGAAAATTTGAATCAATTCTGAAAAGCTTAGAAGTAACACAATTCAAAATAAAATGTCAGGTTTTATGTTCGCATATTAAGGGACATTTCAGGTGAAAAGCCACTATTTAAGCAAATGAGTTCTTGCAGTCATACAAAGTGTGATACAACTGAACTTACTGGAGTTCTATGCATTAGTGATAACAGTAACTCTTGAATTTTCATTATCCTGCCTTGCAGTAGTTTTTCAAATATATAAAAGTTTGTATTGTATTAAAACAGCTTTTTTTTTAAATGCAATTCCTTTTGTACTTAAAATATCATTACATGATTACAAGGTCCAATTTTATGGAATATAATGTCAAATAAGCAGCATATCTATCATTACATTTTGCTGTATTTTTTCTTTTTTTTAAAGCTACAGAATGGAAATTAAAGTGTGTATCTAAAACACTTTTTATTAAATTTTTAAAATAAAATACTTTTGAGAAAAACACATCCATGGTAATGTCATCAAAAATATCATTTATGTTTATGTGTTGCATTTACTGTATACCAACATAACTTCTCCGATATGTCTGGCATGGTGAAGGTTATTATTTGAAATAGAAGTTTCATTTAGGAATATATTTGGCATCAAATGTGAAGTCTCTTCATGCACATTCTGACCTTTGGGATTCTTCTACAGTACTAAGTAATTTGATTTTGAACAGCCTGCAATGAGGTTTCTAGTACTGTCTATTTCAAGAGGGACAGAGAAAACACATGGACAATTAGACAAATTATTCACTTAATATCTGTATGCCACCTTTTTTTAGAGAAGTTTACATTAGAATGTAAATTATTTAAATATATTTAATTAATATTAACATCAATATAACAGTCTTTTAAGAAATGTACAAATACTAAAAGATAACAGCCCAACTGGGAATAAGACTCTTTGAATTGTCTTCATAGAATCCTTTAACATGCTAAGGAGGGAAAGTAAAGACTTATTTGATGTCAATATGCTGCTTTTTTAGGATATCAATGCTGTAAGTTACAGGGATTGGAGGTAGGACGAGGGGATGGTTGCAAAGAGGCAAGGCAATCTAGCATCAGAAAAGAACCCTTTAGGCTGAAGTTACTGGTATCTCTCTTTTTTTGTCTGAATGTCCATCCCAGCCCTTTTCTATTTTGTCAGGAATAAAAGATGCTGAAATAACAAATTAGCACCTGAACTGAATGATACTTGGAGACATTACAGTTTAGAAGAATAGCATAAACAAATGAGAAATAAGTGGTTTTCTTAGTATCTTTAAACCTATTGCTATCTGTCCCTTGTTGTCATTTGAAGGTGAAATCTGTGATGAATGTTGGGCATATGAAGAGCCAAATGTTGACAGCCAATCGGCAAGGTTTTTATTTGGAACACAGGAATGAATGTCTTGCAGGGCTGCACTAGTTCCCAACAGATCCCTGCTATTTGCCACATGTCTGAACTCATTCCAAAAGATGTGATGATAGGATGAAATCTGTCTATCAGTCCAAACTAGAAAATTAACGCTTATGCATGCTTATTTCACTTGGATACGAGTCTTTCCCCTCTAGTGTGTGTAGTTACTACAAGACTACAACTACAATGCAAATGTTACAAGATAGATTTAAAAAAAGGTCCTACCACACTTTGCAATGGAAATAGCTATTAAAAAAGACGTTGTAGGAACATTTAAGCTAGCAATTTCTGTGGGAACAACCAAGATCTTCATTCTACGGGGCTGTTTCTAAACATTTTAAGTTCTGTGACAAAAAACATCAGTAATCCCAAAACATCAGACTAAATCAAAGAAAACACCCATCTAACAGACACATATCTGCATACCTGTCACAATGCTGTTTTTTCCTTTAACTCTAATTTTATTTTGCTTTTCTTGTTGTTTCTAGTATTTATTCCCAAGTTGCATGTTCAGTTAATTACCTTCCCTTTTTAATGTGTCTTCTTAGATAGTTGCACAATTCTTTCATAATATTATTAAAATCAATCTTTCCTGTTTCATACTTGGGTGCTTTAACTTTGTTTTGTCTCCTTCACAACCCTCTTATTTTTAATCCCTTCTTTTTGGCTGGTTTCTTTACTCTTGTCTCTTATATATATCTCCTCTATTTTCTTCTGTTCTTTTTCCTTCAAAGATTATTACTAATCTTGACCTCTTAAATCTAGTGTTATAACCCCATTTCTCTGTTCCAAATGTTCTTTCTTCAAAGATTAGGCCTTCAGCAAATGGGGGAAAGCCTCTCTGATTATTTGTCCTGTGTTTCATCCCCTTTGGATTTTGTACTAAATGATTGTTGCAGTCATTTCCTTATTTGTCTCCCACCACTATGAACAAATGCATTGATCCTATCTACTTTCATGATGTTTTCAATTATGTCATTATTAACATATCTCTTAGAATGTATTTTAAGTATATCTTAATCTAATTTTCCCTTTATCTCTTAGAGTTTCGTGGGATCCTGTGCGATTCTTTCATAAAAAATACTTTTTATCCTTCCTCCTCTATTATTGTATGCTTTTATGTGGTTAATCACGAGCTATAACTTCATGTTTCTGATATGTACTTTATTCTGCTTATTTTTTTTTCTTTTCCCATAGATTTCTTCCCAGTTCAAATTCAGTCCAAATATGATTCTATTAAGTGTTTCCAATTTTCTTGCCTAACTTTATTCTTCTTTATAACCCTCCTCTGCCTGGGGAAAATTTTGCAACCAGATATTCTGGATTTATTTAATAAATCTAGAGAAAATGAATCAGAGAAATATTTTAAGTATATTAATTTTTTTTAATTATTAACCCCCAAAATATTCAAAGGAAAATATGAATACAATGAAATGCTTTTTTAAAAAAAAACTTAGCAGAAAAAGGATTCCCTTCCTGATGGGCTATTTTTTTATTTATTTAGTGTATGGCATATCATATGTGGAGTAGCAATATATATTAACATTTCACCTAGATTAGTAAAACACAATAAAATATAAACGTTAAAAAGATCTATGTTGAAATACCAATGTCTAGCCATCTAACCACTGAAATGCAGCATAGTTTATATGAAAAAATCAGATACTGGACCAGTATGTGGCTTCAGGGACCTCACAGTCACACTGAGGGGAGGATACTATGCCCCATTTATACAGTGAGTCCTGGCAAACTCCATACAAGGTGCAAATTCTATTCAGGATTGCCTATTGCTGGTGTAGTTCAAAGCCTGGCACCTTTTTTGTTTATATGTCTTTTTCATTTGTATGTCTTCCTACATCTGGGCACTCAGTGATCCATTTGGCTTTCCATTGGGAATCAATGTTAAAGTTGTTGGGCAGATGTTGTGCAAGTGCCAACAAATACATGGCAATGAAATGAAATGCATGGTGGGCTGGTAAAGACAATCCTGCCCTCAAGAAATTATCAGTAGTCTGTCGTGGTGCTGAGACAAGCTGGTCATGCAGATCAGCCCAAACTCTTATTATTTAAATTGTATTGATAAAGAGTGCCAGTGTGGTGTAGTGGTTAAGGCATCAGTCTAGAAAACAGTGGTCTGCTTTAGGCACAAAGCAACTGGGTGACCTTGGGCCACTCTCTCTCAACCCTAGGAAGGAGGCAATGGCAGACCACTTCCAAAAAACCTTGTCAAGAAAAATGCATGGACTTATCCAGGCAGTCTCCAAGAATTGGACACGATTGAGCTGAGAGAGAAAAAATTATTTAAAACCAATTGCTTAAAAATATTGTGTAATTTCCCTATGTTTACGTGTAAGCAATTTTCCTGATACCAGAACTGTCTCTCTGTTTGATGAATGGTTTATGGGGAGCATTCAACTGAAGCACAAATCAATATTTGGACTTTTTTTTTTTTTTTTTTACTGTGTGAGCTTCTCTCACATAACTCATCCTGTTTATGTTGACATTACTCAAGCAAGACAGTTGATTAATTTACATATATGCTTATTCTGGGGAAAGGAGGCTGGAATGTCTGCTCTTCTATTGCTTTCAAAAAGCTAAATTTACAATCTTGTATGTTCAACCATTCCTGACATTGTTTTCCTGTTTGTCTAGCATGGCAACTTGTTTAATCTGAATCTGAATCTGTGTAAGCCTAAAGTACATATCACAACTCCTTTAGCGGGATTACCAGAGATGGCCCTGCTTGAGATGGTCCAGTTTAGAGAGAAATGTGTAAGGTCTCCCACACTCCCAAAACTCTGGATAGCAAAATGGGTGGCAAATAAGTTTAATAAATAAATATACTTCAAAAGAAAATCTGCATTTTGAAATTTTGTCTCCTTCGGGTGAGAGAAAAGAAAGTTCTTTATCCTTCCTAGAGGAGCCAGACTGAAAGGGTATCAGTCCAGATAGTCCTTGAGAACGACTAGCCTCTTAATGACCAGCACCCCAAAACTACATATGAATCTGTTTCAAAGTTACAGTACCCCCGCAGTCATTTACGCTTATGACAGACCATGGGGATGCTGCAATGCCCACCCCATTTTCCCCCATCCACCCAGATGGGACCCCTGCAAGGCTTAGGCCTGCTCCCCATGCCTCTTGGAAGCAGCCGCCATTTTCAGGGCCCTTAAAATGGCGGCTGCTTTCTCTGCTTTCTGCACCTATCAGCTGACCCCGATCAAATCTGAGGCCATTTATATATAAGAAAAATAATTTTCAGAGGTTAATGTACTCTTGAATCATATACCTAGTACATGGAATTTAACAACTGGACAAGATAAATGAATTCTCTATGCCCTTGCTATAAATAAAAGAATAATATTGCAGCATTGAAACGATAACTATATGGCAGCATTTACTCAATAGACTGAAGACTTGATTATACCCATACATACATACACATACACACGTGTATACACACACACACAAACATACACACATTTGTATGATTTGCATTAGAATAGAATAGAATAGAATAGAATAGAATAGAATAGAATAGAATAAAATAAGCACTGGAAGGGACCTTGGAGGTCTTCTAGTCCAGCCCCCTGCTCAAGCACATAATGACACATACTCCCCCCCCCGTTGTATCTTTTTTACTTATTTATAGCACTTGTTATCTATTTTTATAAGTTCTTTGTTTATTACAATAGTTTAGGCACTTTATTAAAATAAATGATCATATCCAGCAAGATAGCAAACAACTTTTTAAGAACAGTAATAATGAGCAGCAACACTAATAATTTATCAAGGACAGAATTGACTAGTAATTTACTTCACGGATTTTATATTGCATCTTTATTTCAGTTAAGGGCTCATACCATTTAGCCCACGTTAAAATTGTTTAATGACCCTGACCACTGGCCCAGGGAATAGTTTTCCACTACACACTGGATATTTTTTTTTCAAATTGACAAATTCAAATTCACAATTTCCCATAGAAAGCACAGCTGTGTACTGTAGCTGGCTGTATAAATACACAAACTTCACCTAACAGAAAATTCAAAACTACTGTTATTTTCGTAGCTATGCCCTTCAGTGCAGCTTGCAAAAACATGCATAACAATGCATAAAAAGGTACACAGATATATCTACAACTGTCCACAAAGCACAATGTCCACCTTAGCAAGTATTTGTAACAGATTGTGCAAATGTAGGCAACAAACAACCACTTATAAACTGTTAATATGCAATGACTGTTCACAGCTGTTTACATAGCAATGCACAGCAGCTCATACAAATGTTCTGACCCACATTCAATTTTAACTACTCAAAGGTGTACAAGTATATGTAGATATGCCCACAAGGTAAAATAAAGACGTGTACAATGGCTGCCAGCACAGCTGTGCACAATTGCCCATTAAAGCATGCCCAAAGCTGTTTATAGAGTTGAATAGCAGAGAAGCAGGCTGCATAGCAGTGTGTGGCACATCTGTTCTCCAGTAAAACAAACCCACACATAGCATTTATTCATATAATTGAAACATGGGTACACAGCACAATGCCTCTGGTGAGAAACTATCCAGATCCAGGTAGAACCCATACAATGGGTCTGTTGATGGTAAATTGTTTTTCAGACCAGCTATGGATTCTGTTATTTAATTTGTATTACATTCAATTGTTTAGTAAACTGTTCTTAATTGGCCACTTCCTTTGTGAAGATAACATCAGGATGAATTATAGATGTGCATATATAATTAATATTATATTCAGTTTACAATTTATACTTAATACAGAAATAATCTTTTTTTCTACTACAGAGAAGAAAAAGAATGTATCACAATATACAAATCCTTTCCTGGATGTGTTTAATTTGGAAGGAAGGTAAATATAGATATACATTGCATTCCTTTAGCCACAAACAAGATTAAATTTATACTGTAACAGATCTCATTTAGGAAATCCAGCAAGAGATTTTCTCTGACTTAACTGTGGGCCAATCAGTGTCTAACATTCGATTTAGCAGATGCAGAAACAACCCAATCAGTGGATTTTTTTCTAGTGAATTGTGAAAGTGCAATTAAATGTCCTGTTTTGCATATGCAAATAGCATGTTGCATGGGTGCTTCTTTAACAATCAAAATGACAATTGAAGTCTGAAACTCACCTGGAGGTTTTCCAGAGTATGCTGTCAGCCATATGTTGCTCCACCAATGGAGTCCAATTGAAACTCTTGTACTTGAATGACTTACACTATCCCTGTAGTCTGTTCCTTATTGGCTTTGGCTGATGTTCTTTGCTAGTCATGCCAGAATTCATTTCTTTGAAGTTTTGTGTATTGGTGGTGGTGGGACGCTTTCAAAGATGTGCCCCAACTCTGTTTTGAATAAAGGGAAATTTCACAACATATGTCCTAGCTTCCACTGCTGCTATGCTTTCATTTTCCACTGAAATCTATCTTGTTCAATAACAATCAATAACAAGACAAATAATGCACTTCATGGTTTCCCAATGCCACATTGATAAATAACATTCAAGGTATTATGGTATTCAGAATGAATGCAGTAGGCTAAGAATGAAATTGAAAGTGAAGCTGAACTTCAAGTTAAAATGCAAAAAAGTAAAACCAGAAAATGTGTGTGTGTGTGTGTGTGTTTCCTGCGGATATTTGTAATATCTTTGCTTGATTATGTTACAATCCAAGGTATAGAAATATCTGAAACAAAATACTGGTAAATCCTTTTCTGGTTCACAGAATTAGAACATGGATCTGACCAGGTGCAGCTTATTCATCAATGAATTCCATAGTCCAGTGTACCATGAAAAGATTATATGTAGCAGATTTTACATTCAAGCAAACAAGTCTGATTCCATTCCTACTGTTCCTCAACAGTTGCGATAAACATGCTTAAACTGTATTTGCATTCTATCGTGTCTGCAGAGATCAAAGAGGGTGATGGCCTTGAGGAAGAAACTGTTACCACAGAGTCAAGAAGAAAAATATTAGATTAAGTCCAGGACATGTAGAAAGCATGAGCAAACATCTCAGACATCTCTAATTCACATTATTATAGAAAGAGAGGAGAGGGAGCACAATCAGACTTGCAAGATTATGTTACTGCAGCCAGTCTAAATTAAAGTAATCTTTAGTCTTCTATAGAGTTTATTTCTTGGTCTGGTCAGTGTCATAGAGGCAACATTATCTTAGTTCAGAAAAGTGCAACAACAACAATCAAATCCTGACTTGCAAAATATTGGAAAATACCTACAGCGCTGGATTGATGCCAGACAGGTCCATATCTATTATCAGACATGGAAGACTCTCAGTTCACTGGGTAAAATAATATGGAAAATATCCTTTGAGCTCCTAAAAAAGTTGGAAGATTAAACAGATAAACAGACAGACAGACAGACAGACAGACATGCTAGTGATAACAGGCAACCCTTTCCCCTAAGCTTGGGGGCAGACCTATAATATGTGAGTATTTAACATCTGAAACATTTTAAAGGATATAGTAGCATATCGATTACTAGGGCAAGGTTAAGAACTCTTTGTCACCTTCTCCTGCCTCTTCCTTATACAGTGCTTAAAATTAACTGTGAATGTTTATTGTTATAGGCAATTTGTGGATGAAGTTATTTTCTGTAAAACTGGAAACACACTATATTGTGTGCTAGTTACACCCTTTCCAGGACCAATAATCCCTACTCACGGTCACTCAAGCCCTAGTCACCTCCCGTCTTGACTATTACAATGTGTTCTTCCTGGGGCTGCCCTTGAAAAGCATCCGGAAGCCCCAGTTGGTACAAAATGCAGCGGCCTGCATGGTTTTGTGCAGACCATACAAGCACATGTATCACCTCTCCTATGGGAGCCGCATTAGTTACCAATTTGCTTCTGGGTGCTATCGGAGATGGTGGTTGTCACCTTTAAAGCCCTTCATGGCTTAGGACCAGGTTATCTGAGGGACTGTCTCTTGCCAGTCACATCTACCTGAACCCACTAGAGTGGGGAGGCAAGGAATGTTGCAGGTCCCATCCCCTAAGGAGATACATCTGGCGGGACCCAGAAGAAGGGTGTTCTCTGTAGTGTCTCTCCCTCTGGAACATCAATTCTCTGGAAATTACATTGCCTCCCACTCTAACATTCTTTCGGAAGGCCCGGAAACCATGGTTCTGCCAGCGGGGCCTGGGGAACCCAGAGCGGGACAGAGTCCATTAAATGGCTGGTATGAGTGTGTGTTATTGCTGGGATGGGAGGGTAGGGGGGGGGGTATTATTTTCATCTTTTATTATTTTTATTTCTTTTATATTGTGTTTTTATGTCATGTAAGCCACCTTGCGTCATCATGTGTGAGTAGGCAGCAATATAAATTTTCTAAAT
This sequence comes from Azemiops feae, assembly GCA_023970755.1. Classification (NCBI taxonomy): domain Eukaryota; kingdom Metazoa; phylum Chordata; class Lepidosauria; order Squamata; family Viperidae; genus Azemiops; species Azemiops feae. The sequence goes on along the minus strand of JALGBA010003980.1, from coordinate 1,026,573 downwards.
AAATAAATAAAATATTACATCTCCCTAGTAATGCACAGCAGGAAGTTGGTCTGGATTTGGAAAACCATGCAGGGAGACCATGTTAACTTTCTCCCAAGAGCAGAGCTTTGATCCAAACTACATGTCCGTCACAGTTATATTTGTCTTTTACATTCTCCCCCCCCCTGTGTGTGTGTGTGTGTGTGTGTGTGTGTGTGTGTTCTCAGTGGTGGAAATCGGATCTTCTGTATGAGCCTGAAAGAAAGATCACTGTTGATCTGTAAGAGCAAATTAAGATTTCATCTAATTCTCAGTCACAACTGAATATAAAAATGAGAGAGGTATGGCAAATATCCTTTTAAGAGCACTGATGGACAAGTTGAAATTTAGTATACATATATACTTAAATGACTAAATGGTGTGCTTATCAGACTGATAGTTGCAAACAATTACTGTTGTAGTTTTATGCAAACTATGTGCCTTCTGGTTTTCTTGTTTAAAGAAATGCAGGAGCTTATCCACTTGGTGAAAGCCACATGTATCACATTCTACAGGTAGTCCTCATTTATAACTATTCGTTTAGTGACTATTCAAAGTTACAATGGCGCTGAAAAAAAGTGACTTATGACAGTTTTTCATACTTATGACCACTGCAGCATCCCCACGGTCAGGCGATCACAATTCAGATGCTTGGCAGCTGACTCACATTTATGATGATTGTACTATCCTGGGGTCATGTGATCACCTTTTGTGACCTTCTGACAAGCAAAGTCAATGCGGAAGCCATATTTACTTAACAGCCATGTTACTAATGTTACAACTGCAGTGATTCGCCTAACAACTGTGGCAAGAAAGGTTGTAAAATGAAGCAAAACTCAACAAATGTCTCACTTAGCAACAGGAATTTTGGGCTCAATTGTGGTCATAAGTTGAGGACCATTGTACTTCCAAGAGCAGGATGGATAGGGGAGACAATTCTCTTCTGTCCTGCAGCCTTTTATCTTCTAAAGGAATCTGTTCCACAAAATAGGGGCCCCACAATAGCGATTTGTATGGTAGAAAAATGACAGGCTGCAGGGAAGGAGATGAAACTAAATTTTATTGAAGGCCTGTTCCAGCTGTTGTCCATTGTTTACACAATAATCATTCACCTGAAGCATCCAAATCACGCTGCCACAGACGTGTGAGATTTCAGTAGCAGTGTGAATCATTTTGAAACAAACTTTGGACCACTTGAAAATGATAAAGATGGGTGAGCAGAACCTACATCTACATCTCAAATGCCATTCAAGTCAAAACATTGACTTTTGAAAGCTACTTAGGTGTAAATGTTTGACAATGCAGGACAAAAAATGGCCTTGGGCCTCCTAGTGCCAAGACCATCATGGGCTTTAACTGCTATTTTCATAGAAGCAAAAACTTAGAGAGTGGGAAATGCCATCACTTTTGGGTATTCCACTGCTGGACAAAATTGTCTCCCCCACCTTTTTTTTTTTTTTTCATGAATCAGATCATTTAGGCTTTTGCATTGGAACTGGGGCAATCTCGATTCCTTCCATGAGCTGTTGTCCTAGTCTAGTAGTCATTAAGGGGGGGAGGGAGGGGGGATTCTTAAATAAGAAATAGATTGGCCTTGTTCCAGAGTTTGTGGCAAAAGGAAAACCCCATTTCCCATCTGACAAGCACAAGAAAGCAGAGCTGTTGAAATGACAGACAGGATCACTAAAGTCTGCAAAAGAGATAACAACACTTCCACATGAGGAGAAGGAGGGGGCTGGGGGGGAGCAGGGGAGAAGGAAAAAGCTGAACAGCTGTTAGCCACAAAGGGCTGTTTGGCAGCAATAAAGGATTTCTCAGCAGGCAGGTAATTAGACAGAATCCAGGCACTACACTATTGGATGTCCAGGAATTAAATTTAGGGAGGACTTCTCTGGGCCTAGGAGGTATTTTATTGTCCTCTTTGTGTTATCTTTAGTTTGAAGCTTGCTCTCTGCTCTGACTTATTATGCAAGTCAGTTAAGCCAAAACCAGTGATAGCGCTGCTAATATGTCACAGGTAGTCCTTGACTTATGACCAGAGTTGGGCCCAAACTTTCTGTTACTAAACAGAGACAGTTGTTAAGTGAGTTTTGACCCATTTTACAACCTTGCTTGTCACAGTTGTTAAGTGAATCGCCGCCCTTGTTAAGTTAGTAACACCATTCTTGAGTGGATCTGGCTTCCCCATTGACTTTGCTTGTCAGAAGATTGCAGAAGGAGATCACATGACCCCGGGACACTGCAACCGTCATAAATATGAGTCAGTTGCCAAGCATCTGAATTGTGATCACATGACCCTGGGGATGCTGCAAGATCATATGTGTGAGAAACGGTCATAAGTCACTTTTTTCAGTGCTCTTGTAACTTCGAACAGTCACTAAATGAATTGTTGTAAGTCGAGGACTACCTGTATTTCTGAATGCTCAGGCCTTCGAAAGGTTATATATATGGTGTTTGTATAATATAACAATTGTTACTATTTCACTGCTTAAGTAGTCTCCCCATCCAAAGTTTTCGGGAAGCAGGGCTTGTTTCCTGACCCACTTGGGGGTCAAGCTACAATTTCTTAAGCCATCAATTTAAAAAAAGAAAATGGTCAGACTTTTTAACTTCCAGGATAGTTTGCACAAGATAATAAGAGGCACACTTCCTTATAATCTAAAGCAGCGAACCCAAAATCAAGCTATGCATGTAAGCTAGAAGGCTCCAGTTTATAGACATATTTGAAATGCAAAGACATCCTTTGGACCTTTTAAAACTCAGATGTGGTTTTGACAGCTCTATCGGAACGTAGGTTTTTCTCTCTCGCACAAACGCCTCAGCTAATGTTTGTATTTGCCAACAGCACATCAGACTTAGGGGGAGAGATCGGGTTCGTGTTCCTGATGAGAATGCCCTGTGCCTGCCTGGAATGTCATCAGAGAGGTCCCAGTAATGTTGCTCTCGGCCATCCTTCAAGCACGTTGACATTTGCTGAAAACTCCAGGCATAGCTTGAGGTGGCTCCGTGGCTGATTGAATTTCCTGAGTGTGCTTTTCTTTCTTGCTTTTTTAATATGAATATGTTTGACATGTTTATTGCTTTTGCACTTTTTTTGCTGTACACTGCCCGCAAGTCAATTCTTGTGAGAATGGGTAGCCATATAAATTCGATAAATAAATAAAAATAAATAGCTGGTTTGATTTGTGATGGGCTTTTTAGCCAGCTGAGCAACAAAGTTCACTGAGCTGCTAGAGAACCTCGTGGCTAGAATTAGAAACTTATGTAAGCAGCCCTCTTCTTGCCTTCTTCTGCATGACTTTTTTTTTTTTTTTTTTAGTGTGAGTCACAGGGAGAGACAGTGGAGAAGGTAGATATGCCAAGGAATTTCTGGCTGAATAGTATCATTTTACCAATAGGTTTTAGCAGTTTGTTTCTCAGCAAAACAGTAGTTGTGATTATTATCTCTGTATATTTGAAGAAGATAACTTGTGTGTCAATTGTTTTCTGGGTCCTTCCTTCCTTCCTTCCTTCCTTCCTTCCTCTTTCTTTCTTTCTTTCTTTCTTTCTTTCTTTCTTTCTTTCTTTCTTTCTTTCTTTCTTTCTTTCTTTCTTTCTTTCTTTCCTTCCTTCCTTCCTTCCTTCCTTCCCTTCTTCTTTCCTCCCTCCCTTCTTCCCTCCACCCACTCCATTTCCAAGTTTTGGAAGTTTTGTCAAAAGACATCTTAATGCTTATTTCCACTACAAACAAATTTGATTATTCTGCTTTCATGAAACATTTCAGTTATTGCCTTTCTCCAATAAAAATCTGCAAACAAACCAAACAATGCAATTTATTTTTCTTGTTAAAGATTTCTAACTTACATCAAGGCGTATAGATTTGAAGAACCATCATCAGGAAATGTATATGTTGAGGAGAAGCATGAGTTTGATCTGTATTTATATAAAAAAAAAAAGATATTCTTGTATTAATAGTTTTGTACTTTATGGACATAAAGGAAATAGCTTGTATATGTTATATAGTTGTGTAAGTTATGTCAAAATTTACTAGCTCAGAAAAAGTATTGGGAAAACACTAGTTACAATACTTTCCTGGAAATGAGGAAAATAAAGCAGCCAAGGATTTTCATGATTTCTTCTTAGCTAGGCTAAAGAGCAAATCATTCAATGCTTTAGATTATGTAAAACTTGTTCACTTAATCATGAAGCCAAAGCTTAGCTATTTTAGATGTGTAATGTGAAGGCATTACTGAAGCTTGGAAAAATCAAAGATGATTGAAAAGTAAATCAGCAAAAATTCAGGTGATGAAATACTATCTTTGATAATCTAGCATGAACTCACAAGAATACAAAGAAGTACTTAATGACTATTTATTGGATTTTTATGCTACCAATTCAATTTATAACAACATTCTTCTTGGTGCAATATCAGATTACAGGGAGTCAGAAGCAATTGAGCAACCACCATCCACGGGTAGGGATGGGGCAAAGGACTCAAACTGGTGAAGGTAGCATTAGGGCATTGCAGCCCAAGCCCTGCCCCTTTTCTCCATGTGTCTGGAGGTTGCACCGACACACAAAATTTTGTACCAGCATGATCCTACAAATGTATTGTCTGGGCTGCAACTTGATGGCAGTAAAGAATTTTCTATACCTCTCTACTGCTATCTAGTGGCCACACAACTACTTGTAGTTCAGATGTTGTAGCCGTATTTGAGGAGAGTCAGCTCTCTAGATCAGGGGTCCCCAACCCCCGGTCCATGGACCAGTACCAGGCCGCGGCATGCCAGCAACCGGGCCGCACAAACAAGCAAAGCCCCATCCGCGGGATGCAGGCAGCACACAAAATCATGCCCCCTCCAGTCCGCAGAAAAACCTCTCTCCACATAACCGGTCCCTGGTGCCTAAAAGGTTGGGGACCTCTGCTCTAGATCACTCTATTGGACTCTACTGTGATAAGCTGGATACCAAATTTTGCAGAAGTTATTCCAGAGTAGATTTTATTCTTCCATTAGCAGCACTGCATGATCTTCACGCAGATAGAAAAGTGTATTAAGTGCACCCTTTCTCTCCTCCTTCTGCAGAATATACTTTCTATATATCCAAACATGCAATAATTCTTTGCCATCAACACAGATGGCTCTTATGTTTGTCTGCCAACCAAGAACATAAAATCTGAACTTGAAAAGGGCAGAACTCCTCTACAGTTTAGACACTCGTATAGAGAAAACTAATTTTAAACTTGGGATGTCAGGCATTGATCCAGAGGACAGTGAGAGTTGAAGCAATCTTATGGGTGACAACTGCACAAATACAAAATAGGCCAAGTTTATAATAAGAGTTGTCACAGAGAAGGTGAAAAGCTACCCCCATCCACTTTTTAGATTATCATTCCAGCTTGGAGATTTAGCAGTGTTGAAGAGCAGCATTTGCCTTTAGCTGTTTCGGGGATTCTATGCTTTTGTAAAACCACCTCCTTCTTCTCGCTTGTTCTTAAATAGGCCTACTTTTCCAGCTGATTATGTGTGCCATCAAATCACTGTCAACTCTTAACCACCAAACAATGGTTAATTTTAATCCATTTTTATGATAGCCTTTTATAACTGAAAGACCTTTGAAAATCATCTCCAGTAGCAATATTGGTCGACCTCAATTAGTATCAGGTAAGACCACACTTTTGGGTGTTTCCAAATGTTCCAAGGCCTTTGCATGAAGTAACCAATTGCATCTTTAGAAGGACCTGAACATCAGATAGCACTCCTTGGAATGCAGAAATTTAAACAAAGTGGCTAGTCCCAGGCTACCAGCTAAGGGTATATTTATGATGCCCAAATCACTGTCAAAGTCAAAGATGATCACACCATTAGGCAAAATGAGACAGTTGCGTCAGCAGCAGATAGTGAGAGGAAGCATCATCAAGGTTCTAGCAGAGAATGGTTACACCCAAGAGGGTTCCTTGCATCCTTAAACTAGCAGGCTGTTTTTCAATGGTGTTGGATATATTACAGCAGAGATCCCCAACCTTTTGGGCACCAGGGACCAGTTCCGTGGAGAGAGGTTTTTCCATGGACCGGAGGGTGCATGGTTTTGTGTGCTACCTGCATCCCGTGGATGGGGCTTTGCTTGTTTGTGCGGACCGGTACTGGTCCATGGACCGGGGGTTGGGGACCCCTGTACTCTCCATGGTGGAGAAAGATTTGACTAACAGTTCAGTTGGCTTTTATCCTTGGGATGGGAGGGAAGAGATATTGTTTTGCTTGTATGAACACACCGAGGTTTGCCCATATAATATCATTGTTTTATAAGCTGCATTGGCTCCCAGTTATTGGGCAGCTGCTGAGCAAAATTTAAGGTGCTTGGTGTCACCTTTAAAGTCCTACATGGCTCAGGGTCTGTATAACTCTGTCCATCCAGTGAGGTCAAGGAAATGTAGCTTGCTGAGGGTCCTACCACTGAGACAATGCCTTCTGGGTGATGGCCCCTCTCCTTGCAGCCGCATCCCTGTGAATCCAGATAATCCCCTCAGTACAGTACTATGTTTTCAGACACACCCAAAAACTTTGTCTTTAGCAATGTGCTTAGGGATGAGTAAAATGCCGTTGCACTTAAATGATATTCTATTTGTTCAGATGGAATGTTTTGTGCCTTATGGTTTTTGCATATTTTAGTCCTACTTATCTTGGTCTGTTGTAAATCACTGAGAGTCTTAGGGAAAAAAAGGCTAACATCTAAACTGAAGCAAGTGATGAATTAACTTAAACACATAAATCTCCTCAAATTACAACAGCCTGTGTTGGCTAACACACACACAAGCACCTATACCAATCAGGAGTCTACATGGACATATTTATGTAGGTGCTATGCATATGTTTCATCTCTGTCATCCAGCTGTTACAGGTGTGCCTATGAAGTCTGCTTTAGAAGCAACAAACATCAGCCATCTAGTGGGGACTGAAGCCACTATTTATCTTCTCCATCGATCAGCATTTTCACTTTCCATTTCTGTACATAACCCTGGAAGTGGATATTTCCCTGGGTGAGGATATAGCAAACCTTTCAAGTAAGGCTACTTATACAGAAGCCTGCTTTTCATTCGGAGTGCTGATAGCAGTATCCAAGCGAACATCTACATTTTGTGCTGTAATCCATCCTGGGAACATTTTGTTATGAAGGGCAGCATGCATGAAGAGTTTTCTTGCTGAACAGGGCCCCAGTATGAAAGTCTTGAATTTTGGTGGTTGTAATCCAAGACCTTAGGAGGACACCAGTCAGGGAAGACTGCTGCGGGTAAGCAGCAGGATCATCTAATTTGATTTGTTTTATAAGGATCACTCTGACAGGTGTGAAAAAATGCCTGCTAACACAAGAACTGCAGAACATGTTTCAATAAATAGTCAGGAACAGCAGGGTGAACAGCTTCCTCCTGAAAATTCTTCCCCCAAATCTCTGCCCTTATTTTCTAGTTTTCCCCCTCATAGCCTCTACAGTACAGTATAGAACTAATATGTATACAAAGTCTGCTATTTTAACTGTAATCTGCCACTGAGATGTGGTTTTGAATCAAAAAGGAAAAGCAGAAATTATACACCAGGAGCAGATGATATTTTGTGGCTGCAGGGCTTAAAAAAAAAAAATAGGGGCGATGGTGGGTTTGACTTCTGAAAGCAGAAAGGCTCAGAGAAGGAATGGCATAATTTTGGGGTTTGTTTTGCATTTTTGGATCTCAGGCTGTTTTTTAAAGGCCTTGAAGCCTCTCAGATTCTTAATATATATTTATTTAAATGTTGCCTTAAAAAAATTACACCACCCATCTCCAGAAGTTTGGTACCAGATTTTAGTGGTGCCGACTTGGTGGGCTTCAGAAGCTAAAGGACTCTGAGGTTCAAGATGTCTAATGGGCTATAGGCTCCCGATTAAAAGCAAATAAACATACAGAACAGGCCAAGCCTCACTGCCCTCCCCACCCCCCCACCCCCGCAACATTTTGCTGACTGCCATCCCACTAACATACACAGTTGTCAAATGTTACTTTGACACTCCTGGTAGAAAATTTCTGGTCACAGCTATAGCTATAAATATGTAGCATTATTTTGCATCCATGTTATGATACCGAACATCTATTGCCCAAAGCATCTGCTTCATTCTGCCTAGCCAGAGAATTAGCCTTGGATATCATTAGAAGGTGGCCATTAGCGTGTGCATTTATGCGTATGTCTGTGAATGTGGAGCTGCTCAGGAGCTCAGGAGCTGCATCTTTTTCCCTAGATTCTACCAGTTAGGATAGCAGAGTAACTCATGAGGAAAAAATACGCACACATCTCCCTTTTCCTTAAGAATGTCATCATATAAAAGCTCTCAGGAAAAAAATGCATTTTGAATAGAATCTGGCCTCCTGTTATTTACATGGAACATTTCACTCCAAATTAGAAAAAGGAATACCCATCAAGATTATTCCTCCTCCTCCCCCCACTTAGTAATGCTTAAACATTTATTTATGAGGTAAGCTGACTCTACCCTCGTGACTATTTTAGATTTCCCTTGCCCCTGAAGATTAATAATTAATCTAAACCCTCCAGAAATATTTGGGCCCAGAATGAACCAACAAATCTCACAGAAGATGGTATCATGAGGTGTATGAAAGCAGCCAAATCCTAGGGTAAGTTATGCCTCAGGCGTTATTCTTAAGAGGAATACCATAATTCTCCTTGGCCACTATCAAAATACAGTAATTAACACAAGTTGAGTAACATCTACTACTCTTTGAAGTGGGGCTGTTATTCCCATGGCAATTTCCCTATTGGTGTGTAGGCAGAGCAACAGCTGATTATGCCTGATGATCTTTTGTATGAGATCCAATCCCGATAAACTTCTCTCACTTGAAGTGCTGGACAAAAAACCCGAAATGCATGAAATCCCCAAAATTATTTAGTGCTCTCTGTGGATTTTTCCCCCCTCCATCATATTTGGCACACATAAATTTGGGAAGTGGGCCTAAAAGCAGCACAATGGATGTTTTTGTCTGACAATCCCTTTGTGAAAAATTATGGATTTAAGTGCTTACTTTCATTTCATGCAATACTGGCAACAGATGGAGACATACAAAGGAACCAATTTAGGTTTACTTGCTGCAGTGATTTGGATATATTCCCAGCTCACTGCTAGGGCCCGGAAGTCTGTGGAAAAGAGGCACAAAAATATTTACTGGTTTGCTATCTTAAGTATCATGATGGTTCGTACAGTATTCAGCATTTGGCTAGTTAACCTCAATTATATCTGAGTTGAGAATCTAACAGATGAATCACACCTTAGTTCTCTAGTCAAGTTTGACCAGGAACAGAGAAAAGCTTGTCTTTTTCTCTCATTATTTTTATTGTTTTTATTGCAACTGACCTGTACATCTACAAAAGGAAATGGCTGTACCATACATTCAAGTTGCTCGAAGAAAAACGTAATGAAAAAAGGGGCTAATGGATGAAAAGAAATAGCAATTAGTAAGGGCCTGTCTTTTCTCTTACCGGAATGAACCTTTCAAAAAAAGCCTTGTTGGTGTACTAGAAATAGTGCATGTCAATTCCAGCCAAAGCAAGAAATCTGTGTTAAAGCTGTTACTAGAAATTGCAAGTTCTGGAATGTAATTGTAACCAGGCAGAAGAAAAATGTACTTTAATTTTTAACAGGAAACTTCTGGAGATAAAGAATCTCGTAGAAATTATTCGGGAACATCCTAGACCATCCACAACCCTCAGCTTCTTCTTAAGGGTGTGCAGATTGTTCTAAATTATGAATATGCAGCCATTTCTATAGTAGAAAAATGCTATGGAGGGAGTATGGGTGCATTTGTGCCACCTGTTGTTTCCTTAAAGTTGATGTCATTCCCTCAACTTAGTGGTAGCTGTGCAGTCTCAGAAAAATATGCATTTAAATTAAGGAGCTGCCAACTGGAAGCAACAAGGTTATTGCATCCTGTTACCATTTCCTTAAAGCCTTGTTACTCAAATATTTATTTCCCTAGGAGTGACCAGCTACTATGCAAGCCCAGGGGAAGACATTATTCTAATCTGATAGGGGGCTTTTTCAAGCACCTGCATAAGTTCACTTTTGCCATGCTGTTTGTCTTTCCGTTGAGCTTGCAATAAGAACATAACATGTGTATATACCCTAAAGTCTACTACCTTGCACTGAGCTGTCTTGGAGCAACACAGATCCCTTCCCAAAAGATCACGTCAATAATGCAAATGTTCTTAATATCTTTAATGTATCTGTCCTCTTAAAGTTATTTGTCAGAGCAAGCACAGTCGTATTGCGCTGAGGTAACCCAGGAGTAAACACAATAAACAGTGGTCTATATTAAATGGTGGTTTATCTTACATTATCTACAATATCATACACCAGGAACAATACATATATATACATGTGTTAATACAGCAGTCTCCAACACACAGCAGTTACAGCAGGAAAAAGAAGAGAGAGAACACAGCAGCAAAGACTTCCTTTATAAAAAGGCTCTTAAAGGGACATAGACCCTGCTGAGTCATTCCCATCTTTACATCAGACATCTCACATTATACAAGCTGGTTAGCTTCTAAATCATTACCTTGGCATTATTTAATATTCAGCTATCCCAAATATACATTGCTTTTCATACAAATATCCCTAATGTATATGCCTTTCTTGGCATTCAATTTTCCTAAATATGTGTCCCTTTTCAGACAGTTAAATTATATACCCAAAATGTACTGCAAAATGATAGACATTGTCAGGCATTATACAGCTCAAGTCAATTTTAGAGTCTCATACAAATTCACTCCTATAGAAAACTGAGACAGGTTTCTTTTACACTTCATATGGCTTAAACAAAAACCAGCAATTGTTATTAATATGGTCTTGTATTGTTGTTCAAATAAATTCTGTGACATTCAGGAGGCGGATGAGCGCATGAGCATCCCTCTGAAAACTTCCAGCAATCTCAAAAAGCATCTCTCAGGAAAAGTTTCTATGATTCTAAGAGGGATGTTCCTATATCACAACAAGTGTTTTGGAAACTGAGACATTCTTCTTTAAAGTTTGTTCTTATCATGTCCTTGATCTTAGGTAACCTATGTGGCAAAATGCAATTTTGAGTTAAGAACTACTCACCCCCAGAGATAAGAAGGCTGCCCTTAGACAGTTAGTATATCTGTGATTTACAAGAACACACAGATCTGTATCCTTGGTGTCAAAACTCCCCCAGTATAAACTTCAGCAAATGGGGTTTTTATCTCTCAATGGAGAACATAGTGGGTGCATAGGATAAAATTCTTGGTCTGCATGCAATCAATCTAATGTAAACCATTATCTTCAGGACAGGAGACTGCATCTCAGACTGCTTTTACATAGGCTGGTATCTGAAATATGTTTGAAGGACATAGTACCCGTGTTCTCCAACAAGCTGTGTTGGATCATTCCAGGATGTTCAACTTTCTTTGCAGCTTGAAACAGATACCAGTCTGAAGAAAAAATTCCAGTGATAATGCTTAGCAAGGTAAATTGCATTTTTAATTTGTATTTAAATCACTTTTGAAACTTTTTCTGCTTTTATCCATTGAAAGGAAGGTTTGGACGTTTTAATTCTCCTTCTCTGTGTCTCTCTGTCATATATATCTCAACAATGACTCAAAGACACTACACAGATACACAAACAGATATACAGAGACACAGAGACACAAAGACACACACAGAGAGAGAGGGAGAGAGAGAGAGAGACAGAGAGAGAGTTTTAAAGTTCAGCATAAATCAAAAAAACATTTTCCCATTTGAGAATTGGGGTGAGGATGAGAAAAGCTTCAGACACACGTAAAGCCACCCAGAGTAACATTTTTGTGAGATGAGCAGCCATGTAAATATGATAAATAAATTAAATAAAGCCACAAAGACTGTATTTCAAGTTGAGAGATCATGACATGATTGATTTTAAAGCAGGCAGGTACAGAAATGCGGCATTACACATCATCAGTCCCCCAAATGGGAATCTGTTTCCCAAATGCTAAGATAAGCCACTGTCTGTCTCCCAGAGATTCAACAAAAGCTTATGCAAGGGTTTGTCACAAAAGTTGCTGGGTAGAACAATCTCTGGCTCTCATGAATACCCCTCTCGCATCAAAGAAATCAAGTCTGTGTATGAGTTGAAATTGCTTTTACTGAGTTTATGTTCTGTCCCAAGTTTTCAGCGGCTCTCAAGTGGAGACAGGAGTGTGAGGGAGCTATGTTTGATTTGTATCATCATTTTGAATTATACTTTCCAGTCATTTGATGAGATGACAGATCTGTGCTTAATGTGAGTAAGAGGTCAACAGTAATCTCTCACTCATTATTTTTGCAACACCCTAGGCCTTCTGAGAGGTTTATGATTTTGCCTTTGACCCTGGCAGTAAATACACAGTACCAGGGGATTATAGGGTACATTCAATAGGTGTCGTGCCCCTGATGCTTTAAAAGGAACTGGGAAAAATATAATGGCTACATTTAGCGTGATTCTATTGAGTGACAAATCGATACAGCAGTATTACAGATTACTGTACAATGCTATAGGGAATGTAGCAAAAACTATTTTCAAAGATGAAAAAGTCTATTTCTATGAAAGCATTTGTGCGTATTTTCCCTGACTTCAGGAAATATATTTCTGGGTAAGTTCGATAAATTAAAGTTTGTCTATTAAACTCAAGTCTCCTCAAATTTGGGCACCAGGGTTGTAATTTGAAAGCGCTCTTATGAAATGGCTGGCATAGATAGACATAGTAAGTCAAAATACCGAAAAGGCAAGCTGATGAGGATAGGTCCTGTTACTCCCTTTAATTAACTAATTAATTTTTAAACAAATAAACTTTCTAAAATCATCTGAGGCATGGAATCTGGTGGGTGCGCGTTTACAAAAATCAGTTATATATAATACTTAAGTTACACTTAAGAGAAAGCATAAAATTTGATTCATGTGCTATAGCTAATAAACTTTGTATGTATGATAAATTTTATATTGATTTTAAGGGGATGGCTGATGAGTTTGAAACAAAGTACTTCTTGCAAAATATGAACATGACACAAATCGCATGGGTCCATGCTCCTGTTCAGTACTTCAGATAGAACTGTAAAAACTTCATGGAATTCTTATTCCTTGTTTAGAATTGCACCCAACATCATCTTTTCTCAATCATATTAAGTGCATTAGATTTAAAGTTAGAATATCTGAATGAAATCTCTGCTTTTTAAAATATAGATTAACTTTTGTTTTCTCCCAAGAATTGCTCTTTTAGCTTGCCAACTGTAAAACGGGACTATTATGTTGAACCTTTTATTGTACAACCAGCAACACCCATCAAATTATATGAGAAGTTAGTGTTTTTTATTTGCAGCATTCAGTTCCTAAATATAGAAGAGGAGGAAAAAACAGAGAAATTATAAAACATCATTTGCTTGGTAGCATAGGAGCCCTCCATTGCAAACTATTTTGTGTGTGTAGTTATATGGATAATCTGTAGATGAATTGATTTGGAGCTTTCAGATTTTAGGATATGCTTTTGTTTTATTGTGTATCTTTCATGTAGCAAAGATAGACCATCTTTCTATAGTCATAAGTTATTTGCTAATAGGGGCAACCAAAAATATGCTTGTAGACTGCAATCTATAATTTCTGCTCCCTGGATTCTTTTCTAGCTGTGTCTGTTAGAGGCATAATTTTCCTCTATTTTGTATTTTGAGGAAGAAAATATGCAATAGTTGTATTCTAAGCTCCCAAGTGGGATTTTGCATTGTTAACAAAAGGGGAAGGAGAAACTTTTCCCCCCCAAAACCCAACTCAAAGAGGAAATCCACCCCCCCCCATGCAGTGATGGTACTCTCTGCATTTTGCATTTTTACCCCACCTCTAAGGAGCACGGTGGCTCACGTTGTTAGAACACTGAGTTGGAGGTTAGCAAGCCCGCGTTCGAGACCCGAGTGTTGCCGTGGGACAGAGTGAGCTCTTGTCCTTCACTCCAGTTCCTCCTGGGGACATAAAAGGAGCCCCCAAGTGGACATCCCCCAGGTAATGGTGATGTCCTTTCAATGGTGATAATCCTTTCAACCTGGAAGCGCCATGATGTTTCTGATACGAGTGTGATGCGACCCCACCTCTAAGGTTCTTGTTGCTCCCTGATGTAAGTGCACTTCCACCCTCAAAAGATTTCTGGGCCCTGCTTTAATGAAGGAAATGACTGTCACCATCCATCTGCTTGCAGGGGACAGGAAATTCACAGGGCAATATCATGTCCCCTTTTGGGGTACTAACAGATGTTCCTGATAGTAGAATAGTACATGATCCTCTTGTTTTTAATGAGGTGAAAGTCCATGCTATAGGAAAAGGTGTTTTCCTGACTGAAGGAAAATTATTATCCTGCTTTTTAAACAACGAGGGAGGTGATGCTTTCAACATATTACAAGAAGTTCACATAAGCACAACACTCACTCTTCAGCATTTCTGGCCATTCTTCTGGTGTGCTGAGAAAAAGGCAATATTTCTGGCAGGGAGAGAGAGAGAGAGAGAGAGAGAGAGAGAGAAAGCCTGGGTTTTAGTCACCTGCCTATCATTCAAAGGGTGGAAGGCCAAGAGTTCTAACTGATGACACCTGTGAGACTCTCTTAGCAATTAACAAGTCAGTAAAAGACCCTGAAAAAACAAGCATGTCATTTTCTGTTCTTTAATGAAAACAAAATCAACCCTTTCACTGAGATGTGTTGAAATTGTTCTTTCCATTTGTTCTGTTCTTGCAAAGAAGACATCGAGACGAAGCTGGTTCACAACAAAGATCTCTTTATTGAAACACGCTCACCGAACAGAAGCAAGAACACAATGGCCACTAGCCTTTTATATCCCCTTGCAAGGGGATGCACATCCAATCATTGCAGGCCATTCTCCCGCCTTGCGCACGTGCGCAAGGCCAGAGACAGCCTGTCTGGGTCCCGGGCAGACACGTGGTCTGTCCGGGTCTCTGCAGCCTTCCTGCAGCCTTCCTGAGCCTTGCTGAATGACTCAGCAAGGCCCAGGACATAACACCATTCCATTTTGTCTCTTCTTCTCCAGTGCATTTCAATGAAGACATGTACAAAGTACATCCACAAGGCATCCTAACCCCCCTGCTTCTAAGTACAAAATGACGGGGCCAGGTTGGTTCCTCTTTCCCCTTTCTCCTTTTAGCAGCGCTTCCCATAGCCCAACAAGGCTTCACTTGTGCTGAAGTTGTTTCTGATGCTTCTAATCCTGCTTTAAGCACTGGAAGGGGCCTTTTTGCACATCTGCAAGACATGTGAATAATTTTCTTCTGGCTACTGCAAGTGCTGGTGGAGGCTTCCAGGGGATGCCAAGGACCCCATGGAGATGGATTATGTCATCTTTTCTCCTCAACAGGAAATACATTACCTTTATATGCTCCTCACTGGGATAAATCCAACTCACTTTTCACCAGGCCCTCAAATTAGACAAGCTTTAGGGGGACCTCTTTTGCCCATTTTCTCTAAAATGGCACCATATTAGGAAAGGTCTTCGATTTTCATTCTAAATTTGCTCTAGCAAAATACTGGAAAACTAAAATGCATCCATGTATTTGGAAGCATGGAAAATAGTATTTATTGATTGAAAAGCATTAGTTGAACCAGGCAAACTATCAACTGAACATTGCTGTATTGCAAATCTGCAGAAGCCTTTTCTGAACTTTCTGATTCCCTACTGGAAATAGTTCGGCACAGATACTTTACGTAACTACTATAAAGCCCTGCATCTGAATTCATCAGGACACTTTCTTCTCCTGGCGTCATGGAGCTGCTCTGACAGCAGAAGTTCCAGGAAATCTGTCTTCCATACATGCATACGGACTACACTTGAAGGCCTTTAAAGCAGCCGTGCTGAACCTTCAGAAGAAGATAATACTGATATTTCGGGAAGCATTGTGCTGATGGCAGGACTAAAGCATCCCTTTGAATGATTTGCAAAGGCTGACAAACACAGAGACCCATACTAAGAGACAGAAAGAGAAAAAGAGGGAGGGAGGGAGGGAGGGAGAGAGAGAGAGAGAGAGAGAGAGAGAGAGAGAGAGAGAGAGAGAGAGATTGTGTATATTTCCAGTCAACTTCATTTGATGATCCATCGCTTTAGTGTTTTCAGAGATGTAAGAAAAACATTGTCTCCATTTTCTTTATTTCATTTATGATTTTATGCACCTAAACTATGTTCCCTATTATTGCTTAGAGTCCAGAGTCTAGTTGGTTTGGTCCAGGTAACTGGTTGTTAATTTTTTTTCCTAAGTTGCATCTAAACTTTTATCATTCACATTGACCAGACACTCAGTAGACAGGAATGGGCTGGTGGGAAGAAGTTGAGAAGATTAGGGGGAGGGGATGGCAGGAAGGGGGTGTACAGCCAATCCATTTGTTGTCTAAATTAGATAATTCCACAGCACAGATTGTTGTGTTTTCTCAAAAAAGGTGTTTAAGCTCCCTGATTATTTCCATTGTCCTCTTCTAAATGTTCCTCAGCTCTGTTATCTTATTTTTCAAATGGGGCAGCCAGACTGCAATGATCAAATCAAAAGATGGTTTTGTGAGGTGGAATACTGAAATTGTTTATGAAAGTACATTTTAGTTTAGATTGCACCATCAACCCTAAAACCCCAACCTTTTATTTTCCTATCTTGATTATAATGCCTTGAAGAAGGATTCTAAGATTATTGTTGACTATTTTATGTTTGCTTGGCCCCAGTAAAAGTGTTACCCTATTGATGTTTTAATTTTTTTTATATTATATTATTTAATAAAGTTAGGAAGTTCATTAAAATGTTATAGCTTTATTTTTCTGGGTTTTTTTAAATTGCAAATGTATGAATTATCTTTCCCTATTTTGAAAGGCAAATAGACAAAATAGACATGTAGCTTCACTTATTCTTACCCACTGTTTGAACCTAATAACACATTTATTTTGGCCTTGTAAATTTTACCAGCAGCTTTATATTCCACTCTTGAATATATATATCTAATTAGTCTAACATATTGTCTCTTCCACAAGTGGTCGCTCCTTCTGTTTGATCCTGCTTGAAACAGCATACCACATACCCAAAGCACATATTTCTTACTATAGGCCATGAAAAGAGACCACATTTCTCCACCCAATGCAACTGCAAATTAAATCTCCAACTTGTGCAATGTTCTGAACTTTTATCTAACAATTTGTGGTTGTATGTGGCCATACCACAGATACACGCAATAAACCTGTATGTGAAAAGCATAATAAGTCATAATTTTGCAAACAAGCTTGCTTTGCTTTGTTTTAGACGACATGAATGACATTGATAGGTTGTGTAGTAATAATAGGAAGTCCCTTCCCAAATTAAGAATTTGTTTAAATTAATTAAGACCTTTGGTTGTAATAGCTACACTTATTTAGGGTGAGACAATTGCTTTTACTAAGCCCTTTCTGGCAGTAGAACTTGGCTGCTTTCCAAATGCTAATCCTTTCAATCCAGACTGCAATAATTGAATTAAAAGGTACTTTTTCTTATCAGTGCACTGAGATAACTGAGTGACAGTCGTGTTTTTTTTAAACTATCATTAATGGAAAGCTGTTTCTGATAGAAAGAATAATTATGTTAAAAGCGAAGTTCATTTATCTAGAGAATGTTGACATAAATGTGGTTTGGAATTATCAAGTCAAGGGTAGAGTGTGAAAATGAAAAGTTGGCTAGGTATAACACTGAAAATAATGACTTTATAATCACATTATAACTGATATTTTGTATTGCAGAAGATAATATATTGGACTGAACTTTGGCAATTTGGGGGGGGGGTTATATTGCTTCATTTATTCTGTCCCAGGAGGGAAAAAGATATAAAAAGTCTGATATTTCTGTGTTTAAGGAGAAGTTTTTTGTTTTTTTTTAAAGCAACTAAGTCTGTGTTTTCTCATCCAATGCAATTGGACATCTGATTTTTCTGGAGATTTATCAGTCTTAGGCTTAGATCTGAATCTGTAACACTGAGCTACTCAATATTCTTTGAGCTTAAACTCCCAAACAGTATTCTATTCAAGAAGTTAAGTTTGACATGCCATTCGTTCGTTCATTCATTCATTCATTCATTCATTCATTCAATTTTTAGTCCACATTTCTCCTGAAAAGAGTCTTAACAAATTTGGAAAACAGAATTTAAAAAGTTAGGGACATAAATGAAATGTGAGTTTTTCTAAATGTGAAAAGAATGGGGACTAAATGCAGTTCCTGAAGAAGTGTTTTCTATAGCCTGGGAATATCATAGGACAGTGGTGGCGAACCTACGGCACGCGTGCCAGAGGCGGCACTCAGAGCCCTCTCTGTGGGCACATGCGCTGCCACTGTCAGCAGCTTGCACAGGTCCATTAGGCTGCCGCCGCCGCCCGGAGTAGCAGTCCCACCCAGCACAAAGGAGGCGAAGCAGCCAGCTAGCAAACTCGAGTAGAGGTGGTAGAGCACGCCCACATCCAGCAACCAAAGGCCACTCTGAGCAGGCAAAGCCGGATCCCCATCGGCGCCATAGCCCCCCAGTCCCAGCTAGGATTGTGTACTTCCCCCCATCTATGCTGGGCCTCCTGCCCACCGTCCCACCGCCAGAGACCCCCCTGGATCTCCCCCAACCCTGCCCAGGCCTCACAGGCGTCCCCCCCATAAGCAACATCGAGGTGGCCATGCCCACCCCAGCCACGCCCACCCAGTCTGCTGTGACAACTGCAGCCATGCCCACCCAGTGGGCCACACCCACCCAGTGGGCCACGCCCCCATTCCCCCCTGAGGGCACCACAATGCTGATGCAGCTCTGGCACTTTGTGATAAATAAGTGGGTTTTGGGTTGTGGTTTGGGGACTCGGTTTCTAAAAGGTTCGCCATCATTGTCATAGGAGAAATAGCAATAGCTTTTAGGCTTATATATCAACCCATAGCACTTTACAGCATTCTCTGGATGGTTTACAATGTTGAAGTATTATTTGCATATTGCCCCCAACAATCTGGGTCCTCATTTTACTGACCTCTGAAGAATGGAAGGCTGAATCAACCTTGAGCCCCGTCAGGATCAAACTCCAGACTGTGGGCAGAGTTGCCTGCAATACTGTCCTCTTTAGCATGCCATATAGTATGTGACTACAACAATTTTTAACTCAAAGACAAGTTCAGAATTCAATAGGTTCATAATGACAATGTGACATAGACAAAATGATATGGTCTCTTATTAATTATGGAAAGTGAGATGGTAAGAAAGCTGACAGATAGATGAATGGACACTTAATCCCTGAAGTTACATTTCAGAATAACTGAATAATACGAGTTGGGCGGGACCTTGGAGGTCTTCTAGTCCGATCTCCTGCTCAAGCAGGAAACCCTATAGCATTTCAGACAAATGATGGTCCAATCTCTTCTTAAAAAATTCCAGTGTTGGAGCACCCACATTTCACTTTCAAAGAAAGTTTGGTTCAGGACAGTTTATATTTTCCATCTTAAAAATACAGGAAACTACACGCAGATTCAGTAATCAAAAAATTTGGTGGTATAATCACAGAGGACTCTGGAATCTGAAAAAGCTACAGAATTTGCATGAGGATGTTTTAAAATTATTTTTAAGGTAGATTCTTTCAACATTTTTTTTACAAGTTTGAAACTTTGAGTAAACTATATGGAAATATGGAGGAAGGCTTTTTGCTCATTGATACAGCATAGCCTTTGCATGCAAAAGTACCTTTGGTTGTGATCCTTGAGTGTAGTCTCCAGAAACTTTCAAATATACTTCTAAGAAAATGATTTTTAATGTGACAGAAGAAAAAAAACTATTAAAGATATGCCTGGGGAAATAATAATACTAATTATATTTAATTGTTAATTGCATTACACTTACCTTAACGAAATGTAAATGAATTTTTTCCCCCTACCCACTACTTTATCATGTATGTGTGTTCCCCACACCAAGTTCAATGTAGTTGTCCTTGGGGGGTATCATATAGTGTACAGGTAGTCCTCGACTTACAACAGTTCATTTAGTGACCGATTGAAGTTACAATAGCACTGAAAAAAGTGACTTATGACCGCTTTTCACACAACTGTTGCAGCATCCCCATGGTCACATGATCAGAATTCAGACCCTTGGGAACTGACTCATATTTATGACCATTGCAGTGTCCTGGGATTATGTGATCACCTTTTGTGACCTTCTGACAAGCCAAATCAATGGGAAAGCCAGATTCACTTAACAACCCTGTTACTGATTTAACAACTGCAGTGATTCACTTCACAAGAAAGGTCATAGAATGGGGCAAAATTCACTTAACAAATGTCTCACTTGGCAACAGAAATTTTGGACTCGGTTGTGGTCGTAAGTCGAGGACTACATGTATACTGAAGATCAACTCTCTGAGTCGGCATAAGACCAGTTCCTGACTTGCTCAGAAATGCTTTTTTGACTTTTTTTTTAACTTTTTGTACAATTCTGTTGCATCCATTGGCCCAAATTCAGCAAAAGCCAGTCGTGTAAAAGCCCCACTAAAATTCATTGGATTTGGGTTAAGTTACAGCCACTTGAATGCTATAAATTCCATAGGAATTTAAGATACAAATCACTGTTGCTGAATTGCCTGTTGTGTTTCACATCAAGACAGCTTAGGAACATTATGATAAGGAAATCTAAAAACTCATTTGAGGAAAAGCTGGGGGGGGGGAGGAGAGAAGAACACTTATGTAAAGAACCAAAGACACAAGCTGTCAACATCTATTTTTGTGTAGTATATGTTCTGTGACTGTTAATACTACCCAGAGGACAGCAAAATCAGCTTGGTATGTTTCATTGAGGTCACAAGCTATTATGCTGACACCACAGGTTTGTGAGCATATGTGTCGGCCATAAATAAATCAAGATGCGTCTGGGACCTGTGGAGAGCTTCAGGAGTCAGAAACGTTTTAACGGACAAGGCTGCTAATTTTTTCCATGTAGCACTCACACATTTCTGGAAGCCGTACACAGGCTGAAGGTTGCACAATCTTTCCACTGAGGTAAATGCCACATGAAGGCAAACTTTTGTATTTTGAACATGATGGGAAAAAGTATATGGGGCAGGAGACACTGCCCCATCCCAATTTTCTTGAGGGGATTACAGTTTTATGAGGCAAAGGATTATTTCGGTTTTGCTATTACGCCAGATGTGGTAGCTTGCTTCTGATATACAATGAAGTATTGGACAGGAACCAGAGCGCTTGCTTTCCATCACTTTTCAATACATAAACCTTTTCCATTAAGAAACCCACATGACTTGCCTACAGATGTTTCCAAAGGTTTAAAAACATTAAAACTAACAATTTATGTTTAACATTTTTAGTAGAGGGACACTTATGTAACCTAGTTAAATTTAACACTCAGAAACTCATAGATGAGAGATTAATTGATGGCAGCTAACCTGCTAAATAAGCTTGGGAATGGCCAATCAAGACGATCTAATTGATGGCAATGGTTCAATGTGTAAATGAGGTCAAGTGCTCTCAATCAGATTGAAAAATTAGGGCTTTTCAGCACAGAATGGAAATACAGAATACTGCTGAAGTGTTCATCCCACATGACTTAGAATACATTGGGCATCACTGCCATATCCACTCCCTCATTCCTTAACAGTAATTTACAGAAACTGAGAACCTGGAACAAGCAATCGTTCTTCTAGTTGTCCAACTAATGAAATCCTATCATTCCCAGTTCACGCAAAAGGGATATATAATGAATAGCATCCCCTATCCCTTTTCACCCATGCCCTTCCTTCATGTTGTATGCATTTATTTGATTGCCTTTTTTAAAAAGTGATTTCTACCTGAGGGTCATAAAGCAAGCAAATCTATCCTATTAAAGTCCCTCTAGGGTGGTTGAAACCCAGGAGCCAGGTGGTATGCTGGACTCAGAAATACTGCAAACGGATTATCAAAAGCTCCAAAAGAAAGAAAGAAAGAAAGAAAGAAAGAAAGAAAGAAAGAAAGAAAGAAAGAAAGAAAGAAAGAAAGAAAGAAAGAAAGAAAGAAAGAAAGAAAGAAAGAAAGAAAGAAAGAAAGAAAGAAAGAAAGAAAGAAAGAAAGAAATCCCTGCACTATTGCAAACACTATTTTCAGCTCAGTTAGTCAACACAGCCTATACAGCAAGGGTCTTCAAACTTGGTCCTTTTATGACTTGTGGACTTCAACTGCCAGAATTCCTCAGCCGGGTACACGTGCCTGGCTGAGGAATTCTGGGAGTTGAAGTCCACAAATCATAAAAGGGCCAAATTTGAAGACCCCTGCTATACAGGATCATAAAGATCCAGAGTTGCTTTCAAAGTAGTTTCAAAGTAATGCAATGCGCCAGTGTGAAAATACTCAAACTGACTCAATAGTATTAACATTGTCTAGTTTTCGGGATGTCACTTCAGAAGCACCAGAGTGTGAAATATCTATTATTTTTTTCTCCCTAGGGAAATACACTCTTCTTGTATGGCACTGAGAGGTCTGGAACTGAAATCCATTAGGATTTTGTGATTGAGTAAGGAAATCACCATCCTTTCCAATTTCTCAAAATGTCATGCATTTATATGGTAAGAACCTTTAAGTATGACTGAAGAGAATCTCTTTTTTTTCTTTCCCTTTTTATTATCTTATAAACCTTAAATTGTGTAGATTTTGATGTTTGTATAATATATAGGTAATATGACTGAAGATTATTAACATCTATTACAGTATTAAGATAGCTTAGGGCAGGGGTAGGCAACCTTGGCTCTTTTATGACTCATGGACTTCAACTCCCAGAATTCCTGAGTCAGCATAGCTGACTCAGGAATTCTGGGAGTTGAAGTCCATGCTGACTCAGGAATTCTGGGAGTTGAAGTCCACGAGTCATAAAAGAGCCAAGGTTGCCTACCCCTGGCTTAGGGTAATGACAGAGAGGAAAAAGAAAAAAATCTATCAATGTTAATTACAATTTATGGTATCAATAGTTCAAGCATATTAACTATTTGGCATTTTCATTCAAAATTGAGTACAAATTTGAAACTATAACTCACATCAAAATATTTGTTATTTACTAGAAATTTCAATCTTAAGTCTCTCTTGTACTGTTCCTCAGTATTTATCTCTGCTATAGAGCAAATTTAACAATTAAATATTTAAAAAAGGGGGGGGGGAGGAACTACTGTATTGGCTTTCTGATTCTCCATGTTTTATACATCTGTTAATTTGCACTATTTATAGATATTCATAAGCCAGTAAGTGATTCTGTTTGCCATGCTGTGTGATGTGTTGTATGCATGGGAAACATTCTTGCTTAAATTTAAAACTTCCATTGTGTATCTTTACTCTTAGTTTTGCCATTCTGCATATTCTCCAAGTTTGACTTCTCAGTCAATTGTACCTTTTTTCCAATGTTGAGCAAAATTGAGTTTTGCTGCTGCAAGTATATATTCTATTAAATCATGACATTTCTTGTCTTTTTCCCTTGTCCTACACTACGGGTGTCAAACTCACTGCATCACGTGACGTGTCGCGACATATCGCGACTTTTTTCACATTGCCGGAGCTGGGGCGGGCATGGCCTCCACATGATGCAACCAGCCTGTGGGCCAGCATCATGTGTCCTACACCTACTCTATTTTCTTTAGCAATCACTCTTAAATTAATATCAAATATCATTGCATTGTGCTTTGCAATATTATTTGGTAAAACATTGCCTGAAGGCCAAGAGTTAAGAATCGATACAAATCCTCTTATCATCTCCATTACCTTAATTTGTAGCCATCAGCATTAATATCTAGTTTGCCATTTTGGGAAAATAACACTAGGCTGATCCACAAGGATCCCTCCTAGCATCCAACAACTGGCAAATGGAACAAGTCTCTACTGGTATCCCATATAGTAAAATACTAAAATAGTGCAGTGAAATAGTCTCCACTCCACTTAACTACAGCTGGAAGGAGCGTGGAGAGATAGTATTTCACTTATCACTTTTATCCTTTAGGGTTTTGTCAGTAACACCATATCTGTGAACTTTGTGTCTGCTTTATATACGTTTTGTAAGACTTCAATCAGTGGTGTTTAATACACATTTTATATCCTATCACTTTTTAAATTCTATACTTCCTTAGCTTAGGGAAGCAGATGCATTCCTAACTTTGAAGCTTATAAGGAGAGGATGATGGCTCTTGAAGAAGGGCACGTAGTATGCATTTGTCTGAACATTTTAAACTCCACATTTCTATTGTGAGGTACAGTGGCTAGAGGATTAAAGTTAGGATCAGAGATACCCTAGGAAAAGGACATCCTCAACTCTGGATATTTGCTACGTATTCTTGGGCCAGTCACTGTTTCTCAGCACGACTCACCTCCCACGATATTGTGATGGGAAGTAGAGGGGAATAATATGTATGTTCTCTGGAATTCCTGGAAAAGAGGCAGGAAATAAACCCAACAAAAAAATCCAATGGAGGCTAACCATTTCCATGTAAGAACAATGCTTCTTTTTTGTCATTCCAACACTAAAGAGAATTGAAGATTTGAATTAAGTCACGTTTTCTTAAAAAAACTTAATTTTCTTTTTAAAAAAATCTTCAAACACTGGTGAGACCACACCTGGAATACTGCATCCAGTTCTGGTCACCATGATACAAAAAGATGTTGATAGAGCAACAAAGAGCAACAAAGAAGATTAAGGGGTCCCAAGGCTAAACTATACAATGAACGATTGATGGAATTAGGTATGTCTAGTCGAAGAGAAGGACTGGGATAACATGATAAAAGTCTTCCAGTACTTGAGGGGCTGTCTTAGAGAAGAGAGGGTTGACGTATTCTCCAAACTACCTGAGGGCAAGACAAGAAGTATTGGATGGAAGCTTATCAAAGAGAGATCCAATCTAAAATTGAGATTAGAACACCTCCAAGTTCCCTTCCAACCCTATTATTCTATGTTCTATGATCTTCGCATCAATCTCAACTTCTGTCCAATGAACTCTACAGTCAATATGAATGAGTAATTTAGCCAGTTTACCATCCTTGTTCTTCTCATTTCTTTCTGGATATTATCTAAGAGTCAGATATACAGTATGTCATTGAATTTTTCAAACCAGACCATGGGACTATAAAATCAAATATGGCAAAGTGGGGCAGGAGAAGTCTAATTCAGAATCACATTTAGTTGGCTTATTGCTGATCATCATCAGTGAGTGCTACTCAGCTGTGACTTCTCTGACCTGCTCTGCAAAAACTTCATTATGGCCACTTGAACACTTCCATCCTTATTCCATAATTACCAAGCTCCTGGGATTTGTCAAGCTTTGATAGACTGCAGAAGAGACTCCAGGCTTTCAACATTATTCAGGCATCTCTGAATTTGGAAATTCATTTTAGTGAATTCAGATGAGTTCAATTTCTGATGAGTAAAACTAACACATAAAGAGGGAGAAATAACACCTCCAACTATTTGCATTTAATCCTCTCTCTTTTGCAGGAGGCTCTGCAGTCAATTTTTATTTTTGTTGGGATATAGGCTGGTTTCCTGAGTCATCTTAAATATCTAGCCTGCCGCTGTAAAATATTCCGTTGTTGAGAATTCACTTTTAAAGGACTGACTAAACACTTCTCTATATTTTCCATATAATTTTTGGCTGGAAAAAAAATGTACAGAGAAAGTTGACCAGGTGCTGCCACCTGCTGAGATTTTGGTTGTTATAAACCTGTCCAAATAATAAAAGCCACTGGGTTTGGTTTGGTTTGGTTTTTTAACAATACTGCCACTCGTAGAAATTCATTTGTTGGGCTTAAGGAAAAGGATTTTGGAAAATATTAAGGTCTTCTGCATTTGACATTTTTTCCTAATTTGTTTTTATTGATTATGTTATGGTTTTATTTTAGACTTATTGCACACTGTATTGCTAGTCTTGGCAGAAGAAAAAGTTGGTATAAAACATATCTTAAATATTACGTGTGTATCATAAAATATATAAATAAGCAGCTTTTGAGAAGTAGGTATACAATTTTTTAAAAAAATATGTATTCCAAAAATACATTTCATTTAAATGCATATTTTAAAAACATATTCATGTAGAACCAATGCAAAACCTGAAAGTTACTGAAGATGGACCTATCCATTAATATCTAATCATTGTTTAATTTAAAATTGTCAAAAGTTATTCCACATAACACAAGGGATGTTAGGATTTAAGTATTAAAAGGAATGTTAATGAGATTCTTCCTGATAATTTTGTTTTTTATTTTATCTATCATGCCTTATAGAAATTGCTATCTCACAATAAAAAAAATCAGCTTCAGGTGCTCAGAAACATCTCCACATTGACTTAGTATTTTTTTTCAAATTTAGTGCA
This sequence comes from Azemiops feae, assembly GCA_023970755.1. NCBI lineage: Eukaryota > Metazoa > Chordata > Lepidosauria > Squamata > Viperidae > Azemiops > Azemiops feae. The sequence continues at coordinate 1,000,187 of JALGBA010003980.1, read as the reverse complement.
ATTTTAGAACAATGTTTTGTTATTAAGAGGGACTGTGATAAACATCACAGTTTTTGCTACATTCTTGTTCTGTCTTTTTTTTTTTTAAAGCAATAAGTTTATCTACATGCTTTAGCCAAACTCAAAAGGAAAAATTATTTGCAACAAGGAAAAGCCGTGTTCTACATATCCACTAGATTTTAAAGTTGAGGAGACTGTCAGAAAAAAGAGATGGTGAAGACTGCTAATTTTTTGTAGTGGTTAAAGGTACTGGGTTAGAACCAGGAAGCTGTGAGTTCTAGTCCTGCCCTAGATACTATGCCAGCTGGGTGACTCTGGACCAGTCACTCTCTCTTAGCCCTAGGAAGGAGACAATGGCAAATCACTTCTAAAAAAATGTTGTCAGTAATCAAGACTGACTTGAACTCACCAAAAAAAGGAAGAAAAATCCTTGTTCCGTACCAGAAACTTAATTCAGTATACAGTGATTCAAGCCAAGATATTTAAATGCTAAACACTCACAACATTCTGTCCAAAATCTTAATCTGTCAGTTAAACTTTCTCTCCCATTATTTTTTTTAAATATCAAATTCATTCAATCTCATTTTTAAATTATGTGTGAATTTCAGAAAGTTCTCATCAAAAAATGAACTAGAAATTTTTTTATATTCAATTGTTATCTATCAAAATAATAAGAATTGTATTAACTTAAGGTTGGTAAAAGAGAACATTATGGGAAGAAGAGGAAATCAAGTAAAGCTATTATGTGGATTATAGATCATAGAAACCAATTGTTAGCAAAAAAATTTTAAATGTAAACCCAGACAACACACTGTTTACCAAATATTAAGGTGACCATGTTAAAAAATTAATAAAATATATTATAAAAACAAAACAAAAAAACAGCTGAATCCTGCATAAAATTATATCAGTATTTATTGTAAAGGTTAGCAAATCTCAAATTGTATACAAATGTAAACAGCTGATCTCCAGCAGTGGACCACATGGTTCAATTCTATACTACCCATGTTGAAAGTGGCAATTCAGGAAAGGTGAGCTCACAAACCTATTGCTGGTTTCCAGAAAGCAAAGATCAAGTATGTTTTATTTTGTTGAATTAAATAGTGTTAAATGCTGGCCCCTAGAAGAGTTAAATTGCTATCGCCTTCGAACCATGGTTCAGAAATAGGTGAATACATAGCCCATTCTTCCTCAGTTGCCAATTGGAATATTTAGCCTGTTATATTATGGATATTTACTGAATCGGCAGGGCAACAATCTATAGTACCATACTATATAACAACAACAACAACAACAACAACAACAATAATAATAATAATAATAAAGTTGGAAGGTACCTTGGAGGTCATCTAGTCCAACCCCCTGCTCAGGCAGGAAACCCTATACCATTTCAGACAAATGGCTGTCCAGTCTCTTCTTAAAAACTTCCAGTGTTGGAGCATTCACCGCTTCTGGAGGCAGGTTGTTCCACCGGTTAATTGTTCTAATTGTCAGGAAGTTTCTCCTTAGTTCTAGGTTGCTTCTCTCCTTGATTAGTTTCCATCCATTGCTTCTTGTCCTGCCTTCAGGCACTTTGGAGAATAGCTTGACTCCCTCTTCTCTGTGGCAGCCCCTGAGATATTGGAACACTGCTATCATGTCCCCCCTCGTCCTTCTCTTCATTAAACTAGACATACCCAATTCCAGCAGCCATTCCTTATATGCTTTAGCCTCCAGTCCCCTAATCATCTTTGTTACTTTTCTCTGTACTCTTTCTAGAGTCTCAACGTCTTTTTTACATCGTGGTGACCAAAACTGGATGCAGTATTCCAAGTGTGGCCTTACCAAGGCATTGTAAAGTGGTATTAATACTTCAATACTTCATATTGATGGCAATCTAATGGGTTCCAGTCAAATTTCATTCCATGATTTGTTTGATATGTTCACGAGTAGCTAAAACAAGAGCCTCGGTTTTCACATTATCTATGGCATATAAAGATATTTATATCGGTGGGGAATTTGGAAGAGTCCACCCAACTTTATATGCAAAAATGTCAGTCCATTGACATGTGGCTTCCCCTCATAACCCTTTTGTAGTTCTTCACGTATTCCCCTCTCCAACTACTCTACACCACTCCCCTCCAGGTAAAAGGAAAAATCAATTAAACCAATTTCCACCAATTTTTTTTTCTCCTGATGTACAAATGTTTTTGTAACCATTCTTTCAGTTAAACATAATTTTAGAAATATCATTACAATGTTGCTACAAAATGAGTAATGCCTTTGTTCAGCTGGGTCCCTAGTAGGAGTGACAAGACAGGAGGGGGCACCCAGATGGGTGTGTGATGCCAATTGCCATACCAAGCGGAGGGGCTTTGCATCTGTTGTTTTGCCAGCTTTGACCCCTATCATAGTTGTTGCTGCCTTTGTTTTTTGAAAAAAAAAATCCAAAACCCTATACTCGTATCCCTTCTTACAATTCACATTTAAAAAAAAAAAAAAAACAAGAGAGAAGCGTAAAGACAAAAATAATTGTGGTTTGTTTAGACGGATCTCTTTCCAAAGCTTCTCCGACATTGGCCTGTTGTCATAATTTCTATGGCCTAACCTGAAAATTTATGTTGGCACTTGAGAGTAAATGATAGGGTTGCTTGGCAGAGTTCATCTTAGCAGGCTCGAAGATGTCAGCTTGATTCATGGTTCTTTGAAAGACTGACACACTTTATTAAGCAACGGGGAGATTAGCACTTGTAGGTCTGTGCTCTTCCCCCCTGCCTACTTGCTTCCTCCCCCTAAAAAATTCAGGCTGTTTGTTTTTGTGGAATGTCTTTTCTTACTTGGCACCACCAAAAAGATTGCTCTTATCAGTGCTCAAATACCAGACACTCCCTTCTGCAGCAAGCAAAGATACACTGTGTGGTCCCAAGGGCTAAGCAACCACCGGCTTTTTGGCGGTTTGGGGGCTAGGATCTCACTGTCAAGCTCACTATCTGCCCGGCTTTCACAGATAAACCATCGATAGGTGCTCCCCATAACACATTCCTTTCATGTTCACTTATTCCAAAAGAGAACTCTGCAGTTTAACACAAGCACATCCCTTGAAGTCATATCTTTGGCAGGCGTGTAGTAATTAGTAGACAGAGCAAAGATATTTTATACCACTCTTGCTCTGGGTTGTGTTTTTCTAACTTGGAAGAGTCTTGGTCTTTCACTGTTTGGATTAGAAATCCACATTTACTTCTGAGATTCTTTAAAATTAGCAGAATTATCCATGATAACTTCAACCAATAAGCTTCTTGCAAAGGTAATTTACGGCACTGAGCACTAAGATTGCTTTGGGATTTAATTTAACTTAAAACATTAACATGAATTTAAGATTAGGAAAAGCATGTCATCGCTTTCAAAAATACTAAGGAAAAATTCCAAGGGAGACTGTGGCCCATATTTCCATATTAAGCTCAGCGCTTTAGAGACAGATTTATAAATATTTTAAAATATATAACATTTTAATTGAAGAAGTAAAAATACCATTGAGCCTCTTAAGGCCTATATTTCTATTCAAATTGCTTTTTAAAAAAAATCTCAAAGGCAAAAAAGGGGGAAGAATTCAATTTCAGCCTGCAAATATTAGTCTAGTGATTTACCATGAGTTTAAAGCAATGTGGCCTAGTTTTATGTATTGTTTTAGGCATTAACTTCAAATCCACAGTCTTTCATTCATAAGCAGAAAGGGCTAGCAAACTAACTTCCATATAATGATAAACAAAATGAACACGAGCTTTTGTTAGAATCAGAACAGACAAAGCGATATAACAAGCTTTCATATTGTTTCTCTTAATAAATTTAAAAAAAAAACAATGAGTGGGAATAGTAATAACTATTCATAGTTCTTCAGTTGATTCTGGAGATATTTTCTAACTGCACTGATGGGTAACTGGGGAAAAAAAGATATATACATATAGCACCTTATAAATGATATATTTGTGTGGAAGTCAAAGCCCCAGAAAGTGGTAGACAAACTTCTCCCTTTAGGAAGCATTACATTCCAATAAGCATTTTTGGTTATTTGCTAATCTTATTAAATGATAAAAAAATTTCACCTTATTATAGTAGCTTGGATTTGTAATGAGCTGCTGAGTAAAAGACTACGAGCATTTGCTGTACATTTCCTGTATGGATACAGAAAGCCAATAGTCAAAATGGTGGAAAGAGCTTGTCTGTCTGTCTGTCTGTCTAGCTGTCTGGCTGACTTTTTAAAAACATGGTTCTCATCGGGGAGGGGAGCACTGCTTTTATTGAAACTTCTTGAATAGGGAACTTCTATCTGAATGCTTTGCTGTTTACTGTCTTTTAGCTCTTACATCTCTACATGCCTAAAAACCAGAACTTGAAGAAAATATAGAAACTCAGATTGTATGAATATATCCTAAGCGCAGAATAGGTATTGCTCACATATGGATGCCATACAGGTCTGCCTCTGCCTGACACAATAATTCCAGTGATGCCTTGGAAATCTTAAATACATTCCTGAAGCTGTTGTGATGCAATAGATGTCAATGAACAAAAGCTGCCACTTAGTAAAAGCTTTCATTAGTAAGAGATTTCATTTCAGGGGAATGAAATCAGATCCATATATACGTTTACTGTAGATGTGATGGCACTTGTACAAGCAGCTCTTCTGCATCATGGCCCAAAGGCAATACAATTTCCCCACTAGGTTGAAATACTGTTGCTGGTAAATATCAAATTATCCTTTCAACAAATGCCATCACCATATAATACTAGACTTAATCTTATTATTATAGACTTAATCTTAAGCTTATTTTCTTACTATCAGAAAATACCTTTAACATTGTTTAACAAGGAATAATTGTTGTGCTATTTGTTAACATTCCAAAATATTCTAGTTCAGTTCTAAATAGAGATGGTATGCATTGTGACTGCTAATAAAATCTGCTAATTAGTATGGAATGAAGTAATTGCTTCTCTAAGTCATTCATTTCATGGACTATAACGCTAAATTCATTTTGAGCAAAAAAAAAGAAAACTTTAAATGTTCACAACTTAAATCATGCTGTTAGTGTGGCAAAATAATGGCCATAATTTCTTCATCTTTCAGGTTTATTCAGCAACAGATGTTAAACATATGAGTCAGACGTCTTATTTGGCCTAAGTTTATTTAGTATATAATAAGGTAATTGTCCAGCTGTCATTAAATTATTAGGTTTGAGAACTTAATTTTATGAAAATCAACATCTTCCCTTAAAGTAGATTTCCTCAAGATAAATGATGGCTTTCACTGGAACTCTCTACTCGGTAAATATGCTGACACAATAGTCATAACTTCACAAAATTATGGTTTCATGAATTCTGGGAAGATGCCCTTTTTTCCTGCAGACCAGCAATTACCCTTTATTTCCAATATTCTGTTGGTAAAGCCATCTTATAATTCTTGGATTTTTTTTTCTTTTTCAGAGAAGTAGTGATGTATAAACCTTCTATTTAGAATCCAGAGAATTCTGGCATGTCCCATTTGTTCTCTGGACCAGTGTTTCACAACCTTGGCAACTCTTAAAGTGTGTGGATTTCAACTCCTAGAATCGCCAAGCAGGATACTGACTAGGAATTTTTGGGAGCTGAAGTCCACACATCTTAAAACCTACCAAGTTTGAGAAACACTGCTCTGGTCAAAACATGTATTGTTGCTTGGGGAGAGGCATATGTAGCAAGGGTTTAGAAGATCCAGGATGGCCCAATTGAGCCCCCTCACATTTTATGTGCATGTAACATGGATAGTTGATGGGATTGATGGTATTTTTTGGAACTTAATCTTCCAAGAGTTTGTATCATTCCAGACATGGTCCAGTGCTGAAAAAAGTATGGTAGATTTTGTCGATACCCTTAAAATACAGAGTATTTAGAATTTATTTCAGTGGTGATTTGGAACTTTTATTTCAGCGTGCAAGGGATTAAACAGATCTATTTTGTTTTTATTTGCTACCAGTTTCACATCCTTCCAGCATTTTGCAGCAGTTATGGGGGTCCAATTTTCCCTACTGGGAAAAGCCTCATGAAAAGAAGTCCCCTCTGAGATCTTGTCTTGTCGTTGAACTGCTATATGTTTCTGGAGCGATGACTGTACAATGAAAGTTGAAATATTAATCTCTCTCTCTCAATTATTATGTAACTATGCAGTTAGTACAAGAACTCTCATTTATGCATGAGAATTGCATCAAAACTGAAGCATGAGAATGATTTTTAAAAATACAGAACAATGTTTTAGCATTACGCTATTGTTCTCTTCATTAAATGAAGAATACCCACACTAACAAGACAACAACTTGGATTGTTTTAAATGTTCCAGCAAACTTTTAAAACAGTCCAAGTGTTGTCCCTTTAGTATGGGTATTCTACATTTAATGAAGCGAACAACAGCACAATGCTGAAACAAATGCTAAATGCTGACCGGCAACATTCTAAAGAAAAACCCCATAGAAAATTGTTACATTCTACAGAAGCTATTGGGAGAAGAGCAACATCTATTAAAAGTCTATATTAATGATAATCCTCTATACATCCAATTACTTTCCATTTATTCAGTGTTATAACATAATAATTTGAATGCAAGCTATTGCTTGTATTCTTATTTCTTCAAATATATGAAACAATATAAAATACAAGATGCTTGGTGAATCTAATCTTTGTGAGTGAGAGGACTAAGTGACCCAAACTGAAACACTCAAGCTAATTGTGCAGAGTGGAATTTTGTTATCATCAACATTTGCCTTTTCAGTTATCAGCTTTAATGGTTAATAAGTGTGTGCTCAATTGCTTATTAATTAAATCTGACTTAAATGCAGGGAATAATATTTATGGCTATGATTGTTTCTTTGTGATTTTTTTTGGAGTGTCAGAAGAACTGATAGTATTTCTTTAATTTTAATAAAGATCTATAATCATAATATTTATTTGTGTTCAGCATATTAGAATTCTGGTCTTCCCCTTCCATTTTGAAAGCAAAAACTTTATTGATTTAATATATCAGCTGCCACATTTGTATACTCTTGGTAAAGTATGCTCAATTTATAAGTCCCTTTGTTAGTAAAACCTATGTGTCACTGTATTTTAAAAAGCAACTGACTAATTTCTGGCATCCTTTGACTTGGTTCTTAAAGAAACTTAACCGAAAACCAGAGTTAGTTTACCATTTTGCTAGGATGGAGGATAGTCTTATTTGTGTGTCATCTTATAGGCTACATAGGAATATATATTTTTAAGGAATGTAAATGAAAGCTACAGAAAAGGTCTGGATTCTTGGCATACCTAGTAATTTATCAGAAATCACACAAGTACATTCTACCTCTGAAATAAATCACAAAAGAAATTTGTAATCTGTTCTACTTCACAGGAATGGAACTGTATTTCTTTTAAGAATGACAATCTCTGGAAGTCCCAACTAAGACAAATGGGATACGTTATAAATGTGAAAGGATCTAACATTAGCTTTGTTTCTGTTGTTAGATAGAATGTTTGTTGAATGTTGTATAAGTGTTCCTGCAAATGCTGTTGAATGAATAAATGCTACATCACAGAATAAAGATTAGACAGAATACATCCTATGTATTCTGACATCTTCACATAACGTGTTTTCAGCAACATAAAAATTGGCGGCAATTTTTGTTTATTAGACTGCCTATGGTTGAAGAGTTGATATGAGGTAGACAAAGGATTGTGTTTTAACACCAACCCCAAGTGGTGACAATGCCAAGTACTCTTCTTAGATTGCCATCATCACTCTCACTGAGACATTCCAAGGAATTTAAAGTACTAAAGTAGGATTTCAAGACCACAAGCCTCTTCTGGATTTGAATTTTAGAATTCTTGTTTAAAAACCAAGAAGAGAATCTGAAACAATCTTAAAAATGTATATCATTTATTTGCTTTAAGAATGAGATTGAAAGCCAGCAAAAATATTTTAGAGTTGAGTGTTATTATTAGTGTTTGTTAAAAACAATGGTATCTTTAGCTCAAAATGAAATGAACATGAGGAAAGCTTATTTAAAGGCAAATTTCAAGTAGAATTATATATGTAAATTCCCTCATCCCTTAAAGGAAAAAAATTAAAATTGTTCCTTCTATCAATTGTTTAGAATTGTAAGGAACATGGTTTCTTTAAATGACACATGTGTTTGTCCATTTGTTTATTTTTGTAGCCTACCTCATCCCATTCCTAGTACATCCCATTCCTGAAATACAACAATCAAAGAAACTGTCTGTCTGTCAGTATCTATCTATCTATCTATCTATCTATCTATCTATCTATCTATCTATCTATCTATCTATCTATCTATCTATCTATCTATCTATCTATCTATCTATCTATCTATCTATCTATCTATCTATCTATCTATCTATGTCTGCCTATCTATCAGCTTTCAGCTGTCAGTTGTCATCTATCATCTATCTCTAAAATTAAAATATCATTATAAAAAGCCAACAGTAAGCATCATGAGTACCCATAATAATAATAAACTAAATTAAGTTGAAAATCCTATTGGCTGATTCTTAGATCAGTGTTTACAGAAAACTCAACTGACAGGTTGCAAGTATATAGGAGGAGATCTAGGAAAAATATGGCCTTTCTTCTTTGTTCATGTACTTGACTTGGTAACTGCATGAACTTAAGATTTAAAAAACCACCTCTCCAAGTCTCTTTTATCTGAAAAGTTCAGATATGTTTAATTTCATCTCTATTTGACCCCTCTATAATATATGGGATAATACAGAAGAATCTGACTTAAAATCCCTATGATAATGGAGGGATTTTGGCAAACTTGAGAAAAAGCTCTAGAGCAGTGATTTTCAAGCTTGGCAACTTCAAGATGTGTTCAGTTCAATTCCCAAAATTCATGTTGGCTGGGGAATTCTGAAAGTAGGAAATGGTGGATTAAACCTTTAAAAGATTGTTAAAAATGAGTAAACTCAGCGAATGTCTTCATAGAAAAAAAGGCTTTTCTCAGATTATTTGTATAGCTGGAAAATGATGTAAACATATTCCTTCCTGGGAGAATAATTAAAATGTATCAGATTTCAACCAGTATCTCTTTCAAATGTAGCCTGCTTTATTTTCTAGAATGAAGCTTAAAAAAAAACTTTTAAACAAATTTCTTAAGAATGCACAACTTTCTTCGCAATATGTTTTTATGCTCTCTCCAGAGCCCTTCAAAAGTATCATTTTTATTTTAAGTGATAGAAACAGAATATTATTAAATACATGGGAGTAATCATATAAGCTGTGTTTAATTAATTACATTGAAAACTGAGAGCCTATTCCGCCTAGGTGCTAGACAAGGAGAAGGAAAACCTGAGTTCTCTAAAGTGCTCAATAACATCAGTTATCAATAACAGCCATTTCAAATGCCCTCTGGATTTACTTATTTATGTATTTATTTTACAGAGCTTATAATTTTCTCCAACTCAAGGAATTCTGGGAGTAGGACCATAACAGAAAATAAAAACACACAATCTTAACTGCAAAGACACTTTGAAAGTTATACTTCTGTCTTCTAGAGCAAGACAGGCAATCTTCTGACAGCTATACATTGCCCTTTTTAATTTAAAAAAAAATAGCAAATGCAACGAGCAGGTTGCTGAAGTTAATTAAGTAAGCTGAGTGACTTCTTTTTTAAAATCTAAAAAAAAAGACTTAAATGGTAGAAATTCACATTTCCATCTCTTGACAATCTGCCTTCCATCAGCATAATTTCTAGGGAGCACAAAGTATTGTAATAGAATAACATTCTATTCTCAAATAGCCAGCCAGGAGATTCCCGTTTCTTTCTTTTTCTGTTGAAGGAACAACCAGTAAAATCTTAGCCATTCTCTATATTTAATTCTATAATATATTTACTTGATTTAAAAATAACATTTCTGTTTGAAATAAACAGGCAAAACACCTCTAAAACAACATAGAAAATGCAAAATGAAATTGATGAAGGCAAATACAAAGGAACAATTTTTTTTAATCTGCCTTCCTGCCTGTTGTTAAAGACCAAGTTAAACAGAGTTGTCATTGTTTTTTCTCATTATAACCGAGTGGCTTTAGCCAAATTTAATGTTGGGACATCATTGAAATGAATAAATAAGTTAAATATACTGACTTTATAATCTGCTTAGTTGTTATTAACAACATTCTCAATAGAGCTCCCACTTAGATGAGATGGACTTCAGTGCTCTTCACTAGTATGGCCATTTCAGAATTTGAAGAAACAAAATCCAACATATTCCACACATCAGGATAAGCTAGGATATATTCTTACACTAATGACTTGTGATATATTTTATTGCTTTTTTATCATTGTATACAGCCTACAGTGTTTCTTTAAATAGAAGTACACTATGGAGCATTATTTTAATAATACATTGTTTGTTTTTTCACATTGCATTTTATTCATTGATTGATTATGCTTTAATTAGCCCAGGAATCAGGCTTCTCTGGCATATTACAAAAATGTTTAAATGGATAAAATGATAAAAAAAACAGAAAAATACATTAATAGAAACCATAGGAAGGGGAAAATGTACAAAAGCTGCTTATTTACTATATTTATTGACGTATTATTTTCTTGTTGTTGCATTACTATATTTTATTTAGATCTCTATTTGCCCCCTACTCTGCTTGTTACCTTCATGGAGAATATAAAAGGGATGGAAGATTTTAAGATCATGTTCTTTTCCAAATAGTTCACATGCAAAGGAGGCAAATCGTGTGTAGCACATAAATGTTCCCTTTGTAACCAGGATGCCACAGGGTTTAATCCACCTATTTATATTTGCTTACAGAGTAAATATGATGCAACGTCTGTATTCTATTTGGGCCCTCTGTTTCATTTATGCTTTTCATTGGGTTCTGCTTGCCTGCTTGCCCTTCTTTACATTTCTCCCGATTCCTTATTTCCTTCTCTGATTTGACACAAATATACAATCTTCAAGCGGTGTCATCTGATTCTCTGAGGCAAAGTAGCTCCTTTTTTGAGACTGTAGGAAGACTGAGAAATCCTTAATGAAAATGGTATGGTGTCCCTTTAAAATAACATGTCATCCTGCAGTTCTGATTCAAAGTGGCAGGAACGTGCAGGAATGGCTTGGTTTGCTGGAAAATAGCTAGTAGAAATCCCTTCCATACAAACAACCAGTGCGGATGCTCTTGAAGTTCCTACATCTGCTCCTTTGAAAACCATTTCCTCCATGTCCTCTGCTACGGTGCCAATGTGCACTCTTGGGAGAGAGATAAAAGCACCATGTTGCATCTCATAAGCCAAAATAAGAATAATGATTCATATATGAATCCTTCTGTACAAAAAAAAGCACACACAAAGGAATATAAAAAATAATGAGAGGAAAGAAGTGGGAAGAGTTCCTTCAAAGCACTCAGTTTAATGGCAACGGGCTAAAATTACCCTTCTTTTTTTGCTGATTTTCCCTCCAGATCGCTTGGAGAAAAAAATGATGATTTTTAAAATAGATCCAGTGGACATTTTGACGTGTCTATGCAAATGACAGAAAATCTCAGTCTTACTGGTAAGGTCTTGGCTGGCACTCCTGGACATTCACTTCAACACAGGTTAACTAAAGCTCTACTTCTGAACTTGTCTTAAGGCAAGATAAACAACCCAGACCAGGTAGCTCCAAATCTTCACTGCATGGTAGAAAGATGCCACTTAAATAGTTGGTTGCCCTCTGTCCATATAAGGTATAAATCTCTGTTTATACCCCCTGTATAATACTACTGCTTTTTTCTCCAGCTTTTCTATTGATATTATAGCAGAATAACAGAGTTGGAGAGGATTTTGGAGGTCTTCTAGTCCAACCCCCTGCTCAAGCAGGAGACCCTATACCATTTTCAACAAATGGTTGTCCAGTCCCTTAAAAGCCTCCAATGTTGGAGCACCCACAACTTCTGAAGGCAAGTTGTTCCACTGGTTGATTGTTAATTGTCAGGAAATTTCTCCTTAGCTCTAGGTTGCTTCTCTCTTTGTTCAGTTTCCATCCGTTGCTTCTTGTCCTGCCTTCTGGTGCTTTGGAAAATAGCTTGACTCCCTCTTCTTTGTGGCCGCTCCTGAGATATTGGAACACTACTATCATGTCATCCCTAGTTCTTCTTTTCATTAGACTAAACATACCCAATTCTTTTGCTTCTCAGTCTTAAAGCTGGGCATATGTTATTGTTTAGCATAATTGACATTTTTACCCCGAGCAGCTCTCACTTCCAAATTTATGTCTACACTTCCCATTCTGTCATATTTTCTCTAATGTGCAACATTCCATAGGTATGAGAAGTCAAGTGGTTCTGATGAAACAGAACTTTTTAATAGTAGTTTCTCCACTATGGAACATGCCCCACAAAAAATGCAGTTAGCCTCTATCCTCCTTAAGGTAAAACCCTTAAAACAATTTTCTTATTTTAGTTCTTGGATGATTAGAGACGTATGTTGTTAGGATGTTAGCAATTTATTCAATTGCTCAGAATTTTTTCCTCTCTCTTTTGCTCATGTCCTTCATCCAGGGTCAGTCAGACAGAGGTAGTTTATAAACATTCTCAAGTAAGTGTTTGGAAGTGCCACTAACTATCCCTCCTTCCTGATACAGAATGGTAAGCAGGAGGGATCCTTCCTCTTACATCATCAAGTGATAGGAACCTCTGGAGTTACAGAAATATCTTCATGTCTGAATGCAGTTCTTTGGCTAGAATTGTTGAGATGGTCACAATTTCTGGGATCTGTTTTTAAACACTCAACACAGCATATCTTTCCTAGGTTGAATTCAGCTTCGGACACGCAGTACAGCACAGAAAGATAGATACTACTAACTAGAAAGAAGCTACTAAAACAGTTGCCCTCTTATTGCCCACTGTCAAGAACAAGTTGCAATTCCTTTTCATAGTCCCTGTTTTAATTGTGGTACTTCTTTCTCATGTACTTCCAATTCTGATCCTCTATATGCATTTCCTTCTCTTCCTGGAAAGGAATTTCCTTCCTTTTAATTGAACAGCAATTATTCTCAGTTTTTCCCTTCCACAAAGAACTCCTGGAGTGGCATCCAAAGATGGGGAGATGGCAAGGATAGCGTTTTACCGCCTAATTTTGATGTCAACATAGCTTTAATCATCCTAGTAGACATTCTTCAATGGGAAAGGGCTACGAAGATTATGCTTGTTTGCTAAATGATTCCAAAATAAGGGAAATATACATATTAAACATCCACAAGAAACTATTGGATGAAATCTTTTGAAGACTGAATGGGCATCTTTTTCTCTTCCCCTCTGCAAATTCTAGGAAAATAGTGATAGGCCAAAACTGGTAAATGAATGGGATCAATGATGTTTGAAATGTGGCAGACTAAGTCCAGGTAAGGTGGAAGAATGATAGCTTAGAAAAATAGACCACCTAAAAACAAAATTGAATTAAATTATCAGAACAGAACCAATGACCTAGAAACTAAAACAACATGTCAATTATAATGTGTGTATGCATGTATGTGTGTATATGATATCTATATGTATGTATGCATATACACAAAGATATACACATACACACATTGCGTGATATCTTGTGAAATGAACAGTATCAAGTAACTCTAGTAAATAAAATTTAGTCAGAGCTGTTTTAAGACTTTAAAATCATATAAACTCATTCAACTTTTGAGTTCTAGGCTGTCCCCTTTATTTATGACATCATAGCAACTAAGACAACGGTACTTTTAATTTTTTGATCAGCTGGGTAATTTTCCACTCTAGAACCCAAATATTTTGCTGTAGTTTCAAGCATCAACTAAACAATCCTGAATGGACTGGCAGTACTATAGTTAGCTTTAATCCTGGTGAGAAGAATTTGAAAGTAGTACAAATTAAAAAACCTTTTTGTTGAAGAAAGCAGGACAAATATTGTAGCTGTTGTGGTCTTGTAGGATTTTAACTTGTGTAGTTTCATATAGTTCAACTTTGGGATTTTCTATAATTTTATTGGTTCTCTTTCGACCCATTAGGATTACTGAAAATGAGGTAAAGTATTTTGTACCAATAAGTGTAAAATTAAATACTTTTAGAATAGGGTGGTGCTGAAGGATGATTCGGAGAGCTTTGATGGTTTTCAGATGAACAGTGAAATATTCCAGTCACTGGAAAAAAGAAAAAGAAATGTCTTCGAAAGATTAGTTGCTTCATAATTGAGCCATGGAATATTAACAGGAAACTGGTGATCTTACCACTATAAAGAGAAGCTACTGCATGTCCGAAGATCAGCAAGGTGTCCATTTATTTCAGCTGAGAGGCCTGTCAAAACATACTGCCCACAAATGTAAATTGCATGCTTGGAAAATACTTCATTTCCTGACAGTAATTAAGAATATTACTGGGTAAGTCAGTAATCATGTAAAGTAATCCTTATCCAGAACAAAATATAAGGCTTCCTTGTGGAAATAAATTGCATATTATAATCATACAAACACATGTAAAATGATGGAATTGCACATACATGTAGTTTCAACAGATACAAATCTGTTTGTTAACCCTTAAAAAGATTAAACACTGGCTGTGGATTGCATTGTGGAAATAACAAACAACACTATTCAAGGGTATATCTCTTTGCCAACTGTTAAATATGGATCAAATCAAATAAAATCTCATTCCCATTTGGAATTAACTTAATTTAAATATCTTCTCCTGTCAGAAGGCATCAAGATGATTTTAAAAGTCTATTGGAAACTGACCAAAAGAAAGAAAGAAAGAAAGAAAGCTAAATTCTGTTCTGTTACAATTGAAAATGAACACAATTGCTTTCATTTCATTCTCATATATAGGCAGGTTTTCATGTCTTCCACATAATTTGTTGCTGTCTGCTTATAGCCAAAATGTACAGGTTCAATGTTTAAACCAAAGTAAGACCATATATTTTGCTAATCACTTCATTTTCTATAATAATTTCCTCTCATGAATATTGCTTTAATAAAGTTTTGTTTTATTCATTTAATTTTATACTGTTACTTTGTCTCGAGTAGTATGAATTTAACATTTTTATAAGCTACTGTTTATGAATTGCATTTCTTGGCAGTGTATAAACTTAAAAATATATTAAATAATGCAGCCGTCCCCAACCGTTTCAGCTCTGTGATTGGCGGCAGTGGCAGCAGCGATAGGGGAAGACGGGATGGTTTTGCATGTACATCCACTGCTTGCACAAATAGAGTTTTGTGTGCTCATGTTCTTGCTTGTTGCTTACATGACCCGGTTCCCAACAGACCACGGACTGGTCCTGGGCTGCGAACCAGGGGTTGGGGACCCCTGAAATAATGTACACAATAACTAGATAAAATATATTAAATACAGTAACATATCTTAAATAATATAACAGATGATAGACTAAGTAATATGTAGACAGTTCAACAGCCGCATCATAAACTCTGAAATAATTAAATTAAAAAATATATTTTTTGTCCCAGCCCCACTTACCATTAAGTTCGATCAAATCTGTTAATTTGAGATACTAAAAATTGCTGTTGGTACTTCATGGTACTTCATAGATTTCTTTCGTCATCTCAACCCCCAATACACTTGCTAAATTAATAAGAGATGACAGAGCAGGCCAATCTTAAAACTACATTCTTAATATCAGTCAAAATATGTTTGCACAGCTGAAAAAAATCTCATTGCGACTGTTCTAGTAACTTTGCTGCAGCTTATTTATTTATTTATAAACCAAATTTACAGGACACCCAACTCATAACAACTCTGGGCAGTTTACAAGTTTTGAATAAACATATCCAGTACAATAAAAAAGAGAAGGCAATGACTTAGAGATTATTCCACCCATGATATTAATAAAATTCCCATCAAGGCACATACTTCCTTATCCACTATCTGGGGAAGAGTCAAGTCATAACCTTGTTTAAAGGGCATCAGAGTCAGTCCAGCTCAAACTTCTGGGGAGATAGCCCTCCAGAGGGCAGGACTTGTGTCAGAAAGTCATGCCACTGGGCCCCATTGGATGCAACTCTTTTAAAGATGGGAGCTGGGGTATGCCTACTGTGTGTGAAGTCTTTCCAGACAGGCAGAAACAATGGCAGTCCTTTGGATAGCTAAGCCCTATGCCACAAAAACTAGAACCTTGAATTCATCCAAAAGCCCACCGGTAAACAGCCCAACTTAGGCAACAGAGGAATACATGAAGGAAAAAGGGAAATGGACCTTCAGAGCTGGACCAGCCCCTCTTCTGAGGTAACCAGCATCCTGGGGGTGACCATTGAGTGGAAAATTTGGCCACTTGGTTGCCATCCTCCATAATCAACCAGATTTTCCTTTCTCTTCACCAGCCCTCTGGGACATCAGGAAATAAGTGAAGGGGAAACCTCACACCAACCGGGCTCTGGCTAATCTCAGGAAGGGAAACCAAACCAAACTTTGGGAGATAGTAGCTCAGCCAAGCTGAGGTAGATGCTAGAAGGCCACCAGTCAACTCCAGGATTGAAACAAAAACTCCTTGGGAGGAGTATAGAAAGTTTCCATTGTAAAGTAATGGGAAAAGAGGGCAGGGCTTATCTTCAAAATTGGTTAAAATTTGATTGAAA
The DNA here is from genome assembly GCA_023970755.1 of Azemiops feae. Taxonomy (NCBI): domain Eukaryota; kingdom Metazoa; phylum Chordata; class Lepidosauria; order Squamata; family Viperidae; genus Azemiops; species Azemiops feae. The sequence continues at coordinate 983,588 of JALGBA010003980.1, read as the reverse complement.
TGTTCAAAAGGAAACTTCTTTCCATACAATCACTAAGCATGCATAGGATGACATATTCAGCAACATATTCAAATTTGTTTTTAAAAAAGCAGACGAAGCATTTTTATTTAAACATCATTGTATGATCCATTTTATTTTTTAAGAAATCCTAATTTTGGGGAGACAATTATGACCATTAGAGGACATGACCAGGTTAAAAATTTTGAGGTCCCACTGGTTTCAGTGGGGCTTATTACCCGATGAATGGATATAGCATTTAAACAACTTCATGGGCCAGTGATATACTGTAAGAACAGTAATTTCCATCCTCTGAAATACATAGACACACACACACACACACACACACAAAGAGAACAGCTGCAAATATGGTCCTATATTTCCAAAGTTCTAGATATTTAACGTTAATGCATGTTTTATCTCAAGCATATGCAGTCATGGTAACTGCCTATGCCATTAAGATATACATTTAAATCTTCCAAAGTAAGACACTATAATTACATCTAATAAAACTTTCACCATCCCTGGAGTCCTTTCCTTATTTTTAAGATACCCGAGCTAGGTGAAATAAAAGAAAACCATTTAACATTCTAAGTGCAAAAAAGAGAGTAAAATCTGTCCTATTGTACATGCAGAATCTACCTTGTTTGATTTATTATCTTTAATAACTGTGGGGGTCTTGTCAGATTTTTGGCTCCAGGGACTGAATGTTGAGATTGTACATTTTAAAAGAAAAAGAAATGATATTTCCCTGTGTCAGTGATTTGGGAAAGTCAAAAAGCTCAATGATACTCAACTGTGATCTAACTTTCTAACAATAGTTTTAAATTAAAATGTTTTCCTTTTCACTTGTAAGCTTTTTCCCCACAATGAAATCCTTTGAGAGAGATCAATATCTTCTCTCTCTCTCTCTCTCTCTCTCTCTCTCTCTCTCTCTCTCTCTCTCTCTCTCTGTGTGTGTGTGTGTGTGTATGTGTGTGTAGAAAAAAAGAGAGAATGAATATGCATAGAGAAGCAATTTGAATGTATTCCAACAGGCTTTACTATAATTCAGCTACCTTTTTAAGTCGCAACATTTGCAGCTTACAACCTTTTTGTACAACTTGCCTTCTAGACTTTTTACATCTATAATGCTTTTTAGCTTTGTTTTAGCTTTCTGTAACATGAAAAACTAAATCTAATATCCCAAATGAATATTTGCAGATACTATGAACATTTTAATGTATTTTCCTTTTAATTTGTCGCCAGAAAATATATTATTGCCTTAAAGTAAACGTTATGTGTGCAAGTAGGTTTTACTTAGAGCCAAGATGGGTGATGTTGAGAGCTGAAGGACAGCATCCAAAGGACTTATTGGTACCATTATGCTATCGATAATGCTATCCAATGACTAGGACAGCAATGGTCAGCGCCTACTTCATGGCCCCTTGTGCTCTCCAGCCCTTTTGTGGACTCCTAGTATCTCACGACCAAACTTTTAGTTTGTATTTTTGTTTGCTTGGTTTTTATTCCTTTTTGTAAAATAAACATGAGAATAAGAACAGGAAATCTCAAGAAAGCAGTCCAATTCATGGTGCAGTTCAAGGTAATGGTTTAACACTTATAGGCCCTTAATGGAGTAGGGTCTGGTTCTTTGAGAGACTGCCAGGTTCCAGTTTCTGCCCATCTGATGAGATTAGGCCAAGTCACATTTTGATTAAGCAGAATCATCTATCAGAACCCGCGAGGCATGCCTTCTCTGTCGTGATGCCTGCCCTCTAGAATGATATCTCTCCAGAGATCTGGATAGCTCCCACCTATGAGGTTCAGGAAACTATTATAAGTAGTCCTCATTTGGTGACCACAATTGGGGCCAGTAATTTGGTCATTAAGGAAAGTGGTCACTAAGTAAAACTGCCACGATTCTTAGCATCTTACTTCAGTCTCTTTTGTTTTATAGACCTAAGAAAGATCATAGATGTGAGGATTGGTTGTAAACGAAAGTACTCTTTCTTTACCATTAAAATTGTGATCAATCACAAAATAAGACAAATTTTTCCTAAAGTGGAAATGTAGCTGTCTTTTTTTTAAAAGTGTTTACTGAAAGGATCCTGAATGTCATCAGGGAAAATTTCCCACTCCAAATCTACAAGAAAGCTTTTCTCATAGGAGCAAAACATGTGCATTATTCCATGAAGTACAACTCAGTTAAATACAAATAAGAAATCCCACCATATGTTGGCCATTGGATTATGTGAACAGCTCTGAGTGAGTAGCTCAGTAGCTCTCAGTGAGAGTGGAGTAACTACCACTCCCCTTAAGACCTCAGATTAACAGTCTTTGCTATTTCATTTGGGGTTTTGTCCTTTCAAAGTGGATTCATTAAAATAACACAACAATCCAAGTATCCACTGTGGGTTTCCCAAGGCAATTAATTTAACATTTACATCTGTTAACTGACAGTCTGAGTACACTATTTGCTCTAACACATCACTCCGCTGTTCACAACAATGCAGATTTTACATTGCTCATAGCTTTGGAACTTCGGAATCATGCAATTAGGATGCTGGAGTCAATGGTGAAATTTTATCAGCAAAGGCATAATTATATGTAAATTTATGGAAATTAATATATGAATGCTATTGCTACTATCTTTGGATATATTTTTATAACACCAAAGCATTTTATATATTCGTTTACCATTTGTTACATGGACTAGTAATTTTGTAATAATAAAGTCTAATATTTACCTACATATCTGTAGTTATCCACCAATTAATGTGGTTATTCGGTCATCTGATTGTTTCACCTTTTCTCAGATTGGTTCTGGATTCGCAAATAGAGATTTTTAGTTACTGGGCACTAATAAAATAAAATTTGTATTCAGCATCTCATTCTGGACACAGGATGACCACTGCACTAAAAATGGCCGAGAAGGAATGTTAGGGATCAGAAATTCTATCCTCTGTGTACAAATTATTAACAACTCAGTGGCTTAAGCATCTGTTACACCAATCCACTGTTTCTGGCAAATAAGTTTATATATCAATTTATGTGTCATATTGAAATAAGGCATTTTGGGCTATAGGTTCAAGAGAGTATTCATCAGTCTATTGACTTTTTTTTTCTCCATATCTCTTTGTTCAATTTTGATCTTTGCCAAGTTTATCTGCACTCTGTGGTTATCTAAATTCCTCCTAAACACCTTCCATCACCTGTTCACTGATCCATATCCTGTGCTTCTGATGCAATTATATTTTAGAATCCCTCGCAGCTTCCTCTGCTTAACCTAGTGCTATTTGCCATCAAATGACCTTTGTCTCCTGTGACTATTATTTATAAGATTGCCCTAATTTTTCTGGAAAAAAAACCCCTAACTCCACATGTAAAGTTAAAACAAATAAGCTATGTCATATTAACAAATATGTGAAGCCAAAACCAGTAGACCAGAAAGGACAAATCTCAGATTATTTTATGATTTCATATCTGATTATTTCTGAGTTCTTGGGAACTCAGTTGATAGAACTTGTGTGGGCTTTTCCCATCAGTCCAGAGTGACTAATAATTAATTTATCTCAATGCAATTACTCTCTTGTTAATAGTAATTTTTTCCCCACTTTCTCTCAGTTGGCTCTGGAGACAAACATGTTGACTGTGATGTATGATTCCTGGCACAGAATGAAAACCTTAGTCCTGTGAATAGACAAAGATAAAGTGAAGTTGTTCCATTACTTGCTAATGAATTTATGGACTGCTCTTTTATCTGAAGTGCAGTAATGAAATATATAGATATATCTTTGGGGCTATTAGTGAAGTCTTGAGATGAAGATATTAAAGTTGAGATTTATCTGTTACCACCCCTTCAGTTCTCCTGTCACTTTGAAGTAGTGCACTTCAAAAGAGTCCTAACCCATTCTTCTGTGCGAAGGAAGAGAAACAATCATTTCATAGTAGATTGTGTCTTAAGCCAAAGGTGGAAAAGCATGAAACAATTCAAGTTTCTTAGTTGGTCAGAAACCAGGAGAGACTTTTGAAAACACTAGCTTTAAAACTTAGCACAAAGTGATAATAATTCAAAGGGTTGCGATGACATCTCTTTGATATTTTGTGAGATCTGGAGGTGGAGTTTGTTGGAGTCCTGATAGCTTTAAAGATCTTCCAACTCCCAAGAATCAGCCTCTTTTTTAAAAAAAACAACACAACCCTCTTTTATTTGAGAAATCTAAGAACGATTATACACACTCAATGGCAAGACTTGTGCGGGAAAGGAAACTTAGTAAACATATGTATTAAGTCAGAACAAGCAGAGGCTTCCTCGATTTTGGGATCAAGTTCAGAGAGGAATTGGTTCCAGTCGATCTCAATCATAGAAGCTCACTGGGTAACTTTGGGCCATCACTCTCTTTCAGCCTAACCTATGTCTTACAGGGGTATCGTTGTATAGAAAAACAGATCTTGTACTAAGCTTAGAGATAAATGCATGCCAAATAAAAATATTAAATACTAGTTTGATTTCATTCATCTATGACTGCCGGCTGCGGGCTGATTGCATCATGCAGAGGCCACGCCCACCCCTGCTCCGGCAATGCGAAAAAAGTCACAATATGTCACGACATGTTATGTGATACGGTGAATTTGACACCCATGATCTACGAAGTACTCAAAATGAGTTCTTGTCTTCACCCTGTTTCAAACTCCTGATTAGTCAAGGGCATATGCAGAGAGAAAAGGGGGACAAGGGCATGGCCAAAGTCATAGTGCAAGTGATATGTACTGCCTGTTCTTTTCTTGTTTTAACTGTTGCAAATGACATAACATACACAATGACATCATAATTTGGTGATGTAATTATGGCTTCTACCAGGTACCTGTGGGGCTAGTCACAGATGGCTCCTATTAAATCAGCTGGGCTAAGCAGAGGGACAGACTCTCTCTTCCTTAAAGCAGGGAAAGGATTAATTAGTTGTAGTGAGCAATTGAAAAGTTTTTATTTATTTATTTATTTTTTTCACATCTCTCAACTGTCCACCTACCTCAGAGAGTCATTCAATTGGTGATGCATGCCAAATGCACAATTCCTTTTTGTTGAAAGGATAATATCACATAGCATGGTTGTGACAGAGATGGCACCAGTTAATAAATGAGATCTCTCTGCAGCAATTCAGACACCGCTGGCAACAACTTTCTAGATACTGATGGCAGAAGTCTGGTGAGGTTGTGAGTTCCAAACCAGTGTAAGTATAGAGATATGCCAAAATCTTGTGGGACATGTGATTTCAGTATTGTGTGATTTAAGCTAAGTTAAGACCTCAAGGTAAATATGAGTTAACCAGAGGTGGTAATATAAACCAGTTAGACTAAGCAGAATACAGTAACTGACTCACCCATCATAGATTTAGAATTACCTCTGACAATAGTGTGGAAGGGCTTGGCTACAGTAGGTGTGTTTTTCATCTTCACCTTACTTTCCATTCTATTGTTTTATATATCCATAGCAACCCTGGCAGGTAGAAAAGATGGCAAAATGAAGACACAGAGAAAATTTTGCTAAGGAGAACATATTTTTCTCTAACAATTCAATGAGAGTGATGGCTCCGGAAGATGTGACAGTAATGTTGTGTGTAGTTTTCTTGCAACTGGCAAGTATCATTTTTGCTAATTGGTGTATGAGAACATTTCATTAATTTTATTTTCTGTCAAAAAATGAAACGTCACCATCATTCTGTGCTTTGTCAGTACATTTCAGCAGCAGGATCAGGATCTACAAAATGGATACTGGGTGGGAGCTTATATGCTATAACAAGCAGTATCACCACAGAGTTTGGTCAGCTTCTAAAACTGGGAATGACACTTCACCCTTTTGTAACAGCAAATATCAAGTTTACTATAAGAAAAGGTTCAGTCTCAAGCCAACTGTCTGAGGAAGTACTAGTGAGATGTATGGCTCCATAAGAGAAATTACCTCCTGTAGCTTCCCTTCTCCTGGATGAAATATTAGCTGATTTAATCAGCTCCATAAATAAATAGAGCAGTGTTAAAAGGTGCCTGCCTCTTCATTTCTAACCCAACTAAAAATCCTTTTTCCCTGTCCCCTACCCAATTTTTCTTTTTCAAATCTGAAACAACACTGCTGAAGTAAATCCTCCCGAGTTTGAAATAATGTTCTTCCAGTTAAATGCCTTAAGATAACATTGTAAATGCATGCTTGAACCACTTCTTTTCCTTTTCAAAATCAGGGATCATGGTCAGTGGTGGATGATATCGGAGGTGAATTATGAGTTCTAGTAAAATAAGCTGATGAACATGTTTGGATTGAATGATGGTTATTTTGTCAAAATATTGTTCCTGCTTTTTGAAGAACATATATTTGAACAATTATTTGTACTGCTGGACCTTAGCAGAATGATATAACAATAACAATAATAATTGCTGGAAAAAATGAACATTGCAGCCCATCCGTTCAAGATAATTAAAGCTTTCAGACCTATCAATTTTGGGGGGGGTGTTTACAATTATATTAAACTGCAGTATATGCTAACTATTTGAGAAGTTAAAATAAGGACATATTTTTATTATTTAGTAGCACAGGTCATTATTCAATCTCAACAATTTAGGCACATTTAAGAATTTCCAAACAGGATCTCTAATTATTATTTTTAACTATATCAAACTTAAAAACTGAAGGAAAAATATATATGTTTAACTTAATTCCACATTCTTCCTTTGGTTTACCAGGATAGGACAATGACTTTTATTCTTCTAAAGGCCAGATAAATAATTGGTATCAATTTCACCAAGGTCCCTTAAATTCATGTAAGAAAACATTACAAGCTGAGGAACAATTAATTCCCCTAGGATCTCTAATTATCAAGGATCTTCAGAAGCTATAGTTCAGTAGCTATAGCTTAAATACACAGATATGCATACACACTGAAAATCATCCAAAAGTGTGACCAATGCCATTTACACCCCATGCTTAGGCTTGACTCCTGTCTGAAAAGGGTTCAAATAATCTGCTTCATCCAGCACACACTAAAGCTGCTGCCCAATCACCAGATTAGGATGGGAGTTGTCTGGTATGGTAGGATCCAGTGTTGACTTCTTGAAAAGAGAGAGAATCAGGATTCCGGTCTTGCGCAGTAGCACAGCAGCCAAGGGATTGCTGTTTGGGGAACCTAAATGGACCTAAACTCAGAGAGACGACAAAGAAGGAGGGGTGCCCTGCTGACTGTGGAGAGATGGCGGTCAATCCGGTCATCCAGGGAAAGCCCTCCAGAAACCATCAGAAGAAAGGGTGGCTTCATCCAGAGTCTAGCCCAAGCTACAAGCAGCCGAAGCCAAAAAGCACTAATTTAAGCTTGATCATAAAAAATGTGTTTGGAACTGGGTAAGAACACCGATTCTCTCTCTTCCACTTGATAATTGATTTCCTGAAAAAAAACAACCAAGAAGCAAAAATCCTCTGAAAGTGAGAAGGAGGGGGACTTTTGTTCCACTCTCCCACAGAAGGAAGCAGTGAATTAAACTTTTATGGGGACAGAAATATATTGAAATGAAATGAATATAAGACTTAAATCTAGATAAGTCTGAAACTGGTGGAATTAGTTAAGATTTTCTTCTCAAAAGATTATTGATGAAAACAGAAGAAAATAATTGCTTGTTTTGAAAACTGAAAAATGAACTGGTGCTGACATCTAGTGGTGGATGAAAATATACAATTGTAGTTGCTCTGATACAGGAATTGGCAGAAAGCCCAGAAAAAGATAACCTGTTTTTGTGACCTTCAATGTTTTAACTAAACAGAGAACAGCTGCAACAAAGAAAAGAAAACATTTTGAACTATCTACAAAGCGAGAACCATAAACCTTGGGGGGGGGGACTGATCTTCCTGGATTATAAATACTTATTGAACTATGACTCTAAAGCTGTTTGCAGAGAAAGGAAAACTTTGATTTTTGGTTATCATGGAACATCAGAGATCTGCAGAAAGAACATATCAAGAAAAAACAAATACTTTCCAGGAGGAAATGTATGCTATGCTGCAACTAATACAAATGACAATGACTTCAAACCACAAGGAAATTAAAAACAACTTTGAAAATATAAATGAACACATCTTCAATTTAACCTCAGTAAATAAAAAGAGAGTGATCAAATAAAGCAGACAACTGAACATAACCCAGAGGAAAGAGATTTAAAGATGGAACCCAACAATGGAAGGAATTATGACTTAACCCAGGTGGAGAAAAACTTGCAGGAAATATCGGACATGGAAAAGATAACCTACACTTCAAGATTGCAAAATAAGTCTGAGGACAAGAAAAAAGATTTGACAAAATGGATTATAGAGCTGTCAGGAGAACTACAAGAACTTGAGAGACAAAAAAGATAAGAGAAATTAAGAGAGAAAAAAAGAAAAAGATTTTCAATGAATATGAAGGGACAAAACATTCCTACAAAAACATCTTACTTGACTTGTCTCTTGTACCTACAACAACATCTAGAAGACTATGGGAAGACCTTCTGGTCCAGCGGAGCATACTGATTAGGAAAGATATTTGACTAAAGTTAGAATCAAGAAATTAGATGATGGGATTTATCAGATGGACTATCTAAAGATTCAACACCTGTTTGAATATGGTTAAAGAAATAGAAAAATTCTGGATATAAATGAATTTTAGTTTAAGAGGGATGGGCCCCTCAAGTAACATAGTATTTTTTTTTATGATATGAGAAATATAAAAATGTTGGGATGGTTTATATAAGGGAAATGTTTTAGATCAAGGATCCTCAACCTTGGCAACTGTAAGACTTGTAGACTTCAATTCCCAGAATTCCTCAGCGAGCAAAGCTGGCTGAGGAATTCTTGGAGTTGAAGTCCACAAGTCTTAAAGTTGCCAAGGTTGTAGACCCCTGTTTTAGATACTTAAGTGTAATTGATTTTGAGAAAATTTCAGTTGATAAGAATGTTTTGAATAGATTTAAAAGATTAGATGATTGGATTTATTAGATAGAATACTTAAAGATTAAACATTTGTTTGAATATAGTTAAAAAGAATAAAAGAATTCTGGATATAAATGTATTTTAGCTTAAGAGGGACATGTTTCTCAAGTAGTATATATTTCCTTTTTTATTTATTTTTTGTTTTTTGTTTTTGTTTTAAGATATGAGAAATGTAAAATTGTTGGGATGGCTTGTATGAGGAAAAAGATTTAAATACTTAAGTATAATTAACTCTGAGGAAATCTTAACTGGTAAGAATGTTTTGAACATTGCGGGGAAAACAAATCTAAATAAGAACTCTGAAAACAGGATTTATGACAAGGTAATTAAGATGATCAATTAGAAAAGAAGCTTTATATTAATGAGTTGTTACTTGTAGAAATACTAGAATTTTTTTTATATTCAATTGTTATCAAAATACTAAGAAATGTACTAACTCAAGATTGATAAAAGAGAATATTATTGGAAGAAAAGAAAATCAAGGAAAGCTACTATGTGGATTATGGAATTATAGAAATTAATTGTTATTGATTGTTTTTAAATATAAGCCCAGACAACTCTCTGTTTACCAAATATTAAGGTGATTATGTTAAAAAATTAATAAAATATATTAAAAAAAGAAAAGAGAAAAAAGGGAGAACCACAGCCTCCTTAAGGGAAACCAGAATACCTTCCTCTCTCACGGCAAAATGCAAACAATGAATAATACTTGTTCTAAAGATGCAAAATGACACTGGTTCTTCCTTCAGCCTCACAATGCAAAAAGGTTGCATATTTATAGAGGGAAAAATGCAATAATTAGTTTTAATAGTGTAATTAAATCATTGTTCACTGGCAAATGATATGAAATCAATCAGGTGCTGCATAAATTGCCTGAGTGATTTTCATTTGCATCACATGCTACCAGTTTATCAATTGGATTTCAACTTTTCGGAAATTCATAGTTGTGTTTGGCTTCTTCGGCTCTATTGCTCATCTAATCTTTGTAATAGCCTGCAATCCATTTACTCCTGAAATCATTCTGACAGAATATATTATCAAAAAATATTAAATCCGCTTGTCAAAGTAAATGCAGTGAAAAACTCCTAATCCTTATATGGCAGGGAGCCAAATTAGAGTCTGCCGTACAAAACAAACTTCAGAGCCAGTGGGGGGAAAAAACCTCTCCCCAAAGCCAAACTTAATTAGGATAAAACTCTTGTTGGAGCCCATTGAAGTTAATAGCACGTTTCCAAACTGTTTTACTTCTTAGCAAGACATCAGAGGAAGCTGTCAGTTGGTCTACATGCAGTAACTATATATCTAAGTCTGTTACCAGCATTGACTGTGCATTTTATGAGGCCTCTGCATGAGAGGATTCACCTCTTTGACATTGTTGTCTCGCTACATCCCTGCATTTAGCTGGCATATCCTGCTGAGTGTCAGCAATACATTTTGTCAGCCTCTCTGAGATGGAGAGAGAACTCTTACAGAGGGGAACCCTATGTATATCTGAGCAGTTCTGACAGAGAACAGTGCAACCCTGAAACAAGAAGACCTATCTAGTTGTTGTCTACACAGAGTTTCGGGATTAGCAGTAGGTTCAATGGTGGGATTCAAATATGTGAACAACCAGTTCTCTGTGTGGATGCCGCTTCCAGAAGTCCGTTCTGGGCCTGGGCAACAAAAAATTAGCTTCCGGTTTTGCCAAACTGGTGCGAACTGGCTGAATCCCACCACTGAGTAGGTTATATGTGACCCTCCTATACAGAATGTAGTGATGTCTTAGATTCGGGGGGGGGAGGGAGGGAGAGGGAGGAAGGGAGAGAAAAAGGGAGGAAGGGAGAGAGAGGAAGAGAGAGGAAGAGAGAGACAGATTTGATAGAAAAGGAGATGCAGTATCTATATAGTAAGAAAACTAAATCTTGAAAGACTTCTATATTGTCATATGAAATTTGGCTACTTTTATTTGTTCACTTAAAACAATATTGAAAAGTATTCTGCAAAGCATGTCATACACACAGGTTTGTATGGTATGTGTATATGCACACACAGAGATATCCACACAAACACAGAAAGAGAAAGAGGTAATAAACAGAAAATTGGGTCATCTCAATTTATTGATTTTCAATATGTAAACAAATTTACTGAAGAAATCTGTATAGCAGAATTATAGCCAAAGTTTCCTAGCTGCATATAATCTGGAATATATCCCACGTTGGTCATTAAAAATAAGCAGGGAAATCACAAATATTTCAGTTTTGAATGGGGACATTTTTATTATACATGAGATGAAAACCAGAATCTTTTGAGGCTGCCCCTTTTCCCATTAAAGGTTAGTTCAGAGAAATGCAGTTCCTCCCACACTTAAGTCCTTAAGTAGCCTATATTAAGAACTGTAGATGTGTTTGTTGGAAAAGCAGATTGATAGGTTTTTGATTCTGAGTGAAAAGTTTAAGAATAGGGTACTTTCTATAGCTAAGTGGGTAATTCAGTCAACACTACTAGGAGGCAGTAATCCTCAAACGAGCTTGGATGTGAATGCGTGTTATATCCGATCGTTACACCATGGTAGTACAAGATTGCGGTTCTGCCTGATTACATTCTCAGCAGAGTTGTCAGATGGCTGCAAGCTTCAGTTAACCAATCATGTTATTATCCTTTCAATCTTTTTTTTTTTTTGCTTTTCCCCCCAGCCTAGCCTAAATTATATTCATTTCTGAACCAAATGCAATACCTAAGTTTGAAGAAAGGGAGTATTGTCTTGATCGCATGTGAAATATAGTGTGATTAATGTTGTTTTTATTTCCTGAAATGTTATAAACAAGTAACTTTGTGAAGCTCTACTATTTCATCAGCTTCAGGTATAAGAAAAACAAGTTTCATTTAATTGCCAACGCAAACTGTATTTTCCCATGAAAAATTTCTCCTGAAATTTGATGCAGCAAATATAGAAACATTATTTGCATTTCTTTTAACAACATGACTACAGATTTATAATGCTATAAGGATAATAGCACAATAGCTATGTCACTGTTATCAAAATATTATGTAGAAAATTAGTCTATAAACCTATTACTTTTAAAAACTGATTCAGTAATATCTTTTTATTCAGTTTCTTGTTTGTTTTACACTGTAAACTCTTTTGAATATTCAATGAACATAGCATCTGCTTATAAATAAAAATATAATAGTCACAATAATGTAATAATAATAAGAATTCAATCTATCAAAATCATTAAATTAACAATAGAACCTATTCTCATTCGGCATGAATTGGTTGATTCTTTTGGTAGCCATAGAAGCTAAAACAATTGAATGGCAGCAGCTGCAAAATGTTAGAGACTTTTATCCAACATAGAAACCAAGTGGGTTAGCTGAGAAAGGAAAAACCCTTTTCCACATCTGGCATCAGAAGGCCAAAATACTTGTTGCCACTCCTGGATCAGGGCTTGAACAATATTTGCAAGCTGCTTATTTAGAGGGCTGTTAATATTAACATTGTAATGTCTTCCCCATCTGTTCCAACATAAACTCAAACATGGTTGCCCTTTAATTATCAAATATGCCACTTTATCTCTAAAAAAGCTGATGTCTAATTATGCACTCGCTACATATTTGAATGTATTCTCTCAGAACTGAATGAAGCTGCATACATTTTTTTTCAGTTGTTCTGAGCATTTAATTATCACCCAATACCATTTTCAGGACTTCCGACAAGTACCGTTACAGTCTCTAAATGCTTGAGATGTTTAGGAGCACAACTTTACTAGAAATGCAACTGTTGTATTTAAATATTTCCCTTGACAAGTCTCAGGTCTTTCCCAAACGATTTCCCCACAGTCAAAATCTATATGCCTCCTACACACTCTACACCCTGACAAGCCTTTTACTTGAGTTTAAATTGAGCTGCCCTTGCAGATTTATTGTTCTAAATGTCCCTGTCGCCAGTCAAAATAATGCTATCACTTCTGAAAATATTTTCATTTTCTGACATGTACAGAGGTGCCATAAAATGGTGCTGACAACTCCATCTCTCACCTTCTACAAATCTTATCAAGATACATCATCAAAAAAAAACAAAAAAAAAAAACCCGCACACAGTCTATGCCAGCCTCTGACAAACCTGAAGCATGGCCTGCCAGCCCAGGAGATAAGGTCTGAAATGTTGGTTCATGAAAAGGTGATAACAGTAACAAGGATTGAATGTATGTACAACATCACCTTTAGACAGCAGTAGGTTTCGCTAGAGTCACAATGTAAGAGCAACTGTTTTGCTTTAAGTGATATGTGTCTTGACAACACTCAGACTTGTGTCTGGGAACATTTAAGTAGCCTCCTGTGTGCTTTGTCTGGGACCTGAGAAAAAGACTAGCAATCATATGCAATAGAAAAGGTTCTCCAATATTGTGGATAATCCTCAAAAGTTATTTTAAATATGTTTAGGTGTTTGTTAGACAAAAGCAGTATTTGTACTTTTAAAAAATATAAAGGATCGATACATCTGTTTGTTAAGCTGAATGGCAAAAATGTTTGGGACAAAATGATAATAGACTATTTTGTCTAGATTTCTTTTTCTTTTTCTTTGATGTTTTAACATCAAAATAGCACTACAGCATGCTTTGTTGCTTTACTGCTTTTAAAAAAAAAAAAAAAAAAATCTGCCCAGCAGCATTTATTGATATATATTTTGTATTGGACCCATGTTTTATCATTTCACTTTAAAAATAATGTTTAAAAAATCCAATTCGTTTTTTTTCCCATTTCCTTAATTTCATTCACTTAAGGCCAAATTTTCAAAGCCTCCTGATTTTTCAAACTCCTTTTCTCAATGCCATCGTTTTCAAACAAAACCAGTCTTATAACTATCAGTAGAGATTGCATTCTCATGCAGTTGTACTATTTCTTGGTATAATGATTTGTTTTCAGAGGTTTCACCAGGATAGCTTCTAACTTTGTTCCTTCCTGTGTATCACCGTTCAGGGTCAAAAGCTGGTAAAAGGGCTGGTCCCAGAGGTCTAACATATTTCACCAATGGAGACTCTGGCTTTTCACTTCTCCTTTTCTCCTCATCACTTTATGTTTAAAGAATAACAGATGTGGAAACATTTAAGGGGGGCGGAGGACTAATTGAATTTCACATAACACAATTTAGCATTGTTTGAGGAAGTACCTAAATCAACAGCACATTTTCTGAAAGGGCCAGTCGCTGCCTAATTAGAACACCAAACGTGTGACTAATTGGCCACACTTCCACAAAAGAGAGGCTCTGTTGCAGATGAGCTGTTGCTCATATGTCCAGTGGTTTGGCTGCAAGGTAACTGTGGCTTTTGCAAGAGTCCTGCTAGACACAACCTGGAGAAGAGAAACACCCAGCATTTGAATTGGGAGAAGGATCACATGCTAGCGGAAGATTATCAGGAGGTTATCAGCACATAAATTATTTGATTCTTGATGCTCTTTACTTCTTCTTCTTGTGCCATATCCGTTATCGGACGTTGGCGATCATGTTGGCGATCCTGTTTTTATCAGCAGCCGCACGAAAAAGTGCTGCTGAGTTTTGTCCAAACCAGTCCCTTAGATTTTGAAGCCACAATGTTCTTCTTCTGCTTGGACCTCGTTTGCCTTCAATCTTTCCCTGGAGGATTAAATGGAGTATGCCATATTTTTCTGGGTGTCGCATCACATGTCCGAAATATTCTAATTTTCGTTTTTTAATTGTTTTGATGATTTCCCTTGGCTTTCCCAGGCAGCTTATCACCTCCTCCTTTCTGATCTTGTCAACCCAGCTTATACGTAACAGCCGCCTGTAAATCCACATTTCAAATGCTTCTAGTCTCTTCAGGTGGCCTTCTGTCAGAGACCAACTCTCTACTCCATAGAGCAGGATAGAAAAAACATAGCATCTGACAAGCCTGATTTTCAGTCTTAGGCTTATGTCGTGACTGCAGAAGACCTTTTTTTATTTTGAAGAATGCTGTTCGAGCTTTCTCTATCCTTGTTTATTTGGTGTACGCAAATAGCCTGCAGTTTGTGAGGGCAACCTCCGTGGTTTTGCCTCCTCCCTCTCCCTTTTGAAATCCAGCATCTAATTATATAAAAAAAACAACTTAATATTAGAAGAATGCACGGTGCCCATTATTTCCCACAGGCAGATCTGCTTTTACATTGAACGGAATGTTTTCTTTCTTCTCATATCCACACCCATTCTTCCCACAAAATAAGGACAAACCCGATGGCAAATAAACTGGAAGAAATGGAAAACTGTATGCCACACTCTTTAGACTTGTCTGAAATGAGAAAAAGTCTTGAAAAATTTATACAGTAATATTTCAGAAGGTCAAAGACAAACTCTTCCCAAAGCATTTATTTTGAGGTGTTGTCTATTAAAACAAAATATTAAAAATATTATCTATTAAAACAAAATATGACAATGGGATTGGAAGAGGTAGAAAAGTGCGGAGGTAACTTTAGATGGTTTTAGATAGTTTTTAGATGGTTAGGTGATTTAGATGGTTTAGATGGTTTTTAGATGGTTTTTAGATGGTTTTTAGATGGTTTTTAGATGGTTTTAGATGGTTTTAGATGGAAGGTCCACAGGCTAAAGTTCAAAAATCTTGGCCCAAGTCCCAAGAATGTTGGTATCATTCAGCTGATGCAATCTCCTGTACATGTCTGTTGACCACCTTGGGGTTTTATTTACAGCTGTTATTTAGGCAAAAGACTTAACAACTCAGACTTCTATCGGTAGCCAAAAGACACAAAAGACACAAAGCCAAAAGACACAAGTTTTATGATGTCTCATAATTGTTCTTCTGTAAATTGAAAGCAATCTCAAAGTAACAACAAAGCAAAATGGGACTTTAGATGCACTGCGTTGTATTCCTGATTTAATTGTGAATGATCTTGGCTAATGGAAACTATGAATACTCAGGGAAAGATCTAAGACAATCATGATTAGCAAGCAATATTTTAAATAGTTCAAAATATGTCTTTCTAAGCCTACAAAGAGAATACATCACTCGCCACTTAGCACTCTCATTTCATTGGTACCAAAAAAGCACCAAATAAATGAGCTAAGCAAATGGCCATATCAGAAACCTGTAGCATGGTTAGATGGCCTAGACATTGATATTTGAATATAGATCTTTTTAACATCTTTATTTTACATAGCTTTTATTTTATACCTAATATTTTAGATTTACATTACCTAGGTAACCAATGCAACAATATAGTAATAGAGAAGCAGTGGCTATATTACTATGAGATTTATACTGTTATTTTTGTGATTGTTTTGTTAGCCATTTGTCTATTATTGTATCTATCCATTACACTGTTTTTGTTTAAACTTTAAGTTTAAACTTAAACTTCTGTTTTAAATTTTGCTGATCACTGACCAAATAAATATTCCTGAATTACTTAGCTGTAGTCAGTTCCCCCTTAAGTCAAGAGTATCCAATAATAGTAGCAAGGTATATAAAAACTATTACAATTTGTTACCTATTATTATAGACAGGAGCACGGTGACTCGAATGGTTAGGATACTGGGTTGGAGGCTAGCAAACTCATGTTCAAGATCCAACAGCTGCCATGGGGTGGGGTGAGCTCCCGTCCTTCGCTCCAGCTCCTGCCGGAGACATGGAAGGAGCCCCCAACTGGGCACTCCCAGGGTAACAGTGATGTCATTGGCTAATTCTTTCAACCTGGAAGCGCCTCTGTGCTTCTGATACGAGTACAAAAATATCCCTATTACAGAGAAGGTGAAGCCAGATGACCTGCAGCAGATGGGATCAGGGAGATGCTTATTGGCTGCTTCCAGCTGATGTAAGTACATTTCTTCCCCTCTGGTTCCCAGTCAGTATAATCTGCCACCATTCTTCTGTTGTCTTCCTAAAACATTGGGCACAGTGATATGTAACCTGCTGCGTTGAAAACAATGCAACATGAAATAACACAACAGGCCCAAATTGAAATGATTTGGCAGAATTGATTTGGAGGAATCAGGTATGTGCTTCAGTTGGAAAGCTTAACCTTTAAGTTGCCCAGGTGAATGTTAGGCAAGAATATTATACTTGAGTTGGTAATGCACTCTATGGATATTATGCTAAAGCTCTTAGGCACCCTATGGAAATTTTGGTTTCCAAGACGATCTCTTGAAGCATACAGTATATTTAACTCTGGAGTGTTAAATGAGCTAATTATTTCCTTCGAAATATGTCCTACTGGGATAATTATGACTTATTTCAAAAAACAACTAGGTGAAGGATTGTTGATTGAGGCCTTTTATAGCATTAATTGTTATACTTAATGTATATTTTAAGGGGATCTACTTTTGTCTGAGTGGTCAAGGACTTATCAATTGTGGCAATTCTTAGTTTATCTAGCATTTTAAAACAAATGCTAGTTTTCTCTGCAGCCAGTTGGAATTTACGTGATTTCTTATTTTTGTTTGTTTCCTTACCCCACTTTGACTTTCTTTTAAAAGAATCAGCATAGAGCAGGCATGTCAAACTGCCGGCCTGCGGGCCGGATGCGTCACGCCGAAACCGTGCCTACCCCATTGCCGGCAATGGGGGAAAAGTCACGATACGTCGCACGATGTCACTTGACGTCGCAAGTTTGACATGCCTGATATAGAGAATTTAAAAATAAACAAGAAATATGTGATTTGGTATATAAAACCAGCAATTTGGTTTTGTTGAATGATCTTATCAGGAATGCCACAAACTGGCTAAGCATTTAAAGTAGCTCTCATTATATGGTCTGCTTTGTCTGCATCAAAAAAATCAGAAAATCAGAAGTTCAGAGTTCTCATTATTTTTTGAATATGTTCTCACAGATCTCTCCATTTCAATGTATACACACAACACAGACACTTTTAAATTATATGGAGAGATAAAAAATGGGCTCATATTCTTAACAACAATCTGTGTGCTGGAGAAAAAAAAAAGGCTGCTTGCTTTGTACATCTGTCTTCCTCTAAACTTCAGTTGTATTCGTGATTTGTTTCTACGACTTTTTAAAGAATCATTTTCTTATCTCCTGACAATCTAGATGGCCAGGCAATGAAATCTTCCAAAATTGCATATATTTACATTTCATTTAATCAATGTGTCATTGATGGCCAGTTTTAAAATATGGATGTTCTTTTTTGTGCACATATCTATTACGTTTTCTACCGGTATGTGGCATGCGTTCACAAATAAATGTGAATTATCCCTTAAGTAGATAAATCCTGTTTAAAATAATAGCAAACAAACCAGCCTACAGGAGAGTTCAGTAAATCCGTTGCCCAGATCAAGGAAATTTCACTTTTGAGAAGCAATAGATGAACAGACACATCTACGATGAAAACCCAACCATGTACCCTTCTTGAGGAAAGATAAACTATAGTGCAGACATGCCCTAAATCCTCAAGACCAATCCAGACAGCCAAACACAACTGCCTCCTGTCTGAGCCCCATTAAAATAAATATGATTCACTCATGAGCGAATGAGTAACATGGGAGGGGAAATGTTGATTCAGTGCAGACTCTTGCGATACAAGGAACATGGCCTGGTGAACTTTCCTCCCATGCTATTTGCTGATGGCTGAAAATGGCAAACGTGGTTGAATTTACGGCAATTTCAATTTTTGACTGTATGTAAAAGCAAACACGATATGCTACTTGGCCCCTTATGGTTCTAATTTTTGCATTACTGCATATTAGCCCTCTGACCTTGTATTGGTTATATTATTTAAGGCCTGGGTAGAAAGGGTATTCAGAGAATAAGAGCTGGGTCTTAATAACAGAGCAGAGGCCTGCAGCCTCGACATAAGCCTAGCATTCTGACAGAGAGATAGCCAGCCATCATCAAATTCTGCAATGTATCAAAGAAGTCCCTGGTCATATAGGAAAATGGCCTGTGTAGATTCCTCCTGAATGTATTTTTTAAATTTCCTTAATGTTGAACATATCTGTCAATAAATTAGGACTGAGATCCAAAATTAGACATTCAGAGCAGAACTGACATTATGCTAGAGCTTTGTTTACCATTTCCGGCATGGAGAAAAAGTTGATAGTGTCCCATTAACTTAGAAACGAGGGGTTGAATTCCAGAGGTACCATTTCTCCATGGTGGCTCTGGATCTCTGGAATGGCTTCTTTCTGGCAGGTCATCAAAGATGTGAACTTCAATACTTCACCATGGATGTTTTATTGTTTTCTACTAATTTTTATTCAATTATGATATATATTTTGCTATTGCATTGTTTTATCAATTTTTGGGTGTTGTACAACACCTAGTATAACTAAGTCTAGTTGACTGAGGTGATAAGTAAATCCAATCATTTCCTCAATCAATTAATTAAATGGCTGTATTTAAAACTGGCATAACATCAAAGGTCATGCAATGTGGAGGTATTACAAATTTAACAAACAAATATCTGAATAGCAAATGGGTTCAATACTGCTTTAAAAAAGTAAAATAATTTCTACCCTGGAGTTTTTGACAAGCAGTTATAAAGACAAAAGGCATTTTTGGTGGCTAGGAGCTACCTTCGGTTGTTGTTGTTCTTTGCACTTTGGGGTGAGTCCAAGAGCTGTAATATTTAGTGTGATAACACAATGATATCATGCAAAGGAATAGGAACTGGATTTCCTGCCAAATGTGAGCAGGGGACCCTGGGAGGGTCACAATAAAGGGGATTTATAAGCCTCCTGTGGCCTGCAAGCCATCAGTTACCTACTCCAAATATTACTCAATTTATTAGCCTTGAGGGGAAGGGAAGGCCAAAAAGATGCTGTCACCATGGAACTCAATACTCATTCCTAAAATAACCAACAATGGCCCAAGGTTGTTTTTCTGATTTTTATTTTCTAATCTTTTGATTTTAAGTAATAAAATGCCTAGGCAGATAGTATATATAAATACAGTGTATGAAATATTGTCTCTTGAGATTGTAGGGCCTAGGCCATAAGCAGTTGTTATGATGGATCAAGCTAATGATTTAGAATACTTTTCATTGACTAAAATATATTTTCAATTAATTTGACTTTTTTTTAAAAAAAATTTTTAAATATGCATGGATCATTAGAAGGATATTGGCTAATCTCTCAAAGAGATCAAGTAATGCCTCTCTGAAGCTCCCCATGGTAACATAATGCATTGCTTAAAAAATGTTTATTTTTTCAGCTTATAATATGCACTCATATGTAAATCTAGTACCTTAGTTAACTGACTGATCAACTAGAATTTATGAAAAATTGACTACTTAATAATTGAATGAAAGTCCAACAAACCGACACAAATAAACTTTTCTTCTCCTTCTCCATGTAACATAAAAGCAGAACTTTTGTATAATAAAATCTTTTAAATTTTTGCTCTAAGAATTTAATGCTTTGATAACATTTCATGAAAAAAATACTTATAATATATTGCTATCATATTGTAGTGACTGTATGCCCAAATTAATACTATATCCATAGATAGGTGTCCATTCCTTATCATGATAATATCAAAATGACAAAACGTGCATCATGACACGCTTGCATCCAACCCATTGCAGTTGTGCTGCAACATCCCACACTAGTATGTAAGAGATGGAATAAGTATCATGAAGTTACAGTTCATCACTTCCCCTACCTATCTAGGGGAAACTATACATCCAAGGAATGTTTTTATTGACTGACTATAACCAACAGAGTTCTCAGTTCTTGAAATAATTATTCTTAAATAAATATTGGGGGAAGCTAGATCTGATCCAGTTGGTGGATTTAGAAGTGGGGTCCAAAACAAAGTATATTTTTTTTATGTGAAAAGAGACTTTTCCCCCCCAGTTGTAGCAACTTCTACTGTTAATCAGCAGAATATTTTGGAAATTAACATTCTAGCAGATTTGTTTGGTGGTTAGAATTCCTATTTAGATGGCTACAAACTATCCAATAGCCCATAATCATAGCCTAACAGACAATTCATAAACTTTTAATAATAATTTTAAAAGCCATAAAGGTCTAGCAGTGATCTGATTCTATCTTTCCTGCTTGTTTTACATTACAAAGCACAGCAGAAAATCAACAGGCCCTCTTTGAAATTTCCAGGTATCATGGGAGCTTTGTGATTTCTCACAAATGTCTAGTTTACACAAGCACTGTGAAGAAGAACAAATTTAGAGAGAGAGAGAGAATTGTTCTTTTAGCTTAGCGGCTCCCAACATTTTCTATACCCCGCACCTCTAGAACTCTTCTGATATATTCTCGCACTTCTCACAAAAGTTCGAAATAACGGCAACGAATTATGCATATACACTATAATTTTGAAAACCCAAGTTTTCGCACCCCCTGGAATATTGTCTCGCACCCCCAGGGGGTACGAGCACCCTTGGTTGGGAACCCCTGCTTTAGCTGAAGCAGCATCATTCTTAAGACGACAAAAAACCTGGGCTGTTGAGCACTTGTATGACATATTTGTCAAAGTCAAAAAGAAAATGAAATGAAATGTTTGAAATGTATGAATTATTCTTGCAATATTACAAGTGGAACCTGCAAGAAAATATTCCTATACAGTGTGCTCTAGTGCAGGGCTTAAACTTTCCTAGACACTCCATTATTTCCCCCAAATTTTACAGCAGTATTGAAAAGCCCAATAGTATTCAGTAGATATTAAGCATCTTTAACCCTCTCTGTTTGAAATTTGCCCTTCTATTAAAACTGGTACCAGTTTGCTTACATAACAATCGGTTCTCAAGTCTGACAGATAATAATAATAATAATAATAATAATAATAATAATAATAATAATAATAATAATAATAATAATAATAATAATAATAATAATAATAATAATAATAATAATAATGATGATGATGATGATGATGATGATGACGATGACGATAACGATAACGATAACGATAACAACAACAACAACAACAACAACAACAATAATAATAATAATAATAATAATAATAATAATAATAATAATAATAATAATAATAATAATAATAATAATAATAATAATAATAATAATAATTATTATTATTATTATTATTATTATTATTATTATTATTATTATTATTATTCTAGGGTTTTTTTTAGGGGGTGAGAGAGAGAAATTAACTGTGAGCTTTTACAAAAATTACTTTCTTCAATTCCACTGAGTGCTTCTGGCATCTTTCCCATCAAAATTGTTGAAATAAAAAGAGGTCCCATGACTTGTTGTTATAGCTGAATATGTTCACACAGAAGTGTGTCATTTCTCTTGATCAGATAGACTTTTTCTATAACTAAACATCAGTTATGGAGAAAGAGGATTCTAATGTCCTGCATAAATTATTCTCAAATGCATCTGCTGTCAACTATACAGAACAAAATATGTTTTGACTAAATAGCCTTTTAGTCTCCCACAATCCTTCTGTTCATTTTGCTTTATAAGCCATTACAGATATTTTGCAAAGTCTAAATTGCACTAGAACTGATTTATAAACTCTGTTTGCCTTTTAATTATTCCAGTCCTTATTATTCATATTCATTGCTACTCACACTTAACCTTTTGACTCCAATTCCTTCTTTTGAAAGATGCATGGACAGAGACTTTGTTCTTTCTGATGTGTCTTATAATTTTTATCTGTTGTCTATTTTTCCAGCCTTTAGAGGAATCCAAGCACTTGG
This sequence comes from Azemiops feae, assembly GCA_023970755.1. Taxonomy (NCBI): domain Eukaryota; kingdom Metazoa; phylum Chordata; class Lepidosauria; order Squamata; family Viperidae; genus Azemiops; species Azemiops feae. The sequence continues at coordinate 960,984 of JALGBA010003980.1, read as the reverse complement.
TATCTAATTTGTTTACATTCTTTGTTTACTTTGTTTTAATGTTCTTCTTTCAACTCTCTCCTTAAATTATTTCCCCTTGTCTCCTGCCTTTTGCTTTTTATCCAAATGTCTTTGTGCTTGAGGAATCATTTAATGTACTAAGAATCTTGGGGTGAATAGAAATGGACTCATTTTCATATACAGCAATAATGCTATCTAAAGTGAGAGGCAGAGATGAGATGGAGAAATGATGATGACTTTTTTGTCATTTTATTTAAAGGAAAGTTTAAAAAGAAAGTTTTAACTCAAATATTAGCTCCCAAAGCTGGTTTTTATATGACTGTAAATGCACTGGTCCATACTCTGGAGGAAATAGCTTCTGGGACTTTTCTAAAATAGTAGCCGATTGTCATATGATGGTTGAGTTACTTATACCCTATTTTGTGTTTGATTATGACAATTGTTCATACATGTCAATCCCCTGAATGCAGAAAAAAAAAGCCCTTCCAGCAGTGGTCATTGACAAAGGGTTCCTGCTCTTTTGGTTTTGCTGACACTGTCAAACCTTCCATCCCAAAGTCCAAACAGAATATAACAAAACTTGTAGCATATCAAGCACATGCCTTCTTGCTGTTTTTAGCCAGTCTCTAAACCCCTGAGTGCACAATTTATTATTTACCATGACAGACATAGCCCAAGAACCATGTTCTGTACCTCTCTTGATGCTATAGGAAATCTGGTGGATTAGGGAGTCGTTGGTGGATGTTTTCAGACTGACAAATCAGAGTTTGTTATAGAAACATTATGCTAATTCTATTACAGTGAAATAAAAATGAGTGGCATTAACTGTACATTGATGATTTGAGAATTTCTGACAAATGAAGGCAAATGTACATGTCCCAGGATAATGTTGCAGGATCCAATCTGAGTCGGTCACCAGGTCCAGAGGTTTATTTTTCCAAGCTTTTGGATTTGTGCTGAAGCCCATCCTCAGAGAACTTCTGGAGAGAGGGAAGTTCCTTGAGGGTGGGCTCCAGCATGAGTCCAAAAGCTTGGAAGAATAAACCTCTGGTCCTGGTGACCGACTCAGATTGGATCCTGCGCGAAATTCTTAACCTAATTTTGTAAAATGTCCAGGAAATCTTCTTCTTTTAGCAGTATTTAGCAGTTAATTGGAAAATGGAGTAAGTTCCATAATTTTGCTTTCAAATCTTTAAAAAGATAGTTTCGTAGGGATAACCATTCTAGATGGACCACTGCTGGCACATTCACCTTCAGAGCAACATTGCTAGACTGCACATTCGTCTACTCCCAAAGTAATTGACTGGAGTTGACAGGGTCCAGTCAACGCATAATGTCAACACATAGGAAATGGTCCCTTTTAAGAAGAACGTAATGATGGACTGCTGTTATCAATGGCAATCACTTATCTAATTTGCATTTTAGCTTTATCCCATAACACTTTCTAGATTGTAAATATCAGGATGCTATGGAATTCACCTTGGCAGATGGAAAAGTGCTATTTACTGTAAATGTGTACAAAATGGGAAATGAGCATGGATGGAAATAAGACAATCATACAAAAGCATTCTTTGGCTTCCAGTCACATGGGAGTTAATATGTTTAAGGTACAAGTATAATGTAGGGCTGGACTTGGACTAGAAATGCCCAGGTCCAGGTTCACACCTAACTATAGAAATTAACTCGATGACTTTGGGCTCTCTCTCAGCTGAATCTATTTCAAAGGATTGCTGTTGAGGGAATAAAAGGGAAATTCCTGTGTAAGCCACTTTGAGCTCCTGGAGGACAGACATTATGTAAATCTGACATATAAATAAATCTCATTTTTTCAGGGCCCAATGAGCTCCCCCCCCCCACCAGCCAGTGAGATCCTTTTACTGGCTATTGGGTGGGGACGGTGCCTCTGTCTTTCCTGCCTGTACTTCTGGAAGTTCTCGATCCACATACTGCTGGATTCTAGCTTGTATTTTTTTAAGCATAACTTTACTTGCATGTGAAATGAGTGCAATGGTGCGATAGTTTGAACATTCTTTGGCATTGCCTTTCTTTCCTTTGGAATGTAAACTGACCTTTTCCAATTGTGGCCCTGTTGAGTTTTCCAAATCCCTGGCAAATTGAGGTAGCACTTTACTGCATCGTCTTTTAAGATTTTGAATAGCTCAGCTGGAATACTGTCACCTCCACTAGCTTTGTTGTTGCTCAGCTTTCCTAAGGCCCATTTCACTTCACATTCTAGGATGTCTGGCTCGAGGTCAGTGACCACCCCATCGTGGTTATCAGGGATGCTAAGCTCGTTCTTGTATAGCCAATGAAATTTGAGCTCAATTTGATTGAAACTTTATCTTTCTTATGCTTACCTGTCAATATGCCGCTCCACACTAAACAAAGAATAGCGGGGTATATTATATGAAGAATATAAACATGCCATATTGGTAATGGAATTTGTCATCATATATCATTCTGGTTTTGGGGGAAAAAAATTCATTGAGTGCTATTCGTTTTGGAAATATCATGTCTGACAGCCATATTTAAAGCGCATGAGCACGAAATGCAGGAATACTGTATGTAAATTGTGGGTCCGGTTATACTATTTTTAAGATGAACTTGTGAACTGCTGATCTAGCCTCCTCATCAAGAGACAGAGGTACCATCATCCTATGAGTCTGTTTTCTTACTGGAAAACGACCAAACTACACTTCGACATTGCCTGGCTGTTCTAGATAAGAAATACTGAAGTAGCAATAATAAATTAATGGCCATGCAAGATGAAACTCCAGTTGCTCAGACGGCTGTCTCCACATAATCTGTATTTTATACAAAAGGAGAAAGAACTCTATGGAATCTCAGCTGTGAGGGAGAAAAACTGCCAACACAATGTGATAAGGAAAGTCTAATGTGCGTATTAATCATGTTTATAGCTCCTCATTTGCTGATATATTAGCTTAAACTCCCCTTACATTTTTTTTAAAAATGTAGTAGATACATTTAATAGGATTCCTATTGTTGTTCTGAATTGAATTAATTAAAACAAATTGACCATGATGGTTTTTACAATAAATCACATTTTGTTTTTATTATAGAGTACATAATATACTGATTGTATTTTAGAATGTATAACAATTTCAGAATGCCTAAAACAATTAATTCTTTGATTCTTTGAATTTTTACCTTGGATCCTATTAATATATCCCTATTCCAATATATTGGAGAGCTTTGCACAGAGTAACTGCAAGTTGGCAATATTGCAGAATACAGAATAACAGAGCTGGAAGGGACCTTGGAGGTCTTGTAGTCCAACCCCCTGCCTGAGCAGGAGACCTTGTACCATGCCAGACAAATGGCTACTCAAATCTCTTCTTTAAAAACTCCAGTGATGGAGCACCCCCAACCGTTTAGGTAATGTATACTACAGTATTTAAAAAATGTCTAAGTATTTTCAAAATATAGATTGTACCCAATTTCCTAGAATTGATTTGCTTATATTTGTAGGGATTAAATGCTTAATTTTTCTAGATGGACAGAATTTATAATGCAATATTTTTTATTCTTTCACTATATCCAGTTTTCCCAGGCTTGATCTTGCTTGCTTGATTAATGTATATGATTTTGAAAAATCATATCCATAAGAGAGTAGCTAGATAGACAGATAGACAATTGATATGTTAAAGCAATATTCCAGTTCAAGAGCACCTGGAATTTTTCAGTTTTCCAATATGCAGTTGCTGCTTCTCTTCTAATTTTTGCTTATAGAAGAAAAATGAATAGTTGCGTAGGTCTTGTAATGCACGTTGTTGTTAATAACTTGAAAGCAATCACTTTAAATCATATTCATGTAATGTTCTGTCCAAAAAATTGGTTTCAGCACATATGCTACAATATAACAGTCTGTTAATATTCATATAAAAATGAAAGTTAATTTTGAATGATTCTTTAAAATCATTGCCATCAATTTACAATAAGTATCCTCTATGTATCAATGGAAACATTTGCCTGTTAGTCAAAATAATTTTATTATACAAATTATTTAAATAGTTTCTTAGTTTTTCCTTAAATGGAAGGTATAAATTCCATCTCTGGAATGGAATGGTCAGTTGATGATGTCTGATGATAAAATAAAAGATTAATAAGAATTGCTAATTGTAGCCCATGGAGCTAATGTAGTAATGCTTAATATGTTATGAGACAAATATCTATTTCATTCAGGACAAACTTTGCCTTGATAATATGACTTAATCCAGCCAACTTCATTGTTTATCAAATACAAACATTTTAATTATGGATTCAAATTAGTATTGCCTCTATCCAATTCCACATTGTTGCTAATATTCACTGATTGCACCACACAATTGAAAATAAGGATGATAATCTTTTGGCATACTTATCAGCCAACAAATATACAAATAATCGCTTCATTTACTATGCTCTTTGTCTTATAAAATATTTTGTGATAAAATACATTTCAAATTTATCATTTTATCTGTAAAGCAGGATACAGAGTTGACAAATGACTTGTGTTCACTGCTTGGTTGATAAAATACTTTAATGCAAAGTTTGAGCAGCAATGTAATGCTGTTATAAAACTTCATGATATTAATTACATTTTTAAAAAATTCAGAAGAGAAGGTCAGCCTTAGTAAACAAATATATTTATCATCATCTACATTTTAAATGTTAAAAATTTACATGTTAACAGTCTTTTTTAGACTGTATTTTTCAGTTTTCATTTAGGCTAGTCATCCCTTTTTACTAGCCTTGGAAATCCAAATTATAACATTTAATAATAAGTACAATTCCCAATTGCATTTTTAATCAGGAATACTTTGCCACAATCCTATACCCTTGTACCTAGGAGAAAGCTTCACTAAAATCAAAGGGACAGCTTTTAGAAATGACACATGGGATTGCAAATTTAGTGCCACTGATGAAGCGTTTCCCTTCAGCTGCTCTCTAGAAGGTTCTCTCTGTTTTGGAAATTTTTTATTTTGGTTTCATCAACTGGTTTCCAAGCAAACATTGCAAGATTAGATGCTGTCATGGATGAAATTTCCTGCAACTGGTATCTCAGGATAGTGACAACCGATTGAGGAAATCCTCGTTATTGCAAGACAACTCCAGGCAAAACTGGAACAAATTGCCCTCTCCTCCCTTTCAGAACCACTATCAAAATTCACTGTGGAAGTTAAAATCCATACATTAAAGGCCGCAGTTACCAAGAGCGTGTTGGTTCTGTAAGCCTGGGTACATAATACACCGATGCCAAACCTAACAAAGTGTTGACTGAATTCCAGCTGGTGGCAACATATGGTACATCAGCAAGACTTATCTTGGCTACCTTTATGTGCAAACAAATGTGCATTTGTTCCAACACCAGACTGATTTCTCCTCTTGTCCCAGGGGAGAGAGTATCACCTTTTTGAGGAAACCTAGCAAACTATTTCAGACTTCCACCCTTAAGAATGAGGAGTAAGCCTTGCTGAGTGTACTGGGATATGTCCAAGGAAAAATCTACCACACTGCACTGCTAGTCTCTGTATACCATTATCAAATTCAAGATAGTGTGTTTCTCCCAGGAATTTTACCAAGAAAAGAAAAATAACAAGTTGCTTGACAGTAACATAATACCCAGGATAGGCCAAGAGTGCCTGAAATCTATAACCAACCAACCTTTATATTCCTTTCAGAGACTAAAAAGTTAAAATTATCCATAACTACTATAGTACAGCCTCTTGTCATTATAAAAATTCAGTCACTTTAACAGCCAATAACAGGGAAATATTCCAATGTATCAATTTGTACAGTGCTTTAATCGGTTATAAATCTACATATAATATAAATCTATATTTGTTTTTAATTTATCTTAACACAATGAGCTTATGTACAGCACTTCCTTCTTTTTTCCGTGAATTTGTACAAATCACGTCCATATGAATCCCTCCTTCCCTTGTACATGCAATCACACAAACAATGTCTGAAAGGGCTCGTATTTTAATTTTGTAGATCAGTAAATCAAGGATTGAAATGTTCTGATCTTGCCAAAATAAACCAAGCAATATTTATATCTACAGGGCAGGCATTTGAACAATTTTCTTAGCCTAGAATTTTGTCCATTCACTCATGTAACCCAGCATCTCCATCCTGTAAAATTGTTGTTGCCGCTGTTGTTACGGTTCACTGAATGAACCTCTGGTAACTGGAGGAACAAGTTATTGCAGTTTTCCTGGCAAGATTTTCAGAGGTGGATTGCCATTGCCTCCTTCCTAGAGAGATGGCTTGATCCAAAGTCACCTAGCTGGCTTTCACATCTAAGCCACAACTAGAATTCACAGTCTCCTGGTTCTAATCCAGGAGTCCCTACACTCACTATTCACTGCATTTAGTATTAACAAATTGCTTTTCTTGCATGTTTTGGCCATTGATAGCTAAGGAACGGGAAAATCCAAAGTACTAACATACGCTGCCTTAAATAAATTTGTCTATCTGATTATGAAGGACTGAGCTATGAGGCAATTACACTTTCCTACAATTACCAAATTGCTTCCCCAGAGCCAGTTCAATTCTATTTTGCTTAGACTGAAACAGGAAGTAATTGATAAAATACAAGTAAAATTCAGTTTACTTGTATGCAAAACAAGCCTAGTGAGATTGGAAACACATATTTGCTAATGTTTACCCCTTATGGGGGATAATATGAAACATATCATCAAACCTGTTTTATCTCCATGATCAACATAGTAATTTTACCAAAGGTTCCCAGAGGAATTCAGGCCTGGATTCTTATATAAATAGTAGATCATCAGTACAATGAGTAAGTAGAAGAATAAGAAGCTTCTGACACCATATACATAGGACCTGAACCACCACTGCAAATATGCCACAAAATAGGGTTTTTTTGGAACTTTATTTCTTTGGCACTACCAGACTTACAAAACTATCCAATAGTGTAATATGAGTGTTGCCTCTAATAAGGATCCTGGAGCAATACAAAACTATAATGGTCAAGAAAGAAAGATCAAGAAAGAATTGGTATATATAAATGCATAAATTTTGTGGGATTCAACATGCCATTAAAGCAATGGACATTTTCTTGTGCTTTGCTGCTTTTTAGCTTTTGGAGTGGCTAAGCTTATTATAGCATTCAATTTAGTTTTCATTCCATAATTGCTCCATTAGCTCTATTAAAACTATGGTGTTTTTTGGTTTATTTATGAGCACATAAACGTATGGCTTCTAGATCATAATTATGAAAAATCCACCTCATTCATGAGCACCTGCTGAAAAAAGATTTCCTCAAGATCCTACATTCTGGGTAGCTTAATCCAAAACAAACAAATTTTTAAAAGGTAGAAGTTTAATATTTTGATCAGAGTTACATCACTTGCTATGGACACCGAAACAAATGTATAAACATTTCAGCCAAAAAAAGTAGAGCCAGCCAACAAACTATTCCTTTTTTTAGCGCTCTCTCTCTCTCTCTCTCTCTCTCTCTCTCACACACACACACACACACACACTCTCTCCCCCCCCCCCGGAGAAAGTACTGCAGCCTCATAATGAGAGGATGGATTTGCATAGAAGGTAAGTCTATATTTTGCAGGAATTTCAAAGAATATTCCTGCATTAGATACCATGATGTATCTCTTGATGGAGTCTGGGTCCTTACTTTCAGGATGCTAGAGACTGCACTTTACATTTCATATGACTCCAGTGTTGACTTCTTAGCTGACATCAGCCAAAGCATAGAAAAACACAAAGAAATAGTGCAAGATCAGACACTAGGGAGAGACCTGGCCCATAGAATCGCCAAGAGTCGGACACAATGGTATGGAGAATATCATCATCATCATTATCATCATCATCATAGAGATACAAAAGGAAGTCAAGCAAAGTCTTAGTCTTTAGAATATGGATAGTATCATTTTGCATCTGAGGTAAATACAGTAATTAGATCCAGAACCACTCCCATTAAATGAATCACATGTGGAGTTACACGTAATGCATGTTTGCAGCCTGTACTTCAATTTGCGCACACATAAAACGAGGTGACTTCTTAGTAACAACCACACATTTGAAATACTTCTTGAAATACTTAAAATAAAGTACCTCTTCTTTCCAGAAAATATTCACACAGGATCGTAACCCTTTTAATTATTTGCTCCCCCTTTCCTCACCATATTCATTTCCTCCAGAAACAACAAAGATGCATTCTCTGCTATTGGCAGCAAAATCAGTCTGGTGAGTTTCATAAAATTCAATTATCAACAGTATTAAGTATTTCATAGTTGCTGATGAGTAGAACTGAGATACTCCAAAAGTTCATCTAAATTTCATTTATTTTATAGGAGCAGACCCCTCCCCAAAAATTGTTTAATGTTTTTATAATTAACCAAGATAAATGAGGTTCTCATAAATAAGATCATTTCTATTTGTTTAATGACTTACTTGTGTCTGAAAGATTTGTTCAACTGGGACTGAAGTTTGATAATATTCCAGTATGCTAAAAATTCACAATCAGACACACCATTTTTTCCACATAAAAAAGCAATTACCTCATGTTTTTATAGCATTTACAGAATGATTAGATTTTAGCACCACGGGCCTATCTAAAGTTTCAAAATCACAGCTGCCTCTTTCAATGTGGAAAGACATTCTTTTACTATTTCCCCTCCCTGTCTCAGCTATCAATCTGCAGAAACTTCACTCCTCATGCTGGTGATGAGTATGAAATAAGGCCTACCATAACTGCTAGGAAGTAATTTCATTGGAAGATAAATGACTCCACAGATCTGCCTTCTTGAATCAGTGGGATGATCCGGCTTCATCTTCTCCTCACTATTTAATAAAGTGCATGTATGTGCTCAGGAATAATGCCAAGGAAGGTCAAATAGCTGCTCCTGAGAGGACTCCCAGCTTTAGACAGGCAGGGATTTCACTGTGAGAGGAGGACGGTGGAACAAATGAAGACTTGTGGATGACAGTCATTTAGCAACAACAGATAAATCTTCAGTGCGTTGAATCTTAAGTACAAAGTAACATTGGCAGATAAACGCTATTTCTGAGTGAACGTCATCCTGACACTTGAATAAACAACGTTGTATGCAGATCTTAGTCAGTCTTAAACACTTTAAAAATGGAATAATCCCAGTCAAAACAATGTAAGCCATTTTTAAAATCATTTTTTGCTCACTCTATGGAACTTGACATGGTGAATATATTATGTAGAAATATACAATACATAGAAATCCACATGCATGACATACAGGCATGTCTCAAGAACAAATTCACAGCTTGCTATTTTACTCATCTCAACTCCAGGATAGTTACAGGAACATATCCATGCAGTTATCATGCTATGTTAGGAAAGTGGTTTGCCATTGCCTTCTTCTATACATGATACTGCTGTCATGGCACTAGAGGATAGGTATCCACAGCCAACTATTTCCTAAAATAATGGAAGGAATTATTGTCTTTTAAAAACTCAGTTTAAGGTAGCAGAATGTATGATTTCATCATGATGAAGATACTTTCAGATCAGTTCCCCTACTTCTAAAATATTACCTGTTCTTTCAATGCAAGAGGATAAAAACAAGGTATTTAAATATTATCTTTCCAAATTGTACTTTGAATCAATGACTAATGACTGAGAAATGAGCTGGATTATTTTTTGCAATGACTAATAGTTTTTAACAAAATCATGAAAGAACAAGACTCTTCATCTGCACTAATAAGCATCATTAGAAGTTTAGATGGAGTTTCTGAAAACCATGTGGAGTTTCTGAAGAAATATCATAAGTTCATCACTTCTAGAAAACAAGCAAATGGTTTTTCAAAAATAAATAAACACAAGCAATATTCATGTTGTTCCCTAAATCTGAGATTAATGGGAAGTTCTTGGAAAGCTTACTTAATTTAAAAGTGATTACAATTCTGACGTAGGGATAGAGCATTTTAATTTTAAAATTATCTTTAGCTTTGTTTTGAAAACACCTAACACACCTTTCACTGTGTCCAATCCAACAGTCTTGGTGCTTCCTTCTGGTAGAAGAATTCTGGAAGATCATCTGGCTGCAGTTTGTCTTTAGACCAAAGATGTTGCCTGTTGAGCTAAGAAATAACTGGAAATGTTGGCCCAGAGAGCTAAAGCTTTTCAGAAGAAAATTCTTTTCCCCCCAGAAAAACTGAAGAAATGAGGAAACTAAAAGACTGCTAGTGCTGCTTTATTGCAAGAAGATAGAAGACTTAGATAAGAACATATATAATAAAAACATTAAAATAGTATTGTAAGAAGTGATGAATAAATGAGTAGAATGTATTGTGCCATTATACAGGTAGTAGCACAATATTGGGTGACATAGGAGGATATTTTTCATCCCTTGTCCAAAAGAAGTATTGGTAAGTAGGAATCACACTCCCAGCTTGGAAATTTCTTCAAGAAAGGATACAAGAAGACCTGTCTTTTAAAAGAAGATCTCCATTCTTATGTAGGGAGCAGCATAGTAGCATATGGCTTAGAGCAGGGGTCTTCAAACATCACCCTTTTATGACTTGTGGACTTCAACTCCCAGAATTCCTCAGCCAGCGTGCCTGGGAGTTGAAGTCCACAAGTGTGCCTGGCTGAGGAATTCTGGGAGTTGAAGTCCACAAGTCATAAAAGGGCCAAGTTTGAAGACCCCTGGCGTAGAGTGTCTACTGAACCATCATCACATGGACACAAATAGAGTCATGGAAACATCATAAGAGCAACTTCCCAAAGCTTTGCAAAGTTTTGCAAAAAGCCTGATGATGAAAAATATGATTGAAACTTTTCTGGCTGGTATACATGGTCTCCTAGTCCCTTAGGACGTCCACGAGTAAAATGTCCATCATTTGTTGGGATAAAATGTAAATGTAATGTATTTGTCTTACTTAGTTCAGGCAGTCCTCACAAGGTGACATTAAGCAACAACAAACAAGATATTATGATTAATTCTTCTTAGTTTGGTCCTGGGAACATTCCTCGGTCTGACTCTTTATAAAATAATCTCCTCTGAATATAGAAAGGAGATTGATACCAAAGAAAGGAGCTATTTTATTTGACTCTATATAATTTGGCATTTGGTCGCATGTAAATTAGCTTAGTAAAATGTCAATGCTACAAAACATAAAATTGCCCAAGCAACTGTTTTGTTACTAAGTGAATGGTTTGCTTTAATTCCTCCTGTATTCAGTAAAATAGGCTTTCAGGAGATAGTGCCAGAAGGTGGTGGAGAGAAGAAACAGAAACCTGTTGCATCCGAGGAAGATTTGAGTCCCAACTTTTAAAATCCCAAACTTGATAATTCAATAAAATTGTACTGCAAGCATAAGTTCCATTCCTTTTAAAACTCTTTTTAATAATACAGTGCATAATTTGCACAGAACACTGCATTATTTTATCTTAAAATATAATGAAACCACAATTTTGTAAATGCAGGTCATTAAAGAGTTAGATTTGAAATCAAACCAAACAACAAGAAAGCAAATGTATCAGAGCCGTTCGCCCATAAGCGTGAATAATTTTATGTGTTATTTAACCAAAGAATCTTCTTAATGCTATTTATTTTCTTGGATGTTTATAGGGTAAGCTTTGTCAGCCAGCTTGTGCTGCAAATGGCCAATGAGCAGAACTGTTCCTGCTGAAGTGAAAGTGGAGGAGGAACAGTATTATATAAATAAACACTGCCAGTCTGACCATTCCTCTAATTCTGCTTTCAACCAAGCATGCCATGAGTGAAAGTAATTAAAGACAGCATGCAAACGTCGTTTCAGAAATGTGTAAACAGCCGTACAGCATGAGTCCCGTCAGGAAAAAAGGAAGGGTTTTGGCAAGGTAGACAGTTCATGCTTCTTTGACAAAGGATGGCATTCCCAATCAGGAAGCAAACATTTGGAAAACCAGCAGGAAATTTTATCACTGCAAATCACTTCCAAATGACTCTTTTTTTTTTTTTTTTGCTTGAAGCATATGTCGGTTGAACTAAAATGACAAAGCAATCTTCCAATTCATTTTAATTTTGAATACCTCTCTCTTCCTCACAGACTAAGACACACTTAATACTCTGGTTTCAGATCTTGTAAAGCTTTTGCCTTTTACACTTAATGGTTATGATACATCTGTTTTTGAAAAGACAGTATTTTGTAAGGCAGTGCCATGAATGTTTGGATATCAAGGGTATCAGATTAACTGTTTACAACATAACGTTTAATTCTTGCTTTATCTTTTGGGTTCCTGTACTTCCAAAGTTATTGAAAGCAAAATTATCCATAATGGAATTCAACTTGAATTTGTAGTTCAGTCAGTTGGGAGTATGAGTAATCCTCAACTTACAACAGTTCATTTGAAGTTACAACGGCACTGAAAAAAGTGACTTATGACAATTTTTCATACTTACAACCATTGTAGCATCCCCATGGTCACATGAACAAAATTTGGATGCTTGGCAACTCATATTTATGATGGTTGCAGTGTCCCGGGGGGGGGATCATGTGATCCCCTTTTGGGACCTTCTGACAAGCAAAGTCAATGGGGAAGCCAGATTCACTTAACAACCATGTTACTAGCTTAACAACTGCAGTGATTCACTTAACAACTGTGGCAAGAAAGGTCACAAAGTGGGGCAAAATTCACTTAACAAATGTCTCACTTAGCAACAACAATTTTGGGCTCAATTTTTGGTTGTAAGTCAAGGGCTACCTGTATTATGTGGGAAATGAGAACAGCTTTCCCAGAGTGTGCATGGATGCCTATTGCTCAGCAGACCCGCGGGAGGGGAATCTATGCAAGCACGCCCACGACTATGAGGCAGCTGAGAACATCTGAGTGATGGAGAAGAGAAAGAAATCAGAAAGGGATATTATTTTCTCAACCATAGAGTTACAGGAACTTTGCTGCCTACACACAACACCACATACTTTCATATGAACCTCCTCTGTGGACGATTATTGTTGTGTCTTGAAAAGTAGTTGCTTGTGTCCTGTCCACAAATTCCTACAGGTCTTGCAAAGGTTTTTGACCACTACATAGGATAATTATAAGCTATTGGGGATTCAATTGCTGTGAAATACAAACAGGAGGATATAGTATTTGTATTTCCCTGCTTCAGCAAAACATGTAGGTCGTGCAATACGCTGCTTATTTTATCTGCCATCATCAGCAACCATCAAAAGTAATTTTGTCCCAAACACAAAGTTCAGGATAAGCTTAACTCCTTGAAATTTTTCTTGTCCTTTTGAAAAACTAACCACAGCCTCATCTTGTAGAACTTTTGAGCTTACCTACCTGCTCTATGATAAAATATTTCTTTTTGCCTGTTCTGAAACTTCCTCCTATGAACTTCACTGAATGATTGGCTCTCTTTCTGTTTAGGTCCTGGCGTTAGTCTGCTTTTATTTCCATCACTATCCAGAAGCCTGAACATCCATTTCTGCTTGGCACAGGCTGTTCCCTGATCCACATTAGGAGACAGGCGAACCATCCTTTAGCCTGGTCTTGCAGATTTCAAAACTGCTTTCCCCAGTGAAAGAACAGAATCTCAAGATTCAGTTATATTTGACCAGAGATAGCACAAAGGCTGCAAACTGTGAAAAAAAAAATCTGTGCCCAAAACAAGGGATTAAAAACAAGTTATAGAGGGAAAATATAATCAGGTTGAAATATTGCTGTGTGTGTTATATGCCCGGTGAGTTATTCATAAAGGACAGCACTCAGATAGTAGTTTTCTTCCTGTCTTAAGCTTTTAGTGTGTTGCTTGATGAATTTTCACTTTAATATTTAGGATTGTATTTAACATATTTAGATAATGCAACTTCCAAGTGAAAGAAAGGAGAGAGTTTGGGGGGGGGGAATCAGAAAACTGCTATCACATCTGAATGTGTTTTGTATGAAAAAATAATATGAGATAGGATTTTCCCAAGTCTGGAAAAAGATTTGAGTATAACTTTCCTTACTTATGTATCTCTTCTTGCCACTATACCATTTAAATTTGTTAACATTCATTTAGTAATAAGTTTATTTACTGTGGCTTCTTTAAAATATTCTTTTAAATTAAGAGAGCACAATCGTAACCCCCCCTCCCTGTCTCAGTAAATTAACAATTTTAACAAAAGGATTTCATTTGTCTGTCACTATCCCCAGTTTATTTAGCATAAATGTTTTAATTATACTGTGAATTTAGTAGATCAATAATAGAAGCTGCAGACTCGAACAAATAAATATGGGTCTCCTTCCTCCATTTGGTAGGAATGACTCTGTTTGTTTGCCAAAAGCCTCTGCAAGAGATGTTCATTTCAGTTGAGGGACTTACTGAACAAGCATAGCAATGGAGCACTGCCATGAAGTATCTAAAATTTCATATCAGTGCATCCAGGAGGCTCTAATCTTTAAAAGAATACATCAGTGAAAATGTCTGCTAACATTTCCCCATGCCCTCCAGCCACTCCCAAACCACAGCATTAAAAAAATGCTTTTTGCAAAGTTTTAATGGCCAGTGGCCTAGTCAAGCCCACATATGGAACAATTAATATGTTTCTGCTCTTAAAATGAGAATTCTTAAAGTATCATTCTATTTCATTGCAATGAAAGTTTCTCAAGGGTGTTGTTTTTCAACCTCTGCAACTTGAAAATTTCTGGACTTCAATTGCCAGAATTCCCCAGCCAGCATGCTGGCTGGGGAATTCTGGGAATTGAAATCCAGGCATCTTAAAGTTGCCAGACTTGAGTGACATTGTTCTGGGCTGGAACTTTACATTACAGTCAGTTCATGGAAAGCTATTGAAAAGAATATCATGTTAATAAAAAAATTATAAAGCTTTGGACAAGAGAGATTGTTCTTAGAGAGTGAGCCAAATATTTATAAAGTGTTTCTGTTGTAGGATTTTAATTCATATCAATGTTACCTATTTAACATAGCTTTGGGACTTCTGGTCCTGTGCGGTAGCGAATGGTCATGGGCTTGTGGACCGCCGCACCCCCGCGGCTAATTTTCATCCTGCCTGGAGACCCTAATGGGTTCAAACTGCCCCGGAGAGGCGGAGAAGAAAGAAGGGTGCCCCGGCAACTCTGGAATGATGGCGGTCGTTCCGTTCGTCTTGGGGAAAGCCTTCTAACTCGACAGGAGAAAGGCTGTATTTCACCAATCAGCCCAAGCTACTTGCAACCGAAGTCCAAAAGAACTAACCAGCACAACAATAAACAGTGTGCTTGAAACTGGGTGAGGAATCTGATTTTTCCTTTTCCATTCCACACTTAATTTCCAAGAAGCAAAATACCTCCGAAAGTGAAGGAGGGGGACTTCTGCCCCACCCTTATACTAACGGAAGCGGCAAATTAAAATTTCCATGGAGGATCAAAATATATGGTAGTGAAATAAATTTATAAACTTGAAAGCTAAAATTTAATTTTGGACAAGTTTAAAATTGTTGAATGGTTAAGACTCTCATTTTAAAGACCATTGTTCATATTGAAAACTAAATAGATGCTGACACCTAGTGGTGGCTGAAGATTATGACAGTTATGATCTCCATAGAGAACTTGCCAAAACCTGGGAAAAGCTAATTGTGTTTGTGACCGTCAAAGCTTTAATAACAAAGAACAGCTGTGACAAAAAAAAGACAACAATCTGGGCTTCAGACAAAGAGAGAATTATAAACTTTAGGAAAAAAATCTTTTTTGAACTCTTTGGATTACAAATATCTATTTAACCAGGATTCTAAAGCTATTTGCAGAAAAGAAGGAAAACTTCACCTTTTGGCCATCATGGATCAGAGACATGTATATAGAACACACCAAGAAAACATAAATACCTCTCAGGAGGAGATATATAGTATATTGCAATTAATTCAAACAACAATGAGTTCAAATCACAAAGAAATCCAAAATAAATTTGAAAATATAAATCAATCTATTTCTAAGTTAATTCTACAACAAAAGAACTTCCAGGAAACAACAACAGAGAAGGAGCAGACAAAACAAATAACTGGACATAAAATTAAAAATAGAGACTCAAAGATGGAACTTAATAAAGCAAGAAAATATAATTTAATCCTAGTGGGAAAAAATTCACAAGAAATGGAAAAAACAACTCATCCCTTAAGACTACAAAATAAATCTAAGGACCAAAAAACAGATTGGATAAAATGGAATGTAGAGATGTTGAAAACATCAGAGAGAAAGGAAGTGATAAGAGAAGCAGAGAAGAAGAAAAAGAAAGATTTTCAAGAAACATGGAAAGGCCTTATATAAAGACACTTTATTCGATTTAGTTCTTATACCTACAGCAACAGTCATGAATATATGGAAAACCTTTTTGATTCAGCAAAACACATTGATCAAGAAAGATACTGGTCAAAGGAAAAAGATTAAAGTGAAAATTAAGAAAATAGATGATGGGATCTATCAGAGAGAATATTTTAAAAAGAAACATTTGTTTGAATATGGTTAAAGAAATAGAAAAGATTTTGAATACATATGTCATTCTAAGAGGGATGAATTCCTTAAATAATACTGTATGCTTTCCCCCCCTTTTTTATTTTATTTCTTGATATAAGTAATATAATACTGTTGAAATGGCTTAGATGAAGGACATGTTTTAGATAATTAAATGTGTTCGAATTTAGGGAAATTATAATGTATAAAAAAGAAAAAATGTTTTGAATAAGAGTCAAAGGATTAGATGACTAGACACATTAAATGGAATATTTAAAGATTAAATATATTTTTAATTATGGTTAAAAAGAATAAGAAATTTTGGGAATGAATATATATTAGCTTAGGAGGAATATATATTTTAAGTAGTATTTTACTTTTTATGTTTCTTTACTCTTGCTCTCTTTTCCTTTTGTTTACTGTTTTTATCTATTCTTTAAGAAATGTAAAAGTGTTGAGATGGTTTATATGGGGAAAATGGATTTAAATCTTTAAATGTAATTCACTGTTGAGAAGATCTTAACCAGCAAGAATACTTTGAACTTTATGGGAGAAACAAATTTAAATAAGGACTGTAACAGGATATAAGTTGAGGCAACCAGAATGATAAGATAGAAAAGAAATATTATATTGATGTGATCATTATTTCTAGGAATACTGGGGGGGGGAATCATATATGTAACTGTTATTTATCAAAATAATAAGAACTGTATTAATTCAAGGTTTGCAAAGAAGACATTTTGGGGGAAAGGGGAAATCAACTAAATGTACTATGTGGATTATGGATTATAGAAACCAATTGTTAATGATTTTTCTTTACAAATGTAAACCCAGCAAACACACTGTTTACCAACTATTAAGTGATTTATTTTTTAAAAAATCAATAAAATATATGGGGGGAAAAAACATAGCTTTGGGAACTCGAGTCAGCCATGGAGTATTTTTGACGCTGTGAGGCAAAACATTAATTTTATGTAGAATGCGCCTGTATTTGCTTAACAATCACACGATTCACTTAATAACTCCAATGAGTCACTGAACAACCGTGGCAAAAAAAAGGTCATAGAATTGGACACAACTTAATTAACAAAAGCCTTGCTTAACAACAGAAATTCTTGTCTCAGTTGTGGTCGTAAAACAAGGACTACGTGTAAATTAGCAATTAATTATTCCTTCTGGAGTTGCCAGCCTTTGAGAATATTAGCATTGCAATCCAATACCGGTGGTTTCTGAGAGTAAATTTTGCTGAACACAAGGGGATTACATTTCAAACAACTTCTGTCCCAACAGAGTAATTCCCTTCATGTCAAGTAATTGCTGAATTAGTTGCTTAAATTTGCATTCATTCTTCAGTAATAATGTTATTATTTATAATGAGCACCCATGATTTATGACATAACAAGTATGCATCAAAAAGAAAAAAAACATTTTAATGTTTTCTTTTTCACTCCCTATTAAATATGTCAGAATTGAAGCAAGTTCAAAAGAATCCCAAACAAATGCCTTTGACTTTCAACACTATAGATCAGGGGTGTCAAACTGCCGGCCCGCGGGCCAGATGCGTCATGCCAAAACCGTGCCCACCCCATTGCCGGCAACGGGGAAAAAAGTCGCGATACATCACGACACGTCACGTGGCGTTGCGACTTTGACAACCCTGCTATAGATTAAAATTAGCTCTTCCTGATGATTCAATTAAAGTTTTATTTCAGTCACCAACTGACTCAAGTGCTATTGACAATTTATGCATTTCACTGTGTTTTTGAGAAGATGAGGATCATAAAGATTATGGAAGATTTTATATTCTTTATTAAAGAGCATATAAATACCTTGGCCACAATCCATAAACAGCTGGACGCACACTTGATTTTCATGGGTCTATGCTCCTATGCACATTTATGTCGTGAGAATTGCTTAGTTTTAAGCAAGCCAAAACTTAGCCAATTTTATATTATGGTTACTATACTCCATCAGCACTCAGTATGCTTTATTGATAATTTTCTACTTTTATTTTACTTATATCCTGATTTTATGTTATAATAACTTAAAGTGGCAAACATACTTAATACTCCTTTTTCCTCCTATTCCCCCCCCCCAAACAACAATCTTGTGAAGTGGGTTGGGCTGAGAGAGAGTGATTAGCCTAAAGCAGGGGTCTTCAAACTTGGCCCTTTTTTGACTTGTAGACTTGCAACTCCCAGAATTCCTCAGCCAGGCACACTGGCTGAGGAATTCTGGGAGTTGAAGTCCACAAGTCATAAAAGGGCCAAGTCTGAAGACCCCTGGCCTAAAGTCATCCAGTTGGCTCCATGCCTAATAATTCTGCTCTGTTCTCAGAAAAGTCATGAAAATATAACCCTGCATTTGCATTTCATCCATAGTCATTTCCAGCATTATTACTTGGGCAAATCAATAAGTCCCACCTCCTTCCTTCCTCAGCTTATATTCAGAAACAGTGACTGAGACCAAATATCAGGGAAGACATGAATAAATGCAAGAGATACATGCTAACCTAAGAATCTGGGATTGATGTCACAATCTGGGACAAGAGTCTTTCAGTCTAGCACAGTTGTGCATAATTGATTGGCTTAAATGACTCCTTTCAAAACCCATCAGGTCTAGGATCAGGCTGCATTTCTTTTAAAGTATTGTTTATAACTCACAGTATGCCCTTCCTTTGGGGATATGCCCCTTTTTTCAAAATGAAGCCCCTACTTCCTTTTCTAAACCATGGCCGTACGTTTTGGTTGCCACAAGTTCCCTTTTACCTATAAAAGATTCTCTGGAAATTCAGCTTCTCCTCCTAAGGCAGAGATTCTTAGGTTAACGTGACTGGCTCTTGGCCCCAGGAGGGGAAAAGTCAAAGTTCATTTGGAAATGACACATTGTGACCTACAGTCTGCTGTAGCACATTAAGCCTGACAAATGTGCAGAAATGATGACTAACACAAGCCGAGGGAGAGAGTCACACTTTGG
The DNA here is from genome assembly GCA_023970755.1 of Azemiops feae. Lineage (NCBI taxonomy): Eukaryota > Metazoa > Chordata > Lepidosauria > Squamata > Viperidae > Azemiops > Azemiops feae. The sequence continues at coordinate 941,570 of JALGBA010003980.1, read as the reverse complement.
TTATTGTGCCCAGCAGTTAACCTTATGTAGTCACAATGTGGATGGTAGCTATGTCTGCTGGTTAAGAATAAACACAGCCAGTAAAAGTGTTTCCTACATCTTTCCTCGTGTTAATGTGGTTCAGTGCTTCTGTCATGAAAATGAACTCAAATGACTGTTTCCCACACTCTGAGTCACAAAGAACGTAGTATGTAGCTCGTAGAAAGGTGGTATTTTAAACTTCCCTGAACACTTGCACATTGCAATGTTATATTACATAATCTGGAGAAGCCAAGCATGCAGAAAAAGTCTAAGCTTTGTGTGTTTATGTGGTTATTAGGTAGCTGGAGAAGAGAATATGCAACAGTTCAATCATGAAGGATTAAGCCCCATTCAGTTCAAGGCAAGGATACACAAAGTTGCCATCTGAACTAAGAATTATAAAACAGCAACAAAGCAGCCATTCAGAGCTTTGGTTAATCAATTCAAAGGATGATTTTTGTCATGTCATCCTTTGTTATCTTACCTTCACAAAATAAAAATATCCTTTAGGTTTTTTGTTTTTTTTAAAAAAAACTATGTAACAAAACAACAGTTGGAGGTGAAATATTACTTTGCTGGAGGCAATGAATGTGATTGTTCTCTTGTTGCTGTTTTGTTGTTTTGCATAAGATGACTACGCAGCCTTCATTAGCCACATTTTATTGAACTCAGAGTGCAGCTTGTGAAGCCTTGCATTGGAACAGCGGTTCTTTATCAAATAGCATCTGTAGGGATGATCAAAACAGACAAAATGGCAGTAGAGAATGCAGTATACCTGTGTAGCACCACCCCCGAAAGGGCCGCTAGAGCCAGACTCCTCTATCCCCTTTCTACACGTACCCAGGCTCTTCCCCGCCACACAATCATTCACCGGGTGTCTCAATGTCCATCATTCTAGATGTCAGTCTACCCAGGCACCTCCATTCGCCCAGCTCAGCTCACCTCCGCCATCTGCTGGTACGTCTCATCTCGGTGAGCTCACCTCCGCCATTTCTTGGTGTGTCTGGCACCCCCTCTGGTCACTGGCTTGCCCACTCACCTTGGTCAGCTTGCCTCCATCGCATCTGGTGCCCCCTTTGGTCACTCCTTCACCCACTTGTCCGGGTCAGCTTGCCTGAGCCGAAGCTCCAATGCTCCAGGCCTCCCCCCCCGACCCACTACACCTGATTTACACTTGGGTGGAGGATTTGAATAGTAGCTGACTACAAACCTGCCAGCAATGGCTTCAAAAAAGGCAAATAAAATTTTACATTGTTTGTAGTGTATTTTCCTAGTAGGAAGTAGTAGGAAGTAATCAGTAGTAGGAAGTAATCAATAGTTGGGTTTTCTTAATATTTATTTTGAGTTGGTCAGACACTATCATGAGTGTTAGGTCCAGACTGGACTGACACACAAAGAAGGATTCAAACCAAGTAGAACAGGTTTGGAGAAGAGAGACTAAAAGGTAAGAGGAAAGCAATCTTGAAATACCTGAAAAGATATTACACAGAAAAAGACCCAAATTTGTTTTCTTTTATTCCAGAATGAATGACATAGCATAATGGATTGAAGCTGTAAAGAAAGGAGATTCTGGCTGAATGACGTTATTTAAAAAATAAAATAAAACTGCAATAATTTTATTTATTTATTTGTGAAATATATTAGCCGCCCATCTTGCCATATGGTAACTCTGGGCAGCTTGCAATATTAAAAGATAAAACTGTATAATTTATAATAGTATAAATACAATAGTATAAATACTATAGAAATAATTAAACTTACAACCCAGAAAGGAGGTGAGCAGAGGCCGGACATCTCTGAGGAAAGTTTTAATTTACAGGGTTGAATTTGATTGTTTAAATGGCCCCTTCCAACTCAATAAATTTATTATGATATGATTTAAAAAAATTTATGCAAGAACTTCCAGCACTTATGTCTATAAAATTACAGGATTCATTTGCACTTTGTGTTTTTGGGCATGTTCGGGAGTCCTTGTGTACATGTGTGTAAAATGAACTTAATTGTGGCTGGGAATCTATTTTCAATAGCTAGTATCTTAAGTAAGGAAAATAAACACAAAGTCAAAATTTCCTGTAGGAAAGTTGACGGGGGAGAAATGGGGTATATGTGATCAGCTCGACTCACAGTTGATTATATGTTTCTCAGGATGTTCCCCACCGTATTTCTTCCATCCTTTGTCTTTCTCCATAGGTAGAATTTCTTCAGGGTTTGAAATATTTTATAGTTTCAAAATAAAAACAGTTTATAATAGAAAACATTTGTTGGGTTTAATTTTTTGCCAAGTCAGTACCGGTAGTCCTCAGCTTATGACCAGAATGGAGCCCAAAATCTCTGTTGTTAAATGAGACAGTGGTTAAGTGAGTTTTGCCACATTTTATGACCTTTCTTGCCACAGTTGTTAAGCGAACCACTGCAGTTGTTAACTTAATAACATGTTTGTTAAATGAAACTGATTTCCCCATAGACTTTGCTTGTCAGAAGTTTGCAAAAAGTGATCACATGACCCTGGGACACTGCAGCCCGTCATAAATGCAGGCCTGTTGCCAAGCGTACGAATTTTGATCATGTGACCCTGGGGATGCTGCAATGATTATAAGTGTGTAAAATGGTCATAAGTCACTTTTTTCAGCGCCGTTGTAACTTCAAACGGTCAACTCACTAAACGAACTGTTGTTAAGTCAAAGACTACCTGTAGTTTATAATCCCAAAATACAGGTACTCCTTGATTTATGGCCATGTGTTCAGTAGCTGTTCAAAATTATGATTGTGCTAAAAAAAAATGCGCTTCCAACCTGTGCCCAAAGTTATGGCTGTGTCAGTGCCACCATGGTCACATGATCAAAATTTGGGCATTTGGCCTGCACTTACAAATTTCAACTCCCCCCCCCATGCACCTATCTCCCCCTCCCCCATCTCTGCTCTTTATGGCCTTCCTGCACCCTGCCTTGCAAGGCAGCAAATAGCCCCAGAACCACACAGCTCTGGAGCTGCTCTCCATGTCCTGGGAAGCCTCAGCAAGCTCCAGCCAGCATTCATTCACCCAGCTGCCTTCTCTCCCAGTTCTCCTCACCAACCTTTTGCCTTTTGTGCCTGGTGCCTCACTGCCTCTGCTGTCTTCTTTTCAGACCCAGCTTTTCCAACAAACATTTCCTACACATGGCTATGGCTGTGCTATCTTGAGAAATGGAGGGGTCGAGGTTTCCGTAGTACTTGCTGGCGCTTGCTGGGTAGCAAAGGAATGCTTGCTGACTTGCTTTCTGAGGTGGGTTGGGAAGCCACATGGGGCTGGGGAGGAAAAAACAGATGGGTGAATGAATGTTTGCTGAGGCTTCCGAGGGCATGGCAAGCAGTTTGCAGAGCCATGAAGTTCTGGGGCTGCTTACCACCCCACAAGCTGTCATGGGTCCGCCTCCAGAGGAGGAGAGTGAGTTTGAGTCTGCAGAAGAAAGTGTGGAGTCAAGTATTGGTCAGGATCGGGGCTCAGAGAATGCTAGCCTGATGGAGCAGCCTCAGCTGGGTCAATGGACAAGCAACAGGCTGAGGGAGACAAGCCACAGCTGCAGCAAGTTGGCCAGGAGGGTCCAGATGAGGACTGGAAGCAGCTTAGCAATGAGGAGGTAGAGTCCACACCTCCTCCTGATCTAAGGACAGGTAGAGCGGAGAGGAGACAGGCACAAAGCTGGTCAGCTAGACTTCTCGCAAGGAGGCAACCTTGCCTCTCATGAAGGGCTGCACCGGTGTTGCCTACTTAATCCTGCCCTGAGGACTTGAGCATTGCTGGAGCAACGTGCACAGTTCCGTGCCTTGTGTGTTCGTGCGGTGTATCCTGACCCATCTGAATTGTGGACTGCTTTCTTGGACTTCATGTGTGCCTGTTGGACTCGGTTACCCAGTGACTCTTGCCGTGCTGAGCTTGGAATCAGGATCTGTGCAACGGGGGTGCTTTCCGAGGACCTGTTTGGAGGGGGGGTTGAATAAACACCTGTAGACTTGCTGTACATACGGGGGGGAAGCGGGGCAGCAGAAAGGCAGGGTGCAGGATGGCCAAAAGAGCAGTGATGGAGGAGGAGATAGGAATTGAAGCATCCCTGTGGTTGTAGGTGTGGGTGGGTTGCCAAGCACCCAAATTTTGGTCCTGTGACCATGGGGCTGCTGCAAGGACCTTAACTTCAGGCACAAGTTGTAAGTTAATTTTTCAGCACAGTTGTAACTTTGAATGATAATTTAAATAATGGTCATAAGTCAAGGATTACCTGTATTGCCTTGTTAGGTCCACCTTGAGTCGTCATGAGCGAGTAGGCGGCAATATAAATTTTCTAAAATAAATACGTAAATAAATAAATCTTGGCTGACGACTGTTGACATTCTTTTCATTGTTTTAATGTGTTGCTAGCCATTGTTGACAGCCATGTGCTGTCAATGAAATAGAAATGTATGTGTAAGTATCAACGTTTCTTGATTTGCATTCTTTAATATGTGTAGCTTTGTTCTGTAACTGAAATCATGAATGCAAAACACAGCTGAAGAATTTAATAAAACTTTAGGTATGAACGTCAGCATTTGAAGACTATTGGAAATTTGTGACCAGAAACTGACAAGAGACAATATCACAGTTACAGTAGCATATTACATATTGTTCTGACTTTGAATTACTGCATAATAAGATAACAAGTGTAAAATGTTCATTTAATAATAAAAAATAAATAAAATTTAAAGTAATTAAAATCTTTGTGAGATTTCTTAGTTTTAAAAAATGTTGGAAAATAACAGCTTTGACACATCAGTAAGAAAGGAATGTCCTGCTCCCAATTACCAAGATTTTAAAATATATATTAAAAATTAAGATATGCCATTTGGTATTAGAGAAAACTAGAGCTTCTAAAAGCCTATGCATTCCAGTTGTCACTTTGAACTTTGGAACAAAGGCTAGATTGTAAAAGCAGTTTATATAAAGTATTATGAAATACTCCACCTGGCATTTTTATGACCTTATTAAACAACATTCAAGGAGTATAAATTATATGCAATGAAAATAAGTAGGTTCTTTAACTTGAATTTAATATCAGTTGCATGTATATTAGTTTCAGGGAGGACCTATCTTCTGTAGAGAAAAGACCCTTAATATTTTTGTTTTCTTGCCCTACCAGTTAATGTCATGTGGAAATCATAAATGTCATCTTCCGTTTAGTTCACTGAATAAAATTATAATTAAATCATTTGAGGTAATGACCTGTTCTTCCCTGAAGGTGTTAATTTAAAATCAAAGCATTCTTGCTTATATTAAAGCCATATTAATTTCCCACATGTACAAAATGAATAAATCAACCATCTATAGTTCCAAAAGGCCATTGCTCCTTGAAGAATAGGAAATTCTGAGTTTCCTGCCCTCTATTTTTTTCTTTTAATATGAATTTCAACATTGCTATTTATTTATGGTTCAGAGATAGTAGGAATGGGCCTGGAATGCTGGGAGGATGAGCTAATGATTTGTCATTTATAGTTATAATAATTATTGAGAAAATGTGGTTTCCTAGATCTCCAACTGATGTTTTGGGACTGATAGTAAATCCATTTTAAATGATCGGTGAACACTATAGAATTTTAACAAGGATAACGTTTAAAACATAGTCTTTTCACATATATATATAAACTACATTCTGGAATTTGGACAGCAGCTTATTTACTACAAAAAAACCCCAACTTGATATATTGTCATTAAATAAGACTTCTAAAAAGCCACGATAACTTTAGTTATCTGATATTGCTAGTATTTTACCATTTTAATTTTTGTAAAAGATATGAGTTTTTTCTTGTCAAAGCAGCCTTCAGTTTTGCCATGAAGGTTGTCCAAGGACCTCTGGTAAAATGAATTCAGATGTCTTCCTCCCCACCCACGACACTAATAAAGACCACACCATGTTCCCTTTGAAATCTCTCTGCTGGAGAACAGCCATTTAATTTGCAGGGAACATATCGGCATATGGGATGGTCAGAATTTTATGGTTCATCCATCTGTAACTTCAGCGTGTCTGAAATTGGTCTCTGGGTACCACTAACATCAGGTGTGGTCTACTGCGAGAGACTTGATATTGGTTACGTCATCTCTCGCTTCTCGATGAACTGTAATTTATCATTTTTTTAATCTGTAAGTATGGAAAAATGATATGAAGACATAAACCAGTTTTAACCTTCTGTATGAGGTCTTTTTGTTAGAAAATATGAATATAAAGAAAGAGAGAACTTTATTAAATAAAAGTGAACTATTTTTATTATGTATCTTTTCCTGAGGTATTACCATGTTCCAAATTCTTGGAAAGCTGACCAAATGGAAGATAGTTTCTTAAAAAAAATACTATACTGCTCTAAGCCTTACTTTTTCCCTTGCATTTGGTTTAACATCAAATATCGTGCAATTCATTCATTTATTTGGAGTTCAAGGTAGCACACAGAGCATTCCTGTCCCCAGTGTTTAAACTACAACACCAGCCCTTTGGTAGATTGGGCTGAGAGAATCTGATAAGTTCAAAAGTAGTTGCTGAAGGTGCAGATATTGGAAGCAATGAAACCTCAAAAAAAAATATTATGCCCTCTTTACATATGTTATTCAGTTCAGACTGAAATGATAGAACAAAATAGTTGAATCTTAAAACAAATGGAGTAAAAGACTGGTCCATCCATACCTTATGCTAAATCAAAGAGTACCTCACTACCATCCATTTTGTGGGCCCCAAAACTCCCAAAGTTAGGAAAGACATGGCCAAAGTGTCTTTTTTGTAATTTTGAGATTAATGCAGGTAGCTACTCAAAGCATTTGTGCTGCTTGCTTAAAACTCATGAAGGCCACCCCAAAATGGCCTCTTAATCCACCCATCTTTGAAGTGCAAGCCTGATATGTAATTCTGGTTCAGCTACATTAACTCACTGTCGTTTTTCAAGTCGCATTTGATTTGTGGCTTGTGATCTGCCTATCCCAATATGTCACTAACTAGAAGAACAGCTCCTCAATTAAGAGTCACTTAGGATGTGATGCCACAAGAAATAATTAGTCCAGGGCCTTCTTAGAGGTGGCACCATGCTGTGAAATTCTCTCCCGTTTGAGGTACAGCCCTTGTCCTCTGGGCTGCATTTAAAGCAAATTTGAAAATCCAAATTGTAAATTAGCCTTTTCTTCTTGATTGGCACTTTATATTTGTTACTCACATATTGATATCTTATTTAGTAAATGTGTTACTCAACTCATTTTAGGTTTCATCAAATGTAGATTTAACTACTTATCTTGTGTTGCCAACTATCTTGAGCTGGATTGCACTTGTGTAGGTAGAATTGGGACAATAAAACAATGGTTTTGAGTTTTTCCTGACCTTGGAGAACTCTAGACAATTTATATAAAGTGAAACTTTCTGCCATCCTCTTCAGGTACATTCTATATACCTTTGAAATAGCTGCCGTCCTACAGATAAACTCTGACTGCGATATTTCACCATCATAAGTCGTGTTAGAGTAATCTGATGGATCCAGCTGAGGAAGGCTAGGCAGAAATTATAGTTCTTTAGAGGTAAGTCAATGAAACAGTCTGTATCACTTTTGCCACTTCTCCTTTGTATAAATATATTTGCACTTCTGCATTACTATGCAGTAAGAAACCCTCTCAAAGTTCATAGATGCTACCCACTCTTGCTTGGTTCCTACAGATGCATCTTTGATGTTGATGCTGTTCAGTCTAATACTATATCACCCATCATCCCCTATCAGCCTAACCATGTCTTATATCCTGGACTTTCATTTGGATACTCGAACTGGAGTTTGACATTCATACCCTATTCTGATACTGTAGGGGGCAGTGCCAAATGGGGGAAAGCTATTTAATAAAGGTTAGATTTATACAGGAGGATTTGTCATGTTGATAAATCACCAGAACTTAACATTTAAGCAGAAAATGGACTTCAAGCTGTGCCCCAACAGTTTTCCTCGCTACCAAAAAAACAAAACAAAACAAAAACAATCCCCCTAGGAATAATAAAAGAGAGTAGGAGAGAGGAATGCCAGTCTGGTATAAAGGTTAAGGCACCAGACTAGAAACTGGGAGTTCTAGTCCCACCTAAGGCATGAAGCCAGCTGGGTGACCTTGAGCCAATCCCTCTCCCTCAGCCCTAGGAAGGAGGCAATGACAAACCACTTCCAAAAAACCTTGCCCAAAAAACTGTAGGGAGTTATCCAGGCAGTTGCTAGGAATAGAAACTGACTTGAAGGCATTCAAAAAAAAAAAAAGAGGGGAAAAAGTTGCCTTTTGAACTACACCTGTCCTGCAGGCATCTCCAGAAAGGGGCTGCACGCTCCCACCATCTGCTCTTTACATTGAAGTGAGCTGCAAATTGAAATTCCATTGCAGTGTTTTCATATTCAGTTGAAGCAAGGAGACCGTCAGAAATCCTCTTTAAACTCACCCTTATCCAAACAGGAAGCTGACCCCTGACCCCCGGATGTAACTGAACACCAGTGGAAATTTCATTATCCTGTTTCAGTTGTACTAAGTGAAAATTAATTGTGTAATTATCTGAATAAGCGTATGTGTAAAGGTTTACAATGTGCCTGTTACATTATGTAACTCGTTAGGGATATGGTTTTGAGCTGAGGCAAGACTCTGGTATAAAAAGAAATGACAAAGATGTTCCTAAGTTCTTTTGATGGAAGTGCACAAAGGCAGTCTGAATAAACTTTGATAATGACAAAAGAACATTGCACTTAATATTAGAACAGGATTCTCTCTCTACATCTGGTTTGGGAAAGAGTTTTTTTGTGTTATGAAATAGATTATGAACATACTAAAGACACAGCTTCACAAACCACAATTTATCTGATATTTAATGCTTTACCAAGTGAACAAAAGACTTTTATCTTGATATTTATGTATGTACAAGCATTAAAGGGATAAGAAAAAATGGACTTTTTTTTCATTATACAGTAGTTTAGCAGCAATGCATGATTGCAGCACTGTCCAATTATACATTGAAATGTATAATGCTTATAAATTAAGGAATAACGTTTTATGACTTACTCTCTGTAGTCTTGGGAATAACAAAAATTACCAGGTTATTTGCATTTCAAAGCTACTGTGCTGTTTGGATAACAGGATACCAGGATGAAAGGTGCAGTTTGGATCATTCTGCACAAGGCTTTGAGAAGGCATATTCCCTTTCAACAGCCAGCATTTTAGTTAAATAGCCTTTATTTACACAAAAGGAAAAGTGTGTGTGTGCATGAGAGAGAGAGAGAGAAACAGAATTCTGAACATGGTACATATTTGAAGAGAAAAGCAGCAGCTGACTCTTGATATAACTGTGTGGAATGAGACTTACTGCTGTGCTAATTAAATGCCTTAGTAAAAATTTAAAGCAGGAGTGAAATATTTGGGATTTCTTTCTTTAGAATAATATGTCAAACTAAAGCAGTTGATCTATAAGTCATCAGTTCCACTTAGTGATATTTCTTCCTAGTCCTAAATCATCCTTTAAAACAAGGACACATATGAAAACAATCAGTGAAATTTGCTTTAGATTAAGGTTGAATCTCAGCATAGAGGTGACGGAGAAGGTGGTTGCTCTTTAAATGCTCCATTGCAATTTTTAGATAGCTTTTAATGAGGTAGATAAAAACTTTTCTCATTTATTTGGGTTTTTTAAAAAATAGAACGTTGCAAAGTATATTCCTCCCTGTATTCCAGAATGGTTCAGGCCTCTCTGTTTCTTTTATACATTTCTATTATCCTATCCTCTAGATCAGGGATGTCAAACTGGCAGCCCATGGGCCAGATGTGTCACGTGCAGGCCACGCCTACCCCAGCTCCGCAAAGGCAAAAAACATCGCGATATGTCACGATACACCACATGACACGATCAAGTTTGACACCCATGCTCTAGATCTTCATCATCAACTTCATCCATTATGAATCTCCAATACTGTACCTTCTTGGTACATCAGATATATTCTTGGACTACATTAGAAGAAAGAGATTAATATAATTTACATGAGTGTCAAAAGCAAAATGTAATAGTATCCTTTTTATCTAGAAAAATACTATTATAAAAGTGTGAAATCCACTGAAACATCCAGGAGCATGAACCCAGTTCCTCATGATGAACACACAACAGGCATGTCATGGGGAACTATGTGGCATGAGTTCCATCATTTGAAGACTGGATCCATGCGCCAAATAACTTCTCCAAACATGATGATTTGAATCCAGGAGCTTTCCGCACTTATTTAAAACTTTTAGGAACTTAACTTCCTTAAAAAGGCAATGACATGTCTCTCCCTGAGACTTTCCTGAATCCAACCACCACCACCACCATCATCTCCAACTTTTACTTTCTTAGGAAGATTAGAGCAGGTAGAAGGAATGTCAGTAACAAATTGTCTAGTTGAAAATGCATTCTCTGGACTCCTTTTTTTTAACCTGGGAGTCCAAAATCAGTGTTGCGATAAAAACTGCTTTAGTTGTTCTGGTGAATTACCTTCATCGGGACCTGAATAGAAGAAGTACCACTCTCCTATACCTTTCAGACCTTTCAGTTGCATTCAAGACCATCAATCATGGTACCTTGTTAGGCTGCCAAAAAGGGGCGGAGTTCAGGAATTCTTTTGACCAGTGGTTCTGCTTTTTCCTCTGCGGGAGTTCCAGTCAGTAGGGGTGAAGAGAGGTCAGCCAGATGGTTGCTCCCTTGTTTTGCAACATCTACATGAAACTGCTGGGAAAGGCCATCTATCAGTTCAGGGTGAGGCATTATCAATATATCTTTATGCTGGGCCAAGCTGGAAATGTGATGGAAGTCTTGACCTGGTGTCTCAAGTTTGCAGGGGACTAGTTGGGATAAAACAAGCTGAAATCAAACTCTTCTAAGACAGACGAGACATCTTGTACTGCTTGTCCAAAAATGAACTGGTTTTCTGTTGGCTTCCTCTTTGATACTGGACATGATGGCACTCCCCCTGAAGGAGCAGGCATGAAACTTTGAGTTTTTTCTGAACCCATCACCACTGTTAGATCGGGAGCAGGAGAGCCTTTGTCCAGCTTCTGTTGGTATAGTTGTGGTGGTGGTCCTTCTAGAAAGAAAGGCCTTGGTTAGAGTAACGCATGCCCTTCTCACCTGAATGTTAAATTATTGCAATTCTCTTTTCATGGGACTGCCCATGTGGCAGCATGCCTGCCAACAGGAAAGATTCAGTATAGGCTCTGCATTGGTTTCCAATAGCATTTTGGAAACAATTCAAAATGCTGATTTTAACCTACAAAGCCCTTTATAGCCTGGTCCCAAGCATCTTCGGAACAGTCTTCTTCAGTAGAATTTTCCTGCCATCATTTTTTTCTGGAGAAGAGATTTTTAAGGTCTCCTACTCGGTTCAAGAGGTTGGTAGATCAAAGGCAACATGTCCTTGCTTCCATTCTTTCATTTGGGAACAGCCTCTCCACAACTTTGATGTTATTTAGGAAGACTGTTGCTCCAGATCACTTTTGATATAATTGCTGCCATGGGCATTGGTTGGCTTTGGGTATTATTCTCTATATTGCTTCTTGGTGGCTTGGGGTTATCTTTGTGGTTATGTGCAAACCATCTTGCACATACCCAGCTGATATAGGAACTACCTATATTCTCAGATGCTGCCTTAATAATTCTTATGTCCTTCATTAGGACTTGAAATATTAAATTTCTATCACTATTAGACTGTAAATCTAATTGTAAATTATCTAACAACAACAACAATTCCCCAGTGTGCCACTACCTTGATATGGTTATGGGGATTGTGAGCTCTGAAGAAAATGAGAGCTATGCCAGAGGTGCAACCATACTGAATAGGTCTCACCAAGGGAGCCAGATGAAGAGTGTCTCTCCCATATAAAATATGGTGAGATGTAAATTACAGAAGCACATACCAGCTAGGTCATCGCCTGGGTCAAGAGAGACATGTGAGGTATTGGAGTTCCTGGGCTTCTGGTGAATAATGGGCTATAGAACTCCGGGCTATTGATTGAGCAATCGGGGCCAGCAGCTGCAGAACTACTGGGAGGAAAGGTGTCTACCCATCACAAATATACAGAGAGAGAAAACAAAGAAATAATGATCTGTTGTTACAGATCAAGCTCAACAAGAAGAGGATATTTGAAATGAATGCACCAATTCTGGAAAGAGCACCATCCAGAATCAGAAATAACACAACGGAGGCTGTGAGGTATGTTTTATAATACAAAATAACGTACTCACAGAAGCAGAATTGGAAGAATTGCAAAGGTCTAGTCAGAGCAATGAAATCAAAGGCTTGCCAGAAATAACTCGGACTGTAGGGGCAAACCAGGGGGGCTTGGCAGTAGAGGAAGCCAGCATAACTGTTAAATTATTTTCACAACCAATTTCTTGCAAGTCTGTATTTGTGACAGGAGAAGCAGAGACATCCTTCAATCCAGATAACCTCATTTGCTGAATGACCAAGCAGCCTGATCCTAAGGTGGACCAAATAGAATCTCATCCTGTTCATATTTGAGATAAATCAAAGGAATGCTGTGTGCTTAAGGGGGTGCCAATATTAAAAAAGATTTTCCTAGGTCACGGGTCGGCAACCCGCGGCTCCGGAGCCGCATGCGGCTCTTTGAGGCCTTACCTGCGGCTCCGGAGCCTCCTCCGCCATTTTGGCGAGCGCATGCGTGGGCGGGTGGGGGGGTGTGCGTGCGCAGGTGCGCATGCGCGAACGGCGCGCGGGTGCGCGAACGGCGCGCGGGTGCGCAAACGGCGCGCGGGTGCGCGGGGCGCGCGCGCATGCGCGGGTGCGCGCGCATGCGCGAACGCGCGGCTCCCAGCGTTTTTTTTTTTAAGCTAAATGGGTCCGTGCGGCTCATCCGACGTTTCGGATGGCCGACCCATGTCCTAGGTAGTTTGGGATTAATGTAAGAAGCATAATAATGGAGCCATATTGGGTCCTATGTGTGCTCAGAAAACACTATCAAATATTTCTCAGGCCAACTGAACCATAATTTATAATTGCATTATTTTATTGAGAACCATTTTGGCATCCCCTATATTTTATCTGGCATCTGAGAGAATTCTGGAGGGAAATCTAAGCAGGAAAGAATGCTTTGGTGTTCAAGAGACTAGAAATCTAGAGGCAGTCATAAAAAGAGTCCAGTTTTCCTAACTATGTTTCCTTCGAATTAGCTTCCATTGTTTTCAGTGAGTTTGGCTTTTAAGGACTTCTTCCAAAGATGCAGTTTAAGAAAATGAAACTGACTGTAAATTATCAGGAGAAAAACAGAAAGAGAGAAACTGAACTGGAATAATTGGCAAGTAATTTCCCCTAGCAGAACTTAATAGAAAAGGACAGCTACAGTGGTCTAGAATTGCAAGTTTCGTTTTCACAGGTGTGGGAACATACCTGAAATAATGCTATAAATGTGAAAGGCATAATCAAGTTTACAGCCAGACTTGCAACCCTATTGGAAAATCAGAAAAGGGAAGTTGCAGAAGACAAATTATTCCTTCACATGATTTTTTTTTTTAAATAAAGGAAGTAAAATGTAAAGTAATACTGCTGGTAAGCTAAAAATAAACTGCAGAGTATCAGATCTTAGAAAACATAACGTTTTTTCTTGAAAACAGAAATATAAGACAGCAAAGGGAATTCTTTCCTCACTGTCCCACTTTTATCCCAGAGATCAGAGGAAACCAAATGAAAATTTCCTGGCATCCTGGGGTAATAAAATAATCTCTGTCTTCTTGTGAAACCACATTTGTGTGGATATTGAACAGTGGCTCTTTGAAAATCATAAGTGCTATATAAGCATCATTTTCCCCAAGAAATTCAGGCTTTGCTTATTTTCACAGACTTAAGTATGAATGTAATGAGAAATAAGTAAAAAAAAGAGAAAATCCTGAAAATTGGGCCTGTTGGGTGAGAATCTAATGAGTTAGCAGTGGATGAGTCCATAATCTGCACCTGAAAGAACTGGTAATTATAAGAGCAATAAATCTGATGCTCTTGTCATTATTTCATTTAATTTCTGCTTCAGACTTTCACAAATTCATCTTTTTTATGTAATATAAATATGGCCTGATAATCCTGGAAAACATAAGTGTAACACCTCTGAAAGGCACTGTTGGGATGGATATGTGTTTAGCTGTCCCTAAATACAATCTATTCTTTTTCCTAGGCAACTTGGTTTCCAGAGTGAAATAAAAAACAGCAGAAATGAAAATGCCTTCAGTTGATGAGCTGGATAAAACTGAGAATTTCTTGGCTACACATCTGGAAGGGGCCAACATTACTGATAAGTATGGTTCTGCTAGTGCCATTCTCTAAACTAAGGTAAGTAATAACTTGCAGCGGAATTCAGATGTTATTACTTCTCTCAGCTTCCTCCTTCCTTCCTTCCTTCCTTCCTCACCCAGTCACCCTCTTACTGAACAAGTAGCATTCCTTTATCCATCTGTTGTTATGATTCTCAGCTCAGACATCAAGAACCATCTCTATCTGAAGTAGTGAGACTGTTATTGAAGATGAAATTTCTCATTATAACATATAGATTGTGGTTTCAGCTGAATGCGAAGCTGCATTACTTACTATCATAAGGTAGAAAAGACGGATTAGGAAATAGCCTTTCCAGCTTTAATCAGATGTCTATCTAGATATTCTGGAGCTGCCTAGAGATATGAATGGATAGTTACCGAGAGTATCTTTCACTTTGATCAATTTCACATGATTTGAGTAAATAATTATTTAGGATCTGTTATACATTTCTGAGCTTTGTCATTTAAGCCAAATCAATCACTGAATTCAATGGAACCTAATCTCAGAAAGATTTCAGCTTTCTAACCAGTTTGTTATTATTTTTAATCTATTGATTATACATTCCACTGTACAATAAAGCATGGTGTCTTTCTAGCACTTATTTTAGTTACCAGGGTAAAAGCAAAGCCTGTTATAATGGAGAAAATTCTCTATTTGAGGTAACAAAAGTAATAATACTGACTCAGAATTCAAACAGCCAGTATTTCAATAATCCACTTCCCCAAAGCTGCTTCTCACTGTTAACAAACTCTATATAACTGTGACATAAACATGCCACTAAATTCAAAATATGCACAGTTTCTCTGTTCTCCTTCCTAACTGAATGATATCACCTTCTAAAGCTTAGCAAAGGCCTCAAGGCCGCTCTTTCCCAAAAGTGTTGCAGTACAACATCCATCATTGCCTACTATCATGACTTTTGATTGATGGAAGAGTTATATCATGACTTTTGATTGGGTGGAAGAGTTTGAAGTTGTAATCCGAATAACATCACATTGATTGTAAGTTGAAACTGACAGCTAAGGACACCGTAATATATTACCCAGACAAAAAACTGGGCACTTAACAAGTATAGTAAATAAATAATGTACACACATTCACATATACATATATTTGTGTCCTTTTTTTCAAGTAGAAATTAGGTATGAATTTAGTATCATTCAAATCTAGTCTAGCACTTTCTGCTGACATCAGTCTGAAACTATATTACTATTACCTCTTTCTGCAATGTGTTTTATTTTTACATTCTAGCCTATCACCCTGGTACTCTTGATACGCCTCATCCAAATACTAATCCTATTCAACACTGCTTAGCATCTTACCTCAGACTACATCTGCCAGGTGCTGCAACCAATCAAGACCTTTATTATTTAATTGCCTACAGCTAATTAAATTTCTGCTGTAGCTACAGATGAATGAAAGTTAAATGCTTTCATGTAAATAAATTTAATCTTATGAAACTTAATAAGACTGTAGGGCTTAAACCCATCTTAGTGGTTTGTGGAGTAAGAATGTATAATTGTAATGAATTGGTGGATTTTTTTTTTGTGGGCTTTGACCTGTATTTTATTTAGGTTCATTTTTTCCCTATATCCTTATTTCTAAAATATAGAGTTTCTTGTCTAATAACTAAATCCCCAAGGGTTCTTTCAACTCAAAATATAACTGGACTAATTTATTTGATTTAGAGCAGGGTAGCCAAACACTCAAGTTCTCAAAGTATTTAATGGGCTTTTCTGACAGGCTGAGATGCTACAAAATGCAAACACTCCAAATAAATAACTAGGCAAATCCGAGCCTCTCTAATTATTAAGTCTCTGAAATGTGATTTGGAAGATAAGACACAGAGACAAAATATTTACACTGGGGAGGAAGAAGGGGGAAATAAGGATTAAAGAACATGTAGGTAAATCACCCAGAAAACATTCTGCGAGCTAAGGGGACAAACTGAACTTATCTAATCAAAAAGAAAATTAAAGATTTTCTTTATATATGTCAGAGGAGAGTTGCAGGATACCTCTTTAGATTGCTTTGCTCCAGATTGCCAAATATTTATTGCTTTCCTCCAGATTTCTATGAGTGCCTACAATTCTCTTCCCAGGTCTGGGATTACTAGTTACAACCCTGCTAGTCTGTTCATTTCTAAATAATTACCATCAGGTTTACAGGATTTATTTCAGTTTGGTTTGGGATTTGTGTGTGTGTGTGTCTGTGTGTGTGTGTCTGTGTGTCTGTGTCTGTGTGTGTGTGTGTTAGAACCTGTAGAGTCCCCAGTCAGAACTGGTAAAAAAAAGAAATACATTTGCAGAATATTGAGGGATCGCCCCAAGCTTTCATTTTTGTAACAGTTTAATTTATAGAAGGGTCATTTTGCTGTGGGAACTCAGAAACCCATTCCAATCTTCCAAAATTGTTCAGAGATTTACCAGTAAATTATATCCAGGTCTATCTTCTCTGCATATCTTTTTTTAGCAAATATATACTGAGAACCCTAGCCACTGCCTATTTTGTTTTCCCTCACCCCACTGGAAGTACAGTAGACACTCTGTGTTCATGACAGCAACTTTCAATAGAAGCTTAGAGAGATATCTTTTTTGGAAAAAAAAATCAAGAACCATACTATGTTAAATGTATGTGTATGGCCCGGGAAAGTAAGTAAACAGGAGAAAATGGAAAAGCCAGAGCAAAAATAAATCGGATATCATTATGTAACATGCTCCATAAATAATCTGTTTAAAAATTAAATATCTGGGATTTTAGGCAAGTCACTTTCTCTCTCAGTTGTGACTGGACATGTGTGCAAAATTATATGCATCATGCACCTATGTGCAAGGCAGAAACGGGAATGACACTTTTTATTTTTAATGATGGATTGAAAGTCAGTAATCCTTTGAGATTTGCCCTTCTCTGAATTGTATAATGCAATCCACTTCTAAGAAAATGTACAAAAAATGTGTCTATACATGAAAATAATTTAACATATATTATTATGGCATGTATATTGTATAAAATTGCAAATAAAAATGCATATCTTTGGAAAATATATATACAAATTATATTGTAACTATCTTTTTAAATAAACAAATAAATCTCTAACATGTGAGTAGAGTTGAATTAAACTTATAAATGAAAAATTAATACAAGATGAGGAAATCAGAATAGTATATCCACCCTAACATAAATACATCTTCATTACTGCTCTAAGTAATAATAATAACTTATTAAACTTGTATGCTACCTGACATTTCTTACCCATACAGAAATTATATAATAGATTATTTTTGTTATGCAATTTTTAAAAAAATATTTGCCAGTAATTAATTCCTGTACACTTCAGGGTCAAAGTTGTCTGTTTTATTTCTCTTAGAGATGATGAAACATAGATTAAAAGAGCTTAACAATTTAGAGAAGTGTGGGGGAATATAATCTTGTGACAATTAGAGCCCTTAAGTGCCCTACTGACAGCTGTGGTGAAAACAGCAGTAAAATTAAACTTTGATGAAATTAGAAAAGTTCCTGTCTTTTTTATCCCTACTCAAATAAACTTATATGCTTTGTAGCACTAGCCTATTCATTAGGGAAATTTATCTTTCTGGTGACACAGACATAAAACATAGCTTTAAATATTTATATACTATCCTTTCGGTTTGCATTTTTGAGTGGCACAGAATTTGAAATTCTTACATATGAAAGTAATTGATGCTAAATCATCAATTGTTCATGAAAAGCAAACTCCCTTTAACTGATAAATTAAAGTTCAAGTGGTATGAGATTCAGATGCCCAACAGATAGATTGTTGGGGCCAGATAAGGCTATTTAGGAAGAGAATGCTGCATCCTGGGTGTTATGTTCTCTGTTCGATGCGGCATTGAAGAGGCAGCAGGTGAAAAACTACTTTCTTTATTAAAGGTCAAAACAGAAACTAACAAGCGCATGCTCCACCCATACTTATAGACTCTGCCTAAAGGTGGCAGCCAATAGGAGCACAGTATTCTCCCGCTTAAATGCATAGCAAGTAGTCTGCAGACAGAAAGTCTGACCTGCTGGCCACGTGGCCTCTAACCGTTATTATACAGTTTTAAACAACTCAATTCTCAGATTTAACTCAATACATTACACTGGGAGCCACAGGTGAGAAGATTCCCTCCCAATTGGAGAATAAATTTCTAGTACAACAGAAAACGAAAGAAGGACCTTAGAAGGAAATCTTGATATCAAAAGACAGCCAATATTAAGCCCTCTATTGACTGGGACAAGCAGAGCTCTAAGTTGCATTACTACTTGTTCTGCTTATGCAGTTCTATGATGGAAAAATATAGCAGTTTGCCAAACAGTAAGGAAGGTTTGGTACTTAGAGGAATTTGAACCCAGATAATCTCTGCCTATCTCCAGCCCTAGTCTCTCCCATCCCAGGCTGGCTCAGCATCAGATGGAAGCAAGTGGAAATCATTTTGCTTTTGCTTTGAGATATTCATTGCTAGCACTGGAATGGAGCACACAATCATGTCTTCCTAGGAAGAATGAGTTATGATCAAAATACCATTTTAGAGAAGAGACAAGATATATATATATCTGCCTCTTGAAGTCTTTTTGTCTCAAACACCAAAGCAGCTGTCTCAAGAATATACCGTAAGATATATATTTTTCTTTAAACATTAAATTGTGATTGTTTGCTTTTTCCCATTTCTAGGACCACTGTGTGTCCTGGTACAAAGAAGACATCTTCAAATGCCAATGATCAGTCCCAAAGAATTTGTATTGCATGCCAGTGAAGAATAACTGATCTGGTTTCTGTGCTTTCTTTGGTTTTCATCCTGGATGACTTAAGGTCATCAAAGAACAAATGTTCCTTCTCTTTTTTCCCCAAACAAGGAAAGGTTCAAAGGAAATCAGCATGCTGGCCGAGGAATTCTGGGAGTTGAAGTCCACAAGTCATAAAATCGTCAAAGCTGGGGACTCCTGCTATATAGCACTTCTTATGTAGAAGTTAGAATTTCAAGATACTAAACCCAAGGTCTCCTGGAAAAAAAGAAATAAAATAAGCATTTACTATCAGTAAAATGTGGTAACATGGAATCCTTGGTACTCTCTGAGTTTGGTTATTTTCCTGCAGACATTTAATTACCCTACTCAGTAACATCTTCAGTAGTTGGGTAATGAAACATCTGCAAAAACACAACCAAGTATTCTGAGCACCAAGGACCCCACAGTTTAACTTGGACCTGGAATACTGCAGCCAATTTTGGTCACCATGTCATAAAAAAGATGTTGAGAGTTTGGAAAAAATTCAGAGAAGAGCAACTAAGATGATCAAAAGCCTGGAGACTAAAACATACAAAGAACAGCTGCAGGACTTGGGTTTGGCTAGTCTAAAGAAAAGAAGAAATAGGGGAGATATGATAGCAATGTTCCAGTATTTGAAGGGCTGCCACAAAGAAGAGGGGGTCACGTTATTCTCCAAAGCACCAGAGGGCAGGACAAGAAACAATGGTTGGAAACTGACCAAAGACAGAAGCAACCTGGAATTAAGGAGAAACTTCCTGACAGTGAGGACAATCAACCAGTGGAACAGCTTGCCTCCAGAAATTGTGGGCGCTCCATCACTGGAGATTTTTAAGAAGAGGCTAGACCACGGGTCGGCAACCCGCGGCTCCGGAGCCGCATGCGGCTCTTTGAGGCCTTACCTGCGGCTCCGGAGCCTCCTCCGCCATTTTGGCGAGCGCATGCGCGCATGCGCGGGCGGGTGCGGGGGGTGCGCGTGCGGGGGTGCGCGTGCGGGAACGGGCGCGCAGGCGCATGCGCGAACGGGCGTGCAGGCGCGAACGGCGCGCGCAGGCGCGAACGGCGCGCACGCATGCGCGAACGCGCGGCTCCCAGGGTTTTTTTTTTTTAGGCCAAACGGGTCCATGCGGCTCATCCGACGTTTCGGATGGCCGACCCATGGGCTAGACAGTCACTTGTCTGAGATGGTATATAGGTTCTCCTGCTTGAGCAGGGGGCTGGACTAGAAGGTCTCCAAGGTCCCTTCCAGCTCTACTCTACTCTACTCTACTCTACTCTACTCTACTCTACTCTACTCTACTCTATTCTATTCTATTCTATTCTATTCTATTCTATTCTATTCTATTCTATTCTATTCTATTCTATTCTATTCTATTCTATTCTATTCTATTCTATTCTAATACTCTCTTCTATTAGTTTAATAACAGCTGAAGGCTTTAGGACCAGCCTACAAAATCCACATTCTTGGGATGAGTTGCTGAGTGAAAAGTTGAAATATAATCTAAGTAAATCCTTTCAGCTTCCCAGTTCATACTGAATTAGACCAATATGGTCACTTGTTTAACCAAAATGACAGGCATATGCAGAGGGATAGTCAGAAAGGGATTTATAGCCCATATTCTGCTTATATGAAATATGTAGTATGACACCTGATGAATATGACACGAAACAAGTTATGAAAGGTTCATTAATTTCAAGTGCACCTTTGAAAGCCACCCACGAAATCTATACAGTAGTTCTCTACATGTGTGTATTCAGCCAAATGTAAGAGTGACAATTGACATGTGGGTCCCATGCAAAAGATTCCCATTGTAAAATATAGAAATGCCATTGAGAAAAAAAGAAACAATACTAGCAAAGTTCAGTGATTAAAGTTTCTTTAACAACTTTGAATGTTTAACTAAAAGAAGTAAGAGTTCAAAAAAAGTCTTAAAAGAGGAATTTGGAAACTGCTTCTGAATTTTGTGCTTGAGATAGAAAAAAAAATGAAAGTTTGACTTTGGGTTTTGCTGATTAGATAAATTTGTTGTTATAGAAATGGTGAGTATATATTAAATATGTAAAAGTAAAAAGCTGTGGCTGTAATATTATTTTATTCTACTGCATTGAAAAATAAAAGTCAATGCTTTTTTCTTCTTTTTTCCCTCCTCTATCCTATTCTTTTCTCTCTGCTCTTTTCCCCTTCCCAGTTTCCCTCTTTTTTCAGTTTTATTTGTATTTTATATTCTGATAAGTTTAATAAAAAAAAATTCATGAAAATTTAGTAGCGAACAAAGAAAAAGGAACACATTTAGGAGAAAGTTAGATTCTTCTTTCATATAAAAGAGAAGTGCGAACAAATGAAGAATGCCTTAGGCTGCCATCCCCTGGTGACTCCAGGGAATGACCCACAATTAATTATTTCTCTTGCAGGACAACTTTACAAGTACCTCCTCCATCTCCTAGTTTGAATATTTCCACTTCTTTTCACATGGGAGTCTAAAAGTACCGGTTCCTCTCCTAGAGAAGCATTCTAACTGCTTTGAAATATTGATGCAGTGGATTTTTCCATTTGTAAAAATCAATGTACCTTTGTAACATATAATGTGTGTTAAGGAGCCCCACCAAACTTTTGAAAAAGACAGAAATACCAGAAAGAGATAATATCACATGGCTGAAACAATTCCCCTTTAAGGCAAAAAACATAATGATTGAAATTGTTTTGCTTAGGAAGAAGAGGCAAATAAGGAGGTGCATAGCAACAAGAGGAAACAACATGTTATTTGTCATTATAATAATTGTAGAAATTGTAATCATGCATGCAAAATTCAGAATAACTCAAATAGGTTTGTCTTTCTATAAATACCTAATCTGGGCATGAAAATTCACTGTAACCAATAAACTAATTTATATGGCTTTAAAAGAATTTTTGTAACCAGAGAGAGCATTTACTAATGGTGATAATATAATAAATATTATATATACTAATGATATCATTAGGTGTCATTTATTAGAATATTTGGTATATTTCATTTGATAAAGATAAAGATAAAGATAAATAACCTTTATTGTCATTTTTATATTGTGGGCACAATGGCACACATAAAAAATGAAATTTAGTTGCCCGCTCTCAAAGTGAAACATATACATGACACACACCTAAACATACTATGTACAACATATATATAGACCCTCATCCCTACATATACATAGCAAATAAATATTAAATACTGTCCATCTTGAATATATAATGCAAGGAGGAAGTTTGAGAGTTCGCAAGGTTAATGCTGTATGGAATGAAACTATGGCTGAATCTGGATGTTCTGCTACGGATAACACGAAGCCTCCTCCCAGAAGGTAACAGGGAAAACAGGTTGTGGAGAGGATGTGTAGTGTCCCAGAAAATCTTGCGGGCCCTGCTCAAGCAACGCTTCTGTGCTATGTCCTGGATGGTAGGGAGGGAACTGCCAATGATCTTTTCGGCCATCCTCACCACTCTCTGCACTGCCTTCCTGTCTGAAGCAGTGATGCCTCCAAACCAGACTGTGATGCTGTATGACAGGATGCTCTCGATCGTCCCCCTGTAGAAAGTGGTCAGGACAGGGGAAGGAAGATGTGCTTTTCTCATGCGGCGCAGAAAATGCAGGCGCTGCTGTGCCCGCTTCACCAGTTTCTCACTGTTTAGCGACCAAGTCAGCCTACTCGTTAGCTGCACACCCAGGAATTTGATGCTGGTAACCATCTCCACAGGTGAATCATTAATGCACAGAGAAGTGTGGCTGTGCCTGCCTTTTCTGAAATCAACAATGATCTCTTTGGTTTTTCTTGTATTTAAAACTAGGCTGTATTCCTTACACCAGTTCACCAACCCCTCAACCTCCTTGCAGTAAGCTTCCAGCTTCCAATAGTTATATTTAGTACTATATGCATTGCATTGCTTTGAACATAGAAAGATTTTTATATGGTTTGCCTAATAAACACATTTTGGCTAGAATCCTAGCCAAATACTGGGCTCCCATGTATCAATTAAAATGAATGACACATATGATGGGACAGATTTTCGTTAGAACAAAGTATGGTTACTATTATGTGTTCCACATATAACTTGGAGGGAGCAAGCTGATTGGTTTAGACTTAATCTTTAAACTTTATGAACTAGCTGAAAGAGAAAGAGGGAGGGCGAGAAAGGGCGAAAGGGTGAGGGAGAAGGAGAGGGAGAGGGAGAGAGTTCATATCTTAAAAGGCTGGCTGATCTGTTGGAATGTCCACATAACGTATATTGTGGGTAATGAGAATGAAGTAAAATAGAAAGAAGGAAGTCCAAATATTAACTGGAGAGTTCAGCCACCTCTAGATGAATTTAATTTGTCAATGTCAAATTACACCAAACATTTAGGACCAAAGAAAAATGTCCTTTATACATAGATGTGCACACTGACAATTCTGAAAACATAAGAGCAATGAATTCACAATGTATTTCTTGCTAGCAACAAAGCCTGCAAACTAAGTAGTGACCAGAGATAAAGAACCATTATAATGTTTATATCAACCAGTGTTTCTCAACCTACGGTCCGTGGATCCCTGGGGGCCCGCAATGTCATCACAGGGGCTCCGCAAAGGCTTGAGGAAATGTTATGATTTAAATCTTGAGTTAAGTCTTTGGCCACAAAAGGTATTTGAAGGGGCTCCATGGTGAAGAAAAGGTTGAGAATCACTGATATCAACAGTGCATGACTGTAATGTTAGATGGTGCAAGGGAAAACAGATGGTAGCAGCAGTTACCACCAAACAATTTCACCAAGGCAAGAAGGAGAGGCCAGGGCATATAGACCCAGAGGATTATGGGAGAAGAGGGCTGAGGTCTTCATCCTTTCACTCTATGGGCTCAATATCACAGAGTCAGCACCCTTGCTGTAATGTATCTTGAATACTATTATGCATAATAATAGTAGTAATCTAGAATTAATTGGGTGGAATGCTTGAAGATAATGAACCGAACTGGCATTTAAATCTGAAGTACAGGTTTCTAAAGAGAATGAATGAATGAAGGGTTGTGCAAAGCATTTTGAAAAGGTGTTTCTCAAAGCATACGGTATTGGCATGATGAAAGATGTCTTCTTGAACACGTTAAAGAAGCCATTGTCCTCTGGAAAGTTTAGGAATTGGTTCTGAAGACTTTCCCCAATGGTCTGTGCATGAGCATAGATGCAGAGGCAATAGCAAAGCAGTTGCAACAGCATGTATGTATGAGGTTTGGGGACAATCTAACATCTGCAAAAGCCTTCCAAAGATGTGGTTGCTTCAAACCATTGAGGAGGGGCTCTGTGATCTGTTCCATGAATTAGAATATTAAGACATACCATAAGGATCAACATACGGTTGGAGTTTCCCCATGATATAAAGATTAAAGAGACATGATGACTGAACTAGCAATTAAGTTGTAGTGGTGCAGTGGTTAGAATGCAGTATACCAGCCTAACTCTGCCCACAGCCTGGAGTTTGATCCTGAATGAAGCTCCAGGTTGACTCCATCCTTAAAAGGTCGGTAAAATGAGCACTCAGATTGTTGGCAGCAATATGCTGGCATTTGTAAACTCCTCGGAGAGTGCTGTAAAGCATTATGGAGCAGTATATAAGTCTAAGTGCTATTGCTAACTAGCAGCTAAGTCATTTTCCTACTTAAGAACACAGCTAAAGGGTTTTGACGTCAGGATGATCTGCTCCTGCTAACTGTTCTTTTAACCTGGTTATTTATTTCAGTTCTATATACTAATGTGCCTTAGATAGATACTACAGATACTTTCTTCCAGATGCTTTCTTTTCTCAGCAGTGACTTTAATGCAACTTGAACTTGGCCTGGAGTTTTTATGTTACTGTCTCATGGAGTGACCCGACCCTAGTATCATTTATATTGGTATAATAATAGATAACAGCCACAGAACTCAGTAAACCTGGTGTAAAGAAGATTAGAATCAAGCACTAAATATCTTGACATTCCCAGTTTACAACCATGCAAACACAGACATCTTTGAGAACCTGAAAGGTTCAGCAAGATCAATGTTGCTGTCTTCAAAAAATATTTTAGATATTAAACGCTTCTATTTATATTGCCTCATCATTGCTCTTTAGGGTGCCATAACTTTTTTTGCTTATATATTGCTTTAATGAAAGTTTGTGGTGGGCCACATTTTATGTTTTAGGGAAAACAATATTTACTGCTTAACATTTATCAAATATTCCAATAGCTGGTATTGTTCTTAATGATCATAACATATCCTATTATACAGATGCCAACAATTCTAGACCTTCCCTTCCATTTTAATTTATATCTTCTCAAAAAAATTCAGTTCTTTTTTTAAAAAATGTCCTGTACTTTCTGAGAATACTATGGCAATGACTCCAACTGAACTATGAAAACCTAATCATCATTTATTTTCTCTCTCACTACTTACTGACTCGTGTCAGTAACATATGTGAAATTAGCATCTAAAAACTCGTGTGCTTTAATTGGGATCAAGTCATATGAAACTACTGATTTGAATAGGCTGACTCATACATGCAAGCCATTATAATGTTATTAAACAATACTGTCTACCATGTCTAGGATTTAATGTGCATTACTGTTAATACCGAATTACAACTACAGTTCTACTACTGAACTGTCAATGGCAAATCCAGAAATGAACACAAAGGGCAGAGACATATTCAGAGGCAGAAGCGAAAGACTTTAAGATATGTTTTGAAATGTTAAAGTTTATTGGGAAACATGATTCTCCTGAAGCACCAACCCTCAACATAAGCAGAAAGGACTTTCATATTTTAGCCATTAAAGTTTTAGACAAATATTCCAAGCAAAGATTGCTCTCCCACTGATAATTTACAGGTAATGCCAGCCAATGGAATGAGGAAAGAGCATGGCATAGCATTCTTAGAGAAATCCATCAAAGGGGGTATTTTTATATTTTTGACTCATGCCAATTCATTATTTAATCATGCAATAAGAGAAACTCCTATGCAGTCTTTGGCCTCCTCTTTTTCACCAAATGTAGTTTGTTAATTTATTTACATTTTCACACAACAATAGCAATAGCACTTACACTTATATACCGCTTCGTAGTGCTTTACAGAACTCTCTGAGTGGTTTACAGAGTCAGCCTATGGCCCCCAACAAT
Organism: Azemiops feae; assembly: GCA_023970755.1. Lineage (NCBI taxonomy): Eukaryota > Metazoa > Chordata > Lepidosauria > Squamata > Viperidae > Azemiops > Azemiops feae. The sequence goes on along the minus strand of JALGBA010003980.1, from coordinate 915,285 downwards.
TTGGGTCCTCATTTTACCGATCAGGGAAGGATGGGAGGCTGAGTCAACCGTGAGCCGGTCAGGATTGAACTCCTGGCTGTAGGCAGAGTTTGCCTGCAATACTGCATTCTAACCACTGCACCACCAGGGCTAGAGCATGCTATGACTGAATAAATATTTGGGCTCCATACCAATACTGAAGGACATCCATAATTGCCTTGTGTCATGCCTCGGCACACTATTTCCCATCTCCCTAAGAAAGATAAGTACTCTGTTGTTTACTATGGAAAGCCTACAGTATTTCCCTCAGGAGACTTTTTTTTAAATTCAATCCAGCTATTGATGTCCAAGCAAATTTGTAATGAAATACATTTAAAACTATTTCAACCTCATCTTTCTGATCAATATTTTACTGGAAGGATTTCTATCAGCTGGATTTCTGTTTTTCATTTTAGCTGCAATATCTTAAGTATAACTTTAACTCTTGATATATGTTTTATTCTTAGCTGCCATGAATACTATTTTATTGAAGAGGTGGGATAAACTATAATAAATAAAATAAATACAGATGCTCAAAATCATGGAATGGATTTGTTCAGATCCTTGCAGATATTCTACTATATATCCAGAAATTCTGCACATATGGATGCTGATTAAACCAGGATTTACTTTCACATCAATAACAAAAACAGTCACCCATAGGAAACTAATGCTTGCTATAATGGTCCCCAAAAAGTATATGTTTCTTTTAGTCAATAGGGTTGAGCTGTCATTAGGCACCTCAGGCAGCTGATTGGAGATGCCATGAAAAGGCATCTCAAACTAGTTGTCTGATTGGCTAGGTGATTTTGGGCCAGTCATTCACTCTCAACATAACCCATTTCACAGAGTTATTGTTGTGGGGAAAATAGGAGGAAGGTGTATTGGATATGCTTGCTGCCTTGCATTATTGATAAAAATAATAAAGGCAAGACAAATCTAAAAATAAAAATAAAAATAAAAATGCAACAAAGTGGTTAATTTAATGTATTTAGCTTGGGTTGGGTCAAGTTGGGTTGGGTTTGGGGGGAGAGTTGTAGCAATGAAGGAAAGAGATTTTTGTGTGAAATTCTGTCCTATCTATCTTCCCAAGGATTTGAGAGGAATAATATGATTTAATCGAGGATGTTACCTAGCCAATTTGATCCAGTTCTTCCAAGCCGTTTGTTAAATCTCCCTTTTCCTCTGAGGAAGAAACAGAAGTCCAGCAAGCTGAGAAAGAGTGTCAAGCACATGATTCCCAGCATATCCCATGCTGGCAGAGACACATATAAACCAACAGCAGAGGCTAGGCCAGTTCCCTGTTAGGCAAGTCAAGGATGAGAATGCAGCAGGCCAGCCAAACTGGAGGGGGAAGATCCAGGAGAGGTCAAGTAGGCCACCTGGGTCAAATCAGGCGAGCAAGAGATAACGCAACATGATGACTGGGGTGCAAGCGCAGCATGGTGGTTAAGGAATCAGGTGGGACACAAGAAAGAATTTGCATTCTAGAGTTTTGAGTTTGAGTTCTGTATCCCCCAGAATTGAGGTGGACCGTTTGTAGCAGAAATCCCATTCCCCATGGCCAGGGGTAGGCAACCTTGGTTCTTTTATGACTCGTGGACTTCAACTCCCAGAATTCCTGAGCCAGCCATGCTGGCTCAGGAATTCTGGAAGTTGAAGTCCACGAGTCATAAAAGAACCAAGGTTGCCTATCCCTGTCCATGGCTAAAGAAAGAAAAGGTAACTTTCTTGCCAATTCCATCCACCCACCTACTTCCATCTGCCTCTCAGCACAGCAGGATACAACTTGTCTTATTAATGTTTTTTTTTTTCAAATCCTGCAACTGTGGGACCAGATTTTTCCTTTCATATCTGGCCATTGTTTGTTTCCAAAGTCCAGGTCACAGCTCTGAACCAGTGGTTGAAAAATAGGCAAAGGCTCTCCAAAGCCAGGACCTGTCATCCCAAACCCATATTTTGCTCTCTATTTATAAGCAGCAGAAGGAAGGATAGAGCTAGGGAGAGGGAAAAGGAAAGGGAAGGGGGTAAGATTAGAAAATTGGATTTTGCCTAATTTTGTGTAGAATACACTTGTCAGATGTTTAGGAATATTATGTGTAGAATAATGAAATTGTCAGTCTAATGTTGTGGTCATTTTGCTTTGAATAGCCATTCAAGCCAGTCCCTTGTTTTGAGACACAGGTTTACATTCTATCTTCTCAGTTGCTTTCCACTTCAGTGAACTGATTCCATAATCCAGAATTCTCTCTAAAGCAATTTACTATTCCTGCCTTGTTTCAGAGCATGTATGGTGATTCCTTACTGTTGTATTCCTTCCACAAAAATAACTTTATTTGAAAGCATTATCATGTTATTCTGATCTATGGGATAATAAAAAACATTCTTTGATGTAATTTCACTTTGAAATGTATCAAATGTTCAGAACTGTCTTCAGATCTATTTGCATTTTTGCCTATGAAATTCAATTCTCCTTCCCCAGTTCTGTTTTCTGAAGAGGAAGGGATGACATGCAACATGAAATAACATCATGCTAGTTTTCTTCATGTTGCCCCAGTGTTGATTCATGGAACAGCATACTTTGGAATATTATGGGCAAAAAATACATTTTTCTTGCTACAAGAAAAGCAGATTTCTTTTTAAATAGAATCTCCTATCATATGACCTGTGCAAATGGTTGAGTTCAACTTTCTTTCTTTCTTTCTTTCTTTCTTTCTTTCTTTCTTTCTTTCTTTCTTTCTTTCTTTCTTTCTTTCTTTCTTTCTTTCTTTCTTTCTTTCCTGGTTTAAAATATCAAAGCTATGCCAGTTGTCTATAGAGGTTTTCAGCCCTTGTCTAAGGCCCCTGCAGAAGGAACAAGTGCCCTGGTCACTTCTGTTGAAGACTGGTAGAGAGACTTAAAGGCATCTTTCAGCAACACTATCAGATTTACTGCACTGTAAATATTTTCATGGGCTGCCACCTTGATTTTATTAAAGGTGTTGGGCTTCACTATTAAACAGCTGTTCCAAAACTCCAATAGAGTCTTTACATTTTTTTCTGGAATTTATAGAAGCCACTCATTTTCAAACAACAGTAGCCTCTTTGTCATAGTTATTTTGGGGCATTTTTGCAATTTAATCAACTTCATCAATATTAATCTTTTACTAGGTATTCTGCCTTGAAATTTCCACTGGTGACATAGCTGTGAAGTATGACCTTAAATCTGCTTACCGAGAAGTAAATCAGTGCCAATTAATTAAGTGGAAAATTCAAATATGTGTGCATAGGATTACAGCTACATTATTTTGAGTTAATTAAATTTTCCTGTGCTAAAACGCACGTATACCTATAAAAATATTTAAGATCATATGTTTGTACATTTATTTTAACAAGATACAAAAATACATATATTTTTTTAAAAAATACTTAGGTATCTTACTCCAGAGCATTATTTATGAATTTGAAGGGTGATCTGTAATTTATGCTATCTTAATTTTCTCTAAGATCAAATATTTTGGCAAAATATTTCTCAACTCTTTTTTTTAACATTACTGCTATACTGCTGAGTTAAAAGGCTTTAAGCAAAAATAATATGTATACCCATGTGAAGATCTCTGAGCCTGCTGTTTATACAGCAAGGGTAAAGCAAGTATATGCTTAGAGGCTCCACATGCAAGCCAGAAGATCTGTGTGTGGTCTGGATGAAATTCTTTTTTCTTTTCTTTTTTCTTTTAATCATCCTGTTTGGGAACAAATTCAGGAACTGTTTCTGTTGGCAGATTCCTCCTGTTGTGAATATGCTACTATCGTTCTCCAGGTCTCTGTAGTGATCTGCTGTGTTAACAGTGTGAGCCTGGGGGCTGATAAACTATCAAGCTCCATCAGGTCAGATGTTGGTAATGAGATGAAGAATAAAAGATTACCTCATAAGAAAGAAAAGAAAGAGTGGAGACCATGCCATCCATTTCACCATAAATGTCCAAGAGGGCCTTATCTCAGCTCTGAAAAGATTATGAGAAAGAAATCACCATAGTCTAGGGAAACCAAGTGGATCTAAAGATTAACAACAACAAATCATGAACCGTAGAATAGTCCTGCCAAATCAGATCAAAGCCTTATATAATCCGGCATTCTGCTCTCTTCAGTATCCAACAGCTGCCTGAAAGAATCCCATAAACAGGACATAAAAGCTGTTGCACCATATTGTCTGGGATTCCTAGGAAAGTACATTCAAACAGGTTGGTCCCATCACGAGTCAGGGAATGTTTTCTTTATGAATATCGGTATCAGTTCCTAACAGTATCAGTTCTTCTTTTTAGAACATTCACTCTGTTTCCTGGAAAGGGTACATTATAATCATCTCATTAAGGATCTTCGAATCACTGCTGGAATGCTAGGAGGCTTCATGAAAACGCTTAATAACATGATAGTGGCAAATTTCTCCAGGCCTCCAAAATGCAATGTGAAATACACATCAAACAGAGATAGTTTCAAGGTGATTCCATGGGTAGAATGCTGTATGCAAATATGTTCAGTATTCTCCTCTTAGTCTCCTTTTTATCTTGCAGTATTTAACACAAATTCTTCTTTTATACCTGTTTCTCAAACTCCTATATCTCTGCATTTGATTTTTCTTCTTTTTTCTGATGCAAAATACTCTTTAGAATTTGACAAGACACCTTTACTTCTGCCTTTCTGATTCTTTCTGTACTGGACCTAAACTACTGTACATAATCTTGCAGTTAGATATTGTTTGCCCTCAAATCTTGTTTGGACAACTATACTGATGAGTTACTGGCTTCTTTCATCTTTGTCTCTTCCTTCTACTTTAGATTGCCAAGAATAGAAGCCTAGAATTTCAGTACTTCTAGGATCTTTGCACTAGTGGACAATCAATATAGAGAGAGATCTATTTTGGTCTAATGATTAAGACACCAAGTTAGAAACCAGGTGACCAAGAGTTCAAATCTCACCTTAGGCATGAAAGCCAGCTGGGTGACTTTGGGCCAGTTACTCTCTCTCAGCTCAACTCACAGGGTTATAACTCACTGCCTTGAGTTAGTTATTAAAAAAATTAAGCCACTATATAAATAAAATAAAATAAATAAATATTGCAACCCTATCTCTGCTCAGAAGAGTTCAGTGAGGCTTATTATCAGTTGGGTGTGTAAGATTACGTGGTGGAAGATAGTCTGGATTTCCAAGAGAGAGAAGATGCATTCCACAGGGCAAAGAGGCAGCAAAGCTTGGATAGACTGATTGGGAAAAAGAGAGTTAAAAAGGCTCCTCCCTAGCAATTCCCAGAGTATATCTACAGTCGTGCAAATAGTTGCTTTAGTTTTGGCAAGATTACTGTTTATAGGTGACAAACAGTAAAGGAAACTGCTGAGAAACAATTCCAAGTATCCTTCTTGGTTCTTGGGGCCTGACAAATTGCACCATAAATGTTAGAGAAAATAGGAGCAATAATTTTTTTATTGTATATTTACAACCAGTTTTCTTCTGTGCATATGTTGGCCTTGTGAATAGAATAGAATAGAATAGAATAGAATAGAATAGAATAGAATAGAATAGAATAGAATAGAATAGAATATCACAGTTGGAAGGGACCTTGGAGGTCTTCTAGTCCAACCCCCTGCTTAAGTGGTCCAGACAAAAAGCACAATCAGAAGTTCTTGTTCTATCTTTATTAGATTACATCAACAGAATCTTGTAAGGCTGAAAGATTCTGAAAGAATCTTTTGAAATGCTTCCTACACCCCCATCCTCTCTCCTGTGTGTTGAGACTTTTTTTTATATGCTGGTTGTCCAGTCTGTGGCTGGCTGTCCCTTCTCTCTCCCAAGATCATTCTTACATACCATTATACCATATTTAGTTCAGGAGCTGGTATCCAAGTTACGTCCTTCTTGTGTTCTTAGTATGCATAAAATTTTAGCCACAGTGAAGACCATATGAGGCATTTTCCTCTTACAAAGATAGAACTGAAAAACAGAGATGCCTTAAGTTACCCAAAAAGCTGATATCTGAGCTTAGATTGGATCTCAACTACTAACTTGAAATACCAAGCTTTTTTTTTAATCTGATGAGCCAGTCTGCCTTCACATTGTAAAAACAAAGACAAAATAGCACTTATTAAAAGAGCATCTAAGATTTTCATCCTAATTTTCTCATAGGAAAAGTTCAGTTTGTTCACTGAATGATTAGATAATTTGACATCCTGAATGGCTCTGCTTTAAAAGGATAAAATGCACTACATGTCAATCAGCTCCAACATAATAATTACAGAGTTGTAAAAGTAAGAAAGTACTTATAATTATGGAACAAAGTTTCTGTATCTTACATCAATGCATCTGAAATCTTATGCACATTTCTTTGGAAATAACACAAGGATATTATGTCTGCATTTTTTTAAAAAAAATGTTTTTTATGCAACACACAATATTTGAGAGAAGAACCAATAAATCAAGGTTCAGAAAATTCTATTCACTTCCTAGATCATGATGCTGATCTAAATTGTTGACCTTTTTCACACAACTTTGAGATGACTAATTTTTTTATATTAGTGTATATCTGAAAATGTATTTATTTATTATTTATTTTCACACCGTCCATCTTACCTAAGTGACTCTGGGCGGTTTACAACATCACAATAAAACCATATATATATATATATATAGCGAGAGAGAGAGAGAGAGAGAGAGCATTCCAATGATGTTCTGTTTCACTTTTTTTTAACTATTAAGATATATGTAGCCTAATGATATGACTATATTATGATTATGGCTATACAAATTGAATAAATAAATACATTTCCTTATTTAGCTTTTTATTGTTTTATCTTTACCTTACATAACTTAATTCCTTTCCTTGAATACATTGTATACCTCCAAGAGTCACGAGATTCTGATGTGACATAAATTCAACAAGTAAATAAACTGTTAACTTTATAAAAGACTAAGGATTCCCAAATATAAAAATGTAATTATTTCCAGCCCTGAAGAACTCGGCAAAGCAAGGTCATGTCTGTGTAGATTATACGCAAAGCATTCAAAAATTTCAGGAGCCATCAATGATGTCTCTACAGTCTGAGTTTAATTCAAAAGCAATTAAAGACCCTCAGAAAGAAAATTGCTAACTATCTAATCCACCAAAAAAAGAGGGGCGACTCTAAATGCAATGGATGATAACCGATTCAAATGTAACTAATGTAAATTATTTTTTTCCTACATTTAATGGATAGTTTTTTCTTTCTGCAAAGACATCAGTTCCAATGCTATTTTAATGTTTGCCCTTTGTTAAAGAAAGAGGAAACATAAAAAGATTAAGCTAATATTCCCAAAATTTACACTTACTTCACATGTAAACTGCAGTTTGCTTACTAAATCTAAAATTATAGAATACTTAGTTTGATGCAGAAATCTCTTCTTGCATCAGGTGGTTTAAGTATAAAAATAAATATTAGGGGCTAGTTAAATATATTTTTTAAAAATTCTTTTCTTCCAGTATTTTGTGGACAGGAAAGCTAAATGATGTTTCAAAGGCTGTTTAAGCCTCTTCAGGTAAAATAAATTACACTTCTAAAAATATTAAAAGTCTTGAAAAGTAGTACTGTAAGTGAAAGAAAGCATAATACTCGGAATTCTTTAGATTTATCAGTCCCACTTAACTTTCAAAACCTCATCCATCCCAGTTTTGTCCAGCTTGTTCTACTTTGGGGAACTGACTGCATCACCCAATAATCACTTTAAGAGTCTGATAAAAGCTTATGTCTCTAAGAGTAACTAATTTGATATATTGTTTAACAGAAAATATAAAGGGCTAATAATTCTTTTTAGTAACTATTAAAAATAATATGCTGGCCTCAGAGCATGAACATTATTTTGTGTCATTTTTACCCTAATTTCTCTTCTACTATCCCTTGTTTTCTTTTATGTGATTGCCATTATCTCTTTTCTTCCATTTCAGAGCAGCTAAGTTCACATTTTTATATATAAACATAGGCTATCTAAAAAAAATAAAATAGCAAAATGAAATACTTGAAAACGCTAGCTAATTTTCTATCAAACTCTGGAAAATTGAATATTCACTCTCCAGTATTTTCCCATAGCCATTTATAGATATATAAGCATGAGGGTTATAAGCATCCATTTCGTGTTAGTTTTTTGTTGTTAAGCTCTTAGGCAAGAGAGAACAACTGTTTGACCAGTTATCATACAGCAATTTAGACAAAGGCCATTTCCAGCAGCCAGTGATTAAAAATGCTGAGCTTGTCAGCTAGAAAGCTGACAGCCCAGTTCAAGACCCAAGCATCATACGATGGGATGAGCTTCTATTACTTGCCCCAGCTCTTGCCAACCTAGCAGTTCGAAAGCATGCAAATGTGAGTAAATAAATAGGTACCACTTGGTGGGAAGTTAACAGAGTTCCGTACATCGTGGCTGTCAATGCTGCTAACATCGGATGTTTTTGCTTTGACAACAGTTGGAGATGCAACCATTTTCTTCTTATGTTTTACTCTTAGAGTTAGAGTTAGAGTTAGATGACGCTGGGGGGAGGAATGTGCATGAGAGTTTAGCTAGACACAAAATACTGGACCTAGTGTGTGAACCAAGGTTATTCAAATAAGGGATGATAAGAATTGGTGGGCTGGAGAACTGGAGGGAAAGCTTGCATTTCAAACTAATTGGAGAATGTGATTTATGACTGTTAATTGGAGGAGGGAATTGTGCTTTGATACTATGTGCTCAGGGGAGGGGAATCCAGTTTTTGGCTTCAATTATGTTAGTGCCGATGCTATGCTTCTCTAATAAAGATTCTTTAAGGTAAACAATGCCTCGAAGTTCTTTGAAGAGTTTCATCTGTCGGAACCATGACATTGGCATGTAGTCATGCTGGCCATGTGACAATGGAAGCATCTTCAGACAAAGCTAGCTCCCTCGGCTAGGAAAAGGAGATGATCACCACCCCCTAAAGTGAGTCACGACTGGACCTGGGAAACCTTTACATTTATCTTTATTTCCAGCAGTCACAAGAAGGCTCTGACACAGAATCACAAAGAATGCCACAGAACTGCTTTTGATCCTTCCTGCGAGCTTCTGGGTGGCTCACACTAATTTTAGCGAGGGAGAACATTACGCTATGACTGTGGTCGGTTGTGGAAAATCGTCACAGGACCACCACCATCCACAATTGGGGTGCCAAAAGCATGGCATGCAAACAGGCATTCATTCCCTGTCTTGATTTTAATCTACCCATAATCCCGTCCAGGAACATATGAAGAATTTGGAAACTGGTAAATTGTTCTTCTCTGCCAATAGTTATTTGGGAAGAGAGATATAATACCAGAAAGCCATGAATTCAGAAGGTCCCTGTTGTCTGTGTCTCTGTTTGTCTTTCTTTCTATAAAATGAAAGGAGAATCAAATGCACGTTCTATGGAGTGTGTTCACAGAATTCTAGCAGGGGATGAATAGCAAGTATGTACATAACTACACACACATGTATGGAGAAATTTACAAGCTATAACATCAGACATCATGAGGTTCTGCTAATAATTTTCCCTATGTTGCAGACTGGTTACATTTATGATGTGTAGATTTATTGATTTTAGTTATTTTATCCTTCCCATAATAGGAAAACACTGACTTATTCTTGTTATAAATATAATCTTTTTTATCATAGCATAAAGCATTCAGCTGGAGTTCTAGATGTTATTTTGAAGAAGGTGGTTATAAAAAAATAAGATTTAACCTTTCAAATATGTATCAAAGATCTTTTTTTGCACATCTGTTACTGCAACCAAGCTGGCTAGCCAAAGGCAACAAGTCATTGTGACAGCTTTGGCATATACAAACCATGTGGCTCTCTTTCTGTGATTTGAGGAATAGTCACTAATCCAAACTGCAAGAATAAAGGAGGATCCACAGAAGGCCCATAAGCTATTGATTAAGGGGAAGTATTTAGGATCTAGTCATTTGTTATATCCACAGGTCCAGGCTACTACAAATCTTCCCCAAAATTACATTTCATCACCAAACAAGCTACAAAGAATAGTAAAATTTTCCTTAAAAATACTGGATAGGATAAAAAAGATTGAGAATCAGTGGCCCTCCAGATGTGACTTTGCCCCTTGGCAAAGATGCTGGCAGTTGTAATTCAACACTACCTGGAGAACCACAGGATCTGCCCTTCATATAAATCAGTGACAGAATTTGGAGTGAGATGAGTTATCCTAGAATTGACCAAAAAGTATAATAGTCCAGTGTTTGAAACAATCACTTTATTTCTACATGGAATGTAACCACTGAAGCCAATGAGCTATAGTAATAAAAAAGTAAAACAATGTTATCTAATATACTGATTTTACACATTCCAATACTTCTATCATTAGCTATCTTAACTCAGTACCTCAGCAAGTGGCAACACCTAGCTGATTGTGGCTGATGTCAGAAGCTAAGCATAGTTTGCCTTGATTAGGACAGGGCAAGGGGATCACCAGGGAATTCTGGAGATAATGATTGGAGCAAGAAATGTTTTAAAAAGAAAAAAAAAAGCCTAAGCAACATGAGCAACTACATGGATGGATTCACCAGAAATCATTTTCTTTTTTAAAAATATAATTTTATCAATTATAAAATTAATTATGCTATAAGCTTAATAAATACATATTAAGAATTTTAATTATAATGGTAAAAAGTAATGGAAACTAAACTTAGAGAAAGAGATTAAAAGAAAGTATTAAAAAGTGCAGGAGAAAATAAAAAAGAAAAAGAGAATATAATAAAAAAATAGGAAAAGAAATATGTAAAGAAACGATTTTCAACCTTCATCACAAGTATAAACAAATTTAATAACTCTTTATCCACTATAAGATTAAACAGGTATCTTGTAATCCCATACCCCACCTGTTATTTATAAGCAAATCCAAAAAACATCAACTGGTATCAGCAAAAAATCTATAAAGAATTGTCAGAACACTGCAAAAATATATTATTTTTTAATTCTGATCAAATAACTTCTTTTTACTTCTAACAGTCTTAATCTTTAATTCAAATATTGTTGTGGGATTCGATCTCTCTTCAATTCTACTTTATTCCATCACACAGATTTCTTCAAGGCTTTAAAATATCTGTCTTGTGGATCCAGTAAGAAAACATTTTCCAGGTCACTCTCTTGATTTATCATTTGTATTTCCTTAATTTTTAAAACTTCAGTCAGTTTCTTTTGTATATCCAGGAAAGCGTCCTTTAGAAGTAAAGCTTTCACAGAACCATTTTCAGTTCGTCATATCACCCCTGGAATCCTCCACCAGAAGTCTGATGGATTGGACACAATTCTAGTTAAAAGAATTTGTTTAAAAACATGTTTAGTGTGCAAACCATAAGCAAGAAAAAATCCCTTTTGGCTAAAAAAAAAAGCTTCCAGAAATGTCTAACTAAATAAAAGATGGACTATACTGCACTTCTATTTAAATGAGTTTAATCATATTTTGGAAAACACTTTTAGTCATACAAAGATTTATGGAGTATTATAGGTGCTATCACAACTGCCATTGAACACTTGCCTTTTCACAAAACTTTTCCCCAAAGGGCATTATAAAATATCAATGTCCCAGAATGTCCCCTACCTACTCCTAATTGACATTCCCACTTAAAGCTGTCCAAACCTTTGATTCAGAGATTTGCACTTTAGATCTCCTGATGTTACTTGAAATTGATGAGCAAGTTGCTTACAAATGTATATGATATTTAATTCTTCCTGTTGTTTGGCGTCTTTACTGTCTGCTTATTTTTATTTTTCTGTTCTATATAATTAAATAATGGCAGCATTAAAATAAAAGTATGTAAATCTACTTATCAAATTAGGAGATAAGAATCGAATGCTTTCTTTTTCTTCAAATTAAATCAGTTTTCTGAATGAAATCACTTTGAAAAATCAAATCAAATTAACTTGGGTTTTTTTTTAATTTAATTGACAAATCAAATTTTTAAAAAGAAGCTGATTTGCACACTCATACCCCCTATTCCTCCTATTTTCCTTTGTCCTTAGGACTCAGAGAATGCTATTTTAGTTAGGAGTGACATCCTTTAGAAAATGAGTTCAGAGAATGGGTGCTTCCAGACCAGACACAAAATTCCTAACACTGCCAGTTTGTAATATTGGCCAGCCATTCTGGTTTTTCCTCTTTAATGGATGTTATTTAGAAATTTAAAAAGAGATGGCAAAAAGCTCAGGAATGTTTAATATTTCACAAATTATCCAGGACAGATTCACAACGAAAACTCATCTTAAAGTCAATGCAGGAAAATGCTATTTTACAGATGCAATATGAAGTGGTTTATTGTTATAGATGCAGTTTTCCCAGTATAGGAATGAAAGTACTGTAGAAGTTTTTAGGACTTTAATGAAAGATTTATGTTTCGTGACCTGCTCACCACCAGCCTTGGTAAAACCAATGAAAGGAATCAGCTCAGCTCCCAATGTTTGGCTTTAAGGAACTGTAACCAAGACCATGGTCCTAAATTAGAGAGATCAGTTGTCTAAATTCATATTTTTTAACTTGTCCCTATACTTCTCCAACCAGTAAATTCAGCAACACTGATAGCTTACAAGTGGGAAGATTAGATGGTAGCAATTAAATTCTTTAAAGTTTGGAAGAAATGTCAAATATTTGTCTGACAACAAACAAATAGAAATAAGCAATACACACCCAACCTTTATTTGCTAATGAGACACCGAGCTTTAATTTAAATATTTTCATGTGATATCTGACATGTGGCTGTAATGCTGAAAAATATATATTTGCAAAGAAAAATCCATATCACTCCAAAGTTTAATAATTAAAGTAACATTGTTACTTGAATCTCTATAATATTACACTGTTGACTATAGTACTAAAGTTAATTTTAAAAGATTAGCTTAAATTTTAGTGCAATCCTACTCAGGATGTGGTTAGTTTTTTGTAGCTCTTTTCCAGAACTGTTTTCTTCTATGAAATTTTATGGATTACTTTAAATTCCTATTATCACATCATTTCTATACCAAACTATCTGTAAAGATTATTACTTCCAAAAAAATACCAGTTATATGACAGGCAAACACAACAGAAACATGTACACCCACAACCACGTTCTTATGGCAATTTAAGGTATGAAGGTGTGTTCTGTAGAGATAATATTGATTTACTGTCCAATTCCTAACTAATAGTTAGGATGACTGAGATATAACAGGCAGTTTAGCAATCTTCACCTCTATATTAAGAATGTAAAATGTGACTTCAGTCCTTCAGTGATAGCCTGAGTAGAGGCAGTTTCATAAACAGAACATATTCTTCTCAGATGTAGCTTTATCACACACAGAGCAGATAAGTTACTCTGAGGAAGCTAGAAAAGGACAACTTACCAGGTTTAAATATTTTATGAACATTCTAACCATGTCCATTTCAAGTGATGAATAGTGTATCCATAAATTATACAGGGGTTTTCCCCTCTGCCCAATTCAGTAAATAAACCTTAGCATTTTGATATAGCCCTGGGGTATTCAGGGTTTTTGTTTTGTTTTGTTTTGTTTTTTTGACACTTTAGAATATATTTCTCATCTAACAATGATGCCGCTTCTGAACCAGTGAGGTAAAAAGAAAAAAAGGTAATCCTTTGTGGCATACCATAAAAGGCATGATGCATGCGGTCTGATTATGGCACACACTGAATTGAATACTTCCACATGGGTAATATTTGAGCAGATATAGCATGTGAGGCTATGACAAGACCTCAATCCTTCTGCACTTGCTAATTTTGACTAAAATTGTTTCATTGTCTCATAGCAGATTTGTCTTTAATGGTGCCAGAAGCTAATCTGATTGCAGATCCAAGTGAACAGGCACAGTGTTTACCCTCTTGGGTTGCATTTATCACTGTGCTCCTTCTTACAATATCTTTCTAGTTTGTCCAATTGTTTTTCTTTCCTAGTCTTTCATTTTGGGGAAGAGGGGAATTAGGGAAGCTTTAAAGGTGATGACCTACAATTTGTGGAACATTACGTCTAATAATGCCAATCTCCAGCTATAGCAACTTCATTATTATTTTTCTTTTATCATAACAAGTTTTATTAATTTTTGTTTGTTTTACAGCCAAGTGCTTGTAACACATCGTGGAGATAGGGCACTCCAGAGAACACAACAAAAAATACAGTCATACATATACAATTTAAACTACTACTTTAAAGGTTCCCTCTTATGGTAAACAATTCGAGCATTCCTAAAATATAAATTGTTTCTCACCTCTATCTATTATTCCAATTTCAATTTATATTTCTCAATCAAATTATATCTCTTATTATATTTCACTTACATATTATGTAAATAAACATGAATTTATATATTTTAAAACTATTTCATTAGACATAGTAGTATAATAACATCATAATAATAATAATAGGACAATAATTATTTCTATCATAAACAAGTAATATAACTATTATATCTTAATATTTCTCAACTATATTATATTTCATATATTCTATCCAATATTTTCATAGATCAATCCACGTCCCTAAAAGATTCCTCAATTGTTTCAGTTTAATCCATTTAATATCTCACTAATTACCATTCAATTCTTATAAATAAAAATATCAATAATATTTCACCAGTCTCAATCTCAATCTAACTCCTTTAATTATAAATTTTCCAATTATTCTTATTGCCATTCCAAATCATACTCAAATCCATAATTTAAATCTAGTGTTGACTCATACCAAAGTGACCTTAAAGATCTCAAAAATATTAGTTCAATCAATGTCCAGAAGCCCTTTTTACCCATCAAATAAAATTTTAACTCTTATTTTTAAATCTAATTCTAGCTTTCTTTTTGTGCCAGGTAGGTTTCCACAACAGGGCTTCTAAGTCCTCCCATCTTAGTAACTGGCTAAAGGCCTTTTCCCACCATTGAGTCCAATCATATTCTTTTTCTCTTTTATCCAGTATTGTCTGTACTGTCATGTTGTCAACATTTTTTGTGCCTCGTATTTGGAAGTCCAATCCTGTTGCTTTTAAAGTTGTAAATGTTTTAGTTGAGTTCTGCCTTTGATCATCAAAGAAATCCATCATGTAGGATGTGTCCTCTTCCTCTTCAATAAATTCAGTAGATTCAATAGATTGTAAATGTATTCCATCCATCTCATTAAGTTGTAGATCTGATTGTCTATCATAGTCAATCAAAGGTTGAGCTTCAATTTTTAATTCTGAGTCCTCCTTGAATCTAAACGATCTAATATGTTCTTTAAGTTCCAGTCTTGCTTCTAAGATTTTTTCTAATATAAGTCCATAATTAATCTGTGAGTAGGATTCCATCTTCTTCTTCTTTTTTTTTTTTTTTTAGAGAAGTTCAGCTTAAAAAATAGATTGCAGCGTTATAAAATATAAAATGCAGACAGAAATATATTTCCAAAGAAAGATAGAGGAAAAAAAAAAAACCCAATAGTCAAGACCAGCACAGAGATAAAAACTGGCAGTCAGTTGTTATATTGTAATCCAGTCTGGGCATCAGGCCAAAATCAGGAAGTGGGAGTTCAAAGAGCAAGTTACATTGTATCAGTCCGTTTCTGGGCTTCATGCCAAGTCCCAGGATGCATTGTATCCAAAATAATCTACATAAGTCCGCCCAGAGAGTAAAAAGTTTTTTAGGCAGTACTGTTCAGGAGGGGGGGGGAAACAAAGAACATTCCACCCCCTCCCTAAGGATTTTCACCTAAACTGAAGATAAACAAGCCAAAAGAGAAAGTCACAATAATCCGGATGCTCGAGTTCCAACTGCTTATGTAGACAAAATAAAATAGTAAAAAAAAAACAATAATTGTTTTTCCAAAGCCCGTTTTCC
This sequence comes from Azemiops feae, assembly GCA_023970755.1. Classification (NCBI taxonomy): domain Eukaryota; kingdom Metazoa; phylum Chordata; class Lepidosauria; order Squamata; family Viperidae; genus Azemiops; species Azemiops feae. The sequence goes on along the minus strand of JALGBA010003980.1, from coordinate 899,413 downwards.
CCAGTAATCAAACGCTGCTTTCTCAAAATAGGGAAATAGTTCTTAAAGCTGTTAGCAGGGAAAAAGGTAAATTAACAAGAGGGAAGGAAAGGTCTCACCCGGATCTTCCACGGTGGTTCTTTTCGCTTAGATGTTGCTGTGACTTTCGGCTGGAGCAGCTGAGTGATCGGCCATGTTACTGGCCGATCTTTTCCCCGTCGGCCCAAAGGTGGTTTTCTCGGACCGCAGAGGGAGCCGCCGCTCCCTCCGCGATCAACGAGTGCCCTCCTCTACGGTGGTCGTCCCTACAGGGCGACTTTCGACCCTATCCAGGGTCTACCGGCGGGGGGAAACCGGACGGCCAAGAGAACGAGTTCTCTGCACGTCCGCGGGCGCTGCGACCGGAACCGGAAGTCCTTCATTATTATTTTTCTTGTGGAAGCTTTTTTTTCTGGCTAATTACACTATAATTAGGAGAAATCACCATGACCCAGATTCTTTTCTATTCTTCAGGATGTTCTAAACTATCCCTGTTTTTCTTCAGTGTGGAAGCTATATCAATGTATAAATCCTTCTATATTTCCCAGTATAGTTTCTAATAAAATCTCACTTCCCTCTCCTCTCCATTTGTCCAACTGTTTTCAATACTTGCAATTGTGCTTGAAGTTGTCAACCAAAAACAGCTTATTAGTCTGAGCTTTTCCTTTTTTAAAGTTAAAGTTGGTGATTTTGGAGAGCTGTCAACAACCAGCAACTTTGAGCTGTAAGCAGAAAGTCACACTTTATCTCCCACCTAATTGTCTTAGATTGAATTCTGATGCTATATATATATATATATATATATATATATATCATATTTACATATTCAAAAGTTATAACATAGCAACCCAAGGCATTAGGATGTAATAAGCATGCAAGGGAGTCATTTCCTGTCCCTTTTTCTTTCTCATACTATATTTTGTATAGTTTATTGGATTTGAATGTTTTATACAATGAAAATCATCTGGGGAGATGAGAGATGTGTTCACCAGGAGTGAGGTTGTAGAGGAATTTGACTGAAAGAGCTGTAAATGCTTGGGCACTTCTGGAATTATGAAACAAAAGCTGCTTTGCAATCCTTTACTTCCAAAAGATGAATAAGAGTTTTGTTTTTTTGTGGGAGGATTATATGTTTCAACAGTCTAGATTTAATATGTGTGTTTCTGTTCACATTAAAAGGAAACAATTAACTTGGAGTCAAAAAGCCGTTAAAAAACCAACCATTTTAATGTTTTAATTTTAGGGCACAAAGGATCCATTATTAATGTAGTGTAAAGGAAAATTTGTCTCCCCACCTAAGTTTTAAAGCTTTAAAAAAAACAATCTGTTGAAGTGAATTAGACATTTTCTTGTCAGTCTCTGTAAGGAAGAGGAATAGAGCCAATAAAAACAGTAATACAGGTAAGTCCTCAACTTACAAGAGTTCATTTAGTGACAGTTCAAAGTTACAACAGCACTGAAAAAAGTGACTTATGACCATTTTTCACACTTATGCCCGTTGTAGCATCTGCATGGTCACATGATTTACATTTGAATGCTTGACAACTGGCTCATATTTATGATAATTGCAGTGTCCCGGGGTCATGTGATTCACTTTTGTGACCTTCTGACAAGCAAAGTCAATGGGGAAAACAGATTCACTTAACAACAGTGTTACTAACTTAACAACTGTAGTGAATCACTTAACAAACATGGCAAGAAAAGTCGTAAAATGGGGCAAAACTCATTTAACAAAATTTTCACTTAGCAACATAATCACTGTGGTTGTGGTTGTAAGTTGAGGACTACCTGTATTACAAAAGAAAAGTAAACTGTGTGTCCCTCCAAAGATGCTTCCACAACACCAGCATCACTGTTCCCCCGTCTCTCCTAAGTCAAATAAAAATTAATCCACAATTGTCTTCACTTTGATTGGCCTCCAAACATCAGAGATCATGGAAAGAAGACAGCCAGCCAATCACAAGTCACTTTCTCTCTCTTCAACCGAAATATGGAAGACAGTAAAGAATACCATCCAATCAATGTCCAGCTCTATGGACTACAGTGGAGTAGCAAAGAAAATCTCTTCCCTTCACACCACAGCAAAAGGAAACCAAGTAAATTGCTAGCACACACACAGATGTTTCTCAGTACATGTATTTGTGTGCATTTGCCTGTGGTTTGGAACAGAAACACAGAGGATGCTACGATGGGAAGCTCTATAGGGGAGGTTAGTGAAACAAAGTGTAAACAAAAATACTGAAATCCTCCCAAGATTTCTCAGCTCCCTGCTGTCATTCCTCTATTGCATTTTAAAGCCACCCTGAATTCTAATGCTAGCATGGCAGCAATTTTTACAAAAGCCGGCAAGATTCCAATCTGTGATGACCATGATTGTATGTTGCTACAGTAGTTGAACTGGAAGCGCAAGGCAGTAGGTTCTGTGCAATGCAAACTGAAGGAGACGACTTCCAGAAACACACCCTGGAGCTTCAGGAGGGGTAAAGAGGAAATAATAGATGGCTTGAGCCTAGGAGCTAGAAAGCAGGGTGAGGCATACTTCTTGCCAACAAGAAAACAGATTGCCAGCAAGATGTGCAAAGACATAACAATTCAAAGGAAAATAGCAGATTTGCTGCAGCTTCTAATAAGCCTGAGCATAGTCAAGAATAAATCAACTCAGCTCCCCAACCAGATGACTGTGGGAGAGCAATCATATCAGGAATTGATTCTAAGATGCTCAAAGTCTAAATGAAACCATTAAGCTTTGAGGCCCAATCTAGAAGTTGAACTACGTTTCATATGCACATAGATAATTTCCTATAATGAAAATGAAGAGTTACTGTCTAGACATATAAAAGAATCCACTCTTTCCGCAGTACATGCATCTCCATTGAGGTAAATGACCAAGGCTTTAAAAAATAGGGATAGGTCACCTGGATGGGAAAAAAGGACTTCACTGCCTTTATGTAAAAGGCTATTGATTAGTGCAGCGCATGTATTGATTCTTTCAACTAAGATTGTGTGAGGGATCTTCTTCCCTACTATTCTGATTTCAGTCGTGGATGATGATGATGATGATGTCCATTCAGTCATGTCCGAATCTTGATGATTCTATGGGCCAGGTCTCTCCACATCTTCTGATCTTGCACTACTTCTTTGTTCTGGAATTTGCCTATCGATAAATGTACATTGATCGATCCAACTGAAATTCCTCTAGAACACCAGGCATCTGTGTGCATGTTGTAATACTGAACAGAAGTGTGCTGAAAATGAGCCTTTATCATCGTGAGCTATGATTGGTGGACTTTGGTAGGGTTTGCATGGATGGGCGGTGTTCTGAGTGGTGTGATTTCCCATTTCCTCTTGGCTCAGTGAGGATATGATATGGAGCCTTTCAACCAAAGCTAAACTCAGCAAAACAAGATCATTGGTCCATCTGCTCCAGGAGTCCTCCAGCGTTCCAGGATGGATTTTTTCCCCCAAGATGAATGACATGGATTAAATCTCCTGTATGGAAAGAACAGGATTTTTCTCTAAGAAACAAAACTTCTCAAACAAAATTCATTTCTCCATGAAAGGTACCTAGCCTCCTTCCCTTATCCTGCTAAAGTATTATGCTCACACTGTTACTGAATGTAATACTAATACTCCTGAAGAAGTCCCAAACAAAGCAGCAAGAGGCCTTCATTTTCGAAAAGGCCTGATAAGGAATCCCCCTGCTAAACATATGCCAATGTTTTATTCAGATTGACCCTTTGCTCTTCATTTTTATATACTCTTTTACCCACCTTGTGTTGTAATGATTGCAATCTCCCAAAAGTAAAAATGGAATTTAAATAACTTAACCACAAAACTATAAAATCAACAGAAGAACCACAAAGGGGGAAATAGCCTAAGCAACTTGAGACTTTTGAGTAAGTGCTTAAACTTGCATTGTGCAACTGCAAAGATAACAGCACAGATAGTACTGCCTTGCCAGCTAATAATCTGAATATTGTTTTCTCATAAAGATAGATTAGTTTTTAAATGTTGCGTAATTTTTATAGGAACAAAGCAAATTTAATCTCTTTCCTATTAAACAGAGCCAACAGTTGCATTTCATACTATTGTTTTGAGATTTATTAGCACAAGAGTTTAGGCAGGGCAGAGCAGTTCAGATTGGGCATGGACCAGAGAATCCATAATGAAAGAAGCCGCTTGTCTAAAGCCTGAATGTCTTTGCACCGGATGGCAGAATTGGCAGCTAGAAAGAAAACAGCTAGCTGTCCCTTCTGAGTGGAATGAATGAAACTGTTGCCATAAAGATGCACTTTGCAATCTGATTGTTCTTTTCAAGTTGCTGGCTATGTCTGCTATGACTAAGAGCTGGTTCAGGGCACCTACGCAGATAACAGTGAACAGATGATAAAAGGACAGAAGAACAAGAACTTCACAACAGAATGTACATATGTGAAAAATGGTCATAAGTCACTTTTTTCAGTGCTGTTGTAACTTTGAACGGTCACTAAATGAAGGGTTGTAAGTTGAGAACTACTTGTAGTGGAAGGCAACTTATGATTACCCCAGAAGAGATTTGTCAGAAAACCCTCTGATAGGTTTGGTGTAACACCCCTTCTTGAACAGGGTCATGCAAATGACTTAGCAGCCTGTGTTAGATTTAGACTGCAGCATGATCACTCTGAATTCTGCCAACTTTTTAATAACCTCTAGAATGTATTCCGTCTCTCAGCTCATATGAAAGAAGCATGCACTGAACCACATGTGGAGACCATGTGGAGGAAGGTACTCAAATTACCTTCACTTTAGAGAATAATAACTTAGACATATCATCACCATTCCACAGAAAAAGTCACATGCTGCTGAGATCAGAATATTTTGCTAGGTTTCCAAAGCCATTACCGCTGTCAAACAATTAATCTTTTAACATCAACCGAGCAAAATCTACAAAGTGAGAAAAATTGTCTGGGTTAGATATGCTGGAAGAGTACATTTTATGAATTCGGATGCAAACTGGCCTGATGAAAAACAGTTATTTTTCAAAGTTTGCATCTCTTCCACTTGTGCATTCAGGTTTTGGCCAGAGCTCAGCTAGGTGGCAGCAGCTATCTGGCCTCAGTTAATCCTGGAAAGCTAAGCTAGATTGGACCCAACTAGTATTTGGGTGGGAAACTTCTAGGAAATACCAAGATTGTGGGATAGTCTGGAAAGTTGAAAAAACAGCCTGGAAGAAGGCAATGACAAGCTGGTTTATATTGCTGCTGAGAAAATTACACGAATGTGTTTGTGAAGTCATCCAAAGTTGAGTCTGATCTGAAGGAAATTTAGCTTTATTTCTGAACTCTAAAATTCTTTTTGAATTTGTTTTGCTCAGCCATAATCATACTGCATCTTCTAGAATTCCCAGGCTGTGGGGCCAAAGATTGAAAGACCATCTCTCAGACATGTCTGGAAGGGGGGGGGGCTATATGTTGTGAGAAGGTTGAAGTGCCATAATGCATTTCAAATACTTATCATAATAACATCATTATGTTTGACAGGATTTCATTTAGGTAAAGTCAGTATAGAAAATTTAAAATGCAACCAGCAATTCATATTTTTGCCAGATTAATGTGTGATAATGTATTAGTGAAATTAAAAATGGCAGTGGCCAGATAGTGACTAAAATTAAAAGTATAAGTAAAGAAGTCCAACATTTTTTCAGCAATTATATTCCATCACCAACAACAATTAATATTTAAATAAATCTTATAGGCCCATTCCATTTCTCAACTATCTACACTATATTGTTAGTTAAGTATTTTAAAATGATTATAAATAAAATTGATTCATTATAGATCAATTTGGTTTTATTGCAAATCATGATATATCTACCACTATCAAGAAATTATTAAACAATACACAAATTAGAATAATAAATCTTCACTAGCCATGTGTTCTTTAGATATGTTTAAAGCCTCTGATTCTCTGGAAATACAATTTTTTAAAACAAATATTACACAAATGTAAATTCAGGACTGGCTTTTGTAAGATGATTGACCATATCTATGGACCAATTAAAACTCGGTAAAATTTAACAATTCTGATTCAGATTCTATTATAATTTTAAGATGTACGAAGCAGAGTTGCCCCATTACCTTTATTATTTGACCTAACTCAGGGCTAGGCAACCTTGGCTCTTTTATGACTCGTGGACTTCAACTCCCAGAATTCCTGAGCCAGCCATGCTGAGGGGAAAGAGAGAATTCTGGGAGTTGAAGTCCACGAGTCATAAAAGAGCCAAGGTTGCCTAGCCCTGACCTAACTATAGAAGCATTGGCAATAGCACTTACATCCAACCATCAGATTTACAGGATAAAAATGAGTGACAAGACAAATCTTTTAAATCTATTTGAGGACATCATGATTCTGATATTATGACTATAGGAAGAAGGAGTTAGAGAATCTGCAAAGGTTTCTGGGCTAGAAGTTAATTTTCACAAATGACTCGTGTTTTTTAATACACTCCCCAAAATTCACAAGGAAATTTCTACAGATTTAGGGATTCCAACATAGTAGTACATAAATCTTAAAATATTATTACTGAAAATATTAATATTTTTCCTAACAATTATGTATCGAAATGTGTGTTTGAATGTGTGTATTTTTAATGCGGTTTCTTTATGGGTTTTTATGCAGACTTTAAAAAAAAAAAAGATAAAACAACTTCATAAAGGTAGTTGAGGAATGGAGAGGAAAGGAAAAGAGTTTCTTTTGGATCTGCTGAAACCTTTGCTACATGAAGCTAACAATGAACGCTTTATTGATTGTGGAGTCACTATTTTCATTGCAATTTCAACAGAAAAACCAAAACAAACAAAAGTGCAGCAGTAGGAAGTCTGTTTGGTATGTATTAATGCCAGCATGTTTCATAAGTTCACGTGAATCATCTGATCAGTTAGCTTGTGCAGTATTTAACTCATGCGTTTCAAAATCATGCAAAAAATGCTTTCAGATCATGATGTTTTTTTATAGGAACAGCATAGCTATTTCTGGCAGGCAAATTAACCTCATCTTCTACAAGACCTTCTTCAAGAATGCTCTTTCATATATCACCATGCCGAGTCCTCTTTGGTAGGTAGCACTTGTAAATGAGATGCCCTACTCAGACCAGGCCATTCAGGGAAGGGGAAACTGATAACGCACATCACAACATCACAATGCAAGCTCTTCCCCTTTTGTATATGAAGTACAATAACCCATGAACGTGCATAAGGAATGAAGCTTGTGTCATGATGTCACATGTTTTGACATTTTAACAAAACCTCCAGATCTAGTAAGGGTCTCCTTTTTGTTCTTTTTTTTTTTTTTCTTTTGGCATTCAGCAATTTTATTCGCATTAGATGCATTCTGAATCTGGATTAATGCTGATGTCAAGCCACCATGCAAGCTGAGTACTCATATGTAGCTTTATTAAATCATGGTTGTGATTGGCCAACCACAGGAATTCTTTGAAAGTGTTGAGAGCAGAAGGCAAATACAGCACTGATCACTGCTCTTGTCTTTGTTAGAGCTTTTAAAATTTCCAGACTACTTTAGAATAAAAGAACATTTTCCTCCGCAAGAGAGGAGGATAATCCATTAATTTGATCCAACTGCAATGCTGAATAGTGTGAAACACAAAAGCACCCCCTCCTGCGATGGTAGCATCCTTTGATTTGCTTTGTAGGGGAAGAAAAGTTTTCTGATGAGTGCTCTCCTTTAATCCTTTAATTGCTTTCTTGTGCTTTCCTAAATCCACATGAGATTATAAATCAAGAGCTTCATTAATGTCTACTGAGATACACATACACCCCAGTTTAGCCTCTCACAAAATCAGCTTCCCAGTCATCTAAAGCTTTCAAAAACACAGGAAACTGTTCTTCCGTTATGTGAAATTTGCAATGTGGGGTCAATTGGTGGGGTGGGGTTAGGGTGGGGAAATTGAACTGTTATTGAACTATTGAACTATTATTAGATAGTTTATAATGTGCTGGAGAGCCAGTTTGGTGCAGTGATTAAGACATCAGGCTAGAAACAGGAAAACCATGAGTTCTAGTCCTGCCTTAGGCACAAAGCCAGCTAACGGACCTTGGGCCAATAACTTTCTCCCAGCCAAAAAACCCTGCAAGGACTTGTCCAGGGAATCTCCGAGAATCAGACAGAACTGAATAGAAAGAAAGAAAAAGTTCCAAAGTAAGACAGACCAACCTGATGTACAGTAGTAAATATAAACAACCTTCATTGAGGGTCCGATAAACGTTTCCAGACAACTAATATCAGTTCTAAATGTCTGGTTGTTGGAAGAAACAAAGCCAATTGAAATACTGCTGAGAAATGTTAGAACTATAGACACATGAATATATAGCCTTGTCCCCAAATTAAACTGGAATTATTATTAGTCATGCCTTTTTTAAAAAAAAAAGTTTTCTTTTGAATTTGTTTGCTAATTTCATATCACACAATACTGGAGAATAATCAGCCCTCAGTAAAAATCAGGGCTTGAATGTTTGAGATGAGCTTGTCCTCAGTGGATGCTACATTCATTACTAGGAAGAAATGTGAGCAAAAATAGTTGGTAAACATTCTTCATTTCTACTGTTCGTCAATTTGGCAATATCATTCCACATAGGTGGTCACCCAAGCTGCTTAACTAGATCCAGAAGAATAGTTTGTCAGCCACCGCAGTATGCAATGTGCTAATAAAATATTCCTTTTAAATAATTATATTTTATCATCCAGTTCCTTCAAAGAACACAGGATAGAATATACAGTTCCCCTTTAACTCTAAACCCCCACCTCTAGAAAAAATAAATACGAACATAATACATAACAAAATAAAGCATATAGAACTATATGGCGATTACTTTTCCTGGAAAGGTTTTCTCAGAAAACTGGTGCCACCACTTTCAAGACCCTTCCTTGTGTCTTTGGGCCATGTGTTTATGTACATGACTGGAGGAGTGCGTATATGAAGAACAGTTGCAGGAATTGGGTATGTCTAGTCTAGTGAAAAGAAGGACTAGAGGAGGTATGATAGCAGTGTTCCAGTATTTGAATGGCTGCCACAAAGATGAGGGGGCCAAACTATTTTCTAAAGAATCAGAAGGCAAGACAGGACTCAATGGATGGAAAATAATCAAGGAGAGAAGCAACCTAGAACTAAGGAGAAATTTCCTAAAGGTGAGAACAAACAACCCAGCAGAATGACATGCTTTCAGAAGTTGTGGGTGCCCTGTCACTGGAGGTTTTCAAGAAGAGACTGGACACCCATTTGTCTGAAATGGCATAGACTCTCCTGCTCAAGCAGGGGGTTGGACTAGATGTCCTCCAAGGTACCTTCCAACTCTGTTATTCTATGACTACCTGTTTTTTTTAAAGAAGCAAATTGGCTTTTTCTTCTGAGCACAGAAGCTGAAATATGCCTCTCTGATCACTCCAGGCATTTTTCACAGCCTTTGCTTTCTGTTCGGCAGCTGAAATGCATAATTTGCCTTCAGCTTGTTCCCTATTTGGAATGAAAAACTTCTGTGCCGCCTCTGATGCTTCACTTGCTGTTAATCCCCCAAGGATCAGCCCCCAAAGTCTTTTCAAAGCCTAGTCTCAGCTCTGCTGGATATGTGAGAGTTATAATAAAACTATAGTGTTTTCAAGCATGTGCAGATTGCTTTTTCCATCACCACAAAATAACTAACGTCAGTCCCACACATTTAAGATGAAGAAGACATATTTCTGCAATAAAAATGTGTGATTTTTTCCCAGGAAGTATGAGTTGTGGTTTCTTCTTCTCCCTTCCCCCACCATCTGGCAAAAATAATTTACAATAAATCCTGGCTGGAGTTGTCATGTTTTCTGTTGTGTGAGACAGAGACTTATACCCAATTTAGCACTTAGGAAGAACAGAACTGTTCTCTCTTAATAGAGGAATTGAATTCAGTGTTGCTAGTGTCTCTACTGACAGTACCTGGAATTGCATATGTTTTGCATATATTAGATTTCAACAGGAATTTGCAAATCATGGAATCAAGATCTCACACATGGTCATGAGCTATTTAGTGGCAGTGGAGGTGGGGTTTCAATGTTATTTTTAAATTTCAGGCTTATGCACAGCAGACTGGCTCAGGCAGAGTAGACAGCAAAACCTGGAGCACGTTTTTAGAGATGTTCCAATGTTCCAAAGTTTCAAAAGATCTATAAAAATATGCTGCAATTTAAAAAAAGATCAATAACCATATTGCTTATGAGCAAATATGTCCATTGTTCCAAAGCCATGTTTCAATCACAGCAATTTTATTTATCCATTCATTATTCCATTTTAATCATGGGAGTGGCCCGGTGGCCTAGAGATGCAGGCGCTCGCCTCACACTCAGGAGGCTAAAAGTTCAATCCTAGGCAGTGACAGATGTTTCTCTATCAGGGCGCAAAGAAAAAATATCTGCTGCGAACTCCGCGTAAGCGTCAGGAAGGGCATCCAGCCAGTAAACGCTCAGCTCCATTCAGTTGCCTCGACTCCACCCTGATACAAGGGATTACAGGGTCATAAAAGGGAAACATTCCATTTTAATCATAAAAAGACTTTTTCAGTGGGCGTCCATATAGCAAAATTTGACTTATGACTCAGCAAACTAATTGAGAAAACAGATGGCCATTAAAACAGAACCTCTGTTAATCTGAATTGGAGTTTATGCATACATGTTTAACACAATTTAATTATACATCTGCTTTATTTTTATACCCCATATTCCCTGAGGTATAAAATGAGCAACAAATAATTCAATTAAAACAATGTATCACTGGGTTTTTGGCAATCTCTGAGTTTTATTGTTTTCTTGCAGATGTTTTATTATTAGGCTAAGTATCATTGGTTCAAGAGAGGGTGGAGTTGGGGGGGGTATATATAGTAGTTTGCCCTACCAATCTTAGTGGGAGTGTTGGCTTCTTGTTGATTAAGAAGTGTTCAAAAATGCAATTCCAATCATGAACATTTTAATTAACTTATTTTGGGGGACTCATGTACATTAGTTTCATTCCAGTTTGTCAGTGCTTCAAGGTAGCAATATTAAAAAACAGGAGATTATAACAGTCTTGGAATATATTTTAATGAGGTTAGGAGATCGTGACAGAATTCTGAAAACCTGTCAAAGCTCTTTTCTACTTCACTTTATACCTGCCTCAATCACAGCAGGATTGTTTTGAGTTTTGTTTCTCTTCCTTTCTACTTTCTACTAGTAGCAACATAAGCATTATCCATTCATACAGTACAACTACAAGTATAACTGTTTTTCATGACTTACTGCAGATCAGTGGTGGGATTCAGCCAGTTCGCACCACTTCGGCAGAACCGGTAGCTAATTTTTTGTTGCCCAGGTCCAGAACGGACTTCCGGAAGCAGAGAAACGGTTGTTCACATATTTGAATCCCACCACTGCTGCAGATACGCAAGTGTTCTGAAAGATTTACAATCCAATTCTAACGTATCTACAGATAGTCCTCAACTTACAACAGTTAATTTAGTGACAGTTCAAGGTTACAACGGTTACAGCACTGAAAAAAGTGACTTATCACCGTTTTTCACACTTACAATCATTGCAGCATCCCCATGGTCACATGATCAAAATTCAGATGCTTAGAAACTGACTTATGACAGTTGCAGTATCCTGGGGGTCATGTGATCACCTTTTGTGACAAGCAAATGGAGAAGCCAGATTCACTTAACGACCATGTTACTAGCTTAACAACTGCAGGGATTCACTTAACAACCGTGGCGAGAAAGGTCATAAAATGGACAAAACTCATTTAATAACTGTCTCACTTAGCAACAGAAATTTTGTTCTCAATTGTGGCCATAAGTTAAGGACTATTTGTACTCAGTAATGAAGCCCACCAAAATCATGCACCTGTTCCTATGGAAAAATTGTATTGGACTTCCACCTTTATCTGTATTCTGAAAAAACGTGGTAAATCCTTCTGAAAGAAACTACACAATGAGTTACTGCTAGCAGTCTTGGAAAATGATAATCTATAAAGTTTACCTTTGTGAACTTTTATCCTTTCATAGATATAAAAGAACGCAAAAGGTTGCAAATTTATGTGTGGCTTTAAAAATAAAGGATGACAAATCTTAGTCTGTCTGTAAAACTCAATGACTTCAATATAAATTCACCTTCCCTTCCCCTCCTACATTTGGGCATGGATTCTCCTATTCCACATCAAGGCATTGTGAGTTTCCTGTTTGTATTAATATTTTAAGTTCTTAAGAAGCAAATAGCCTTTCTGACTTCACTGCTCTTCTATCATCTTTCCAGTCCCTAGGAATCATGTACAGTTTCTATGGAATTGTTTTGTCAGTAAAGTCAAAACATCTGGATGAGGACATGTGGGACGCAGACATCTTGCATCCATGCTCCATGTGCACCTCATTATCCCCATCCATCTCTTCTGGAAGATGGGACTCAGTTCTTGGCCCATTTGCTGTTTTCTTCTGCAACAAAATTGTCTTGGCCAATTCCCCCCCCCCCTTAAATACAAAAAGCACTTGGAAGATTTGATGCTAAACAAAACTAGAAGGGACAGGAGAGGACTTTGTATTTGTAGGAGACCTTTGCTGTGAAATTCTGCCTTAATCTGGAAATTTAGAGCGCATTTTAGAATATGTTGAATATTTTTTAAGACCTCAGATTACTACAATAAATTTATACAAGTATATGGAGGTCTTAGATATCTGAAAGCCTCACTCGACTGAAAATGGAAAAAATAAAAGTATAACTGATCCCAGTTTAAATGCATTATTGTTGCTGCATTAATTCATAAGATTATATAACTTGGGCATCTTTTAATAATTGATCTAGCTGGGTACCAATATTTTTGTTTCAACTAGCTATTGCAGCATTGTTTTGCTAGCATTATGCATAATATGTGAATAACCATTTAAAGTGGGCAATCGAGGCACACTTAATTTCGTTGTGAGTTACACAATGACAATAAAAATATTCTATTCTATTTTCCGATACCTCCACGAAATGAATGTAAAAGTCAATTGAAAAGAATGTTGAGTACTACCATCATGCTAGCCTTCATGTTAACTAAATCCAAATCCAAGCCTGAAATTTAAAATTTTAATTTTGTCATTGAAGAAATGCTCATTGCTTAATTAAAAGTAATCTGTTACAATCCATATTGCAAAGCAGCCACAGGAAATCTCTGAGCCATTTCATCCTGACCTTTCACATTTCTCACGTTCCTGTCCATCTGCTTGAATTGTTAGCACCACATCTTTTTGTTTTGTTTTGTTTCCTTTTTTTTCTGACTGTACAAAGTCAGCTGTCACCAAAGCATATTTAAACTCCAACTGTTAGATTTCACTGAATGACATGTATGCCCTGAGGGCTTATGAAATCTAAAGAAGAGGAAAGTAATTTTCTAAATACCCTACAGAGAAATGTTTCTTAAAAAGCAGGTCCTGGGACCGTTTTGAATATGACAGTTAAGTTCTAAATCAAGTAAACATGTAACGTATAGAATAAAAAATGTAGTAAAAGTAGTCCTCAACTTACAATCACAATTGAGCCCAAAATTTCTGTTGCTAAGCAAGATAATTTTACGACCTCTCTTGCTACAGTTATTACATTAATCACTGCAGTTGTTAAGTTAGTAACGTGGTTGTTAGTAACGTGGTTGTTTCCCATTGACTTTGCTTGTAAGAAGTTTGCAAAAAACCGTCATAAACATGAGTCAGATTCCAATTTTGATCACATGGCCATGGGGATGATGCAACAGTCCTAAGTGTGAAAACCAGTCATAAGTCACTTTTTTCAGTGTCGTCATAACTTTGAACGGTCACTAAATGAATTGTTATAAGTCAAGGACTACCTGTACAGACTTTACAGTATTCAATTTCCAGAGGTTTGACGCTACCAATATGATGAGGAGAATCCATCTTGTCCAATTTTCTGGCCAAGCAACAATGCTGAAGAGATATTTCATGGATGTCAATGTGTAAGAAGTGTAAGTGTAAGAAGCTAAATGTTCATAGTGGAAGGAGATAATAGCAAAGTTCCTCAAGTTGACTGCAGTATCAAAATTGGATCAAATATTATGTAAGGAAGGTGAAAGCAGGCCCTGAATCACTCTTACCATCTTGGGTCTTGCATTAGCCAGCCCACCGTCTCCATCTCCCAGAAATAGCAGATAAAGTGGCTCTATTTGCAGTGGAAAAGGTCCATCTTGTCACATAAGGGAGAATTTCATTTTGAAGCCAGTCAAGCTAGCTAGAATATTTGGCTAAAAGGCATGTTAGTAGTCCTTTTTAACATTGTTAATTCCACAACGAAAGAAGAGAGCAATTAAAGGAGCAAAGCATCATTACAAACCACTAGATTCTACTGTGTTTTTTATTTTTTAAAAAATGCTAGATTTTGAAATAATGTGTAATTTGACATCCTTGATCTTCTTGATGTGCTCTACAACTGTGACAAATTTCAAAGCAGTTTCATGCAAAATGCCAGAGATTCCTTAGGTATCCACAGAATGGATCCACACAGATACTACATCCTACCAGCATAAGAGCTATATCATTTAAGGAGCAAATGGTGCATTTTACAAATCATTCTTCTAAGTCTATTTTCATTCTTTTTTTAAAATATATATATACTTTTTTATAATATGACTTAGAGCAATTATCACTTCCAAGGGCTGCTGAACACAATGTATAAAAGTAATTTTACCGTCATTTTCTGCAGCTACAGGAAAATGCATGCTGCTTATACCACTAGGGAAAAATAAACTGGGAAGATTTATTAGCATTATAAAAATGATGATAGGATGATGAAATTGACCAGCATGGAGCTTTTGATGAATCAAGAAATGTATAATCAATTAAAAGATGTGCAAAGGACTAAAGAGACAGTGGGCTTGGAGTGTTCTTATATCTATTTTCCCCACCTCCAAAATTTGCAAGATAATGGCTTCTTTTGAAAAAAGAAATTGCTGTACATACAATTACTCAGAAAGAAAGAAATGACAGTTCAGACTCAGTCTTGGGCTAAAGCCAAACAAACTAAACCTTCACTAAAGCTGTGGTCTGCAGGGCTATTGGAAGTGAAAAAGCACGTGACCTTTCTAACACCTTCCACTTTTGCACTTAGGTTGTGGGTGTCTTGGGCTCATGTTTTGAAACAAAGAGCACACTATGCCTCACCATGTGTCCTATGCACACTTAGAAGCCAACTGTGAACTGGAAAATTCTCCATTGCATTGCCTCAAACCCCCAGAGAACTGGTGGAGATCCTAGCAGTTTTAAAACAAGCATATCATATATTGACCCCAACATATGAACAAGAATATTGTAAGTTTCTCTTAAATTTTGGCTTAACGCAAATTGTGTCAGAGTATTATGATTTTTCCTGCCTTATTAAAGCATAGCATATTTAGTTTTTGATGCTGAAGGCAGAAGGCTCCTGTTTGTAAGGGATTCCTTGCAAGGAGAGAATTTGGTAGATTTGGGGCACAGTTGTCTATTTCTTTAGCTATGCAATTGACGACATGTAACAGTATCATAATACAGAGCAATAATAAGCTTCACATTTTTGCTTTTCTGCAAGGAAACTAAAGTCTAGCCTTCTCTGGCCTCTTTTCTATGGAGAGATGCCATAGGACATTTGAAGGAGGGATTTAAGATGGATCCAGGAAAGCTGTCAGAAGAATAATTGGAAGGCATCGGTATCCTCATGTGGGATCGGTTTTACAATCCCAGCATCGGTTTTATGAATGCAAATGAAATATTTGCAGCTCTATTCCAGCCTAATATTATGTACTAGCAGAGAGGGAAGCCTACAGTGGAAGAAACTGAACGCTGATACTGGAGAAAATAGGTTGCATTTTCCTTAAAGGAGGGTGATATGTAAACCCCCTCAAAAGAGCTGCCCTGCAATGCGATGCATTGAGCAAACCTTTGGCTCCTTTTGCACTGTTTAATCAGCTGCGTCCTTTACAAGGCAGAGGCAGCTGCCTCAAAAGCTGCTTCTGGTTGTCTCTGTATGAGTACAGGCAGTCCTCAACTTACGACCACGACTGGGACCACAATTTCCATGGCTAAGCAATGGTGTGTTGTGAGGTCCGTTCTAGGCCTCGGAGGCCCAGGCCTGCATCGAATAAGAGAACTGATTGTTCAGGTATTTGAATTCCACCACTGGACAGTTGCCTAAACAAATGGTTGTAAGTCAAAGACTACCTACATGCAGGTGCAGCCTCTTCACTTTGTTCAGCAAGACTAGAAAACGGCATGGCTTTGTTCATTCACGCTCACGCGTGTTGCAGAGCGCTTTTTCCTAATGCTTCAAACATCATGCTAGAAGCAGAGAGCTTGAATTAACAGGTGTGCTCCTTGACAGAAGGAGAAAACACGATAATTGTTTACTGATGTAAAGAGAAGTATTTGTATCTACAGGTAGTCCTCAACTTACAACCGTTCATTTAATGACTGTTCGAAGGGACAACCGCACTGAAAAAAGTGACTTATGACTGTTGCAGCATCCCAATGGTCACATTATCAAAATGTAAACGCTTGGCAACTGTCTCATATTTATGACGGTTGCCGTGTCCTGGAGTCAACCTTCTGACCAGCAAAATCAATGGGGAAGTCAGATTCACTTAACAACTGTGTTACTAACTTAACAACGGCAATGATTCACTTAACAACCGTGGCAAGAAAGGTCGTAAAATGGGGCAAAACTCACTGAACACATGTCACACTTAGCAACAGAAATTTTGGGCTCAATTGCGGTCGTAAGTCAAGGACTACCTGTATTTGCTTTTAGGATTTAAATGCATTTTTCTTGTATTTATTGGAATTATCTATTTATTCACACATGCCTAACTTTTAGTGGAAATACAGCACAACTATATTACACCATTGCTGAGAGGCATATGAAACAATTCATGGAGGAAATTACAGAGCAACTGATAGAGAAAAAGAAAAATAACACCCAGGGTCTGCATTTGTATCTTAATCCTAACCAAAATCAAATTTCCCATAATACAGAAGGTCTATGTGCATGTTGATATATTTTTGTGGAGTATTTCCAACCTCAAATCCTAGAACCTAAAAAAAAGTTAAGAAATAAATCAGCTAGTTGATTTATTAAAGTATGTCTTGAAGCTGCAGAGTCAAATTGTACCTCCAGTTGTATTAAATTATACTGTAACTGTACTAAAGCAAATAACTTGAGCTACGCAAGAAACATCTTTTACTGAAATAACAAGCAAGAAAACAAGATGCGGTTGTTGTTTTTCTGGTATCCCTGAGAATGTGTTTCTCGGAGAGGGTGTGGCTGTGTACATGTGTGTGATTGCAAGTATTCTGCAAGCTTTATGGCTTTCTGCAGAACAGAAGTCTTATGATAGATACAATCCTTGTTTTAAGGAATGTGCCTCACTACCAATGCTTTATATTTATTTACCAGAGAATACTTGAAGCTTTGCAGGCTCACAACTTCCAGAGACTGAGCCAAATTGTCACCTAATCTTTCTTATTCAGGATGGGCTTTTTTTCATTATGCTAGGCCAAAACCAACCAACCGCATAATAGTTTATTGTTATGTGTCAACCAGATTATGGAGTATCACAGTAGTTTAGGGAAGAACCAATTTATGATGGTATCACTTTTCATTATTAGATGCATGTTATGTTATCTTGAGTTACAGATGTAAGATTAAAGAGAGGGATTAAAGGAATTGTGAACAGAAGATTCTGTGCACACATCTGCACATCTGCATGCAGGGAGAATACTTTCCAGCGGTTATCAACTGAATGTTAACTAGCTTATTGTGGCCATTGTGCCTATTGCACAAGAATGATGGCCTGTGACCTGCTTCACATATTTACTTAATGCAGGGGGAAATCATAACTATTCCTTTATGACGACACTTTTTAAAAGTGGTCTTTGTATGCCATACTATTGCCCATCTCAACCAACAAAATGCCTTTGGTTAGCATAATGTTCAGATGTGACCTTCCTGCAGTACAAAACACTTAATTGTACTGACATTCCTATCAATTCTTAAGTCAAATATTATTCCAACCTTCTTTGATAGGTCCTAATAAAGTTTAGGTTTGTGTGTCTTCAGATCATAACCTTGAATTGCTTGATGGCTAGACCTTAGGGATCAGCCATCTACCAGAACACCAACCCTCTTTGTTTGTCAACTCTCCCAGCCTAAACAGCAGCTCTCCAGGCAGGAAATGTAACCATTGTCAAGGTACCTTCTTTCATGCTTGGTGGCTGTGTCCTGAAGCAAAAAAGTATTGGACTAAGATACAAGGGTGGCTACAAGAGCTAATAAAATGCCAAATAGAGCTAAACCCGGAAACATTTCTCCTGGGAATACTTAAAAAGAAATTTGACAGGAAAATAAGATATTTGATTTTACACATATTAACTGCTGCAAGAATTGCGTTCGTGCAATACTGGAAGGAACGCAATATACCACCAGAGGGATTGATCATTCAGAAGATATATGAATGTGCCGAAATGAATAAACTCACGCTAGAACTAAAAGAAAAAGACGATTCGGAATTTTATGCGGTTTGGGAAAAATGGTATACTTGGATAGATAATAGAAACAAAAATTGGAAATATACATAAGGCTATTGTGGGTTAGATATTGAATGTATATAGTGTATATATTGTATAGAATGCTGATCCAAAGTATATAAAAATGACACAGTCTGCTGAATATGTATTAGATTGTATAAAAGAAAATGGTAATAAAAATTATTTTTTTAAAAAAAGAAAAGAAAAGAAAAGCAGTCCAGATATCAACTACAAGTGTGAAGACAAGTTTGCAAAAAGAGAGTTGGCTCTCTGCCTCCCCTTTTACTGTGCACTCTTACAACCAGTATTAGTTAGCTACTTTGGGTTAATCAAGGTCTCTAAACTGGGAATTGGCTCATATAAGAAAATATAAGAAAAAAGCTTGATTGAGATAAGAAGATTCTATCACTGCCCAAAGCACAATGAAACTTTAAGCCAAATGTAACCAAAAGGTTACATCCAGATTGATCCTAGGGATCAGACACTCTTGAAGGATCACCTGATAGTGCCAGCACCAAGATGATCATTGAGACATGTCATAGTGTACCCATAGTGAAACTGCCATGACTTGTTATCTGCTTGATGGGGGAAAAAACTAGCTGAGAACCAGAACAGCTAAGGACAACTTAAGATTCTCTGAGGTTGGGATGGGATGAATAGAAGGCAACATCATGAAAACATGCAGATAAAAACAATTACTGTGGCACATTCATTTCATGGCCGCCCAGAGTCACCTTGATCCTCAAGATGGGTAGCATATAAATTTTAAAAAATAATTTACTAAATAAAAAATAAATGATTAGATGAGGGAAATGATTAGCAGGTGGGGAAAGGCTTAGAGAGAGGTTACACAGTTCAGTGTCTGGGTTAGCTGGCACAGAGAGAGCATGATTTGTGTAGATCACCAGGGAAAAGGAGAGAAAAGTTTAATTATTAAATATTTAAATAGTTTTAAAATATTTACTCTATTTCCATTTTCTCTGTGAATTGGAATTTTGCAAGAATATAGTCTATGGTTCTTTTATGTGCTGGAGTTCAGATTTCATGTCTGATTTATATGTTTCTTGCTTATTGTCTTTCTTTCAAATGCTGATGAGTTCCCCTGTCCAACGCAGCATCTATTTTGCATTAATATCCAGATCACTTTTAGTGTTCACTACTATTAGTGAAAATCTTCACAACTCCAAAAACGTTTTGCAAAAATGTCAATTAAAATAACACCAGTCTTGTATAAGGAACTGTAACTTTGCAGTTCTAAACATTGCAGTTCTAAAAGTATGAGAAACAACCACCATCAATTTCCTAATGAGTATATTTCTCATCATGAATATCCTTTATATGAAGCATGTCATGTGTAGAAAGTTCCTCACATGCAAATACTCCAAGATAGCCATGAGGACTAGTGGAGCAACAGCAAACACATCTCTGTGTATTCTCAAAGCTAGATGTGTTTGATTCTTGAGTTATATATAAATATACAAACCTACATATTGTACATACCCATCACACTATTCCCTTTCAGGGTAAGCAGCAGCATTCTACAAAGCACAGAAAAGGAGTGTGAACTAGTAAGCCAAACAAATTAAAAGTAGGAAATAAGAGAAAAGAAAAAGAAATCTAACTAAATCTAGTTTAATCCATTATATTTCCCCAGAATATTCTATCCCTGAAAGTCTCCACCTTTAACTATAAATAGATATATACAGATTTCTCTGTGCTGGTATTGTTAAAAAGTGTGAGGGGTATTTGATTCACCCGATTCGGTCATGTTCACTCTGTTTTGATTTCAAGTTATAATATAATATAGCTCTGAGGGGAAAGAAATAGAAGTTAAAGAGACAAAAGTGATATATTTTCCCAATATACGGAATTTGACATTTTAAGGGCCAGCAAAAAGAATAATTCAAAATCCACAAATCAAGGCTATTCACTGCATTATATGCTTTCTCTACATCAAAAATAGATAATAAACTTTCTTTCTACTTACTGGTACCTTTTGATCAGAATTGTGCCAAACACCTTCCAGGACACGCTTAACAAACAAATAGTTTGTGCCTTCGCTTTTGTTACATTTGCTTTACAATGGAGAAAAATGACGGCATTTTTCCCAACATCAGGCATGGATAAAGTCTTCAGTGTTTATTAATTAAGCTGCACATCCACTCCATAAGCAAACCCCACCCATATTTTAACATTTATTCAATTACACCATCTATTTCAGCCACCTTAGCACTTTTTGACATTTATGCCTCCTTTTTCATCATTTTTTCTTGTATACTTATATTTGTCACATCCATTTCAATTCCACTCTATGACATGCCGCTATCATTCCCATTCAAACCTTTAAAATACACTTTCTAGCATTTTCTCACTTCATTTTCAATCCAAATCATTTCCTCATTTTTATTTTTAATTCGATTCACTCTGAATGCTACTTCTTTAGCTCTCTACATCTGCTTCCAAAACAATACTTTATTTCCATCAAATCATTCAACATTTTCTCTGCCTTGTTTAATCTTAATCCTTTGGTTACATTTCTTGGGAATATTTATCCTTCTGTACACAATATACAGTACCTTTCAACCTCATCCTCATTTTTTTCACCAATCATTCCCATTCATTTATATATATATATATATATTAATTCTCATCCACCGTCACTTTATCTCATGATGCCTCAAACATCCTTTCTCATTCTTTCTATTAGCATAAATGCACACATTTCTAAGCTGATAGTGACAGTCACCATTATTATTTCTTTTGGGAGCCCCAAATGATTGAATTACTTTTTCTGTAGGCTTGTTTTATCGCTGCCTATCAGTTGATGTCACCAAATGGAATATGCTTTCTCCTGGATTGCATAGCTCAGAATGTTGCATAATTATTTTCCCCAAACTCATTCCTGACTCTTCCAATATCACCTTTCACTGATGTCTAACAAGCAACCAGCTGCTGGATTTCTACTTCAATATATACCCATCTAAATGGCTCCAGTTCATTTTTCCTGACATACTTTGCTCTTTTGTTCATAATTAAGCCTATCCTTTCACTTTCATGTATTTGCATGTATTTATCAAGTCCATTCCACAATCAGACCACTTTTATTCAGATCTCTCATAATCTTCCCTTTGTCTTAGTTTCATAGACACACAATATGTCTACTTGTATTTCATGTCATTTCATTTGTTAACATCTTTACCATTTTTTGCCATTCTAAGTTGCAATTTTTTAAAATGTATATTTATTAAGAATTTTTATAGAACAAAAGAATAAAAGAGAAAGAAAGAAAGAAAGAAAGAAAGAAAGAAAGAAAGAAAGAAAGAAAGAAAGAAAGAAAGAAAGAAAGAAAGAAAGAAAGAAAGAAAGAAAGAATATTAAGGAATATATGAATGACTTCCAACCTTTTCAATAATTAATTATTATTATTCCTGCACCCCCCCTCCCCCGGTTGTTTTTGGTTCTTATTTTTATGGGGTCTCTATCCATTGTTTGATGTCCAAAGTAATTACTGTGAAATGGACTGCCATAGAAAGAAAGAAAGAAAGAAAGAAAGAAAGAAAGAAAGAAAGAAAGAAAGAAAGAAAGAAAGAAAGAAAGAAAGAAAGAAAGAAAGAAAGAAAGAAAGAAAGAAAGAAAGAAAGAAAGAAAGAAAGAAAGAAAGAAAGAAAGAAAGAAAGTTGCTCTGAAGGATTTGTTTTTCTTTGGTATCAAGAATATCTTATGTATGTTTTAGTGATTCCTTAACTTCTGGACTTGACTACAGCTTGTACCTTTCTTGAAACTCTGCTGTCAGATTGATGATTGGAATCCCGGTTGTTGCTTCTGCTCAGCTCTCGCAGCTCTGATGAAATGCTGCAATCTGATTTATGGCATTAAGAGTTCGTTCATTTGTGGGTGACTCTTTTATGGGTGCTCTAGTTTACTCCTTACCTGAAACTTGCCAGTCTTTGGAAAGAAGTTTAGGAAGTTTGTTACAATAGGTTGCCTAAAGTACTTGTACCTCCTAATCTGCAGGGCTGTAATATGTGGGCTGTGGAACTGGATAACCAGAAACATGGCAGAAAACGAATGCTGAAAAACTCCTTTGCTGCCATCTATAATGCCAGCCTGGGTGTGGTAGCTCTAATGGCTGAATTTGTAGAAAAAACACTTGAAATGCTTCAGCCAGCCAAATAATACATTTATACGTCTCTTTCATAAAAAAAATCTAGTGTCACTTTTTTTCAATGTCATTTTTTCCCCTCAGATCTATACATTATATATTTCCCCTTTCTTTGATTGTAAAATATGTAGTAAAGGAAGGAACTATGTTTTTAGGCTTGCTGTGCAAAAGAAATCAAAACAGATCTTTGGTACTCCATAAACACAGCCCATGTATTTTTTACATAATAACCTCTTTGTCTCGTATTGATTCTGGAGAATGAATATGAGTATCTAAAATCAGTGTATGTTGCATTTTAGCATGCTCTCCTATACCGGTACATAGTTTTGTTAATCAGTTATAATAAAAATCAGCAAGTAGAACTACAAAATGGTAGTGGATTACCAGTGGAGAGAGAGTAGATTCATAAAGATGAAATGAATTATGATTTTTAGAACGAAGGCATGTCCAGGCTCAACTTTCCACTTCCAGATGTCAGACAAAAAAGAAGGGGAACTTTTTTTCCCAAATAAATATGAGCATGTTTGTTTCATTTTTAGAAATGAAGGATAGAGACTACTTCAGAGTCATTCTTTTAAGTCTTGTGTTGAGCTTTAAAGATCTGGTTTGAATAATGTTTTTGTCTTCCTTGAATAGAAATCATATGTGATTCCAGGCAATAGCCTGGACTATTTTCTAAAACTAATTGTTGGTTAAAAGTAGGGTAGAAGATTATTAAAGCCTTCCCTGAAAGTATAATGTTTTTTGCAATTTAGGGGGGGGGAAACCTCTTTTCAAAGAATGGCAAGGGGTTTAAGACAGCTATGGACATGTGACTTCTCCCAATCTCCAACTGAATAGATGCCTACACAAATGATGTCATTTTCCTAGCCGAATGATTACATGTATTTTGCTTTATTCTCCACTCTTCTTCCTCCTCCCTGTCCTCTCATATATAAAAATGCTAACAGCAAAATCAACCAAAAAAAAAGCCCAATTTATATTTTACACTTGAAATACTTGCAATGTGAGACTGGGCCCTCATGGCCCACTATCTGCGGTATGAAGATATCTCATTAATGATTTTCATGATGTCATCTTTGTCTCATCCTCATCCCATTGCGGGAACATACTACATTTGTCTGTACAGTAGTTTGTTTCACTTTAGAAGTAATGTTTGCTTCCTTAGTCTGATGCGAATCTTGCCTCACCAATGATTTATAAACCCTGTTCAACCTTGTTCAACATTTGTGCTGATGCAGTGGGGATGGTTTTCCAAGATCATTCCGCTTTTAGCAGCAAGGGAGCTTACTTCTTTACAGCTTGCCTCTTCCCCTGGACCTACTGGGTTTCCAAACCTATAAAACATGGATCAAACATGGGTAACAAAAGAACTGCTCCCACTTTTCTGCAAGGGCTCAGAAGAGCAGCAAAACAAGTGGTGTAGAAGCAGACTCTTTCCTCATCAATGCTCCAGTTGCCAGCTGATCCATGAGACTGGATTCCTGTTAACAGGAGAAATAAGGAGAAAGGGCTGTCTCCACCCACCCACCCACACACACAGCCAAGTCTCCAATGACATGGAGCTAACCTATGTGATTGGAGAGCCAGTGAAGGAAAGGTTGGCACCCTGCCATAGCCAGCAAAAGACCTGACACTTTCCACCCCCAATGTGGGTGGGAAGAGCTCCTGTTTCATCACACAGTCTATCTATCTCTTTTTCAAGCTATTTGGAAATATAGGTTTCGTGTTCTTGTGGTAGAGTGGCACTTAAATGCAGCATAGTGTTCCCTAACTCCTGTCATATGCAAAAACAGGTAAGAGATGGTAGGATAGTGCAGTGAAGTAGTAGCAGATCCTATCTGCTATACAGATGGACAAGCTACCAGGAGAAATGAAAAGAGCTATTATTTCTAAACCAGATCTCGTATATTTCTGATCTATGGAATGAGTGAGCATTTTTCATTAAAGCAGATGAGCTTAATTGTAGCCAGCACACTTTGGGAAATGACTCCATCATCTTAAACATTTGTTTACCATAGGTCACCAGCAGTACATTAAAATATGGAATAATGTAGCGAGAAAAGGGTTGCTATATAAGATTATGCCATCTCATACCTACTACAAATAAGCAATTCCTCTGTTACTACTAAATGTGGATTGGCATTCAGACTGCAATTTCATGCACACATATTAGAAACAAAGTCATAATCTGATTGGCTTTACTTTTGAGTATATTGTGTTCTAGATTTTTTTTCCCAATTAGTTGCTTGTAGAGAGGAAAATAAAATATAATTTACTCATGTCCAGTGGTTCTCCTATTACGAATCAGACCTTGTCCTAAATACTGGTGTGTTCTTATGGCTCTGGGGGAGAATTAGATACACCATCATCTATTAATCAAGCCAATCAATCCTAGCTATTGTTTTGAACAGTTGGAATTCAGAAGTTTGAATTCAGAAGTTTGAATTTATTAGGTGATAATAGATATTCCACATAACTCTTGCATTTCTTTCTGATCCTGCACTGTATGCCCTGGGAATAATTTATTGCCATAGGAGAGACATTTTTAAATCTCATTGATTCTGCCTTGTTTACTCATATGTTAAACTGACTGCAGTGAGGTTTATTTCTTGATAACCCTGACTAAGTACTAAGTATTAAGTACTACAGACTTAAAGAGTGTTGGAAAGTTGCTAAAATAATACCACAATTCGGTCATATATGTATGTGTGTGTGTACATGTACCATCTGCCTAGAGATGAGAGATTTCTTAAAGCAGACATGTCAAACTCGCGATGTCATGTGACGTCGCGCAACATATCGGAACTTTTTCCCCATTGCCGGCAATGGGGTGGGCGCAGTTTCCTCGTGACGCATCCGGCCCGTGGGCCAGCAGTTTGATACCCCTGTCTTAAAGGATATAATTTAAAGCAACAATATATATAATCTACAACTCCAAAGAACTGACTGCAGTCTCATTCTTTAGGTAAATTTTAAGGGGTAGAAACTGCCTTCCTTATCTTTTATTCACTTGAATCAAGCTTTTTAAAAAAAGCTTTATTATGCAACTCAGTTCTACAAGACCATTTCATGTTACCAGGCACCCTTTTGATTTTGATTTTGATTTCAATAAGCATTAAGTCAAGTAATCTTTATTCCACCAATAACCAGCACAAAGTAAACAAAGAAACAGATAGGGCAAAGCTATAAGAATAGCATCATTTATCAGTATTATATTAGAAGAAAACATTTAAGTGAAGGAAATTCAAATCCTGATGAAGACACAATATTTTTGATGGCATCCTTTGTAGCATTGTGAAATTTTACATTAGACTCATCCTACCAAAGAGAATTTGAAAATGAAACATTTCGGATTAAAAGTTATATCTTATTTTCCTGGATTCTAGTCTTCCAGAAAATGTCTTATTAGAAAAAACAACCACTTAATGGGCCAATCCACAGACTGTTCTATATTATTTATTCATTCATTTATTTCTCTATGTTACATGGAGCAATTTTTATTTATTTACTGGAATATTTTTAAGAAGCCTGAATGACTGCATAATCTTCTACTTCTTCCACAATGGTAGCACTATATTTACATCCTGGGGCATGTGATCCAACTGTAAATACAAATTACAAGGCATACCTGATCTTTCAAACTCTGCCTGCTATTCCCACATTCAGAATAGTGTGCACTGTTCTGTGACACATGACAGTAAAGGCCAGAATAGGATCTGCACCACTGTACAACCACAAAATAATAAATGGATATAAGAAAGGAATACTGGTGGCCAGTGGTGGGATTCAGCCGGTTCGCACCACTTCGGCAGAACCGATAGCTAATTTTTTGTTGCCCAGGCCCAGAATGGACTTCCGGAAGCGGCATCCACACAGAGAACCGGTTGTTCACATATTTGAATCCCACCACTGCTGGTGGCCCTTGACGTACAACCACAATTAGGACCAAAATTTCCATTGCTAAGCAAGGCCGTTGTTAAATGAATCATGCCAAATTTTATAACCTTTTTTTTGCCATGGTGGCTGTGCAAATCACTGCAGTTGTGGACCGATTCACATGGATGTGAAGCAAAACTACTTCCCCTCTTGACTTTGTTTGTTGGACGTTGGCTGGGATGGGGACAAATGGCGATCACATGACCCTAGGACACTGCAACCGTCACAAATATATGCTGGTTGCTAAGCACCCAATTCTTGATCATGTGACCACGGGGATACTGCATTAGTCATAAGTGTGAGGACTGGTCATTAGTCACTTTTTTTCAGTGCTGCTGTAACTTCATTCACTAAATGAATGACTGTAACTCAATACGTACATGCACTGTAGCACCTTTTGAACAAATAAGGCTCCAAAGTAGATTCTCCCTTGGTTTCAATTAAAGACTACATGGCAAAAATGTAGTTAATGACTAACTAAATGCAAGCAGTGATAAGGCAGATCTAAGGGCTTTTGAAGGAAATTCCACAGCTGGGATGGAACACCAAGGGCCTGATACAATTTTGCAATTTGGTCGCCTGAGTCTTCTTTTGGTTCCAGCCAGAGACTTGAGCCTCAGCAGGACAGTTGGCAAATGCTGCGGAATAATTCCACAAGAACTTCAAAGAGCTCTCTGGAATCCATCCATCTATTGAATAAAGTCCTCTGTCCCCGGAGAAGAGAAAAATCTCAGCAGATAATACCTCTCACTCAGTCCTATACAAAATGTCAGCTACAGCTTCCAATATGATATAGGCTAGTAGGAATGTTGTTTCAAGTATCATATTTATAACATGGAGAGCAGTTGACCCTGAGCATTATTTACACTGTTGGTAAGCATTTGGATGCACTGGACTAATATCTGTTTGCTCAAGCCAGGTGATTATTACATGTCTGCCTTTTCCTCTTGCAATCAAACTAGATAGATGTATCTCAAAGTATTTTTTGAAATCCTTTTTCTCCAAAGCAATGATGCCACTAAGGACCTGCCAATTTTTTTTCAATCACTTCTTTATAACTCTAAGGAAATGTCAGAATATATTCTGAAATATTATCTGAGAAGTCATTCACATCCCTATTTCCAATAACTATTGTCCTGGAATTTCAGATTTTGTCCAGGAAGCAAATTTGACATCTGTAAGTTACTTCCTAATGGGTACACACCTAATGAGTAGCCACAGTAGTAGCAGTAGCCGTCATCCTAATGAATTAGCAATTTCAAGGCCATGACATTAAAAAGGAAACAGAATTTGTTCCTACATATCTAAAAGTCAAGCTTCCTTTTTTGCCAGTTATTTTTGCACACCCACTGAATATTGACCTCAGCCCAAAGCAAATTATAGAGAAGCATCCGGTTGGTACTGCAATTTGCTAAATGGTCATCAATTAAATTGGCACTTTAGGATATGCGAGTTTAATAGAGCTAAACTGTGCATTGAAGCAAATACACAAGTTCCATAATTTCAGTAACAGATGATGCCGTAATGGTAGAACACAGTACCAGATGCATGCAAACTAGATTAACAGCATTTTATCTTCATCTCACTTCCATGGACATTTGCTGACACTCCTAAGTAAATCAAGAGAGACAAAGCTGAAAGTTTATCCCCTATAAATGCTGGCTCCATAAGTGTTTTTCAGCATTATATCAAACCCTCAATTACTTATCTTACTATTTTTGCAAGCAACCCTCTTTGCAGCACAGTCTACACAAAACTGGAGTCGCCAAGGGCATCACATTCTCTACTAAAACCGTTCTAATCTGGCATTTTCACACATTACTAGTCAGTCACAGCTCATACTGACTTCAGCCAACAGGCTCATAATCTTCACGGTATGTTACCATCCCATTCTCCCACTCATCCATTTCTCTTCTATCTTATCCTCAACATGTGCAAATATTACCTCATCCACTCCAGTGCAGCTCAAGAGATTAACCCCAAAGCGATATGATTAATGTCTCATTAAAAAGAATCCCCTGATATTTATTTCTACATTTTTCTTTTAAGCCTTCTGGAACAGTATGACATTGCTACTAGATATTGATTTACAGATTTCCCAGGCTTAAGACCAAACAGAACATTAGGTTTATATGCATTTTAGAAACTCAATCTTTGCTTAAGACGGGCAACGCGGGATTGGCAATTTATTCTAAATTTTCTTCTTGCAGTGGGCTATGAAAGTAAATATATCATCATAGACCTCTATCATGGCACTACATGAAGGGGGGGAGCATATATGTGTTTCTTAAATCTTATCTCAGTGGAATTTCCCAAGGCTTAGTTTTAAATTGGGCCATTGTTCCTTTAACATAAAGCGTTAGTGTGCCAGCATTTTATCATCTGGATGAATGCTATGTTGATATGATACAGCATCATATGAAGGTGACAAGACAGATCTTGGCCACGGAGTACTACACAATGGTCATGTTTAAAAAGGAGAAATATTTCCTTTCGGAAATCAGTAGCCTTTCTTTTTTCTTTACATTTTGATATAAAAATAGCTGTTAATAATAATCAATGCGCAGATGGGCCAATAGTCAGTTTCTTTAAATAGAAGAAATCACTTGCATAGCCAACAGCTGGAATTAATTTTTGTTTGTGGCAAATTATTACAAAGATCAAGAACATCTGTTTGACTGTCTGTCACTATCTAAAGAGAGGCTTTTTCCACTTACACCTTCCTTGTGAGTTCCCTCTAGCTATTTTGTTACTCAGTGCAGAAAACACAATGATGACTAAATAGATCTTTGGTCTGATCCACTGTAGCCCTCCATTGTTTCTTTTTTTTTTCTTTTTTAATAACCACAGTCACATATTCTCCAAAACTACATGGCAAAGTTACAAAATCCAGTAAGAACCCTCCCACTCCGTTCTTGTTTTGTGGAAGTGGAAAGTCTGACTTACACCACCGGTTTTCAGCCTGTTAAAATAAAGGTAAGAGATCCTTGGTGCTGTTTGAGCTTGGTTGTTTCCTTGCAGATGTTGCATTACCCAAACTAAGTAACATCATCAGTGCTAGTCATAAATAAAATAAAGGTGTTCTAACATAATGGAGATATCCTATAGACTCTGTGAAAACTGCTTAGAGCTCTTTGGACTGCACAGTGGATTATGGAGTGTAGTAAAACAACAACAACATGTGGTTCACTGAAAAATGAGTTGTAAATTATATTCCTGATGAAACTGGATTTTTTTTTAGCCTCTCTAATCTAGTTCTCTTATCCTGTACAAACCACTAATCACAGATCCAAATTGCTTCAAACCCTTTTTAAAAACTCAAATCATTAGGCAAGTAAGAATGAAAAAATGAACAATGATCAGCATCTGTGGAGACTTGAAGTCCCTAGAAGAACACCCACGCAGGACATTTGTCATAAGAAAGCAGCTGCTGTAGCTTCAGAAAACAGGACTTTTCTGCTGGTCAAAAGGAGCAAGTGGCAAATGGGTTTGGTTTACGTACAACTATTTTTGTTTGTTTTTGTTAAACACCCTTATTGATTTTAACCATCTGTATTTGTTAACTCGGTTCGTTCTTTCATACTTCGGAGTACAAACAGTACCAGATGTGCATTCGTACTGCTGTCTTCTTGGCTCAATACAGTGACATATTCCTGTAGGACCATATTTCCATTCAGCGTAGAGGTAGATGAGCTTTGCAGTGGAACTGGAAATATTCAAACTGATGGGAGGGATTGAGAAAACATAACATCCGATAGCATTATTCTCTGATAAAACATTCAGATATGTGTGTTTTTAATCAAGGTATATGAGCATTCAAAGGAAGAGATAGTTTTCAGTTTTCTAACACAATTTTTTTCACGTCACAATATTAGAAGAAAATTTGTGTTAGAATAATCCTTAGCAACCCAGCTTTTCTGCCCAAGGACAGTGTGAGACAAGAACAATAACATCCAGAATTATAAGATGGATCAATATGAATAATACTAAAACTGGGAAATGGTTAGCTTAAAGTTAATTAAATGGGCTGAAGCCAAAGAGCGGCTTCATATCTTACAATATTAATATTATAGAGCTGTGGGTTTTAGAGCTATATATTAGTATTGTTAGACAGCTGGTTTGGTGTAATGGTTAAGGCATCAGGCTATATACCAGGAGATAGTGAATTCTAGTCCCACTTTAGGGATGAAGCCATCTGGGAGACTTTGGGCCAGTTACTCTCTCTCAGCCCTAGGAAGGAGGCAATGGCAGACCACTTATGAAATCTTTCCCAAAAAATCTGCAGGGACTATCCAGGCAGTCTTCAGGAATCAACACAGACTCAAAGACATAGACACAAAAATGCACTGTTGTTCCTAAGCACTACAGAAATTTCATCAAGAGTTTATCAGAATAGAGTTGGAAAGGATTATTCAGGTCATGGAGTCCAACCTCTCTTCAGTGCAGGAATCCAAACTAAGAAATTCACAACAGATTGCTACAATAGCCTCTACTTGAACTAATCTAGCAATACAGCATCGACTGTGTCACTCTGCTGTCAAATTATTCTAACTATTTTTCCTCAAAGTCATTTAGAAACCACTTTCCTGTAACTTAAGCCATGATTCTGTGTCTTGTTTCTGGGATGATGAAGAATGGAACTTGACCCCTTCGGACAATTAAAAAATACCATAATATCCTCTCTGTCATCTTTTCTCACACCTAAACATGTATATACAGTACTCAACTTCTGTTCATATACTGGAGGACTTAAACTTGAATAGCTCAACTAAAGGAGTGCAGAGAAGGGCAACAAAGATGATTAGGGGACTGGAGGCTAAAGCATATCAGGAACGTTTGCTGGAATTGGGTATGTCTAGTTTAATGAAAAGAAGGACTAGGGGTGACATGATAGCAGTATTCCAATATCTCAGGGGTTGCCACAAAGAAGAGGGAGTCAAGCTATTCTCCAAGGCGCCTGAGGGCAGGACAAGAAGTAATGGATGGAAACTAGTCAAGGAAAGAAGCAACCTGGAACTGAGGAGAAACTTCCTGACAGTTAGAACAATTAACCAGTGGAACAACCTGCCTCCAGAAGCGGTGAATGCTCCAACACTGGAAGTTTTTAAGAAGAGACTGGACAGACATTTGTCTGAAATGGTATAGGGTTTCCTGCCTGAGCAGGGGGTTGGACTCGATGACCTCCAAGGTCCCTTCCAACTTTATTATTATTATTATAAAGGACTGTCTATGCAACTTGAACAATCAAAGTTTTTGTTTAGGGCTGCAGGAAATATTAAGCAAAGCCACTGATTAAACTCTCTGGCTTTCCTGCTCTCCCTTTTTCCCCTAAAATTACCACCCACCAAGAAACCATCCACCAATCACAATTAGCAGAGAGATTTGATAGATGGGTGAGCCCATGAGTTTAGCTACTTGTCAAAAACTATTATCTCCCCCAACTGCCGAAAGGCTGATCCTTGGGATAGGGATGCTGCATGAAAAAGCAGCCTCTCCTGCTTTATTGGGAAGCCCTTATCCTATGCCCAGAGCATAACCAGTGCTTTTTTTGTTAAAAAAAAAAAAAAAGTGCCGGAACTCACACAGGTCATACAACCCGCCTTGCCTATCCTACAAGGTTCCATCCCAAAAAGGTGCCGGAACTCCGTTCTGGGCGTTCTGTGAGAAAAAAAGCCCTGCATAGAACTATTCAAAGAAGTAGTGCAAGACTGGAAAAAGTGGAAAGACCTGGCCCATAGAAGCACCAAGAGTCAGACACGACTGGATGGATATCATCATCATCATCCTCTAGCCACCAGATCAAGCACTGAGCTTGCAGATAATCTATGTATGGGGTATGGGAGGCTATACAATAAAGCAGAGAAGGTTCAAAGCAAGCCACACAAAAGTTGGGAGGAGGGAGATGGAAGTGCTGTGTAAATTTCTGACATCCTCCCTTTGTAGGTAGCCAAATAGCTTGTCTGTTCTATAATTGCTGGAAAACAGACCCCATTCTTCTCATGTGCATCAATGGCCTTCTGGTGCAGTTGTCCTATATTAATTTCCCATCATCCCGTCTCCCCACCCCCTCTCTTTTTCACTCTCTTCCTTCAGAACAAATTGTGTCCTTCAGTGGTTGCATTTAATTCATAAGAATCATACTGTTAGGTCTCAGATACGTCTATTAAAACCAAGGTGCCTTCCTGTATTAAGCAATCAAACTCCTTTTGCTTGCTTTCTATGCACATAAGATTACTGTATCAGCCACAAAGTCCATACACTCTATGCATCAATGTCCTTCTTGGTTTTTCATTTAGCAGTTTCATTGACCCAATTTACTTACTCTCTCACTTATTCCCGAAAAACCTAAATCCTTATCCAAATTTCTTCCATTCCCAGCAAGGGATTCAGATTCTGATCATACAAGACATGCTTTGCATTATATATGCATGGCTTATGAACTTGCAGGTAATGTATATTCCTGGCTATAATTTAGAAGGAAAAAGTGGATTAGCCATTTGGTCAAACACCTTAGGATTTAGGATTAGGTGTTTGGTCAAACTGTCAGGAGAAATTTCTTGACAGTTAGAACAATTAATCAGTGGAACGACTTGCCTCCAGAACTTGTGGGTGCTCCAACACTGGAGGTTTTTAAGAAGAGACTGCCAATGTTCTGATTATATTGTCTGAAATGGTATAGGGTTTCCTGCTTGAGCAGGGGATTGGACTAGAAGATCTCCAAGATCCCTTCCAATTCTGTTATTCTGGTGATCCTACGGTAGTGTATTCCAGAGAATGAAATACTGCATGTATTGGATCTAATGGAACTTTGTGATGTTGTCCCTGTTCCTGTTCAAACATTGTCTATATAACCTTACAAACAAATAAAATGGTAATGTAAATATGTGAACATATGTGAAATTGTCTTATGCTAAAACAGGATGTTGATCCAGATCTCCAGCTGAGATCCTTTGTAGCTCTGCTACATGGGGTCCTTTATCTGAAGATATTTGGAATTAGATCAGGGATATTCAGCACATCCCGGTACCACAGTGATACTGCAACATACATTGGCATTTATGCAACACAGTCCTCCTCTGGGTCAGCAGGTGCTTCAGCAGTGACCTTTAATAAAATTCTAACCACTGATGCATGTGGCCCAGCCAGTACAAGAAGAGGTATAAAGCTGCTGGTAAAACCCAGGATTAATTGACTCGTCACACTAATACTATAATGAAACACTACTAAGCTCAGTGGTAGCCAATGCTCTTTCACAGGATAATTATAGGAAGGAAAATGTGACTCCACTTTGTTGTGTCTTATCAGGATAGTTGGATTATGCTTTAAAGTGAATTATAATTCATTCACTCTGGGGAATGTAGGTCTTTTTAAAAAAGAGTTCTAAGAGTTTGCCTACTGAGAGTAGAGTTATTCCAGAAATATGATGCTATATTTCCTTCCCAGAAAGATGCGGCCACTAAAAGTTTAGAAGTCTGAAAAGATAATCTTACTTTATAAGTTTTCGTTTCTGTTGATAGTTTAGGATGGGAAGATTAAAGGTTGTTTTATTATAATTGTCATTGGTTACACTGTCAGCCAGATGGTTAGACTGGATTTGGCATTTTTATCCACCTATCAAGAACTTCCCAAGGAAGGATAGGCAGATGTTATTCTTTGATGGTATTGAAGGTATTGTCAGAGGATGTAAGCTGTTCCAAGTAAAGCCGCCTTTTACACTTGACTAATGGTAATTTTGTCAATGCTGATGCTGTTCAAATGGGCTCCATATGCTTTGGGATTGCACCCAAGGTGCCTATTACTATTGGCATTATCTTTGCTTTCTTTTGCCATAGTCGTTGTATTTGCAGGTTTTTGTATTTTATTATTTTCTCCAGTTCTTTCTCTTCTGTTCTGCTGTCTCCAGGTATTGCAATGTCCACTGTCCAGACTTTCTTAAGTCTGTTAAGATTGCAGTGTTATGTGCCAGGTGCTTATCTGCTTGAATTCTAAAGTCCTTTAGCTTCTTAATTTTCTATTACTTTGTCCATTTTGTGGTCCCACCAGTTCTTGCTTGCAGGCAAAGGATATTTC
The DNA here is from genome assembly GCA_023970755.1 of Azemiops feae. NCBI lineage: Eukaryota > Metazoa > Chordata > Lepidosauria > Squamata > Viperidae > Azemiops > Azemiops feae. The sequence goes on along the minus strand of JALGBA010003980.1, from coordinate 864,637 downwards.
TTGCAGATATTCCAATGCACCGCTGTTGCTAATTTGTCATGCCATAGCTTGTGGTCAGTCTGGGTGATCTTTTTGTAGCAGCTAACTAGGTGGTCTACTGTTTCTTCAATTTCTTTGCAGAGGTGGCATTCGCTGTTAGTTGCCATCTTCTCATTTCTGGCTTTGTATGCATTTGTCCTTAAGTTATTATTATTTTGTTTGCAATACACACACACACACACACATACAGTATATTGCAATGTATATATGAAAGCCAGTGCAAAGCATTAGAAAGTTAGAGTTAAACTGAAGCTACCAAATTCAGACCTTCAATCAGGTGTGCCAGGGCGAAACTGGGATACCTTGTATATCACTGCGAGGAAAGGTGGTAATTTAAAAAGTGAAACTCTTATTTGAGTAGTATTATGCAGAGAGACCATATTGTGTCAATAAAACTCAGGTCTAAAACTTTGAACCACATCATACATTAGAACAAGAAGCAACATTAACATTTTACTATAAATTATGCCTGCTATTATAATTTATCTATTCAGATCAAACATCTTCTAGTGTTATTTCCACAAGATCTGATTGCAGTGATTTGGTTGGCATCAAATAAAATCAAACATGATTTAGTAATGAATAAATCATCCCAGGAAGCTGGGGAGAGAAACAAATCCTCACACATGCCAACGTAACGGCCCTTGCCTTTCCTCCCACACTTGGTCTGCAGGTTAACATATGTTTTCCCTTATGCAACCATTTGCAATACAGGTGGGCTGCTGCATTTTTTTTTTTTTTTGATGGAGCCTTACTATTCTGGAGTTCTTTGTCCAAAACACAATTCCACACATGCCATCCAAACCACCAAAGATGAGTCAGACGATCAATCAGGGCCACGATAATTACTGTGCACATTTTCATACAAAAGTACAGAATATTTATCATTAGTCACTAACTCAGCAAAAGCAGTGCTCCAGAAATCTTCAAAGCTGAAGAGTCTTCAGTGGTGAGGAATGAATAATTTTTCAAAGACTTGTCCTAGGAAATCTATATCTGAATCAGATCAAATATCAAAGACCAGAAAACCCAACTTTTTAAAGCATGTGGATGTTTTTCTATGCTTTGGGGTAAATTGCAGAAACACTTGGGGATATATCTCAAGGAATTTCAATAAAGCAACATATAATCAATGAAGCCTGACATATGTTCTAAGCAATTTGAATTAATGTTGATCATATGTATTGGGACAGATCTTTAAAAAGCATGAAAAAATGAAAGGGAGGAAGGAAGGAAATTAAATAACCCAAATAATTCACTGTGTTTTATGCTTTTTCCTGGGACTATTGAAAAGTACTTCCCATTTTCAGTGATTTATAGTACTTACAAATATGTAAGCTCCATAATGCTCTACTTTGGGACATATGGAATCTCCACCCATTCCAGAATGTATTAGATTACAGTGCTCAATCCTTCATCCAATTCAATGGTGCAAGTTAAACTTACCTGCTGCAATCAAAGCAGGAAATGAGTCACCTTAGTGTAAAATGCTTGAATGGTACTGTACCAGCATAATGGGCTGCAAAAATATGGACATAAATGATGATGAAAATATATTTTCTGACAACTCACTGGCACTCAGTTTTATGCCCCAGATGCTGTATACCTGCTCTTGCATTTTGATTGTTAATTTTGATTTCTCTCTAAAAAGGTAGGTATGAATATTATTTCAAGAAATAAAAATAATGGGAGTAATTCAAATAAAACTAATTAAGAGAGATAATTGGAATCAAGTAGGTTCAGCATCTGTCCATAAAATCTGCAGTAAACTCTTGCTTTCCCCCCCCCTTAAAATACCAAGGCATATTAATAGAAAAGCACTTAGTACTATTTACAACAAACTAGAGATTAGGAAAACTATAGAATAATTAAGCAAGTTCCCAGGAATATACTTTCCTGACAAATACATTATTGTTTTGCACTGAAGATCTGTGGACATAATCAAATAGAACATGGAACAAAATATTATATACTCTTCCATTTTTGAAGAGCACCTAACGCACTGTTTAAGTACACACTTTATGCAATTGTAAACGTGATGGGGGAGAAGTGTACTTTCAGATTTGCAAAACTGAGTTAAATTAGCAACAAGTGGGAAAGAAAAAAGGCTACAATTTTGTCTTCTAGATGTTAATGAAGTTCACGGCATTCTTCACCATCCCACACGTTGACTGAGGCTTCTGGAAGTTGTAATTTAGTAGCATCAGTACCTTCCCCACCATTAAACAACTTCTCCAATATTAAAGAGCTATTTATGTAGGACTCAAAAGTCCTCCTCAGATTTATCAGTTGGCATTAGAGTAAGATTGCCAATCCTGCAGTATGAGATATTTCTAACCAAGAACTCCACCATGGTCATGATGCTCTGTTGTTCTGAAAAGGAGACTATCTTAAGTTGGGTTTCATTGGCCAAAACGTCTTCAATTATGATGGTCCTGAAACCCATATATTTGTCCCATGTATTTAAGCAAATATCATACTTTAAATAGTTGGTTCAGTTTACATCAGGCGACAACTTGTACATAATCCTGATTCTGGAACTTCAGTTCCAAAAGGCTTCTTGTAATGGATTTCTTATTTCCTGAGACATGGATTTCAGGAGGTTGGTGAGAATTTCTTCCTAAAGATCCTCAGAAGAAACTTTCATTCATCTGCTGTTTATTATACTTTAAAGGTACCCAAACAAAAGTGAGTGAACAAGTGAGAGCAAAGGATTTTTTTTTTTTAGGCTGAAGAGACATCTCAAGATGTGGGAAAGTTGTCTATTGCTTATGTTATTTTTACACCCACTTTTGAGTGCCTTGAAGCTACATTTCCCTTGAGTTATTACAGATATTGCCACCCACCTCAGTTCTTCCTGCCTCTGCCCTAACAGAACCTCTTTGTTTTTTTATCTAATCAAATTCAGAGCCTGTGCTATAGTTGGCTCTTTTGTCTGTTCAAAGTAGCTATATTTCTGATTTCCCAGGCTTCAGAAGGACTAAAAATAACCAAGCAAGACTCTGAAAGGGATGGCTGAAACCTCTGCCAGCATTTTGAAGCAAGTTTATTAGAAGAAATAAAAAATGGGAGCAGACAAGCTTTGATGAGGAAACAGGCCTGAGAAGATGGCAAGAGGATTCTTTTTTTCAGCAAGCAATTTTCCATTGAGTGACATTAAACAATTTTCTCTAAAGCACTGTTTTATATTCAGTAGAACTCCTTCTCAATCATAGCCTAGTCATCCCTCAAAAAAAAATTGTGTAGCGGCCCACAAATTTTACTTTTTGAGCATTTGAAGGCTGACTCTTGTTCACAATGGGCTAGTTTAATATGGTATTTGCTAGGCAGTGCAACACGAAGAAACCTCAAAGAACCTCACCATGCTTTGATGAACTGGAGCAAATAGCTAACATCTCCAGAATGCACAAGTTGGGGCTCCCAAAAAATATCCTGCTTCACATGTGCTTTCATGTGTTCACTAAGCATGCCAGGAGTGATGTGGATTAAAGTTATTCCTCAACTGAACTCTTTCAGAGGTTTAACTTCTTCCCTGTTGTTGTATCTGAGGATACAAAGAAAGTAGTGAAGAGAGTTGTGCACCCTACTTGAATCCTGATAGATACCATTTCTCCAACGTTGCCGACATCTCCACACCAAATGGTTAGGCCTCCCTGAAGTTAAACAAGTTGAACAGAAAAAATATTACCTCTCTCTATTAGAAGCACTTTCTGTTTGGATAATGGGAGTACTGTATCTCAGCCCATTAGAGCAGGGATCCCCAACCCCCCGGCTGCGGAGCAGCACTGGTCCACAGACTGTCAGGAACCGGGTTGCGCAAAGAAGCAAAGCCCCATCCATACATGCATGGGATCGAGACAGCGCGCAAAACCACACACCCCCATCTTGGAAAAACTGCCCTCCACAGAAACGGTCCTTGGTGCCCAAAAGATTGGGGGACGCTACATTAGAGGATTATTAGATTGAAATGTTACAATATAACGATTATTACTTACACCCTCCTTGAAAATTAATAAGCAATCTTTGTTCCTTGTAGTGTAGTTCTCTTTTTAAGTAACTACAATTTTCAAAAAATGGCTGGAATTGTTCACCTTTTAATTTTTGTGTGTTTTGAATACGTCAGTAATGCTACTTGGACATAGAGATCTGTGTTTATAAATATTAGTAATATTCTCTGTATGTATTCAAATTACGTACATAAAAAGTCTGAAATTTTGACTAAATCCGGGAGCAAAATCTTTATACCAGGGTGACCTCAGTACAGATGGATCAATGATTGAATTGCCAGCTGTCCTGGAATACTTTGAGGAGTTACTATCTTCTTATACCATAGTAGGGAAGAGATGTGATGTTAGTTTGTTCTAACATGTCCTGCATGATGTGTTTCTATTTGGGATAAAAGCTCCTTTCACCCTATGTTATTATCTTCAACTATGAAAATCAGAGTAAAGTTGCATCAATAAAATTGATTGAATTTCCATATTGTTCATATTGTTTATTAAAAAAAATATCTTCCAGAAAACTAATGGAAATTCTGAGCTCTGTACAACTTAACCATGTGTGCTAAGCAATTATTTTCCTCCTTCTTCTCTTCCTCATTTTTGCTTTGTGTGTGCGTGTGTGTGTGTGCAGCTGTTGTGTGTTATTTTTACTGCACAGTCATGTAAGGAAGTTCTAGCATTGGCTATGAATAGAGATTGTCGTTTAAGGGAAAATCTCCATTTACTGCTGTTTGTTTGCTTTTCATCTTGTATAAAGTTTCTAATGTTAAAAATGTCCTTTGAAAATGGCCAACAATTTATTATCATAATCTCTTGTTTCCCATTTTGGCAAATCCAGTCCTGAAATCTATTATCAGATGCCTTAGTCAAACACATACTGTTCCTATTCTCCCACAGTTATAAAGCATCATCATTTAGGCTGAATGCAATTCTGGTAATAAAATATATTTTTTTTAAGCATAAGTTTTTTTTTTTTATAAAGTACCATGGCATTGCTACCATTTTCAAAAATACATTGCTTAATAAATCTAAAAGAAAATATGCAAGACCTATGAATATTTGAAACATCAATTCACAGAGTATTTCTCTGTCACATTAGTAGCCACATTAGAAGATCAGTTAACAGTTGCTTTTAATTTGTTATAGCTATCACAAACCTATGGAATATTGAAGACTAAATATTTGTATGATATACTTTATTATGACCTTTTGTTGGTAGCCTTCTTGTGGTTGATGCTTATGGTTTCTCTACTAACACAGCCATTTTGGATAAGCTCCCTACTCCACAACAGCTAGGGCACGGGTCGGCAACCCGCGGCTCCGGAGCCGCATGCGGCTCTTTGAGGCATCACCTGCGGCTCCGGAGCCTCCTCCGCCATTTTGGGGAGCGCATGCGCACGTGCGCGGGCGGGTGCGCATGCGCGAACGGGCACGCATGCGCGAACGGGCACGCATGCGCGAATGGGCATGTGCGGGTGCACGCACATGCGCGGGTGCGCGGGCGGGCGCGCATGCGCGGGTGGGTGCGGCTCCCAGGGGTTTTTTTTTTAGGGAAACGGGTCCGTGCGGCTCGTTGGATGTTTCGGCTGGCCGACCCATGAGCTAGGGCATACACATGACCTCCATATTCCAAATATGATTACTATGACTTTCAGGGAGGGCTTGGCAAATTGAAGGCCTCTCCACAAAAATGAAGCCAACAACAGAGGCAAAGACTAAAGAACTAGTGAGTAGATCAGAACTTCTCTGGATAAGGAGAGGATGGAAGATAGCCTACATATGCTCCAGATGGCTGCTTTTCACAAGGAGACAGGACAGCAGTCTTCTGGAGGTTTGACAACCAGGAGTCAAAAGAATTAGCCACGTTGCTCAAAATTGTGCAGAGCTTTTTAAAAGACACTAAGTTTGCAAGCTTCAGTTTCTAATCACTTTTGGAAATTGTCTATTAACCATCTTAAAGCTATAAGGGATCTTCGGAATCACAACATTGAAAAGTCACTGGGTGAGTTCAGCTTCAACACTGGAAAAAAAGAAAAACTAATTACAAGCTTAATAACTTAAAGAATTTCAAATAAACAGCAGAAAGCTAAATAAGTTTTTGATTTAAGGAAGTTACAAACAAATTTAAGAGTCCAGTTAAATTAGAAATATTGACTTTTACTATAAAATTTTCGAATTAACTATAAAATAGAACTAGCTACTCATGGGAACCAAAGTTACTCTGGTTATCTTGCCTCCTAACAAAAATAAGCAACTTTAGGATTTTAGAAGTTGACACTAAAGGGGACTAACAATTCTAAATAGTAAGAAAAAAATAACATTGGAACTGTTAAAGGGGATCTTTGAAAAACTGAGCCAAAAATTAATAGCTACAATGTCAACAATGTCAATAATGTGTCTAATTCCATGGATAGATTAGGTCCAAAAGATGTCAATGAAGGAATGACAGGAGCAAACTTTGCTGACAAGATTGAATAAGTACCAGAAGTGGAACTATAAAGGACAGACCAGGAGAATGATCTGGAAAAGGATGCTTTATTGGGTACAAAAGAAAATGAAGTTTTATCAATTAAAGGGAAAATACTAATGACAACCAAGGGAACTATCTGAAAAATGTTTCCTTATTGGCTTTACAAAAAGTTGATGTTTTATGGACTTTCTTATAGATAGGGGAAGGTTTGTAATCTTATAGGGGATGAAGAGTTACTAAATTTGGCTATTCTTGTTGTAAGGATGGTTGGAAATCACTTCTTTATATATTTATTTTCTTTTTATCATATTCTTTTTTTTCTCTTTTTTCTTGCAATTTTTATTATTTACTACACTTTTTGCTTTAAGTTTAGTTTGTATTAGTTTTTACTACTGTATGCTGCCCAAAGTCATTTATCATCAATTAGGTTATATAAATTTAATTAATCTATCAAGCAAGCAAAATTACTCTTTTTAAAAAATATCCAAATATGTCGATCAGCTAAAAGAATAAGAGGCATCTGCATATTATTCTGGAAAGGAATTATGAGAATTGTTGTCTGGGTGAAACAATTTATACAGTGAGTTCTTGATTCAAAAGCTTTATTATAAGAGATTTAAAAAACAAATTTAATAGTTGCTCCATATTTCTTGTATTGAGTATGAATGAATAGGATGATCGGCTGCTGCTGAACTTTCTACTTTTATTTATTTAGCATACCACAAAGGCAGAGGACAATAAGGTTGTATAGGCAGATCCCTTGTCACTGAGTTTTGTGTTATTTATTTGCCCTGGATCCACCAATTTTTTAATATAGTCAATATGTAGCATATATTAAAAGTATATGAGTTTCTTTCAGTGTAATCTAATTAATGCAATGTCTCATGGAAGCACAGATTCACATCTGGCAGCTGGGCTAATGCCACTTTGAATATGGCTCAAACTTGAACCGTATTATATAAAAATCATATTTTGCCCTTTGATTCTACATATGTTCCTCTTATTTAAAAAAAACTACTAATGGGTATACTTTAATGTAAAACTGGGAACCAATGTAAACCTTAACCAATTAGACAAAGAAAATGAAAAAAATCTTCAAAACCAAGTGTAGTTTGATTAGCTTACAAAATGACTTGACATTTTCATATGAGAAAAATCAACTTGCTTTCTTCAGCAAAATAGTTTCACTGAACTGTGGTGCAAAACTCCTAAGCCAAACGATCCTCATAACAAGCATTTAACCAGGTAACACACCTACACTACTTTTGTTCTGAACATAGTTTAAAGCTGATGTTACCAAGGAAGCTAGGATCTTTATTTTGTTTGCACCGAAATTCTGCAAAAATATTAAAACACGTTCATAAAAAGTAGAGTCCCTCTTAAGCTTAACTCCTAGTGAATATATGGGCATATTGGTATTGGCAACAATATGGAAACGGTTTGCCATTCTCTTCTTGCAGGATGTTTTGTTGACTTCCCAAACTAGCCTTCAACCCTGAGAGTGTCTGCTGATTTTCCATCCAAATATTAGCCAAATCTAACCCTTAAGTAGTCATATTTGACTAGGTGCTGCCACTTGTGCTCAATAATAAAGCATCAAGAGATCAAGAGATTTAGCTAAAAGATTGGGAGTGTAATGGCAACAGATGCTTATCATCCTTGGGATTTGTAGAACCGCCCTCCCTCCCTCCCTCCCTCCCTCTCTCTCTCTCTCTCTCTCTCACACACACACACACACACACACACTTTCATTTTATTATCCACCATAAGCCAGGACAGTACAGGGTAGCCATGGACAAGAAAATTTGGTTATTTTCTATATATTTAGTTCCTGTAATCTGTTCAGAATATTTTTGACATTTTGGCACACCCAATAGTTCAGGTGATAAAAGAGTTAACAGGCAAAATATCTCTAAGAAGTCAATTTTAGAAGGTATTTCTGAAGCTCTGGTATATAACCAAAGGGGGAAAAATTTCTACATAGAAATGGCAGATGCATTAATAGGATTTTTTTGTAGCAGCCCGTATGCAGAGTTCTACATTCTTCCCTACTGAAAGCCCCACACCATCTGCATCAGACTTGGAAACAAACAAGGTACTCATACATCAGCTTTAATCTTTTATTCTTGCTTGTTGCTTAAGCGTATCCTCCCGTTTGTTGCAAGAAACAAATCCCTAATGTACATAGCTGTTGCGAAGCTAAAGTTTTAATCATCCATTAGCAGAAAATGATACCAGTATGAAAAATGCTTCTCCACTGCTGATCCCTATCTTGCCTTTATGGTCTCTATTTTGACTCACTGCCAATGGTGCTGTCCTGATTTTGCTTGTGCAGTGAATGATAAACAGCAGCTGGTTGATTCCTCCAGTATTGCTGACCTCCTTGTTCTGAACATCAAACATGGCAATGCAGGAGGAATGGTTGCAGATCTGGCTATAGGACTTTGCCTATCTTCTCTAGCTTCCTTTTCTTCCTGTATCCCATTCTATAGGTACCCAAATGGAGTACAGTAACTAAAACAAAACAAAAACTCAAACAGTTTGGAGTTACAAAGGAAGCCGAATCACAAAGAACAATTCTGATTATGACGTCCCTCCCTTTTGTTTTTCTTCCTTTATAGAGGCATGATCACTTCCAGATGCACATTCAAAAAGTAAGGAGGGGGAGCTCTATCGTTTAGGCCTGTTCTACTATTTCAAACTTTGGCAAATAAGTCAGTTCCTTAAGGAAACAATAGGAAAATTGAAACAGATAAGAACGCTCAGAAGGGAGCCTGAAACATCAGCCTGAAACAGTCCACAAGTAGCTTTCTGATTTTACCTACCACTGGCCACTCCATAGGGTTTATGAAATAATACTTTTAACACTGGTAAAACTAAGGATGACTCAATACTTACACATGGAGTAGGTTGAGATGAAAGCAATGTCACAGGAATATGGGAGGGAAAAAAGATGTAAGTTTATACTGTGATTAAGTGTAAGTAGAAAAAGATGGCAGGTTGAGTCTTTCTCCCAAGGCCTTTTTTGCCAGAGCCTCCCATTTTGTTCTGACTATCTCTACTGAGCCATTTAGGATGCAACAATGCTGTTAATTTTAGCAAGGATAACCTGGTAAGCAGCCTAATCCAGTGATGGCGAACCTTTTAGAGACCGAGTGCCCAAACTGCAACCCAAAACCCACTTATGCATCCTCGGGTGCCGGGTGGGTGTGGCCCATTGGCTGGGTGTGGCCAATTGGGTGGGTGTGGCCCACTGAGTGGGCGTGGCTGCGGTGGTAACAGCAGACTGGGTGGGACTAAAAAGTTCAATCAATCAATTCCAACTTTGCAAGATCTTTTTTTTCCCGCGAGAAGTTGAAATTGAGTGATTGAACCTTTTTTTTTTTTTTTTGCACACGGCGACGGAGGCCTAAAGTGAAAAGGTTTTATAAAACCCAGCTGAAGGCCTAGGACTGGGGCAACGGCGCGCATGCCCAGAGAGAGGGCTCAGAGTGCCGCCTCTGGCACCCATGCCATAGGTTCGTCACCACTGGCCTAATCTATAAACAGTACTGTCCTGGAATGTTTTAAGAAATTATCCAAAGCCCCAACAACTTTCTAGCTCCAAATACTTGAGAATGGCACAATTAAGATAAATTTTTGTTTTAAGCTAAGGTTAGAGAGAAATATTATGCGACTCCATTGCCTTTGTGTAATTTGTTCCTATTTATACAGTTTTGGGGCTAAAGTACATGTTGTTAAAAATTTAGAGAACAGATTTCCTTATTTCCATATATCATTTCAGAATTTGTAGGGAGAGTTTTTAGATTACTTTTTTATATTACTCATTATAAGTTGGTAAATACCAGTTTTGTCTCTTTTCCCCTGCTCTTTAAGAGATTAGAAAAAAGTAAAAAATATTTGTACCACTTTCCCAGTACCTATTCCTTCTTTCATTTCTGTTGTTTTTAGGGATCAATGGAAAACATGCGAGGAAAGTAAGACAGTGGTTTCTTCTACTTTCTGTATCGTTCTCTGAATCCACTATGCTATAGGCAGAGCATTCATACAGCTGCCTCTCTCTGCTTAATATGCAATGCACCAAAAGGTATCTCATTCCTGTATTTACTCATCTGTGCCTCTGAATGGTGTTAGTGGGAAGTAGTAAAGACATTTAATAAATTATTAGTCTCTGGAAAACCCAGTGATATGCTGCTGCCCGCTGATCTTTTAAAGAACAGATCTTTTATTCACTTCCAATTCGTACTCTCTTGCTCTCTCCAACTATATCTGCTAAAGTCAAAATTCTCTATTCCTGACCAACTATGTGTTACACCATCTAGCAAAGACAGCAAGCAAGCAGATACAGGCAACAACTTCTTTCACTTTGAGAAATAATCAATACAAACCTTGCAGACAATCTTGAACCATTTTGTTCTAGGCTCCAGGACCTGTCTGCCAAAATTGCAAAACATATGCCTCTGAATTTGGCCAGGAAAAGAAAAGGCATCCTTAGCTCTGAAAGTAATAGCACATTTGAAATTATTTGCAATGGCGGGATTCACACAATACCCCAAACTAGTGGTTTCCAAACTTTTCTTTTATGCAGATCACTTGCATTATTGAAAGCTTCTGTGAATTGAATATTTAACTCCCTATATGGACAACACTAGTTACTGCTTCTTCCCAAACCATCTATCAGGGTGGCTTTTGGCCCTGAGAGGGAATCAGTTAGAGGTCTACATGAACCTCTCCAGCTTTGATATCACCACCTTTTCCACACAAACAAGATACTACACAGAGCCGACATATTCAAGACAAGGCACAACTTCACAGGTCGCTCTTTTTATCACCAAGCAATCTCAGAAGCTTAAAATAAATTCAATAATCTGAACGTCAACTAGATGGTCAAGAGGAAGTTTCCCCGTGTCTTTTTACGATCATCCGGATTTTTGCAGCCCAGTTTTGGGGACTAGCCCAGGATCCAGATAGGGCGGCTTTCTCGTGCTTAGGGCATCCTTTTGATGCCGAGCCGCCCAGAGGACTAGCAAGCTGTTCTGCCTTTGGGAGGATGTACCGCGGCGCTACCGGACACCGAAGGCAATGATGGCCCTGCAGCCGAAAACCAGCGAAGCTCAGAGTCATTTCTCCCTTCAATTGAAAAGTATCAAGGCGCAAAATCCCTGGGCTGAAGCAAAACCTGCTTTAATTCCCCACTTCGCCGCCCAAGCAATCGCGCGCACACGCACGCACGCGCACCCCCCCCCCGCCCTTTAGGTACGGAGTTCTGTTTGCATCACGTGACAACGGAGAGAAGGAAAAGTAGCTTTTTCATCATCCTCTTGGCGTTCTGTGTCTATGTCACCGGCACGTAGCCTATTACGGCACTGAGCGCTCGCTTCTGCGCTACGGCGGCCGCACGGGTTCAGTCGGTTGCCTAGGTTACCCCTCCGCTGATGCCCGGAACTTTCCTCTAACGGCTTCTCCCTTCGCCAATTCCTCCTCGGCAGGTGAACTTACTTCGGCGCCCTGACCTCCTTCGCCTCAGCTCCTCCCTGAGGCGCGAAGAGAGCTGGTTGGCGCAGCAGCTTGCACGGGGCCGGAGCGGCGTGGCTCTCTGCCCTCTCAGCCCTCGGTAGGAAGGCCTGCAGAGGGGTGCTCGAGATATTCCCTGCAGTTGTCATTCCCGCTTTCGCGTAACAAGATCCGGCTTTGCTTCCAGATCCCGACTCCCCCCCCCTCCCAAACTCCCAATGGATTCCCCGCGCGCCTAGACGCTCCCAGAAGAAATTGGCGCGCAGGGGGTGTAGCAGGTCCGGCATAGCTGATGTTCGGGTGACCAACGGCGGGGTGGGGGGAGGGGAGGGGAGGGAGGATAGGGGGGAGAGAGAGAGAGGACCTCCAATTCTTAACTACTACCTAAAGGTCGCCCAGATGTTTGCCGCCCTGTCTGAGCGAACAGCCGTTCACCAGGGCTGACACGAAGTCAACAGAAAAGCGACCTGAAATTTTCTGCTCATCCTTATCTTGCATCTCTTGCCTTGTCCTGTTGAACGGCAATGCCCGGATTTCCTGTGTGAAGGTTGCGTTAAGCAAAATGGTTAAGTCTTCTGAAAAGGTCCTTGGAGAAAAAGTCTTTTGGGGTGAAATAAAATAAAACCTTTGGGTTTATAGGCTGAAAGACAGTGAATGGTTCAGTATTACCTATCCAGCTTGGAGAGTATTTTGATAATGACCTGACAGACAGTGGACCAACAGTCTCGTCTGATGGTACCGGTTCTCACCAAAAGTGCTAAAATACAAAACCCATTGAGAAGCTCTGAAATAAGTTGTCTAAACTGGTAGAAAATAGGAAAGACAGACAATGTGATCCAAACTGTACTTATTTAGTACTGCTTGGTTCAGTGGGTCTTGCTCTTTGTTGGATTTAAATTGCGATCAGATATAGATAAATTTGAAGTTTGTAAACGTAATGAGGCTGATAGATGTAGTGATTAAAGTATTGGACTGGTTCTTGGGAGACCCAGGCTCTATATCACACTCAGCCATAAGCTTCCTGGATGACTCTGAGCCAGTTATTCCCTCTTAAGTCCAATCTTCCTCATAAGGGGGTGATAGTGGGGGAAAATATTAGGAGGAAGCACTCTATATGATGCCTTGAGCTCCTTTACAGTATAAAAGGCAGGATACAAACCTAATGAAATGAATTAAAATATGGTCTTACTCCATTTGAGTTTTACTCCTGGCATTTATTCCAATCTTATCAAATACAGTTCTTATTGAATTTTATTCTATATATTTTCAGTAATGTCATTTTTGTACTTTTAAAATGGTAGGTTAAATATGTGTCATGGAAAATGGATTTGTCATAATTTTATGTTGGAGACTTTTTCCGTTAGAATGTTTTATTAAATTCAATTTTCTGCATCCATTGTTGTTTTATATTATTCTGCATAGATATTCTTTAATGATTTGAGATGAGTGATTAGAAATGGAAATTGTTCTTAATGCTGAAATTATTATTTAGTGAATATTTTGTGCAATTGGTCATTATACCTAAAGAGCTTAAAACTTTTATTTATATTAGAAATTATTCTGCAAACACTTTCTTTTTCATTAACAGAGTATACATTGATGGATCTTGAATTATTTCAACAGTCTTTTGTAATGTGGCTGTCCAGTAGTGTTAAATCAGGAAAATAGAATTGGATCATTGTCTGGTTAGCATGACTCAATAATATTTTTTTATTTAAATTTGGTGTAAAAATAATATTTACATTATTACTGATGTCTGTGTAAAAACATATGAAAATTGTATATTTAAAAATAAGGAATAGCATATTTTGAAATTATGGTGTTTAGAAATCAGCATAAGGAATATTTCTTAAAACTATGTATTGAAGGCAATGGTTTTCTGGTTATAATTAGTTTTGACAGTTTATTTGAGCCCATTAGTATGCTTTAGTGAGTAATATTAATAAAACACATCTCCACATCACAAGGTCCGTATAGTCCATCTCAAAACTAAGGCCTTTGTGAACTGGTATTAATTTAATGGTTGTGTCTCTTGCACAAACATTTGTAAGTAAACAGATGGAATCCAGTGCTTTTCTTCATCAGGTGATGATAGAAAGGATGCTGATATCACTTTACCCTACAGCCTTATTCCAAGAACCACCCCATTTTGAAGGCTTCTCAATATACAGAACAGCTTTGGAAGAGAAATGGGGAGGGGCTGCTGCAGAAGTAGGTCTATTCTGTTACTACAGAATTAGAATGTAGGAATCATTGTATTCCTAACTCCCCAAAGGCTGATTTGAAGGCTGTTTTCAATTAACACTGACTATATAACATAATATACAAAATGGCTATCTATATCTATAGTGTGGCACAATGGTTTAGCGATTAAGATGCTGGGCTTATCAGCTGGAAAACCAACAGCCTTATAAGCCTGTACAGGTAGTCCTTGACTTACAACAGTTCATTTAGTGACGCTTCAAAGTTACAAGGGCACTGAAAAAAGTGACCTATGACCATTTTTCACACTTATGACCTTTAAAGCGTCCCATGATCATGTGATCAAAATTCAGATGCTTGGCAACTGGCTCATACTTATGACCATTGCAGCGTCCCGGGGTCATGTGATCACCTTTTGCAATCTTCTGACAAGCAAAGTCAATGGGAAAGCCAGCTTCACTTAACAACCAGGTTACTAACTTATCAAATGCAGTGATTCATTTAACAATTGTGGCGAGAAAGATCGTAAAATGGGACAAAACTCATTTAACAAATGTCTCACTTAAGAACAAAAATTTTGGTCGCAATTGTCATAAGTCAAGGATTACCTGTATATTGTATAACAATATACAAAATGACTATCTATATCCATACAGAATACCAAAAAAAATTGCTAACTGTATGTACCATATGTGGTTATCCATCTGGAAAGAAAAAGAGAGAAAATGAATAGTAAGCATTCTTAATAGATGAATTGAGAACTATAATGGAAGCGCCATCAGTGCAAAGTGGCACATCATGCATGTGAACAAAATACTAATTTAAATTAGGATGTTTCTGTGGAGGTAATGAAACAGTTATGGTTTAGTCTAAGGCTGTTTTAAGCTTATTTTATGGATTTTGCATTCCTTGCCCCAAAGCAACAGGAGCTTAAATTTGGTGGTGCATTTGAAGAAATGTACTTTAGTCCATCCTCATTATAGACCAAGTGAAGTTTTATAATATAAGATTAGAAAGTAATACATTAAAATTCTGGCTACAATAATTACATGCTCCTTTTTCATTTCAGAATGTGTTTGATCATTCTAGTGACTTGGGAAGTTGAATTCTGTTGCTAACTATGGCTCATCGGTTTTCAATGAAAGATATAGATGAAAAGTTTGAGCAGTTTTTAAAAGAGGTACAATTATATTTTTATTTGTCTATTTTCAGTGTACCAGTAGAATATTGTGCCCCTTTCTATAATATTGTTAAATGTCTTATCCTGACATCAACTCAGATTTATATTAACTGTTCAATATGCTTAGTATCAGATACTCTTTCACTGTCATTGGATATTAGTAAAAGGTACAATTCAATTTCACATTTAAAACACTTTTTTCTTTTTACATGAATGGCATATAAATTAAAATAGTATGTTATAAACATATGGTGAATGAGATTACATACTGTAGTAAACCAAAAAATATAATTTACAAACAGCAGTAGTGTGGTATTTTAAAAAAATATTTAAAACATATGTTTCGAAAAATTATATATAATATCTATAAATAGATAATTATTAAAATTATACAATTAATGCTCAATATAATATTAGCAAAGTATATTGAATTATTTTCATGATATAAAAAGGAAATATAATTTGCATAAAGTTCATTGCCAAAATCTGTATTGCTATTCATAAATGTTAAAAAAAGGAGAAAAAAACCTAAAAATAATATAAATACTTAATTTCTGATTCTTCCATTTTTTTGTACTCCATCCAAGGTGTGGTACCTATTGTCATAAACTCTGGAAACCCTACTCTAGAGCAGGGGTCCCCCGTGCCACATACCGGCCCACAGCGAGCAAAGCCTCATATACGCATGTGCAGCATATAGGTAGCATGTGAAATACATACACACACACCCGTCCCTGGTGCCCAAAAGGTTGGGGACCACTGCTCTAGAGAACCCAAAGCAGTGCTCTATTAAGCATTTGTCAGTTTCAAGTATGCGTTTGATTCCATCTCCAGACAAATCTTGCGGGATAAGCTGAAGGCCTCCATTAGATAAATCCTTGCTCCTATATATTCATATCGTACATGTGAACAAAAAGTTATTTTAGTTCAACAATGTGCCATATAATCTCCTTGCTTTTTTATTATATATTTTATTATATATTGATTTATTGTCTGGATTTATTCAAGCTTGTACTTTATTTGAAATGGCTTGACTTGATTAGTAATAAAAATTTTTTTACGTACATTGAGAATTAATTTGTCCCGGCCATTTGTGTCTTCAGTTTGAAAAAAATCTTCCAGGCATGGTTCTGCTACAAGCACTAAGCCAAAACAGATCAGAGTACAACTTTTAATATCAAAGTGTGTTTCAAATTAGATTGGCTGCTACTTCAGTTCTTCCAGTGTTGGCAAAGAAGAACATAATAATTAAACTGCATGGCTTATCAGCAGAATTATTTTATAATTCCGATGAGTGAATTCACTTACACAAAAGTTGAAGTAAAAGGATCTACAAATACACTTATATTGGTGTGGGGACATTAATTTTCATGATGTAAACATAGAGATCTTTAAGGATTCTATAAGGATATTCTGTGCTCTTTAGGAACACTAGTGATTGGGAAGTCTGATAATTGGCATATATAACTGTCAAATGAGGACAATGTTAATTTGATAAAAATGACAAAATCTAGGCAGAAATAAAAATATAAGTTGCCACAAAATGTTGAATTTCTACAGATATAGTCCAATAATTTTCAGTTATGATACCCCTTCTGTCCTGCAGATCTTATTTCCTGTTATGCGTGATCTGTACTCTAGAAAATCTGAAAAGATGTTTTCTTGCATCTTTTTTTCAATTAAAAAATAGATTTCAAAAAGAGTGTGGCTTGAAGAGGAACCACACATGTTCTCCATTGCTGGAAATGGAAATAATCAAAAATAGAATCTGGAGAATGATCAGAGATGAATCTGTAGGCTAAATAGTATTGGAGGAATAGCTAGTAGCATAGTATAAACACTACACTTTATCATAAAAATGTGACCTGCTCCTCCAACAATTTATTCGGTGCAAAGTTTTATTTTAAGAACCACTATATTTTAAGCACAGGATTAACCCTCAAAATCATAGACACTTAAACAAGCTTAAACTTGGCTGGCTGATAAAAATTATGAAGCAATAATAAATAATAACAGCAAATTGGCTCTCTTTTTATTCAGTCTCTTTCAGATGATTCACTTGGAAATGAACAAAATCAAAATGTTACTATTTCTGAATCAGTTGAGCAGTCTAAAAATAAAAAGCATCCTGTGCCATGGTGGATAACAGAAGATGATTCAGATGATGGTACAGTATTATACTGAAATCTATTCTATGTAACATCTCTGCCACAAGGTGTCAGTGAATCACTTTTGTACTCTTAGTGTGTGTGTATAAATTTTGGGCCAGTAATTGTCTTTCTGGCCTAGACTGGAAAGTAGGATACATACCAACTCATACTAGACCTGCATGTAAATTACCTTCATTGAAGATGATTTCAACCTAAAGTGGATTGATTCAAGCAGATTTTTATTCATATGTATAGAGATGGGGCTGTTTATGTGTGTGAGAGAGAGAGCGAGGCAGAGAGAGACAGAAGGAGAGAAAATGAAGTAGAAATTGTAGGACTGCAAATTTTTTGAAAGAGGTGCTTAACAGGGTTAAGCATAGTGTTTTTTTCTGAGCTTGCAACTGTTTCAAGAGTTGTTGGAAGCTATATTGTGCTATATTCCACTTATATTTTTTTGTCAATCATTTAAAAAACTGTAAATCATTTTAATTATATGTATAATTATATGAGTATAAATAAGATCATTCTTTTTATAACAGTTCAAAGCACTTTGTGATTGTCTCCATATTTACATAAACAAATAAGATTCAGGAGAAGTAGATGTCGGAGGTCAAATTTACATTCTTAATCATATATATTAGAATCAAGTACCATTCCAAATAAATATTCAAGGGATCGTATTGTTAATGCATTTCATGTGTTCATTGAGAAATTAACTATTAAACTGTAAAGCACACTGAACAGGAACACTTAGAATATTCTTTCCAATTAAATACCCAAATAGTGGATTTGGCAAATCTCCTTATCTGACATATGGCACTGTCTTATAATAATATAGTTTGGGATTTTTATGTATTTTACTTTAAGCATAAATCATTTATTCTGTAGCCTGTCCTCTAATGAAACTTAGTTGGAAGAAGCGTGAAGATCAATATTCTTTTTGAAATGAGTGAAAATCAAATAATATGATCACTATTGGATAAAATTTGGTAGATAGTAGATACTGTTGGTTTTTCATAACATCTGCAAAACTTATTTATCAGTTGGGGAAGTAAAGCTTACTGAACTGTACAGTATTTCAGTTTTGTGAAGAGTTAAGTTTGCAATGAAAATTCCTAATTCAGTGCCCTGTTTTTAATATAAAACACTTGTGAAGAAAAAAACAATATAATATTTACAGCTCTTAAGCTACCATTTCAAAAATATACTTTGAAGTATTCTTTCTGATGAAGAGTACAAGAAAAAAATATTTAGCAATAAGATGATAAAAGCAAATTAAGTTGTTTAGCCTTAGTTTTAGTAAGCGTGATCTAGATTTGCAATTCTGCAAATGGAAGGACTTTCTGATCCACCATAAGCAGAGAGATTATTTTTTTACCAAATGTCCTTTCCCGCATAAGTCCAGACATCTTGGGAGAGCAGGGAACTAGAGAGGAAAGGATAAATTATTACACTCATGTCAGTGGGAGCAAGAATTACCTCATGAGATTCTGGAATCCCACTATGTAAGTTTATACAATGTTAGATTTTAGATTGTTATGAATATATGACTTGTAAACTGAGATTTTCAGTGTTACGTTAATTATAGTTATTAAGGTTTTTGGAATACACAGTCTGAGAATCAGAACGCTTGTTTAATATTAATGCTTCTTGGATTTTTTGCTGAAGAAATAAATATTATTATTATATGAGAAATGTGACACTTTTCTTGCAGCAATTTCAAAAATAGAAAGGTGATATATAAGCTGTGTATAATTCAAAATAAATTGCTTATCTTGAAATGTCTCTTGAGACGTTACCCCAGTTATAGGAAATAGAAAGTAAACCATCCAGAAATGCAGTCAAATGAAATAATGCTTAGAAGTAGAAATTATTATTTTTGTTATTTTATTGCTACTTGAGAAAGGTTAGATTTGCAACATTTAACTGAAAATGCAACTTTAAATAAAACAAACAAAACCATCTACATACATGCTTGCTAGTGCATAGCAATTTCTCTCCTTCGATTTAGCAGTGTTTTCTATAGTTAAGGAAATTATTATAATAGTACTCTTGGGTGCTATTATTTTTAACTGAAAATTGTTTCTGATTCCAAACTTTCACATTTGGCATGTCTAGAAATTGACACTATATACTCCGTTTCTTTTTTTATTGTTGGTGGTTTGATTTTACTTTTGGCTCACTGTTGTAATCTTTTCTGTTATTTCCTTGAATTTCCAAAGTTCCAAAAAAGAGCAAGTTTATCAAAAGTGTATCAAAAGGGAATGAGAAGAAACTTACTGGGAGAAAAGATGCAGTGGCTGAAGATTGTGAAAAGAGGATATCATTTTCAGATAATAAGCCTGGTACGGATTAAATTTCCTATTTATAAATGCCAATGTTTGATGTTAGTTGTGATGTGTTGGGACTCAAAATTAATTTATTTCAAGTAACAGTGCTTTTACTTTGTTACTAAATTGTTACTGAGTTATTGCCAATTATAATCTCAATGGGAGGGAACTTGCTAAAATGATGGTGTTAATTGATATATATAAGATCCTTAGTTAATTTATGTCATCTACAAGCAGAATTGAAAATATTTTTAATCTGAAAATCTATTGAATCACTATGAATCAGGTATTTAATCGTATTTACTCCTGGACTGCCTTTTAGGTGAGTCTTTTCTACACCTTAAGCACCAGTTAGGTGGATAGTTCCTGTGTTTCTATGAAATATTTAATTCTATAAATTGGTCTTGAATCAAAAGCCATGTACATAAGCCATTGTTAAAAGATCTTCCAATATGATTTAAGTTAATGTTTAAATGCACCATTCTGAAAAATTACAACAATCCTGGTATGATTCAAATTAAGCTAATGACCAGAATATGAGAAATCTGATTTCTTTGAATGGCCAGGCAGTCAAGTGAGAGCCCACGTTATGAAGGCTACATTTTTTAAAACTAGTCCTATAAAGAAGCTATGTGTATTATATAAATGTATAAAGATGATGTTGGTTCTTCATCTAAATGATTGACATTCAGTCGCAAAATCTATTGAGTTTTATTGAAATATTTTGGTGAATATTCTGTGTAATCTTTAGCAAAATTATAGACCAATTATATTTATAAAAGTGATTTATTCATTTGTATATTTAGGATTCATCGAGCAGCTAAAGATTTATACTCTCTGTACTACAGTTGAATTTGCTTTCAGTTCAAAACAATATATATAATCCAACCTTAAAAATGTTAACCAGGCAATGCCATATTTTTCTGTTTTGTAATTAAATCTGTTGTATGAAACTATTTAAATATTAAATATTTTTCAGTAACATGATTTATCCTTAAATACAATTACATTGATAACATAAGTAGATCCTATGTCCTGGAGTATGAATCTAGCTTTTTGTTTTTTAAATTAGCAATGGAACAAATAAGAACTGGATGTTTGTTTGTTAGCAGTAATCTGGAAAACATCACAATTCTTGGGTAGCTTATTAGACCAAATGCAATATGTAAACTGTTTTGAAAATTGAGATTTTAAGTAGGCAAAATACTTGAACCCATCATTCAATATATTTCTGTGTTCAAGTATAGATGTATCAATATTCATTCCCCTTCCCCCTGGTTTTGTTTTAAGGTATACCTGACACCAGCAATAACTTTCTGAAATCACGGAAGCTTTCTCCTTCTATTGAGGAAGTAGATGAAGATTTTGGAGAAGACCTCCAGCTCCCGCAGCTTCATGGTGTTTCTGTCTCTTTAAGCAAAGATAGTTTGGAATCAAATGGTAAAAGTGCTTCTGACATTAAACGTCTCTTTTACTATACTATATTTTAAGAATTTGCTAACAAACATATTGCAAGTATAGACTAGTTGTTTTTTTTTAAAGTGGTTTTTATGTTGCATAGTTCTGAAGAAATGAAATGGTCACTTCAAAATAATGTTATATATTTATTTTTACCCTGGTGCCACAATTTAAAATGCAGTATGATTGATTCAAGGAGTGTTTTACAACTCAGCTCTAGAAAATACATGGGCTTTAGGTTTCTGTACTAGTTGTATAATTGCCCCAGTCCAATAGTTCATTCAAACCATATGAGCTCACAAAACTATCCTGCTATGCGAAGACAAAGCATGTTTCTTTTTTCCTCTATTTTTTTTTTTTTTTTCTCCATTGGGAACCAGTCTGCCCACACATTCCTTTGTAGTCTTGGATTTACTTCCTATGTTTAAACAAATGGGAATTTAGAACCATATGCTAATATTCTTGTTTTCTTATTTAAAATGTCTGAATGTCATTTGGCAGTTACAGTACTAAGGTATAAATTCATATGGTTATATATATTCTGATACTTTTATCATTTAGATTCAGTTGTTGCTTTGGGACCCAGTGAGAATATTTTGGGAGATGGATTGGATACTTTGGAAGAAGAAGAAGAAAAGGAGAAGTTTTTTGCTGACCTTGAAAAAGGAGCATCCTCTACCATAGACTACTCAAAATTAAATAAGGAATTAGATTCTAATAATTCTGAAATCCTGCACACATTTTTACGGTAAAGTAAACAAAGATAACAATGGTAGTTATATGTTGAATTGCAGTAGTTTGGAAATATGGCAGTGAAACATTGTGAAAACAAATTGTGCTAAATAAATATTCACATTGTATTGTAGCATTGAAAAGTAGGGTGGAAGCTGTAGAAAATGGATAACTTTATGGATAACAAAATGAATTCGAACAGGAAAATAAGATTGGAAGTTGAAAGCAAGCAGATATTTATGCATAGACTAGAAAAATTGCTTACCATTTGTGATTCTGTTCATTTATGAAAATGTTCACTTCTCAGTGTTAACATAAATAAGTCAAGACATAAATAAATTGAAAAAAATCCAATCCTCCTGACCTATCGTAAGAACCTAAAAACCTAGCTGTGATAGCTAGCTTGGGGTTCCAATGGGGGAACATCACAGTGGAGGTGGTTGATCAATTAACAATTCCCCCCATCCTGCCCCCTCCCTGTATTTAATTGGATCGTTAAGTTTGGCTTGTATATTTATCTTTTTTTATTATAAGCCACCCAGAGTTACTCTGTGGTAAGATGGGTGGCCGATAAATTTAATAAATTTACTTAATAAACAAATGAACAAACAAACAAACAAATAAATAAATAAAATGTTCAGTGGCCATCCATAATTTTTACAGTATTTTTCTGAGGTCCAATCTAGGATTAATGCCGATACAATCTAGGAGCGATACAATAGTAATTGAATACTGGACTAGACTTGAGATTTAGTCTTTATTAGTAAAGGAATTTTCACTATTAAAGCCATAATGGGCTAAAATATTTTTCAAATGTATATCTATAAATATAAGTAAAGCCAAATTAGGAGTTATAGCTTCCTTTTTTTTAAAAAAAAAAATACAGATTCTGTATTCTAAATCTTTGGATATAGATATTCACCGACTACTTCCACCCATCCTGTCTGCCTTTAATTGTTTAGGAAAAATTCGTGGGTAGTTGAAAGGAATTTTTTTGTTGTTAGAACAGCATAGCATTAGAATGAATATCCTCAGTCAAGTGTAAAGAGAAAAATATTTTGTCATAACTAATATTTTTATATTTTGCAGCAACCAGTCTCAAGTGAAACAGACAAAAGGAGAAAATGACAGTGAATGTATGAGTCATGAACAATCTGGTAATTTCAAACAATTTGCTTAGTAACCTAACATTTAATGACTATTTACTTACATGGCATTGATTTCCAAAGGATGTTGTCAATTCATTATTTCATCATAGAGGTTCATGAAACTAGTCACGAGATATTACATTAATTTAAACCATGTCTTAATGCTTGCTTGCACCATTACAATTCAGTGAGAAACAGCACATTTCTGTTACTCCTGTAACATTATTCAATTTATAAGGACAATTACATAGCTGGCTATTCTGCTGAGAGAAGAACATTAAACTGTAACTTAAGGTTTTCCCATCTGTTTGATCTGATCCAATAAAAGAGTCAAATAGATCATTGGAAAGGAAAATTGCATTGTTTCTCTTATTTAATAATAATAATAATAATAATAATAATAATAATAATAATAATAATAATAATAATAATAATAATAATAAAGTTGGAAGGGACCTTGGAGGTCATCTAGTCCAACCCCCTGCTCAGGCAGGAAACCCTATACCATTTCAGACAAATGGCTGTCCAGTCTCTTCTTAAAAACTTCCAGTGTTGGAGCACCCACTACTTCTGGAGGCAAGCCATGTTTATCCTGCTGTCTGATTTACAACTATATTAAAATGCATATTTTGAAGAACTAAACACAGACTTTCCTCCAAACGTTCAGGTGATTATAGTGATGATTTTGAGGAAAATTCAGAGTGTAATGAAGACAACAAAGCTGAACAGGTGGTCACTTCTGAAGCTACTGTGAGCATTTGTGATAAGTATAATCACTTCCTATTTTAAGCATTCTAAATTTTGTGGTTTCAATGTTTTATCCGACTGTGGGCTTACCTAGTTATTTACGGTACTTGTCTTTTGAGATGTAAGGACCGCTAAGGTCAGTGGAATAAGCATCCAGGTGAGCAGTCATGGGATGGCATGCACTGAAATCCCAAATGTCCCAGTTCAAAGATAGAAATGTGACATAGTGTTGACTTTGAATGCATTTATTGGCTTTGCTCCTGAAGATACATATAGTTTATAACATTTCATAGCTTCAGAAATGTATACTTCTGGAATCATAAAAAGATAGATTACCACTATAAAGCAATAAACTATTGGAAGGATAAAAGAGCAATAATAGTTCAGCATCAATGCCAAAATCACATTATGGTAATGATATGATTAAAGATCTTGATGCTAAACATAACTCTCTTGAGACATACATAGTGTTTTTAATATGTTTTTAAAACAGATTTGCAAATCTCAGGACCCTATAATGGTAGACCCAGGAATATTATTTACAAAGGCATATGTTCCTGATTTAATAAAAGCTGAATCAGGATTCTAATATTTAAATGATATAATAATGGTATTATCAATCTGTACAACATTAAACTTTATCTATAAAACTTCTAAAAAATGAACAAACGGGCATGTATAGGATTGCGAATAAATAATACATTCTAATCCAAGAGTATAAAATATTACCATTTAAATTTTCTTGTGTTCATAGCCATCTTCTCTGGTTTGTATTTTCATGTGTACTCAGGTGTATTTCCAGCATAGATGAGGCATTCTGTTCAGTAAAGGGGCCAGATTAAAAGCACTGGATGATTAATCAGTTTTCTGCACCAAAATCATTCAAGGAATAGCAATAGCATTTATTCTTACGTATATATCACTCCATTGGGCTTTATCACATTCTCTAAGTGGTTTACAAATGTCAGCACATTGCCCTCAACAATCTGGGTCCTCAATTTACCAACCTCGGAAGGATGGGCGGCTAAGTCAACCTTGAGCCAATCAGGATCAAACTCCTGGCTATGGGCAGAGTTTGCTTGCAATACTGCATTCTATCCTCTGTGCCACCACGGGTATTAATCATTTGGCTATTGGAAATCAATACATACATTAGAATTCTTAGACCCAGAACAGAATTTTGAGGAGAAAGGCACAATGATTGGAATGATTTGCATATGTATTAAATGCTTCCAAATATTATTTCCTTAAAGTATTATTCAGATTTTGATTTACTTTTTTTTGAAAATAGTACTTATTTTGCTAATTTTCTATACCCAGAATTATAACTTCGATTTTCAGTAGTGTATATCTTTTGACTTGATGCTGCTTAAGTTTTATGCAAGTGAAATATTAGTTTTATAGTACATCAAAAATTTTAAAATGGTAAATTACTTCAAGAAAGTTTCCTATTTCTTATTCAAAATAATTTGTTCCATGTATATATATATTATTTTATTTTCTAGGAGGAAAGGACAGGCATGCTGGCTAAAGGTACGGAATTCATATAATATGAAATATATATTATAAAATGAGTTTGATTTTCTTAAATTTGGGAAATAAATAAACATAATGGGGCCATGTTTTTTTAATCTGTTTCAATGCGGTTGTAAATATGTTGGCAAAATTGACTTCAGAAATGCTTTATGGATACCTGAAAAAGCAAATAATTTTCCTTTGATTCTACTTATCATAGGGCTGGCTTCCCCATGGAATAAAAGCAAGCAATATTTATTATTATTAATCCTGAATTTTATTAGAAAAGATTACAGGAATACTTTGATGTCAACAGTACTCATTTCAGTCACTGTAACTGGAAAAAGAAAGAGTTTACAGATTAGTGTTACACAAATAACTTTGTCTAGGAGTCATTTTCAAAGACTGGTCAAAAATAAAAATGGTAATGTAAGTGAACAATTGACATCAACATTTATTTTTCAGTTTTGGAAATAATTTAAAGTTTAAAATAATAACAATTTACGAGTATATATTGGAGCCGTATACTTTGTTATTAGAGGCAAGCTTCAGTAAAGCAGCCGTTAGTCTCTCTATAAAGAAAAACATACTACAAACTGGGAAAGAAATGCTGTCCCTTTGTATATATGCTTAGTTAAAAGAAGTCCCATTGAGTGACACAGCTTTCTTCCTAGTTAGAATACTTGATATTGCAGTCTTTTCCCCAACCATCTCCTGCAAGCATGACATACGATTAGATCCTATTGTTGCACAAGCAAGAACCATTTCACATTTTGTTGCAAATAAGTTGGCGGTGAATTATTTATCATTTTATACATAATTTTATCTTTTTCATTTTCTTATTTAAAGCCTTTTATTTATTAAAATATTAAATAAATATTAAATATTTATTGTGTTATCTTAAAGTTTCTTGTCTAAACAATTTTTAGTGTTTCTACATATTAAACTTTACTGCATGTTGCCCACTCCAATGTTACAAGTTAAGCATAAGATTGGCTTTACATTTTCTTCATCTACACTAATATAGAGAAGATACAATTCTTTTTCCTTTGTAGTTCTTCTGGATTCCCAGGAGTCAGTTTTAGAAACTCCAAAAGCCAATGAACAGCAAGATGCAGCTGTGGTAGAGCAACATACAGCTCAAGAAATTACTGTAGAAGAAATGACTGGAACAGGTAAGGCTACTTTTTGTTTGTTAATTATTTCTTCTATTAATCATGCTTTAAACGGATGTGAGGCAGGAGCAGTTTGTCTCATTCTATTTTGGTTCATTAAAATTACTGTTTGGTCATGTAAGTATCCATCTAAGCAAAACAAAACTTCCCATTGACTTCCCATTTATTTCAGTGGCAGGAAATCCAGTATTTAAAATCAAACGGTCTTAAAGTATGCAACTGTAGCTTAGATACTGTTTTTTTCCATATGATCAAATAGACTACCTCTAGCCCTATAGAATAGAATAGAATTCTTTATTGGCCAAGTGTGATTGGACACATAAGGAATTTGTCTCCAGTGCATAAGCTCTCAGTGTACATATAAGCAACAAGTGCTTGTGCCAAATCTAGTTTTGAGATGACAATAAATGCAAGAAAAAGCATAGAATGCTATTTTTCTTACTAGTTACTGAATTTAAATTATAGTAATATCTATAGATGTAATGTACATTTTTTTAACATCAGTATTTACTGGTTGGTTAGGATCTGGTGTTACGATCTGACATAATTACATTTCAATCCTAAGTTTTTTTTATTGGAAATAATCCTGTTGAACTCGATGACACTCATTCCCAGATATGTTTGTATTTGAATCTCAGCAGAAGATGCTTTATAATAAATATATATATGGGATTGCAGTGAAAGGGTCCAATAGCCTGTTGCCACTGACAAAACTCCCTTTGTCAGAAGCTCCTAACAATGGAAAGAATCAGAGGAATTTCTTTTCCCCTTTGCTCACTCATAAAATCTGCTCTGAGCCTGAAAAATACTGAGCTGAATTGAGTGCCTGTAAAGGGTTAAAAGTCCTGTTGCCTGATCAAGCTTTGGCCCTGTGTGACATTAGAATTTTGCTTAAGTCACACTAGGTTACTAGTGCTGTTATTTTACTGATTTGTTCCTCATGAATATTTATTTTCAGCCGACTGCATCTGGAATCGTTTAATTTTTCTCCTTTCAGGTATTTCCAGTGGGCAAACCAACAGTGACATTGAAGCCTTGCATCAAGCTTACCGTCATGTTGAACAGTCTTTAGGAGCTACAGATGAACAGAACGTTCACGATGAAAAAATTGGAGTAGAAGGGAGCTTAGTCAATGACACTTCGCAAAATAAAGAAAGCTGCCCTCAAAATACTTCCATTACTAATTCTGGTAAATTCCGGTACTTCCCAATATTGTTTGCATTTATTATTCTGATCACTGGACTGTGTTCTCAACCCTGGTCCCCCTCCGAAGAAGATATAAATACTGTAGCTCCTTCCATGTTAATACTATAATGTCCATTGCTATTGTTTGTTCTGCTTTATCTCTGATGACATCATTGTTTGCACCAGAGAAAGTGCAGAACCCACCTCTGTGAATTGTGATCCCACATGACTGCATTATGTTGCTGATTTTCAAAGTTGTGCTAATGAAGCTAATTACATGGTTCTTTCCTATCAGAGTATCATTTTTCTAGAAAGGAGGTTAGGCAATTATTTGATGGAAAAGAGATTTGTCTCATTGATTCGGACTCCTGCGACTGTAGTTTCATTATTCGTGTCCAAGGCCAATATTATGGGGTTTCCCCAGCCTTTTAAGGCAGAGGCCCCCAACCTTTTAGGCACCAGGGACCAGTTCTGTGGGGAGAGGTTTTTCTACGGACTGGAGGGAGCGTGGTTTCGCATGCTACCTGCATCCCATGGATGGGGCTACGCTTGTTTGCACGGCCCAGTTTCTGACATGCCGCTGCCCAGTGCTGATCCGCGGACCAGGGATTGGGGATCTCTGTTTTAAGGTCTCTGTGAATAGGATGAGTAATTCATTTTCTTATATTGTAGTCATTGGGCATATTGTTTTTTTCATGGAATGAAACTCTTTCATGAAATCTCTTTCATGAAACTTCTCAAAGAAGAAACATGTTCTATTTGTAGAATGCAAAAGATTTTACAAATTTGACCATGAGATTTAAAACACTAAATATTTTCCATTAGGTTTTTTTTTAAAATGAAATATATCAAAGGATGTATAATATACTAGTCTGTTAGTAAGAAAATTAAATCTCTATATACATAAAGTTCAAGAAATTAAAAAACAGTACGAAACTAATACTGACAGTTCATTCATGCCCTTACATCTTTAGTAGTCACCTTTTGTATTTTGTGATTGTATTAGCATCAGTCTAGAAGTCAGTTAAACATAGATGTGTACTGTTATTCGAACCAGCATAATTGGTGTTGTATTCTAACATATGGAAATGCTTTGGAAGCACAGTCTAGGCATCCAACGAAATATATTGAAAACTACATTTTATATCTTTATTGCTTATCTTGATTGACTATCTGATTATTGTGAGTTCTTTCCTCAGCTTTCTGGATTTTATTTATTTGACATCCAAGAAAATGAGTAATTACTTAGTCAGCCAGTGCATTTATGATCTCAGTAGCAGCAATGACTGCTCAGTTATTCAGTGTTAGCATTCCAATAATTTCTGTTGCTTATATATTTGGTTGATCTCTTAAATAGAGCTAACATTGTTCATTGTAATTAGGAGATCACAAATTATCTTAAAGAAGAAAAGTTGAAAGTAATGCTTGTTTTTAGTTTTGTTTACTGTCCCTATTGTGTAGAGAGCCAGTGTCTCCTAGAAATGTACAATAAAATGTAAAATCAAAGCTATTCAAAACAGTTTAAAATCAATGGTTAATACACTGCATTAATCACTGCAGAATGTAATAAGATGGACAAAACAAACCAGTCCCAATATAACCAGGTATTATTTAGATTAGATGGATGGATGGATGGATGGATGGATGGATGGATGGATGAATCTGGATGTTCTGCTTCGAATACCACGGAGCCTCCTCCCAGAAGGTAACAAGGAAAACAGGTCGTGAAGAGGGTGTGTAGTGTCCCAGACAATCTTACACTTATGTGCTATGCCCTGGATGGAAGGGAGGGAACTGCCAATAATCTTTTCTACCATACTAACCACTCTCTGCACCGCCTTCCTGTCTGAAGCAGTGATGCTTCCAAACCAGACTGATGCTGTATGACAGGATGCTCTCGATCATCCCTCTGTAGAAAGTGGTAAGGACAGGGGAAGGAAAATGTGCTTTTCTCATGCGACGCAGAAAATACAGGCACTGCTGTGCCCGCTTCACCAGTGTCTCGCTATTGAGCGACCAAGCCAGCCTACTTGTTAACAGCACACCCAGGAATTTGATGCTGGTAACCATCTCCACAGGTGAATCATTAATGCACGGGAGTGTGGTTGTGCCTGCCTTTTCTGAAATTTGACAATGATCTCTTTGGTTTTTCCAGTATCTAAAACTAAATTTATGCCAATCTTTTAGTAATTTCTGACCAAAAAATGAAATTTGAAAATACTTTCGCTACAGAAGCAATAACAAGTGTGCTGTTTTCCTTCTATCTAGATTTGCCCACCATAGAAGAACTGATGAAACCTATCAGAGCAGATTCATCTTTTGTCAGGGGATTTGAACTGGAGCCTGTTAGGTATTCATTCTGGAAAATGCATGACATAGCCAATGAAATTTTCATGTTTTTTTTCTTTAACTCTTTTTAAAATGAAGATATTGCTACTGTAGTGTTAGTAGGATATCATTTGCTCCTTGAGTATATTATTCATAAGATTTAAATATATCTTTGCTGCTGACATCTATTTAATCAATAATTGGAGAGAAGAATTTAAGCTGAAAGCTTGCAACCTTAAAATGGTATCTGTTTGCTCAGTCCTGTAGCTGGCAGAACTAAGTATAGGTAGTCCTTGATTTACAACCACAATTAAGCCCCAAATTTCCATTGCTAAGCAAGATGGTTAAGTGAGTTTTGCCCCATTTTACAACCTTTCTTGCCACAGTTGTGAAGTGAATCATTGCAGTTGTTTAGTAACACGGTTATTAAATGAATTTGGCTTCCCCATTGACTTTGCTTATTAGAAGTTGCAAAAGGTGATCACATGACCCCTGCAACTATCATAAATGCAGGCCAGTTGCCAAGGGTCTGCTGTCCCATTTCCCCCCCTCTCTCTCTCACTCTCACTCTCACTCTCACTCACACACACACACACACACACCACAGGTGTAAGGAGTCTTTGTTAAGGCTTCTGAGCCTGAATTGGTATTCCCCAGCAATTCCCTGGGCCAGCACCAGCTCAACCCCAATAAGTTCCTCAGGCTGCTCAAATGAAGCCAACACTAGTCCTCAAGGCAAAGGCAAGTCCAGTCCACTAGGCAAAAGCAAGTTCCCAAGGCAAAGGCAAGATCCAAGACCAAGGCAAGTCCGCAGGGCAAAGGCAAATCCACAGGGCAAAGGCAGGGCCACAAGGCAAGGCAGGGCAAGGCCACAGCTGAAGAAACACGATCCAAAGTTCAAGGCAGGAACACGCAGCAAGGAAATGAACACCTTCCCAGCATCATTTCACTCCCCTTGATGAGCTAAATAACTGCTTCCTGGTGCAGCTCATCAAGAGGGATGAGGCTACCTTCTCACGAGTGGCCTGGCTGACCTTCTTTGTGCTGCCTCCTCTCAGCCCTACATGCTCTCAGATCTGGAGGAGGAGTTAGTTCTTCATCTCCACTGACCAGCTGCAGCTGTTTGCCCTCTCCCCTTGAGGCCTCTCGGCTTCCCAGCTGCAGCCGAGTCTCTCTTGTCTCTAGCTCAGTCAACTGCTCGTCTGGTTACTCCCCTGTGCTCGGCCCCTCCGTTCCTGGCTTGTAGCCTTTGCCTGCCAGCTCATCCTCCTCTGAATGAGCATCTGGAGAAGCATCTGGGGATGCATCCGGGGGAGTCATCACAGGTCTGAATTTTGATCACGTGATCACAGGGATACTGCAATGGTCATAAGTGAGAAAACAGTCCTAAGTCACTTATTTTAGTGCCATTATAACCTCGCACAGTCAGTAAACAAATGGTTGTAAGTCAAAGACTACCTGTAAAATAGATGATTTAAGGTATGATGGGAAAGAATCCCCCCAAGCAAGACCTCCATACCCAGAAGGCAAATCTTGATAGCGCTTCAAAGGGGTGCTTATGGGGCCAACAATAACCTATCTAAAATACATTATCTTAATAGTGCATGTCCATGAAATCATAAAACATGAAATCATAAAGCCACATCTGATTATACTTCATCCCTTCCGCCTTCCATAAGGTGATCAGCCAACTTTGTTTACTGATTTATTTTGCATCCGCTGCAGGAGACAGAGAATATTATTATTTTTAATTTTTCTCTTTTGTTGTATGCTAGTATATAAAACTGTAAAACACATAAGTAGGCTAGTATATAAAACTGTAAAACACATAAGTAGGGTCCATTATTACTGTATTGGGTATAGTTTTCTTTTTATAGTCAAGGAGTTTTTGAGTGTATGGGAAAGGACATTTTTGGTTTACCTGGCCGAATATGAGATACTTGTTTATAACTGCTGCAGTGTGATCTATTGATAGTGCCATTATTGCTTAGTCCTGTCCTGCTGGATCAGGTAATTGTTTTACTGCACAATTATATAAAACTAGTGCGCAATTCAGTATCAAATGTCCATATTTTTTTTTATAAGCTATTATTAATAGAAACAACAGGACCTATTCATACATGGCTTTCTTTCCCTTCCATCTCATAGTCCTGTGAAAGTCGCACAAGATCACACAGATGGATTAATGAAGACATCTAAAGAACATCCTAATGATACTGCAGTGGAATCTCAAAACATTGGCTGTCTTTTAAACCATCACGGCGAACAAGAAAATACTTCTGTTTTAGAAGTTGCAAATGAAAGTAGTAAAGATAGTCCTCATCTGAAAGTTATCAAGAAGAAATTAGCTGATAAAATTAAACATGATGTTATGAAATTAGGCACTCTGTCAAATTGTTCAACACTGTATCAGGAGAGGAAATCTGGACAGGTGAGCAGCTTTTACTTCTCATACTTAAGGCACAAAGAAGCAGGAAAGTCAAGAGTTTTATTCTTCTACAGCTAAAGCCAGTCCAAAATAAACCATTAAATAAAAGGTAGCCTTTCAAAAAAGGAACCAGTCATCAGCAGGACAAATTTATTTCATAATCCCAAAATTAAAAAAATAAAAGTCTCTGCCAATCAATTAGAAGCCATCAGAGAGGAATCAAAATGATCCTGCTTAGTAACAGAGTTTAATACTTTGCTGGTTGAAACTTTGATCCTATTCCTCCAACCTTTACTCCCTATTTCCTACTTATCTTCAACTTTCTTCACTTTTCTTGAAGCAGCTGATTTCTAGGATTCTGAAATATGACTTTCAAGACGCTCGTGTTGGCCACTGTGATTAGGTTACCGCTTAGGCAACTGAGTATCTACTTATTTGCATGATTTTATATATGATGTTTGAGTTGTTTATTTGGGATATAATCAAACTAATATAATTTTGGTAAAAAATTATTTGGTAGAATTAGATTTACAAGTTAATCTTGCTATTCTGTAGGAAGTATAATTCAGTGATGACATAACTTTATTTTAAATATTAAGCCTTTATTTTACATTCTGAAACCAAACTAGTCAATAATATACATGCATGTGTCATTTGCAGGTGCATCAACCCAACACTTGGAATAAAGAGAATCCAAATTTAGTACCAAATAAACAAGCAATGTATAAGAATAGTAAAAACACAATGATTATTCATAGAAAGAAACATTTGGGTGGATCACATAGTTCTATTAGAAGCTCTGGATATGGAAAACCCAATTCTTCATTAAAGCACCTTCCTACAGTTAATGAGAAGACATTGAAGGAAAGCAACAAAAATCCACTTCTGAAAGTCAAATCTCCACCAAGACAGAAAGGTGTGTGAGTGTGTCTATATATTTTAAATTACATATGTGTGTGTGTATAATTTAAAATTGACATAACATGACGTAATATATATATATATATATAAAGAAACTATCATATTAAAGGTAATGATAATAGACCTTTTTGGCATAAAATAATTATTCCAAGAAATATAAGGTATCTATATCAAAATTATATAGTCATTGTTGCAATTTTTTTGAAAACAAGACATAATTAATTGTTTTCCTTTCAAAGGCACATCAGTGACTAAAGTAATTCAGACAAAAACCCTTTCACTCTCACCCAAAAGAAATGATTCTACTAACCCTGGACAGCCATCTTCAGGTGAATTTCCACCAGAGGCTAAAGAAAATGACATCCAGCGTCACAAGGTAAGTGATACAACCACTGCTCTTCAACAGGTATTTTTTAAAAAGGAGAATGCTCGAGAAATGAAAACGTAGAGTGCGAGGAAGGTTCTTCATTCTAAGTGTTCTTAGTGTCACCCACGTACAGCTTGTTCTCGTTTAGCAACTGTTCGCAGTTACGACAGTGATGAAGAAGTAATTTTGCTATCAGTCTTTGTTTTTACAACCTTCACTGTAAAGCAAGGTTTTACTTTTTGCAAAGCAAAAGAAAGCTGAAGTAAGACAGGAAGCACCATTGCAGTTTCACTTAGTGACCACTTGGCTTAATGACTGAGTTGCTGGTCCCAACTGCTGTCGCTAAATGAGACCTGCATACTCTTCTCAGATGTGAGAAAGGAGAATGAACTCCCAGTTTGGCATTCCCTTATTTGATTTGATCTAGCAAATGCATATATACACTGAGCCCAAACCGTAGCACAAAAAGTATATACTTGAGGTTATTTTTGTTTTAAATATAACTCTTGTGCTACCATAGACAACTACTTACTATTGAATTCATAATCTATGAATTGGGTTCCATTAATAGAACTCATAAATTGAAGGAAAGGGGGAGAGGTAATTTTGGCTTTCCTCAATCTGCAGTCCCTCGGTTTACTCAATGCCTTATTTTGGGTGCAGAGACAGAATGTGAGGTGAAACAGAAGGCAGGAGGAGGAGGGGGAACTGGCAACCTCCCAGCCTTCCCCTCCTCTGCCTCTTTTGTGAAAGTGTCACTTTGTACATGGTCCTTCTTGCAAACAGGATAGATTGGGATTCCAACATAGGAGGCTTGTCTGGGGGAGAGATATGTTAAATCCAATCTATAGTAATATTGTTTATCTCATTTATATCCTTATTTTTGTAAGACAGCTTTGGGAAATGTTGAATTTCAATTCCCAGCAGCCTCAACCATTATGATTATTGTTGAAAATTCGGGGGGGGGGGTTGTACAAATAGCTGGAGGAATACAGATTCCCCATCTTTGCTTCAGGGAGCTTAGACCAGTTTGTGTTTTTCCATCTTGGTGCTTATTCATTTTAATTATAATAAGCTTGGATGCATTCAAATGCTTCCTCAAGCATAGCACTTATTTGTGTCTATTTTATGTACTTGAATTAATTTGCTTCGGTGCTAAAATGATGCATTTTCCTAATGAACAGCAGTGTTTTAATTCCTCTCTACAAGTGTTGAAATATTTTGCATACTGGAATAGGCTTGGAAAACATTATATGAAAAAACTGAAAAGAAAATTAGCACTTGAATTTGATCCTGCATTCCATATTGTATTTATTTCCTGTGTACCATCAGGCAGCCCCAATTTCCTCATTTCATAATGAAAGAGAGCTTTGTTTACTAAAAAGAGTGCAGGAAGCAGAGGAAGAATTGACTGCAGCCAATACTTTGATTGAACGTCTGAAAGCCACCTGTCTGCAAACAGAGAAGGAAATGGAGGCAAAAATCCTGGAGAGGAAAGTGCAGCAAGATAAAGAGCTTTCCCAGTTAAGCCAAGAAAATTATGTTCTTCAAACACAGGTGCCATCTTACATTCTTTTGCTGCTTAATAAATAGCGTACTTTTTAGTATATTCCATTAAAACAACATTTATCTTAACATTTGATTAAAATGTCCACGAAACTACTTGCCTTTACTCATTGTTTTTGGAGATGCAACTCAGTCAGTTGTCATGCAAGATTGTCTTTCTACTCTTATCCAGTTTTATGTATTGAAATGTATATTACTAAAAAAGAAAAAACTACTACTCAGTTCCCAATAATCACAGAAATACTGGGCAGCTTTATAAAACCCGATAAACCCATATCCCATACATGTGACTTGGAGGAAAAGCAGAATATAGATGTGATTATTCAGGTTACTAACATTTCAATAAATGAATACTATTTACTTGAATAATTATACATACCTACATTCTGTTTCTCAATTATATACATATTCAGCTTACACGTAAAATTATTTTTTCTCAGTATTTTTATAAGATGCAATAATGCTTAGGCATTTTCTTCATAGCTAAATAATATAAAAGACCTAAAAAAAGGAACAATGTGGTCAACTATTCGGGAGAAAAATCCTAACGATGAAGAAATGTTGAAAGAAATTCAAAAAGAAATCCAGAATCAAGAGATTCTTCTCCAAGGATACCACCAGGTAAAGATCATTTAATATTGTGACTCTGGGCTTTTTGTCCTGCCTACCAGAAGTGTTAGACAGCACTTCCCATTGCAGCTTATCAGTCAGTGCAACTAGTAGTTATCTTGGCAGAAAAGAAGCTGAAGAAATCTGAAGTAAGTAACTTATTTTTAGAAAATTCAGTTTGAAGCCTAACATATATTTATTTGTTTGCATTTGTTAGATTTATAATCACCTTTTTTCCATGCAAATTAGACATTCTGAAATAGTATCATCAATTTGGCAAGGCATCTAGCATTTTAGTGTTAAAGTAGATTTGAACCCAGCCTCAATTCTACTTCAGTATCTTAATATCCTACTGGCTTTCTAATGTCCTTTTCCAGAGAGAATAAGGATAATTTTTGATGCTTCAAATTAATCACTGGTGGTACCTGAATTTAGTTCTTAAGAAGTAAATAACTTTGCATGCAGCTATCTACATTTTGTTTGTATGAGTACAAACAAAGTCAAATCTAAATGTTCTAAATTTCAATTGTTTAAATTTGAAAATTCTTAGTGTATTTCTACTTGCATAATTTGTATTGGGAAATAAATAAATATATCCTGCTGCCAATTTTTGACTGTGACTGGTTCTGACAATCCCACTCTGTTTATAAACCTCTTGTCAAGCATAGATTAAGCTTCCTGTTGTTTCTCAATCAGCACATATTTTTTTATTGAAGCAACATTTGAAATGAGACTTCAGGAATAATTTAGCCCCCTCTTCCTGCCAAATTTTATCATCTTATTTAATATAATTTAACATACAGCCACTTTAAAACTATAAATGGTACACACACCAAACTTTCAATGCACTGTAGCACATTAATCTGGCTGATTTAATTATATGCAGAAGTCCATAGCTTCTGTGCTGCTATCCATACAACATTATTCATTTAATAGGTTCCCACTCAAATCCTGAAACGTTTACTCTTGTCCCCTAAAATTGTTAGATCTGAATTGTTTTAAAGACAGTTTTTTTATTAGCACATTTATTCAGAGATAAGGTTCCTGGGGTTTGGTTATTGATTCAGGAAACTGAACACCGGGCAGCAGCCTAATCTGTTTATTGTGATATAAATTTTCTGAGCCAGGGAGAATGTTGGATGAGATCTCTCAACAATACTTTGATTTTATATAACAAACTACTATTGGTCTGGAAATTAGAAACTACAGATACTGGTGCACATCTTTTCACATGAACCCATAGTAACTAAATAATTGTTTCCTTTTTTAATTCAGGAGAATGAAAAATTATATAAGCAAGTTAAGGAACTTCAGCTAAATAACAAGAAAAATGAGGAAATTATGTTTAAAGAGAATCAACGTTTGATGACTCAGTTAGCAGCTTTACAGTGAGTGTATTTAAGTGTATGGCAAAATCTATAATAAATTTGCATAAATTATTATTTCTGTAGTAAATAGAGAAACATGTCATTTATCTGGATATGTAATTCCTTTTGAACATGAGTAGGACTTACTTCCAAATAATCATGATTATAATTGTGCTGTGTCTAATTGATTTTTAGATAGCAAATCAGTTGTGACTATTCCCACCAAAATCAGTGGTTTAATCAGACGTTCTAATATTGGGTGATAGTTAGGTAAGAGTTGCCTTTCAAATATTGTCTCATTTCTAAACTGTACAAAATGGGTAGGATTATATTGACAGAGGTTTTGCAGAAAAAAAGCCATTTTAGAGAAGTAGTTTGGGTCAGGACAGATTTCTTACAAAGTTTGTAAATAAGCCACCTAATATAAAGTTCTGAATCTCATCTTCTTGCTATTCAAATTGAATAGCTTCAACAAGGAAGTTATTCCAGAAATCTCAGTATAGAAATTAAAAAAAACAACTCTATTCTGCTTTGAAAGATTACCATCTAAATTATTCTGAGATATTCTTGTCGTTTGCAATAAACTAAGAAGTCAGCAATGGAGTATGTGTGTACATATAAAAATTAGATTCATTTGCAGATATATCCAAAATAGAGACACTTTTTATCTTAAATATACAACTGTACAAAAGTGGTAATCTTTTAATTTCAAACAGGGAGAAGCTAGAAAAAAATAATGTTTTATCATATGGAGTGCAGAATGATAAACCATCTGAGAATCAGAATTTCACAGACTTGATTTCAGAACTTCGAGCAGCCAAGGTAGGCCTTTTTGCAATTTCTGTGCTTTAATATTCAAAATATTACCAGCAAGTTCATATCATCAATATGTAGATATGTTACTATTTTTGTAACATGTCTATTTTAATATTCTTTCTAAACAAACACTTGATTGGACTGATAAGATACATTACTCTGATTTAACAGATCAACTCAGAAAAGTTTCTATTAATACTTTCCTGTTCCTTTGTGACCAGATTATCATCCTTTTCCATTCAAAGTGTGTATTATCTTTCCAACAATCCCCAAAATTTCAGGAGCCTTCTTCATCCAACTACATAAGCTGATGCCCCTAACAATTGGGCAATTTTTGACAGATTTTATTGCTGAGGAGATTCACTTTATTTTCCATATAACTCTTAAACGAAGTATAGCCATAATCATGAATTGAAATTGCAGATTAATTTTTGTTTAGTTTCCTACCATAAAACTAAACTGCATGAACTACATTATCTTGATTTTGTGGGAATGGCAGCTGTAAATGATTAAGTGACAATCCCACCTGGGCATTTGGACAGACTGATTTCTTGATAAAGAGAATATTGAGTATGTTGCTGGCATAGATCTCTGAATAGATCTGCCATTACTCCCAACCATGTGGAAGGCTCGGTTCAGTGGTTAATAACATGTTTTGTCTTTCTCTTTTCTTTGATATTCCTGTCCTGGGGTGGGGTGGGGAACAAAGGCTACAGAAGCCAATTTGCTTGAAGAGAGAAAGCATCTAAAGCAAGATAAACAAGCCCTTGAAGTTGACTTAGCTCAAATGAAGAAAGAACGAGATTTGGCAAGAGCCCAGATTGTTTCTGCCTCAGGTAACATCCTGTTTTAAGAAGACTATTTCCCAGTGAATAAGATTGCTGTTTTGTTGTGTTCTTCAAAATGGAAAATATTGCATCTGTTTAATATTCAATGTGTTTGTGCAAGGAATCTTTGAAAAATAGTGCAGTTCCAGCCTAAGTGTCTTCCTTGCATATATGTATATGCATATGTAGAGAACAATCACACTGAGTCTTCAAGAGGATGCAGTGACTTCGGCATTTTGATGTGAGGCATTTTGCTAGCCAGAATGCTCCATTTAAAGCACTAGGGGTGAGGTGATCACAGTGTTCCAATATCTCAAGGGCTGCCACAAAGAAGAGGGGCTCAACCTATTCTCCAGAGCATCTGAAGGCAAAAAAAGAAGCAATGGATGGAAACTAATCAAGCAGAGAAGCAACCTAGAACTAAAGAGAATTTTCCTGACAATTAGAACAGCTAATCAGTGGAACAACTTGCCTCCAGAAATTGTGGGTGCTCCCATACTGGAGGTTTTTAAGAAGAGATTGGACAACCATTTGTCTGAAATGGTATAAGGTTTCCTGCCTAGCAGGAGGTTGGACTAGAAGACCTCCAAGGTCCCTTCCAACTCTATTATTCTGTTATTCTATTAGTGTGCACAATGCTGGTTGTGAACAAAACATTAAAGCAGCCACTTCTTTAGTAAGGCTTACACGGCACCTCAGAAACAGCTTTGGAAGAAATGCAGCTGCTTTAAAGATTGGAGGAGACTGTGTTCTTTGAAGGTCCCATGCATTGCAAAACACCTCTTTTGCTTTCTTTTCAGTATGGAAAAAAGAAACCCAAAGAATATCACTCTTGCATCTGGAAGTCCCATCTTAGCCATGAAAGCCAGCAGGGTGATTTTGGGCCAATCACTCTCTCTCAGCCTAACCCACCTCACAGAGTTGTTGTTGTAGGGAAAATAGGGGGAGGAAGGTGTGTTGGATTGTGTTGGATATGTTCGCCGCTTTGAGCTATTTGTAAACATAATAAAGGCGGGATACAAACAAACTCAAGTTTTTATATACAAAAATTAGCTCACAGTTTAAAACCAAAGTAAAGAAAAATGACAACGATGCTTCTAAAAGGATTAAGCACGAATCACTTTATCTCCTAGGTGAGAAATCATATGAAATGAAAATTATGGAAGAGTCCTATAAAGGCGAAATTAATCGCTTACAAAAAAGACTCCAGTGGTATGCGGAAAATCAGGAACTCTTGGATAAAGATGCAGCTCGCCTTAGAGGAGCAAAAGAAGAAATCAGTAAGCTGAAAGTAGAGGTGATTATAGTATCAAACATCAACTAGAAGTAAACCAATGCAAAGCCAAGGCATTTTGTTGAAAAAGATGGGGGCCAGATCTCCTAACTGCCCCCCTCAGACAGAGTGTCATACAGCCTGATGTTCATGTATTCAGGGGGAAACACCTATTGCCTGCCTGACCTCTTGGTGGGCAGCAGTAATGGTCACATCTTGCTTCTCATTATAAGTATATAATCTGGCCGTTTATTGCCAAAACGAGGAAGGGAGGAAAATTGGCCCTAGATAAGCAATCAGGGAGTTTTAATGGAGCTGTTCCAGCCTGTTAGCTTATCAACAGAGGTGGCTACTTTTGTTCCATTTTCTCTATTAACCAGAACTAGGTGATGGAATCAGCCTGGATTTCTGCTTGACATCCCAAGGTCTTAAGTTCAAGAGATACTGTGGTTTGTACCCTGACATAAAACTGTTCTGTATTTTAGTGTTTTAGATTTCTCTGTTGAGAAGTAGCCCAGAAAATGTTCAGTTGGAGGCCTGGAGTGCAAATTGACTCCATCTAGAATGCTCTCTTTTACTTGTTAGCTGGGCAGGAAGATGGCTATTGCACAATCAATATGCCCTAAATATGCTGAAATTTTGAGAATGTCAGATTACAACATTCATTCACACAGAAAGTGAGATCAACTGTTAAATAAACTGTTCTTTCATCTGTCATTTTTGTGATGGTTTCTCTGTCATGTTTAATAAGCCCAATAAAAAGGAAGATAGAATTTCAGGTTCATTATTCATATTAACTTCTTTGTTCCTTCCTTCCTTCCTTCCTTCCTTCCTTCCTTCCTTCCTTCCTTCCTTCCTTCCTTCCTTCCTTCCTTCCTTCCTTCCTTCCTTCCTTCCTTCCTTCCTTCCTTCCTGTATATGCTGCCCGTTCCTCAAATTGTGATTTGCAATACACAAAATTAAATATAAATTAACTATTCCAATATGCAATATTAAATATTTTGTATGCATAAAACAAGAGAGAGACAAGACAAGGCTATCCTCTCCTTTATTTTTATTAGCATTATTAGCTAATAGAGCTAGCATTAGAACCATTGGTAATCCAAAAACATAAAAAAATAGAATTCTAGAAGTCAAATTAGTTGCACAAGAACATAAATTGAAATTACTTATTAGTGATATTGTACTTACAATCCAACCTAGAGTCTCCGTAAAAATGTTGATGGAACATGATATGGTTCAATATCAGACAAATCAATAAAGAAAAGAGTCTCCCCCCCCCCATGCTGATATGGGATTGACAGAATGAAAAGCAATTTGTACGTTGACTAATAGGCTTTAAAAATATTGCTGTAAAGATCAAATACTATGAGTTTTTTAAAACAAAAAACAATAAAGATCTATTCAAGAGAAATTATTCGATAATGTGAATGCTATCGTAGCGAGAATGACTTAGTATCTCCTGATACATTATCAGAGCAAGGCACACCTAACATCAGGGGGAAGCAAGCTGTTCCAGAGGGACAACTATTACTGAGAAAGTCAATGTCCAGGTTCCAGTCCTGTTTTCATGAAGGAAAGTCTTCCATTGAAAAAAAAATGAAAATACTTTGTGTTACGGTAATGATAAATGGATTGTTTAGGCCATTCTTTGGTATACTTTTACTTTTTTTTGCACAGGTTGAAAAACTTAGAAGTGAAGCTGGGCATCATTCTGCCCAGCAAAGGACACGGCTAAAAAATAGGGCAGCAGATGCTAAACGGATTCAAGACCTTGAGCGGCAGGTA
This sequence comes from Azemiops feae, assembly GCA_023970755.1. Taxonomy (NCBI): domain Eukaryota; kingdom Metazoa; phylum Chordata; class Lepidosauria; order Squamata; family Viperidae; genus Azemiops; species Azemiops feae. The sequence continues at coordinate 822,501 of JALGBA010003980.1, read as the reverse complement.
TGTAATATACAGTCCTTTTTCCTGTATTATATTAGTATGTACTTTCATCAATAATTAGAATGGTGATTTAACTGTGTTTGCTTTGAAGCTCTTTTCTGGGGGGAAATTGTTAAATAGATTTACAGAGTGGGGATAGGGAATTAAGGCCAAATAATCTTCGTACTAAAATAATGTCCAAGGAAGGATGTTTAGTTCATTTACAGTAATTGAGAGGTATTTCGGTCCCTTTCTGAGATAAGAGAATCTATAAAAATATATATATCTACGTCTTTTCATTGCTCTTTCCCTAGACCCCTGAAATATATAGGTTTTGGAAAACGATCAGTGTGCATGCATGTCTGCCTGCCCCAAATTTAGATGGAAATGTTAAAGGCTGATTCTGATATTTTTAGCATGCAAAGGATTTCTTTGCTACTGAGTTCTTCTTTTCTCTCTTCTCATGAGGCTTGTGAGAAAGCAGGTGTCCAGTATTAATTATAATTGAACTGTTAATTATAAATTATAATTTGAATTGTCAATTATAAATCCCACTGGTTATATTCAGTATACTCCTAGGATTCTCCCTTTAGCTTATTAACAGTATCGTTTGCATATTTGTACTGTTCAACTATGAAACAAGTATCCTTAGGTATGTTTAAAATTTCAGTGTAAATATTATCAGACACTTTTTCTCTGTCACTGAAAATGTAAAACTAAAATGCCTTTGCTCTAAACCTATTGATTTCCTAAGTGGTTTTTTTTAAATTTTAATTTAATTTAATGTATCTTTTGAAAGGTTAAGGAAATGGAAGGGATCCTGAAGAGAAGATATCCTAATTCTTTGCCAGCTTTGATATATGCTGCTGCTACAGCAGCTTCTGAGGGAGACGGCGATGCTACACCAAAAAGTAATACAGTGGAATTTCTTGAAAAAAGAGTTAAGAAGTTAGAAACAGAACTGGAGGGTAAAGATGACGAAGCCAAAAAAAGTCTCCGCGCCATGGAGCAACAGTTTCAAAAAATAAAGGTGAAATACTTCACTAAAGTTTTAAATACTTCTTTTAAAATCTACTAGCTGACAGCTGAAAAGGTTGAAGCTGTTAAGATGCCAGTTAGACTGCAAGTGAAAGGCTTCGGTGTAGATGAGGCCGTCGCAGGTTTCAATCTACTTTGTACCAGTAGAAATAATAAGGAATGTATTACGTGCCTCAGTTTTACCTGTACAGAACAGGCTGATTATTGCTCTTCTTTACTATTCAGTAAAAACACTGGTGAAGATGAGCCAGGGCTTCCGTAGAAACCTGCTTTGATTCAAAAGATCTTGGCAGTTATAGACCAGTCTCAAACATATTCTGAGAAAGGTGATTAAGAACTCTGAGTACTAATTATCTAGGCCCATTTCAGTTGGTCTTTCTAGTAAGATATGATACTAGAATTGTTTGATTACTTTGGTAACCATGAGTCATGCTGGAAACTGGCTTGGAGGGCTTGGCTCTGGTTGTTTTCCTGGATACTTCAGGAAGTTTTAATACTGTGAGGGCATTCTGGAGGGCCTTTGAAATCTGGCTCTTCTCCCAGGCTTTCAACGTCGATGGTTGGAACCCCTTGTTGCATGGATGATATGTTGTTGCTGATAGGATTCACAGTGTTGTTTATTGCTAAGTATTTTTTTATTTTACTTTGTCCTTTTATGCTGTGAGCCAGAGTCAATTAAAGATGGACAACATTACAATAAATAAATCAATCATAGTATGCTTCTGAATTGTCTGGCAGGATTGGGCCTTGTTTTCCAGTGGTTCCAGTTCTCCTTATCAGGCCATGTCCAGAAGATAATGCTGGGAGACTACTTGTTGACACCTAGGTTATTGCTTTCCAAAGTCCCTACAAAATTTCTTGTCCATCATTGTTGATCAACATTGTCAACTTTTCCTTAGGTTCCCTGGTGTAATTTTACAAAATCCGATATTTGTGTTTCATTTTACACTTATGTAAGCTAAAGCATGCATGTAAGTGAGCCTACTTTGTCACTTTAGCATCACAAGTTGACTTTAACTTTCATAGAAAGGAAGCCATAATTGTGCAAGTGTTTGTACTTGGGTTGTTTATGCTGCACAACAAGCTGCATTTTTTAAAATATTTTCACTCTTGGTTATTGGTCTCAGAGTCTTTTTTTAAAATGAGTGTTGTCAAAGCGGTTGAGAAAAATAACGTGGTCCACCATACTTCACTGTTCATACCATCGGTAGTCTTATGGGAACACGGCTTGATGGCTTCCCTTTAGGAAAGCTGGCAGATAATACACTTCTCAGGTTGGTATGCAAAGTGCCATAGTTGGATATTTCAGTCTGGATCTATCCTGGTGATTGCTTAGGAAACAATCATGTGTTCCCTGGGAAAGCACTAAGGAACCATTAGCTATTGCGCCCTCCCTCTCCTTTGAGATTCAGAGCAAATAAAACCAAATATAGGTGAATCTTTACTTCCTGCCATCTGTCTTTACAGCTTCAATATGAGAAAAGAATTGAGGAACTTGAACAACTCTTGGCATATAAACTGCTGAATGAGCCTCAGAAGCTTCAAGACAAGTCATCCAGTTTTGATCAGGAGCTGTGTAAGGTCAATGAAGCCCACCAAGAGACTGTTCAGAATCTCCAGGCTGAAATCAGTTCCCTCCGAAGCCATGTAGCCCAGCTAGAAAGTCAGAAGAATCCACGAGATGACGATGCAGATCTGCAGTCACTAGAATACCAGGTGGAACAAGCTCGTGCAAAAGCCCAGTTGGTTCGGCTCAATCAGGAAATGATTGCCAAAAACAGGGAGATAAAAGATCTCACCAAGACTGTTGAAAGGCTTCAAAAAGAGAGGAGGAGGATGCTGTCCAGTACAAATTCTGGAAGAAGGCTTGATAAAAAAGGAATGCTGGAAAAAGACTCTGTGAGTCCCGAGAAAAAGGTCCCCAGGAATTTAGGTTTTTTTCCTGATAATGTCAAAGATAAGATATACCAGCCCAATGTCTTTGCTGACGCTCACATTTCAGAAGTCCAACAGGAAAATGCCCACCTGAAAGAAGAACTGGAAAAATTGAAACTGGAATTAAACGAGGAAAGGATGACATCTCAAGCAGCTCTGGCAAATGCTGAAGATCTTATGAGAAGGTAATCTTTTGATGGTCTAGAGTTGTTAACACATGCCCAGGGCCATTTATTCCTGTAGAGTAGTAATGATTGCTGATTTGAAGTCTTACCCTTCTCATGAGTGCATTCCTGGAAGCCTGTTCATTAGAAGCAGCTCTCCTCAGCAGGGCCAGATTAAATTAAAGTTTTTCCTTGCAGTTTAAGTCAAGCTTCCACTGGCATTTGTTGATTTTTTCCCATTACTTTTTATGCAGTGATGTGAGTTACAAATACAATCTAAATTACTTTTTATGCGGTGATGTGAGTTACAAATACAATCTAAATTACAATTGTATAGTATTATTTGCATTCTACCCTTAAATAAATTATGGAGTTTAACACATGATCCTTGCAGTTAATTAGACCACTAGAACAAACTTACATAGATTTTTTTCAAAGTGTTTTTTTTTTTAATATATATTAAACAAGCCCTTTTTGATCAGCCAGTATTACATAGAATCTTTTAAAGAGATCTATTGTTAGAATAGAAATCATACATATATTGCTTTTCCATACAATGAATAATTTTCCTAAGATATTTGTTTAGTGCACAAACTATTTCATTTTGTAAAATAAGCTCGTTTATTTAAATTATAATTGATAGAAATGCCACAGTTCATTTCCTTTTTGGCTCTGTCTTGATCTTTTTCCCACTGTCATTAATGATAATGCTTGTACTTGCTTTATTAGAATTAAAGATTTAAATATTGTCTTCTTAAGATTGGTCCTAAAGCAGACATATTTTTTTCTCCTTTCTGTCCCCTATCCCAGGAGTCCCCAACCCCCGGGCTATGGCCCACTATTGAGCCATTTGGAACTGGGCCACGGAAGTGTGCATGCACGCACACATCTCCACGTGCGTGAGCAGCGGGCAAGTGCATGCATGCACAAATGGAGCTGCACATGCACGCACTTGCCAGCTACAGGCATAGAACCATCCCCTTTCCCTCCCCCCCACCAGAAAGCCAAAAAGATTGGAGAACTCTGCCCTATCCCTCATGTTTAAGAGTGGTGTAAAAAAAGAACAATGGGAAGAACAATTATGGTTGATTTGCAGCTGCAGAAACATTTGAAAAATATAGTACATACAAGCCAGAGAGGATATTCATATTATTTGGAAAGAATTGGATATATGTAGCTTACTACCAATACAGCAAGGAGTGTTACTTTTTTTCTGTGCTTACAGGGCAAAAGAAGAGTTACAAGGTCACATTGCTACTCTTAAAGCATCACACCAGAAGGAGCTGGAGAGAATTCTTTGTCAGCAAGCAAGGGAATATTCTACTTCCAAAGCAGCAGAACTGAACAGCAAGATTTCATCTCAAGAGGTAAAATTGGCCAGAGAGAGAGAGGTAGACACACACCCACACCACAACATACCCCTACAAATAGACACAGGCATACACAGAAAGGCCATGGTATATTGTATCTTGCAGACATACTTGCCATTATAGCAAGTAGTTTTTTTCATTCCATGAGCTGTCATAGAAACCACTGTACTATATATTTGTCAGTCCTGCCCCAGCTTGGTCCTTTAAGTAAGAACGACTCTCAATTCCATTCGATGTGAAAGGTTTACTTCACTAAAAGCCAAGCGGATTACAGTATAGCAAAGCCAGAACTGAAGTTTGCGTGCCAAAAGTTTCCCAATTAACTTTTTCGCCTTTGTCCCTTCCCATTGTTGATCCACTCATTGTCCAACCATACTCAAATAAAATGTTTTGGGAACGTGTCTTCAACTGTAGACTGGGTGGTGCGGAGCTCCATGCCATTCCCAGCCATGGGACCTGGAACGTACGTTGAGTCATTAGCCTTCCCCCCTCCCATCCTTCTCCCTCCCCCTTAGTTCATAGTAGACTGGCAGCCAGTGAATGCAAAGTGCAGGCGTAAGATGGCAGTTCTGACAATACTACTATGAATGCCATGTTTATGTAAATTATGTGTTTACACAATATGTAAAACTAAGAAATATACTAAGGATATTCTTCTGCACTTTGTCAGAAAGAACAGCAGAGATCAAGTTTTATAGCAGCATTTCACTAATAGACTGAAGATTAATAATGTGGATGTGATTGTACTTAAAGAAATTCCAGTTAGAATACTGAGCAAAAAAAGAGTACTTCTTTTTGACTGACAAGCTGGTCATTTTATCATGCCTGGAGAACTTGTAAAAAAGCCAGAAATTTCTGGGTTCAAATACATATAATGATAATTTTATAGAGCAGTCTTCAATTGAAACCAGAACCTTTCATTCTGGGTTTAATAAACAATTAGAAAGAGTCATGGAAGATTGTTTTTATATATGATTACTGTTGCAAGACTATTATATGCACAAAAATGAAAGCTTCTGAAACAACCATAATGGGAGAGCGGTTTGTGAGGATAACAGAACTAGCAGAGATGGCAAAATTAATTTGATTACAGAAATATCAATAACTACATTTTTCAGTGACTGAAACTCCTTATGAACTTTTTGCTGAAAAAGAGAAAAGTGAACCTATGATTTATGGGTTTGTGTATTGATTCTATATACTTTGTTAATTTCTGCCTCCATGTCATCTTCATCCCATTTCAAAAACTTTGTAATGAATTTTTCTAGGGTTTGAGGATTAGGAAGGATAATTTATGGAAAGAAAGAAATTGTGATATAGCCTTAGAGAGGAGTAAAATATAAATGCATGTATAAGTAGTATCAAAAAGATTAGAAGCCATTTCTTTATAATCTTTTCTTTTTTTCTTTTCTATTTCTTTTTCTGTTTTCTTTATTATTCAGTATATTTTCTTTGTTTTCTAATATTTATAGTGTTTTAATCTTATTAAAAATTTCTTCAATAAAAATAATATTTAAAAAATGAAATTGAAACAATTCTTTCCATGTTATCTGCTTTTAAGTAGAACAGCTAAGGCAACACAATTCTCTTTTGTCTAGTCCTAATCAATGCAGATTCTGATTACTGAAGTGGATGGGCCACACACCATCCTATCTTTAAAGAAGTATGTCCTATTTTAGAATAATCTAACCATCCAGAATATTTATGTCTTCCCATAGAGCCTTATTAAGTACCTTCAGCAGCAAGTTCATGAACTGCAAAAGGAGGAGGGAGCCCTTGCAGTTTCACAAAGGAGGGAAGCCATTCTTCAGAAGGAGGTAAATTGAAATCTAAAGTATTTTAAGATTATTACAGCAGTTTGTAAATTCGGTTTATTTCCGAATTGCCCTCGTAAATTGGGGCATTTTAGGCAATAGGTCCTGATAGCATTTTATCATGATTGTGATATCTATACTCTGACCTTTATCCACCTGTTCTTGCCTTGTCTGCTGGCTTCAGCATTTGTGCCAGAATACTTTAAACCTATTTCATTAACTAGTTCACCAGTTTGTTATAATTCAAACTGGAGTGAGAGTGGCTTATTAGTCATTTTCACTGAACGCTAATAGCATCAGATGAAAGTTGGTATATAGGTAAGTAGGTAGGTAAAGATGATAGATAGATAGATAGATAGATAGATAGATAGATAGATAGATAGATAGATAGATAGATAGATAGATAGATAGATAGATAGATAGATAGATAGATAGATAGATAGATAGATAGATAGATAGATAGATAGATAGATAGATAGATAGATAGATAGATAGACAGATAACAATAGCACTTAGACTTGTATACCACTTCACAGCGCTTTACAGCCCTGTCTAAGCGGTTTACAGAGTCAGCCTATTGCCCCCAACAATCAGGGTCCTCATTTTACCGACCTTGGAAGGATAGAAGGCTGAGTAAACCTTGAGCTGGTGAGAATTGAAAAGATGGATGGATGGATGATAGAGAAGATAGATGAGATAGGTAGATATAATGGAATAATTTTTCATTTTAAAAATAGCTATTTCAAAGAGAATTTCTTGAAAAGGTTACAATTTCTGTGGTACTGCTCTGGGGGGGGGGGTTGTGTATGGGAAGTTCTCAAACGTTCAGCCTGCCCCATGTTGTCTAGAATATTGTACCATCAGATTTAAATTGCAATACCATGCATATCAGTAAGCCCTACTGAAAGCAGTGAGACTTATTTTTAAATATGCATTTCTAGAATTGCATTACTTACCTGTAAATGTGCAGATATTTCTTAAAACTGTAGAAAATATTTAATAATTATAAATTATTAGTCAGTTTAGTGCAGTAGTTAAGACATCAGGCTAGAAAATAAGAAACAGTACATTCAAGTTCTGCCTTAGCCATGAAAGATGGATGACCTTGGGCCAGTCACACACACTCTCAGCCCAACTCATTTCAAAGGGTTGTTGTTGTGGCGAAAAATAGGAGGAGGAAGGCTTCTTGGGTATGTTCATTGCCTTACGTGTGTGAAAATAACAATATACTTTTAAGTTCTTTAAAGAAAAAGCAGTGCAAGCACTATAGGAATCAAATAAAACAGAAATAATACGCATTATTATTTATATATTATTTATATTATTATATGCAAATACAGGTAGTCCTCAATGTATGACCACTGTTTGCAGTCACGATGGCACTGAATGAGAGGGGCTTACATAGTTGTGTCCATCACAGCTTTCCCATGGTCATATGAACACAATTTAGGCACTTGGCAGTCGGCTGTCAATTACAACATTGCAGCATGCCCCAGTCATGCGTTCACCATTTGTGACTTTCACTGCCAGTTTACAATAAGCAAAGTCAGTGGGGAAACCAGCAAGTCACAAATGGCAATCGTGTGACTGCAGGATGCTACAATCATGCAAGATTTGCCTAACAGTGGCAGCTGGGACTGCTGCAACTGCCATTTTAAAACGGCACAGTCATGGTCCCAATTACCATTATTAAATGAGGATAAATCTATGTATTTTGAGTAAGTATAGTAAGTGTATGCCGATACATAGAAGAGCACAAAAGATAAATATAAATGTTGCATCCTTTACTCTCCCAGAAGTAGAATCATGCTTTTATATAGTTGATGCAAGTTTGTATAAGCGAAATAATTGAATACTCCTTAATCAAATGCTGGATCATTACATAAATTGCCCTTCCAGATGGCAAAGTTGTTGGAAGAGCTCAAAGTAGCTAGAGAGAATCAGAGTCCTGAGCTGAAACGTTTTTCGTGTCTGGAACGAAAAATAAGACAATTGGAAACCAGTTATGAACAGAGAGAGCAAGAACTTCAGCAGGTAAGAAGACAAGGAATTATTAATCTTAAAATGTAAATATTTTGAATTTTATAAGCCTTTCAGAATCACAGCAAATATTTTCTGGCTTCAGGATTCTAATCTGTTGTGAAAACATGCAGATATAATTAATTTGCATATTGAAAAATCATTAAAAGTATTATGGGTTTACGGTGATATGCAATAAACTGCTCTTACTGATAGAATTCCTTCTATCAATGTAGTGGAAAGACATTCTTCCCACTTCCATTCTTCATCTCCCAAGTAGCCCCTAAGTTTGCTTTGGAGAGTTTGGAAAACTCCCAGGGCAGCCTTGGGAGAAAAATCAAGGGAAAATTGAAGGTTATCAGTATCGCACTTAGTAGTCCCATGGCAGCAAAAAGAGACTGGTTTAATTACAGTCTTCTTCGGTGTCTATGTAATCTACTTCCGGACAGTAAGAAGCGGTCAAATTGTTATTTAAAAGCGCAGCTTGGATGGAGAATGCTGCAAGACCCTTCTGATTCTTTGATTTAATGTAAAGGTTAAAATATTCAGTTATAGATAGCCTGCAGCACTGGATTCTGAAAAAGGAGTAAAGGATTGAACTGTTGCCAAGCTCCTGTGATTCAGCATCTGCCCTTGCAGTAGGGTGGACTAAGGCTTCAAAAAGGTGTTTTCTTAATCCTCCCCCACCTCCTTAGACACGAGAATGAGCGTTTGGACACAAGGGGATTAAGGCCTTTCCAGATGAGAGGTCAGGGGTCAGGAAAGAAAGCCTCCCTTCCCACGCCTCGCTAGTGCTGGCTCTGCCAACAGAACCACAGTCTTTTCTCAGTTCTAGCTTCTGACAAAAGAAAACAAATCATTTGTGGCAACTGTTATAAATTTGTGAATACACGTCTTCCCCTATCCAATTTTTGTAAGTTCTCTTCGTAATGAACAGTCTAGAAATAAGGGCTAAAAGCAATTCAAAGACTGTTTCATAGAATTTTTTGCACGAAGAATTAATTCTCAGAATTACTTTTCGGGGCCATTTCACATGTTACCAAGTCGCTATTCTTCTAGAATCAGTGGGCCACCCCATCTTTTTCTTTTTTTATATAATATTTTATTATTTTTCCAATTTTACATTTGAGTATTTAAAAAGCAACGTGGTGACTGGGTTAATCAATAATTCCATAACAAAATCTTTAGTGCAAATCTCAGATTACAACAACAGATATTTCTTCTCTTTTTTCCTTAACATTTTCTATCTCGTATTCAGGCTAGTGCATTTCTAATTATATCAACTCAATAAAAACATCATTATTACATTTATCAATAAATTTTTAGCTTATATATATCTTAATTACATTCAGTCTTCATAAACAATCCATATCCTGTTATTGATCTCGGAAGGGCGCCGTTTGATCCAGGGCAGCTCCCATCTTTTTCATTTTACAAAGATACTCCTGGGCAATATCCTTCAGTACGCATGAACTGAATTTATTACAAGTCATAGGTTTCTTTCAGAGAAACATCTGAATAACATACTCTTTAAGAGTTTACCTTAAACCCCATGGACTGATGATAACTGTGAGTGTATCTGAGGCATCTCCCTTAGTGCACGAATTTTTTAAATTAAACTTTACCATAATTGCTGTCAATGCTCTAAGAATAAAACAGAGTTGGAGATATTGATGAGCATGTGTTTTGAAATAACTCGTTCTCATACTGTACAGGTAATACAACAAACAAGATATAATGCAGAAGTCGAACATCTTCGGGAAACAGAGAAATGGAGGAAACTTGCTCTGTTGAAGAATCAAGAACTGGAAAAATTTCGCATTGAACTAGATTCAATGTTAGATGTTCTACGGCAATTGCAGAAACAAGGTGTTGTTATAACACCAGGTAGCTCAAATATGCCAGAAAATTATTGGAAGATTTAAACATCTGAGTTAATCAGAGACTGAGAGCTCTAATAAAAATAGAAATATGCTGAAATTCCGTAAAGGTACACTGGTTAGTGTTTTTGACTCGGTCCAGATTTCTGCTGTAAAAATGGAGCTGAATCTAGAATTTAAATCTTGATTTTTTTTTAATCCTTTAAAAATTTCATATTTTAAAATAAATATATTTTAGTAAATATTTCAGTAGATGTGATTAGATTTTTGTAAACATTACCAATTTTTTAACCTTCCCAGAGTTCTGGGAAGCTTGGATGACAGAGACAGATGGTTCAGCAACTGGAGATGATGAGGCACTGGTCACCATAGGGACAGAAGATAATGGTTGCTTTCACAAGTCTTGCTTTTTTATTTAGTCAGCAAAAAAAAAATGATTTCCAATAATTGCAGTAAAATCTCTGAGGCATAATTTTTATTTCTGAAAATATTTAGTGAAAAAAAAACCCTACTCGGTTTTGTAATCTCTAATTGGATTCTTGTCCTATGCAGTATTGTTAAATGCCCGATATCACAGCTGGGTTAGCTGATTGTGGCCTAATGTACTGCCCAATTAGAGCACTTAATGGTGGTATTCTGAATGGATGTGGAGGAAGAATAGAATAATGTCTTCCCTTTTTAATTGGATAACTAGACCTTCATGGTCAAAGGCCAATTATGTAAAATTATGTAACTTAATGCAACTCATTCAAGGTAGAAACAATTATTGCAGTCAAAGTCTACTGAATAGGGGTAAGCAGTTTTAACACTGCTAATATCAAAGTCATATAACGATACTGTTTTTTGCATTCTGAGCAAAGAATAGTTAGCATAAGAATAATTCATAAAATATTCTTGAATCTTATTTGGCTTTTAGAAAATATTTTAAAACTGTTGTGTTGGCTATATTTTTCAATAACAAAACATCAACTTTCTTTATACCTGCTCTCCTGAGAGACAAATTTTCCCTTTACAGTTCTTTCCCACTTTGATTATGCTACCTCCACATGCTGATGTTTCATAGCTCTCTCCTTACTTTAATGACAGCAATGTCAATCTCAGCTGCCAGGTGGTTTTTCTTCAAGTGAGAAAGCAGGACTGAGCCTAGAATTTCTTCAGGTTCCTTTAGAATAGGGGTGTCAAACTGCCGGCCCGTGGGCCAGATGTGTCATGCCAAAACCACACCCACCCCATTGCCGGCAATGGAGAAAAAGTCGAGATATGTCACGACACGTCACGTTGCAAGTTTGACACCCCTGCTTTAGAAGGAACCCTATCCTTGCCCCATCCTGCAATCTGGGATGTCCCTCCTAGAGAAAAGCAACCCTCTCCTGTTGCCTCCAATGGTAGAGGAGAAGGAAAGAGAGAGGCAGAAGCCTTCAGGGAGGACATGGCCACTGTCCTTAGAAAATTCTGCTCTTCCTCACCCCCTGGTCCATTGGCAAGAGAGATGGAGTAACATAAAGGAAGGGAAGAGATTCATGGAAAGATTCCAGGTAATGCTAACAGCAAGCAGCATTCCCATTAAATGGGAAAGGAATGATATTAGGACTGAAGTATGGCCAGATGGTGTTGATAAATGAAACTCATCCAGTTGTTGCATAGAAGCAATAGCCAACAGAACTTTAATGTTAGGTGGGAAGTAAGTAGGCTTTTCAGGATTTAGAAACTGCCTCAGTGACAAGGGGTTCAGTTCAGGAAGCATCTAGTGGCTGAATTTTTTTTTGTCAGTGGACTAAGTTACAGTGGTGATGAGTATGTCATTAAGGGACCTGAAAGAACTGGTTAGGAATAGATTGTCTTGGAGAAAATCTATGCTGTCACTAGGGATCAAAATAACTTACATACATATCAAAGAGCAAATGTGAAGTAATCTGTCCTTCTAAGGTGTGTTGAATTACAATCTCCCAAAAAATTCTGGCATTCAGACCTGTTTGATGTTGAGAGCCAAGTGTGACCATCATCTTTCTGGTCTAGCTACATTCTTTTTTTGTAATGACTAAATGTGATATATTTCATTATTGATCAGAGTTCTTGATATGTTATTTAGTCAACGTAAATGCCGCATTTCCAAGGCAGTGTCATTGACTCCCACTAGCTTGTAGCCTTAGGGCAATTCCACATTGTAGCATTCCGCTTTTTGTCTACCAGGTTGATACCAGCTGGATATGAAGCCAGCCTAACCACTGCGTGGATGTTAAATTTTGGCTAAAATGCCAGCCAGGTGTTCTGTCTGCCCAGGATTTCCTTGGCTCCAATCTTGAGATCCCTGCTTCTTTACCTCCAACACTCAGAAAGCAAGAACCAGTCACTTTTCATGGGTGGGTCTTTAAAGACAGATGGTTTCTATCTGCATAAGTAAACAATACCCAGCCGTTACAGAAACATACATTTGGGAGGGACATTTAAGGTCATCTAGTCCAATTTCCTGCTCCTTGCAGGAGTTTCTTGCTCACAATAAGCCATTCATTCCCCCTTAAAGTACCAATGAGATGAAGGGAGCCACCCTTATTTTACCATTATTGTCATTTAGGCCAGAAGGGATTCCACTCAGTTTTCAGCTCCACCCAAAGAGATACTTTCCATCAGCATTTGGTTAGCAAGACCCACTAACAGAATGGCAACGAGCCAAAAACATAACAGGATTCTAAACTGGAAGTCCAGTATCCATTTGTGATGTTGAGAGAAGGGAGGGGATTGAGGGAGAATTATCCCTCTTATTTATTTGTTAATTTAATATGCTATCCATTTTGGCAACTTACAATAAAAACATGAAAAATTGACAAAGAATTTCAATTTTGTTCTTTTCTTCTTTTTGTTTTTTGTGGTTAGGAAAAGGTTTGCTTGTTCCTTGCTTGTACTGTGGTAGAAGGACTAGCAGAGCGGGGGGGGGGGGGAGCATCAGTTAAAAATCATTGCATAGCCACAAGAGTGCTGACTTTAGTTGAGAAGTGCATAAACAAAATTTTAACAATAAATCCATTAATTTGAATCTTCATGTATGGATCTGGTTTTTCACACCTGATATTAAATACCTACAGAGGAACCTGCCCTCCTATTCCCACCACCACCAATCACTCCCTGCCTTCTGTCCCTCCATTTCCTTGCTTTTAGTTCATTGTACATCTCTACCACTTATTTTCACCAGTGGAGCTCCGGAAGGAGCAGTTAGTAACAGAAGTTCCTCAAGGATTTTGCTGCAGATGATTTAGGCAATTGACTGCCAGGTCACTTCAAGCCTGGCACTCCAGCTCCACTCTGATGGGATGAATAAGCAAACATGCAATAATCATTATTTCACTTATCTAACGGCAAATGGTTAAAAAGTCAACATTTCACCAGCCTGCCAGTAGGGTTAAAGAAAGAGTCCATTTTTCATAGTACTACTTATCAATGATGTTGAAGAAACCCATGTAATGTCTGAGAACTGCCTCACAAAACACAATGGGGATCAGGTTTATATGGAACTTTCTTTTCCAATGCAGAATCCCCAGAATAGTGACCAGCAACATAGAAGAAGGAGTTGACTGACCACCTCATAGAGTGACCAGTCAGAGGGGAGCCACTGCTTAGAATGGAACCATTGTTGGGGATAAGCTGGGGGGAAGGTCTGTTCAACTGTCCCAACATGGTGGCTAAAGCATTGTCTTAATGTAGTTGGTAGAAGTGAGCAGAGGTGCTCTTGGTGTTTTAGGAAGTGCTAAATGCAATGCCACTGAAATCCCACTTTAACCTAAGCTACTGCTTGGCTTGAGCAGTCTTAAAAGAATAACTAAGAATCAAGTACTTTTGAAGCCATCAAATTAAGAGAGATGTTATATATACTATAAGTCACGGGTGTCAAACTCGATCGCGTCACGTAACGTATCATGTTTTTTGCCTTTGCGGAGCCGGGGTGGGCGTGCCCTGTGTGTGATGCATCCAGCCCGCAGGCCGCCAGTTTGACACCCCTACTGTAAGTTATAATTATGCATCTAGAGGGTTTCTTATTCTTTTTTAATAAAAAGTCAAAAGCTGTAGTCCGGAATAAGTACAATCTTTGTTTTATTGCTCGTAGTTTCATTCTTTTGTTGGGAATATCTGGTACAGTATGATGCTGCTAAGCACAATAACAGACATCCATCTATTCCTATAAAGTAGGATATGACTAAGACATTGAAAACTAGGATTTCATAAAAACATTTGATCCCATCACATCACAGTACTTTATAAATGCTAGCTTGCTGCAACATTACCTGCATCAGTGCAGAAAAGTGAATGCAAGCACTTAACACAGGCCTTAAATCAGTAATGGCGTGGTGATTTATTTCCGAATATGACTGCACCCAATTTCTTCAACATTAGATTTTTCTACTCTGATGTTTAAATTCAGCACGTATGTTCTAAGAGAACTGTGGAATTTAAAGACTCCAGACAAGCTGATAGAATACTTTTATTTTTATAGAGCCTAATAGAATCTCATTGCAACTTCAAACCTATTTTTCTAAAGAAAAAAATGTATAAATGTAAAAACACGGGACCTTAAGAACCCACAGGAAATGCATTCCAAACCAAACCCATGTCATGCACTAAAGCATGTTTCAATAGCCAAAGTCCTGAAACCCATAAAAGTAGGATGAGATGGGAATGCAAGAAAAAAAAAGTATTCTCTTTTCATAGACATCCAAAGAGTGATGCTACCAGCTTGCAAGCTTAAACATTTTGCTCAAGTTTCTTTAGTCAAGAATCTGGCAAGAGACTTGACTCACTGGTTTGTTTTCCAAAATGATAGATGGCTCAGAAATTAACAAGTCATCTTCACCCAGAGAATCATAATTCACAAAGTTAGGAATGTTGAATTTTATATGACAGTTCACCTCCTCTTCCAGTCGTCCACCACTCTCAATTACTTCTTGGAAGTGGATGCTAGTGTCCTTAACTGGAACCCTATGACACTGCTTGGTTCTATCCATGTCCTCCAGTTCATTGATGTAGCAATGGAGAAACAGTTGCTGAGAAAAAATTTGCTCAGAATCCAGTGGCTGTTCAAAATCAGCTACAAAGTTGTTTGTGCAGAGTCTTTTCTCAGAAGAGCTTATACGCCTATGAAACAAGGAGTGAGGAACAATGGATAAGAAATTTAGTATAGTATCATTTATGTGCATGGTGTGAAATAGGATATGCCAAAACAGATTTATTAATGTTTGTTAATTAATTGGAATTATTCACTGCCATTCTTCCAGGAACTCATGGTGGCCATATCACATTCTATCAGGGTATTGATTTAGCAGCTAACCAGCTTATGTAATGTAAGATTTAAGATGTAATGATGGGAATGAGTCAGCAGGGTCTGTGTCTCTTTAAGAGCCTTTGTATAAAGGGAAGGCATCGCTGATGAGTTCTTTCTCTTCCGTTCTTTCTCTTCCATTTCCTGCTGTAACTGCGGTTTGTTGGATCCTGCTGTATTAGCACATGTATGTACATTGTTCCTGGTGTATGATATTGTAGATAGTATAAGATAAACCACCATTTAATATAGACCACTGTTTACTGTGTTTACTCCTGGGTTATCTCGTGCAATAAGACTATGCACGCTCTAACACATTTCCTTCATTTTTTCACTAACAATCCTGTGAGGTAGGGGGTCTGCTAAGATGGAGGGATTGGCCCAAAATGTCAGTGAACTTCCATGGTTGAGGATGAACTTAAAGATGTCCTACTTTAAACAGTATCTCACTTGACATACACTTATTCAGTGACCATTCAAAGTTCTGATGATGCTGAATGAGAAGTACTTATAATGGGTCCTTGTAGTTGTGGCTGTTGCAGGGCCCCTGCATGATCACCATTTCCTGCTGGCTTCTAACAAAAGTCAGTGGGAAAGCCAGCAAGAAATCATAGATGGCGAACAAGTCTGTGGAACGTTGCGACTGTTCAGTATTTGCCTAATGATGGCAACTGAGATTGCTGGAACTACCATTGTAGGTTGGCATGGTCACATGATATGCCTTACAATTGCGCTGCTTAGTTACATGGTTCCCAATCCCAATTACAGTTGGTAAGTAAGGACTACCTGGGCACTGAAAATCAATAATATTTCTCGAATATTATCGATAATATTTCTCGAATATTATCGATTTGCAATTCTTAGCGTTCTGAGTGAAAAGTGTCTTTCTTGCTCAGCTATGCCAACATCAGTAATGTGTTTCAATAAATCCTAATAACCGAGGGCAACTCTTACATTCTCATGTAGAACGAAGTACATACATTTGTTATGAAATATTTAGATTTAATTGTGAACACGTAGCGTTTCTGGCATTAGCAGTATATTTTGGGGAACTCTTCTTAAATAGCAACACAAATTGGCTATTTGGTCCACAGAAATATAAATCTCTGAGTGAGTCACTTGCTCAAAAAAGGTAAGCTAAAAGAGATGATGACTTTTCAGTGCCCGCGGCAGGACTTACTCTTGATGTGGTACTCCTGTCTTGGTCAGCAAGGTCAGCACGAAGAACATAAAAATGACAAACACAGCAAGGCCAACCCAAAATCCAATCACAATGGAATCTGTAATGGAGAGAGGAAAAAAAAACTGATTTCAAAATATACATCTTAAAAACTATAATTGAGAAGGAGCAAAAGAGGATTTGGACACAGAAAACATCCAGCTAAGACTTACATTTGTGAGCTTTGAGGTCTTTAAAGGAGACTGGGCCATATTCATAATATTCATATTCCCACGTATAATCAGAATGAGATAATAAGGCATGTTGGGACGTTTTGTTGGAAATATAGTGAGGTTCCGTCATCTCCAGCCTGTCAATACATAAATGAGATAAGCTTTTGCAGAATAACGCAATCTCAGTGTCAACCTGCTGTATCCTATGGTATCTCATATTTCTATCTACTACTCGCAATGACTGATAGTCATTCTATCTTATTGCAAAGATTAGGGTTTACCTACCTCTTTCCAGTTTATTGCTAACATAGCTAAAATCGGCAATGTCTTAGCCACAGAATAGGTGATTCCCAAGGCCAATTTTATGTCCAAAGTGAGATGCAGATCAGTGCTCAACATATAAAATTAAATGCCATGTTCATTCTGAGTTGTGAAGAATTTACATCAGCCCTTCAAACTAGACCAAATCAGAAAAGAGACCATTCACAAATGAATTCTGATAACCTGACAGAAGTTCTCTCCTTTTCTCTTTTGCTGTTTTTTTTTTTTTTTTTACTTACAGCTGAATGTCGGACTATGCAAAGTCAGATAATTGGGGGGTTTTTCTACTAGAAGATCATCCAATCTTCTAGTTGCAAAGTTGAGCTTCTGAAATTTGATAAGCAATTATAATGCTCAGCAGGGGAAGGAGAAAAAAACATAGGTGGAAGGAAGAGGAGAAGCAGAACAGGGCAGATCTTACAAGATTGTCACAGAATATTCATGCAGTCTCATTATTTATTTCACAGTTTTCATCAGAGACAGTTTCAAGTGGAACCCGTTCAAGTGGAAGAGAAGTGTTGGAGAAAAATCTAGAATTATTTTCTTCTCTGTAGGCATCTTTCTTCTTTAATACAGCATCACCTCTTTTTGTATCTCAACCTTTTCCTTTCAATTGATTCCTTATTCCACTTCTCCATATATTAGATGATCTTGTCCTCTTTTCCCAACCTTGTTTTAGCATCTTATAGCAACTTGCTGTTTGGGAATAATTACTAGCTGTCTTCTTCAGGGCTATGTGTCAGCTCAACTACATTTGAGAAAAATATATGAAGAGCAGATTGGGTCAGAGGGAGTCCTTATATTCTAACAAAATGCATTTTTGCAGAATAAAATTATACCCAAGCAAAGTAAGAATCATTTTATTTTACTGATTTTTCACATTTTTGAACCACCCATCTCCCTCAATGCTTCTGACACAGCTTCTTTCATTGTCCATATTGGAAGCGTACGCCCCCAAAGAACGTCAACTAATCATATACTGCCCTGATATAGGGTCCCTCATGCCATCCAATGGAGAAAATCTAAATGACAATTTGCCAGCCTTCCTGCTAAATATATCTGTGTCGCTGTGGCACAACTATTTTGGAAGATATGCTACACATGACTTATCAAAGTAAATAGAGAAAGGTGTGCCTTCATGTGGCTTTACACTGCTCCTTCAGCAATGCCCATCCATTTTAATAAGATTCACTGAAGAGGATTTGCTTATGTATTGGGGTCTATTAATTCAACCTGTCCATTTCTTTTTCTGCTATATTTGATGGCACCCCATATTTATCCTAGGCCTCTTGTATATATATATGTGCTTTTCCACGGATACAAAACAGAATCCTGGTGATTTAGCATATGAACAACATAGTGTGAAGATGGTAGGAATAAGTCAGAAATTTGCCCTCCTGAAGAATCTATGGATTCTTGCCAAAGAATAATAATCAGGCAGATGAAAAATAGCATTACTCAAAACCAAATAATTAACCATCATGGCAATATCTCATCCACAATCAGAGGCTGTAAGACAGCTAATAAATTATTCAGACAGCAAGTAGTAAACTCTTTATTAGCCGCAGCCACCACTATAAAAACTGACACCTGAGCTTAAACTACACTAAACTACACTGGGATGGTAGCAGAGCTAGAATGTTAATTCAAAAGGGAAATAAGATTCCCTCTCAGGTGATATGAAGCCACAATTATCCACCTCCCAAATATAATCCAAGTTAGCAAAGCATGTCAAAGTTTTTTTTTAAAGTCTCAGAAATTCACAAATGCCTAAATATTTAAAGGGAATTAAATATATGACCAGCACCGATCCGCAGCATGCCAGAATCCGGTCCGTGCAAACAAGCGATGCAGGCAGCACGCAAAACCACGCCCCCTCCGGTCCGTGAAAAAACCTCTCTCCATGGAACTGGTCCCTGGTGCCCAAAAGGTTGGGGATCTCTGATCTAGAGTGTTAGATGACTGTCCATTCTTTTTCTCCCTCTCTGTTTCTCTTTAATCATTGTCAGCATCCCAAGTAGCATGGCCAAGGTTGAGGGAGTAATTCAGCAACATCAAGAATGTCATTGGCACACCTGTATGAAATCTGTAGTGTTTTCTCTCTTCATACTGCCTTAGAGAATTAGAAGCATATGGTAGCCAAAAGAAAAGCAATTAAGAACCGATGCATTTGCCAGAACAAGCCAGAGAAGTCGTGGGTTGTGTTTTTTTTTAACCTTCAAGATCAAAAATCATATCTGTCAATGACAGTTGCCTGAGTGACCGTGGTGGAATGAAAACGGAGAAAAGGCAATGGACTGTTCATTGCATGTAACCACATAAGGGGCAGAACTTGCAATGTGACATCACAGTGTGCATTTGGTTATTTTGAGGAAATTTCAGCTTTCTGTAGATGTCCCTGACCGGTTGTTAGGGGTCAAATGGGAGATACTATCATCATGTCCTTGCTATGGGAGTCAGAAGCAAGTTTATCCCATTCTTCTCCATGGAAAATAGGATACCGAGCTCAATTTTGCTCTGATACAGAAGGACCTCTTCTACATTCTTAGAATGAGACTTATTGTTCTAGGCATTAAGACCAGAACATGTTCAATAAGAAAATACACCTTTCTACAACTCTCTTCATGAAACACTTCTTAAATCACAAAGCTGTTTTCTGTTTTGAAATTTACAACCATAATTCCTTAAAGATCACATTTTTTCTTTTTTAAAATACAAGGTGTGTGTTTGTGTAGTAACTGCCTTAAAACTGAGGAAGAACTGTGGCTTGTAAAAACAACCTAATTAACGTCTACCTCAGAGTTCCTAAGCAGTATAAGATTAATGAGTGTAATATGATGGGTGCTTTTTCTAATCCATCTAATTGCTGTGTCCACAGTGTGCACTGTCTCTGCCTTTACTTTCTAAATGGATTCGCTAAAAGACCACAGAGCAGGGCAAGTGGCTCATAAAGTATGCCTTGTGGAGGAGTGAGGAACTGATTTGGTGATATTAAAGGCTGGCTCTGGCTTGCTCATTCAGTTCAGCCAACCGGAAGCCAAATATAACAATACCAGGATGAAGTTTTTCCCAAATATTGGCATGTTGAAAAACATCTGATTATTTTGAAAGATCAACTCACTGGCTCAAATATTTGAAATTTCATTTCTTCACAGCATGGCAGTGCAAAGTTTCCTGTTTCTACTTTGACTTTTTTTATTTAAATTTTATAGAATTTATTAAAAGGAAGAAATCAAATTAGGCATATACATTGCCTGATGATGATGATGATGAGGATGATGATGATGATGAGGAGGAGGAGGAGGAGGACCAAAAACAACTTCTCCATACGCTATTATATCAACATTATATATATATGGAAAATAAACACACACACACAAATACACACACACACACACACACACGTAAGCAAGGTGAAAAGAGAGATGATTGCTTTATCTGAATGTAGACATTGCAATAATAACATAAGAGAGGATAGAACAAACAATTCTTCCTATACAAAATACAACTACAGAAGCCTTCCTTTTTGAAAGCACTTCTTCCTTTGCAATAAATCATACAATTATGAAAGCATTTCTGCTGAATTTAAGTTTCAATGATCAAGGTATATAAAAAAAGAAAGTCCAGATAACATAGATCATAATAAAACATTTGTAGTAGCTCAGCAATGATGCAGCCCGGTGTATAAAAAACATTTTAATGAAAAAGTATCTTTCAAATCTCCAAGCAAAAAAAAAGGAACCCAACTATTTGGGGAAGGAGGTGCAAAAGAGAGGGGGGGGAAACGGGAGTCAAACCAACCATTAGGGACACAGACTCAATAAAGTCATTTGGCGGCTTCAGTGCCTATGCAGAGTTAGCTGAAGAAAAGAAGAAGAGAAAGTGAAAACTGCTGGCAATTAAATGCTCCAACAGACCAAGACGGAAAGCAAGATCTCATTTATTTGTTTTGCTTCTTAATGAATAACAAATAAAAAACAAAAACAGAAACACAATAGTGATAGTGATACATACATTGTCAAAGAGAAGAAAAAAATACACATAAAAGTGCTATAACAAAAAAAATGAAAAAATGCAACCAAAAAAATCAAATATATGCCATTATATGAATAAACAGTTAAAATTCTATATCCATTTGTCTATTGCAAATATTTTTCTCTTAAATACGTGAGACTTGTTGAATAATATTTGCATTAGACAAGCCTTACATATTTAAGAAAAATGGAATCCCGAGTAGGTCCTTCAGTAAAGATAATTCTATTTCTGACATTACTGGTCCAACCTTTCAATCACAAAGTTATTTAGTGCTCCCACCTGCTTTATTCTATCCTCTCTGAATTTACACATCAGGTATCTAGTTCCTAGGAAGGCAACATTATGAAACAACTTTAGGTGTCTATACAGAAACCAAGTTCAGAATAGGTGTCTAGGCAGGTTTCTCCAGAACAAAAATCTCAGACATTCTAAGTGATATATTATTAAGTTAATGTATAATACTCATTGTTAACTTGCAGCTGCCGAAATAAGATACAATAGCTTATTGAAAGAAGGCAATTGCTTCATTAATTAATGAGTGGCATGGGAGAGCATGGAATTTTATCTCATATTCAAATTAAAAAAGTAGACAGCTGCAACTAACAGAGACCATAGATGAATACGTTTATTAAAATGCAGACTTTGGCCACACATTTCCTTTCCTATATCATAAAATGCATTGATCCTGTGGTATTTGTTTTAAATTTACAACATTTTAAAACTCTGAATTTTTTCCCTTGAACTGTATCTTGTTCTCAGTTTTAATATTCTGATTTTGGGGGGGGGTGTACTTGTGCTGCAACGGCTTCTTTAATCTGTCCATGTTTTAAAATGTTTTTTTTATGATTTAACAAACCAAGCTTCACATGGAGCTCTCCAAGGTGCTAGTCTTGATTTCCCTTTAAGATTGCTTCGCTGAGATCTGAATTGCTTTGCAATTTCCACTTGGCAGAGGCTGCTGCCTGTTATTTTTGGAATGTGTGAGTATAAGCTTCTTTCTATGACATTTAAGGATTATGATAGGTTCAGTTTCTTTCCTGGGTGACAGAAAGGCTGCTGAAGCATAGAAGAAGTTTCTTCTCCACAGATTTGCAGATTCAGCACCTACCCAGTGAAGTTACAGGGCAGCCTTCCGCAATTGGATTTATTCCAGATCTATTAGACTTCAACTCTCAAAAAAAAATCCAGTTTGGAAATTCTGCAGGGCAACAGCTCAAGGGAGACTGCTTTGCCTGCAAACTGTGATTGTTGGCCACAAACGTATTTGATTTGCTATAGAAAGTTTCACTGACACAACTATGTAATAATCTCAGATTCTTAATATTTAAAAAAGTGATTAGAAGGGTTACAATTTGTTTCAGCCAACAACAGAGGCATGAAGCAATGGAGAAAGTTGGTTCTTGACCTTGCTGCATCAATTCAAGAATCACTGCTTCCTCCCTCGGTGTTTTTCACCCACAGTTGGTTCTGCCAGAGAATATAAAGCTATTACATCCCATCTGATTAGAAATACATTTGTTGGGTTCTTGATGAAAACATGGAACATTAATGTCTGATTTACTCTCGCCCATGCTTGGAACATTCTGACCTGCAATCATTCTTTTGATAAACCTACAGTGAGCAGAAAGGCTCAGTCCAATTATTGTTTAAGTATGTGTTGCCTTGGAAACCTGTATGGAAGGACAGGTGGGGTATAAATGTTTAAAAACAATTAAATGAAATGAATTAGCATCATGTCATTGTTGTCTACACTGCAGCAAATACTAAGCTTGCCTTCAAAGTTCTCTGTAGCTTTGCCTCACCCAGTCTTTCTGATTTTATTTCCTAAATTTTTACCCAGCAGCGTTGTATTTTTATCTATCGTTCTATGCTGCCCCTTCCAAAAACACTTTCCATTTTCGTATTTAGTATTGTTCTGTATCCATAGTGCAAGATCCAAAGCAGCAAACCTTCAAAAATAAAAAAGTACTAGCTCTAGAGTAGATAATAGAAATCTCCTAAGTGAGGAGAAAGCTTCTCTAATCCATTCTGTAAGGATGAGGGGATATTTTGTTTAGATCTGACCTAAGATTTTAATCTTTCCCATTATATCCAGCTAGACTAATTTAAAACCATATTAAAAACTCTTATGGTATCCAGTTCTCTTTTTGCTCCTTTTCACACACACTCTAAGTGCATAATCAGCTTCAAACACTATGGGAACTGAGTTGTTGGCTTTTCTATAGGATAACAAACAAGAACCAGAAATATCTCCCAAGCAGAATTAATTCCACCTTTCTCTTATGCACCTCTGTCTATGTTCTCCGAGTGCTTATCCTACAAGGTGTTCACATGGTACCACTTGTGCTTCCTCAGCTCAGAACAACTCTTAAATGAACTGTTTGGCATAGGAAGTGAGATTAGAAAATCTATCAGGGTTCAGACCATTAAAGAATTTGGGTTGAAGTCATGCTATGATCCCCAACATCTGGAAACTTTGCCATCCACTTAAATTGAGACGGCTGTAGGTAAAGAGATGTTTCTTGGGGATCTTAGTTGAGCTGTTCCTTGCCTGGCCTATGGTATATATCTAGCATTTTTTTTTCCAGTTTTACATACCCAATTCCTACTGCTACACTGCTGCCACAATGTCAGAATAAAGCATAAAACAAGAAATGCTCTTTATCAAAGGCCAGCATCCAATCACATTGATTTCAGGTTTTCACTTTATTCTACAAAAAATATTTTGCTCTCCTGTGGTTGCTAATGTAAGATTTGGCTGACATAAAAAACTCAGGTTTAGCTCCTTCTGGGAGACAGGGAGGGACCTCTCAAACTCATTTCAACTCTTCTACTCTAGTTAGAGTAATTATTTATGATTCACACATTCCCAAAAAACATGGCTGAATTAGGCAATGACACCTGTCCAAGAAGGAATTAAACTAGGAAATCATACTGTATTACATTGTTGAGAATGGCATCACAAATACAGAGCAAGAGGAAAGAAAGTACATTCAACTGAAAATTTTAATTACATGAGAAATAAATTGACATGAAGATCTCTGTGTTATTTGAAAGGTCACTGTAGAAGAAAAATATTCTGGAAGTTAATTAGGACCTGAGGAAGAAGCTTTCTAAACCTAAAGCATAGCAATAAAATAGACTAGGAACAAACACTGCAGAATAAATTCATTATAGGGAATTATCCAGGAGAGGAAAAAAGAAAACCCAGGTTTTAAAAGCATTGTTCCTTAATTTTGTCCAAATTTAAGAGGCTGAAAAGAACAGGACATAATTTTCAGCAGTGCTTGAGGCAATTAGAAATTTGTTTAGAGCCTAACAACAAATAATTGAATAAAGCTGTTCAAAACGCTACCTGAACTGCAAACTGCATTTTGCAGATTGAACACTATCCTGTTCAGCCTTCCTCAGATTGTGTGATCTCCAGATATGATGTGTTACTCCCTAGGATCATCGGATTTGTAGTCTAGACACATCTGGTAGGCATTTTTCAGGCCTTCCATTTTCTCCTTCTCTCCAGTTCTTTTCTTTGACATTTTGTGGTTTGCTCCTAGTATTATCTTTTTTCGTGGCTTTCTAATTTTTTCTCCAAAGAACCAACATAATTTGACACCATGCAGAGCCATTGAAAACAATAAGGTTTGTGATTTCCTTAATGCAGACATGTCAAACACAAGGCCCGGGGGCCGGATGCGGCCCGCGAAGTGGTTTCATGTGGCCCGCGAAGCCATCCTGGAAACAGTGAGGGAACGGCCCCCACTGCCTTGGCCCTGGCCCAGGCCGGCCGGGAGCCAATGTACAATTTTGTGGTGGCCATCTATGCTGAAACGCATTCAGTCTTAGCTCCACAAGGCCGTCTGGAAACAGCGAGGAATCAGCCCCTGCCGCGTCGGCCCCGCCCCCTGGGTGCATGCTGGGGAGGCTCCTCCAGTGGACCATGCCTTGGCACTTGCCCTGGTCCCACCCCCTTCTGCCAGAGACCCTCAGATCTGTCCCACTCCTGCCCAGGCCCCCACAGGCCCCCTTGACACGAACGATGTAGAGCTGGCCATGCCCACCCAGTAGGCCACACCCACTCCATCCACGCCCACCCAGTAGGCCGCACCCACCCTGGCCACACCCACCTGGCCCCCTGAGGGCAACTGCAATGCTGATGCGGCCCTCAATGAAATTGAGTTTGACACCCGTGCCTTAATGTGTTACAGCTTCTGGATGGATTTTACAATTTACTGAAATTTCACTGCATCCCAGATTTTGTACTCTGGCCATCTGAGTTCAGATAAACAAGAAAAGAGGAGGAAAACTATTTGTTAGTCACATTTATATAGCTGCCCATCTCAATAAAAGTGATTGCACAGCATGCAACCATGTTGTTGTATATTTTCAAGAGTCATCTTGAAGATAACTTCAATGTTTTCACTTGATCCTTTCTATCTTCTTTTGAAGGGACTAAATACAAATAGTATTATGCCAAGAAAATTGTTTCACGATAACTGGAACTTGTTGAATTTTCTGAAAATTAAAGAAAATCATTTTTCTTTAAAAAAAGATGTGGCTTTTTGAACTCTTGCCGAGTTCCCACATCATGCCGTAATATTGTTTGTCTGGCCATTATGATTTATGCTTTAGCAAAGCGCATGAAGCAAGACTCTTGGAATTGTTCAATCTTGGCTTAGGGCAGGGGTAGGCAACCTTGGCTCTTTTATGACTCGTGGACTTCAACTCCCAGAATTCCTGAGCCAGCCAAGGCAATACCTGAAAGGAAACGGGGAAAATGCTATCCCAAAAGAAAGCTGCAAAGGATGGACAAAGAGCTGTGAAACACAAAATACATTACAGTAATTACCACAACAGCATCTCTTTTACCAAATCTCGGATATTTCCCTCTTCCTTTAGGCATCTAATGTTTACAACTTTTAGGAATTAATTTCCTCCATGTAGTTCAAGAAATGGGATATGGAATGGAAGATTGGGGGCCTTAGGAAAATGGATATGTCAGCTGATGCAATCAGTACCTGCCGTATTACTGTGACTAGAGAAAAATCTCTTCCCAGTTTAAAACAAGAGCCCTGTCTACCAACCTGCTCCTGAATGTTGCACAATTCAATTCCTTCAACAGCTTCAAATCATCAAAAGGCTGTTTTGTTCTCCATGTACCAGCCTACCTGTTAGGATCTTCAGAGTTCTTCTCTAAGTCCACTTTGCTCAAAAGGGAGGACAAGATGGGGCAGTTCCCAGAAAAGACTCCTGGTGCACAGCTTAAGACCGCTTCCTTGCTTGGGTCATTTAAAACTATGCCCTGTTGCTTTTTATCTCTAACACTTCCTAGGTTCGCCTTTTGCTATTATTCCTATTTTATCTGGTGGTTTAATCTTGGGCATTATGTACTTTTTAAAAGCTGTGTGCCATGTTTTAATACCTTTTTTTTTTTTGGTATGCATCTATGAGAATCTGTTTGAAAAATCGGAAGTGTACTTTTTAAAGCTGTGTGCCATGTTTTTAATAGCTTTTCTTTGTATGCATCTATGAGAATCTGTTTGAAAAATCGGAAGAACGGGAAAATATTCTAAATAAACGCCTGCCAGAGCTCAACTTGAGATCGGCAGCAACTTCAGCTTATAAACCAAGTGGCACTGAGACGTCACCCCTTCCGTAACACCGCCGGAGTGGGTAAGAGCAACCTCCAAGTAAGGTGGGGAGATATTTCTTCCTTCCTCGTTTACACCTCAGAATTCCCAACTGAGTATTCATCTATTCTAATACAGTACCGGAATAATTTGCATAAAGCCACCCCGCATACTGTCCACACACAACCTCCCCCTAACAAATCAATACGCTGCCGGATCAAAGCGTCCTCCGACCCCCGCCTTCGACCCAGGGCGACATCCGTGCAACCTTTCGGGAGCCTTTTAAAAACAGCGCCGCTCCACACCCACACACAAAATAAAGGTGTAAACAAAATTATTTGGCAATCATGCTGCCGCCCCTTCAAAAAATCGCATCCGGCGACGCTTCAGAGATCCCAAGTTCGCTGAGAAGAGCACCTCGCCTTCTTCTCACGTCTCCCACCAAACGACTATTGCAATCACAGTTCCTCCCCTTGCATTTTGCACGAAGACAAGACAGGCTCCGGAGCTGCGCGTTCTCTGCCCCTTTACGCGAAGATTGCACTTACCCTCCTCCCACGTTTCCCGCTTTTCCTTCCACTTGCCAGGCGCGCACCCGCGATCTTCTCTACCGTCCGCCGCCCCCTCGCCAAACGGCTTTCATTCATAAGACCGCCGCGCCGCGCCGCAGAGAAGCAACCGGCTCCCTCGAACGAGCGACGGCTGAAGGGAGGCGCTGCAGCCTTGGCGCCTTCCGCCGCGCAGCAACGGCGGCGCCTCTGAGCCGGTTGGAGTTTCCTGCGGGATTTCTCAGCTGCCCTCTGGCGGAGGTCCGGATATTGCAACCCAGAGCCGGTGGGTAAGCAACAGAAGAGTCTGTAAAAGTTGTCACCAAAATAATGACAAAAGGACCGGCAATCAGCCTTAGTCTTGGCAATTAAGATAATGAAATGGTGGATAGAGTCCATCCACCTTGCTGCTGGTCGTCCTTTTCTTTTTCCTTCCACCTTTCCCGGTGTTAGGGACTTCTCAAAGCAGCCTTGTCTTCTCATATATAACATAAATACTTTGAGCCTTGTCATTTTTGCCTCAAGGGAGAATTCTGGATTGCTTTATCCTGTGATCCATTTGTTTTCTTGTCAGTTTCTGGAGTCTTTTCCGACACCAGAAAGAAAGCCTCATACTCTATCGTGCTTTTTCATGCTATCATGGTGTCACAGAAATAAACATTGTCCACACAATTTTAATCTACGTAGGTATAGAGACATCACAGCATCTGTGTATGTTTTCCAAGGCCCTATCCCAGGGGTAGGCAACCTTGGCTCTTTTATGACTCGTGGACTTCAACTCCCAGAATTCCTGAGCCAGCCATGCTCAGGAGTTGAAGTCCACGAGTCATAAAAGAGCCAAGGTTGCCTACCCCTGCCCTATCCCAACAAGGGCCAGTCTAGGACATATTTCTTGACTGCCAATTCTAACAGGCAGAAACTATCTGTCACTTCAGTAACCGCATTCTCAGTTCAAAGGGTGGTCGTCATACTTATTGTCATTATTTTGGGCTTCTTTATATTTATTTTTCAAATGCTTCTTGATTTTCATTACTAGAGTTTACAGGTCATTGGCATTTTCAGCTATCAGTAGTGTCATCAACATAGTACAGGTTATTGATCTTTCTTCCTCCGGTTTTAAAACCACACTCAAATTATTCCAACCATGCTTCCCTCAATGTATATTCAGCATATAAGCTGAATAAATAAGGGGAGAGTTACAGAAACATTATTAAGTGATAGTATAATACACTGTTGCTTTGGCTAACATGGTTAGTATATAATGAGACACCCAGATCTGATCCAGATCCAATTTTCTAGTCTTTTGAATCTGTCTCATGGAATTTTGCAGCTTTCAATACCCTTCTGCAGTTGCAAGACATTACTTTAAAATACTTTTTCAACTATTTAAGATGGAGGAAAAAGAAAATGCAATCTTGGAAATTATATGAATCAAAAAATGTATGTACTAGTATGTTCCCTCCGTGCTGCATAGCACTATGGAGAGCTGTACCTTCTTTTTTTTCTAAGTAATGATCTCACATTGATTTTTCTATTCCACTAAAGAAGAAGTTGTGTCTGCATCCTTTTCAATTCTGGAAGAAGCAGGTAATTTTCCAGTGGTTTGCTTTCCTTGTCTATGTTACTATGACAACAGGAGACTCCAGAGCAAGTTTGTGCTTATACTCTTCAAAGGAAAAAAAAGATTTATGTTGGGAATGATACAGTGATAATATAAGCTGATGCTGGGGGGGGAAATGCAAGATTCCAGCTATTTGGGAATCCTATCAGCAAGGCACAAACACAAAGCTATTATTCCCATCTTGTTCCTAATTCTCAGCATCAGGTACCCCAAGACAGAGTGTTCCTGAACGTAAAACGTATTTTGTTATTATTTATTTCAGGCAACCACAGTCATGTTCATGAGTTTATCTAATGCCCTTTTACAGCTTTTGGGTATTATCACAATACTGTATGGCAGTTAAACTCCAGTTAAGTTGCATAAAAAGTGTATCTTAATTAAATACTTTCTCTATTAAATTTAGCTCTAAATTTCTCTAAACTGTTTATAATATTACAATAAAAAATGTCCTATTCATTGGTGCCCACAGCATTGCTATTTTAAACTGTCTTAATAACGCAGACTTTTTTTTGCATTTACTTTAATATAAATATTACTGTGAATGAATACAATTCTATAACCATCTCTGGATGTCCCACTCTTTGTATTCCAAACGTTTGTATCCAATTGCAGTTATCTCAAAAGTAAGCTCTAAAACTTCTCCTTTTAGATAAGCAGAACTCCCTTTTAAATTAACAGGGCTACATTTTTTAAAGATATTGCTAATCTTCTTTGCGCTCAATCTCTCCTAGCTTGAAAATACACAGCAACTTTTTTTTCTTAATTTTCTATTGCATTTTTGTGTGGACATCCTGTTTTGACTGTAATATTTTTCCATCTGGAGCAAGCTGTTAAGTTTCTTAAAACATGTCTTTGCTTCTCTCAAGTCAAAGAGTATCAATGTATTTAACTATTACCATTTTCTATCAGTGATAAGGGTGAGGAACATATATTGTGGGGACCATTTTGTTACCCTCATTGCTGGTCTAGGACAGAGGTTCCTAAACTTTCTGCCATCACACCACCCTTTAGTGCAGAGGTAGGCAATTAATTTTCCCAAGGGGACACCTGAGAAACTGGGACTGTCATGGAGGGCCGAACCAATAGGCTGAACTTAATTCTGCTGCTGGCGCCCACGTACTGAGGGAGGAGGGGGCATGACCTCACCTTAACCCAGCTGCTGCTTTTCTGCTGCAGGCACAGAATTTTTTTTCTCTCACCAGCTGCTAAAGAACACAGTCGGCTTCTTCTCCTGCCCCTTGTGGCATGCTTATTTACATTTTATCTTCTAACTTCCAATTGATCTCATGCAGGCCAGGCAGGGATATCCAAAGGGCCGGCTGTGGCCCAAGGGCCATAAAATTCCCAGGTCTGCTTTAGTGTAATCTTAATGGCCACACCTCCTCTAAAATTCCAAACTCCAAAATGAATACAAATGAACAATGAAAACAATACACTGAAACTTTGGGAAAGCTTAATTTATTATAACCATGCAACCATGCAAGGTTCTTCACACTTCCTCTGGATTCTGTTTCCACCTCCCTAAGGGAGGTTCACCTCAAACTTTGGGAAACCTTGATCTATGACTGTGGTGGCGAACCTATGGCACACGTGCCACAGGTGGCACAGAGCCGTCTCTGTGGGCATGCGTGCCATCGCCCCAGAGGGAGGCGGGGCCGGGCTGCTTCCCTCCCCCCTTCCACGTGCGCCGGCCGGAGGCAAACAGCTGTGCCACGCCGAAACCAGCCATTTGCCGCCTCACGTGTCGCAGCTGTGGGATGAAAGGCGTGGAGATGGGAGCGCACAGTGGCACAAGCCAAGCATCGGCCGGCTCCCATTCGCCCTCTACGCCACATTGTAGGGTGAGAGAGGGGAATGCAGCAGTCATGCAGAGCTGCAGCCTGGAACTGCTGGCGGCCGGCAACGTGTGGCGGCTGGAGACAAAGGGTGAGGAGGAGGAGAAAGCAGGAAGGGTTTCTCTGTGTGTTTGTGTGGGGGGGGAGAGAGAGGGGGGAGGGAAGCTTCCCCCTTTCTTCCCCCCTTCTCTTTTTTTTTAACCTCCTCCCACTCCGTTCAGGTGCAGCTGGAGGAAAAGGGCAAGAAGGGGGAGAAAGCAGGGAGAGTTTTTGTGTGTGAGGGAGAAAGAGAGATTGAGCCAGCAGGGAAGTGAAAGTGTGGGGAAAGGAAAGCGTTGCAGAGTAAGCAAACTTACAAAATGGGATTTCTCTGTCTCACACACACACACTTCCCCCACCCCCTTTAATATCATCTCTTCCCCACCCCCTTTAATATCTCTTCCCCCACCCCTTTAAATCATCTCTTCCCCCACCCCTTTTAATATCATCTCTTCCCCCACCCCCTTTAATATCATCTCTTCCCCCACCTCCTTTAATATCATCTTTCCCACCCCCTTTAATATCATCTTTCCCCACCCCTTATATCTCTTCCCCACCCCTTTATCTCTTCCCCACCCTTTAATATCTCTCCCCCACCCCTTTTAATATCTCTTCCCCCCACCCCCTTTAATATCATCTCTTCCCCACCCCCTTTAATATCTCTCTTCCCCCACCCCCTTAATATCATCTCTTCCCCCCCCTTTTTAATATCTCTTCTTCCCCCACCCCTTTTAATATTCTCTTCCCCCACCTCCTTTATATCATCTTTCCCCACCCCCTTTAATATCATCTTCCCCCCCCCCTTTAATATCATCTCTTCCCCACCCCCTTTAATATATCAAACCCCCTTTATATCATCTCTTCCCCCACCCCCTTTAATATCATCTTTCCCCACCCCCTTTAATAACATCTCTTCTCTCCCCTCCAGTAGGACCCAGGCAATGCCTCTCGCAACTCCAGCTGAATCTCTGCCTGAAGACTGCGCGAGGCTGCCTGCCACCCCAATCAGCTGGAGCTGCACCCGCTGATCCTGGGCTCTCAGCAGGACACAGGCAACATGCAGTTCCAGCTGACTTTCCCACAAGCCTGTGCGGCGCTGCTGCCGCTTCACCTCATCCACTTTTACACTTTTTTAAACATTTTTTTACAGTGCTGTTCAACCCGTCGTATGCGTACCACCTGCCAGGTGCCAACGTACCACTAGTGGTACGCGTACCACTGGTTGAAAAGCTGTCATGGACCACAGTTCCCATAATCCTGTGGCTATGCTGGCTAGAAATGCAATGCCTTATTTTCTCTGCAGTATGCGCCTAGGAGGCAGTAGGTCTGTGGGATTTAGATGTATTTAAACATTTGTTTCTTCTGCCTAATTTATTAAATCAACATCTAATTCGAAATTAAATGTTTCTGAGAAATCCAGGGTGGTTTACAAAAAAACTCTCAAAGACAGCTATTGTAAAGCATCACCAGCACTGCTTAAAACAATAGTAAGTGTGTATTTTAAGAAAGAAAAATATTAGTAGTAATTTACTTAGTGCTGTTTGACCATAAAATGTGGTGTTGTTCTATATATGCCTGGCTGAACAGTGTTTGGAGTTGCTTCTAAATGGGTGAGGGATGTACTGTTCATATTTTCCTTGGAAGAAAGTTCTATAATTGGGGTGCTGTCTGTGAGAAAGCTCTGCTCATGGCCACTGTTCTATAAACCAAACCAGGGGGACCATCTTGTCTAAATGGATGGTAAACATAGATGATTAGGGGGCTGGAAGCTAAAACATATGACAAATGTTTGTGGGAATTGGGTGTGTCTAGCTTAGTGAAAAGGACTAGGGGTGGTGACATGATAGCAATGTTCTAATATTTGATGGCTGCCACAAAGAAGAAGGGGTCAACCTATTTTCCAAAGCATCAGAAGGCAATAATAGATGGAAACTAATCAAGAAGAAAACCAGCCTAGAACTAAGGACTTGTGAAAACAACTAACCAGTGAAAAGGCTTGCCTTCAGAAGTTGTGGATGCTCCATCACTGGAGGCTTTTAAGTAGAGATTGGATATTCCATTGTCTGGAATGGTATAGGTCCTCTGCTTGAGCAGGGGCTTGGACTAAAGACCTCAAAAGTCTCTTCCAACTCCTATTCTTTGAGAGAGGCGCTGCCAACCTCTCCCCCTCCCCTCGTCCCTTCTTGGGCACAGAGAGGGAGGGAGGGAAGGAAGGAAGGAGGGGAGGGAAACAGGAAGAAAGGGAAGGAAAGAAGGAAGGAGATGGGAATGAAAAGGAGGGAGGCAGGGAAGGAGGGGAGGGAGGGAGGGAGGGAGGGAGGGAGGGAGGGAGGAAGGAAGGAAGGAAGGAAGGAAGGAAGGAAGGAAGGAAGGAAGGAAGGAAGGAAGGAAGGAAGGAAGGAAGGAAGGAAGGAAGGAAGGAAGGAAGGAAGGAAGGAAGATTGGAATAAGAGGGAGGGAGGGTCTGAGGGAAGTCCTGCCTTAGCACTTGGCCACCAGCAGCCCTGTTGCCCTTTCGCCATCCCCTGGTGGTTTCCCATCCTATTGCTGAGGATGCTTTGGTTACAAAGCCAGGTCTCCTCGCATGGAGAGGGAGTGGGCCTCCCTCTGACCCACGCACTTTGCCCTCCTGCACCCACCATGAGCAACCTGGCCAAGGAGAGCGACCACAGAAGCAGTAGCCTTGAGGAGGAGGTAAACACAGCTGGGCACCCCCTCGGGGAAGTGCGGCTAGGGTAGACAGGGCTGTGGGGTCTTGGTGCCGTGGGAGTTCAAGGGCCGGGCTGGGTGCTTGACCTCCGCTGCCCAGGGCTCCAGGCAGTCCGTGCTACCATCCAGGGGCCCCCTGCATGGCCTGAGGCTCAGTGAGGCTCCTCCAGTGGACCATGCCCCGGTGCTTACCCCGGTCCCACCCCACCCCCGCCGGAGACCCTCAGATCCGCCTCAGTCCTGCCCAGGCCTGCACAAGCGCCGACGCAAGTGACGTCGAGCTGGCCACGCCCACCCAGTAGGCCACGCCCACCCAGTGGGCCACGCCCATCCGGCACCCGACGATAAATAAATGGGGTTTGGGTTGCAGTTTGGGCACTCAGTCTCTAAAAGGTTCGCCATCACTGATCTATGACATTACAGCTGGGGTTAACCTCACATTGAACCGCCACAATGGTTAGAAAACACAATTGGACTTGGATAACATTTATATGAAGCCAAACAAACCACTTCAATTCTTTATTTTGTAATTTGTTCAACATGCTTAAACTTGTAAGAGCCTTTTCATATTAATAGATTTTCTCTGACAATAGAAAAGAGAGACCAAATATTTTAGTATAATTTGAAAAAACCTTGAATTTTCTTCCTGTTTTCAGTCAAGGAAGCTAAAGCAACTTGAAACATATCCCAGCTTTCTCCCTCCAGAGAGGAGGGGAACAATTTGGAGAAAGTGAGATGTCAAAGGGAAGGGAGAACCTTGATATGGAATCCAGTAAAACTGATTCCCTTTGAGAAATGCAGCTATAGATTCATTGTGGTACAGGTATACATTTGCTAATCTTATTGTTCCTACGTTTTATTACTAGCTATTTCCAATTTTTTAACTATAGCATTAAAATTTATATTTTATTGATGCTGCTAACACATTTTTTCATACTTCAATGCAAAACAATCTTAAATATATTTCAGACAAAAGGCTAATGTCAAGATGTAAAATTAGAACCAAGATATTGTAGGCATATGTCCAATTTCAATCCTTTGCAGAGTGGTGGTTGTGAAAAAGTAGAAGAGGAGAGATTGTACACATTGACTTAAGCTCCTAGAGGCTATAAATCTAACAAATAAACAGTAATAAGAGTTTCCTGATCAAGATTTCCAGAGCGAGCATCCTTTGGGTATTTTAAAATAAGACCTTCAATTTTTCTCTGGAAGACTGTGTTTGAAGAGTACCTATATTCAGAAAGCAATCCTTCCAGAATATGAGATGTCAAGTAATTCTTAATCTCCTAAAGTCAATTCAGAAGACTGAAATAATACAAATATTTCCTTTTAATGCAACATTTCCTTGCTTTATTAGTCTTATACAAAAAAGTAATTCATTATATAAAATTCATGTATTGTGAATTAGAACACAAAACTAACATTTTTAACACTAGAGCTTTATATTAATATTATATTGCAACCAATCTTTTTCCTGAGTTAACCACTTTATATGTACTTTTCTAATATATTGCCAATAAGTTATTTTACAGTAACAAAATTATAATGTAAGAAAAGGTATCTGATGCTTATCAGTGCAAAGGAATGCTACTAAACCTTACTTGATGGAGATTAGAGTGCATATCTGCTCAATGCATATAAAATGATCTAATTTATCTAAAATATTTGAGTTCACATTGTAGCAAAGATAAATATAATTACAAATAAGCAGAATATAAAATTATTTCTTGACCGAGAATACAGAATTCAAGTACTTATATTAAAATGAACATTATTCATGCACAATATTTTCCTGCTGAACTTCAAATGAAAGCAATAAATATGATGATGAAATATATGTACAGGAGTTCCAATGTTCTCTTTTTGTTATGCGGTAAAACAATGTACATCATTACCCGAGTGTCCAAGAGTTTGCAAAAACCTGAAACAAAATGTATTAAATGGAAAATTAACCCCAATCTAGTTTATGCAAAGAAAGTAATGTTTTTACTTTCCTCACAAGCTAAAAGATTATTAAAAGTATATACTCTCGCAGGCATGTGAATTCTTAATGTATGGAATGAAGAAGAGAACATTCACTTGTCACATTTACCATATTCATTTTGTTTAAAGTTTTTATTTGACCTGTTTCACAATTGAAAAGTAAATCAAAGTTCAAAAGGAACTATAAATGTAGTTCTTTTAAAAACACAGTCTTTGCCTAGAACTCTATTCTGAGTCATATATTAATTTAGTGGTGCAAGGATTATTGAAAATTGCTTCCAAATAGATCCTTTGAATATTAGTCTTAATTACTGATTCATACTGATAAATGCACGTATAAACCAGTCTGGCCAGTCAAACTAAGGGTTTTATGTGGCAAAAAGATGGCTTGTCCAATGAGCCATGGCTTAATCAACAGCAATTAAGAAAAATCATACATTCATATGTACTCTGGTATGGAGGTTACGTACTTAGATCAACCTGAGTTAAAATATCCACAAAATGCAATTGGGCCCACAATGATTCAAACAGGAGCTTAAGCAAACTGTGATATAAATTTGTCAATGTATTTAATGTACTCTTTCCTACTTATTCTCAAAACATTTCAGTGTTCAAAACATACCAGTGTTCAAAACATTTCACGTAAAGTGTGAGAGTGTTTCAAATGTTTAAAATAGGCAGTGTACAAAATATGCAGTTTAACGGTATTTATCTCCTGTTCCCATTTCACTTACTGTATTCCTTGTTCCATAAATGGTAATGGACCACAAATGCATATAAGTATTTTAGACTCGTGTTGACTTCTCTTCACAAATTCGGAAAGCAGAGAGAGGGAGATTTTTCCTTGTTTGCCTGGCCATTCTTTCTTTGGCTCTGAGAGAACAAACTGAATGTCAAACCTGAGAAACAGTAATTAAAGACACCCATGTTTAAAAGGCACGTTTCAAATGCTTAGAAATCCACATGCATTCCATCATCCTCACGCAACTACCAATTCATGCACAACATAAAGGTAGTTCTCAATTAGTGACTGCTTTGTACAGTGACATCAGCAATTAAGCTGGTGATGAAAAAGTAACTTTACTGCCAATCCTGATATTTAAGACCTTCAGGGCTCCATAGAGCAAAAGAAATGCTGAAATAAGGTCATGAGCCCTTAGCAACAACTTCGCTTAATGACCAAGTTGCCAGTCCCAATTGTAGTTGCTAAACGAGGACTATCTGTAGGTAAGAAACTGAACCAGCATCCTGATCCTGGATAGTTCTGCTTTATACTCGTACACCAGGGCTTTTCAACCTTTTTACCGATTGTACCACTTTTAGGATATGGCAATATTCGAGTACCACCTAGCAAGGTGTCAAAAACTTGGTGACAAAAAAAAACCTGTTCAAAGTTGCAATTGCACTGAAATGACTTATGACCATTTTTCACACTTATGACCATTGCAGCAACAGGATCATGTGATTTATATTTGGATGCTTGGCAACTGATTCATGTTTACGATGCTCACAGTGTCCCAGGGTCATGTGATCCCCTTCTGCAACCTTTTGACAAGCAAAGTCAATGGCAGAGCTGCTGGTGGCCAAGTGCTAAGGCGGGACTTCCTTCCCTGCCTCCCTTCCCTGCCTCCCTTTTTCTCATTCCCATCTCCTTCTGAAGGAAGAATTTGAACCCCCCCCCCATATTTTCCCTCTTCCATATATTGATCAAACAAGGAACGCCTCTAGAGACAGAAAAGACAAGCTGCTGAGTGAACTAGCTTAAAAAGGCACTTCCCCTTTAAGAATTAGCTACTGGCTAGAAAGGAAAGTCAGGAGCCCAGCCAGCACTTAAGGAAGAAAAAAAAATTTAAGTACTGGCTGCCGGCTAAGGCAGCCTCCCCAAATGGCTCCATTCATAAGTAAAATCTGCAGCTCCAGAGGACTCTGTAAGTCTTTGCCTGTGCTGGCTCTTTCCCTTCCCCACTACACTTGGCTAGGCAGGGCTGTGTACCACCTGCCACTCATTAATGTACCACAAGTGGTATGCGTACCACAGGTTGAAAAGCCCTGCTCTACACACTACCGGCACAATAATGCAACAAGCTGAATCCAGAGTTGACCTTCCATCAGCCAAAGGGACTGAGATCACTACTAAAAGACAAACAGTTTTTCTCCTCACGCTGTTACATTGTTCTAGAGAGTGTGTAATCTGAAGTAGACTTTTAGGGACATCAAGAAAACCAATGAACAGGAGGAAATTACATCCTTTTCTCTTCCTGAAGCCAATCAGACTGAATGACTGCTCACAAAAGCTCTGGATGCCCATTGAAAAGTTGATTATTTAGATAATGTGCTAGGACAGCCATTTATTTGAAGTACTAATCGTTTTCAAACATTCTGGCTATTTTTAGAACATACTGCGGAGGTAATGAACTTTGCTCTCAGGTCTTCCTAGCCTTATGCTTCTAAGAACTGATGATCTATAAAAAAAAAAACTTAAAAGCAGAACCTGTTACCTTTGCACACAGGAGAGGGTATCATCTGCTCATATTAGTCTTACCTTCGCCCAACACTGGCAATTCACTTACTTAGCTCAAACAATCCCAGAATGCCACAGCTATTAGCACACAGGTTGTATTGTATGAATGCTTCCATACATATCAGCATATATACAATATATGTTGTGGCGAGATAGGCGGCAAACAAATTTAATAAATAAAAACACTGTATGTTTAGAGATATCAAGAAAACATGGAATATGGTCACGAAGTTCGGAAACAATAAAAACAATTATGATTATGTCTCTATTATTCTAGAAGGGAGGGCATGGGACAATGGATTTTGATGGCAGAACAAAAAATACTAAGAGAGGCAGAGTCCTTCCCTCACTGTCCCAAGGTGGATTTAACACGGATGCTTTAACTGGATTTCTGAATGGGGCAGGGACTCAGATTTGGCAGCCTAAGTGGTCCCCTTCCAATTCCACTGATTTTTCCCCCAAAGAAGTCCCTGCTTAAATTTTGGGCTTTTGTATCACATTATATGAACAGCAGACAGGGCTTCAGTGTTTCAGGATATAAAAAAAAAAAATAGGAAGTCATTGTACACATCAGTTTCTGGAAACTATTAATTACCTTGTGTCCTTAAGGGCTAACTGCTCCAGCTGACTTTTCCAAAGTATATCATTTTCTGTCTTGTTGAAGAACATCATTCTTACTGCCCTTAAAGGGATATTTCAATATTTAATGTTCAGTTTTAAAAATCTGTGAACAAACAGTATTCTTTGAAAAACACAACCCCCGAACACCTCAGTTAAGAATTCCCAGAATGTTTAGCTAATCCACTTATTCAACTCTAGTAGCAGATCTCTGAAACACACAAAAAATAGTAAGGTGTGATGGTTCCAGCTTTCTCTTTGCCCCTTTGCTCATATCCCTTCTGCGCATTTGAAAATATGGCACCCTGTATAAATGGTACTTTGGGAGAACAACTGAGTCCCTTATAAACTTACTGAGAAAAAGGGTGCCCCCATCTATCCACTGAGACAGTCCTTCCCATCCCACTTTGTTCTCTTTCTTGAATGGAGGGAGGACAAATCAATCCTTCTCAACTGTTTTCTCATTTCATGGGGTTTGTAACTACATATTCTAGCCTTTTAAAAATAGAAATAGACTATCATTTTTCAATATTCCTCCAATATTATTGAATATGGAAAGCCCATATTTAAGAAAGTGGGGGCCAGGTTTAGTCCGGAATTATAAGGAGTCAACAAAGGCAATGAAATTAAAACTCAAGTCATTTCATGTTTTTATTTCAGCAACTTGATTGCCATAAAGAAAATGAATCTCGTGGCATCTGGGCCAAAGGGTGACATGCTTTTATGAAGTTTATGATGCGATTTTCAGCTATGCCAGGGAAGCTGCTATTCTAACCAAACAACATTAGAGATGGTATAGATTCAAAAATAATTGCTCTAGACTACAATCATTGTGTCACTAAGAGTGGAAGATGGGAGGGAGGGAGGGAGGGAGGGAGGGAGGGAGGAGGAGGAGGAAGGAAGGAAGGAAGGAAGGAAGGAAGGAAGGAAGGAAGGAAGGAAGGAAGGAAGGAAGGAAGGAAGGAAGGAAGGAAGGAAGGAAGGAAGGAAGGAAGGAAGGAAGGAAGCACTTTCCCCAGATGCCCTCAAGGGGGCACTGCTGAATAAAGCAGAATTATTGTATGTATTAGATTTCCAAGAAAAAGTGGGTGAACACCAGTGTTATCAGCACAAGATTTATTAAAGGTAAATATTTACAGGCAATGCTCCCTGTGACATATAACACATATGCTGAATTCTGCCATGGCACATCCATGAGAAGGGACTGGCTTGTTGAGTTTTATAACCATACAGCAAGTTGTGTGAGAAACTGGCTTATTCGCGAAATGCCTTGCCTGTGAATTTCTCTGCATCTGGCATTACCCCTATGTGCATTCCCAGGTACAGTCTTATGTTGTGCTGTGCATCTCACTATTTATTACAGGCAGTGGTTAAACATGGGGCCAGCTTGGTTCAGGCATACAAATAGTAAAATAAAAACGGAATAGGTTGTAATGGGCTCAGGTTACACTTTGCTTACCGTGTAAAGAATTTTATCTTTACAAGGAGTTTAAAAGATCTTGTTGATGGAATGGGGGAGGCAGCTGAGTGTTAGTTTCTCCCTTTTGCTGTTGTAATGGTATGTGGCAATGACCTTGGGAAAGAGGAGGAAGAGCTACAGAGCAAACTGGCATGTAAAAAGTATATGCTGGCAATCATTATTATGAAGTTGGTCACTCATCAGTTACCTGAACAGTATAGTTTATTTGAAGTAATAAAAAGAAAAGGCTTTGAATGCCCCAAATGAACAGGAAACTTCTAGGTGTTAGAACAGAAAAGATACCTGAGGGTAGGAACATTACTTAAGGCATAGCTGAGCAGTTTAACCATCGGTGTGAATCCGGTGCCTCCTGCCAATAAAAGCAAATCTTCTACATCTTCCAGTTGTGGTTTTCTAAAAGTACCTTCAGGATTGCTCAAAGAAATATAGTCTCCTATTAAAAAATGAAATAGTACAAATATAGTACAATAAATGTTAAAAGATTAGAAAATCATGATAACTCTGTTCCCCCCGATAGATGCAAGTTAGCATCAATCTCATAAAACCTGCAAGTATTCTACAGAAAATAATGGGACAAATGAAATCGGGCAATTTGCAGTCTACGCAATACTATTCTTTTTTTAAAAAGCATAATATTTTTTGAAAATATTTTAAAAAGAAAAAAGAAAAACTAATACATTTTAAGGTGCTCTGAGAGAGGAAGAAAAAGGTCTTGTCTTACCTATTTGTAAAGTGTCAAGCACCGGTGTAAAAAGTCCTTCAGGATAAATTTTAATTATAAAAAATATTTGTGCCTTATCATTAGAAGAGGGGATTTTGAATGGTGATACCAAACAAGATAATACTGGTGTGTAAGGCTTGACTATCTCTGTACCTAAGGAAAGACAGTGCAAAAAAAAAAAATTCCATAATAATAAGCATCAAATATTACAAGTAGCTTTAGTGCAAAAAGATATGAATATTAAGAACAAACATATTAATATCTGGGTGAATAATAAAAACCATATATTAAGTACGGCACTTATGACCAATTTATTTCTAAGTAAGCCAAAGATCAATGCATGATCATGCTATGAACTACCTCTTAAGCGTTATATTATTTTGTTTGATTAGAATATTTCATCTATCACATTTACTGTCAACCTATTTGTATATCAGCTGTCTCTACCCTTCCTATCCAATGCATGCTGTAGATACTTTTGGCCAAGAAGTGTCGGTAGCAGGGCCCCATAGGAGACCCATTTATGCCATGCCAAAGATCAACACCAATATCTAAAATATATATATTAAATGTATCAAAATCACCGGATTGCAGAAAATACCTTATAATTGGTGAGCAAAAAAACCTGCTGTATAAGATATATGTTTTTCCCTTAGTAAAAAAAATCAACCACTTGTACATTCCTTGAAAATTAGAATTAGGACCAATAATTTCTAGAAGCAGGGTAAGTTTTTCACCCCATTACCTGTAATTGTTTGTTTGAGGTAAAGATGGTGTCCCAATGGCACTTGGAGATGTGTTCCTGGCGGTAACTCTACACAGAACAGTCTAGTATCATGACTGACGTTTGTCTTTGACAACAGCTTGCATTTCCTGTAATACAAACCTTAGAAACACAAAAACCAAGGAATTAACTGAATGCACTTTGCTCAAGTATTAGCACTTTATGCTTTAAATACATTTAAAATCTTTGTTCTATTCAGGAGTTCAGAAAGAAATTTCCCAGTGACCTGAACTCCCTTTATAGAAACAGAATGAAAATTCTCAATCTGAGTCACTGAAATTCTATGCCTCTTACAAAGAATATCAAACAAGTGTCGTATTCTGCTCACCACTATTTTTCAAATATTACATTAATATTTTAATCTCAAAATATTAACATTTATATTTACTGGTATATTAATGTCAATATATTCAAATTCTTGAGATATAGATTCAAAGAACATTTCTAGCCAAAAGTCTGGTCCACATATTCAAGTTTTATAGTGTAAAACAAATCAATTACAGATGATGCAAAGATACATCATTACAAGCTGATACTATGCCAGTGTAGCAGATAAGAGCCACTTTTTCTCAAGAGTGGCAAACAAAACTGTCCCAGTGAACCAC
The DNA here is from genome assembly GCA_023970755.1 of Azemiops feae. Taxonomy (NCBI): domain Eukaryota; kingdom Metazoa; phylum Chordata; class Lepidosauria; order Squamata; family Viperidae; genus Azemiops; species Azemiops feae. Next base: position 780,161 of record JALGBA010003980.1, on the reverse strand, counting down.
ACAATGGTCTAATCATCATTCATGTTGTTTTTTCATCCAGACTCTGCTGAAAATTTATTCGAAAATAAGTGTATCAAGCTACTTACAATCAATCAATGCTTTAACAAAAGCAAGGGTAAACAGAAGGTAGACAGAAACTCAAGCACAATCAGGTGACGATCACTATTCACCTCGTTTTAGAGGCACTTCTTTATATCCTCAGAGGTTAGAGCGTTCATCAATATAAAAAAAACCCTCTCTCTTCCCTAACTCTATCATTCTGCTTCTGGCCAAAGTAAAACCACAAGTTTGACAGACATCCTGCTTTACTAATCTAAACTGCTTGGGAGGCAGTGATGTTCTGAGCTACAAAGTGTGCACAGTTGTACACAGTTATGTACAATTCCACCAAAGAGCATCTCCTAAAACTGTCATATCGTTGTAAGTATTGATTCAGATCCTGTTGAGATAGGCTAGGTCAGGGGTAGGCAACCTTGGCTCTTTTATGACTCGTGGACTTCAACTCCCAGAATTCCTGAGCCAGCATGGCTCAGCTTGGAAACCTCTCCCTGTCCCCTCAGCATGGCTGGCTCAGGAATTCTGGGAGTTGAAGTCCACGAGTCATAAAAGAGCCAAGGTTGCCTACCGCTGGGCTAGGTCAAAACCAAGTATGTCAGGAGTTCAGGAGATGATCTTAATTGTAGTTAAGATGCAGTAATAGAATCTGAAAAGTCTGCCCAAAGCATTTTCTGTCCTATCTAATACTAAACACACTTAAGGTGGGGTTATTTTGAGTTTCTTTCTCACGATCTCCTTTTTGTCAGGAACTGTGTAATCTTTTCTGCAAGTCTCCCCTTAATGGCTTGCCCCAACTTTCCTGAAGGTCAGCTCTATATTCCTTCACAGATGTATAGAACAGGGAATTTCTGTTATACCCTAAAATTATGAGGAGGTGTGCAGAAATGAACTTTGAGTAGAACAATAAAATGTATTACCTCTATCTGTACATTTGACAAAAGAATTATGATTCTCTAGAGGCTGCCCAAGTTTTTCCCAGGACAAATTTTCTTTCTTCTTCAGGACAAATTCCACTTTTCCCACATTTTCAGAAATCTGTACTAAAAAGATACATAGTATTGTTCTATAGCAATACTCCTATGACATTTTGCACAGGTAATGTAATTTTAGAAATCAGTGCTGTTGGAGGGCAATTTCATTCAGTTTCTTAAAACAGGACGTGTAATATTACTGAATGAAACTTTTTTTTATACATACATAAACTTCCAAAATATGTGTATGTCATAGTCTGAAAGCACATTTTTACAACTAAGCAGTGTTTGGATTAGATCCCCTTGCATGGGTAACAGAATACAAATGTATACAATAAAAAAATTAAAATATAAAGCAAGAGTCTTGGGGGCGGGGAGATGTACACCCCTTTGAGTCAGTGTTGACTCCTGGTGACTACCTGGACTAATCCCTGCAGTCTTCTTGGCAAGGTTTTTCAGAAGTGGTTTGCCTTTGCCTCCTTCTGACAACCGAGAGAGAATGACTGACCAAGGGTCACCCAGTTGGTTTAGCTTAGGTTAAATTTTGTTATTGTGGGGTCTTTGTTGCTCTCTGAGCTTGATGGTTTTCTTGCAGACTTTTCATTACCAAACTAGGTAACATCATCAATGCCTCATGATTTTGTTATTCTTGTGTATTCTGGCACTATTTATTTTTTGTGATCTTTTAAAATAAAGAAGAAAGGTAAAAAAAAACACTCTGACTTGATTCTAATACTAGTTCCTGGAATGTGGAACTGTTGTACAGTTATATCTGCTCCAATATAATATAGCCTGTAAGAACAGTGAAATTATTTTTTTTGCTTTAACATTTTGCAAATTCCTTATTTTATATTTTGAAAACTTTCAATAAATTCTTTGTTCCAGCTTTCCTATTGTTTTTTCTCTTTCCACTCTCTAATTATTTTAAAATATTAAAAAAAAATACCAGAAAAAAATCAAAATAGAATATTCATATTACATCAACTCCTGAGTATGTTAGCAAAATGAAGCAAAAAAAAAAAGCATGTTTGAACCACAAAATAACATACTTACTTACCTATCATATCTTTATAAACTGCATAACTCAGTTCTGAAATAGACGCATATAGTTTGGTTAAATAAAGTCTTTAATTTACATAAGATTATTAGTTATAAAGTCTGTTAAGCACTAAGGTAAGAAGAAAATGTGAAACTGTTTAAACATGGATCATGGTGTAATTCAGTTTATGAAAATCTGTACAATGAAAACTTACACAATGAGCTATTTGGCACAATTCCATTACTACATGAATGAGCCTTAGATTTGTGGAGTTTTCCTCTCTTCCCATGGTATGTAATAGTTCCAAAACTGTTTTTGCATGTAAAACAGGCTTGCACTAACCTGGAAAAAACAAATTTGCAGCAACCACTCATGTGTAATGAAGAGCTTTGATAAAATATATGCAAACCAGAGGTTTTCATGTAGTATCAAATCACTGAACCTGAGCAAGAAGTGAGCATATCTGGAACTCCTAATTTTCCTGGGAAAAGGAATGGATAACCCAATGGTAGATCAGATACGCTGTATTCTTAGTTAAATTCATGGTTTCGTTAAGATGGACTTGGAAACATTCCAACATAAAATTTAGAGAATTGCTGCTTCTCATAGAAGTCATTTCTGACCTACTTCAGACAATACATCTTAATATTTTGATGCTTCCTATATTTCCACTCATCAGATGTGCCTAATGCAAAAAACACAGAGATGCATTTTCCATTTGATCCAGTTACTGAAATTCAGCATTCAAAACTTTTTTATAATCACACTTTTCACTTGGTTTAGGTGCTTAAAAGGTGTTTAAAATCTTGCTCAAGAACAGGAAAAAGTGCAAAAAAAAAAAAAAAAAAAGCTCCAAGAATAAGCACTTTTTCTTCTATCACACAGTGTAGCACATTTTACATCATTGGATCCTAGTTTTATGATATAAATGCAGCCTTCACCATTTACAAAAGCTGACAAATGTACATAATATTGGCATCAGGCGAACTTATGTTATGTTAATGCAGTCATAATCCACTTATTTATTAAGTGTGAACAAAATTAATATGCCAGTAAAGAGCTTACCAACATGTATAAGGTACGAGAAGTCTTTCACAATTATTTCTCCTCTTAATGTATGTTCTTGAACATCTGCTAACACCAATTCAGAATTCATATCCTTTCAGAGGGAAGGAAAATGGGGATGGGGTACAAACAGCTGTTACAACATTGTTCTGCATTATTGTCACAATGGCATTTTACAGAGTAATAAGAGGCAACAAGAAGAAAGTGAAGATGAGGGAACTAGGTGAAGAATGCACATTTGGTTCAATTTAACTATGTTTAGTTTCAGGAGGTGATTTAAAAATCATAGAAAGGTGATTTTTACAGTAGTAGGAGAAGGGTCATACTAATAGTCTAGAAGTAAATTTTAGACACGTGAGACAGCAAATAAAAGATGTCTGAGGGAGATGGTGGATAATAAATATGAAAAATAAAAAAAATATCCTAAATAAATAAATAAGTGTTCTCAAGAAATGAAGTAAGATACATCTAAACATTTAAAAATAACAGAGCTAGAAAAGAAACAAAGGCAAAGCCTATACTGAAAAAAGAGAAGATTACAATATTGCAAATATTTTCTAGCAGTTGAATTTATTTACCTTTTGTTTAGTATATATTACCACAGTGACTGAATCTTGTGTCTGGAACCAGTCATAACTGAAATAAATTGAGAAAACTGTAAATTTTTGTTTTAAAAAAATATGTGCCTCCACAGAGATTTTTCTTTATGAGTGACTTATTAAATATTATTTAACTGTGAGACTGTCATAGGAATAATTTTAGGCTTTCTTAAACTGAAGGAAAACATCACAAGAATTCTGATAAACAAATAGGATATTGAGATGGAGGCCGGGGGATGCCGTGCAAGTTAATCTGGAGCTCGTTTCTCAGCTGCAGAGGCCCTTTCCTGAAGGCCTCTACTGGCGAAACGGAGGCCGGGGGGCGCCACCTGCATCAATCTGGAGCTCGTTTCTCAGCTGCAGGGGCCCTTTCCTGAAGGCTTCTGCCGACAAAACAGAGGCTGGGGGCGCTGCGCACGAGTGATGGCGAGTGGCTGCAGAAGTGGGCCAGCGAGACAAGGCAGGTGTCGGGGCATGGGAGGCGTGGCTGCGGCGGTCCTAAGGTAAGCGGGTAAGACATCCCCCGAAAATAAGACTTAGTGCCTCTTTTGGAGGCAAAAAATATACAAGACCAGGTCTTATTTTTGGGGAAACATGGTATTTAAGTACTACGAACTGCAACTGAGTTTTGAAAACAAAGAATTTGGAGTGGGTTTTTTGGGCAGGGGATCTAGGATAAAGAAAAAGTAAATCAAGATCAATTGAAAAATATGTTAGGTGATTTGCTGAAATAACTTATTTTTAAAAGAAGAAGAAGGGGAAAAGTGCTATTACTTTATTCTTGGGTTTCACTATTCTTCAGTTATAAAACAGAAATGCTATTTTGTTTGTTTCAGTAAGTTCTTGCTTTGCTGGCCAGTCTGAGGTGTTATACTAGAATCTCTAACTACGTATATACATTTGGATATATAAAACACATGCTCCCCATGCTAAACTTTCCAAGTTCAATCCCAGGTACACCAAATACAACTCTAATGGTGAGTTTTCTAACGTGTTACCAATACTAATAGTTTACTAATATCCAAGCTTACATATCAACTTAACCATAACCTTAACAAGAAACCAATCTGATCTTTAGGCAATTGTGGCTTATCAAACCACTATTTATATAACCAATGCTTAATTCAAGGTATGAACCCTGACCATATAAAGTGGCTTTCTAGGTTCCTATACCCCACTAAGTTCAACAGGTAGAGTGGAGAATTAATTCTGTCCCAAATCAACATTATGTGACTTGTTCTGACTGGTAGACCTATCTTGATGACTCTGAGCCAGTAGAAGCCATTGACACTTTGTGTCAGAGAACCAAACTCAAAAATGTTACTTGCATCAGAGCCAATCTACAACTTGTGAGACTTAACCCCAGATCTGGACAATGGCTTGAAACTATCCACATTCAGTTGATTGTCTGAAACAGCTAAGCGCTAGAAGCAATCCTGGTGTCACTACAGGTATATGACCAGCAAACCTTGAACATGCTAAACAATGGATTACCATTGCTCAATGTTTATCCTTAGACTGATTTATCTGACACATTGGCTTTGACCAGAACTTTTCTAAACAACCCTGGACAGAAGAACCAAATATTTATCTATTCATTTTTCTGAGGCATACCCACAGGCAGGAGAATGCTTCTGGGTTCTAGCAAATAATAGATTTTTCCCATCCTGAGCTACCTACTCCAACATGAACATTCACAAGTCTATTTTTTTTTTAAAAAAAATTATCCTTCCAGTTGAAGTCAACTCCAAGAGACCTCATGGAAATATTCATGTAGCTTTCTTGACAAAATGCAGAATGGTTTCCTGATGTCTTGTTTTCTTCTGACCTCTTAAATCTATTCTATAGCCCTGGGCAATCTCCCACCCAAGCACTAGCAGACCAGACTTTGAGAACAAAATTATGTTAAAATGGGGAAAGATTAGTCTCTATAATACTGTCTGATTTGTTCCAATTGCTAAATAAATTATATAATATACTTCTAATATATTTTCATTCAGTCCTTCCTTAAAATAAATAGAATCCCATTTAATGCTGAAATATGACAATACCTGGGAACTATTTCTTTGGAACAGTCATCCAAATCTTTTTTTTCCGGAAGTATGCCTACAAAATATAAGAAGTACAGTAATGCACAATGGTTAACATTATTCTAGCATTAAGGATTTATCAGCCTAATCTTCTTCTCAGGACGGCAGGAAAAATAACGGGGAGAATATGTTCCTGATTTTCATGAACAAAGGGTTAGATGAAAAATACTATTAATTTTGTTACTTATCATTTCGTTCAAATAATCATAAAAGCTGATGGAGATAGCTACTGGAAATAATTCAAAACTTCCAGTTTCAAATTTGTCTGTTTTAAGATAAATATTTGGTTGCACAATCCTAGCATAAGAAATAGGAGGGACATCGCAGAACATCTTAAACTAAACTATTATTATTATTTAAATTTATTACGACTGTCCACTCCAAATGTCTTGGGTGGCCTTTTCAGACATAGAAATATCCAGAACTACAGAAATGAGGAATATATTGGCTTGCAGGTTACTTTTTTAAAAGCCACATGAAATGAAAAAACCTTGGCATGTAATTTCTTTTTATATCAGATGAATCATGAGTATTTGCATATCAATTGTTATATGTTGTCATTTTAATTTGTAAATACAACTTTCAATATGTGCAGCAGATGCAAATTCAGAAACATAAGAAATCACTTACAAGGTTGCCAAGCAATTCTTACTGAAGAACCCGTAAAAGAACCTACACATTCTTGAAAAGCAATTTTGACTATACAACAGCACTTATTTGTGCTTGCACAAACTCTCCTGAGTGGAGGGATAAAAAGAGCCCTAGCTCCAATACATGCAAACCTCAATACTTAGTAATGTTTCTATTATAATCAGCTAAATATAACTTTCAAAACTTATTTCAGTATCTTGGATTTCCTTACATAATCCTATTTAGTTTGGCTTGACTTTAATAGGGGTGGGGGAAAAAAACCTACATTGTCATGGTGTATTGGGGTTGTGTGTTGTCAAATAAAGATTCACTTTTAGGCTTCTCTGAGTCTTAAAAATTGTGTTTGCATATTTTTCTTTTAGTAAGACTATCAGATCTAGATTATAAAAATCCAAAACAACCATAAATTGGCAGCAAAGAGAAATTATCAAGCTCTGATAATTCAACAAATGTGTTGTTGAAACTGCTGGTCTAAAGAAACAACCCTGGATAAGAAATAACAAAGCAGAAAAACAATTACCAAAAAATAGAAAATGATTTTTATCAATGGGTTTATAGGGAACTAGACAGCCTGTGACATGTTATCATTTCAATTGTGTTATAATTTCAGAGATATTTACCTAAAATAGGTCAGCAGAATTACCATCGGTGGGATATTTAGCTAAATAGATCAACCAAATTACCATGTGTGGGCAAAAGAACAGTGGAAGCAGGAACAATTTCTGACTTCCTGCTGGCTTCCTTACTGACTTTGCTTGTGAGAAGCTGGCAGGCAGAAAGTCAATGGGGAAGGGTCACAAGTTGCTTGGCTAAGTCTTCCCCATCTGTGGCCATCCCCAAGGCCCTCTGCACTTGTGCCATGCCAGCTACTCATGCACCCCTATGCACCCTCCCTAATCCATGCTGCTATCCTACACATCATTCCTACCTATACCGTCACACACCCTGCCCCGTCTGCATTGCCCCTCACACATTTAACTCTTGCCTCTCCTCTCAGGCCCTCCCCTCACATCCTCATGCACCATCTCTAATCCTTACCACACCTCTTAAACATCCTCTCATTCCCTTCCCACTCTAGCAGTAGCTACTAACCTACCTGCTGGTCTTGGACTTGCAACTTCCTGCTGGCTTCCCCACTGATTTTGCCTGTGGGAAGCTGGCAGGGAGTGTCAGCAATCATAACTGAGTTTAGAATTCCTATCGGCTTCCCTGTTGACTTGTGGGAATCTGTCAGGGAGCATTGGAAATAACAATCATGTGACTGTGGCTGACCACAGCACGTTGAAGCAGCTATAACTTTTCCAAATTTCAATGGAACAGAAGTAATGGGAGAATGGGATTTTGTATACATTCTATTAGACCATTTGAGGTACCTTGGTTCAAAAACTGTTGCCCTCTGATGCACCATTTCACCCAATGGAAGATTACAAACAGACAAACAAACCTAAGTTTTAATTATTATATAGATGTAAAATAATAAAGGTAACCTTTTACTTTGGTTTTGACATGTTATTAATGTTAGTATTATTATTTCTAATGAATTTTAATGAATTATTTTTACTGTAACCAAGTATTGTACATCATAAAAATGGAACACCTTCTATTAATAACTTCTTCCTAACACCTCTGATACTAACATAAGCAATTTCTCCACTAGTAAGTTACAATGTCTTCAAAGTATCACATAGCTGCTGTTCTTGTCCTTATTATAGTTATTTTGGCATAATGAAGTCTAAATGGGTCAGGAAGATGCTATCAATTGCTAGTAGAAAACAACTGTAGAACACTTAGTTTCTGGTCTTGATCCTTGACACTATTTCTTTCTCTTTTGTTCCTAGAAGGAAGTCAAAAGGGAAACTTCTTCCTTCCTCTTCCTCTCCAGAAAATATGCAGTCTATAATCTAAGTCTGTGATTTAGCCCAGAATAAATCCAAACAGAAGTACAAATCCAAAATAAACACATTTAGAAAACAGACAAGCACACCACATAAAGGAATACAACTGCCACGTTGGTTGCAATAAAAAGTACATAAAAATTATTGTTCATTCTTACTGAAGAAAAGAAAAAGTCTCCACCATAGTAAAATATACCATAATACTGTACATCCTCATTCACAGTAAAAGATGCTCCTATTTATGAACTACTGTAGTTTTTTTCAGTATAGCATGACCTGCTTTATTCTTTATAGAAACTGAGGAATTCAGTGTTCTTTTATTTCTGAAAAACCCCTTTCCCCACTGCCATTAGTGGAACCCTACTTCAGTAGAATCTTGTCAAACATGCCCCTTCCTCAGCAGATGCACCCCCTCTGATGAAGGCAATTACACTTCCACCCAACACGCAAGAAGACTCAATAACATTTACTAACTTAATGAAGTTCCAACAAGAAATGATCAAGTATTTCTAAGCTTTCAGAGTATTTTTGCATATAAGCTACAAAATATTAGCTTTACTGATTAAAATTTATGGTTTTGCTCATGTACAAAAAGTTCACGATTTCATTTAAAAGTCTGGCATTCATTCGACTTATTAAAAGAATGTCTTTTCAGTTACCGTTTTTTAAATTTATATCACTTTGAATCATTATTTCTGTATTCTTTTGTGTAAGTGTAGCATTGTTGAGTTTCAGTGTGATACTTGATTCACAAAGTCAAACTTCAGAAATTATGATGGAAAGCTTATTGAAAATATTAATTTCCTACTGTAATACAGAAAAAATATTATTACATTATTAGAATTTTGGAAAAATCTATATCATATTTTATCTTTTGCAGTGTCATTTTAGATAATCACATCTCAAAAATCTTTGATATCTTAATAATCTTAGCTCAGCTGAATATAAATGATACTTTCACTCCATTATAGTTCTCTCTTGTGGGTCAAAATTTAGTCATACATTTCTAATTAATCTCTAATTTCACCAAAATCAAGTTTAGTGAACTCTTAAGTTCACCAATTTTGAACATATGAGAATTCTAAAATAAATCTGAGGTTGATTTCTGAAGCTATTAAATAATTTCTACTATCCAATTCAGCTGAAACAGAAATTTATAGATACCGTACAGACTTTTGTACTTTATATATTGTATTGGAAGAAAGGAAAGAAACCTGTATATGAACAAAAGTATTTTACAAAATTTAGCATCTGATTTGATTAATTCTGGGATTCTACTTGTGTTTTTTGAGATTTTGCAAAAGAATAGAAAAGTGGTCATAGAAAAATAGAAGATAGCAAAAGGTCATCTGGTGATTTTAGCCACACTAAAACAGGTTTAGAAATAAATTCAGTTACCTGGCTATCTCTGGAAACTAACCGGATATTTAAAATATTATTGTATCAGATTAAAAGTTAGTATTTCTGCCTCTCTCTGTATAAATTATAGTAATACTAAAAATATAGGATACTTCAAGCTGATAGTTATGCTGAACTATCAATTCACCGCTACACTAAACAAGCCAATATATTTCAGAGCTACTCCATCCAGAAGACAGTCCCTTTGTCTAACGGGATGCAAAATCAGATTGTGCATGGCCTCTTAAAGGAGTACCCTCCCTTTTCATTACACATAATCCTCGACTTACAACCAGTCACTTAACAACCATTCAAAATTATGACAGACACAGGAAAGTTACAACTCCAAAGTTACAACTGCAGCACTACCCCCATGGTCATGTGAATGTATTTTGGGCCATTGGCACTTGTTCACACTTAAAACCAGTTGCCAAACATCCTGTAATCTTGTGATCTCCATTTGCAATTTCTCTGCTGGCTTCCCCAAAATGTCAATGGGGAAGCCGGCAGGGAGGTTTTCAAACTGCTGTTGCCTGCTAAAGGATTTGCCTCCACTGGGCTACAGAAAAGAAGCCTGGATTTTCAGGATGCAAGCTTTTTTCTTCAGCCCAACACTGGCCTTTCTTCCCTCCTCCCCTCCATGCACAGAAGACAACTCCAACACTGGGCTGGAGAAAAGAAGTTTGCATCCTACAGTTCAGAAACATCGTGTTCACTAGGTTTCTAGCCAGAAATGTTTCTGAATGGAAGAAAGATGCTAATAGCACACAGAAGGGAGGAAAACTCCTGTGTGGGAGATCCAAAGTTTCCTTTCTATGGCTCAATGCTGTTCTCTTCTGCACATGGAAGAAAGACCGGTAGACCAGAGAAACGAAATTTGGGAATCTGAGCTTCATTTCTCTGATTCAGTGCATGATATTCATGTCTGCAGCCCTTTCCATGCTCAGGAATTTAATTTAGCTAGAACAGCAGTATGGTCTAGCAAAGGATCTAAAACGTGCTTTGAATTTTCAGCCACTAATTATCTAATCCCCCAGTTAATGTAAAAGATATTTAAAATACCTCTGTAAAACAACTGGATGGTCTGCAATAGACCAATATAAACAAATAAATAAAGTTATAACCTATTTAATAAACTTTTTTTTTAAATTCTTTAAGATCACTTATTCTTTGTTTCTTTAGAAATGCTGCCAGCCAAATTTTGAATTTCTATCGATATGAATATATTTTAGATAAAAAAAATCCTTCTCTTGGGAAAGAATGAATTTCTTGAAAAAGAAATCAATGTTAGGTATTAAATTGCCTAATTTAGAGAACATCTGTTTCCTCTTAGAAAGACATCTAAGACCTTTTACATTCCAGAAAATGATTAAAATATGTCAAAAAATTCACATTAAGCAGTTATTATAGTCACAGGTCAAGGGCAAAAATAATTTACTTAACTGTGATAAATGTTTAAAATAATTGAAAATGAAGCATAAACAATCACAAAGGAAACCCCCCCCCAAACCCTAAAAACTAAAAGATTTTTAAAACCAAAGGAAAATACAATGAAAAAAGGAAACTGGGAAAAAAAATAAAATTCTAAAACCTGTGCTGCAAGGATTTACTCCTCACCTACCCCAAGCCAAGGTGGCCCATCTCCCTCTAGAAAAATACTAAATATTTCAACACTACCACTTATTTTCTTCAGTTGATTCTAAAACAATAAGCCTCTGTCCAACTTCATAGGAATCGTTGGAAAAAGAAAATAAATTACTCCATTTTTGTTTTATTGCTAAATGAATTTTACTGAATAACTTCTGCTTCTAAACCATCTGTGTGGGCAGCTCTGGGGAAAAAAATCATCTTTTAAATTTTTTTTTTTTTTTACCAAAGTTCCATTTGCTAAGATCCCACTTAGCAAGATAAATACAGAATATAAACCCATATTATAGATCGCAAGAATCTCACAAAATAGGATTGGGAGTTTATACTGAATAGAAGCAGATGTCTGTACAATAAGCACTTTTTATTTTACTGATTTATTTATCCAATTTAGATACTGCCATCTCACCCTCACTTTCAATTTCTGGCTTATATTCATTCGTTCCTGCTTCAGTTTAAAAAAACGTACTTATATTTCTCCATAAATGCAGTTACAAACTAATTTTGCTCAGCATTATAAGAAATGTTTAAAAATCATAATTTTTTATAAACTGGGCCCTGTAACATCTTCCTGAATGTCTATATTTTTAAACTGTTTCTCATTCCATTATATATTTCAAGCTGAGTCATCCTTGTTTTGTGTGAATCAATAATTAAGGGATTTAGTGCCACCATTTTCTGACCTAAAATATCTACTTCATCTCTGAAAAGACTGTTTCACATAATTCACTGAAATTTTTATAGAAGGCTGTAATTGATGGGAAATTGCTTCTGAAGTGAAGCAGTCCCACCAAGTTTTCTCAGCTGCCTTTTCTAGTCAGGAATAATTTCAAAGCTAAATCTTTATGCTGTTCTTCAGTTTGCTCAAGAAATGGTTTTCCCTCAGGAGGGAGGTGACTCACAATTTATCACCACAAAGCAGTATTATAAATGAAGAAAGACAAAAGAGGTTTTCTGTTTACCAGATAAACTCTTAACCTGGGAAATATCTAGTACCAATTTATCACCAAGCCAACCAGAAATCCAAAGAAAGCCCAAACTAAAAGACTCTTCTACAATGATGCAAAACTTTGCCAAACAGCACTAACCACACTGTCACATTCCTACATAAGGACATTTCTATGTATTAGTTTCCCCCCATTTTTAGAGGAGGTGGAGAAGAAAGCTGAGCTTTAAATAAATTCCGCTATATGATATTCAAGCAAAGTAGTATAAGAGTTGGAAGTTAAAAAAAAAAAAAAGTGGGGGAAGGAAATCAAGAGCAGTGTCATTGGAACAGGCTTTTTGTAAAAAGGCCAAAAAAAATTCAGATCAGTACATTCTCATTCTTTCTCATTTTAATAATGCCATTATTTTTAGAACATGGCATAAAGCAGTTAAGAAATAGGGGGTAAAATATAATAAGTACAAGATTTTGCTGCTCCATAGATGAATACATACTTCCTTTTCTATATTGAATGAAAAAAAATGGTGGATATTATCATACTTACCATTCAAGGTCCTGTTTTCTTCAATTACAGGGGGACAAATTTCTGTAAAGTATGCAAAAAAAAAATGCTGTAGTGATCACAATAGAGAAAATCTCTCTCATTATGATACTATGTGCAAACATTCTGGGCAAAAAAAAGTACAAAGAGCTTTATTCAAGAAAAAACAACTAGAGTTGAATTTTATCCATACAAAATATCAGCTCTAAGAAATGTGAGCACTAAAGTGAAGAGAAAGCTATTTCTAACTAGATGGAGATACTTCCTTCACAACTGCAATCATTTTAAGTACATGAAACGTTGAGTAGTGTTTGTGTCCATAAAAAGTATACCAGCATTACACTCTTAATATGTAGGATGTCATTTAGAGAATGACAAATATACTTGGCATCTACTGGAGAATGCAAAATCATGATAGCCAAACGGCATGAACATTTTATATTTCAGTAATGGAAAATGATTTACTCTATGCCCTTAGATCAGGGGTGTCAAACTCGCAATGTCATGTGATGTGTCGTGACGTATTGTGACTTTTTCCCCATTGCCGGAGCTGGGGTGGCCGTGGTTTCAGCATGACGCATCTGGCCCGCAGGCCAGCAGTTTGACACCCCTGCCTTAGATGGTAACTAAAAAGGTGCAGAAATACCATCTAGTGGTTAAGATGATACTCATAGACAGTTTGTCACACTGTGGCAACATCACAAGAAGCATCAATAGGACAGAGGTGCAAAAATGAGCCATGAAAAGAGCCCCTTTCAGAGAAGATGAAGTCACAATATATGGACTTTTCAACATTTGGGAGACGAGTGGCTCTGAGGGGGCAGCCTTATAAAGCCTTGTGTTACTTGAACTATCCTCAAACAAATCAAAACTCCCCAAGGCTAATGACACCAATTTAACTCTTTAATATCTCCTCCCAAAGTATGCAAAAACAGAATCAAAATGTTCAACCACATCTACTCGGATGACTTCCTTTTTCATAGAGTTCTTATCTCTTGAAAAAAAATGCAATGCAGTCTTTTATATCAACAGGGGAAGCTGCACTGTGGAAAAAGGTGTCTTGTGTCACCAGAACCCTCTAATGCTTTTTTTAAAAACTGCGGCTTTTTATACTTTCTCTTACCAATAAGTAAATAATGAAAAATATTATTAAAAAACTAAGAAAAATTAAAAAGCAATCTATTAAACTGGGTTGAATACACACTCTACCAACCCCAATAGACCCCATGAGTGTCAGAAGCTATATACCCTCAACATAAAAAATAGTTTTTAAAACACTGGTAACTTTTGACATTACTGTGCGGTTGACTAGCGTGGAATGCACTATAATTCCTCCTAATGGATAATAACAGCATCCAAAGAGAGAGATTTATGTAATTTATTTATTTTTCTAAAAACTACTGCACCATGCTTACAATTCCTAGTGTTTCTTCTTGGATTAAGGAATGGAATAATCAAATGAGGAAAATTCAAAATTTAAATTTAAAAAAAAATCAAAAAACATTAAGTTATAAACCCACGCTATATATTTATACACATACACACACACATATTATAAATTGCCATTAAATTATATATGTAATTGCTATAAATTATAGATATAGATATTTAAGCTGCTTGCACTATAGCTTAGAAAATATTATATTATATATATATGTGTGTGTATGTATGTATATATATTATAAATTGCTATAAATTATATATATATAATTTATATATATTTAATATATAAATGAACATATATATATATGAAATTTGTATATTTAAGCTGCTTGCACTACAGCTTAGAACAGTGGTGGCGAACCTATGGCACGGGTGCCAGAGGCGGCACTCGGAGCCCTCTCTGTGGGCACACGTGCTGTTGCCCCAGCCTCGCCTCCCCCGCGACCTCCTCCTCTCAAGCAGCCCCCCGAAGGAGAGTCGCCCCTGAGCGTGGCCCACGCGGAGCAGCGCAGCCAAGGACATGGCAGCCAGGCAGCGTAGACAAGACTCTGCCCTCACACCCCATTGTGCACAGTTGATGCTGCAGGGTGCGGGCAGAAGGCATGACCGCCATAGCGCTCCTGGGCTGCCGGGGCCCTCGAGGTGGTGAGTGGCCCTGCGGGCAGGCAGGGCGGGGGATGGGGGCGGAGCAGGGACGGGGCAGGGGGTGAAGCGGGGGCAGGGCCAGTTTTGGGGCACTCAGTCTCTAAAAGGTTCGCCATCACTGGCTTAGAAGATATAAATCAAGACACTTTCCTTAGTCAATCCAGGGCAATGCTTCTCAACCTTAGCAGTGTGAAGATGAATGGACTTCAATTCCTAGAATTCCCCAGCCAGCAGTGTTGAAGTTCACATATCTTCAATTTGCCAAGGCTGAGAAACACTAATTTAGGAGTTTGAAATGACATTACAAGCAGCACAAATTGAGGAAAAAATAAAAACTTCCAAACATCCTACAGTAGTCAGCGAGAAGGCACAAGGGCAAGATTGCACAGAACTGCTTTGGAGCAAGGATCAGATGCAGAGCAAAACAATTAAAGGGGGAAGCAGCCAACAGCTGAGAAAAAAACAAACTATAATCACTCACAATCGAGAATTATCTAAGAAACCTATTCCCTGAATCTTATCATATAAAAGTTGGGTAAAATTGGTTTGTTTTAAGCTGTTTGTGTTGTTCTTAATGTTCACCAACTGATGATCATGACTCTGATGCAATTAAATCATTATTTTGCTAAGTCAAATATTGATTCTACATTCCCCAGAGGGTAAAATTCAATGTTCAGGAGGTTTCTCTGAATTGATTAGGTAATTCAATTTTAAAGAAGAGGACAGTATATGTCAGCAGTATGATCACAGGATAAGCAGTATCAACTTCAAACACATGTTTTTCTGATTATTATATTAAGAATTTGGGAGGGGGCAAGTTTATAATTTCACATCATGAAATTTCAAAATGCTATATAATTATGAAACATTAAATATTTCTAAGCCAGCAAAAACCCTCTTCCACAGTGTTCAAATGCTGCAGGTTAAACAGGTGTTCATACACATCTACAGGAAGAAGTATTTCAGAACCATCCACTCTTCAACAAAATCAGGGGTTAAGGAATTAATTTGAAGCCAACTGTTAGTAAAACATGGAATTGACAGCAACACATGAATTTATGCTTCAGTTCTATGAAACTGTATGGGATTGCTCAGAAAGTTGATTTTGATGCACAGAACACCTTGGAAGCAAGTACCCATACTTATGTGCATTGTGGAATCTGTCTTTTTTCTTGGTTAGGTAGTATGACGTACTTCTGCAAAGGTCATTTCACAGCTACTATGCAAAAAAAGTCACGGAGATTTGTTGGCTTTCCATATTCTCCCTAGGAATCATCAAGTCACAGCTTTCCAATATATGCATAATAAACCCATGCATAATATACTGTGTAAAGATAAATTATGACTGAAGAAACTGATACTTTTCCAAAAGTTATGGTCATACTGCAGTATTTTATCCCTAATAATATCCACCATCCTTCTCCATTCTAAAAAGCAAAAAAAAAATCTTTTAAAATCTCTGACTTGATTAATTGCAATTTTATTATTGTTTTGCTGTTTTAAAGTACATGTTAGAAATTCCATTATTATTTAGGGTTTTCTTATTAAAAATGTAAATCTCCTAATGCAGGGGTTCCCAACCGGGGCTGGGGGTGTGAGACGATATTCCAGGGGGTGCGAAAACTTGGGTTTTCAAAATTATAGTGTATATGCATAATTTGTTGCTGTTATTTCAAACTTTTGTAAGGCGTGCGAGAATATATCAGAAGCGTTCTAGGGGCGCGGGGTACAGAAAAGGTTGGGAGCCGCTGTCTTAGTGGAATGCAAGATTAGCATGAGCTAATCAATTATCAGAAACAAATCAGATTACAAACTTGAAATATTCTGAATAACTTTCTTAGGAATATTAAAATATATAATACAGCAAAATAGTAATAACATTGCAGAAATTGAGGTTAATGTACACACAGTTATTTAGTAGTGGTATTTTTCTCAATGAAGCACTAGCAAATTTCTGCCAATTACTTGATTACCTTGTAGGTAATAACAGCAATACCTTGAACACAAATTGCCATATATTCCAGGCCAGCATTTTAAAAATCCCACTATAAAGTGGAAACCACATGTCTTCTAAATAACGTCTTGGAGAGTTTATCTACATTCGGTCATGTATTTAAAGTTAGTATCATTCATTCTTCGTCATACAGATAGGCATCCTGGTTCATCTACAGTATGTATTCTAAGGATAAAAACATCTTCAAGTTCACCTCCTAGTAACTCCATAAACAAACCTATAGAATTTTCCTGGCAACAACACAGAAGGAGGCTTGCCATTGTCTATTTCCAGAATATTATTTCCATTTACCAGCATGTACCTTTTAGAGAAGCTGCAGGTTTCAGGGCTATTCTTCCAACCAGACATTCTTTCAGCATTGATTCATAATTGACCCAGCGATGAACCTGCCAGGAAAAATGTAAGCTTATATTTGACAGCTGTTCATCAATGATAACATATTTCTAAACAACCATGAAAACATTCTAAATCCCATAAATTAAGCAAACACTAATAACCCAGCTGCTAAACCATGGGTCGGCAACCTGAAACACTGAAAGAGCCACTTGGACCTGTTTCCCTCACAAAAAAAAAAACTGGGAGCCGCATAATGCGCGCGCACCTGCGCATGCGCGCACGGGCACCTGCGCATGCGCGCACGGGCACCTGCGCATGCGCGAAACAGGGGGCTTGATTAGAGTGGAGCCTAAGGCGAGACATGCACCGGCCCTGCCCCCGTCCAGCTCTGGTATGGACGACTCTGCCGTCCTGGCTTCTCCCCTCGGAAAAGACTGCTCTCCCCCTGCCCGCGCTCTCCCTCTCTGGGACTTTCTTCTTTCCGCCTTTTGGTGGGAAGGTTCTGAGAGAGCGGAGGAGGAGGCCGACGGGGCTGACCAGTAGGTCTTCCATGCCGCTCCGCTCGGACCGCCAGCTTTTGGCTGCGGGGCTGCCTCCCTCCGGAGCTGTCTTTACCCGCTGCTTCCTCGCCCTCCCAGCAAAAGAACCGCAGAGAACACTTGCCTGTGAGCCAGGCCTGCCGTCCGCGTGACTGTGATAGGCAACGGCCCCAACTCTGCTCCGGGGCCGCGAAGGGGCCCGGCTGCCCGCTCGCCGCTGCCTCTCCTGCCCCGCTCAGTGCGAGCAGCGGCAGGACGGCGGTGAAGGGGAGCGGCTGTCCGGTCACCTCCGCCTCTCCCACCTCGCTTAGTGCCACCGGCAGCGGGAGGACGGCGAAGGGGTGCGGCTGCCTTGTCGCCGCCGCCTCTCCGGCTTCGCTGGGCGCGAATAGCGCCGGCGGCGGGAGAACGGGGAAGGGGCACGGCTGCCTTGCCGCCGCCTCTCCGGCTTCGCTGGGCGCGAATAGCGCCGGCGGCGGGAGAACGGGGAAGGGGCACGGCTGCCTTGTCGCCGCCGCCTCTCCGGCTTCGCTGGGCGCGAATAGCGCCGGCGGCGGGAGAACGGGGAAGGGGCTCGCTGCTGCTGCTGCTGC
This sequence comes from Azemiops feae, assembly GCA_023970755.1. Lineage (NCBI taxonomy): Eukaryota > Metazoa > Chordata > Lepidosauria > Squamata > Viperidae > Azemiops > Azemiops feae. Next base: position 761,692 of record JALGBA010003980.1, on the reverse strand, counting down.
CGGTGGCGCTGAGTGAGGCCAAAGAGCCGCGCCCCTTCGCTGTCCTCCCGCTGCCGCTGCCGGCGCTGAGCGAGGCCGGGGAGGCTTTGGCGACCTGGCAGCCGAGCCCCTTCCCCGTTCTCCCGCCGCCGGCGCTATTCGCGCCCAGCGAAGCCGGAGAGGCGGCGGCGACAAGGCAGCCGTGCCCCTTCCCCGTTCTCCCGCCGCCGGCGCTATTCGCGCCCAGCGAAGCCGGAGAGGCGGCGGCGACAAGGCAGCCGAGCCCCTTCCCCGTTCTCCCGCCGCCGGCGCTATTCGCGCCCAGCGAAGCCGGAGAGGCGGCGGCGACAAGGCAGCCGAGCCCCTTCCCCGTTCTCCCGCCGCCGGCGCTATTCGCGCCCAGCGAAGCCGGAGAGGCGGCGGCGACAAGGCAGCCGAAACCCTTCCCCGTTCTCCGCCGCCGGCGCTATTCGCGCCCAGCGAAGCCGGAGAGGCGGCGGCGACAAGGCAGCCCGGCCCCTTCCCCGTTCTCCCGCCGCCCGGCGCTATTCGCGCCCAGCGAAGCCGGAGAGGCGGCGGCGACAAGGCAGCCGTGCCCTTCCCCGTTCTCCCGCCGCCGGCGCTATTCGCGCCCAGCGAAGCCGGAGAGGCGGCGGCGACAAGGCAGCCGTGCCCTTCCCCGTTCTCCCGCCGCCGCGCTATTCGCGCCCAGCGAAGCCGGAGAGGCGGCGGCGACAAGGCAGCCGAAACCCTTCCCCGTTCTCCTGCCACCGGCGCTATTCGCGCCCAGCGAAGCCGGAGAGGCGGCGGCGACAAGGCAGCCGAGCCCCTTCCCCGTTCTCCCGCCGCCGGCGCTATTCGCGCCCAGCGAAGCCGGAGAGGCAGCGGCGACAAAGCCGCGGCCCTTCCCCATTCTCCCGCCGCCTCTCCGGCTTCGCTGGGCGCTAATAGCACCGGCGGCGGGAGAATGGGGAAGGGCCGTGGCTGCCAGGTCGCCAAAGCCTCCCCGGCCTCGCTCAGCGCCGGCGGCGGCGGCGGGAGGACAGCGAAGGGGCGCGGCTCTTTGGCCTCACTCAGCGCCACCGGCAGCAGCAGCAGCGGCAGCGGGAGGACGGCGAAGGGGCGCGGCTGCCCGGTCGCCACTGCGTCTCCGGCCTCGCTCAATGCTAATGGCGGTGGTGGCGGCAGCGAAAGAGGCCATGGAGATCCGCCGCCCGCGAGATGGCCGAAAGGTGCAGGCTGAGAGGGGAAGTTTCCAAGACCCCCGGCAACCCCCCCCAGGGCTAGCAGAGGCGGCGGCGGAGCAGGGCGAGGGGAGACCCGCCGGGCAGGGAAGAGGCACCCCGAGACTGGCCGCCCCCACCCGCGGCTCCTTACCCAGATTCTGCCTCCGGAGGACGGCAAAGGGACACCTTTCCAGCCATCCTCCCGGCTCTTCCACCGCTGCCGCCACGTGCAGTCCGAAGAAGGAAAGAGGTTTGTGGGCAGTCCCACAAACCAAAGAAGTTCAACCAATCAATTCAAACTTTGCGAAGTTTTTTTTTGTGAGAAGTTTGAATTGATTGGTTGAACTTTTTTAGTCTCACTTTTTTTTTTTCGGACTGCACATGGCAGCGGAGGACAGGGAGCCGCAGGAGACGGCTGAAAGAGCCGCATGCGGCTCCGGAGCCGCAGGTTGCCGACCCGTGTGCTAAACAAACAAAAACAAACATACAGGCAATCTTCAACTTACAGTTGTAATTGAGCCCAGAATTATGGTCGTAACTCATTGTGGTTATTAAGTGGGTCACCGCACCACCAGACCCAAGTTTACAACTATTTTTGCAAAGGTTGTTAAGTGACACCATTGGTTGTTAAGCAAATCCATTACACCCATTGCCAGAAACTGGCAAAAAAAAACCAAACATCAAAAATTGCAGATACATGACTGCAGGATGCTACAAATGGATGTAAAAGCGAGCCAATTGCCAGGCACCCAAAATGTGATCATGTGACTGGGAGTGGGCAGGATGGGTTATGGCCATCATAACTTTGAAACTGGATCATAGATACACAATCGATTGTAAGTCGAGGACTACTTGTAGCTCCTGGGCTGTATATAACATTTCCTATTCTACACATTAATTTATAGCAGGAATACGTAAGAAAAGGAATTACGCCTTTCCTTCTCACGTGAACTCTAAATATGTAATCCATTATTTCAAAACTAACCATAACTATGCCGTGCGATTTATTAATTTTTTTTTAAAGAACTTCAGTTCACAACACTCACTTTAATCTGAGATGAACGTCTCCTAGGTAAGGTAGGTAAGTTTATCTATGTATCTGTGCCTGTGGAGATGAAAGAAAGAAAGAAAGAAAGAAAGAAAGAAAGAAAGAAAGAAAGAAAGAAAGAAAGAAAGAAAGAAAGAAAGAAAGAAAGAAAGAAAGAAAGAAAGAAAGAAAGAAAGAAAGAAAGAAAGAAGAAGGAAGGAAGGAAGGAAGGAAGGAAGGAAGGAAGGAAGGAAGGAAGGAAGGAAGGAAGGAAGGAAGGAAGGAAGGAAGGAAGGAAGGAAGGAAGGAAGGAAGGAAGGAAAATAGATTGTGAATCTCATTGGTTCACTTCCTTTGGAATGCTTTGAGTTTATGCTATAAACTAATTAGTATCCCTTAAAATGTAATGTTTTAATGAGACACATTACAAAGCAGCAGCTTTTTCTTCAGGGAACAAGACAGCTTAGTGTGCAACACAATATTTTGAGAAATTGAACACCAACTACACTGTTGCTACTACCTGATCAAATAAATCTGTGCCATCAGTTCCTGCAGCTCTCATTAACTCATCTTCTCCACCAGGGTGATATTCCATATATGGCGTTACATTATATACAAGCCCTAGAAAGAAAAGAACAATGATTAAAAATACCATTTAAATGAGGAATTTGCTGAAAACTAAAGGTGGTATAAAATGTCAAGTTTATTTTGAACATAGACTGAAACAACGAAGCTGTTTATGCTTTTCTGATTGTGTTAGCTGAATTGAATGGCATAAAAAAAACCTACTCATTCTAAAAATAGTTGTCAAAACATTTCATCCATGACAATGGACCTCAAGCAGGTACATAACCATAATCCTGTATGCATTTATTATTTATTTATTTTTTAAAAAATGTTAAGCCACAGTTCATTTCCAAGTAATCTCTGGGCTCTGCATACAGCACACAGTAAAATGGAACAATACAACACAAGAAACAAAACAAAAAAATATTAGAATGACCTCCTAATGAACTAAGTCCGAAAACAACAGTGGAAGATAAATTGGCAAAATATTCCCGTTTCCTAGGCTGACAAAAAACATTATAGATTATGATTATATGGTATTTGCTTTTTTTGCTATTTATACTAGGAATGCCATCTAGTGAAAAATATTTATATTGCATATAAAACAGCTTACATTAACATTATACATTATCTCTAAGGTCAGCTTCATTTACTTTTCTGTGCTGACAAATGAATTTTATCATCTCTTTCATCATAAAGCATCAGAACGTATCAGTGTACCTTGTGTCCCTGTCTGTTCAAGAAAAAAAATTGTCACATACATAAATGAGCACATACACTTGATAACCCTATGCCAGTGGTGCCGAACCTATGGCACGCGTGCCAGAGGCGGCACTCAGAGCCCTCTGTGGGCACGCGTGCCGTCGCCCCAGCCCCGCCTCCCCTCGCGGCCCCTTCACTAGCAGCACCCCTGGAGAGTCGCCCCTGAGTGTGGCCCGCGCGGAGTAGCGCAGCCAAGGACATGCAGCCAGGCAGCGGGGACAAGACTCCACCCTTGCGCCCTGTCGTGTGCAGTTGATGCTGTGGGGCGTGGGTGGAGGGAGTGGCCACCATGGCGCTGCTGGGCCACCTGGGCGATCTGCGAAGGTGATGAGTGGCCTTGGGGGCGGGTGGGGCTGGGGGCGAGGTGGGGCGGGGGCAGAGCAGAGCGGGCGGGGCAGGGGCGGTTTTGGGGCACTCGGTCTCTAAAAGGTTCGCCATCACTGCCCTATGCAGACATTCCTCTACCAAAGAGGAATAATATGGTACAATAATTCCTAATACAGAGGACTGCCTGTGTTATGATAAATATGCTTGATATATTTAATTTGAATTTCATAATTTTAATCTTATAAAGTTTTATATTTTTATAGAAAGTTTTATATTTTTACGTTCAATAGTAATTTCATAATGACAGAGAATATAAAAACTATTTCACAATCTCATAGCTGGTATCTATATAATTTACAAATAGAGGTCATTCTTAAATTATAGTCATTAATCCTACAGCTAATACTGTAGATTTGCCTTTGGAGAGATGGGCAGCATACAAGTTTAATAAATAAATAATGTTTTAGTACAATTTTATTTTATGTTGGTTAAAGATCAAAATATATATTTACTGATAGATAATAAAAGAAAATAATGGTGAATAGTATCGGCTGCATATTTGTACAGATAATGTCCTATGTCCTATGTCCTTTCTTCTTCAGTTTGGTTTCTTTTCTGGCAAACAGAAATCAAGGAAATTTCCACATTCTAAAAGTTTTAAAAGCTGAAACTCACTTCAGCTGACCTCATCCGAGCAATATCCACTGCAAGCCTTTTCATGTTTTTACCTGAAGGCTGCAAACTGCATATGGAATATAATCAGAGAGCTGAAAAGATTTTGTGACAACTTGATCACCAGCACAATTCTCCACATAATCCATAAGCAGCTGACAACTATGTACACTCCTGTTCTCTTCCTATTTTGAACTCTTCACACATTCTGGCAAATGCTTGAAAGGAACTATGAGCAAACTCCACACTCACTAGCAATGATGATGTTACCTATTCAGGTAATGAAATGTCTGCCACCAAACAACCAAACTCAGAGACCACCAAGGATATCATAGAAAATATTCTAACTACTTAAATAAATGATTGAATAATTCAAGAAAAACCAAGAAATGTTCAATGTATGTTGTTATTTATCTAGGATTCAGTACTTTACCATCATACAGCTTTATCAACAGCTTTTTCATCATGGCAATTCACTAGGTGCAGCTATCTCTGTGTATTTTAATTATACTGTTATCAGTGCTGCAACTGATCCTGTAATTCAGAGATTACTTTGATTGCATATTCTGCACAGAAGCTCCCTGAGTGTCTCTGACCCCATCCTATCTCATGGTTATTATGGGAAAAATATTATGTGTGCCATCTATTGTTTCTGAATGAAAGGTAGGGTTTCAATCTAATAAAAAAGATCTGCTCTTCCTTCATCCCAAAAAAAAAAAAATCTAAGTGATATTACCATCTCTCCCATTACACTTATGTTTTATATTTTATAGGACATTAGATGATATATGATACAAGCCAGACAGGCAAACATGTAAGAACTCAAGCACCAAAACCAACAATATGTATGCTAAATTCAATTTCTCAGACAGGGAATTCAAAAGGAACAGAAAAAAAATATGGTTAGTAAAAAACAGGATGTCCATGAATTGAGCAAACCACATCTCTTTTTTCATTAAAACGGTTCCTTTTTTTCAAGCTTCTGCAAGAGCTTGAAAAAAAAGTTTCTTTAAAGAATCAATTTATTAAAAATACAGTTCTTAAAGCAACATTATCTGCATTGACAGGCTAGTGCAGATCTGTCCCCAAATTGAGGCTGTTTTGGGCTCCACACTACTCACAAAGGACTGAATCACTTCTGAATCATTTGAAAAGTATGCACAACCCTACAAAGTAGATCTTGTGAATATTTCTAAACACAGAAATAAGTTTTGCAAAGGATATCTCATGGGATTGTGTAGCAAATGCTAGGATGTTTTATTAGCTATGCATAAAATACAAGATATTGTGCCTTGTTTAAAAAGCTTCTATTCCTCATATTTTTTTCAAATTACTTGCCCTTAAGATTTATTATCCTATATCAGTTACAGTGGAGAACTAACTATATTTATAAGAACTGGCAACAGAACAACCCACCTCTAATACATATCCAACAGTCATCCCTTTTATTATGTTTCATAAGCTCTTCTTCAGTAACTTCCAATAATCTCCCTTTTAGACCAGTTAGATCTTTTCCACTTTTGGTTAACCGTATCCAGTCCATAAGACTTCGACCTGATTTCAAAGGTACCTAAAAAGAGGAGAGAGAGAAAAAGAACATTGGCAAAATAAATAAAATACACAACGCATGCTTGAACAACATGTGGCACATCAGGCAGCCTTGTACAGCCTGCATTTTTTTTTAAAAAAATCCACTACCACTAAATGTCACAAGTAAGGATCTGCTGCCAGATTTTCACAACTGCTTCCATCCTGAAGGACATGGTGCCATACCCTCCAGTGCTCACCAATGCTGCCATTCCACTGCTGATTAGCACACCAGTTATTCTTTTGTGATTCACAATTATTTTTTAAATAGCAGTCTAGCCCTTTCCCCTCTACCTTTATATAGCCCACTATACAGTAAATACAATTTCTCTTTAGCTCTAATTTGCCACAAGAAAAGTTACACATAATGAATCCAAAGCTATACACAATAGCATAGAGTAAGCTTCAGAAGGACATCTAGGCTATAGTGAATAGATGAACTAGTTATTTATAAAGTATAAATTCCATGTCTTCATTTATTTACATATGGCAATGTAGTCTTTTTCCAACAAAAATTGGAACGTATTGAATCTAAACAGAGGAAGCACTACATATGCTACCTCGAGTTCCTATACATAAACTGCAATAAAAATGTAATCAATCAACACATCAGTCAACATACTTATGGCTTTCCATAAAGCTGAACTACAGTATCCAACACCACTAGCCATGATAGTTGGAGCTACTGTTCTGCTACATATGGAAACTCAATAGCCCTCCGTCACTGGGAAAGACAGTGAAGTAATAAATGAGGTACAATTTAGGTAAATGAAGAAACTGAGGGATGGTGAAAAAGTACTGTTTTCAGAATATACAAGGGTCATTATATAATTGCCTTACAATATATTTTTGGTCTGTTTTTTTCTCAGCACATAAACTTCAGTTCTTATATGAAGCAACTGTGAAATTACTGCAATGTTCCAAAGCTCATGTAACGTATTTATTCATCTAGTAACTGACACACAAAGCTAAATGCTACATCAATTCAACTTTTCAAGGTAAGTGTTACACAAAGAGCAGAAATTGAGTAAGGAAGAGTAGGCCAAAGATATTAAAGGCACAATTAACCAGAGGAAACAGCTTGCCTCCAGAAATCGTGGGCGCTCCATCACTGGAGATTTTTAAGAAGAGGCTTGACAGTCACTTGTCTGAGATGGTATAGGATAGGTCCTCCTGCTTGAGCAGGAGGCTGGACTAGAAGATCTCCAAGGTCCCTTCCAGCTCTATTCTATTCTAAATTCAATGTTTAAAAAAAGGAAATGATTATTTGACTCCATTTTCCCAGAAGAGGCTTCACACATTACATGATCTTTCTGCAATGTGGGCTACTCTATCAGAACTGCATCCTGACTAGGTGTGCCATGAGCTCCTCTATCGGTCTCTGAGGGAATGGAAGCAGCTGACAATTGGTACAGTTATCAAACTACTTAAAGAAATCTTATGTTCTCCACTATTCCACTTGCCAGACTTTACAGGCAAATCAGATCAATGACTTGGCTTCCCAGTTTCATAATCACAAAATCAACAGTCCATATTAATAAATGGCATATTTAAAGCTCATCTTCTCACATACAAAAAACAAATTGTTGGCACATAATCGTATTGCTTCATCACTTCCAAAATCTGCTTTTCCTCTTCCCCCATCTCACTTTAACTTAACCCAAAAATATCAAATCTAGACATGTGAAAAAAATTAATTACAAGCATCTAAGAAAGACAACCAGATATTGTCCTTGTAAATCAGGAATGGATGCAGTAAACTGCAGTAAACTTCCAAAGCAAGCCTAAATATAGCAACTTCCTTCTGTTTTACAAATGACTGATTACGCAAGAGTGAATATTTTATATCTCTGTGACCGACAAAAAGCACACACCATTAAGAAGCCAACATAGCTATAAGAAACTTCTCTGCTTAATTGGCCAACATAATTTTTCCGTTGGACCATTTCTCCACGGCAGGCAGAAATTAAACAGGTGCGACGTCTCCCGCTACAAATCGCGCCACCTGGTGATTTACAACAGCCCTCCTTCCCCACCTCACTTCTACAAGTGCTGCTCCGCAAATCCACCCGACACCACCACTCCCAGACTCTCGTGGGACGTGAGACAGAGCAGCCCACCAAGTAGGGGACTCCAAAGCCGCTACCCAGACCCGCACCTTGCTGCGTCCCGCGAGGGCCACCCGCTGCTGTGAGTCGGGGGCAGGAAAAGACTGAGAAGGCACGTTCAGCATCTTCCCGCTGCAATCAGACGGGAGGCCGACAATCCTCCACTTCCCTGAATGGAAAACGGAGCCGGAGAGAGCTTAAACCGCTTCCGGGTTCGGCCTGCTGTGAAAGGAGCTCCGAGTAGAGGCGGGGTGGAGAGTGCGCAGGCGCGCGCCAGTAGCACGCGCGAGCTGTTTCTGGTGGCAGCCACTCTTGCGCCCCGATAGGGCGCGCGCTTGAGTTTGTTCATTGATTGACGTGAGGAAAAGGTGTCGGCGGCGTTCGCTGCTGCGCAGGAAAGTCGCCTTCCGTTTAGTTCACATTCTCGCCCCTCCCTGTTGCGTGCTTGCTCCGCGCGCGCGCGCGCTACCCGCTTCTGCTTTCTTGTAGGTCAGCGGGTGGCTTTGAACGAGATAGGAGAAAGTGTTTGCATTTTTAATGCGAAATCATTTTTAACCTCTGTAACTGTATATCATATTTCAGGCTTTGAGATTCCTTAATGTAGAGCCCATCCTGAATGGAAGAAAGTAATTAAACGGAAATAAATTAAGAATTAAAATAAGTAATTAAATATTAAATAAAATAAATTTAAATTTAATAAATGGAAGGCAGTCTTAATAAACTAACATTTGGGCTACTGTATAATCGTTGTGTATTGTTTTCAAAGCAGTGACAACGAAGGAACCCTCCCAAATATATTTGATCTATTTGACATTTCACGATGGAGTAAACTGAGAAGGGTCTCTTATTTTTGCTGCAAAGGATCAATGGCTAAAATGAAATCTCTTATGCTGAGCTTCAGACGTGTTTGCTGTTAGCAAAAAGGGGCAGGAGTGGGGCAGCAGACATTACATGATGTACTCATTCAAATATTGTGATTTACTTGAATCGGTAATGACAAGTACAGTATGTAATTGTATTTTTGCATGTGTAGATCAGACGTTTGCTTTGGATGACAGCAATGTTAGATAACTAATAAGAACAAGAAACTCAGTTCTAGGCCTGCCATGTAAATATAAAAGTGGGATAAAAATCTAATAATAGTAACTTCATGCATATGTCAGTATATTTTCTTGGCAACAATATCAGGTGTTATTTCATTGCTTTTTTCCAGAATGCTTTTTTCTGATTATATTCTGACCTACACTTCTGTGGAAGTTGGTAGTCTTTCTATGTGATCTGGCCCAGCATTTGAAGATCAACTAGGAACCACTGTGTTCTGCCACCAACTTACCGTACCATAAAATTGTGGATATGTGCAGAAAATAAAAGGCCTTAGTCTTAGATATCCTTTAAAGAGGAAATAGATAGCTGCTAAGTTGAGTAACACTGAAGTGGATACTGCTGTTTTAAAAGAAACTTCTAAAACTCAGAAAAAGGTACAGGCATGTCCAACCTTCTGGCTTGCCTGGGCCGCATTGAGTGAAGAGGAATTGTCTTGGGCCCCATATAAAATATATAATATAGTTAATGTATAAATAACAAACTTTATTGTTTGGGGTCTTATGGGGCTACAATTACTAGGTGTCAGGGGTGCATGCAGCCCGTGGGCCATGGGTTGAACATGCCTGATCTAGAGCAATGTTCCCAAACTTTACTTCCTTATCCAAAACTGCTTATCAGAAAGTTCTTTTTACCATTTATCAGAAATTCTTTACTTAAATGTCTCTGTTGTGATTGGATAATGGGCATGTGTGTTATTACCCAAGAAAAAGCAGTTTTACCCAGTTTTTGGTAATATATCCAGGTTTGGAAAGCACTGTTATAGAGGATGGAAAGCTCATGATTAAGTATATATTAATAGAAATACAACTTCTGCTAGAGGTGTAGTAATTTTAATTAATACACACTCAAAGTTTGTGCTGGAACAAAAATTAAGTAAGCTAGTAGGATATTGTTTAATATTGCAGTTTAAGTACTTTAATAAACATATTTGATTTATGATCAAGGTCCTAACTAAGGATATAGCATCTACTGCATGTATTTTTAAGAATGAAAATTATATTAGTAAATATTATTTTCAAGAATAAAATATATTAACAAATCAATGGTTAAGGGTTTTAAAGAATATTCTTATCAGGATATTGAGATTAATTCAGAAAAAGATTTAAGTCTATTGGTCACGCCAGAGATTATTTCAAAAGAGCTCAGAATGAATCTTATGTTCAAAGTATAAAATTGGTGAAGGATACTTACTTATATATGGGGTTTTCCTATTATACCCTGCACTTGTTTAATGTTAACAACCCCATTTTGTTAATATAGTGTTACACAGATCAATACCATTTAAAGATGTGCATATGCATTTGAACAAAATGTATGTACCCCTATATGACCAACAGATTTATCAAGCAAAAAAGATTCATCTTTAATATTGGAAATACAAGATGAGCACAGTACAGGTAGTCCTCAACTTATGACCACAATTGAGCCCAAAGTTTCTGTTGCCAGTTAAGTGAATCACTGCAGTTAATAACACAGTTGTTAAGTGAATCTGACTAGAATGCATTCAATTGTTGATTATTAACCTCACTGCAAATGGAAGGAAACAATACCGTATTTTGCAGCACTTCAGATTTGAAGGCAAAATAGAAGTTCTGAAGGGTGTCAGTGTCTCTATAGCATTTGCCTGCAAGTGTTTAAATTGAATACAGTATCATGTTTCACCTGTGGAGAGCAGCCACATGATCGTGGGAAAAGCTGCTTCTGCTCTAAGGAACTGCGACAGGTGCTAAGTTCATGACCTCGCACACTCCTCACACTATTTTTCCTTCCTATTCTGAAACACTGCCCAGCTGTTATATTGGATAGAGCTATATATTTAGGCCTGTCTGTGCAGGAGAAATACCCACTCAATCCACTGTACTCTCTCTGAAATGTCATCATGTGGAACTAATACTGTACATAGATTAAAAAAAGATGATGTAATTAAAACATTTTCCACAGCACTAAGGGAAATTAGGCATCATTGAATTTAAAAGTTACCAATTTGGTCTAAAGTCCTATGCCCATGTTTCAGCTGAAGTGGATTTAGGAGCTTGCAGGATTGCAACATCAAGTTTAATAGATTAAAAACCAGACTACTTAAAGGGCGGTTTGTAGAATGAGTATACAGGCAGTTCTCAACTTACAACCATTCGTTTGGTGGCTGTTCGAAGTTACAGTGGCACTGAAAAAAGTGACTTATGACAGTTTTTCACACTTAACACTGTTGCAGTATCCCCATGGCCAGGTGATCAAAATTTGGATATTTGGCAACTGTACTTCTGACAGTTGCAGTTTCCCAGGGTCAAGTGATCCCCTTTTGCAGCCTTCTGACAAGCAAAGCCAATGGGGAAATCAGATTCACTGAACAGCCGTGTTACTAAGTTAACAACTGCAGTGATTCACTTAACAACCGTGGCAAGAAAGCTCATAAAAGGGGACAAAACTCATTTCACAACGAGTTAACATTCTACTTCAAAATCTGTTTTAAATCTTTCATAAACCATACTGTGATAGGGTAGAATATTTTCTAAATTTATCTTTAAACGCATTATCCAATATTCTTTTGTGCATATGAATTTGCCAATGCTGAGGTTTTATATCTGTTGCTAAGTATTCTGTTGCTCAGCAGCAGAAATTTTGGGCTCAATTGTGATCATAAGTCGAGGACTCCCTGTATTTGTATTGGGTGTAAAACATGGAAGTTTGTGTTTCTTCCTTCTTTTCACATTTACTATTGTTAACTCTAAAAACCACGAGGCTGAGGGTTCCAAAAGGATTTGCATAATAATGAAATCATAAATTTAAAAGAATCACTGTTCTTTCTAAACTAAAAAAAAACCTCCTATTGAATCCTAATATGGAACTCATCAACCCATCTTTTCTACCCTCTCACTCCTATTTAATCTGGCCATTCCTGTAGTTTTCTATCTTTTCATTTTATGAATTAATATATTAGTACAGCATAATTCTTGGCATAACTAAATTATTGATTTCAGAAGGATAAGGGAGGCGAGATTATGCAGAAGACATAAAACCCACGCACACTAGTACTAGAAAAATAATAATTTTAATTTCACAATAACTTACATATAAATTAGCTTAAAATATTAGGATTGCATTTTGATGTCAATATTAAATAAAGGATTATAAACAGGGTCATTTGGAAACAGGGCAGTTAATTATCCACTTCTGCTTCGGATTCCTGGTCTGTGCCATCGCTATCTTCCTCGTTCTCTGATTCGTCATAAAAGAAAATTGTGGCTTGGACAGGAAAGTTCCTCAGAAGTGCTTCAGCTTCATGATACATGTAGTCAAAACACTTGGATTTGGGCCAGAATAGCCTAAAACAAATAGACAAGTTTGTAATTTAATATGTAAGGAATAATTAAAATCACTTCATCTCATTCTACTTAACCTACTATTAGCTTAAAATAGCTTAGTAGCTTAAAATAAATATAATCACTTCTTTAATATTAGCATATTTGACAACAAAATGGAATTATACACAATTAGAGATATCCATTTCTTTTTAGGCCAAATACGTGTTGCTGAATTAATATACTGTATAAGCTTGTTCAAAGATTGCCTTTATGCTCTCAGGGGAGCTAAATGCTGTTTAATTTGTAAAAACACAAATGTCAAATTTGCATTAACGTTCTACCTCAAAATCTGTCATAAATCATTCATAAAATATACTGTGGTATGATAGGAGAGATTTATTTTCTAAATTTATCTTTAAACACATATCTGCTATTCTTATGTGGATATGAATTTGCTAATGCTGAGATTTTACCTCTATACCTTTTCAACAAATGGTACAGTCAAAGTACCTTCTGAGACTGAAAGTATTCATTTTTGACTGCCACTTTATTGAGCACATTCAAGAACATTCAACAGGACTATTCTAACATTTCTCAAGAGGAGCTTAAGAACAGAAAGTTCTTTTTAAAACTGGACGGATTTTAAAATAACCATAAGTGCACGTAGGCAAGAAGACATGGAAAGTTCATTTAAGGTCACACTACATTTAATTACAGCAAATCTGACCCCATCAACACACATCTGCAGAACTAGGACAAATAACCAGGAGTGCTTATGGGAAAAATTCCAGATTGAAGGGGAATCTTTAATTTTCCCAATCAATATCCCAATTTCTATTCTTACGATACACGGCAATGATTTAAGACATTGAAATTTCATTTGATTAGAGTAGACCAATAATATTACAGCACACAATAAATGTTTAATGAGAAGTTCAGATTTTATTCAACACCTAAGTCATTTCACATTTATAATCACCCTGCATAATCAAGCAACTATTGAAAAAAATGGTAACCAGTCAAATGCAACTTCTCTGGCACAATTCAAAAATACTGTGTGTTATTCATAAATTAAATGGGACTCAAAGATATCTGGTATGGATTTTATGGCTGCAGTTTTTAATAATTTGGAACATTTAATAATTCCATAGAAGTTTTTATATCCAATGCAGAAAGTTTAGCACTGCACGAAAAATTCAGCCTTGTCGCTTACAACAAGTGTCTCTATATAAGATAAAATTCCATTATCTGTGAGGAAAAAAAACACTTTTTTTTGAGTAAAAATATGCAGCATGGCAGGTTTCTCATTCATCCTATAATGTTCTCACAGAGGGTGGCTAAGTCTGTAAAAGAAGAGAGAAACCATACAGAAATGCTGTGAATGGCCTTGGATCTTGAGGTCCTCAGCCTGCATCTGGTAAGGATCCACAGTGTAACCAATATGCAGCTGTAGCTATCACAAAAATATTAACTGCATTTGGACACATCTGCTGCAGGGATCCATGCCGATTTCCTTATGAATTGCTTTGGAAATCATGTCCCATGGTTTGGAAAGTACAGTGATCAACTCCAAAGAAAACTTTGCTGAAATATGTGGCCTTGGATCAGTCAGCAAAACTCAACCAAATAACAGCTCTAGGGATCTTGTTCTTGACTGTAGTACATAAACGTGAGAAGGGCAGAATATATCTCTCATATAAATAATTTCAAAATTTGACATAGCTGCTACAACGTGACCAGAGGAAGAGCAGGAAAACAATGAAGTTATAAGCCTCCCAGAGTCATTTGACAGTGAGATTAGTGGCATATAAATTTAATAAATAAATAAAACAGTACAGTATGGGTGACCGCTTTAGAGCAGAGGTCTCCAACCTTTTTGATTTGGCAGCCTGGAAAGGGAGGCAGGCACCGCTACATGCGTGCGCGCAAATGGGCCGCGCATGTGCAAAAATGAGCCTGCTGCGCGTGCGCACAAATGGGCCACACGTGAGCACATGTGCACATGCAAATGGCCACACGCGAGCGCATGGGTACATGCAAACCGGGCTGCGCGGGTGCGAGTGCTGCAAATGGGGCTTTGCTAGCACTGGCGGGATGCTATGGGCGGCACTAGTGCCAGTGGGACGCTCTGGGGCAGGGCGGCACTAGTGCCGGCGGGATACTCGGGGCGGGGCAGTGCTAGCGCCGGCGGGATGCTCGGGGGCAGATTGGTGCTAGCGCCGGCAGAATGCTCGTGGCAACGCTAGCGCCGGCGGGACACTCGGGCAGGGCGGTGCTAGCACCAGCGGGATGCTCGGTGCAGATTGGCGCTAGCGCCGGCGGGATGCTCATGGCAGTGCTAGAGCCAGTGGCAAGCTCGGGGCGGCACTAGCACCAATGGGACACTCGGGGCGGCACTAGCGCAAATGGGGGTATGAGTGCACCCGCGTGTGCACATGCACTGGCCATCCCTTCACGCAGCCTGGTGGCCAAGCAGCTGCGGCCCGGTAGTGGCCTGTGGCCCACAGGTTGGGGACTCCTGCTTTAGAGTCAGTCTTAAGGTCTTTCCCCATTGCCGAGTTGAAATGCTTAACATTCAACAATTTTGAATTCACAAAAACTGCTCGCAAACCTTAAATGCTCTGTTGTTTCATTTACCAATCATTTGTGTCCCTTAGTTTTCCTCCAAGGTCATGTGATAAAACTTAACAGATTTTATGCCAGTTTGGGCAGAAGCCTTTGTAGGATCCAACAGTTCCACTGAAATAGTGGAAGCCATTTGACATTGTCACATCACCAGCTCTCCCCTTTCGGATGCGCATAAAGGGCAGAGTCTGTGGCATGATGGGGTGACACTGAAAATGAGACTGTCCCTGGAGGGAGCCAGACTAAATGCTATCTTAATACCAGCCGAGCTAGGGAAAAGGTTGGGCTGTCTCACTTAGGGGTGAAGATGAAGGAACATGGCAAGGAACATCCAAGGAACATGGCAGAAAAAGATATTACTAGGGCAGGTTTGTGACATGGTAGAACCAAGACCTAAGACATTTAGGTGTGCAGAAAACAACAGCTCAAAATTCAGAATCCCAACAGCAAGTTAAACTCTTCAAGCACTTAAGACAGAAAATCCTTCAAGTCTCTTCTGAAATAAGAAGAGTGTTTGGGATAGCAAGATGGGCAGCACATAAATTTAATAATTAATACTAAAGTAAAAACATTATTTCAAAAATAAATGTATTTTAATTGCCTCTTCCTTTCACAGGCAATAAATGTATAACAATAATAAAAAAATAATATTTTGCTGTCTTCTAATTAGTTCAAAAGACCCTCTGCCAAATCATATAGTCGGCTCCAAACCAGATGAAAAGTCATCTATTGTAACTGCTATTGCATATGCTGAAAAGAATAAAGACATAAGAGAACATCACTAAAACCACAAAATTAAAACAACATACTGTAAATGTGGAAGATACTGGGAGAAAAACTTCTTAAGGCTTCGGAATACAGATAGTCCTCAACGTATGCCCGCAATTGAGCCCAAAATTTATTTGTTAAGCAAGACAGTTGTAAAAATGAGTTTTGCCTCACTTTATGACTTGTCTTGCCACAATTGCTAAGTGTATCATTATAGTTGTTAAGCAAATCTAGCTTCCATATTGTCACAAAAGGTGATCTCATGATTCTGGGACTCTGCAACCATCATAAATACATGCCAATTACCAAGCACCCAAATTTTGACCACATGACCATAGGGATGCTGCAATGATCGTTAAGTGTGAAAAGTGGTCATAAGTTATTTTTTTCAGTGCAGTTGTAACTTCAAATGGTCACTAAATAAATGATTGTAAGTCGAGGGCTATCTATAGTTTAAAAAAAAGGTAAAGGTTTTCTCTGACCAGTTGTGTCCAACTTTAGGGACGGTACTGATCTCCATTTTCTAGCTGAGGGAGCCAGCATTATCCAAAGACATTTCTGTGATCATGTGGCCAGCATAACTATACACCAAGGCACATGGAACGCTATTACCTTCCCACCGACATGGTACCTATTTATCTACTTGCATTTACATGCTTTTGAATTGCTAGGTAGGTAGAAGCTGGGTAAGTAATAGGAACTCACCCTGTGGCGCGGCACCTAGGTTTTGAACTGCCAACCTTCCGGTCAACAAGCCCAGTGTCTTAACTGCTAGGCTAATAAGTTGAAGAAGCCAAAAATATTGAGAAATCTTGTTGAGAAAACTAAATTATTTATTGATGTTATATTTTGTTCTATTTATATTCTGCCTTTCATACAGAAGCAGTACTCCTATTTTTCCACACACAACGCTGTAAAATAGATTGGGGCTGAGAGAGAAAGGGAACAAAAGAGAGAGAGAATGAGAGAGAAAACGAGGGAGAAAAGAGGGAACAAAAGAACGAGAGAACAAGAAAGAAAAAGAAAGAAAATGAGAATGAAAAAGAATGAGAAAGAAAAAACAAGATAAAACAAGAGGGAGCATGAGAGAGAGAAAACAAGAGAAAGAGAGAATGAGAGAACAAGAGAGAGACTGAGTAAGCGAGAGAATTAGAGAATGAAAAAAGAGAGGAGAGAGAGAGAGAACAAGGAAGGGAGGGAGGGACCCAAAGCCACACAGAGAGCTTCTAGCTACTAGTTTAAGCCCTGATACGTTTTGTGTGATTTCAGACGCTATTCGGAATAAATCTCTTACGTACAATCCTATCACTTTTCTTGACACTTTTCTGTATAATTAACTACTACCTGAAAATATATCCAATTGAGGGCTTTACCTATTGGATTTTTTTTCTCTAATAGGCAGCTTTTTAGGGCACAAGAACCCTGCTGGGAAAAATGGAAAAGATTAATCTTGAGAGTCTCACTAATATTATGTTTTAGGAAAATATAAAATTGTTTTATCTTACCTCACTGGGTGAGTATATTGTGCGAGTTTTACAGAGTCTTCTGTAGCATCAGAAGGATTGTGCAACTGGAGAAGGAAATAAAGGTCAACAGAATGGTTGAAATTTATGATACTTTCAGAAGGAACAAATCTGAAATTGATTATTTAATATTTACGGTATCCATTTTTTAATCAAATCAAAGCCACCCATTTCAGGGACATGACTCTGGGTAGCATATAATAAAATAAATAATATTATAATTAAATATTTTGTTTCCTGCCTTTTGTTCAGGAAGTAGGCACTCTTTCTTCGTATTTTTTCTTCAACAGAATCCTGTGAGGTGGGCTGGGCTGAAAAAGTGTGACTGACCCAGAGTCACCCAGTAATATCAAAGTAAATATTGGATTTCATTTTAGTCAGCGCACCCAAAGCACCTTAACGCAACATGCACGGTTATTTTCCCTCTCCTGATTGTGCCAAATCATAAATCTTAAAATACAAATTAATAAATTGCTGCCTTTTCATAGTGCCCAGCATAAATTGATTATCACATTGCCAAAAGACATAAATCAATTTAGGAATTACATTTCAGTCACATGAGCCCTATATGCAAATTTAATTTAGTAAGGAAAATCCTTTGCTCCATAAATCAGCCTTCTAGTTTTGTTTTGTTTTTTAAAAAAAGGGTCCTTCGTGGAATGCAGTGAGATCTTTATTATTGTTAATGTGCCAATATCTCTAGTCTCGAAGTAGTGGCAATTGTTTAATACCATACATTTCCTTCCTTTCACCGTACTCCGAAGTGAAAGAACACTGAATTAGTCAACTAAAGAAGACCGGCTCCTGCAGCATAAGCCCACGTGGAAGGGCTGTCATAATTGTGAGTAGGGGATACACTCACCTCAACGTTTTGCAAACGTAGTCTTTCGGCATCTTTTGGGGTGGGGATCCAAGGTCTCCAGAATCCTTCGGACCTGCAAATGTATTAGACACGCTGCGTTAGCCGCGATTTGGCAATAAGGCGCAGTAAAAAAAAAAAATCAGCTTCTGGCAGGTCCTGGGACCACAGATGGGCTGGCTCCATTTTTCCCGCTCGATCAAGAAGCAGCTGGAAAAGATGGGGATCTCCTCCCGCCCCAATGCTTGCTCTTAAGCGCAGGTTGCCCATTACGTGGTGATTGAGTTCGGCTACCCTGAAGAGTCTTTGGAGCAGATCCGGGAATTTGCGGTTCCAAGCGGCGGAGAATTGTGAAGGCAGAGCGGCGAAGTCTCCATGCTCTGACTCTGGCCGCTCTCAGCCCAGCCAACCCACCGGCAAAATCTGGCAGTCTATGTTTCCTCTCCTCCCCGCGCTGGGTTGTGGATCGGCTGCCGCCCGAGGGGTTTTTATAACGATTGCTTAACAGTCTCCCAGCCACCTTATCTCGTTTGCCGGAGAGGTAAACAAAAAGGCTGCGCGTGAAAGCTGCAGCCGGGTAAACAGGGAGCGTGGACGCGTGCAAACTCCAAATGGCCCAAGGAGAGATTTGGCAAGTGAGTGTTAATCACACTTGAGCAGACACATGGCTGTTGTCCTTAAGAGGGGAAGCTCACGCTTGGACTCTCGTCCACCGGGTCCTGTGTGAGAAAGCCAGAGAATATCCATAGTTTGCGACAGAAAAACGGCGCTTCCACGCTTTCTGTTCCACACGGATATTGCTATCCGTTCGTTTATGGATATACTTTGCTCTTCCAGATGTGGAAACCCAAATAGTCCGAGCAACAGAAATAGTACTTAATAATTTAAACTGTGCCAGCAAGAGAAAGGAGGCAAGACACAACAGTTAAACATGAAAGCTATGCAGACATCCAAAAACAGCAATCAAGTAATATAAATTACTTATATAACATATCATTATATATTATTCTGTATTATAAAAAAGTCACGATACGTCGCAACACGTCAGATGACGTTGCAAGTTTGACACCCCTGATATAGATTATAGAGGCCATTCCATTCCATATCTAGGAATTCAGTTTTGTAATTCTTTTAATAAGAGCTCAGAAAAAATAATACCTTACCTATTAGATTTGAAATGTTTCTAATGAACAAACCTGACTTTTTCTCTGTTGTAGTAATTTAATTTTCATGTGACTAGAACTTGTGCATTCACTAAGGTCATCCCTATTGAAAAATTGCAGTCCATCTATCAAATTTAATAAAAAGCACATTGTCATGGAATCCACATGGAGCTGGTTCTAAAATTACTATTGAAACTTCAAACCTGTCTCTTCAGAGAATAGTATAAGATTATTCGTGTTAGACTTAAGACTGGGAAGATCCCTGAAAAAAGAGTTCTGGCTTTACAGAAATAATCCTGCAAAAGGAAGAGAATCTTGAAACAGAACAGAATTAATACTACTTCGGTTTGGTCTACGTTAAGTTTTATTAATTACTCTGGAGCAGGAGTCCCCAACCCCCAGGTCCGTGGACCTGTACCAGTCCACGGCCTGTTGGGAACTGGGCCTCGCAAGTGGCAGATGAGTGCATGAAACTTCATTTGCACATGTGTGGGATTAGATTATGTGCGCGAAACTATCCCCTCCCCCACCCGCCACCGCCACCCATCCTTGGAGCCAGAAAGGTTGGGAACCGCTGTTCTAGAGTACTGCAGGTCCCAGATACTCATTCAGCATGTACACTGAACTATCTGGCTAATATAGTAAGGAGGAATAACTCTGATAATACTTAGCCCCAGTTCCCTGAATTACTTTAATCAGTGGTATTATGTATGTTTAAAAAACGATGCATAAATGCCAAGGAGCAAAGCTAAATATTACAATGTTTGTTTCTTTGTTTAAATTTATATTCTGCCCATCTCACTCTGAAGCGACTCTGGGCTTATGAATCACTAAAACTTTGTCCTGCCAACCCAGAAAAGTGCCCCACATATCTACCATCTGTGACTGAAAGTAGAATGTGAAAAACATCCCATGCACAAACAGCTCCATGCATGGAACAGCTGGTTTCAGATGGTCTGTTTCCAAACCCAAACACACCTGTTTTGGATGTTTTGGTTCATGCATAAAACAAGGTGATCATGTGATCCCAGGATACTGCAACTATCATAAATATGAGTCAGTTGCCAAACATCTGAATTTTGATCATGTGATCATGGGAATGCTGTTACAGTCGTGTGAAAAACGATCATAAGTCATTTTTTTCAATCTTGTAACTTGAACTGTTGTCAGTCGAGGACTACCTGTATGCAATGAAAAATTGTGTATCTTTGCATTATCATAATCTAAGTAAAGAGCATCCTCCCCATTTTTACATAGGAATCATCATTATGACCTATTGGAGCAAAGAATCTTGTTAGTATGTCCACTGGCTAAGCTTTCACTAGCAGAAGCTTCATGGTAACAAATATCAGTGACATTCTGTAAATAGTTAAGCCTGGAAGACTTAGTTGTTCTCCCAGGCCTTGGGCTGAGATGGATGGGACCCCTTGCTGAGTGGGTGTTTGTTGTTTTTGACTGTATATAATGACCAGATCCCATCTTGGTTTGGTTTGTATTAGTTTTTTTTATGACATTACACTGTGAGCTGTCCAGTGTTATTCAGAGCTGGGCAATGCCTAAATTCATTTAAATAAATAAAAGTACTGAAAATGAAAGATAAAATTTCCATCTTGTTAACACCCATGCAGCAATATGAAGGTGATTTGCCATTAGTATTTTTTTGAGGGGGGATGTTTTTTGACTTCCCAATTGAGCCAACAGCCCTAATAATTTCCCATTCAAGTAGTAATCAGCTCCAGCTTTTCTTAATTTCTTGGCCCAGACTGACGCTTCCGTCTGCTGAGGCTTTATGAACAGACAATTGTACAAATGTCCACAACGTGTAAGCACACTAACCTAATGAGATGCTTATTGGTGAAAGCTAGGCTGGTGATTTTCAGGCATAGTAAATGGGGGCCTCTGTGTAAATGCAATTTTTTAAAAGACACAAAAGCAGTGTTTGATTTCTTCCTTTCACAAAATAGATTATTTATTTGGTGTGATGCAAGAAAACTTCAGAAGGATTCCTAATCCCAACTGGTGTTAGGCAGAGCTGTGTAATCTCTTCCCTGCTGTTCAGTGTCATAGTTGATGTTATAAGGAGGAAAGGAAAGACAGGCAAGGGGTACACGATGAGAACCACTTACTTACTGACTTCATGTTCACCAGTGACAGTGCCATAGTTTCAGACAGTGATCCAGGAGCCACAGACATCTTGTATGATACCACGAATACTGCCCGCACATATATCCTATGATACAATAAAGGTTAATGCCAACAAAACAACAATTTTACAGTCTGCTGTCTTCCTCAAGAGAATCTAGATAGAGCAGGTTAACCAGTTTAAATATCTTGAGTCACTGGTAGAAGAACAGAAAACATCATCAAAAGCAGAAATATAGTCCAGAATTTGCCAGCATTGCTATCTTGGATAATTAAATGGGTGCATGGGGAGAAAACTAAATGTTTCAGTGAAAAGAAATATTTAAATCTTCTGCCAGTCTTGCTATATGGGTCTGAGATGTGGACACTGTTAAAAGCAAACCTAGTTAAACTTTGATGCATTTTAAAATTATAGGACCTATCTGGAGAATATCCCTGCGTGTCCATCTCAATGATACTATCAGATTGAGATGCAGTGACAACCTACAGTTGGGGATCAATACAAATATATTAAAAGCAAAAAGCAGCTACCCAAGTTACAGTTTCCAAGGCAAAGGTACATTAACTTCCGTTCCTGCTAATTTCCCACTTCCCAATAAATGTCTTTTATTGTCATCATCAGTATTTGCAAGACCAAACTGGGAAATCAGGGAGACACAAATTATGTGGATGGAAAAACCATCAGAGAAGAAAGAATTCATCTTTTTTCTTATGATATTCACCGATTGAAGCTTGTTTATGTTTTTTTTTTAATATGCAGTTGAGTCAAAATATGAAGAGCCATAGTTAGCTAGCTACTATCCATTAGCAAAAGGGCCAAAATGATGACTATAGGGCAAGCCTATGAGCCTTGTCTGCATATTGCATACTAAATGTGCGTGAGCATCTAATGTCAGACTGGTTAAAAGGTCTAAGCTCCCTGTTGTAGCATATCTAATAGAATGTTCCCCCCCCCCATTTCACCAAAGACAAACAAGGATAACCTTGCTATTTATAGGTAGTAGGTAATAACTATGGATTTTTGACCCTCCTGGATCCAAAGAGGTGTTATCTTTGGTTCTCGCTGGAGTAGCACTCCACCAGAAAGAAGTGATAAGCAGTTTGGTGGGCCTGCTGGACTCACGGCTGCCGCCTGAGGAGCAGGTGGCAGCTGTGGCTAAAGGGTGCCTTTGCACAAATTCATCTTGTGAACCAATTTCACACCTTCCTGGACCGGGAGAACAGTCACTCTTGCCTTGGTCCTTTTCTTAGTCTAGAATGCAGCAGTGCACGTAGTTTCCAGTTCCTTTCCAGGTATAATCAAACCAGGTACTGTTGTCTGTCTGTCTGTCTGTCTGTCTGTCTGTCTGTCTGTCTGTCTGTCTGTCTGTCTGTCTGTCTGTCTGTCTGTCTGTCTGTCTATCTATCTATCTATCTATCTATCTATCTCGCCACCCATCTCACCTAAAGGTTATTATCTTTAAAGTCCTGCATGGCCCAAAGCTAAGCTCTCTGTGGGGCTGCCTCTCTCTGCAACTATCTGCCCAATCTACCAGGTCAGATAAGATGGCCCAAATTCCAGGTTCCTTCTCTGAAGTGTTGTCATCTAGCAGGACATAGGAAGCATACTTTGTCTGCAGTGGGTTATGTTCTATGGGACACCCTCCCCTGATATTCAGCAAGCTCTCAACTTTATATACTTTAACTAGATATTGTGGAGAACTGGTTATTTTTTTTGGAGAGAGACAAGATGCAGCAGTTTTAGTTATGGATGTTTCCCCCCTGAAATAACTGGTAACTTGCCAGTCTAATAGAGACATCAGCATTCTATGTCTATATTGTACAGATGGAAAGATAAAACACAGATAGAAAAAGAGATTTTGGAAAGGCCTCCCAAGAATACCATGGGGTTCTAATTAACAACTTAAAATTCTTAATTAGATTCAGAATTAGATTCAGACTGCCATCTATTATCATCTGGGAATAAGTCCAATGAACAGTGAAGGATTTATCTCTTCAATAACCATGCAGGAGATTGCAATGTACAAACCAATTTCTTACCAAAAAAAGTAACTGCTCTTTTCTGATTCAGGCATTACTAGTGGAAGAATTATGAAAAATGTAGCATGTGATTCCCACAGAAGGTCTACCTTTCTGTATTTGTATCAGACATGCTGAATGTCAAGCAGTTTTTAAAGAGATTAGAAGATTAAATATAATATTTTATATGCTACGAGATAAGCCATGCCCCATTGAGTCACCATTTCAGAGACATTTCTTTACCTACACAGAGAAACAGAATGACCCAAAAAGTAGTGGGAGCAAGAGAGATTTCAGACTGCCTGCCAGCTTCCTTTTCTTGTAAGAATTGGGCAGCATCAGAAAGCTTGCTTGCTTGCCTCCTTCCTTCCTTCCTTCCTTCCTTCCTTCCTTCCTTCCTTCCTTCCTTCCTTCCTTCCTTCCTTCCTTCTTCCCTCCCTCCCTTTCTTGTTGGCTTCCTTATTTACTTTGCTTATGGAAAGCTTGCAGGGAGAAAGTCAGTGGGGAAGCCAGCAGAAAGTTGCAGTTGCAAAGGCAGCTGAATGGTAAGTGGTTGCTGCCAGGTTGGGGAGTGAGTGAAGAGGTACCCAAAGGTGCAGGTCAGAAATGATACAGGGTGTGTGAGAGAGGGGCCATGTGGTTTGGGAAGTATGTGTAGGTGTGCACCAGTGATGCTGCATTAGTTGGAGGGCATGCAGGTGGGCACCATAGATCAGGAAATGTGCCTGGGGTGTGTAAGAGGTGCCACACAGGTCACATGGATCACTTGGGGGAGGGCGGCATGGGTCAAGAAGAATGCATGGGAGTTGCAGGGGTACATGAGAGGTGCCGTGCCAATCAGGGATGGCATGTGGGGATGTGGTGGCATGGGTAGGGAAGGGTGCCTGAGGGTACTTCTAATTGTGCAAGAGGTGTTGTGCATGGAGGTTCTTTCTTTCCTCCTTGTTCTTCCCTTCCATCCTTCCCCCTTCCCTTCGCTTCCCAGCTGGTAGGTAAATGGCGACTGCTGGGGAGGAAGTGAGGGATTGCGAGACTGGCTGAGAAACTGTCGTGGAACTTGAAAATGAAGATCACATGCCCGCAGCATCTCAGTAGCCCAACAGCATCCAGTAGCACTGAAGCAGCCACAAGTTCCCCAAAATTCATTCCCTTGGGAGTCATGGGTGCCAGATTTGGGATACATTCTATAAGTTAGCCCAGAGGTCCCCAACCTTTTGGGCACCAGGGACCAGTTCCGTGGAGAAAGGTTTTTCCACGGACCGGAGAGTGCGTGGTTTTGTGTGCTGCCTGCATCCCATGGATGGGGCTTTGCTTGTGTGTGCGGACTGGTTGCTGGCATGCCGCGGTCCGGTACCAGTCCACGGACCGGGGATTGGGGACCCCTGAATTAGCCCATTTGAGATATCTTGGGCCAAAAACTGTTGCCCTATGATAATGACCATTTCACACAATTAAAGGTCATGACGAAAGTTTTAGTAGTATATACGGTAGATAAATAAAGAGAATATAGATAAATAAAGGGACTATTGAGGCATGCATTGGAAAAAAAATGAGTATTTTGAAGAGTAGTGGGAAAGCTAACATTTCCATATTTTATGTATATGCTTGCCCAAACCTCAATAAGTTCTGGAGTTCTGTTATATCAATGCTATTAATCTGAAACACATTGTGCAAATATCAAAAGATATATCCTCATTCTCAAATATAAGCTTATTATGTGTTTGTGTTGTTGTTATTGTTTGTTGGATTTTATATCCTGCCTTTCTTTAAGAAATGTATTTTTATCTACTAAATAACCAGTTCTCTGAGCAGACGATCAAGTTATTTAAAAAATAAAAATAGCAAAATCAATATGAATAGTTTTTGAAAGTGTGTTAATAAATACCAAAAGGAAAACTAAATTATAATAAAACATTTAATATACATTGTTTACTTTAATATGAACTATTTAAAAAAAACTCAGAAATTATAAAAATTGCTAGAAGACAGAGGAGGAAGAGCAGTAGTGCCTGGTGCCAAAGAAATAACCAGTTCTTCACTTTTTGAACCTTTTCTTTTAATGCTCATTAATACAGTTCTTAACATTTCAAACATTCAGAAGAGGAATTTATCTTCTTGGAGTTATGTAGTCTAGAAATGGAGAAGGCAGAAACATTATAATTCAGTCACTATGAATTGGAACTGAGCTTGTTTAGATAAATATTTTACGTGTCAATGTTTCTATTGTGATGCCATGCCATTTAATAAAAACACACAAGAGTATACAGTGAGATCCTGGTAGATTGGAGTGTGTTATTCTAAACAAGAAGTGTGCTCACAGATGGCTCAGGGTGAGATTTAACGTGATGGTGCTAATGGCACTTTTACATGGGAATATCTAGATGGAAAACATTCCATACTCTTAATATCTACTTCTGTGTAAAGGTGATTTAAACCTTGCTGGAAAGCACTGTATGCTTTCAGCTGTGTATAACAAATAGAATTTTGTACCCATTGTATATAATGTAAGGCTGGGTGTGTGAACGCTTCTACTTGTTCAGCCAGACCTCTGCTTTGCTTCACCAGGGATGGGAGAAAAACATTCAAGGTAATTAGTTTGTCGCCTCTTTATCACTGATGACACTGTGCGGTTGAGAACCTTTTATTACCAAAGATTCCACGGTCTGTATGACTGGTGATTTTTAACTCAGAACCGTCTTCTCTCACTCATTCACACTGTTCAGATG
This sequence comes from Azemiops feae, assembly GCA_023970755.1. Lineage (NCBI taxonomy): Eukaryota > Metazoa > Chordata > Lepidosauria > Squamata > Viperidae > Azemiops > Azemiops feae. The sequence continues at coordinate 735,206 of JALGBA010003980.1, read as the reverse complement.
GAAGTCAATTTGAATCTATGGTATATGCATTGGTGTATTGAGAGTGTATTGGATTTCTGCATCTTTAGAACCTAATGAGTTAAGATCAGGATATTTATTCAGCCCACTTACAAGGGTGGCAAAAAACCGAACTAGTATAAAACCTTTTCTCTGGAAAAAAAAATAGCATCAGTGTGTGAATTTAACATGTAAGTGTGATTGTATAAAGCCAATTCACTGGAAGCAAAAATGCTGCTAAAATTATGGGGATTGCTGCAGGAATAAGAGATCCATTTTGCTGTAGTATTAGGAATTGTAGACCTCTAATTATATGCTGATCATTTAAAATCAATTGCATCTGTAAAATGACTTATCACATTTGGCCTGAAAAACACAGATGCAATTACTGTCTGCCTATTCTCTGCATATGGAATTCTGGCCCTGTCATTATAATTTTGCTGCAAATAATAAAATAATAATCTACATTGCAGCTTATGTTCCTTACGTCTAAGATATTTAAACAAACCAATTCAACAATCCTCAATTTGGTAATGATCTCAAAATAATTTAGTACAATTATTTTTACGTATCATTCAACTGCTAATATATCAGGTCTACACTGCAATTATCATACATCCAATTATCTAGAAGGAAATGCTGAACTGAAAATGAGTTTCACTGCATTTTTGGACCACTGAAAATATCCTTAAAATTTGCTTGGATAGTGAATTTCATGCAATTAAATTAAACTTAGTGGAATGCAGGGCAAACTTTTCCTGTGTTAGTGCCCAGATTTTGGAACCTACTAGTTATGAAGGAATCTTTGCTGTATCCTTCATTCTTTCAGTCCCTAAATATTTGTATTTCTCAGCAGACATTTGGTTTTAATTGTAATTTTGTTATTTGAAGTGTGTTATTTGCTACTTTTTTCTCTTATTATTATAATATCATCATTAAAAAAATACTTGGTAAGATGTTAAGCTATCTTGGGCTGTATTTTAATGAATAAATACAGTATGTTTATAATAGCAGGCAGGCTGGCTGGCTAGATTAACCAGTGAGTACAGTGGAGCACAATTTTTGTAAATGTACTTGCTTAGGACTGCAGCCTCAGTATGAGGTGATGTGAGGCAAAGAAAAAATATGCCTGAGGAAGCAGTACAATCCAATTCACCAAACATAAACATGTCCCCTTTAATGCTGAATAAATACGGTTCTAACTTCAGTCCAGATAAAAGCTTCATAATTTTAATAAAAACAACCTTGCCATTACAAAAGTCAAATTTCTTTCCTCAGTCACATACAAATGGCCAGAAAAGCTTCAACTATCACAGGAAAGGAAATGAGTATCATTTGAGTATTAAATGAGTTAGGTCCAAGAGTATCACTTGCCAACCTGAATAGCTTCAGAGTACTTCCAGGTTAGTTTTGACTCCTGGCAATTGCCCTGTGTAAGTTTTCTTGGCAGCCCTTTTTTGGAAATGGTTTTCTCTTACTGCTTCCTAGGTTGAGAGAGAGTGAGTGGTCCAAAGTCACCACAATGGCTTCATGCCTAAGGCAGGACTAGAACTCACAGTTTCCTGGTTCCTAGCCTGGTGCTTTACTAAATGTTAAATTTCTAACTCAAAAAAAATATGATGCAATTTATTAATACTGTAAGATTAAAAGTCATATACTTTTTAACTAACTACAAGCCTTTTAAATTTTCAGTTTTCCTATCCTAGGCTAATTTTTTTTTAAAAAAGTAATTACGTTAATGTCTAATTATAATAATATAATTATATAACGTTATAATTATATAACGACCACAAATGAGCTCAGAATTTTGTTCAGAAGTCACTGCTGTTGTTAAGTGTATAAATATGTGATCCCGTTTGATTTTACAACTGTTTTTACAATGGTCATAAGAAAGTTAAGTGAATGTAGTCATTGAGCAAATTCATTCTTCTGAATGGGCAACCAGGAAAATAAGCCAGAAACTAGCAAAAAATAGGCACAAATTATAATCATGTGACCATTGGATGTTGCAAGCAGTTATAAATGCAGGTTGGTTGCCAAACACCCAAAATACAATCACGTGACTGGGGGGGGGAGGGAAATACAGCAGCCATAACTTCAAGGACATAAGTAACTTTTTGGGGGGTACATCATAACTTTCAACATTAGTTAAGTGACGATCATTAAGTGAGGACTACCTGTATGCTACTATTTTATTTGAACTGCAGACATGACTGTTCAAGATGACTTCAAACAATATAAATATAACATTTTTAAAATCCCATAAATAATATACCCATTCTATAAGTGAGGAAAAAGAGGGGAAAGGAATGCAGATGGTAATACCAGCTTCATGACATTCTGTCACTCCGACTCCCTCAGAGCTTTGTCTGGCAATGTGACTATCTGCTCCCTGCCAAATGACAATCTGAGATGGTTGGTTAGTTTGGTTTAGATTAGATGGCTGGATGGTTAGTTTATGATTGTCCATACCTGTATGGTAGTCATTCTATCACTCAGTAAGTAAATCCTGAGTTATTATGTCGTAAGATTCCATAAAATGTTTACAAATTTCAAATTTTAAAATTTGAAGTACAGGTAGTCCTTGATTTAGAACCACAATTTTCATTGCTAAGGAAGACAATTGTTAAGTGAGTTTTGCCCCATTTTACGACCTTTCTTGCCACAGCTGTTAAGTTAATCACTGCCGTTGTTAAGTTAGTAACTCACTTGTTAAGTGAAATCTGGCTTCTCCATTGGCTTTGCTTGTCAGAAAATCACAAAAGATGATCACATGACCCCAGGACTTTGCAATTGCCACAAATGCAGGCCAGGTGCCAAAGCGTCTGAATTTTGAACATGTAATCATGAGGATGCTGCAATGGTCCTAAGTGTAAAAAAATGGTCATAAGTCACTTTTTTCAACAGTCACTAAAAAAATGGTTCTAAGTAGAGGACCTGCCTGTATTGCCTATTTCTAGTTTGTTGCAATCCAAACAATTAAAAATCTTATGGTGCCATAAAACTAGCACATTTATTATAGATAACTCCATGGAATTGTAGTATGCTATCTTGGAAATTCTGGAAGCCATAGTACCAACACATCTAGAAGGTGCTAAATTGTGGAAATTTATATAGATGTATAGAAGCATCAAATTTAAAATAGTATATGATGTATAGAAATATATGTATACATTAATGCAAACTGAGTAATGGTAGTTATGGTTGCCAATATGTAATTATATTCTAACTAAATTAACAGTATGTATAGGAACCAATTATTTCTATTTAGTCACACTGCTGATCAGATAGTTGCAGGTAATCTTTCAAAATTCTGGGGGTTTTGTCAATATTTTTTTTTTACTGTAATTTTGCACTCATCCGGCTTTACCAGTCTAAATATATACAACTTTGCAGAGTCTTGAAAAGGAATACCAATACTACTAATTTCTGGAGAAATATATTTAGGATCCAAGCATTTATTCAATCTTTTTTTTTAACTCTTTACTTTCAAAAAGTTTTTTTTCCCCATGGCATATTATGTAATCTGATTGCTATAATTTTCTTTTCTCTTTGATTAATTTTAATCTGGCTATAGATACAGTATATGGGGAATCATGGCCAGCTTCTGTGTCACAGAATTTTAATTTAATAGCCAGTGCTTAAGGACAGAGCCTAGCAACTCCAATTAATTTCCAGTTGTAATTGAGAACAATGTTTAATGTGCAGTATGATGAAAAATATGATCATATGGAAAGTAATCGCTATTCCCTCTAATAGATCTCCTACCACGCCCCAGAAAGTTGCTAAATTGAAAGCTCAATTTATTCATCTGAAAGCCAAATAATGCTACAGAATCAATCAGATATGATTCTAAACTGATTTTTCTACACCTCGAAGTTCCTTATTTAATGGTTTCTATACTGAGACTGGAAATGCATAGTATTTTGCAAAGGTAATATAGATATTTTCCGTGTATTTGTCTACATTTTAAAACCAAGACTTGAAACATCTAGTTTCAGCCAGAAATAATGATGATTCACATTCCTTCACACTTTCCCACCTACAAATGGTGCTTGATTTCTCATCATGCGAGATGACATTTTGATGACTCACAACTACAAAGCAGGACATTATTATTGAGTGCTAGTCACCTAAATAGAAAATCTGATCCACATACTGTAAAGTTGGATTATGTGGATTCAGTTTGATCCACAAGTGTCAATAGATTAGATAATTACAGACCTTAGTTTCAGATGAGTTTAGTAATAATCTCAGCCTTAATTCTGTGTTAAGACTGAATTTTGTGTTACTTTCAGATAAAATATCCGGGCTTTACCAGTTTGTTAATTAGGGTGTAAGTCTGGCATTGATTTGTCTCTCGCTGCATATATTGAGCTGCTAGCTTAAGTACTTGTTCTTGATCAGGAAACCTGCTAGCTAGAAGAGGTCAAGGGAGATATTTCTTAGGATGCCTGAATTTAAAAAAAAACAACACTGCAAAATATCTTTTTTGAGCATAACTTAACAGTAACTAGTGACATTGGCAGAATATCCTAGAGATTTTAATTTGCTAATTGCAGATGTTCTTTTAGTCAAAGTAAGTCTGACATTAATAGAAAATGTTTTTTTATATAAGTAGTTCAAATTAAATATTATTTTTAGGATCAATTGACAGATGTGGTTCATTCCAGGAATGACAACATTTTTGATAAATGATATTTATAAATATAATAGATATATAAATAGAATCAAAATATGATGAGCTATTTTATTTATTAAATTTATACACCACCCATCTCATCTAAATGACTCTACCTATTTATTTATTCATATTAAACAGTGCTCTCTTATGTTTAAATCCTTAGATACTCTGGTTAAACAGATAGCACATACATTAGTATTACTTTAGAAAATATAATAGCAGGAAAATGGGCACATGGGTGTATGCAGCAGTAGCTAGCTGTCCGTGACTGACCTAGTAAACAAAGCAGGGTAAGCTTGCTTAGTACTTAGATGGGCACCTTCTGGGACATATAGGACTGTAGATAGATTCGGAAGTCAGCAAGACGTATTGAAGGAGGACTGTGATTATCAATCACTAAATAATGCAGATTAATAAAGTGTTAATCTGAAAAAAACAAGCATGTTCCTGATGCTCAGCAACAACTTAATTCAGACATAAATATAGCACAGCACCTTACCATTACTGCATGATTACAAAAGTGGCAACTGGATTCTGTGAATTAGATACCTCTGAGTAACCAAATGAGTAGGAACATCCACACAAGATAGAGCCCTTCCACACCCAGTTCTCCAAAGGAATAAGGAACAGAAATTTCTGTCTCACCTGAATTGGTGGTAAAGCCTGCAAAAAAAAAAAATCCTCTCCTTCCTTAAGAAAGGAAACAAAGTGCTTGCAAGCACTACCCATGTTCTTATTTTACATTGTGTGCATTTGTTTGATTTTGTGAAAACCAGAGAGATGGGGGGGGGGGATTTAACTAGACCTGGGACTGGGGCACCAAAATCCATCTGGCTACCTTTCTTTTTGAAAAGCTGAAACCTAGAAGATAGGCGTTGTGGGGAGGTATGCATTTCTGCAAATGGACAGATGGGTGGTCCACAGGTTCTAGACTGCAGAACTTTAACAAAAACAGTTTTACTCTCATTTCACCAGAAATAAATAAGCCCAGCTTTTGAATACAGGGATTAAAGAGGTTCTTCTAAATTGGTACAGTCCTTCAATGGAAGTGGCTTAGCTCTATTCTTTAGTTATACAATGGTACAATATACTACCCTTCGCAATACTGTGTAAGTTATATATAAAAAGCAAAGTGTTCTTATGTGAGTCTGGCACAGGAAGAGAATTGCTGAATAGTTCAGACAACCTAAATAATAAAGATGCTCAGGTAATAGGATTTAAAATGTCTAAAATTGTGTGAACTGTTCATGCTTATCAATGCTTACTCACAGTGTTATTTAGGTATGTCTATCGTGTTAGGCACAGTAGGACATCACTGTATTTTCTCCTAACAAATGCTAAACTTCAAATATAAGTGACATGTGCCCTATGCAGAATGATCAGTCTAACAGGGAAGTGAACTCAAGCTAGAAAACCAGGGGTGTCAGAAGGCTAAGCCTGACAAATGACAACCCATCTTCTGTTTCTGGGCCTTTAAGAAGGGTCTGCCATAGAGAAGTTGTTTTCTCTTTTTGTTTGTAAGATTCAAACATTATTATTTTCTGAATCAAACAATTCATTCTGTATTATGGGAATAGATTTCAAGGTTTGTGACTTAACCACTTGCTATATTCTCTGCTCTGAACAAAATAAACAAGAATAATTGAGTGGGATTATGTCCTATAATTTAAACAATACAAACAAAACCAGTATGATAATCTTCCTTGACTTTATACCCTCATTCTTATTTGAGGGTGGAATCAGTAATAAAGTTATGAAACTCAAAACAAACTTTTGCAGAATTATAAGTTCTGGATTTTCACAACATATTCAATCACAGTATGTATGATTGGTTTGTGGCTTAATGTGATGTGTAAATCTAAGCATAGTGTTTTGCAAACCATGGTCAATAGACTAGGACACTGTGGCAGCCCAACCATTGTGATTTATGTGCAGAAATAAAATATTTTTAGTTTTGAATCCCCTGAGATCTCCTTTAGTGTTGTAGTACGCTGGTTCTAGGAAACTAGGGCTGTCTCTTGTTCTATTGGCGTGGGTGAAGAGTGGGGTCCTCCTGAACTTTTAAAGGTTCTAAGATTATTGGATAGAAATCAGGTTATTATTTTAGGAGGATGAATGCTTCTGGAAGTACTACTGTGTGTATAGTCATATCTGATCTCAATGTCCTTAGTCTCCCCCACTGATTTTGACCCTTGGATCATGATATAGAACAAACTGCCCAACTGTTTCAATAAATCTGGTGAATTCTCTGCTAAGTAACATAGTCATAAACAGAGAAAATCTAATTGCTGTTGGAAGGATAAATTATGACAAAAACTGGACTGGTGAATATGCAAAATCAATCACTATGATCCCTTCTTCCAAAAATCTGCTTTCTCAATTTAATATTTCTTCTACTTCCTTTTTCTATTTTGGGGTATCATTCTCAGTCATATATGCAGACATTAAAATCTTTAAATATCTACTTCCTACATATGGCAGGAAATACTTCCCTAACATTTTTTTTCTTGTAGCCACATTTGATGTCTATATCAATGTATACAGTTTTTTTCCCATATGCAATGCTAATCTCACACAAAGTTTTCTGGAGCAATCTCCAATCCTTATAGACTATAAATGAAAACCTTGACTACAGTATTTAAGCTTCTCAACAACATACACAACCAAGTAAATATCACACGCTGTCTCTGTTTCTTGTCATTCTTTTTAATAAATAGAGAATCTGGGCTTTAAAATTCTCCCTTTAGAAAACACTGTATAGTTTTGTCAAACAAGAAAGATTTTCAGCATGTCCCTCATCTTCCATTTAGCCTTCAGGGTTAAAGAGAAACTGTGTCTCTGTGTGTGGGAAAATAAATGGGGGAAAAGTACAATTCAAGAAAAAAAAAACCTAGAAAACCCTGAAAGAGAGAAAATCAAATTATCTCTTATGACTAATAGGCAGATATAAGCATCAAGGAGCTATTCCTTCCAGAAAAATATATTAGTGACATTGCCTGATTGTAGCTGACGATGCCATTTAGATCTTCAGAGAGTTAAACAGTCCACCCCAATAAATCTAGTTTAGGGTCTGTAAATAAGAAGGGAGAGAGGCTGGTAATTAATGACTACTGTCTACTGAACTTCCATGGCCAACAGCATTAATGATGAGATAAATGCTTATGCTTCTCTTCATCTCCAGGGGAAGAGTGACTTATATTTTGTAACCATGATGAGTGATAGCTAAGTGTCTACAGAGAAATTAGCATAGAAAGTAGTTCTGTGTTGCCTAATTATTATGTGTCCATAATCCAGGAAAGATGAGGTCAGAGATTCCTCTTCCTAAATGTTCCCCACTGTAGGTTCATACCACATGAAGGAAGACTGGTGCTGCAAAGAAGATAATTTTGCAATGGGACACTAATGGATGTGTGTATGTGTGCAGTATATAAAGTGAGGCGGATGTATCTAATTGTATACATACACAAAAACACACATTTATAAGAGTTATGTAGATATTTTTAACCAACTTCTGAATATGAACCATGGTGAAAAGCTCTGCAATCTGTACTATAATTGTGTTGATGAATGTGGCTTAATTGAGCTATATTAATGCCATGGGGGTGTGGCGAGGCATGACAAAGATAGAAAAGCAGCTGTCTACTACTGAGATCTCTTGATTTCAAAACAGGCAGACCTAAGAAAAACTCAGAAAAATGAGGGCAAATCCAGGGAGAAAAAAATGAAGGGGGATAAAAAGAATCCCAAAGGAGGAAAAGTATGAATTACTCACTGGTGGAGGATGAGAAAGTGAAGGTGAAGCATCTCAGGCTCTGGTGGGATTATTTTGAGCACATCTTGATAAGATTATGTTGCAAATTCTACATGGATCCCATTTCCAATTCTGAAAATGTATAAGAAATACAATGATAAAACATGCAGCTATCACGGTTGTATCTAGATTCCAATATTTTCTGACTTCACTGATTTATGAAATAATAAATTGGTTGGGCTTTAAGATTCACAAGATTCTAGTGTGTTTGCTACAAAAGATTTAACGCAATTACCTCTCTTTGGGACTGTCTTCTAATGTAGCTCAGTATTGACCCACAGGTTATTGGGAAAACATGAATATGCTTATGTCCCTTTTCTCTTCCTCTCCCCTTCAAAAAAATAATCTTCTTATAAAATGATTAGGGCAATTAGAACCAGCTAACTTTTTGGTAATCTAAGAAGGCCATCAAGTTGATGCTGCTATTAAACAATTTCATTTTTTTAAAAATCTGATAAAGGATTTTAAAATGAAGACTGTTGTGTCCCTTGAAAAATAAACAAATACATTTTCCCATAAGCTTCCTCCCCCCCTCAGAGGTACAGAGTGTGGTTCAAAGAACTGATTTTTTTTTCCTGTACAAGTCTTACATTTGTTTGTTCCAGATAAAGGGAAGGGGGAAAAAGGTAAAAGATCAGGGCAAAAGACACAAAATTCTTTTTTGATACTATATTAATTACATATTAGATGAGAATAAGAATTTCCAGGAGGAGGGTTCATCAACCTGGCAGCACCTCACTAATGTCAGAAACCACACATGCTCAGGCTAATAAACTGGATAAAAGATTATCAGGGAAATGGTGGGGGGGAAGGGCTGAAACAAAAAACAAAATTCAGAATAGAATAGAATAGCAACTCACTTCCATCATTTTTTTTTAATTTTTTTTTATTTTGTAAATGAAGCCTACAGGAGTTGACCTTGAGATGAAATCGCCTTTACATTGATCCTTGTCAGGTCGCTGAACAAAATGTTGTGCTGTGCTGTCTTGAAGGAAAATAAATCCATCAAAGTTTGAATTTTATTGTCCTGAGAAAGGCTAGCCTTAGGCAAACAGTTGTTTTAGACAGGGAAGGTGTTATAAAACAGAAGGATTATTTGAAACCTCTCCTTCCAAGAGCTTCCCAGGCATCAGCCTTTCTGCCAGAACCTCACCCTTCAGCCCAACTCTAGGAAAATTAGAATGGAAGATGCTTTGAATCTACCTGCCTAAAGCCCCAAAATACAAGCATTAACAAGCCTTGTTAAGTCAGGAAACATAAAAGATAGTATTGTACCCATGCAGGAAAAGGTTTTAATAAGAAACTTCCTTCTAAAACCAGTGAAGCCAAATCTCTGGGCTAAAAAAAGGACTATTTTGGGAAAGGGAAGTAACAATTAAACTCAAGTTCCCAAATAAAATCAGTACAGTCACCTAGCTACACCTGTTACTTATTATTCTCTTTTGAAACCTTTGCATCTTTGTTCATGTGTAGGACCACCATCACCACTTCCTTTCCTCTTCTTCTTTTTACAGAACGTGCAACATAAGTGAAAACCAGCCTTTTTCAGAATACTGACTGCTGCTTTGATGAATCAAGGACAATGCTCCATTTCTGGATTTTGGGGTCCAGCCAGCAAATTAGCCATTAACTCAGTCAGCCCACTTTCCTAAAGTCCTTGGAATAATTAAGGCACAGTCTGGTTTCTCAAGTTTTGCCTTTCATAAATAGGATTAGGCGAGGGGGAGGATTTGGGGCACATAAAAGCTTCAGATTCATTAGTATTGTACCTTACTAAAGCTAGAAACTTGTAACCCAGAGAAGTGATAAAGAAAGGGTAGAATTAGGTTTCATTTGAAAGTGACTAAATATAAAACAGCCATTACATAAACATTATTGTCCTCGATAATAATGCAGAGTGAAAAGTATCCGTGCTCTATATTTAATCCATGAGATATAGTGTTAAATCTTCTAATTAATAGGCTTGCAGTGGAGAAAATCTAGGAAACAAAATGGAAATTGCACCCCATCCCTTCCTCCTCACCACCTGTGTTCTTTTGCATTTGAGCAGGGTCAAACCCAGTTCTTCTTTTTGCCTAATCCCATCAGACTCAAATTGAACTTCCCTGTTCCAGACAATGCACCCTGCAATCCCATCAAACCAAAGAACAGAGGCCTCCTCACCCTGTCAGACCACTGCCCAAGGGCAACCCTTACAACAGAATTGCAACACAGAAATACTCCAAATTTGCACCTTCTCTTTATCAACTGATGACCTCAACATTCCATCCCCTTTAATCATGAACTTCCTCAGCTCTGCTGTCCTTCTGGAAGGCCCACCTTGCCTAACAAGGAACCCACCACAGGTAAGTTGACAAGGACCTAGTTAGTTTCCCCAAATTAACTTGTAAATTAGATCACCTAGGACTTCTGACCTTGTAGTCTTCAGATTTGTATAAAAGTATTTGCATGTCCATTGTTTAGGGTCCCTCTTTTTTGTAAAGCAGGTACCCAATCATGCAATAAACATGGTTTTTGTCCTCAGTGTTGTGCTCCTTACTTGGTAAATGCCAGGGCAAGCTTTTTGTGGAAGGGTCAAAACAATGACTGATCTGATATTTTGCAATATATTTTGATGCACTGAACAGAAATGGTTCCAATGACATGTACCTGATACATGTTTGATTTATCCCAATTTATAGAGTAATCAAAATATCAAACTTTGTATTATTAAAGAAATAGTGTAAGAAAGAGAGTCTTTTGCCATAACTACAAAAATAAGATTGTATATGTACAGAGAAATATCTTGAATGTCACTTACTACAACATAACATCATTGATGTTTTCAGAATTTCAAATATCGCAATCAAGAAGTTCCAAAGTGAAATTAAAAATAAAAGCAGGAACATACTTTATAGGTATCATAGCACACAATTTAAAGGGTTAGCAAAACATTAGTAATCATAACTGAGGATTCATATAAATGTTCATATTTCCATAGAGCCTCTTATTGGTCTCCATGTATTATACTGAAAATAATAGTTAGAAACTACATATTCTGGAAAATGCCATACAAATGCATACTATAGTCTAATAAATAGGAAGACATTAAAATAAGAACATAAAGTAAATAACTTATTTCAAACTGGACCACTCCAACTGTATCAGGAGAAAGCTAGTGTGCTATTATTTCTAAATGGTGATAACATTTGATCAAAAACATATATTTCTATTTTAAACTATTCAATTATACTGAAGAGGATATGGTTTCCTATATGGATATTTAGCGCCATCTATTGACTAAGTAAAACTATATCTACAAGATTAGAGCTTTTCAAAATACAGAGGAGGAGTTACAGAAAAAGATAGTGAAATTTATGAAGGGAGGGCACCTTGAAGTTAAACATATTTGGAACTGGTTGGTGTCTCCATAACAGACCACTTAGAAACCCCATAAACACTATATAATGGAAGCGGAAGCTAGGTGCAAATCAACTAAGTCAGTGAATAGATATTTTAGGGTATCCTAAAATGCAGAAATATATGAATTTCTGCAATTCTCCAGTAAATAAAATTTATGAATAAAAGAGGCCAAGTGGGAACACTTTGCCTACAAAAGTTGATTAGGTTAAAAATACTGTGACCTCCTTTCTAAATTGCTTGGGTCCATCCAGATGGTCACAATCACTTTAAAGGCAACATTGGCAGAAGGAAACATGACAGAAACTGACTTCTCAGTGGGAACATTTAATAAAATCAACTTCAAATTGCAAGAGTTTCACAGAATCTACTCTGGGATGAACTGGGCAGACAAATGGAAATTGGTATGGTGAGAAAGGAGGTTAGCTGAGTAAAGTCAATTATTGGTCTGCATACTGTAATCTATATACATTGGAGACATCTGGGCTGCTGTGTATGTGGCTAGGGTAATAATAGCAATAGATACAGAATAATAATAGGATACTTTTATTAGGACTAACAGCATAAAATTATGAGCACTGTTCTGGTTGAAAAACAATTACTGTATGAAGAAATTGAAATGTTGGGAACACTTTGGTATTCTAATCTTAATAAAGCCACCCAGGGGATCAAACAGGATATAAACTATGTAAATAAATAAATATATTTTCAATAACTGCTTTGTATGGATTGTCAGTCAGTGTGTGTACATTTTATAAGTATGTACTCTCAGTGACAAAATGATCAAGCCTCTCTAGAAGGAAGTTACTTAAAAATGCTTTTGTGAAATCTATTTTTTTTTATTAAAAAAACAACAACCCCAACCCAGACATATATTTGTAATTCTGTCATTTTTTAACTTGAAACTCATCCATAAGCAGCAGCTTTTCTGCTGGCAAAGCATCCAAATGCAGCTGTTTTAAGTATGCCAATATTTGCATTTAAAGCAATAGGCAACTTTGTTGAAGCAGGAGAATCTGCTCTTTCCCCTGGCAAAGATGCATCATCCTCAAATTACCTAGTTTATTAGTCTTCTTTGCCTTCACTGTTAATGATATTCTCCTTTAACATCCCAACACTGGCTGTCAAGCATATTCTAAATCAAATAATAAATGATGTCATTCTTTATGTTAGTTTCCCCTCTTTTTCTTTAACGTAAGGGTATAGTGTTAGATTTATTTTTCATCAGCAGATTTATACAGCTGGCAGTGACTGTGTATTGGATGCAAAGTTACTTATTACAAATGCAGTAGAATAAGACAGGTTACAAAAATGTGTTCCAATATGGTGGAATGGCAGAACGGTTCTGACTTCAGAAATAATAATCATGATAAATCTGTTCCTTTGCGTGATAATTATGTAACTATCCTATATTAATGGTTAAAACCAGACACAACACTAGAAGCTAAAATCATGTCTGATTTACTTCACTAAAATCATGTCTGATTTACTTCACTAAAATCATGTCTGATTTACTTCACTAAAATCATGTCTGATTTACTTCACTAAAATCATGTCTGATTTACTTCACTAAAATCATGTCTGATTTACTTCACTAAAATCATGTCTGATTTACTTCACTAAAATCATGTCTGATTTACTTCACTAAAATCATGTCTGATTTACTTCACTAAAATCATGTCTGATTTACTTCACTAAAATCATGTCTGATTTACTTCACTAAAATCATGTCTGATTTACTTTGGCCATGTCATGCATGCAAACTCATTGGAGAAGGCAATGATGCTAGGAATGGTTAGTGGAACAAGAAGAAGGGGCAAGCAAAGAACACATTGACTGGATAACATCAAATCTGATACAAAGTTGAACATCCAACAATTGAAAGAAGCTGTGCTTAACAGGGTAGCATGAGGAACATGTGCCTATAAAGCTGCCAAGAGTTGGACACAACTAAATGGTTAAAACAACAACTACATTAAGGGGTATTATAGAGAAACAATAATATGTTTCCCTTGGCATTTCTCACGCCATCACTGTATTTTTCACAACCAGAAAGAGAAATGTGATCTAATTGTATTTGTAGTGGGTTGACACGTAAGGCACTGATCGGTTCTGGGGAGGAGCTGCTGGATTTGAATTCCATGGAGTCTCAATGTTTAGAACTCCGAGAAAGAATAATAACCTGAATTCATGCATTAGCCATCAATAATAGCAGTTTCAGTAGAGAAGCCACTCCCTGAGTGATTAGCACAACCTGCTCCCATAATTGGATGTATTGTTAGTTGTTACAAAGTAAAAAAAAATGAAGAAAGAATACGGATGTGGGCGGGGAAACGATGTCTTTCTTTTCTGAATGGAGTGAACAAAGAGGTTTGAGTTTGGAGCCAGTAGGACTGGCAGGGTAGCAAGAACAGAATGGCAGTGCTGACAGAACACCAGGATGGGAGACGTTGCCGGGTGATCAAAAGGGCAGAGAGGACGGGGAACATAGGTGTGTGGCAGGAGTTTATTTGATGCACCCTGCGGTCGAAGTGCAGGTGAGCTGCCAAAGCATCCAAATTTTGATCAGCAACAACCATAATTTCTGGGACCGGGCATAAATATCATTTTTTCAGTGCTACTATAAATTCAAATGGTCACTGAATGAATAATTGGACTGCCTTTAATGCAAATGTTGCAATTATATTTGTGAGGAAGACTTAGCTGTAGCAAAATCTGAACCAGTGTTACTCAGTAAAAGCGTGGAAAACACAAAACGTAATTTCCATTTCAAAAGTGGCTGTTCATCTGATTCTTTAATTTGCTTGTTTACTTGTATTTATTTAATTGATTGGTTGATTTATCAGCACGGACTGTGGAAGCTGCACAAAACCAACACAATGCCTAAAAACAGACAGGATAGCATGACATAAAGCTAAACGTAATAGGGGAAACTGTATACCGTAACCAAGACAGACCACACACCAAATGGGTAAGTCCTCAGTCTCTCTCAGAGCTTCAGGATGCCAGGCTTTACGCCTTGAAGGGCTTTATAGGTAGCAGCCAGCACCATGAATTGTGCCCAGAAGGTCACTAGTAACCAGTGTAGCTTGCATAGCAGAAGTGCTGCTTAGGCATAATGAGTTCCACTCTGAATTGCTCATGCCATTACTTTCCAGGCCAGCTGTAGCTTCTGAAGTCAGGCCCATGTAGAGTGCTTTGTGGTAGTTCTCATGTAAAGTAACCAGCTATGTAGACATATATGCACTTTATACGTATATTTATGTGTAGCACGAAGCCAACTGGGTAGCCTTGGACCAGTCACTTTCTCTCAGCCCTAGGAAGAAGATAGCGGCAAACCACTTCTGGAAAACATTGCCAAGAAAACCTCAAGGAGTTGTCCAGGCAAGTCTCTGAGAATTGAACACGACTGAAAAAAGAAAAAAAATGTGCATATAAACACACACAGAGCAATATAAGTCTGTCTAGAAAGACCTATCGAAAGCAATTGGTTGGGAGACTGCAACAGCAGGAGAATTGAGCAATGGGAGGATGTAGTAGCCTACAGTCCTAAATGAATACTTTGCAAGCTGTAGTCAGAGCATCTCACGCCAGACAGGTCCTCTTAAGTTTGCTTGCGGTCCAGTTGGTATGAGTACAAGACAAGCAGAGCTGAAAGGGATAGTGCAGATAATCCCTTAGATTCCCTCCTCCAGACTTACATTTTTCCCTGACAAAACCAAATCCTCAGGTGAGCAATTTAACATTTTTTACTAATGTTAACAAAATGATTCCCGCTAACATTGGAAATTGGGTAATGTTTTTTCCCTTACATATAAGCTACATCCCAATTTGAGAAATCATGAAAACTCAATTATTTTAAGGAAATATGAGCTTTGAACTATTTCTTAAGCAATATTTGATTTGTAGCAATGTGCAAGTTAATTATTATACCACATTTATTAAAGGTCTGGTGTACAGGAAACATACCAGAATTTTTTCTTTTTTCATTTTTTTAAGGAACAAGCTGCTCTGTTATCAATCTGCAGCTTAATTCATTTTCAAAACCCGATCTATCTCTGTAAGGCTTTTTTGCTTATATGTTTAGGCTTATCACTATATGTCTAATGCTAATATCTAATCTCAGGTGGGATATAATCAATATCAAAGTAAACTCAAAGAAACATAACATCCTTTCCATAAGCAAGCATTATAAGGTCTGCAAGGAATATATTTGGATTTAAAAGAGAAAAAGCCCTTCCCCTAAATCAGGGGTCTTCAAAACTTGGCCCTTTTATGACTTGTGGACTTCAACTCCCAGAATTCTTCAGCCAGGCATGCTGGCTGAGGAATTCTGGGAGTTGAAGTCCACAAGTCATAAAAGGGCCAAGTTTGAAGACCCCTTCCCTAAATAAAGTATAAAATAGCATTTATCATTCAGTATGTATAACAAAACTGAAATGTATTATCTTGCTGTTTAGTGGCTTTAATAATTGCTATGTTCTAGTATGAAAGCTGGTTGTTTAAAGAAATGGCAGATGAGTGAAGTAGCAGTTTGAGCTGACAGGTGGGCTTACTAGAACATTGCCGAGATGTTACTGCTTGTCTCTCCATTCAACTGGGAAAGTAAATAATTCAAGCTGTCACTGCATCGCTTGTAACTCAGAATGGTTGAATACACTGAACTTTAACATATTTATCTGTAATTTAACATTGAAGCCTGAGCCAAATTTTATCAAAGAGACATTGCAGTTGAAATCAGGATTTTGATACACCCTCCCTCCCTTTTCTACGCAATACACACACAGAGATGCGCGCGCGCGCGCACACACACACACACACACACACAAAAAAAAAACCCTGGATACACATACTCAAAATATACATGATTAATGTGAATTACTACTTACATTAATAATGAACTATGTATCAATTTAACATTATTTCACCAAAAAAAAAGGTGGTCTGCACCAATGGTTTCATTTTATATGGCAGAAAATGCCTATCCATTCCAGGTAAAAAAATCAGTTAATTTTCTTTTTCCGACAAAATTAGAATCTTCACTGTCAATTACAAATACACAAAGCATGCAGATTGATGCTATCTTTGTTTTTCTAATATTTAACATTAACCCAATGTCAAGAGGCCCTCACTGGTTCATGGAATCTATCCAACCGACAGTACACAATATGTTCCTGTAATTTTTTTTCTCCTCTCCTTTTTAGCAAAATAAAGGAAGTTATTAGTTTCTCTTCCTTCTTGCAAAATAATGTTACTAGTTTCATTTTCAAGAAATTAAGCAGAATTTCCTTACAGCAGCTAAACAAGCCATACTGTATTCCTTTCTCGCACTCTTCCATTTTCCTCTAATCTTTCTAATAAGTACAGTGAAGTGGCAAGACAATCATAAAACACAAACTTTATTTATGTGCATCTGTCCAAGCTTTTTAAAGATGTAAATCCTATCACTCTATAGCAGGAGTCTTCAAACTTGGCCCTTTTATGACTTGTGGACTTCAACTCCCAGAATTCCTCAGCCAGGCACGCTGGCTGAGGAATTCTGGGACCACAAGTCATAAAAGGGCCAAGTTTGAAAACCCCTGTTCTATAGGATTTACATAGCTCCCCAATGTTAATGAAATATGTGGACTGCTATACCTTTCTACTTAGGACTAACTAAGTGAAGATATTTGACTGGTAGTTTCTCATGAAAGGTCTTCAACTTCCCATGAAAACCATCTACATTAGGAAAAAATACCTGTTGAAGGAATCTTGAGATCCTTCTAGATCACTTCAGTGGTCTTTTTCTGGACCCAGCCACAGATCACACAAAACTGTAGCACTGCAGAACTGCCTACTCCATCTCAAGATTTCCACCCCTATTTTTGCCTTTCTTTTACGTCAGTCCATCAGCTTTTCCTCTTCCTTGCCTACACTGTAGCAGCTCCTCCTTTCTTATGAGAAAATTAGTGTCTGTGAAAAAAACTAAAAAAACAGCATGTATATCTGGCTGAGTATGTGATAGGATGCCAGACAGCCCTGGGCTGTGACATTTGTCACACACGCGTTTCATTTTACTTTATTGACTTTATTTTCATAATGAACTTTTCCAAGTATTCTTCATTTTTAGCAAACAAAGTATTATTGTCTGCACATCTCATTTTTTAAATATTTTGATCTCCAGTATGGATTCCAGCTGTCACCCTTTCAAGGTTGTCTTTTTAAATATTTATTGTATAAATTAGAAATAATATGTGTCATTGTCTTACTCCCATTTGTATTCTGAACCACTCCATTTCTTCAAATTAAATTCTTAACAATAGCAGTAGCAATAGCACTTAGACTTATATACCACTTCACAGTGCTTACAGTCCTCTCTAAGCAGTTTACAAAGTCAGCATATTGCCCCCAAGAATCTGAGTCCTTATTTTACCGACTTCGGAAGGATCGAAGGCCGAGTCAACCTTGAGCTGGGCAGGATCAAACTCCAGACTATGGGCAGAGTCAGCCTGCAATACTACTTTCTAACCATTGCACCACCATGGGCTCCCTTCCTAATGAAGGTTTCTTGTTAGAATAATCAGCCATGTACCCATTAGTCTTAATGTGGAACACACTTAGTCATGACCTGCACAAGCAAAGGCCTTGCTATGATCAATAAAGGTAACCAAACTTCCTTCCAATTTTCTTGCTTTTTTCATTAGCCCATTTTTATTGTTGGCTGCCTGATCTCAAGTCCCTCTACCTTTTCCAAAATCTGCCTGGCATTTGGCATTTCTTTTTCTATATGGCTCTATTCTTATTTGTAAGAGCTTAAAACTGCTAGCATGTGGAGAAAATGCCAACCTTGAGTAATTTACATATTTTGTTTGCACCTCTCATCTTATCATATAGATCTTTTCCAATTCCTAGGACACTCTATATTGTTCTCTATTTGTTGACATAGAGCTATTAGCACTTTCTCTCTTGAAGCTATAAACAATTCACTGACCATCTGAATCTGGTACTTGCTAATTGGCAGATCTATTGTCTAACGTACACAATTTTGTTTATCATATATTTTCTCTTTGCAAACATTTTAAAATTCTGTTTAGGATTTTGATATAGTTTTAAAATCTTTTTTCCCTTCACTGCTTTCCTTTATAATTACTTCACATTTATACTTGAGTAATCTTTCATCGTGATAATTTTTTTTGTAACTTCTTTAGTCTTTTCCACTATTTGTTAATATACTTGAGATACTTTTCTTGTTTGACATTCGAAATCTTCATTCAGGCATTGTGCAGTCTTTTTATTGTCTAAAGCATTCCCTAGCTGGTAATAACTGTTTTAAAGGCCATTAAGAAATTTTCTTCTCTGTCCTAGTCTTATCCTTATGTTTTTCTCATACAAATTATGTGTATTAAATATGTTCCTTAGATTGAACTGTATGCCTTTGAGGTCAAATCTTGCTGGCATACTTATCTATGCTGTTTAGTTTTATAACCTTAAAATGTTTGATAAAAATAATTCATATTCTGTTCATCAATCTGCACTTTGAAGAGACCTGGATGACCAAATAATATTGTTGATATTGTGCATATTGTGTTTCTCATTCTGCAATGTATTTACTTCCAATGATATCCAGTTATGCAGTTATTGCATTTGTTATATATACAGTATATATATTTATTACATTTGTATGCTTCCAAAAGATTAATGGGGACTTACTATAACATAATGTACAGTTAAAATATCCATGGTAAAAGAACAAGATGCAGTTTATTTACATAAATCAATTCAAAGTCACAAAACTATATACAATCCCAATTAAAGTAGTTACAATACTGTTTGATGGTACATAGTCACTTGCCAAAGGCCCTCAGGAAAATCGTAGTCTACATTAATATGTAGAAATCCTGAAATTCTAGGTCTCCCCATTTCTTTGTCAGATTTCCCTGCTAGCAATCCATGGAAGATATTTCTCAAGGTCTGAATACTAATATTAGTAATAGTAATTAGTAATAAGTTACAGCATAAATATCCCAGTAAATACTCTACTTTCAAATAACACATGTTTTCAGTGCAAAATGGAAAAAAAAACTGTCTCATTTGTGAAGGAAGGGTATTCTGCATCCATTTATTGCATCAGTAACTATCTCTAGACTTTTTATCAGTATCAGAAGTTATTCTCACATCCTCAACTTTTGCATTCAGATCCCCCATTAGCAACACTAAGTTCTTTCAAGATGTTGCATTCAATATCTCCTTCAATTTGCCATAGGCTTCATCAGTATGTTCTGTTATTACATCAGTGATAAATACAACCACTAGTATAACATTTAGGTTTATTGGATATCTGCTATATTATTTGTTGGGTTACAGCTGAGTATATTTATCAATAGCATTGCAATCCCATTATTTCATATGGTCATGCCCTGAATAGGATATCATGTAATCATCTGATGTAAACTGGTTGATTCCAGTACCTGCAAATTCACATCTTCATAAAATATCCAGTTTAGTGGGCTTTCTTTCCATGTATATTAATAAGAACTCTATATCACTTTGTGACTTCATTCCTGACTACTTATCATCCAATGTTCCATTTATTTCACTTTCATTTATTAACAGAATAACGGGTTGGAAGGGACCTTGAAGGTCTTCTAGTCCAACCCCCTGCTCAAGTAGGAAACCCTATATACCCATCTCTGGTGGCACGCGAGCCATTGCTGGGCCGAGCTGCTTCTTCCTTCTCTCTGTGCATGCACACCTTTCCGCAGAGCTGCGCATGCGTAGCTTTCCGCAGGTGGGGTAGGTGCTCCAAATGTCCACAGGGGAAGAAGCCATGAGGAGGCTCCATGCCCAGCCCAGTCCCGGCACGGCATGGCACGGCATGGCAAGCGAGGCAGCAGCCCTATGTGTGTCCCCGTGCACAAGAGCCCCCCTGTCCTGCCAGGCAAGCGGAGCCGAGGCATCTTTAGCAGAAGAGCGCAGGCAGGCAGCGGAAGGCACGAGGAGCCCCGATCCCAGCACAGCCCTTCCTCCCCCCTTGGAAGAGCTGCGGGGCTCAGGAGCCTCCCTCCCTGCCCCCCACCTGCTGAGCAAGATGCCCTCCTGCCCACTGCCCCACCCGCCAGAGCAACATCGAGTTGACGCCCACCTTGACCACGCCCACCCAGTCTGCCATTTCTACCATGGCCACACCCACCCGGTGGTCCACGCCCACCCAGCAGGCCACGCCCACCCAGCACTCGGCGATACATAAGTGGGTTTTGGGTTGCAGTTTGGGCACTCGGTCTCTAAAAGGTTCGCCACCACTGCTATATACCATTTCAGTCAAATGTCTATGGAGATTCTCAGTCATCCAGGTCATGGTTGTTCCAAAGGTGCTTTTTCAGGAGGCAACTGGACTTTCGTATTTTTCTTTGAAGACGTTTCACTTCTCATCCAAGAAGCTTCTTCAGCTCTGACTAGATGGTGGGGGTGCTCTAGGTGATATGTTCTTATTTTTCCCATATTCTCAAAAGCCCACTGAACAGTATTTGTTAGGTTCTTATCAATAATTAATGCTATTAATTCAGCAATTAATAACTTCAGTAATTAATGCATTAGTGAGAGTTCTATATAAATGCAACAATCAAGCACAGAGCAGAGGATTAGGCTGTTACCTGGTAGTAACAATTACATGAATGGATGCATTCTTAACAGAAGCAGAACAGGAATCTAATTAGTACTAGTTATAAATCCATATGCTACGGAAAAAACTCAAGAAAAAAACAAATAACTTATTTTGTCCTTTATAGTGCAAATAACTGCTTGTCTAATGTTCAGGTCACATACATTTGTAAACCCAAAATAAAACAAATACAATTTCTAGTTTCTAGTCAAGTAGAGTGGAACATTGTGTCAGCATTCTCTTTGGTTTGAATACTTGTGTCTTTCAAGGCAATGAACCCTTTGAAGATTGAAATGTCGGAATGAAATCTAGTAATAGATTCAGGATACAAATCTACATGTTAGAATCTATATGAGTTTGACCTCTCAAAATCCATTCCATTTTCAGAGCAGGAGAAAACAGCTTGAA
Source organism: Azemiops feae (assembly GCA_023970755.1). Classification (NCBI taxonomy): domain Eukaryota; kingdom Metazoa; phylum Chordata; class Lepidosauria; order Squamata; family Viperidae; genus Azemiops; species Azemiops feae. The sequence goes on along the minus strand of JALGBA010003980.1, from coordinate 713,270 downwards.
AGATTTTTGAAGTGGTATCTGTTGAACAGTCACAAATGGTTACTAATAAAATTATGTTGTTAAATGTGTGCTGTTTTCTCATAACATTTCTCCAGTAAGAAAGAAATCTTTTCTTTACTATCTTCCCAGAAGTCAGGGTATATTCAAGCTATACCTAGAGCCTTGTTTTGTTCACTTAATATTATGTTTCCTGAAAATAAAACCAGGTCTTTTTTTTTCCCCTCCAAAAGAGGCACCAGGTCTTATTTTCAGGGGGTGTCTTTTCCATTCACCTGGCGGTGGCGGCACCAACAGCCCCACCCAGCTGGCCCACTTCTTCTGTGGCCGAAGGATTCAATCCATAGCTCAGTTCTTGGCTGCAGAGGCCTTCCGGAAAGGCCTTCGACTGTGAAATGCAGGCCGGAGCTCCTTTCTCAGTTGCAGAATGAAGCTGCTCCTTCGGCCACAGAAGGCGGCGAGGCAAGTGTCGATCCATGGGAGGCCTGGCTGCAATGGTAAGCTCCACTCCCCCAGCTTGATGTTTAACTGTGTGCCTTGCCCCAAAACTAGGGCTTATTTTGGGGGTAGGGTTTATATTAGGCCAATCCCCCAAAATAAACCTAGGGCTTATTTTCAGAGTAGGCCTTACTTTCGGGGAAACATGGTATAAAGGTAAAGGTTTACCCTGTCCAGTCGTATCCAACTCCAGAGGCTGATGCTCATCTCCATTTCTTAGCCAAGGGAGCCAGCATTGTCCAAAGACATTTCTATGGTCATGTGGCCAGCATGATATACACCAGGAGCACAGAATGCTGTTACCTTCCCACCAAAGTGGTAGCTATTTTTATCTACTCGCATTTGCATGCTTTTGAACTGCTAGGTGGACAGGAGCTAGGGGACATAATGGGAGCTCACCCCATTGTGCGGCACTTGGGTCTCAAACCCGGGCTGTTGGCTTTCCAGCTGACAAACTCACCATCTTTAACTGCCATACCTATTATAAAAGCAGTGGTCAGTTTAAAATATTTAAGTTACCCAGGCAGAAATTATTACAGTGGTAAATATAACTGACAGAGGGCATCAACCACAGAAGGTAGCTTTTACACAGGAGAAAAATGTTCCTAAAGGTCTGATTGTGTAAATTGCGTATTCTCTTCAGCTTTTGGGCAGATTATTATAGATGTAGGCAGGGCTTTTTTTGTCATAGAACGCCCAGAACGGAGTTCCGGCACCTTTTTTGGATGGAACCTTGTAGGGTAGGCAAGGCAGGTTGTATGACATGTGTGAGTTCCGGCACCTTTTTTTTTTTTTACAAAAAAAGCATGGATGTAGGTAGTACATAAATGTACCAGACTATACATACATGGCTCACACACTGCAGTTTCAGTGACAGAAATGTATGATAGAGAGAGTCATTGGTTCATGCTGTTGACATAAAGATGGAAGCTAAGGGTTGTTGATTGGGAGGAAAAGAAAATCCATAATTAAAAAAAAATCTAAGATGAGGTAGTGAGGCTGAAGACAGAGGGCAGTGTAAATATTGGGGAGGTTGTCAAGTTCATGAGATCCAGAAAAAAAAAACTATAGTATGTTGGATATTTCTGTATTTTTTTACTTGTGGATGTCTGTATTTTTGTAGCCCAAATATGGTAGCTATAGCTAAAAGCATAACATAGTCCTGTGAATTCAGTTACACTTTGGTGTGATTACAAGTGAAGAAAGTTGAAGAAAAAGATAATGGCAAAACTAAGACCCAGTTTGGTTAATGGCTTCAATAGCTGAAATGACAATGGCACAGAAGAACGGAGATACTTAACACGAGTCCTGCCTATGAATAACATTTACCGCGCAGTCTTAAACTATTACACACCTTAAACTTGGCATTATCTCTCAATTTCCAAGCAATCGCATTTAGAGGTGAGGCTTTTATTGGTTATCTACAAAGCCGCATAACTAATAATATTCAACTGCTATATTAACGTAGAAGCTTGAAGTCTTAAGAATTTGAAGCACAGGAAATGTAACGCTTCGCTTTTCCAAAAACAGATGTACAACGTTGGCTCGTTTGCAACGTTCGCAACAGAAAGTTAAAAGGATTATTTTACACGCATCCACATCTGACACGTGAAATAGGATCTAGGATACGCATACCCTCGGTGCAATAAAACAGCAAAGGACAGGACTAAGTTAACGGGGAAGGAAGGACCAAACTCTGTTACGAAACCAGCCAGACCTGGGTTAAAAACGTTCCTAGAAGCTGCCCCTCACATGGTTAAGCGCCTTGTTCCTTTCCCGACGAGCAAGGGGGAAATCCCGCTGGTAACGGGCGTCCCCTTTAGGCAGACGAGGGACTTTCTCCGGTTTTACGGCCCCTAGAGGGCTATTCGGTTCGTCCGCTCCGGGTCACCTGATTCTGAAAAAGCCCCGAACCTGCGAGGTTGCCCGAAGAACGAGCCGAAAGAGTCAGCAAGAGGAAAGACCGAGGTGTGTGTGTGTGTGTGTGCCAGGCGGAGAGGGTTGTGTATCTTACGCCTGCAGGCATTCGCCTATTCCTGCTCTAGGGCCACCCCAGGGAAGGCTTGTCGCCGCACACCAGAGATTAGGCTGCCAGGCGAGCAAACGGAGATTAAAGCTAGAAATAGCGGCAGGCTCCTGGGCGTGGAAAGCTGCGCTCCGGCGCCTCCGCAGCCTTTAGCGCATCTTCCTCTCGGCCACCCCCTCCTTGCACCTGAGGGAGCGGCGAGTGCGCTCTAGGCGCGCCTTTCCCGCGCGCTGGAGCAAAGCGGCCGGTGCGAACGGGGAGGAGGAGGGGCTCTCGGCGCAGCTGCCAGCCGGGCGGGGGCAAGAAAGGTTGCGGCGGGAGGAGCAGCGACGGGGGGCCTTCTCGCGATCCGGAGCTAAGCAGGGGAGAGGAAGAGGCACGGCGCGCGTCAAGGAGGACCGGAGCGTGTTGACAGGTTCGCCGCGTTGGGTTCTTCGGCGTTCCCGGGAAGGAGGAGGGTGGTTGGGTGGGTGGAAGGCCTGGCATTTAGCAATCTTCAGCATTGGAGGGGGGTAAGGGGTGCCGCTGTGCCCGGATAACAGAAACGGCTGCTTTTGGTATCAACATTCCCTGCGCATTGGAAGTGGGGGTGGGAGTAGGCATTGCATTGCAGAGCAGGCAAAACTAGGAATTGGGTAAGGAAAGGAGCCGAAGAAAGGAGTGGGGTTGGGGTGTGATATCGGGGTGGGGTTGGCTGGGCTTTGGGAAACGAGCGGCCTGTGGTTGTCTTGTCTTCAAGGAGGAGCTGCCTGTGGACTGGGAAAAGGCTCCGAGAGGGCATAATATGGCGCAATGATATAATCTCGCATCAGACAGCCAAGTGGAAACGCAGGGCGACGGGGAGAGGAAAAAAAACCCCGGTGCTGCAGTGGAAATCAGCTGCAAGAGGAAGCGGGCTTGATAGTGGCCGAATGGGAGACGAGCTATTAAATTCATTCTCGGAGCCCTCTTGAGGCTCTGTTGGGAAGGCCTGGGTTTGGAGACGTGGGGGAGCCTTTTCTCCTGCCCTCCCTCCAACATAAATAACAGAGAGGGAGGTGGTAGTTTGCAGTAACCGCCATCATATTGATTAAGGGATGCAGTTCACCGAAGGAAAAGGAATCTCCCCCCCCCCAATACACACACACCTTAACGTCTTAATCTCCTGAGTCATATTTCCTCTTTATTCCCCCATCTCTAAAACATCCATGGCCACACATTTCAGTGCAAACAGTTACACAACAGAAAAGATGGGGGTTGGGGAAGGAGTGAACTGAGAAGCCAGGCTTTAGAGGAATCTACTTTTAATGGACAAATCACATGTTGTCTTTTTCTCCTCCCCTCAATTGTTTTTCCCCTTCTTTATAGAAGTGGCAGCAGTCCTAGAATTAGCTGAAGATGTCAGGTCAGACGCTGACAGATCGCATCGCAGCTGCTCAGTACAGCGTTACAGGATCAGCTGTAGCCAGAGCGGTCTGCAAGGCAACCACACATGAAGTGATGGGCCCCAAGAAAAAACACCTGGATTGTAAGCATCTTTTTATATGCATAGTCATGTGCGATTTTTTAAGCATACAATTCAACACTCCTCAGGCACTCTAATCTGCTGCCTTGATGAAGCCTTATGTGAGGCATTCTGGAAAAATGAATTTGTTGTTGCATAAGTTCTGAAGTTATGTTGCTTTGACCATTTTCTTCATTTTGAATAGCAGGAAATCTATTTGAATCTGGAAAACAGTGAAATATTCTTGCTTGCTTTGGGTAACTGAATTCAGTCCAGAATTAGTGTTTGGCTTAACTAGCAATATAAAAAATTTTACAAGTGGAATTTTGAACATAGTGGAATTGAATAATTCTTCATCATTGTAATCTATCTGGAATGATTTATTGTGTATTTGGAGTGTTAAAACTAGAAAAGGCAGAATTCAAATGGGTATCTTCATTATTCAGAATCCAAAATTCAGTTCTTCAAAAGTTATCAAAGCAAACTGTTGCATGTATTAATTATATGTTGGTCATGGTTATATCAGCAGTAAAGGTAGTCCTTGTTTAGTGACTGTATGCTGTTGCAGTGATGAAAAATAACTTTATGACCAATCCTTGCATTTATGATCTTTGCAGGTTTGTAAAGCAAAGAAAGCTGAAGTAAGATTGGAAGCACAGTTGTAATTTCACTTAGCAACCACTTCACTTAATGACCAGGTTGTTGGTCTGAATTCTGATTGTTAAATGAGGACTGCCGGATGTATGTACTGTATTTTGTAGTGAGATTTAATTCCTTCTGGTGTTTTAGCTTGGTCTTCTAAGGTATATCAGTTCACACTTCATATTAAGTCTGGAGCATCAATCTATAGTTTTCCAGGTACTATTGACTTACAACTGTTACCCTCTGTGCTCATGACTCATGGGTTTTATATTCATCTGGTGGGTCACGGGTTCTTCTGAGTTAAACATTGATGGGCAGTCAGTGGTATACATGATTTTGTGTTTGCAAGTTGTGGAGCTAAACCAGTATTAGTAGGAATGAGAAGATACAGCCACATCCATAGTTTTTGTAACATTTTTGTCAGTTCATGATCAATCTTTCATAAGCTCAAGGTGAAGAAGTCAATAAACAATACATGGCAACCACAGATTTGTTACGATAATATAGAAACTATCCTTTTCCTACAAATCTCTGCAAAACAGCAGGGTATTCCTCATTTGGAAAGTGACAACAAGCAATATCTACTGCCCGATATTCTGGGGCTCCTTTTAATTGAGAATTCATTTTTTTCTGGTCACACCAAACAAGTGTTGAGAAATCAAGTCATGGTGGAGTAAAATAATTTTTCAGATCCCATTGTTCCTTTGAAAAACAAAATGGCCACCCTCTACACACCACTGTTAAAGAAGGACTAGGTTTTTGCATTGAATATGAGTGTTCCAGTTTGCCAATTATATGAAAATGTGATGGCATTTCTTTTTGGGTTAATGTGACATGTGAACCGATTCTAAAAGAAAAAAATACATAGTTTGTTGAGTTAGTCAAGCCTGAAATCTGCTTACGCTTCCTTGAAACCCTTCTGACCTTATAGGAAAGATGGTGTTTGAATGTTGGGCCAGAGATACACTGCAGTGTGTGTGGATTATCTCAATCTGATTTAACTTTAATTAAACCTTGAATGGATTGGAAATTCAATTGTTATAATTATTTCTTTTATATTTTATATTTTTTTTATTTCACATGACACATTACAGTTACACAACTATAAGTTATGTTGGGATTTTGCGGGTCATACTCAAGGCAGGAGGTTCTAAAGCAACAAGTTGTGCTGTTTTTTCTCACCTTGTGCAGCTTTTTTTAAGGTCACAGAACTATAAGTTAGTGAACTCTGAGCAAACCCATGAAGTTGTTGTTTCTTACTATGTTTCCATAGCAAGGTAATTAATATGTTGTAACTTAATATATTAAGTTAATAATCTATATAATCCCAAGCCGTCATGCATAGAGGCTCTGATTCTCCACTTGTTTCATTTAATAATCAAAATAGTGATTTCATAGAAGGATTGGGTTAATTCAGTAATGTTTGTTGTCAGTCCATTGTTGGTTTCTACTTTGTGTATTTTAATCAAAAAATACTAAATTAGATACTAACATTTTAGTAATGTACTAATGTTATTGCCAAGCATGTGATTTTTGTGGAAGTGAGCAAAATACTGCAATAGATACAGGTAGTTTTTTTACTTATGACCACAATTGAGCCCAAAATTTCTGTTGTTAAGTGAGACATTTGTTAAATGAGTTTTGCCCCATTTTATGATGTTTCTTGCCACAGTTGTTAAGTGAATCACTGCAATTGTTATGTTGGTAACATAGTTGTTAAGTAAATCTGGCTTCCCCATTGACGTTGCTGCCCAGAAGGTTGCAAAATGTGATCACATGACTCCAGGTCACTCACTGTGACCTTCATAAACATGAGTCAGTTGCCAAGTGTCTGAATTTTGATCACATGACCTTGAAGATGCTACAGTGGTTGTAAGTGTGAAAAATGGTTATAAGTCACTCTTCCCACTGTCTTTGTAACTTCTATTAGTCACTAAATGAACTACTGTAAATCGAGGACTACCTGTATTTGAGACCAAACTTGTGAGTAAAAAGCAAAAGGCAAAATTGTGGTTTTAAATTATCAGGAAATGTTCAGCTTTTAAATAAACCTTTGTGTGATACAGCAGTAATAAAAGGAGAGGGAATAAAATGGTTTGCCATATCTCTTTCCTTGGATTCAGGATCTGTTCTATAAGGAAATAGCATTGTTCTACCCAAAATGAGACTTCACGGTTAGGAAATGAGCTGGTTACATTCCCAAGCCATTAAAGTATAGAATATGTTGGTGTGAAGTAGGACAGAGATCAGTAAGGACTAGGAAGAAGGGTGGAGCCCTCAGAGTACTAAATGTCTTGTAACTTCATAAGGGATGCATAGTTTTCCTTATTTTGAAAAGCAAAGTGTAGAGCTTGATGGAAAAGCTTATTTGCATTATATTAACCAGTAGTGAAATATAGGATGGATTAGGGAAAGACTTAAGGTGCCCTGAATTCCTTTCTCTTTATATTTGAAGTTCAAAGGAAGGTAGTTTGAGGGGTAACACTGATAGCTTCTACTTGTGCAGCCAGAATCACTCGGTGCTCTGCTATTAATTACCAGTTTTACATTTTAGCATCTAAATATTCCATTATTTCTCCCTGATCTTTCGCTAAAAATGATTGAATACGATATACCCGTAAAGCACACAAGCAAGAGTAAAATGGCAAATGTATACTGTATTCATATAGTGATAGCAAAAAAATTGAGGTTCTATCTTTAAAAATGAATAAACAGAAGCAAGGCTTACCTGTATGGTAGTTTGTGGCACTGTACTTCCACTTATGTGTGTCCTGGTTTCTTGATTTCAGGTGTTTCAGAACATAATACTAAACATTTATATTGTCATATATAGGTAGTCCTTGACTTACGACCAAGATTGAGCCCAAAATTTCTGTTGCTAAGTGAGACATTTATTAAGTGAGTTTTGTCCCATTTTACGACCTTTCTTGCCACAGTTATTAAGTGAATCACTGCAGTTGATAAGTTAGTAACCTGGTTGTTAAGTGAATCTCACTTCCTCATTGACTTTGCTTGTCAGAAGGTTGCAAAAGGTGATCACATGACCTTGGGACACAGCAACAATCATAAATATGAACCAGTTGCCAAGCATCTTAATTTTGATCACATGATCACGGGGATGCTTCAAAGTTCGTAAGTGTAAAATGGTCATAAGTCACATTTTTAGTGCCATTGTAACTTTGAATGGTCACTAAATGAAGTGTTGTAAGTCAAGGACTTATCTGTAGTAATAAGCTTCTGGTACTTGGGAAGGCATACGTGCAAAATAAATGAACATGTAAAAACTTCTGGGACTTTTGTAGAAATTTTCCAAAGTGCACTAGTTCCCTTTTGTGAAGTTAAGACATTGGGGCTAAGTGTTTTATTTGGTGCCATGGAATAGATAACAGTGTTAACCTAGCTAAAAGAGAAAGTTTGGCTCTAATGTGAAAAGAAAGAAGCTAAAACATCTGCCATTATTGCATTTATAGATGAGTTAATAATGTACATACAATGGCTATATGATTACAAAACAACTGGTTGTTTAGATTTATTTACAAGTGTTCTTAATTTGGTTGCCCTCTGCTTTTGACTGATTACTAGTAGAATGATTGCTAGCACTCAAAATACTAACATTTGTAATTAAACTGGTCACTAACCAGTAGGTTCAAAGTACATTACAGTAATTATTAAACATTTTGAGATAATTATGCTTCTTTGTATTCTGACAAAGAGTAGAGCCATTTTGATCATCTGAGATATGAACAGGTAACATATTGGAAGATGTAATGAAAAGCAGGTTTGATTTAGCACTGAATGAAATTTCAGAAATAAATTCTGATGAAGTGTTTCTAATAGAATATATTCAGTGTAACAACCCCATTCCTCAGTGTGGATACAAGTAACTACCTGGGACAATACGCACATGCAGTGGGATTTTCCTATAGTATTTGAGCAAATACCATAAATACTATCCAAATACTAGCTATGGGTAGTCTTTGAAGGGCCTATGAAGATAAAGCTTATTTCATGTAACTGAAATTAAATACAGTTAATATGGTTACTCTCCAGTTTTACATTGAATAACATTGAATCCCTTATGTCTTATTAAAAAATATTAATCTGATGACACATTTTAGACATCATTCCAAGGATATCAGGTCTGTTTGTGGCCCTGAAAGCTCAGGTTTTGAACCTCTGCATCTGCTTCATTGAAAGTAATCAACTCTAATCATTTAAATCCCATGGGATTTTCCAGTTGGTATGACTAGTATTTCAATATGACATTTACTCAGATAATTGAGCAGGCATCATTTTTCCTTGACAGATTTAGATACGTTTTTGGCAATAAAGTCAACAGGAATGCAGCTACTCAACCTGAGTGAACATGAGTTAGAGCAGTTGGTTTCAAAGTTTTTCAGGCTGCAGAATCTTTTAGTTTAAAAAAAAAATTTCCTCAGATTTCTAATCAAGCACCAAAGCAAGGAGTTGTCATGAACACAAATGCTTATTCATACTACCCCAGGAACGGAGGTCCTGAATATTAGCTTACAAGCCCTGCCCTTTTTGCTATACCATAAAAAAATTGGAGCCCGCATTTGGTAATTTTTTGGGGGGTCCTTAATTTCTCATAGAACCCATATTGAAACTCTAGGGTTCAATTGATGACATATAAAAGAAAAACCTGAATTATAGCTTTGTGAAGTCTGTTCTGTTATAATGAGAGTGATTCAGTTCCACAGCATTTTGCAGCGTCATCTGGTGAAGCTATTTTATATACTGAAATATTTATTATGATTTGTTCCTGAAAGGGACTTGGCTATATTCTCAATGGTTAACTGTAATAATTTGCAAAATCCTTCAAGTTAAAAATTGCTCCTATTTAGCAAAACTTTGACACCATTTTTGATGTAATTCCATTAGAATGGAGATATTCGTTGTCTACTCTGCTTGAGTTTGGTTGACGTTTAAAGTTTTAGAAAATATCCTTGGATAAGTTTACCTTAGCTCTTGCATTCATGATACCATCTGTTTAGCTTGCTATAATTTAGTAAGCATGAAATGGCTGATAGGAACCAAGAGAGTTTAGTCCTTGTTTTGAAATGAGATTGTATTGTCATTCTGAAAAGAGGCAGCATTGGAACATCCTTGAAGAAATCTTTGGACCCAGAAGTGGAGGACAACCTCAGAACAATTATTATCATCCTCTTCTTAAGGAAGCATTGTTAGATGACCGGTTAGTGATAAATTCTAAATACTCTTGGGGAAAAAATGTTTTAGTCAGACTCTGTGATGGTGCTGAAAGAAAAGAGATATACAACCGTTAGGTTTCACTTGGGCCTCTCATAAAATCTTCAGTAACCTTGAGTATGGTGTATGTCTGGATCAACTGTCTGGAATGAGAATAGAGAGTTTTATTTATAATAATGCAATTTCCACTTAAACATCCATTACCAAAAAGTTTACTGCTTATATTCCCTGGCAATTTATATTGAGTCCTGGTAAGCCCTTTGGTTCACTTTCTCCAGTAGTTGTATGTAAACTTTATTTGGAAATACAAGTGAAAATGTTATATGAGGATGGCCACCCAATTTCATTTCTCCTTCTCATCTAACCCAGGTGAGGTGGTGGATATCGATATCTGAGCAGAATAATGGACTGGATGCGAATTGATAAATTGAAGGTCAGTCCAGAGAAAGAATTACAAGTGGTGGGTAGTTCATTCTCCAGTTGAGTGATATTTAGCCTATTCTGGAGGGAATTTCATTCTAATTTACGCATGTACTCCTGGATCCATTACTACAGTGAGAAGAGTAGATAGCTTCTGCTGCTTTGAGCTCTGAATGATATGTATGAAATGGTTTTCAAATTTTGGTTTGTCCAAAATAACTGTTACATGATTCTAGTGCGCTGTTTGGTTCCAAGCCCTTTTCTGCACCCAACTCAAAATATTAATGTATACATTTAAAATCTGAGATAGTTTAGGGCCAGAAACTAATGGAAGATCTCCTCTATATGTCTGACCAGATCCTTAGGCTATCTGCAAAGATTCCTCTGCAAGTATATTCATTAAATTACACTGCATATTCAGGTACAAGAGGAAACATCTCTTCGTTGTGGTACACCATCTTTGGAAGTGCTTCCCCAATTTTTTGTTTGTGCCCACACTTTCTTTTGCTCAAAGGAAAAACTCTTCGGCATTTTGCATTTTTAAATAGGTTGGAAAGATTGTTTTATATTTTTTACATGTTGCTTTTATAGTTTTTAATTCTTTTAGTCTAATACATATCTCTCAAAACTTTGGTTAACTAAACTGACTAATAATTACATCCAAATAAACATTTGATGATTTTGTCAATTGGTTAAGTGAGGCTAGCTTCCTAATAAGTATTTTTAGGACAGTAGTCAGTTTCCATTATTTTGATTTTATTAGACAGTGATGGCTTGGTTATATATTCTGTTGCCGATAAAAATGCGAATTGGTAAATTTGTATTTTACAACACAGCAGCAAATTATCTGACAAGATTGCATTTTCAAAGCATGTTCATTTAAGTATTCTCTAACAGCAGGCAAGGGAAAAGGGCCATGTTGATAAATTAAAATCAGCTGTTCTGTGGCTAATAAGTCATTGGAGTGCAGGAGGTGGCAGCAAGGCTTGGAAGTGCTCAGCAGCATGTCTTTTGGGGCAGAGATTGTAAATATACTACTTTCTTTTAAAAAAAAATGATAGGCAATACAAGGCTTTTTGGTTTGTAGGCTTGCCTAAGAGGTTTATTCTGACATGCCTCAAAACGTTGATGATAAAACTGCAAACCAACTCTTACCCATATAAAATTTGCTTCCAACTTAATTTCCAGGCTCAGCCTGTCTTAGAGTGCAGACAGACTAAAAATATGATTTTGCCCATGGTTTATGTCTTAAATGTTAATCATGAAGAAGTTTGTAACTCCATAGTCAATATCCATGCTACTTTTCAAATTGCTGGCCAGTCATAGCTTTCTGTATCTCATTTGTGAAAAATACAAATCCATATCTTCACTGACTGATCGCAGGGACTCTGTCTGGAGGCAGAAAAGTAGAATTATTTTTTTGTTAACTCTCATTAGATGCATCTCCGGACAGAAATGATACCCAGAATCAAAATTAAGATAAGCTAAGGAGAAACCAGAGGTGTTCTGATGCATGGTCCATATTTAAATGGCACACTAAGGTTAATCAGAGAATAGATTAGTATTGTCATCTGAACAAGATTATTGAGTTCTAAGTGGAACTATACAGGGAACTATACTTCTCTTCACTAGACTAGCTATGCCAAGTTCCTATAACCCGTTCTTCATATGTTTTAGCCTCCAGTCCCTTAATCATCCTTGTTGCTCTTCTCTGCACTTTCTCCAGAGTCTCAACATCTTTTTTATAGTGTGGAGACCAAAATTGATTGCAGTATTCTAGGTGTGGTCTTACTAAGGCTTTATAGAGTGGTATTAGTACCTCACCTGATCTTGATTGAATCCCTCTGTTAATGCAATTTAGGATTGCATTGGCTTTTTTGGCTGCCGCCGCACACTGTTAGCTCATATTTAATTGTTTGTCCACTAAGACTCCAAGATTCCTCTCACAGTTGCTGCTATTAAGCCTGGTTTCACCCACTCTATATGTGTACTTTTGGTTTTTCATGCCTAAGTGTAAGACTTTACTTTTCTCTATGTTGAATTTCATTTTGTTAGATAGGGCCCAGTGTTCTAGTCTCAAGATCCCTCTCAATCTTGACCCTATCATCTAGGGTGTTGACAATTCCTGCCAGCTTAGTGTCATCTGCAAATTTGATAAGTTCCCCTTCTATTCCCTCATCTAGGTCATTTATGAAGATGTTGAAGAGTACTGGGCCTAGGACAGAACCTTATGGTACCCCACTGCTTATTTCCATCCATGTGGATGTAGTACCATTAAGGACTACTCTTTGAGTGCAGTTTGTCAGCCAGTTAAAAATCCATCTGATGGTGGTGCTGTCTATCCCACTTTTTTTAAGCTTTCCAAGAAATAGGTTGTGGTCTACTTTGTCGAATGCCTTGCTGAAGTTCAAGTATACCATATCCACAGCATTCCGCTGGTCCACCAATTTAGTCACCTAATCAAAGAATGAAATAAGATTGGTTTGGGATGATCTGTTTTTAACAAACCCATGCTAGCTTCTAGTTATAAATTTGTTTGTTTCTAGATGTTTCCAGATCTGTTTTTTGATTATCTTTTCCAGTATCTTGCCAGGTATTGATGTTAGGCTGATTGGTCTGTAGTTTCCTGGGTTTGTTTTTTTCCCCTTTTTTGAAGATGGGAACCACATCAACTCTTTTTCAATCCTCTGGTAGTTCCCCGGTGCTCCAGGACTTTTGAAAGATATGGTAATATAATAGTAATAGTAGTAGTAGTAGTAGTAGTAGTAGTAGTAGTAGTAGTAATAAAGGTGGAAGAGACCTTGGTACAGTGGTTCTGAGATGACATCTGCCAGCTCCTTCAGAACTCTGGGGTATGGTCCGTCAAGTCCTGGTGATTTATGTTCATCAAGATCAGGCAGGTGTTCTCATATCATTTTTTGTTTTATTTTAGCTTTTATTTCTAGTCTGTATTTTTCAGTTATGTTTTTGGTGGGTTCGGCTATAATTTCTTTTTGTGCAAAGAATGAGTTAAGTAGCTCTGCTTTCTCTCTGCTGCCTGTTACTTCCTTGCCTTCTTCTCTCTTTAGTGGACCAACTGTTTCCTTGATTTTTTTCTTGTTATTTATATGTTGAAAGAAACTTTTTTTGTTATCTTTGATTTTTGTTGCAAGTCTTTGTTCATTCTGAGCCTTTGCTTTCCTGACTTCTTGCAGATTCTGGCTATCTGCTGATATTCTGCCTTAGTTATGTGTCCCTCTTTCCATTTTTTGTACTTGTCCTTTTTGTCTTTGAGTTTAGCAGAGAGATCTTTGTGCAGCCATGCTGGTTTCTTGTTAGATTTCTTGATTTTCTTTTTCAGTGGTATTGTGCTGGATAGGGCTTTTATGATCATATTTTTCAGAGTTTCCCAAGCTTCTTGAGTTGTTTTCCCCTTTAGGATTTTCATCCAAGGAATCTTTCCCAAGTTCTCTCTGAGTCTGTTAAAATCAGCTCTTTTAAAATCTAAGACTCTGATATAATTATGTTCTATTGCTTGTGTTTGCATTACATTGAATTCCAGTATGACATGGTCATTCTCGCCCAAGGTTTCTGCAGTTTCAACTCCCTCTATCACTTCTTCTCTGTTCGTGAGAATTAAGTCCAGTATGGCTTACCCTCTAGTTCCCTCCTCTACTTTTTGGTCAACAAAGTTGTCGGCTAGGTTAGTCAGGAATCTATTTGATTTCTCACTTGGTGCAGAATTAGTCTTCCAGTTGATATCAGGGTAATTGAAGTCTCCCATTACTATTGTAGTGTGTTTCCTACATGTGTTTGTTAATTGGTTAGCAAAAAGTACATCTATTTTTTCTGCTTGGTTGGGTGGCCTGTAGTATATTCCTATGGTAATGCAGTGTTTTTTTCTATTATATTGACTCATGCATTCTAGGAGGTTTTCGTCTTTGGTCTTGTGCATTTCTGTAGCAATATAGTGGTCTTTTACATATAGTGCAATTCCACCTCCTCTTTTATGGGGTCTGGTGTTTTTTTTTTAAAGTTTATATCCTTCTACCAGTGTGTTCCACGCATGGGTCTCGTTCCACCAAGTTTCAGTAATTCCAATTATATCATGCAGTATCTACTTTCATGTATTAATAATTCTAGTTCACCCTCTACAGCAGAGGTCTCCAACCTTTTGGGCACCAGGGACCGGTTACGTGGAGAGAGGTTTTTCCACAGACTGGAGGGGACGTGGTTTTGTGTGCTGCCTGCATCCTGTGGATGGGGATTTCCTTGTTTGTGCGGACCGGTTGCTGGCATGCCGCAGCCCGGTACTGGTCCACGGACTGGGGGTTGGGGACCCCTGCCCTACAGTTATGTCTGTTGGATTGGTTCAGGTACTGTATATATATAATTGTGTTCAGTAAGCAGTGGGCTGTATAGCTTTGTGTCTTGGAACTATGTTTTTACACTGGCAGTTTTTTTTTCCTTTTTATGAGGTCTCACTTCACTATAATTTATCATTACCTAATGTATACATAATACTTTTATCATGTGATTTATTTGGTTTTTAGTTTCATGTGATGTTCGGATTTTCCGTGTTATTATTATTATTACTTTTGAAAACATAGAATAGTCCATGCAGTCATTAGCAATCAACCCTGACCTGAAGGCACAAACCCCCTCCCTCCCCCAAACTAGTTTTAGGCTGCATTCAAATGACACTTAAAGCCACTGCTTAACAGGTAAGTCACAAGCCTTGGTTACAAGTTGTGCTTTAAATTTTTAGACTAGCTGCATCACATCCAATGCACTAAATATAGCTGCAATTAGGCATTTCATTTGGTTGCCTATAAAGCATGGTTAAAAAACTTGGTGAAGCATATGATGCCAGACAAATTGGAAATAATGGATATGAAAATTAGGTTGCAACAGATAGCATATTGAATCATTGCAGGCCATTGTTTAATATCATGGCTTGTTCTCCTAAGCACAGTTATTAGTTTAGCTGTAACATGTTTTTAGTGGTAGAAAACAGTGATATACGGCTCTACATTTCTGTATATTATGGTTTATAAGGCTCAAATATGTATTGCTATTGAATGAAATTGAAAGTAAAGACTGCAATTGAAGATACAGATTAATATTTAGCAGGAGTCTTAACTACTTTGGTCAAAGGAATTGCCTGTAAAGGGAATTCTTCAAAGAGGAACTAGCTAATATTTTTATGATCAAGCAGTACACCTTGAAAATTGATAAGATCCCTTGAAAGCAAAGTGTCGTAGATATTATGTAGCATAGTAGATGTACTGGGGTTGTTTCCTTGTTTTTGTAAACATTTCTCATATCGTTAGTATTGTTTCTCCAGATAGCTCTAATTTAAGCTCAAAGCAGCGCGTAAGGAACAAATTTGCAGAAGTACAGATGTACACTACACGTATTAGGTTTTGATATCAGAAGAAGCAATAGCATTTAGCAATAGCATTTAGGCTTATATGCCGACCCATAGTGCTTTATAGCACTCTCTGGGTGGTTTATAATGTAGAAGTGTTATTTGCATATTGCCCTCAACAATCTGGGTGCTCATTTTACCAGCCTCATAAGAATAGAAGGCTGAGTCAACCTTGAGCTCCGCCAGGATCGAACTCCAGGCTATGGACGGAGTTTTTCTGCAGTACTGCATTCTTACCACTGCGCCACCAGGGCTCCAAGTACGTAATATAAGGCAAGAAACTGTCTTGGATTACCTCCCCCCCCCAGCATAGAATTTTAATTGGCAAGAAATGAAGATCAACATGAATGGTTCAAAAAGAAACTCTGATAACCTAGTTACCTTAGAATAGGCATGTCAAACTCGCGACATCATGTGATGTCATGCGATGTATCGTGACTTTTTCCCCATTGCCGGCAATGGGGTGGGCGCGGTTTTGGCATGACGCGTCCGGCCCGTGGGCCGGCAGTTTGACATGCCTGCCTTAGAAGCAGTGGGTGAGTTTAGTGAATATAATGTACTACGCCATTTTGTATGCCCATAAAACTATGGTTTTTGACATGGAATTGGAAGACCTTCCTTAAACCATATAAAATGTTTTGCAGGAATTTAGTTTGGAATTTAGTGACAGAAATTGATTCTGGTTTATGTTGACTTTTTGGGGAGGATATTTAAGTTTATTTGTTGGACATATAGGGTCTCCTCATTCTTGACAGCCTTATGTTATTATGGATGTCTGCACAGTCATTATTATTATTATTATAGTTCATTGCCAGTTGTTTAGACTAGATTTGGCATTCTTATCCACCTGCTGAGTCTTTCCTAAGGACCTGAGATAGGCAGATGTTGTTTTTTATGGTTATCATTTTTTATAAAGTTATCATCACAAGATATAAACTGTTCCAAGTAAAGCTGCCTTTTGCAATTGACTAGTGGTGATTTTGTCAGTATTGATGGTATTCAAGTGGAGCTCAGGATTTTGGGGGATTGCATCCAAGGTGCCTATTACTATTTGTACTTTCTGTACTTTCTTTTGCCACAATCATTCTACTTCTATTTGCAGGTCTTTGTATTTTGTGGTTTTTCTCCAGTTCTTTCTTTTCTATTCTGCTATTTATAGATTCACTATCTAGACTTTTGTCTGTCTTATCAACAATTGTTAAGTCTGGGGTGTTATGTGGCAGGTACCTGTCTGTTGGAATTCCAAAGTTCCAGAGCACTTTATTATTATCATATTTTTATCCTGCCTTTACATCTAACTCGATACAGTGAACATACCTAATACTTTGCAAAATAAAGGAACTCTAAATTCGGTTCTTGGGAACCCTCCAGACATTGCTGAATTATATTTCCCAACAGATATATTTATCATGGTGAAAAATCTAGGAGTTGTAGTTCCCCAGCTCTGTTTTCCAGCCAATTTGATCTCAGTGAATAATAATACTTAAATGTGGGCTAATATTTAAGATTAATAGACAAGACTATTATGAATAGTATGCAGGGGGAAAAACCAGAGGATAATACAGAGTTCTATAAAACAAGACAGTAAAAATAATGGTAATATAAGGGTTTAAAACAGAGCTCAGTGGAAAAATAATCTGGTCTTGGGGCAATACCTGTAGCTATTTTGCAAATACCAAGATGTACAAATGCCTTTAACTGATTTTTAAAACAAGACACACTTGGACTAACCATGTTCCCTACTCAGTAAAATAGAATTTGGGATATCAGAAGGATACTCTGAGTCACATCTAACAGTTGAGGCCACAAAAATCAGGTCTCCCCTGATTTTAGCTCATTAGTTGGTTAATACTGGGAGAAGCAGTATTTTATATTTTTGGATCTTAAGCTGCTTAGGCCTTTATTTAAGCTTGGTAGCTTACAGGTAGCCAGCACATCAGTACAGGACCCAGAATTATGTATCCTTGTTATCCCTCCTCTAAGTAACAAGGTAGTTTTATACCAGCTGCAGTTTCTGGGCTGTCTTCAAGTCCACTGTTCATAAGTTTTTTTTCTCAGTAGGGCAGAGTTTATTATAGCATCAGTTATTGAAGCTAAGCTATCCCTATCCAGATAGAGCTGGAAATGGTGTACCAGCCATAGCCACTTCTTCTTATTGAAGCTTGCTGTGCCTCTGCTGACAGTTTGTAATCAAGGAGAGCCCCCAAGCTAGTTATTTGTCTGTTCATTTGCTAAAGATGCTTGGTTTTTTTTCATGAACAATGGAAGCATTGCAAGCATTCCTGTGAAGAGCTAGATGCAGCTGTAGCTCCCTGATTAGTGAAGTACACCAGATAAAACCGTATGTATGATACAGCAGGAGTTTTTAGCAGTGCATGTTTCATTTAAAATGGTAAGGGTGGAGGCAGACTTGATAGGCTGACAAAAGTATTATAGAATCTTACAAATAATATTATAAAAGCGATTGGGTCTGAAAAATCATTATACATCACAATGCATGTTAGTGTGTGTCGAGTGTCACCTTTTTCCTTGCTTACTATTGGAGATCATTTCTATTTGTCACCCATAATGAGGTAAATGAACATGGCTGTTTCTCTTATGTTATACCATGCATCTATATTCACTTTTAATGTGTGACTGCAGAGTTGAACTGAGAAAAATGGAGAAGATCATATTTAAGATTACTTTGTGATTCATAGTTAGGATGGAATCATAGTAGTTATTGATGCACATTTTTAAATGATTTAAATAGAACAGTATTTCTGTTAATAGAAGAAATAGTACAAAAACCCTTGGTGCAATTTAGATTTGAATAAAGTGCCTGCATACCATGAATGATGTGTTTTGTGTTCTATGGCAGTGTTTCTTAGACTTTTTGCAATTGCAAATCAATAAATAAATGTTCAGAAAATATGGGGACCACCTAGATAAACAAACACCATGGTATATTTTCTTCTTTAAGAGTATGTAAGTTCCCATTTAATAGGATAACAGAGTTGGAAGGGACATTGGAGGTTTTCTAGTCCAACCCTTTGCTCAGGCAGGAAACACTATATCATTTCAGACAAATGGCTGTTCAGTCTCTTCTTAAAAACTTCCAGTGTTGGAGCATTCACAGCTTCTGGAGGCAGGTTGTTCCACTGATTAATTGTTCTAACTATCAGGAAATTTCTCCTTAGTTCTAGGTTGCTTCTCTCTTTGGTTAGTTTCCATCCATTGCTTCTTGTCTTGCCTTCAGGTGCTTTGGCGAATAGCTTGACTCCCTCTTCTTTGTGGCAACCCCTGAGATATTGGAACACTGCTATCATGTCACCCCTCGTCATTCTCTTCATTAAACTAGACATACCCAATTCCAGCAACCATTCTTTATACGTTTTAGCCTCCAGTCCCCTAATCATCTTTGTTGTTCTTTGCAGTCTTTATAGAATCTCAACATCTTTTTTACATTGTGGCACCCAAAACTGGATGCAGTACTCCAAGTGTGGCCTTAACCAAGGCATTATAAAGCGGTATTAACACTTCATGCAACCTTGATTAATCTTGATCTCTGTTAATGCAGCCTAAGACTGTGTTGGCTTTTTTGGCAGCTGCAGCACACTGCTGGCTCATATTTAAGTGATTGTCCACTAGGATCCCAAAATCCCTCTCACAATCACTACTATTGAACCAGGTACCACCTATACTATAGCTGTGCATTTTGTTTTTCTTGCCTAAATATAGAACCTTACTTTTTTCACCATTGAATTTCATTTTGTTAGATAACGCTCAATGTTCAAGTCTGTCAAGAACCTTCTGTATCTTAAGCCTATCTTCTGGAGTGTTGGCTATTCCTGCCAGTTTATTTTTATCTAGGCATATTCACTTTCTTCAGAACCAGAGCAGACCTATTCAGCTAAATCATTGAAGATATTGAAGAGTAGTGGACCTAAGACAGAGCCTTGGGTACCCCACTGCAATTCCATTGAGGATTACATATTGAATCTGGTTGGAGAATAAGATACTCTAATATTGCAATGATTATTGTTGCAACTGTGTATGTGTGATCACTCCTCCGGACGCTTCCCCGGATACCCTCTTCAGATGTCAGCTTGGAGGAAGATCAACCAGTTCCAGGCATGTCTGGAGGGGAGTTGGTCAATGGCTCCAAGCAGCCAGCTGAGAGGGATTTGACTGAAGCACAGCTGCACCAGGACAATCCTGGGGCTTCAGGTGGGGAAAGCATGCAGCTGCAGCCAGTCAGTGATGAGGAAGAGGAACTGCCTTCTGCACCTGATCCAAGAACACAGAGGGCAGAGAAAAGGCAGAAGCAGAGAAGGTCAGCCAGATTACTCACGAGGAGAAAGTCTTGCCCTGCTTGATGGGTTGCACCAGAAGCTGGCTATTTAGCAGACAGATGGAAGCAATGCTGGGAACAACTTGTTCATTTCCTAGCTGTGTGTTTTCTGGTCGTTGTGATTCTTGCTTTGGATTGACACTGTGCCTTGGCTTGGATCGTGCCTTGTGAACCCTCTTGTATTGTGGATTTAATTTTGCCTGGTGGGTTTATTTTGATTGAGAAACTTTCAAGTGCTTTGTGGATTCATTGACCATTGCTCTGTGGACTAGCATTGGTCTGCTTGTGGCTGAACTTAATTGGGACAGTTCTGGTGAAGGGAGTTGAAGGGAGTATATTAATAAACCCACTAAACCATAAGTACATGTGTTTGTAAATGGGACAGCACAGTATGCTTTCCCATTCTTTCCATTTAAAGGCCTTTTTAAACAAAAGTGTGTAAATAAATAAAATTAAATATTTATTTACCACTCTAATTGTTTTCTGTATCTCATTGTAGAATAATGTTTAGCATAAACTTGCTAGTCAAGAATATTCTTCAGTATACATTTCAGTATTATATGGTTCTGGGGAAGATTTGTTCTCCATGATGTTGATTTTTAGATACTCATCGTTGTATTTCCTATTCATATTTTTCTTTTGGGGTTGCTTGTGTCAGATCACAGTTCACCAAAGCACAGCATAGATCACGGGTGTCAAACTCGATTGCATCATGTGATGTATCGTGACGTATCGCTACGTTTTTTGCCTTTGTGAAGCCAGGGTGGGCATGGCTTGTGCGTGATGCATTTGGCCTGCGGGCCTCCAGTTTGACACCCCTGGCATAGATGGACTTGATAGCTGGTAACTGCATTTAAAGCTTGTGGTCAGTTTTCTGAACTTTAATATTCATGTTACTGCTTATAACATTTCTATGCTTCAGTAAACTAGTTTTCAACCATCAATTCATTTTCATGAGTTTGCTGATTGTGGAGTGGCTTTATTACATACCTGATGGCAGAACACAGTTTGATAATTGTTCTGCAATGTGATTTTACACTTAAGTGCCATACTATGGAAAAACGCAAGCATTACATCTTCTTCTTCTTCTTCTTCTGCCATATCTGTTATCGGACGTTGGTGATCATGTTGGCGATCCTGTTTTTATCAGCAGCCGCACGAAAAAGTGCTGCTGAGTTTTGTCCAAACCAGTCCCTTAGATTTTGAAGCCATGATGTTCTTCTTCTGCCTGGACCTCGTTTGCCTTCAATCTTTCCCTGGAGGATTAAATAGAGTATGCCGTATTTTTCTGGGTGTCGCATCATATGTCCGAAATATTCTAATTTTCGTTTTTTAATTGTTTTGATGATTTCCCTTGGCTTTCCCAGGCGGCTTATCATCTCCTCATTTCTGATGGAGTTCTGCAATTGTACTAGTTGTGTATGTATAGCCTGTGATTGATATGAGATTTAAACCTTGGTCAAAACTGCTTGAGAACAACTGTAGACCTGCACTGAAATAGGACCAAGACATGAAGATGATTTAAGGATATTATCAAACAAGCTTTTTACTGTAATAGGAAGAATCCCAAACTGATTGAGATTTCAGAAGAATTCTGCTGTTCATTGTAGTGTGTGCTTTAAAGGTCAGGGAGAAACAACTTGTGCCAGTAGTTGAAGACTCCAGGGGATGCCCTGCTCAAAAAAGTCACAGTAGAGGATCAAGAAATCCAGAGTCAGTTTTCTTGCTCCAGATCCACCAGATTCACCTCTGAAACTGGGCCACGAAGATGGCTAAACGTTTAGTGAAAGCCCAGAGATATAGACTTGATGCCTTGACTCCTACTCATGAGAAGGAATGTTCAGATTATGATCTTAATGGAAATGGTAAGGAACAAAGCAAACCTAGAAGCTTTCTCATTTGGAACCTAGCCACTGCTGAGACCACTTCTTGCAGTCTTCCATGCAAATTTTAACCCCTTATTTTTGATCCCACATTCTTTTATCATCATATATCTGGCAAGTGCAAAAAAAAAAAGGCAACTGATTATTCATGCTCCTCCTCGATTTGGCTAATAATTCAAAAAATACCTTTCACTAAGTTTTTTTTACCATCTAAAGAGAAATCACACATTTCAGGCTTTATATCTGTATAGGATTAAAGATAGGAATAGCAGTAGCGCTTAGACTTATATATCACTTTACAGTGCTCTACAGCCTTCTCTTAAGTGGTTTACAGAGTCAGGCTATTGCAGCCAACAATTTGGGTCCTCATTTTACTGACCTCGGAAGGTTGGAAGGCCGAGTCAATCTTGAGTCAGTGAGAATCGAACTGCCGGCAGCCGGCAGTCAGCAGAAGTAGCCTGCAGTACTGCATTCTAACCACTGCGCCACCAGGGTTAAGAGGGTTGAGGTTATCTAATCCAGAGAGATAATCTTCTACCTTTCCCTGTTGAGACAGAGGTTTGCAGTAGAGTTCTGTTTACATTTCCTTGAATATAAGTAGTACTTATAAATGCTTATAATATCAGTGGTGGCGAACCTATGGCACGGGTGCCAGAGGCGGCACTCGGAGCCCTCTCTGTGGGCACATGTGCCGTTGCCCCAGCCTTGCCTCCCCCCGCGACCCCCTCCTCACCAGCTGCCCCCCTGGAGGAGAGTCGCCTCCGAGCGTGGCCCACGCGGAGCAGTGCAGCCAAGGACATGGCAGCCAGGCAGCGTAGACAAGACTCTGCCCTCACACCCCATCACGCACAGTTGATGCTGCGGGGCGGGGGCAGAGGGCATGGCCGCCATGGTGCTGCTGGGCGATCTGCGGCGGGCCCTGGAGGTGGTGAGTGGCCCTGTGGGCAGGCGGGGTGGGGGCAGGGCAGGGGGTGGAGCAGGGGCAGGGCCAGTTTTTGGGCACTCAGTCTCTAAAAGGTTCACCATCACTGGCTTATATATTTACATGCAACATAGAACTGTTTTGTCAGATTTCTTGCTTATATGAAGTTCAACACATGGCTTTCTACTGAACACAGGGAAATAAGCTTTGAAAATTGGGGTGACATGGAGTGAGGCTAGTGTGTGATCTATATGCTTTGTAACATCTGTTTCCATACCTCTTGTTCAGAAAAATGCCCAAGTGGGACGTTGAACCTGTTTACTGAGTGGTAATCTAGTAATATAAAATGTTACGGGGGAAAAATATTCTCAAAATACTAGTGGT
The DNA here is from genome assembly GCA_023970755.1 of Azemiops feae. Classification (NCBI taxonomy): domain Eukaryota; kingdom Metazoa; phylum Chordata; class Lepidosauria; order Squamata; family Viperidae; genus Azemiops; species Azemiops feae. The sequence goes on along the minus strand of JALGBA010003980.1, from coordinate 690,043 downwards.
GTTTTTTGTCTGTTCCCCCATTTTCTTTCTAGTCTTTTTTTTTTTTTAATCACAGAAACTCTTCCACGTACTAGTTATTCTGGGATAGTTTGAGGAAAATAGTTCATGTGCTCACTGGACACTTATTTAAGCAGCAATAGGCAATCCAGTTGTTCGAATTATATTTCCCGCTGTCTCTTGACATTGGCTATACTGGCTGAGGATGCTGCGCATCAGGTCGTCTACCCTTGAGCTGAACTTCATTGGTATTATGACTGAGGTTGTCTGCCATTACTGAATGGTGCTTTTGTTGAAAACTCTGAATTAAGTTACAGAATCTTATAGCACCTTCAAAAATTAACAAAAAATAACAAAATAATTGTCCTGCGGTGAGGTGGGCAGCAAATACATTTAATAAGTAAGTAAATAAAACCACAACTTTCAACTATAGCTGAGCTGGGATTTAAATGGAAACTATGTGGCTCAGTTAACATTCTTTTTTAATTTATTTTAATTTATTGCATTTTGGAACTGCTCATCTCCCTACTTTGAAGTACCGTATTCTTCCTCTGCAAGTAGACTCTTATATTGCTATATGACTGACTTTTAAATAGAATGTCTCAATTCTGTTTAATTAGGAAATTGGGCATCAAAAATCATCACTGAATCAGTAGCAAAGTTTAAATTTATTGACTATTGAATTAACAGTTCTGCTCTAAAAACTGTCTGAACAGTGTGCATCCAAACAGCTTTTAAAAATAATATAGCCCCTCATTTTGCCTGGAGTATAGCTACTGCTGATTAAAAGACGCATTGATTTTTCAGATGAAAGGTAAATGATTGCTTAATAGCTAGTGCCTAATTATTTTGCCAGAAGATGTTATATCTCTATTTTGATTAAAAATAGAATGATTACAAATGCTTCCACTATAAATAGAAGCACTGTTTATCAAGAAACATTATGTAAATATACTACTTCTGGAATCTAACCTAAACGTGGTTTGAAAGAAATGTTTGTGCAGCATAAATGCCTAAAGCATATATTCCTAAAGTAGAAAACTATTTATAGAATATTTATTCCATCAATATTCAGTTATCCTTTGTTTGCTCGACATTGATTCATAGTATTGTAGTGGATTCCTATGATCTATCTGACCTGAACCCCCAAAAATTGATGCTGGTTAGTATTTAAATTACTGCAAATTGAATTGCAAACTGAATTTTAATTAAATTGCATCAATGTGGATGATATACAAAACAGTGCTTTCTCAAACTCCTCATTTCCCAGCAATTTTCTGCATACAAGTAGTACTCTACTTATGACCACAATTGAGCCCAAATTTTTTGTTGCTAAGTGAGACATTTGTTAAGTGAATTTTGCTGCTCCATTTTATGACCTTTCTTGCCACAGTTGTTAAGTGAATCACTGCAGTTACGTTAGTAACATGGTTGTTAAGTGAATCTGGTTTTCCCATTGACTTTGCTTGTCAGAAGGTCGCAAAAGGCGATCACAGCTCCCCAGGACACTGCAACTGTCATAAATGTGAGTCAGTTGCCAAGCATCTGAATTTTGATCACGTGACCATGGGGATGCTGCAATGGTTGTAGGTGTGAAAAAGCTGATAAGTCGTTTTTTTCACTTTGAACAGTCGCTAAATGAACTGTTGTAAGTCGAGGACTACCTGTATTTTATTTTATTTTATTTCACACACACATTTGTTGTTTCTATAGTCTCCCTCTCTTTTTTCTTTTTTCTGCACTTTCTGTTTATTTTTTAATGACATCAGTAGATATTTCATTAAAAAATATGATATTGCAGCTGAAATTTCTTAGTCTGTTACAAAATGCTACATACAAGATTGAAAAGATTTTGAGCTGAGACAGCTACTCCCAAGATTCTGTGAATCTCTATATGTGACCCCAAAATGTATTTTCAACAACAGATCTGAAGTGATGTGGGAAAGAGAAGGGAATGGGGGGAAACCCTTCAAACAAAATATTCATTTTCTCTAGATATGGTTAATGTGGTTTAAAGATTCATTCTTATTAGACTTGTTTATTTATTTAAGTTATATCCTGTTTTTCCTGCTGATATAGTCCTTCTCCAATTTTGCTGCATAATGATTTGTACTTACGTTTTTTTACAATCATTTTTATTGACTTTCTTGAAAAGCAACATGCATTTTTATTGATAATATATTCCTGATTGGTAACATATTTCCCAAAAAAAATTTCAAGTGTAGCTTTCACAATTTTTAAAGTCACCACAATTTGTCACTTTTGTGCTCTCACAAAAAGGGGTGGTGGGGAATGTTAACTGTAATTTATAGAGTTTCATTTTTTTAAATTAACCTACCTAATAAATGTTACTTCAAAGTGTGGTACTTCAGAGTATAAGAATAAATACAACAATAATAAAACCAACAATACCAGTAATTAGTATATAGTATTGATAAACAGTATAAAAACAATGTAGTCCTCAACTTACAACAGTTTATTGTTTAGTTACAATGGCACTGAAAAAAGTGATATGACTGTTTTTCACACGACTATTGTGGCTCTCTCCATGGTCACGTGATCAAAATTCAGATGCTTGGCAACTGACTCACATTTATGACCGTTGCATTGTCCCAGGGTCATGTGATCGCCATTTGAAACCTTCTGACAAGTAAAGTCAATGGGAAAGCCAGATTCACTTAATAACCATCTTACTAACTGAACAATACTGAAAGCAGAATACACAAGGGAAATGCCCGGATGATTACAATTAATAAAGATTTATTAAGTCCAGACACAATATCCACTCACGAGGTTGCTTTTGTTGGGCAGGGTTTACAAAATTACCCCCCCCCAACTTTCCACACACACACCCAAGTTGCCTAGTTTAGAGAGCAGCAAAGGAAGGTTACATATTAGTGAGGATTAGCTGCATTATTAAGTGTCTAGCACAGGGGTAGGCAGCCTTGGCTCTTTTATGACTCGTGGACTTCAACATGCTGGCTCAGGAATTCTGGGAGTTGAAGTCCACGAGTCATAAAAGAGCCAAGATTGCCTACCCCTGGTCTAGCAGGTATTGGGACTCAGTTAAAACAAAAGTGGGAAATAATCTAACTGGTCAGAACAGGGAGTTGTGTTCTTGAAGCTTGCACGAAGCAATGCAGCAGTGTGCCATTTAGAAAGCAAATAGGTACAACTTAGCTTGTCTAAAGCAGCTTCCCTTCTTGGTGTTAATTAAAATGTGGATGAATGACAGGACACCTGGCATCCGGGACCCAACCCTTTCCCAGCATGGATACCTCGTGGTGAAGAATAATCCACAAATTCGCTCCCACAACAGGAAGTCCCAGTTTCTCCTCTATGTAACTGTACAAGTTGGATACTTGTATCCACTTTTTCTAAGTGACCCATTAAAGTTATTTTTAATATTCAATGAAGTTTAAAGGTGAAGGGTCCATGGTGCTCTCTGAGCTTGGTTGTTTTCTTGCAGACATTTCATTACCCAAACTGGGTAACATCAACAGTGTTAGTTTAAAGTTTTTCAAAAAAAATAAAGTAATATTTGATAAATACTTGCTAGAATTAGGACAATTTCCCTCTCTTTAATGCAAATTATTGTTGTCATATCTCAATTAACTCTTTCTGCAGCATTTTTAATATGCTCTTTTTTGTGACAATATTTATAGCACAGCCATAGCATTCTGCATTGATCAAAAATTATCAATAAGAGTTTGCAGTCAGATAGATCCAAACTGAAAAGCTTTTAAAAACCTGACATGCTAGTAGTATCAATAAAATCATGATACTGGTTGTAATTTGCATTACACATTGGTATTTACATGAATCACAATTTACTCATTTCAGTTTCCACATGGTACAGTCCATTGCGGTATAAAATAACTACAGTATCTGGTTCACAGTGCAAAAAAATGGTTAGTTTGTTTCAGTGAATCATGCTATCCCATCATTATATTGATATTTGTTTATTAGGTGTGTATAGGAATGACTATAGAATAATAATGTGCTATATTTTTATTTGAGAAAGACCATTACCTTATTTATGTTATTTTTCTGTGTGTTGGCATGGAAGATTAACCAACCTATCCTTATATTGCATATTTTATCATTATCATTACGGTAAATGTAATATCTGCACTATGGAAGTACCCTAATTCATTTTTTTCTCCTACTGCATACCTGTTTTCAGGAGACTGAAAACCAAGAATTTTGATTTCTTGATTTTTCTCACACTAACTTAAAGGGAGCTAGACTTTGGTTAGAATAATATCATCAAACAACCCCCCTCAGTATTTTACAAATGAGTAAAAAAGAAGGAACTGGGCTTTTCATACACAAACAACAAGCAACAACAAATAGCAAAATAAATTCCTTTCAAGCATTTGCTTGAAAATACATGGAGAGTTTAAAATTGTGAAGAGAAGTGTGCACAGCTGTCAGAGTGATCCAGAAGCTGCCTTTATTGGTTCTGGATTATGTGGAGAATTGCACTCATGGTCAAGCCGTCCCAAAATCTTTTCAGCCTCCCACATATGATTATATTCTATACGTAATTTGCAACCTTCAGGTAAATACATGAAAATGCTTGCAGTGGATATTGCTCTGAATGGGGTCAGCTGAAGTGAGTTTCAGCATTTAAAACTTTTAGAGTCTGGAAATTTCTATTTGCTCTGCCAGAAAAGAAGTCAAACTGAAGAAGAAAGGAAATTAGGACATTATCTGTTCAAATAGGCAGTCAATAATCACCATTGTTTTCTTTATTATCAATTAATAAACTATATTTTGATCTTTAACCAACATAAAATAAAAAAACACTATGACATTTGCTATAGGATTAACGGCCATAAGAATAACCCATATTTGTAAATTTTATAGACATCAACTCTAAAGTTGTGAAATAATTTTTTGTTCTCTGTCATTATGAAGTTACTATAGAATGCAAAACAATAAAAATATAAAACTTTATAAGACAATTATGAAATATAAATTAAACCTGTACTTGTGAGTTGTATTTACAGTCAGTCCTCATTTAATGGCTGTAGCAGTAAAGATGATGATGAAAAAAGTAATCAATTCTTGCATTTATGATCTTCTGTAAAGCAAAGGAAAGCTGAAATATACCTGTAAGCAAAATTGTGATTTCACTTAGAAAGCATTTTGTTTAACAGCCAAATTGCCAGTTCCAATTATGGTTGCTGAATGAGGACTTTTTGTAACTACCGGTATATGTTGTTATAAAATTATAAAGTATAATTAGAGTATAAGAGAATATATGTCATTCATGAAACTGTGGAGTCCTTGATACTCTGAGCTTGGATGTTTGCTTGCAGATATTTCATTACTGTATTCAACTAGATAATATCAAAGTGGAGTTGCTTCCTGTTTATGTAGAGTAGTGTTGGTGCGGTATAGTTTTCTCATATTCATTAGGATATTGCTTTTTGTTTGATTTTTTGCCTGGTGTTAATCCCTGTTTATCTGGGCCTGGTTACTGGAGAGCATGTGATCTAGTCTTTCTGTTTCTTTCTTATCATTTTTATTGTCATCAATCAGTATTAAAGGTGCTAGGCCAATTGAAAAAAGGAGCACATAGGTTTAACCAAAGGTTGACTCTGGATAGCTGCACTCTATATTCCACCTGGTATTTGAGACAGAATGGGCAACTGCTCTTAAAAATTCAAAATTGCATGAGCGCCAATGGAGTGAATTTGCAGAAAGGACCCAACTTGTCTCCATAGGAAATCTTGCCAAGAATATTGCAGAGACTTGTCCCAGCAGTCTTCTGAAAAATCCGACACGATTGAATGGAAGAAAAAAAAATTATCAAATGCGGACTTAAATCTCTGAAGCCTGACTCTTAGATACTGGCATGTATTGGATGGTGATTGTTGCAGCATCTTGGGGTCATGTGATCACCATTTGTGACCTTCCCAGATGGCTTCCGACAAGCGAAACGGGGGAAGTCGATTTGCTTAATGACTGCAGTGGCTCACTTAACAACTGCAGTGATTTGCTTAACAATTGTGGCAAAAAAGGTTGTAAAATTGGATGCGACTCACTTAACAACTGCTTACCTTAGCAGCAGGAATGCTGATGCCAATTGTGGCCCAACATTGAGAACTACCTGTATGAAATAAGACCATATTTTTCAAGTAGTTTCCCCCCCCCCTTTGGGCCAATTGATGTAGAATTCTGTCAAATGGCAACATAGTCATCCTACTGAGAATAAGGCAGGTGATAATTACAATTCTCTTACAGTCATACTTATGATCAGAATGAGAGTGCCGCCTTCGGTGACAAACATTGGGAAATGAAAGCAACTCTCCCTGTTTGCCATTCCTTCTGATTCAACATATTCAGGAATTCATTGATCATGTGCTATGTGGTGACTTTACTACTGCTGCATTACACTTAGAGAGTTGTGAATGTGCCCTGATGAAGCATTTAACAGTGTATCATATAAGCTTCTCTATGTCACAATTATTTATGTATTTTATTATTTAGCAATAACAATTATTATTTAGCAATAATTTTACTGCTGTCTGCTCTCTTACAGTATTATTGAAACAATTTTAACTCCCTGCCTCATGAACCTCTTGGTATAGGGAGATGTGCCATCTTATGTATATATATGCATCTCTTTCTCATTTGAACACGGAATTTATAAATATGTGTTTGAAGAATTAAAAATTATTGCTGTGTATTAGTATAGTGCATTCTTTGAAAATGGTTTAGAAGTACTTTTGACTTCACATCAGCACAATACCTCTTGTAACATTTATTAAAATAACTCCTTTTTTTCAGATATCCATACTAGCCTGAATATGGTTATGATTGTTGGAAAGATGGTTTACATTAAAAGTTAATGTAACTCTTAAAGCAACCACATCTTTTTTCAGGCTCACACAAAAGCCTGAAAACAATCAGGCTGTTTTAATTACTATAACAGCAGAAGAGTATTATGCTTAAATTAACTCCAAATAACTTCTCTAGAATAATTTTCCAAGCATATACAGCACTACTGTGGCGGGTCTATGACAACTTGCCACGGCCAACTCGCCACAGGACAAGAGTTAAAGTAATATTGAAGAAATAAATAGAATCATTAAAGAAATTATGCCAAAGGAAGGACAAAATGAAATGTGAATGACAAAAATTAAAATATTTATAAAATTATTTTAAATAATTAAATTGAATTTTTGCATTGTCCTATGGCAAGTTGGCCATTGGTGAGTTGGCAGCGAATTGGCCATGGCAAGCTGACCGTGTTGAGTTGGCCATGGTGAGTTGGCTGCAATGGATTGTCCCATTCCCTACTGTGGGTATATGGAATTTTACTGCACCAGTCTCATGAGAAGAAACTGATCCCAGTTTAGAAAATGCCAGCAAAAGTGTACCTGAGCTACTTTGAATATAATAATAGGAAGTGACTTTAAATTATTGCTCATGAATTCTGAATGTTAAATCCGTATTGATCTTTATATCTTCCATATCAATGTGGATGTCCGTGAGCTTTATAAGTAGTAGATTCTATAGCAAGTAAAATTAAAATCTATAAATAATAGCAGTTCTTACTGAAATATAACAGGAAGAAATATGATCATCATAGGAATCAATATGAGCATAGTGATAAGAATAAATTTGCAATAATATAAATTGCTTCACATTAATCTGCTCTATTATAGCATGTCATGATTAGGTCACTGGGCTTCTAGACAGGCTTACAAGAAAGATTTTTTTTTCATTAAATCAATAAAATATACTACGACTAAGTAGACATATTTAAATTGAGATAATATCTGCTTTTTTCTGTGTGCTTGTTTTGTGTTTGTAATGTGATATTTTTGTATCTATTACATATTGCCTTGTAGGACAGTTGATTTGGGTAACAATAATTTAATTATTCAGTTTTAAACTTGATTGATACTATAATATCCAGTCATGTAAAAAACATAGTCTCTCTCTCTCTCTCTCTCTCTCTCTGTTTGTGTGTGTGTGTGTGTGTGTGTGTGTAGATGCAGTTATAAATATAAGTATAGATCTAATCCTCAATTTAGTTCTAAACGTTTTGCTTAATTAAATTTGAGATGCTGAAAAGGTAAATGCCTAAACTGATTCTAAACGAACTCTGCATGTATTGGCCCAAAGTAGAAATGGCTGAAAATTCTCAATTAATGAATTTCCTTCTGCCACAGCTTTTATGGCATAAACTGTTAGAGGAGAAGTTGATATGAGAGAATAATGTAAAAAAAAAAGATAGTTCCTTGTACAGGTACTCAAAAGTGCAGGTTACTCATTTCATCTTTCTTTTTTTTATATATATAACAAGTTTTATTGAATTTTTTTGTTTTACAACCAAGTGCTTAGAACTCATCGTAGAGATAGGGCACTCCATAGAACAAAGTAGAAAATATAATCATACATGAACAGTTTAAGTTACTTCTTTAAAGTTTCCCTCTCTATTTTATCAATCAAGAAAAAAAAAGCAAAAAACAAAAACTATCAATAATATTTCCACCTGTTTTCGGGCTTAACTAACTTCAATTAACACATTCCAATTTAGCATTACATAAACATATAATATACAATTCGGGTATCCATATAATATAGATTATTTCTAACATATACATATTACTCCAATTATTCACTTTATACTTCTCAATTAAATTCTATTTCTTATTCTATTCTATTTTGCATATATATTTTATAAATAATTATTTCTAAAATACACATATAATATAACTATTATATGTAGGTCTTTGGTAATTCGGGTTTTCTCCCGCGTAAAATTGGAAGTGTCTTGGCGACGTTTCGACGAAGTCTCATTCGTCATCTTCAGGCTGGTGTCTCTTCGGCCTCGTGCTTCTAGGAGCAATGTGTGATCGCAGCTGTTTCTTCCTTTTAACTGCCAGTGGGGGTATGAACTGATTGGGTGGGAGCTTGGCTGTGTTCTGATTGGGTGGAGGTGTGTTCTGAACTTGGCTGTGCTCTGATTGGATGGGGGGTTGGCTGTGCTCTGATTGGATGGGGGTGTGTTCTGTTTGGGTGGGGGCTCCCACACATTGCTCCTAGAAGCACGAGGCCGAAGAGACACCAGCCTGAAGATGACGAATGAGACTTCGTCGAAACGTCGCCAAGACACTTCCAATTTTACGCGGGAGAAAACCCGAATTACCAAAGACCTACATACAAACACCTGTGAAAACCTCAGAAAATAACTATTATATATATATATATATATATATTAATATTTCTCCACTATATTCTATTTCCTATACTCTATCAAACATTTTTATAAATCAATCCAGCCTTCAATCATTGTAAATAAAAATGTCAGTAATATTTCACCAATCTCAATCCAACTCCTTTAATTTTAACTTTTCCATTTTTACGTAATTGCCATTCCAGACCATAATCAAATCCATAATTTACATCAATATTAACTCAGACTAAAATCTTAGACCTTAGAAATCTCAAAAATATTAGCTCACTCAAAGTCTCTAAAAACCATTATACCCGTCAGATAAAGTTTTAAAACTTATTTTTAAACCTAATTCTAGCTTTCTTTTTATGCCAAGCAGGTTTCCACAATAGGGCCTTTAGCTCCTCCCATCTTAATATTTGACTATACACATTTTCCCATAATTGCGTCTGATCATAGTCTTCTTCTCTTTTTCCCAATATTGTCTGCATTATATAATCAGTCTTAATCAGTATGGTGATTATTCGTTGTTTGTATGTATTGTCAGCATTTTTAATGTCTCGTGTTTGAAAGTCCATTTCTATTGTTTTTAAGATTATAGATGTTTTAGTTGAATTCTGCCTTTGATCCTCAGAAATCTCCATCGTTTGTATATAAGGTATAGCATCTTCCTCTTCAGTAGGTTGTAGATATAAATCCTTCATCTCATTAATTTGTAGATCTAGTTGTGTGTCATAGTCAGTAAAGTTTGAGATTCATTTTTTGACTCTGGAGCATCCTCTTTCCTGAGCGTTCTGAAATGCTCTCTTTTAATCTTTCGAAGGCAAATCTGTAAAGTCAGTAGAAAAAGGAAAAATATGTTTCATTAATTGGTTCTAACAAAATGAAATTCAATGGTGAAAAAAGTAAGGTTCTACATTTAGGCAAGAAAAACCAAATGCACAGGTATAGTATAGGTCAGTGATAGCGAACCTTTTAAAGACCGAGTGCCAAACTGCAACCCAAGCCCCACTTATTTATCATCGGGTGCTGGGTGGGCGTGGCTACTGGGTGGGTGTGGCTGCAGTGGTATGGCAGACTGCGTGGGCATGGCCGGGGTGGGCATGGCCACCTCGATGTTGCTTGTGGGGAGGGACGCCTGTGGGGGCTGGGCATGGTTGAGGGAGATCCAGGGGGTCTCTGGCAGGTGGGACAGTGGACAGGAGGCTCGTCCTGCAGGGTGAGGCGAGGCAGGGGGCAGGGCAGGGGTCCCTCGGTGGTGGGGGTGATGTTGAGGGATGTGGCACCAGTTTCCTTTTGGCCGGCATGGGGGCAGCGGCAGCAGTGGTGGAGGCTGGGGCTCGCATTCCGTAACGCCTAGCAAGGGACCCGCCTCAGAAGCAGCAGCAGCAGTGGCATCGTCATCAGCAGGCTTGGCTGCCCTAAGCGAGGCCGAGGCTGCAAGCGAGGCCTAAACCTCTCAGCCCGGCCCTGAGGTAAAAATGCGAATAGGCGAGAGAAGGAGAGAAAGAGGACATGGCCGAAGCGTGAGCTCGGCCTTGGGCGTGCGAGGGAGAAACTGGGAAAAAACATCTCCCACCAACTCACCGTCCCACCATTAGCTGGGGCTCTCACCACCATCCACCCACCCTCTCCTCGCGATTGGACGGCTTGCCCGGGAGATTCAGGTGGTCTTGATAAAAAGACAGGTCGGGCCATAATTTGAGGACCCCTGAGCTATAGCTTTGGTGGCTCTGTAGGCAGAGCTGCGAAGTTCTCTTCTCTGACAGAGAAGAGAACTTCACAGCTCTGTCTACAGAGCCACCAAAGCAGCAGGTGGAGTGCCGGAGGCTCAGGGAGGGAGGGTGCTGAAGTGGGTGGTCGGACCATTGGCAAGAGCAACGCATCTGAGCGGAAAGTGGCCTTGGAACAAGCGGGGCAGGTAAGGAAAGAAATCCTCGCTCCCTCCAGAAATTGCCTTTCTTTCCTTACCTGACTCCCAGCCCTGTGCTGTTTCTCCTTTGCGATCTGCCGCCACTGCCGCATGCAAGGAAACGAAAGTTTTTTTGGGGGAAAAAAGGTCAATCAATCAATTCCAACTTCGCGGTCTTTCACGAGAAGTTGGAATTGATTGATTGACCTTTTTCCTGACTCAATAGTAGTAACTGTGAGAGGGATCTCGGAGTCCTAGTGGACAAGCACTTAAATATGAGCCAGCAGTGTGCTGCAGCTGCCAAAAAAGCCAACACAGTTCTAGGCTGCATTAACAGAAGGATAGAATCAAGATCACATAAAGTCTTAATACGACTTTATATTGCCTTGATAAGACAACACTTGAAATACTGCATCCAATTTTGGGTGCCACAATGTAAAAAAGATGTTGAGACTCTAGAAAGAGTACAGAGAAGAGCACAAAGATAATTAGAGGACTGGAGGCTAAAACATATAAAGAACAATTGCTGGAATTGGATATGTCTAGTTTAATGAAAAGAAGGACTAGGGATAACATGATAGCAGTATTCCAATATCTCAGGGGTTGCCACAAAGAAGAGGGAGTCAAGCTATTCTTCAAAGCACCTGAAGGCAGGACAAGAAGCAACGGATGGAAACTAATCAAGGAGAGAAGTAACCTACAGTAGAACTAAGGAGAATTTTCCTGACAGTTAGAACAATTAATCAGTGGAACGAGTTGCCTCCAGAAGTTGCGAATGCTCCAACGCTAGAAATTTTTAAGAAGAGATTGGACAACCATTTGTCTGAAATGGTATAGGGTTTCCTGCCTGAGCAGGGGCTTGGACTAGAAGATCTCCAAGGTCCCTTCCAACTCTGTTATTCTGTTCTGTCCTGGTTATAGTATTCTTCTGATATGGGAATGGCGGGATTTTGAAGAGATTAAAACAACAAAACATTTATACATAGACACAAACATGGCTATAATTTTAATTGAGTCAAACCCAGAATGGACTTGGGCCACATATTTATTATCTGCTTCTTTACTGCTTCTTTTCCTGTTGTTATTCTTGTAATGCAAGAACAAATCCTCACAAAATAAACTTTGGCAATAGCAATAATGTTAGACCATCCAGTAGGAACTGTTTTCCATTTTATTTTCTATTGGCTTTTCTAAGTATTAAATACAGAATGACTTATTTTTAACCTTAAACTTCTTTTTTTAGTGAAATTACTACTCTATCGTGTAATGATTTTGGTCAGTAATTTTTAACTATACTCTCTTTAAAACCAGCACATCATCTTCTCTCTATATTTACTGTTACTATTCTCTCTTTCCCCAAATATTGTAGACCTAATCCAGGCCACAAATGAGACAAATGTCAACATTCCACAAATGGCTGATACCCTCTTTGAGAGAGCGACAAACAGTAGTTGGGTTGTTGTCTTCAAAGCCTTAGTTACAACACATCATCTAATGGTTCATGGCAATGAGGTAAGCATTTTAGTCCTCAAAGCTAAAGCAAGGGATTGTTAAGAAAGCCTGTGTTTGTCTCATAGACTCTAAAAAAGAAAAAGTGACAGCAAGTAGTGAGCTTATCTGATACACTGTTAAGGTAATATAAAATATGTAGGTTATGTGGTGTTTTCTGAATGAAAGTTTCAGAGAATAAATGATCCACTCTGTTTACTGAAGAAGATAATTCCTACTTCAGCGTTTCATGCATCTAAAATATATGCTCTGGAGATTGGGGATCATTTGAAATAGATTTTAGAGGATGTGGAAATTCAGGAATTAGTTAAGATGAATATCTTTGCATTAGGCATTTGGTCATGCAATGTTAGAATCCGCTGAAAGAGTTTAGTGTTGTTATGCAAAAATAACATCTCTATACTTCTCTGATATACAAAGAAAAGTGTTTTGACCTACACATATTTTCATAATTTGTTAAAAGAGGCAACCCTTTTCATTTTCTTACACTGTATGTGTGTAGTTATGAACTGAGATCTCATGTTATAATTTTTTTTACTTTGAATGCATGCCAAAGTATTTGCTTCAGATCCTGTCTGTAAAGCTGTTTTTGTTTACAGAGTTTCCCTTATCAGTTTCAATAAATATCTGCTGATATCCCATACATGATCAGTTTTTGCCTAGTAAAGAAAACAAGTCCTTTATCTAAAACTGGAAGAGAGTGAGAACTAGTTTTATGTGAACTAGTATTTCTCTACATTGGTCAAGTTGTTTGCTATTTTAGAAACCTAGCATATAAATAGAGTAGGGTCTCTACTTTTTACTCAGATTATGGAGTGCTATTTTATTGTTTATTCTGAATAATTTCTGGTACTCTAAGAATAAAACGTGATCTTAAGTTTTCCTGAATTGGCTTATGTTCAAGTGAAAACAATACTTTCCTTAATATAATCTATATACCACTAAAACTCTGAGAATATAAAGATATTGAAGAGTACTGGGCTAAAATGGAACCTTGAGGTACCCTACTGCTTGCTTCCCTCCATATAGATCTAGTTCCATTAAGGACCACATGCTGAGTGCGGTTTGTCAGCTAGTTATGAATCCATTTGGTGGTGATGCTGTCTGTCTCTATCCCACATTTTTTTTAGCTTACCAAGAAATAGGTTGTGGTCTACTTTTGTCAAATGTTGTCATGAACTTTAACTTGTCATGAACTTTAACTGAGAGAAATGGTGCATCATAGGACAACAAATTTTGAATTAAGGTACCTTTAATGGGCTAATTTATAGAATCTGTCCAAAATTTGGGCTCGGTGACTCCCAGGGTAATGAAATTTGGAAAGTTGTGGCTGTTTCAGTGCTACTAGCTACTGCTGCATCTTTCAACCTGATCTTCATTTTCAGTGTTGCATGACAGTTTCTTAACTAGTCCCACAATCCCCTCCTTCCCTCCCACACCCAGCCTGCTTCCTTGACTGCCTGCTGGAAAGGGAAAGGAAGAAGATTTCTGATGCTCCCTGCCAAATTTCCACAAGGAAAATCAATGGGTAAAGCTAGCAGGAAGTCAGAAATTGCTCTTGCTTTCGTTACTTTTTTTGCCTGCTGTTGACTATTCTGTTTTTCTATTTAGGTAAGGAAATATCTCTGAAACGATGACCCAACGAGACATGGGTTGTTTAGTATATGTTAGCAGTAGTCTTGTTATGTCAGTTTTGTTCAAAAAGCCAATATGTTAACTGCATTTTACATACGGTTAGAGATACTGACCGTATGTAAAATGCAGTTTTTGCTGTTAATTTTTAGATTTAAACTTCTCATCTGTTCAAATAATTCACTTCTGACATTGGTATTTCTAAATAAAACATGAATTTTTCAACCTTTTTTTTTTAATATGGAATGATTCAGTGCGTATTCAGATTTTTGAACAGCCATCTGTGTCTAGGTACTTGTATATAAGCTGATATACTGTACATAACTAGAGATATGTACAAATTAGGTATTAATTATGTAATGAAATCTTCTGTGTTTTTTTTTTTACCAGAAATGAAATATATTTAGGGATCTGTCATGAAAAAGGAAGAGAGATGATATAATTTATTTTATCTTGTTTTTCTCCCTCTTAGAGATTTATTCAATATTTGGCATCTAGAAACACACTATTCAATCTCAGCAATTTTTTGGATAAGAGCGGCTCACATGGTAAGAAAAACCATTCACTTTATCAAGTTTAGTGTGGTAGTTTATTTACAGAAAATAACGAGCAGAAACAACATTTTTTCATAGTTTTTTAGGCTTACATATTTAGTCAAAGCAAATATTTATCACAAACTTATACAGTAAAGGTTAAATTTATCTTTGCTCTTAATCTGCATTTCTGTGTATTTTTCCTAACACACCGAAATGATCTTTCTAAGCACTTTGAGATACTGCCTCATTGTTACTTTAAGTCATAGTTAAAGTGAAACTATGCCACTTTATTATTATTATTTTTTAAATAGCATTTTTCTTTAAAAAAAAAAACCCAACAGAAAACTAGTCCTTAGTCTGAAGGTAATAAAAACTTCTATTCTGGAAAAAAGGCTTTAATTTAATAAAGATTGTGTCAAAATGCAATTAAATTTATTTGTATGCGTTTGTTTTATGTGTTTGTTCCAGATATGGTTCTCTGATATCGAAAAAGGATAAAAATAAAAGATAAAGTTGGATGCTTAATAATGAATGACCATTTTTGTTTAATAAGGAGCAAAGAACTTATACCAGGCTCAATATTTTGCAAAGAATTGTTATACTGATTCTTTGCTATGATGTCAGACCTAGTCAGTTTAGTGTAAGTTTTCAATTCCTGGTAAACATGTTTTGTTAAAAAAAAAAAATCTGTAGGCAGCCTTACATCTGTTAATTCCTCTGAAATATAGTTTGGCAGGCTGTCACTTGAGGTTTGTTGATGTGAGTATCTTAGGAGGAATGTAGGTGCCTTGTTCTCTTAATACAGAAAAGTTTAAATACATCATGGTCAGGTTAATTGGAGAAGAGGCAGTGCAAAGAAAAAATGAAAAGGGAGAAAACCTTCTAAAATGAAAAGTTGTTTTTGATTCCTGAAACTTTAGTAGTGTACTCTTTCCCCAAGGCTATCAACAAAATAATTCCATATAGGATTCTATGAATTAAATCCTGGCAATGCAACGATTGCAGAATCAGTCGCTTACTGCAGGGGTGTCAAACTGCTGGCTCGCGGGCCAGATGCGTCATGGCGAAACCGCGCCCATCCCATTGCCGGCAATGGAAAAGTCGCAACACGTCACGTAATGTCGCGAGTTTGACACCCCTGGCTTACTGTATTAAGCCTCTCTGCAGCACAACTTCATGAGCACATTGCAGAGCTAAGTAAAATTTTATAGGGATATTGATAGGGGAATTGTCCTCTTACTCCTTCATCATAGCCCTATCAATCATATACTGTAACTCGTCTTTATTTTATCAGCATCCAATACATAATGATCCAACAGCTGTTTTCTAGTTTAACTGTTCTTTAGATGAGAATGTGTACTAGTAATTACTGTAACAAGTGTTGTCTGTTATTCAAAACTAGTTGTATATTGAAATTTACAAGATACTCTGCTCTCCCTTTGGGGTTTATTAATGTGACCTGTATTTAAAGAAGAGGTTTTGGGAAATGTACATTGATTGAGAAATTCTTGATTTGGTGTCAATACATAGGCAATACATGTGGGCCTTCTTTTACTTAGACTTTTAGAGTGGTTGGAATAATGACTGAAATACCCTGCATCATTAACATTATCAATTTTTTCACTCAGTGTTATAAATTAATAAATGAAAATTGTCCATATTATGGTTTCTGTTTCTAGGATACGATATGTCTACTTTTATCAGGCGTTACAGTAGATACTTGAATGAAAAAGCATTTTCATACAGGCAAATGGCATTTGATTTTGCAAGAGTAAAAAAGGGGTAAGCTGTCCTTATCTAGTATCAATATTGTTATTGCAATGTAATTAATTGAACGTTGCTATAATTATTTCTGGTCCTGTCCTGTCCTATCCTATCCTAACCTAACCTAACCTAACCTAACCTAACCTAACCTAACCTAACCTAACCTAACCTAACCTAAATTGAATGTTGCTGCAAATACTTCTGTCAGTGTTCTATACTATGTTATATTATTATTCAGTACAACAAATTGAATATTGCTGTAACTATTTCTAACAATATTATTTTCATGTGAATCATTAAAAAGGAATCAAACTGAAAACATGTAAAAAAAAAAGGGTTCTGGCATGCAAGCATTGCCATTTGTTAGGTATAATGTGGGTTATTTTGTGTGTGTATCCAATAGAATGTCTAAAGAGCCCAACGTTTTGCTAGGATTCCTGCCTTCTCTCACACCATGTTCTATTTAAAATTGAATTCCTTCCCTTTCCCTCGGTTTTCTTCTGATGGTTTCAGTAGTAACATCTTTGATTTGTTCCTCCTCTAGTGCTTGGATCTTGTTCCTCTCAACTTTTAGTCTTTCGAACTAAGTTGCTGCTTGTGTTTTATGGCCATCAGAGCACCCATCAGGAAGTAGTAGAACTGTGGCAATAAACTGACAGACATTCATTGTGTCTTTTTTGCCTTGTGATGGAATTGTGCATGCATTATCAGATCTTTATCAAATAGAATTGCTTTCTCACTTAAGGGCATGTCTTTGGGGGGAAACTCTCAGTGAAACAGTCTCTGTAGCTAAATTGGCTCTGAGGATAAATTGGCTCTATCAGCCTAGTTTAAGAGATGACCTTTATCAGGCACTCCTGGAGGTCAAATTTGCACCCAGCTCTTATAGAGAACATTGCACCATAGTTCTGATGCAATCAGAAAGTATCTGAGTGTGTATGGAATAGATCACTGAAGGGTTCATTCCCTTATGATTTGTGGCCATATCTCAGAGAGGACTTATTTTTTTAACTAATGTAAGATTCTGTAACCATATTTGCACATTTCCCAGTGCTAGTGGTCTGTTAAAAATGGCTAAAGACTTTTGATTGAAGCCATTGTTTGTGCCACCAACGTCAAAATCTCAGGAGCTTTTATTGGGTGTAATACTACTTCTTTTTCTACCATCTATTCAAATTCAATTATCATTGCAGCTTCCCAGTTTTTATTTAGTGTGCTGTAGAAAAACGTAAATCTTTACTTGTCAGATGAATTCTCTCCCTTTCTAACTTCCAGGCTTATGTGGCTATGTACCAGTACTTTCATAGGGGAAAAAGTAGTATTTTCCATCTGACTCCCAGGCAAAACACAGGGACTCATTAAAGTGTTTCATGTTGGAGAAATTTCTGTTGCCAAGCAGCAGATTATACCTCTAGACTCTCCAGAGATTACATATCCAATTTTTTAAAGTATTACTTTAACATATAAAAAATAAAGAAATCATGGTGCAAAGAAGAAACAAAACGACTAAAATACATAAGAACACACTCAGTTTTTAAATAGCAAATTAAACCCTAGTCATATAGAATAATGTTATTCAGCCTTTCCCATAAATGATACAAAGTTAATTCATAGGTAGAAAATAAGTCAATATCAGTCCATGATTTTAAATCTGCTTTAATGTTTTTTCCATTAAAATAAAACAATACATTGGCTACCTTCGGTGCACAATAAATCCAGAATTCTTATGAATCAAATTCTAGTTTTTCACTATATAGTTCAAATAGCATTCACATATTATTATTGTTATTACTGTTTCCAACATCAAATAAGTCAAATGGTGCGATCATGAAACAAATCCAAAATATGCATTGTGTCAATATAAAAAAATAACTTTATTACTGTCATAGACCAGCAATAGACATCACTTTTTACAATATATTAAGAAAGAAAAAATAAAAAATAAAATAAAGATAGTACTGACATTAATGATAAATAATAACATCCCTGTTTAGTTTACGTGAGTGAAAAGCCGATAAGTGTGTGAGTAAATGTAATGTTCCAAAAATTATTAGAGATATCTCCAAAAAATTGGCACAAGTTGACGGCTATAAATCTGTAACCAATTTTTTTCTTGTGGACATTGCTGCCACACAGTATTTTGCCACTGCATGCGTGATAGAAGGGTTTGAATCCTGGAGGAGAAAGCCTACATAAAAATTGTCTGCCCTCCCTGGCAATCTCTCTAATAAGGGAAGAATATATGCTGACCTATAAACTCGGTATAAATCGCAGTACAATAAAACATGTGAGATGTCTTCGACTTCTCCTTTACCACATATACATACCCGTTCTGCTATTGGTGTTTTCTTATACCTGCCCTGGAGGAGTGCTGAGGGAAGAATGTTAAATCTGGCTCTGCAGAAGGCTATTCTTTGTTTTGGGAAGGTCAGATCATTCAGATACATTGTGTCATATATTACTTCTAATCTATTGAAGTTGACAGCCGCCCATGGTAAACATCCCATCTGGTATACAGGATACTCATTCTTTTTGTTCCAATTTTCTTGCAAATTACCAATATCAATGATATATGTCAATTTTCTATAAAACTGAACTGTAGATTTAGGATCATTTGAAACTAAATTATGCTATATTAAAGTATCTAAAATTTTATAATTTAGACAGCTCGTAAAATGCTAATGTATTTGGTCGAAATCAGGAGGTTAAAATATGTTTTAGATAAGCTATTTTAAACAATGCAAATTTTTGTTCCAACAAAACTAATGTTTTGGTAGTAAGATACAAAAGTAATATGTATTTTGCCCATGAAGATTTAAAAAGATTTACTTTTCAAACTAGGATCGTCCCAGAATTCAGTTTGTCATGGGAATAAGGAACAAATTTAAGCTTCATTCCCAGCTTCATCCAGCTTCTAGTTTTTAATGCTGGAAAAATACATGACTTTTAGCTAAAACCAGAGCCAATTGCAAAGACATTAAGGGAGGTCAAATATGAACTTTCTAGTTGGGTCTAACAACTGAGCTAAAATTGGGAAAGCTAAAAGTCCCATTTTCATAAGCAAGTAATATGAGGGCAATTTGGAAATAAATCTCCGTTTGGTTATCAATGACAGACACTCATAGATACAGAACTTTTATTATACACATTAGAAAACTATTACATTACTTTTCAACAAATTGAGGCACTTGTCATAACGTTTTACAAGGTTTGAAATTCCTTAGTAGTACTCACTCGTGCCAAATCTGGGCTATAGGGGAGGTGATCAAAAACATCCCAACGGAACTGCTTCAAAAGTTCTTGGGTGCATCTAGCGCTGTGCAGGCGAGCATTATTGTGAACCAACACCACACCGGACAGGGTGCCATTGAAAATCCTGCCAAATATGGAGATACCAAAGGAGTACTGCTAGTGAGGTTCATGGAGCGTGGTTCGACCATCAATTCAGCAGTCTACTTGAACCGTTACAAAAACTCAGACGAGCCATCCATAACAAGTGTCGGGGCATGCTGACTTCCGGTGTGGTGTTGGTTCATGATAATGCTCGCCCGCATACCGCTAGATGCACCCAAGAACTTTTGAAGCAGTTCCATTGGGATGTTTTTGATCACCCCTCCCCATAGCCCAGATTTGGCACCGAGTGACTACTACTAAGGAATTTCAAAACTTGAAAGACATTATGACAAGTGCCTCAATTTGAATGGCGATTATGTCGAAAAGTAATGTAATGTAGTTTTCTAATGTGTATAATAAAAGTTCTGTATCTGTGAGTGTCTGTCATTTGATAACCAAACGAAGGTTTATTTCTGAATTGCCCTCGTAATTTAAATAGTGAAAACCGTGAGGTTTGCCCATGCACAAACATTTTCTTAGTATCTTATCTGTTTTAAAATGAATTAATATTTTAAAGGTACACAGTGTCCTGAAGTAATATTTATTATAATATTTATTCTTCCCTATAGACTGATAGGGATATTTAACCACCAACTATTGTCAGTAGTGATGTTTTCAGTTTTTGGCAGATGCCAAGAGCTTGGCCACAGATCTTGAAGACTTTTTAATCAGGTTAATACTCCTCTTGTAGAATTTGAGTTGCCATTAATATATTTGACTAATCTTTCCCTTTTTTTCTTATGTTTTCACAAATCTTAATATGTTATATTGTTTCAGTATAATGAATAAGATACAATATTTCTTTTTCTTTATTTCCAATAGTCTATTAATATTAATGATAATTTCAGATGACAGTATTATAAGCATAAGATTATTTGATTATTTCATCCAGAATTGAATGTAACATTTTAAAAAAATACTGCAGATTGACTCAAAGTATTTGTTATACAATAAGATGTATTAGTTGGGTTTGCTTTTGTTTCCTCAGGGCTGATGGTGTAATGAGGACGATGGCCCCAGAAAAACTACTGAAGAGCATGCCAATATTACAAGGACAAATAGATGCACTTCTTGAATTTGATGTATGTGCTTATACTTTCCTTAAACTTTTATGGTTACAGAAAAACACTTCTTACTTTGAATATTAAAAAAAACCACGAAACATTTAACTTGTAAAAGGAAAGTGATTGTACTGTGTCAAGCTGCAGAAAAAAATAAATTGCTGAAGATGGATGATTGAATTACCTTTTTATGCTTCATTGAAGGTCACAACCGAGCTTCATAATTTCACCATTAATGTTACACAAACTTCAAAATGATGTGCATTAATATTCAATTTCTTACTGGGTTATCTAGATTTCATTATTTCTAGCAGTCAAACCTGAGCTGTTCATTCTTGTAGTTTACCATTGTTGAATTTACTGCAACAGAGGCATAATGTCTGTTTAAACTTCTATTTAGACTCCATAATCTGAATAATGAATATATCTGCTAATATTTTACATTGTGCTGAAAGAAAAGGTAGTCTGAATGTTGTGTGTTTATAATAAATCATGGGCTTTTTTTATATAGGTTCATCCAAATGAACTGACAAATGGGGTCATAAATGCTGGATTTATGCTTCTGTTCAAAGATCTCATCAAGCTTTTTGCTTGTTACAATGATGGAGTCATTAATTTATTAGGTATGTAAACTCATAAAAGCATATTCTTAATCATGCTTATTATTAAAAAGAAAAACGATCTCTGAAGTTAATCTTGTTAAAGAAGAAGCATTGTTGATATTCCAAGTCAGTGGCTATTTTGATTCTCCTGTGTTTACATCAATCTTCCTGTTTAGACCAGATCAATTGTGGCAGTTAATTTTCCAAACTCTCAGTCAGGTAGGATGGAGTGTTATGTAAGTGAGTAACTAACTGTGTTTATATTATCGCCCGTTCTGTAATGTTTCCTTATATTCTCATAATCACTGATTTTTAGATTAGCAACCTCAACGTCACAAAATATGCTTTTGAAGAATAAAAATGATTAACTTTTTTTTTATTATTCTTTTTTGTATTCATGGATTTCTTCTCAAACCTAATATTCTTTGATTTGCTTAACTTCATGGTTCTTTAATCTATATTTTCTTTTAAGGCTGGAAAACTATGTTTGACATATTTCCATGTCCTCTTACTCACAGAAGCATTCCTTGGTAATCTTTTTTTCATGCAATGCCATTACGGTGTTTTCTTTACCTCAGCCCCAGCCCTCAGGTTTAGCTCCTTATAAGTCAACTTCTTTAGTCAGGCCATCTCCTGACACAATTCTTGCTATGATCTAGCTAGCACACTTCACTGATGATGCAGTTACTGACATGATCAGGATAGAACATGTTCAGCTCCTTTTGGAATTAGGCTTTGCAGGTATGTCTCTTTCCTTTAGTTGTTGGTAACCTCTTGGATATTTTTCCTTGGACATTTTTCCTTGGCCTGCAAGAGACATCTTACTTTCACAATAGGATCTTCCCATTTTCTAAAGAGTTTGTGTGGGTCTTAAATGGACTTCTTATAAACCAGGCTTAGCATTCTTTTGAAGGAACACTAGACATGAGTTTTAAAAAACAGAACTGTCTTGCATGATCTATTACTATTGGGTGCATTATAGGTTTTCTGTTGCTTCTGCCAACAAGGGGTTCCATGCAGCCATGTTTTTTACAAGGACACAACCGGACTTAACTTCCAACTCTGCCATTCCTTTGTAGCACTAATTGAGAATTTGCTTAATATCAGTCATTCTGTCCTTCTCCCTATGATTCTTCTCTGAACCTATGATTTAGATTCAGGTTATTTTTGGTCATATTCTTTCAAAAGAAAACTAGACCTTTTTTTCAGAAATACTGTAATTGACTCACTGACTAATCACAAGTGTGGAATAACTCTATGCTCAGGCACTTTAGTCAGGCAACTTGCATTAAGCAATAAGAACCAGCACCAGTTGCCAGCATCATTATTGTTGAAGAATAAATCTCAACAATCCAGGTAGCAAATTCAAGGCCAGTGTCTTTTTTTGCTATTTTAAGGACTGAAGGCTTGCTTTTTATTACAAACATCTGGCTGTGTCCAAATACTGTATTTAGTGATGCTTAGATAAGCACTTCAGCATATGCTTTTGGCAATGTATTAATGAAGCAAACTTCCTACTTGGCACAGATCATGTTTTCATGTTTTTGTTCTTTCACCCAAATAGCCCCTATCAGAAAAAAAATAAGTTTACCAAGCAAATGGTTGCAAGCACACTCAGCTAGCTAAGCTTTTTTGAATTCATTGTTGATTTTGTCTTAGAAATACATTGTCCTGGGATTTCAATTTAAAGGAAGAAAAAGAAGGTTAGGGAATAGTATAAAATTAAACTTGAAATTGGGATCGTTCATAGAAGTTTGCTGAATGGAATAGAACAAAAAATAAATCTGGCCATAATTGCTTTCTGCCATCTTTTTAATAATATCACTTATGAAGATTTTTCGTCATAGTGAAATGTCAAGTCTTCAGATGTTCTGCTTATGAAGAATACTAGAGATTGAGATTGTCAAATATATGTCTTCCAGAGAAGTTTTTTGAAATGAAGAAAGGACAGTGCAAAGATGCCCTTGAAATTTATAAGCGGTTTCTTACTAGGATGACAAGAGTATCAGAATTTCTTAAAGTTGCAGAGGTAAGTGAAACTTTCATATAAAGAACTGTAAAGACTGCAAATATTCTGCAATGTACTGAATTTTGTGAAAAATACCAAAAGATAGAAGAGATAATGATTATATTTAACATCAGTTACACATTTACAATGATAGTATGTTGATTTGTCATTTAACTAGTAGTGAACATTCATTAAACGGAAGGAAATGACAGTCAACTAATGGAAGTAATCACCAGGTGGTTGGTTTTCAACATCCAATGTTTGCCTGATTATTCAGCTGAATGCTTCGTGGTATGTGAAAAGAAGTCCCAGAGACCTATGCCTCAAACTGTAAAAAAAAATAAAGAGAATGTGTGAAAGAATTACAGTATCAAAGAAAAGGCTTAAAAATCACCCAGTCCAGAGATTAAATCAAGCATAAGAAAGAAACTCAGAAGATCCCCATCTTGATTTTGTTCATTTTGTTGCATTTGTTAAAGCTGCCAAACTGCAAGAAAATTCTGGGTGACGTACAATAAGTCTAATAGATGTATTTAAAAAAACAATTAAAAACCTCGGGATTGTTTACTATAAGATGTGACAGAGAGAAACTTGAAAATTTATTTATTTGTTTAATTGATTGATTAATTAATATCACTTAAATAAAATTTGATTACTACACTCTACAACAGGGGTGTCAAACTCGCAACGTCACGTGATGTGTCGCGACGTATCGCGACTCTTGCCATTGCCGGCAATGTGGCGCAGTTTTGCTATGATGCATCCGGCCCATGGGCCGTCAGTTTGACACCCCTGCTCTACAACAACAAAGTTGTGTTTGTGAAATCCTCAAAGTATCTGTTTTTTGGCCTGGCTTATTTCAAAAGGCTGTGTGCAATCTTGAAAGCCTCTACAAGTTTCTCTCTGTCTCTGTTACACTTAACAATTCAGTTCACCTGTTGTTGCGTGATGATTTATATTGCTTTTTGGTTTGTGATCACAAGTGTGAAACTTGAAACAATTTTATTTTCATTTATTTTTTTCTTGATCCACAGCAAGTTGGAATTGACAAAGGCGATATTCCTGATCTCACGCAAGTAAGTTGCATTCAGCTTGACAGTATTTAAAGGTAACAGAAAAAAAATCTGTTCATTTAGCATGCAACCTGAAAGCATTAATTCTTTTAAATATTTTAAAGATATGCTTCCTGAAAATGGCAACCATTTTGTCTAATGTAGCTCGATCATGTCTGTGTTTCTAGATTAGGATTTCCAATTTTAGGGCACTTATTTAGGGGATTTCCATTTTTGGGGTATTTAGAGATACTGTACTTAATGAAGAAAGCCTCCATTTCTTCTCCTTTCTAGAGGTTGAATTTGTTCCCAAACTCTGAGAGTGCAATGTCTATGGAGATTCTCAGTCATCCAGATCATGGTGGTCCCAAAGGTGCTTTCTTTCAAAAGGCAACTGGGCTTTCTTGTTTTGCTCGAAGATGTTTCGCTTCTTATCCAAGAAGCTTCTTCGGTTATGAAACCAGAACTGAAGAAACTTTCAGAACCGAGGAAGCTTCTTGGATGAGAAGTGAAATGTTTTCAAGCAAAACAAAGTCCAGTTGCGTTTTGAAAGAAAGCACCTTTGGGACATCTGAGAGTGCAAGCAGTGCACTTGAGAGAGAAAGTTCTTTAGGATTTGTACCCATGTTTTGACTTGGTCCATAACATAGCTTATTTTTTTTTCTTTCCAAGGAAGAGATAGGTTTAGGGCTAACATAATAAAACCAATTACTTATAAATTATTAGTTGTAAAATAGTTCAATACAAAGAAATGAAAACTTATTCATATTTCTACTTTGTACATGAATGCAGTCATTATTTATCATTGCATTGGTAATATGGAGGGATAATAACTACCTTTAAAGATTGGGAAATTGTTATCTATTGCAAATATATTTCAACAACATTTTAAAAACGTACGAAGTATGTTGTTAAACAAAAATAGTTTCTGCAGAAGTTTAACCTAAGAATGACGTACAGTACTTGCAAACATTATGATGGCATCCTATCTGTATAACAGTTTAATATTTTGCATATAAATGAAACAGATTTATTTCTAATTACACATTACAGGTAGATAGAATTAAAATTACACTGACCTAATGTTGCACAACTATAAAAATAATCATTGGCTTTTTCACAGTAATGTGCTAGAAATTGTTTGAAGTACAATAAATAAATTCAGCTACCATTCTCTTTTTTTGCCTACTGTTTTTCTTTTGACAGAATACATGATTACTGTAGCTTCAAGTGAACATGGTTTTGTCTTGCTTTGCTTATATTTTTTTCTTCTAGTGCTTTTACTTGATAATCCCCGAATATAGTTAGAAAGTGATAGTTGGAAATGTAATCTTGTTTAAATTGAGACCAAGAGATTTTGCAAACTCCTTAATCGTGAATAAGAATATCTATATCTTCCAGTGTTTATATATTTTATATATCTTCCAATATTTTAGTGCATTAGGAAATTGTTCAGGGGTTTAATTCAAAGCAGTGGTCTTTTTAAGACTGCGGTTGGTATTATATTCAGTAATGGAGAGTTTGCAGGCTTCCCCATCCATCATCATCCATACGAGGACAGATTTGATGGTGGTATGAAATGGATAGAATGCCATGACTTAATACTTGCCTATAGGCAGGCAGCTAAAGCAGTAGTTTAAAACAACTTGGAGTTTGAAAGCATTTGGTTTTAATGCAATTACTTTTGTCTTATGCTTTCCTTTTGGATATCTTAATATCCATGGCTAAGTAGTGAATGAGCAGTTTGAAAGTCCTTGTACGTGATGTAGAATATAAACCATCTGTGTTTGTAGTTTCTTAAAAGTTTTTCTCTGAGGTATAATCACACATGGTGAAACGTTCAGGGTTAAAAATGGTTTCTGTATAAATGAATGAAACAAGAATAGAACTTGATTTTTGAATACATGCATAATCCTATTGCACAGTTTATGATATATTGTTATAAAATAAATAAATAAAGTAGCGTAATAGCATTTATTTTCTCTAAAAGTCTGTTCCACCTAGTTAACTGCCAGTCTTTCAATTTGAACAAAATAAGTTAGTGGCCTTGATCAATGTTCTCTTTTGTTTTTAATGTAATTTATTAAATTTCAATAACATGAATAAAAAGTAAATAAAAAAGGAAGTTGACAAGGTGGAAAAAGACAAAAAGCAAAATAAAAGTGCAGAAAGCTCCCTTTTCTGTTTGCAAGTAATGTTTTGACATTGAATATAGAAAGGCATAGACTAAGTAATCATTTAATTGCAAAAGTATTTTCCAAAATGGCTGGCTAGATGGCAGCACTTAGCTGACTTGGCCAATCTCAAAAATTAAGCAAGGCAGACCTAATGGTGCTTGGATGGGAGAGCACCAGGGAATCCCAGAGTAACAGATTAGATTGGAAAATTAAAAAACAAATAAATGGAGGCAGTGGCAAACCAGTTCTATATTGTTGCCAAGAGAAAACATGGATGTATCCTTGACATTCTCAAGCATCAATATCAACTTGAGGAAGACTTGGCTTCATCAATTCATATAAATTCCATACACCAATCTTCCTATGGATTCATGGATAGAGATTTCTGATTATGCTTTGAAGTAGTATAAAGGCAACTTTTGTTTTTATATTATTTATATTCATTTATATATTTATTTTATTTTATTGTTAAATGGATAAGTTCTAACTATTTATACGAACTAATCAACAGATGTGTATGCTCATAAAATTGGTATCTTATCAACACATTATGAATCAATAAATTGGAAAAGTTTATTTTAATTGAACCCTTAGTTATCTGTTTTGGTGAGATTAGAAGCATATTTCCTAATTATGATATATTTCATGATTTTGTATTCAGTATCCTATTAGTACCTTCTTGCATTTTCAGAAATGGTAGTAGACTATGATATTTGATTGTCTTTCTGTCTTATGATGAAGAACAGGATTCTTCAGTGATCCATTATGACAATATATTGAAGAAAGATCATATGTAATGCATATCATTATAGAGGAGGATATGAAATATACTTCTTTAACATTGGGGGGAAAAGGGAAGTGTTGACCACTATACCTTCTGCCCATTCTGAATTTGAGAGCCATTTACATAGCACATGGAAACCACCTCAGATAATGGACAAAAAGTTGACAAAAAAATGGAACATTTGTGTATTTAATCAGACAATTCTATTTTAATGATGCCTTTCTAAGTAATGGTTCTAGAAAGGCCCTGGTACAGTCCTTAAAAACTAGTATTAGAGATCGTGTGATTTGAACCAGTGGCCTACAACTTGTAAGTCCAGTTCATTCCATATGCCTGGGGAAAATGATAAAAAAGTTTTCACAGGGGAAATAGATTAAGTATAATTAGTTTGAACCTATTACTATCTCTAAAAGCAGCTTACACTTACATTAAGAAACCTTTCTTGAGGCAGGACAACACATCTCTACATATTTTTAAAAAAGAACTTTATACTCCAGGATTTCTGTTGTGAATTTAGATGATATCTTGGTCTTCTTCCAAGGTATACTTTGTGTGTTGAAGTTTAGATAAGGTTAGAACAAGTTTGCATTAAATCTGTGGTATATGTCTAGCTCTGTTGCAACTTGAAGGTAATTTGTTATAAATTGAACAAATAAGCAGGTTCAGAAGCTGCGTGTGCTAATTTAGTCCTAACTGCAATCTTTCTATATTGTTATGCCCAATTAAGTTTTTAATGGTTTAAATTTAATTTGCGTATTTAAAAACTCATAGATATTGCTAACCTAAGTGATGAAAAGGCCTATACAAATGATGGACTTATCATGATGAAACATAATATGTATCTACCTTATGCCTGAAAAAAATTCTGATCACTAGAAATCTGTTTATATAAGTATTACTTCATCTGGGAATTTCAAAGATACTCTTTCTTCTTACTGCACTTGGAGTCTTTTCTCATTTTAATAACAGCAAGAGCATGACTAGATTAAAACAGTACTATAAATGTTAAGGGAGAGATTACTTAAATTGAATTTAATCATAATTTTAAGATTAATGTTTGGATTTTTTTTAAAAAATGTTTTTTACATTGGCTGAGTGGAAAACTTTTACTTTATCATTCTTAAAAAAATAAAAACATGCCCTGAGCAGGTCTGAAAAAAATAATTCTGAAGAATGTCATGAATTGCTTCTCAGAAATATTTGGACCAGTAACATAAACTTTGAAGGATGAATTAAGTTTTATGAGAAACAGAATTCTGGGCACTAACCTTCAGTATTCAGAATCTCTTAATATGTAATGCATTCTGTCTCTTATGCCCCTCCTTTATATTATTAGACATGAGAAAGTGAAGTGTGATAGGCATTGGTTAACATTACAGGGAGGAAAGGTCTAGTATGGGGACCTCAAGTTTTGTGTTCATTTTAGTGTATAGTTCCCTGTTTTGTTACAGATCTAATTCTACAGAGAATAAATTGCCAGATTTTTCATTAGATCGACTATGTATTTAAGTATGCATGCATATGTTTTGTGTATAGATTAACATTTGTGCTATTAATAATGTCTAATATATACCGATTCTGGCTTCAGTTTGTATTCCAACTAATAACCTCTTCCTCCAAAAAATGTACTTCGGCATAATATACAATTCCTAGTAGCATGGAAATGGTCTTTTGCACAGTTGTTTTATGCATTAAGTGGGATAGGCGGCAAATAAATTTAACAAACAAATAAATAAATAGCATATGCATGCAAATAATTGATTCAAAGAAAAAACTCTGGAAATGCCCTTTG
Source organism: Azemiops feae (assembly GCA_023970755.1). Classification (NCBI taxonomy): domain Eukaryota; kingdom Metazoa; phylum Chordata; class Lepidosauria; order Squamata; family Viperidae; genus Azemiops; species Azemiops feae. The sequence continues at coordinate 660,625 of JALGBA010003980.1, read as the reverse complement.
AGCTCTGTATCAGTTGCTTTTTCTAATGCTCCTTGATTTTAAATGTGTTTTTTCATTATATTTTTAGGCTCCCAGTAGTCTTATGGAGACTCTTGAACAGCATCTAAATAATTTGGAAGGAAAGAAACCTGGGAACAAGTATGAAGAGATTTTATAGATTTATATAAAGAGGTTGCAGGGAGAGAATCTGTGTATCAGTTTGAGCATTGCTTGGTGAAGTTTTTGGCTCCTTACTAGAAAAAGCATTGAGCGTTCATTATACTATGGTAAACACAAAACAGCATCTCAACTGATGATTGTAATAAGCTGCATGTATCTCTCGCTTCCTGAATTATTCATTGCCTAGTGATAGCTTTATTGCTAATTTGATAGCCACTTATTGAAGGAATATTAGCAACATAGAGCTGCACTAGTGTCTATATATATATACTACTTTGTACAAACACATTATCTCCAGTCTTCCTTTCAGAATGGATGGTACATATATATATGTTGTGAGACTATTGCTTACCTGTTGGTATAAAGGATATAATTGGGTTTTCCTGGGTAGCAAAAATGGCATAACAGTCATGTTTCCAGCTGATGAAAGAAGCTGTAATGGGGAAACACAGAGTAGATGTGTGTTAATCCATATGGTATATTTGAGCATGTAGGATTGCAGTTGTAAATATTTACAGATATTATAAATGAGTAAAACAGATAGAAATTTGTAGCTTGTATCAGTGGGTTCCTTCAATCACACAGTGCATTTGGAACTTGGCTCTGTCACTTTGTATGGTAAAGAAACTAGATGCATTTATGACATTATATAAAATTAATTAATAAGGGATATTGCTTCCTTTTCATTGCTGCATTTTTTTGAATATTCCAAAATTAATTATATGATGTTAATACAAAGTGTGATATCCAAGATCTGGCCTTGTGTTGCATAGAAACTGTTGTAAAGTAGAATGTGGCTGAAAGTTATAGGTAGCCTAATGCAATCCATTTAAGTTTAACCAAGGTTGTCATCCTAATTAATGTAACAGAATTCAACAGACAGAATTTCCTCCTGAGTATACATGCTATAAATACCACTTTTTAAGTTAATGTGTAAAATTCCTTGTGTTCTACTCTAAGCAAACTTTTTTTTTAATAATCTGCATTTTATCATCCAATGTTAGTAATGATTGGAAGAAATTAAAATAGGCTGACATTAAATGATCTTGTTTTTCTGTATCCCTCTCTTTTATTTGCATAATGGATGTTTTGCCATTTAGTGATGGGTAAGTAAACTTACTAATGTGTATGCCTGTGTGTATTTTGTATCAGTCTCTTTAATGAAAGCTTATATTTTATGAATATTAGTTTCTTACCAGTAATTTGCATGCTGTTTTGGAACTCTGGAAAATGAAATGCCTGTGAAGCACAATGGTAATTTTCATGTTTACAGTATTTATGAAAATATAATTTCTGTTCTAAAAAGATAATTAACTGTAAACTCACACTGCTAGCTAAATTGTTACATGGCTTATGGCTCACTGATTTTATTTAGCTCCTTGCAATAAACCATAAAAAGATTAATCGCCTACAATGCTTTGTGGATATGTTAAGAGCCCACTTCAATCTTTTTAACAAAACTTCAAAATCAAAGGGAAATTAAATAAACTTTTTTTTTAAGATTTGGGTAACAAGTATTGATTGAATTTTGTTTGGAGATGATAGACTCTATGAGTTGGATTTAGGGCAAGGTTTAGATATAAATATAAATATATATTGCCTCAGTGTTTCAATTAAGGCAATATTTTTTAAAGAAAAAATCAGGGATGATATTAAGGTTTAGAATACATACCATGTTTCCCTGAAAATAAGACCCGGTCTTATATTTTTTTTTGCCTCCAAAAGAGGCACTAGGTCTTATTTTTAGGGATGTCTTATTTTTTCCCCGACACCTGCCTTGCCTTGTGGTGGTGGCATCAACAGCCCCATCCAGCAGGAGTCTGCATGGCCACCGCCCCAGTTCTTCTGCGGCCACTTGTGGCATGACACCACGTGGCACATTGTGCCGGTGCCACCACCACAAGGCAGGTGGGGAGCTGCCCCACATGCCCCACACCCACTTACCTCAGGATCGCCGCAGCCAGGCCTCCCACGCTCCGACACCTGTTGCACCACCGCCCTACTTCTATAGCCGCTCGCGGCAGGATGCCATGTGGTGCGTCACACTGGTACCGCCACCACAAGGCAGGTGCGGGGGAGGTGCCCCATTTGCCCTGCACCCACTTACCTCAGGACCACTGTAGCAAGGCCTTCCATGCTCCAATACCTGTCGCGCCACCGCCCCACTTCTGTAGCCTGAATTTCTTGCGACTCCATTTCCTGTAGAACCATTGGCCCCAATCTCTCGTGTCCAGCAATAGAAGTCTCCTTAAATGAGCACTACTTGTCCGTGTAGCCTGCTTGTAGTTCATTGGCTAACAGCTTTCAGTGATTTTATCCCATGAATTCTTCATCCAAGTCATGACCTCTGGCAGGCTAGGCTTCACAAAGTTTCCATGCTGATTTCTCTCCATTCTGTGGTCAATATAGTCATTGATTTCCATGTGCAAGGTCCATGAATGCCTTGTTTATTGAGATATATCAAGAGTCTGGAGCATAGGCAGTCATTCCTGCAGGAATCATTATTTGATTTATTCTTCTCTCTTCTCTCTTCATATCTTTAGCGCGGTGAGTGCTGGCTGAACCCCAGACTAGCAGACCTCTTTGGCCACCTTGCAAAACAAGTGGCAGCATTAAATCAACCCACTTCCTTATAACTGCTTGAGTGTACCAGGCTTTTTTGTTTTCAAGAACATAAATGCCTGAAACCCATTCAATCTTATCTTTCTTGCCCTTAGTGATGATTAGAGGTGGGGTTTTGTTTCCATCGAGACGAATTGTCAAAATACAGGTAACGCGTGCCCTTTTGTAACTAGTGGAGGGAATGTAGATTGACGAGGCACTCCTGTGATCAATTGTTGTTTGAGATGCTTGGCCCATAAACACTGCAGTTTCATCTATGGCAATCATGTTGGAGAGTTGGTATTTAGAAAAGCCGATGCCACAACAAAGGACTTGAATGCAAGTTCACGTTTAATCAACTCAGTATCTTCCAGCTTAAACAATGTTGTCAATCTTCTTAGAGACAGTTCATATCACTGAAGGAAGCCATCCAGCCAGTATTGTGATGCTTTGAATTCTTCTGGGGATATTTCTAACTGTGGTGCCATTGCAAGGGCAAATGCTTGAATATCAGCCCTGCGAACAACCAAAGCCTTTGCTCTCCTGTCAGCAATCCATTCACAGATGTTGTCTTCCAGTTCAGGAAATAATGGCTGCCGACCTGATACACACTTTTGCTTCTTGGCCTTTCCCTCGTCCACCTGTTATTATACTCTGCTCGCCATTTTTTGATCATACGGAGATCCGACATCTCTTTGCAGAAAGTCGTAAGATTCTTGTCCCAAGAGTCCTCCACGATTCCTTTCTTTTTTAAAAAAAGTATTAATTTTTTATAATTACAAATCTTTAGTGCTTAGTAAACAATGTGTTGTCTGAGTCCACATATTTAACTTGATAATGCATCTTATATTCCTACTCTCTACCCCGTTTTTCTAGCCATTGGTAAAATACATCCCATGTTTGAAAGTATTCTGTATCTTCTTTCCCGTTCAACATTTTCAATGTAAGCCTATCCATTTCCGCACAGTCCAAAATTTTCTTAATTATCTCTTCTTCAGCTGGTATTTTTTCATTTTTCCAATGCTGTGCAAATGCAATTCTCACTGCTGTTAATACATGTAACATTAAATATACACATTCTTTATCATAATTTTCTGAGGTTATATCTAAAAGAAATAATTCTGACTTAAAATCTATGTTCCGGTCCAAGCAAAATATCTGCTTTAATCTTGCCTTTCTCGGACAGATAAACGCCAAGGAACAGGACAATATTAGATCATTTATTCGACAGAAATCTCAGACAATAACTTACAGTCAAGCAGGGATCTTCTGATGAATATATCATGACCTTCTCCATTCCTTTGGGTGAAAAACTAATGGTAGACTCACCCCATGGCTCTTATGGGACACATCACCTCGTGTCTGTCTTCACAAAGGCTTCTTTTACCACCTGGCACGTAGCCAGGATATCCTGTCATAAACTTAGTAGCCCCTCCTACTGACTTGTTAACATAGGCTTCACTGAACAGCTAAACTACATTACCCATAGGCCATCTCTTAAGGAGACAGCGTTAACTCTATAAATGCTAAACATCCTAACATACAGTTCTTAGCTACTGTTTGGTCCAGAACAATCTACATGTTTTCTTAACATTTTCTCTAACCACATACTGTATGTATTTTTGACCAGAATTTTTTTGCTTTGGGGCATGTCCACCAAAGGTGATAGTACGTGCCTGGCTTTTGCCTACATTTCCAACAATTGCTAGACATGTTTTTAAACGTTTTTGCTAACTTCGCAGGTGGTAAATGCCATCTATAAACATTTTATATAGATTTTCTTTATATGCAGCTTTCATTGTTATTGTATAGTTTCTTTCCACAGATTTTGCCATTTTTCTAGCTGTACATTGTGCCCAAAGTTTTTTGCCCATGTTATCATTGTTTCTTTAACTTGTTCATCTTCCATCTTTAAATTTAACAAAAACCTATACAGTTTCTTAATCAATTTTTCATTTGATGACAATAATATTTGGTCAAACACTGTCTGGTCTTTATAAAAACCATATATTTTGGCATCTTTCTCATATCTCATTTGTATTTGCAGGTGCGGCCACTATGATAGCTCAATGCCCTGTTCTTCCAACTCTTGTTTAGTTTTTAGTTTCCCTTCTGTATTCAAGATGTCTCTATAAGTCACAAGTTTCTCATAATTAATTAGATTTGGGTGAACAGACGTTTCCATTGTCAAAATCCATCCTGGTATTTTTATATAAATTTTCGCTTTTATCTTTTCCCATACTAAAAGCAGTGCATTTCTTACGTAGTGATTTTGAAAGTATTTATGAATTTTATTCTTCCCATACCATAAAAAGGCGTGCTATCCAAGTTGTAAGTCATGTCCTTTTAAACATAGTAATCTTTTATGTCTAAGAGTTATCCATTCTTTTAGCCATGTTAATGCAGATGCTTGATAATATAGAAGCCAGTCTGGCAACCCAAATCCTCCATTTTCTTTCACTTCTTGTAGCATTTTCAGTCTAATTCTGGCTTTTTTCCCATGCCAAATAAACTTCAAAATCAATGCGTTTAACTCATCAAAGAATTTTTTCTCTATTTTTATAGGTATTGTTTGAAATAAAAAAAGTAGTTTTGGTAGGATATTCATTTTCACCGTCGCTATTCTTCCTAACATTGATAGTTGTAGATTTTTCCAAGTCTAGTTTTATTTGTTTTAATAGTTTTACATAGTTGTCTTCTTTTATTGTTGCACACCTTGCTGTTAAATATATCCCCAGGTATTTAACTTTCTTAACTACCTGGAGGTCTGTTTTTTCTAACAGTTGTTTTTTTTTGTTTATCTGTAAGGTTTTTGACTATCACTTTAGTCTTTTCTCTGATTATTTTCAGTCCTGCTACTTCTCCAAATTCTTCTGTCTTTGTCAATAATTTAGGGCTTGTCTCCAGCGGGTTTTCTAGTATAAATACCAAATCATCCGCAAATGCTTGTAGTTTGTATTTTTCGTCTTTTATCTCCATCCCTTTAATTTCTGGAGATAGTGGGCACCCTTGTCTTGTGCTTTTTTTTAATATTAAAGTTCTCTGTGAAGTCTCCATTTACAATTACTTTAGCTGTTTGTCTATAATAAATTATATTTATGAAGTTTTCTCCAAAGTCCATACAGTTTAATTGTTGTATCATAAATTGCCAGTTTGCATTATCAAAGGCTTTCTAGAAATGTAAGAAAAATAATGCCATTTGCTTCCCTGGATGCATTTCATAGTATTCCAGTGTATCTAGAACCATTCTTAAATTGTTCTTAATGTCTATCTTTCAAACTTCCAACCAGGACTTATTTCTCAAAAGTTCAAAGTATTTTAAGTCCCCAAAATTTTTCAGCATTACGTCTTTATGTTGTTTCCAAATTAATTTTATAATCTGTCTGTTTTCCCCCCAAAAGATGTTAAACCGCCACTTTTTTTCTAGGGGGAGGGGCAAACCCCCTCTCCCTCTTACATCTGGGAGCTTTCTTGCTTTTGGGATTTCTTTTTTCCAGAGAAAGTTTTTTAAAATAGTAGAGCAAGGAAAATACTCTCACCCAGCACTCACGATTTGCTCGTTAGTGCTTTCCCCCCCGGTTGTTGGTAGCTTCAGACTGGCTACCGGACTGCAGCCAGTTTTTCCCCTGCTGGTTCAGAGAGCTTCCTTGGATCAAATGGATCAAACGCCGTCTCTCTGTGATCGACACGGGTCCCTTCCTTCGTCCCCTCTCTGGAGCGACTTTAGGCCCTTTTCAGGCTCCCAGCAGGACGAAATCGAGCACGGGAGGCAGAACCCTGCTTCCCTGCATCCATATCACTACGACGTGAAACCAGAAGTCCTCTATGATTCCTTTCTTGAATTCGAAGGAATAGCTCTTTCTTTTTGCACTCATCTTGTCTGGGGGGTCAGAATATTATTCCGTTTAAATCTATTATTAAATCACGGGTGTCAAACTTGATTTCACTGAGGGTTAGGGTTGGGCATTATGGGTTAGGGTTGGGGTTAGGCATTGTGGTTGCCCTGGGGGGGTGGAGGTTAGGCATTGTTGGTTAGGGTTGGGGTTAGACAGTGTGGTTGCCCTGGGGGGGTAGGCATTGTGGGTTAGGGTTGGGGTTAGGCATTGTGGTTGCCCTGAGGGGAGTGGGGGTTAGGGTTAGGTGTGGGAGGCCTGGCTGCGGGAGCCCTGAGGTAAGCGGGTGCGGGGCACGTAAGGCAGCTCCTCCCCACCTGCCTCGCCACGTAGCGGCTTGCCGCAAGCGGCCGCAGAAGAATGGGGCAGCGGCGTGATGGGTCGGGGCGTGGGAGGCCTGGCTGCAGTGGTCCTGAGGTAACTGGCTGCGGGGTGCATGGAGTAGCTCCCCACCTGCCTCACAGCGGCACCATTGCAATGCGCCACGTGGCATCCTGCTGCAAGCAGCTGTGAGCAGCCGCAGAAGAAGTGGGGCGGCGGCCACACGGGCTCCTTCTGGATGGGACTGTTGGTGCTGCCATGAGGCATGACAGGTGTCAGCGCATGGGAGGCCTGGCTGTGGGGGTCCTGAGGTAAGCGGATGAGGGGCATGTGGGAGAGCTCCCCCCGCCTCTCCTCACCTCGTGTCGAAAAACCAGGCGGTGTGACGGAATGCATGGGTGGCCAAATGCACCGGCTCTTAAATAGGGCTTATTTTGGCGGTAGGGCTTATATTAGGCACATACATAAAAATCAAGCTAGGGCTTATTTTTAGGATAGGTCTTATTTTCGGGGAAACAGTATTTAAGTCACCTTTTTCTGATTTGAAGTACAATCATTATCAACAGTTTCTATTTGTCTTGTTCCTTTATCTTTTTATCATTTTTATGGGCACTTTAACTTATATCGTGATTTGCCGTATTTCCAAACAGATCAATTAATTTCACATTTTAACCATATTATGTTTGATTTAGAATGAAATTATTAGAGAATATTTTAAATCTTTTCTTCCATTTTAAAAAAGAGCAATGAAAAAGGTTTAGGAAGAAATGAGTTGTCCCTATTTTTAATATGTTTTCCCATCTGTTTTTAAAATAGAAAATTTGTTTTACAATTGCAGAAGCAATCACTATTGTTTAAAATATTTATACAATTTGCCAGATTTTTCTGTGAGTTTATAACTAACAAATAAAGTCTGTTCCTGAATCGTATTTTCTTACGTTAATTCTTCTAGGTCTGGTGCTCCTTCACCCTTGGGCAAGGTAATTTAAAGATTTATATAACTAGTCAAGTCTTCAGTTAAATATGTAAACTGGAAAAGTCTTGTGCTTCCTAAGAATGTATAAAATTGATATTTGATCTCTTACTGTTTGTATCCCATACATCTATATTACTTTTCATTTCTATGTGAAAAATATTACACAGGATGACCTCTTTCCAGAGAATTAAACTACACAATCAAACATAAGCATGTATCCATAGAAATTAATTTTCCTTTAGCTCCACTGAAATAGATGGGATTTCAGTGGCACCAAAAGGAGACTAGCTTCCCTGGATTCAAACATTAAGTAATGTAGGTAGTCTTTGAACTATGACCTTTTGGTCAGCATGAGTTCTAGGTTACAACACCACTGAATGAGTAGTCGTCAAGGTTCTGGCCATCCCTGCCCACCCACAGTCATGAATTTGCAAAATGTTATTTATGTCAGGTTACTAAGTGCCTGAAATCATTATTTGCAACCTTCCATGCCAACATTTCCAGAAAGTCAATGAGGAAGCCAGTAGGGAAGATCACATGTTACTGGGGTAGATCTCCCCCACCAGCGCATCCTCTAGCCCCTCTGCACTTGCTCTGCATTATCCACTTGTGTACCCCAATATACCTTCCCCGTCGAAAAGCAGCATCTTTTGCACATCCTTTCATACCTTCTCCGACACTCTCAAAAGTAAGATATAAGCATTACATGACGAGTGAATTTACAATCAGCAATTATGTTTTAAGGGGAAAAATGTATAATGATAGATTTAATCACCTTATGCTGTCATGTCTTTCACCAGCTTAGAATTTAGGCTGCTATTTTTTATGGCACAGGAAATTGAAAATAAGTGTGGCTGGTGAAACGAGTATTACTAACTGCACCAGAAGTGCACATGATTCAGCTAAGGAATCTGCCTTGGATGTGCACATATCATTGTGTAATGAACACAATCGCCACAACATGCTACGCCATATTGGGATTTCGCTTAATGTGAAGCCAGAGCAGGACCTGGACTGTAGTGGACACAGAGTTGTGTTCTGTAGTGAGCACAGAACACACAGTTGTCAAGCAAAAAAAAAAAAAAAGGAAAGAAAGAAAGAATTAGCTTTTCTTTGCCCTGTGTGTGACAATTTTGAACTCAATCCAAAGAAAATCATAATAGGTGGGTGAAGAACTAGCAGACTACTACTTTGAGCAATGGATATGTTTGTCTGTGGCCTTTGTAATTGTTCTTCCTCACAGCTATTTTGTAATAATGTACCTTTTTTTAAAGTAACTTCCTTGCTTATAACCTATTCTGACATCCTGCTGGATATGTTGAAGGCTATATTTTTAAAAGCTTTTAAAAAATTCAGTCTACATGAGGTTTCATGCATGATTTAACTGAAAATAATTGAATGGAAAATTTTCCTGCTGTGAAGCAAAAATGTGATTTCTTGGACATTTCCTAGTTACTATAGATTTCAAATTTGACAGCTTTGATGTTACTGGCCAAGACAGCTTTGGCAATACAGTTTTCAAATAAGGTTGAAAATACTTCTCAGGATTAAATCTAAGATTGCTTCTCACTAATACATTTTATGATGATTTCATAGCAGAGTCTTTTTAGAAAAACACATGTTGTCTTTTATCAACACTGCAGTTTTCCTAATATAGATGCAGAAGTATATTTAGTATTGAAATCCCTAGAGTGCTCTCAGTAACAGACAAAACAAAAGCTGAATAATTTTAAAGACTTAAAATCCAGTTGGAAAAAAAATCAAGAATAATCAGTAAGGTTTGGATGAAAAGATTTTAATTTCTTTCCTAATGGTAAAGCAAAGGTTAGTGTTTTGATAATATGGTTGAATGCTACTGCCATATCCTGAACAAAAGGACTTCTGAAATTAAATGAAAGATCTATGCCTTTCTCACCACACTTAATGTTTCACATAGTACACAAAAGCCTGTCTTATAATGTTTTATTCGACATTCCAGAATCAAAGTCCCATTGCTGTCCAAACAAACTGTCATAGTAAACAGTCTACATTTCAGAGTTGTCACCTCCTTCATAATTAGCTGCATGCAAATTTCTGTCCAAAACTTTATATATTAACATCACTTTTATAAAATATACAGGATTGTCCAACTCTTAATGTATACACAGTATACATTTTTTTCTGGGAAAAGATCTCAGAGCTGACTTGAATTTGTCTAGTGTGATAAAGCCAACTTTTAAAACTGACTTAGCTTCGAAGACTTTAAATAAGGCATTTATTGTACAGAGGATTTATATTCCATACACCCTCCATCAGGAATGTACTGTTTTTGTTTTAAAGTATAAATGTATGTGAACTCTTACAGCAAAGGAGCATTCTTGATGGAAAGATATACTGCTAGTATCTTTTCCTACGTGGATCTTGACAAAATGCCAATTTTTTTGCTGGCCAGAAAAAATTGAGATCTTACTTAGTCATTGATCCCCAGATAATGCTGAGTTGTGAGCAAAAATTCAAGGGAAGAGTTCAGAGCAGCCTTCTGAAATGCTTTTCATACTGTAACTCCTGTTTTGGCTCTTGATTCTTTAATATTAGCCCATGTGTTCTTTTCCTTAAGGTTTTTATAAAGCTAATTTGAAGTTCATTACATAATGATTAAATAGTGTTCATTTAAGTCAAACTTCATGTTACTCTGCTGTGATATTACTGAAGAATTTTTTAGAGGGCCTGTTCAGGCTTGGAAACTTCCTATAAAAATAGGGATATTTTAGGTTTTTATTCACCATTAAAATCTGCATATATTTGCAGGCTTTCCTTCCAATAATTAACAGAAATCATTAATATTTTAGAAAAACTTCTTTTGTGGTGATAGCATGATTAATGTTTCTTTAGCTTCCCACTTACAGACAATTAAATAGATTTAATTTATGTTACTTTTTATTTTTTGTAAGCTGCCCAGAGTCACTGAGAGTGAGCGGGTGGCCATATAAATTTTATTAAATAAATAAAATAAATATATAAATATGTGTCCTAACCAGCTCTTCTTTTCCAGTCTTCTCCAGCCACAACGGTTACATCTCCCAATTCTACCCCAGCAAGAAGTATTGATACATCTCCACCACTTGATTTTTTTGCAACATCTTCAACAACGGCTCCAGTAAGGTTAGTTTGGTTGCAAATATGATTGTTGTTGTTAGTTGCGAAGTCGTGTCCGACCCATCGCAACCCCATGGACAACGTTCCTCCAGGCCTTCCTGTCCTCTACCATCTTCTGGAGTCCATTTAAGCTCACGCCTACTGCTTCAGTGACTCCATCCAGCCACCTCATTCTCTGTCCCCCTTCTTCTATTGCCCTCTATCTTTCCCAGCATTAGGCTCTCCAGTGAGTCCTTCCTTCTCATTAGGTGGCCAAAGTATTTGAGTTTCAACTTCAGGATCTGGCTTTCTAAGGAGCAGTCAGGGTTGACCTCCTCTAGGACTGACGGTTTGATCGCCTTGCAGTCCAAGGGACTCGCAGGAGTCTTCTCCAGCACCATAGTTCAAAGGCCTCAATTCTTTGGTGCTCAGCCTTTCTTATGGTCCAACTTTCACAGCCATACATTGCAACTGGGAAAACCATGGCCTTGACTATACGTACTTTTGTTGGCAGGGTGATATCTCTGCTTTTTAGTATGCTGTCTAAATTTGCCATAGCTTTCCTCCCCAGGAGCAAGCGTCTTTTAATTTCTTGGCTGCAGTCCCCATCTGTGGTGATCTTGGAGCCCAGGAAGATAAAATCTGTCACTACCTCCATTTCTTCCCCATCTATTTGCCAGGAATTGAGAGGGCCAGATGCCATCTTGGTTTTCTTAATGTTGAGTTTCAAGCCAACTTTTGCACTCTCCTTCTTCACACGCATCAAGAGGCTCTTTAGTTCCTCTTCACTTTCTGCCATTAGTGGTATCATCTGCATATCTTAGGTTGTTGATATTTCTCCCGGCAATCTTAATTCCAACTTTTGATTCATCTAGCCCTGCCTTTCTCATGATGTGCTCTGCATATAAGTTAAATAGGCAGGGCGACAGAATACAGCCTTGCCGGACTCCTTTCCCAATTTTGAACCAATCAGTGGTTCCGTGTCCAGTTCTCACTGTTGCTTCTTGACCCGCATATAGGTTTCTCAAGAGACAAATAAGATGGTCTGGTACTCCCATCTCTTTAAGAACTTGCACAATTTGTTGTGATCCACACAATCAAAGGCTTTAGCATAGTCAATGAAGCAGAAGTAGATGTTTTTCTGGAACTCCCTAGCTTTCTCCATGATCCAGCATATGTTGGCAATTTGATCTCTAGTTCCTCTGCCTCTTCGAAATCCTGCCTGTACTTCTGGAAGTTCTCATCCACATACTGCTGGAGTCTAGCTTGTAGGATTTTAAGCATAACTTTACTTGCATGTGAAATGAGTGCAATGGTGCGATAGTTTGAACATTCTTTGGCATTGCCTTTCTTTGGAATTGGAATGTAAACTGACCTTTTCCAATCCTGTGGCCACTGTTGAGTTTTCCAAATTTGCTGGCAAATTGAGTGTAGCACTTTTACTGCATCGTCTTTTAAGATTTTGAATAGCTCAGCTGGAATACTGTCACCTCCACTAGCTTTGTTGTTGCTCAGCTTTCCTAAGGCCCATTTCACTTCACATTCCAGGATGTCTGGCTCGAGGTCAGTGACCACCCCATCGTGGTTATCGTTCTTTGTATAGTTCTCTGTGTAATTTTGCCACCTCTTCTTAATCTCTTCTGCCTCTGTTAGGTCCCTGCCATTTTGGTCCTTTATCATGCCCATCTTTGCATGAAACGTTCCCTTCATATCTCCAATTTTTTGAAGAGATCTTGGTTCTCCTATTCTATTGTTCTCTTCTATTCTTTGCACTGTTCATTTAAGAAGGCATTCTTATCTCTTCTAGCTATTCTCTGGAATTCTGCATTCAATTAGGTGTATCTTTCTCTTTCTCCCTTGCCTTTCGCTTCCCTTCTTTCCTCAGCTATTTGCAAAGCTTCCTCAGAGAGCCATTTTGCTTTCTTGCATTTCTTTTTCTTTGGGATGGTTTTAGTTGCTACCTCTTGTACAATGTTGCGAATCTCTGTCCATAGTTCTTCAGGCACTCTGTCTATCAGATCTAATTCCTTAAATCTATTTGTCACCTCTACTGTATATTCATCAGGGATATTATTTAGTTCATACCTGAGTGGCCTAGTGTTTTTCCCTACTTTCTTCAATTTAAGCCTAAATTTTGCAATGAGAAGCTCTGAGCCACAGTCAGCTCCTGGTCTTGTTTTTACTGACTGTATAGAGCTTCTCCATCTTTGGCTGCAGAGCACATAGTCAATCTGATTTCTGTGTTGACCGTCTGGTGATGTCCATGTGTAGAGACGTCTCTTGTGTTGTTGGTAAAGAGTGTTTGCTATGACCATTGTATTCTCTTGACAAAATTCTATCAGCCTGTGCCCTGCTTCATTTTGTACTCCCAAGGCCAAACTTGCCTGTTATTCCGTTTATCTTTTGGTTTCCTACTTTGGCATTCCAATCCCCCATGATGATAAGGACATCATTTTTTGGTGTTGATTCTATAAGGTGCTATAGGGCTTCATAGAACCGGTCAATTTCATCCTCTTCAGCACCAGTGGTTGGGGCATAGACTTGGACTACTGTGATATTGAATGGTTTGCCTTGGATTCGCACTGAGATCATTCTGTCATTTGGGGGATTGTATCCCAGTATTGCTTTTCCTACTCTTTTGTTGACTATGAAGGCTACTCCATTTCTTCTGAGGGATTCTTGCCCGCAGTAGTATACCTGATGGTCCTCTGAATTAAATTCACCCATTCCTGTCCATTTTAGTTCGCTGATTCCTAAGATGTCGACGTTCAGTCTTGTCATCTCTTGTTTGACCACGTCCAGTTTGCCTTGATTCATGGATCTTACATTCCAGGTTCCTATGGAGAAAAAATCCTTACAGCATCGGACTTTCCTTTCATCACCAGATGCATCCACAGCTGAGCGTCCTTTCGGCTTTGGTCCAGTCGCTTCACTCTTTCTGGCGCTACTAGTACTAGCCTTCTGCTCTTCCCCAGTAGCATATTGGACACCTTTCGACCTGAGGGGCTCATCTTCCAGCGTCATATCTTTTTGCCTTTTAGTACTGTCCATGGGGTTTTCATGGCAAAGATACTGGAGTGGGTTGCCATTTCCTTCTCCAGTGGATCACATTTTGTCAGAACTCTCTGCTATGACCTGTCCATCTTGGGTGGCCCTGAATGGCATAGCTCATAGCTTCATTAAGTTACGCAAGCCCCTTCGCCACGACAAGGCAGTAATCCATGAAGGAGGCAAATATGATACTTACTTTTAAAATATTTGGTACAGGTAGTCCTCGACTTAAAACAGTTCATTTAGTGACCATTCAAAGTTACTATGGCACTGAAAAAAGTGGCTTATGATCGTTTTTCACAGACTTTTGAAGCCTAACTTCTCTGGAGAACACTAGGTTGGGGAAAGTTGATACAAGATCACAACAATTTGTACAGTTCTAATTATATTCTTGAATATGCCATTATTTTTGTTTAATTCTTGCAAATGAATTCACAGAACTTCAAAATTACTTCTATGACTTTTATCCAAATACTTTTTGGTACTTTTTTCTCTTGCAATAGTGCTTCCAAGCTCTCCAGTGATCTTCTAGATCTTCAACCAGACTTCACATCTGGCCTTGCACAAGCAGCTTCAGCAGCTGCCCTTGGTGGAACAACTTCATGGGGAGGTAAAACCTTTATGATTTTAATTCCTCAAAACTTAATTTCAGAATAAAGCTGGAATGCTGACCATGCTTTCTTAATCCACCTGCTTATGTCTAAGATTATTTGTGCTGATTACAGCAATTTTGTAAAATTGGACTTTCCCAGTCATTCAGGCCTCTAGATGTGTCAGAGTACATCATTTCTACTTGCCAGCCATCTAACACCTCTGGAAATCTCCAGTTTGAGGAAAATATCATTATATTGAATTTTAAAGTTTCATCTTTATAACATATTTTAACTTCAGAATAATATTTTTGAATACAATGTCTATTTGTACTGATATTATTCCATTGTATGTTTCAAACAAACATATCCTGAAAGTTTTGTTTCATGAATCAGCCTGTGTTTGAATCTAAAGAAATTCTAAAATGTGTTTCTCCTTTTACATTTTATTCACCTATAATCAAACACTATATTCCTAACTCTGTTGGATTTAATTATCTCCTTCTGCAGAAGAAATTTGACATTTAAAATTTGAATGCTTTAAATTGCCATTCAAAATGCAGGCAATTGGAACTACAGTGGATAACTGTTGGAATTCAGAACATTTTTTTTAACATCTTAAAAATATTGAGCCTATTATAAAACCAATAGGACACACAGATTTTAGTCATTTAAAAATAGCATTTTAGGTTATAATGTTTTTTCTTCGTAAGTGGCATTAAAACTGTTTCTAACAATGTGCAGAGGTGCAACCTTGTCTGTTGTAGCAAAACTGTTGTGAAAACTTACAGAGGTATTATGGGTTAATTTTTTTAATGGTATCCTTCACCATACCTGAGAGTGGCAGGCCAGGTTACGTGGTGCACACCTGCCTTTATTCTCTAAAAGAAAAAAAGGCCAAGAGACGTGGACAACTCAACTAGGATTACTTCTTGGCCTTTGGGCTATAAGGTCACATGTAATGTATACGTGCAAATAATTAGGATGCTCTCTCTCCAGCTTTTGCCACTTGAATTGGTTCCCTCAATCTTCAGAGTGGTAAAGCTAGTTCTGTTCCAGGGGTCTTCTTCATTTCATTGCATTTGTTTAATGTGTGCTTTGGCAGTGCTAGAAAAAGGGGAAGAAAATAAATGTATTGTCAGCTGCATGCTTTCTTCTATGCATCAAATGTAAAGAGAAAATCCCATCTATGCCCTATCCTACAGAACAACGCAGATAGACCTTTCCTTTCTGAGACTTAATGAAATATTGTTTGCACTATCTTTTTCCTTCCCCAGTTTGCCCTATCAAAGCAAGAATTGTTTAGTACATCCGCATATATCTGAATAGTTTCAAGAGTCTTTCCAGGAAGGATGAGGGGAAATTTATTTTTAATCGTTATACCTACATCAACACTGCTCCAACAATGAACGAAGGGATTGTATTCCCGCAGGATCTAAATTTTTATTTTGGCAAATATAGAAGATGCAATACCTTCACTAGAAACAAGTGATGATCAAACTGGGATAGTTTTACAGAACAATTACTTTCTGGGGGAGCAGAGGGTTTTTGTTAGGATTGATCAAAGATGTGGTTTTTTTCCATGGTTTCTAAAGGACAGCACTACATTTAATGTTTAAAAACTAATTTAGCGAAATTGCTATTGGTGATCAGTGATACTAGGTGAATTAGCTAATTATGCCTAAAGATTTTCATGATCATAATTCACAAAATCCATCAACATAATAATGAATGTGGGAAATATTGAGGTAAGCAACAGCACAGAAGCAATCATCTACTCCCCCTCGCTTAACAAGAAATATTTTCCTTAAAGTACTTGAGAGGCAGAACTGCAGCAAACAAGCCAATCAACAAGTTCAAATATGGCTTTGCAGCAAAATGCATTAGAGAACTGTATCTGTAGTACATAAGAGCACGAATGGAGAACATGTGCATGCATTCACACGCATCAGAGTCATCAAATCATCCAGCCACCCAAATCCTGTTGGGAAGAAAAACCTATGCTGGTTTGCTGAGCTTGGGCCTATGTGTACAAGTTTGTTTATGCTCTTTTGTCCTGTTGATTACAACATGGAACTTTTGTAGGGCCACTAAAGATGAAAATTCACTTATCTTTTAAAGGCACCATGAATTTAATCGTGAGCCAGACAGAAGACCATGATTAAAATATGAACTTACACAGTTGGCATGACTAAACTTATACAACAGATGTATTGAAGGACATTATTTTTCAGAATATGCACACAAAACCTATCTACTTTGTTTCAGAAAAAACTTTTAAGAAGTAGCCATAGCTTTTTTCCAGGCAATCTGAATGTGACATAATAAATCTGCAAGAGAGAGTGCATGCAAGTTATTCTGTGTGAGTTGCTGGCCCTAGCATTGCTTTTACACTGCAGCATGTGTATATGCCCCTGGCATTAGCATCCCCTTTTGACCCAACTGTATATACAGGTAGTCCTCCACTTACAACAGTTCATTCAGTGACCATTCAAAGTTACAACAGCACTGAAAAAAGTGACTTATGACCATTTTTCACACTTATATCCATTGCAGCCTCCCCATAGTCACATGATCAAAATTCAGACGCTTGACAACTGACTCATATTTATCAGGGTTGCAGTGTCCCGGGGTCACGTGATCCCCTTTTGCGACCTTCTGACAAGCAAAGTCAATGGGGAAGCCAGATCTGCTTAACGACTGTGTTACAGTACTTAATAACTGCGGTGATTCACTTAACAAGTGTGGCAAGAAAGATTGTAAAAGGGAGCAGAATTCACTTAACAAATGTTTTGCTTAGCAGCATAAATTTTGGGCTCAATTGTGGTCGTAACTCGAGGACTACCTGTATGACTGGGTAGAGAAGCAGCAGCAGTAGCAGCATTGGCTACAGGTGAAAGTGCGTGGGCGATGAGAGCGGAGGGCAAGGTATAAAGAGGAAAGCAAACGAATCCTATAGCAATTTCAGGGAATCTCATATACTACGGACATCAGTCGGGTGGTTCTTCAGTGACTGGAAGAAAGTCCTATGCTTTCTAGGTGAGTCAATGACAGGCTCAGAGTACAATCCAGCTGAGTTGGCATAAGAAAGACACAACGTGTTCCTCATCATCAGCCATATCTGGGCAGGCTGCTCTCAGTCTTCTGGAGGGCAAGACGAGGACTAACCCTCATTATCTTCCCCATTGTAGGATCAGGAAAATTCCGAAGTGAAAGAATCAGGTTCCAGGTGCCAATGATAGGGGTGAGCCGTGTCACCTGCCTAGATAGAAATCTTCTCCTCAAGACTCTGGTTGTGAGTGAGAAGTGTGTATTGCTGAGAAACATGGCCAGGTCTGACTAGAGCTTGACATTGGCTACCCAAGAACTGGAGTCTTATCTTCTTCTTTCCCCTGCTTGCTCAGTTAGCATAGTATGGAGTGTTTTGGGCTGCCTGTCAAGCCACCAAACAGTATCTTTCTCTGGAAATTGGCCATACACACTACCCAAGACAAGGTTGGCATGTTTGGGCATCTCATCACAAATCCTATGTCAGAATTAAGGCTCTGGCTGGTCTTGCTACTGTTGGATGGCTTCTTCCTAGTTTTAATTGTCCTCAGTTGGACAACTTCTGGAACAAGGAGAGAATTTTCCAAAGGGAAATTGTCACAAACGTTGTTGGAAGCACAGGGCAGAAGTGGGCAACAAGGGGGGATTCTAGAGGGGTTCTGTAAATCTGAAAGCAGCTGCCTCCTTTACTTCACTATATTGACTTGGTTGCATTTTGAGTCTCCCTTCCAAATTGCCAAACAAGCTTACAATTTTTTCACTCTTGATCTGGAAGGGATAAGAATCATAGAAGAATTATTCAGGCAATTTTTGCTCACCTCTGCAGCTTCAAAGGTGAGAAAAGTCCTTTTCTATTCATCAGTGGATGGAAGACACACTTCTATAAAATGCAGGAAACCAGTGTAATAAAAACAATTTTAAGACTTTGGTATTATTGCTCATTACAAGCAAATTATAAACCCACTATTAGAATTGTTAATTTGCATTCAAGCAGAGATGCTTAATTATAGACTTCTTAAATGGCCTTGCTTCTGTGATTTCTAAAATCAATGTTTAAAAGCGCCTATCTGTGCTTACTTTGTTACGAGTTGGATTGTGAAGTGTTGTGCCATTTCTTCAAGCCGTTTCAGGTTCATCTTCTGGTGTTAAGAAAAACTAATAACTATTTGCCAAATATATCAAGTTAATTCTTCCTTTCAACGATAGTTTGTAGTTGGATAAGGCTGTGTCAGAGATGGGTTGAGATAAGCCTTAGTCACTTAAGTCTTTGTTTCTAGGTGCTTTGGAAAAGGAAAAGAGACAGCATCATGTAAAACTGCATGCCAATACCAGTGACATATCTGGACTTAGAGCAGCATCCCGTTGATTTGAAATAGCCCCCTTTTGGCAGAGAGTGACTTCTGAGTAGCATGCATGTTGACTTTCTTAACCTTCTTATTTTTTTTACAATGCTGCCTTTTAATGGACATTTTACAGACCTCCTGGGAGAGGGTGAGTAATGCTTGATTTCTAAGCAGTTCTTCCAGCTGAAATGTTTAAATATTCAATTAGACTAGGCCTGTCTCTGTTTAATTTATTTTACTGTGCAATCCAGTGTTACTTTGGCCTTTTCTGCTTACTGTTCCTGTTTGATCTTCCTGTATGGACGCATGTAGATAGTTTGGCTGGATTTTCCAGTGTTACCTCTGAACCACAGATTTCAGATCCATTTGCACCAGAACCCACCCTAGCTCCTCCTGCTGCAACTGCTGAGTCAGCAACTACTTCTGCAAATACCACTGCTGCTGCTGCTGCTGAGGTGGATCTGTTCGGAGGTTAGTTAGTTTATTTATTTGCTACCACTTTCTCAACTGAAACATGGGGAGGATGGAGGAAACACCGATCGATTTGGGTAACTTTCTTCACTTTACCTACAGAATTAATAAAAAAATTCTTGAAAAGGGACCCGACGTGCACGTTATCCTGTGCAAAAATGATTCTGAGAAGTAATCTTCATAGGAATATGATGGAGCTAACTTACCCATCATAAACGTGTTATATTAAGTAGCGTGAATCTCTTTCCTTGCAAATAACAATGGGAGAAAAAAATTGTGTTTTGAGATCTATAGAAGAATTTAATTTCTCTCTCTCTCTCTCTCTCTCTCTCTCTCTCTCTCACACACACACACACACACACACACACACACTTATGGGCAGTCCCTTGTTTTGAAGCTATATTCAATCTGACTTGGAAATGCCAATTAGTATCCCAAATGTATCGCTATACCAGGGGTAGGCAACCTTGGCTCTTCCTGAGTCAGCTATGCTGACTCAGGAATTCTGGGAGTTAAAGTCCACGAGTCATAAAAGAGCCAAGGTTGCCTACCCCTGGGCTATACCCTCTAAAGCAAATTGAACTTTGCGTAATTAAGCAAAAATACGTGCTTACCAGAGATGCTAGTTATAAATATTGTACAGGTTTCTTTCTCTGAATGGGAGAAATAGATCTATTGGTATTGCTGCAGTTATCACCATTAGGTATGTTATGCCAGACTGGGGAGAGGAGGTTGGCCCTTCTCTTGCCCTAAGTTGTAGTCTACAGAATAATATAATTTTATGAGGTAAAAGTTTTTCAGAAGGAAAAGTACATACTGTAAAACGGGTTCCCAACCGGGGGTGCGAGACAATATTCCAGGGGGTGCAAAAACTTGGGGTTTCAAAATTATAGCGTATATGCATAATTCATTGCCGTTATTTTGAACTTTTGTAAGGGGTGCGAGAATATATCAGACGCGTTCTAGGGGTGTGGGGTATAGAAAAGATTGGGAACCACTGCTGTAAAACAAACATACAATTGATTTAGTGATTCTTCAGGTAAGCAAATTGCTTCCAATATAACAGCTGTGAAATTTTATCCCATTTTCAGTATCTGCTTTCAGCGTTTCAGTGTGACTTTAGGGTAAAGCTTCCTGTTTACCTTAGCTAAGTAGAGTTCTTGAAATTGAAATGTTCTCAGTTGTTGGACAACTGCCATACAGTTTTCTGTAACGTGTTAAGCAAAACAAAATTGCTTAAAGGCTTCATTTATTAGAATACAAGTTTAGCACAATGAGAATTTGGCAGACTCCATTTCCTGATGCTTTTTTTCTTATTACTTTGCTCTTTAATAGATCTTAAAGGCAGCTTTAACTTGTTCTGTTGCAAACCAGATGCATGTCTATATGAGCTTTTTAGAATAGGCAGCAGGATTTTTATTTTCAAGGACGAATATTTTTAACATTAAATTGTCTGTGTCTTAATAAGCATGCGAGTCTTCCTGTTTCTAGAGAAATTGATCTTTCTAGTGGGAAATTGCATGGCAGCAAAACCAACAGAGTTTGCCTTTTCAAACTCCCCACCATTGTGGCTATTTCAGTATTTCCCCATTTCTTCTAATCATTTTGCCCAGTCTTACTTAATACTGCTGGAGTTGGCAGGGTTTGTAGTACTGCAGTGTACACAACTAATAGAGAATAAAGAAATTGGGTACTACTTTTTTCGTAGCTGTAACGTTATTTAGAGGCAGGAGATTTTTCTAGATTTGAATTTAGAAAACTAGATCTAGCCTTTTTCTGTTTCTCATGACCCAATGGACAATTCTAGGTGTCTCTAATTGCAGAAAGTGCAAAGGATTATTTTTCAACCATGTAGCACATGTGAATTGCATTCTATATTTTTCTCTGCTAGTTGATAAAGGAGGGCTTGTTTTGATTAACTCTAAAGGATAGTTTAGCATTGCATAAACAAGCTAGTGAATTTTTATCTCTGAGGATGCCAGAGAAAAAGATTAAATCAATATCCTTCTTTAAAGTGACTGGAACTGGTCATTGATAATGTTCTCATGATGTACATTAGTAAAGCTAAACTTATCCTTAAAATTGCCTTGAAGTTTTAACTTGAGATACCTGAGGGAACAGCAACCAAGTGCCGCTTTTTTCCTTCTGTGGTTTAAGCTACTTGAACTGCACTGCTATGCCCACTCTGAGAATTTTCCTCCGATGACAAGAAATACTCTTGGAGGAGATGAAAAGAAAACACTAGTGGGAAGAAGGTAGTCCTACCAAAAGAATCAGTGGTATTAACAACACTGCAAAAGTAGTTTCAGCATAATATTGTACTTTCTAACATCTCTGACCCAAAATTAACCATTAACAAGCCATAAATTCCTGTTTGCTAAGTGGTGAACCAATCATACTTTGCCTCAGTATCTTAATTGGGATTTAGTTTGAACTGTGATTCGTTGACACAAGCAAGAATTAGAAAACATGTCCTGATTTTGGCTATTTTCAGTTATACTATATGAAGCAAGTTTAAATCCAGAAGCAGAAGGTTCCCATTTCCCCCTTCCTAGAGTGTTCCTGAAAAGGAGATTGGGTCTTGATCCAGAGTCTTAATCCCACTTTCTCGTGAATTGCTAAAAAGGAGATAAAGTTATAGCTTTGGTGTGTGTAAGAAAAAATAGACAATTGGTTGACTTCCTACAATGATTGGAGTGTAGTCTTAGGGAGACAAGTTCTTTTTGCACACACCCCAAGCTTGACCAGTCCCTTGCAAGGTTGTGAATTGCTTTGTGTATCGCTTCTGCAAATAAATAAGGCCAATAATGTCACCTGAATTATTACAATGCTATGGATATAATTACTGTAATGCAAGTTAAGAGGAGTTGTAATTGAAGTACAAATAACATTTTTTAGTCTACTTTACTTCCCCCAAGGTTGGCACAGTGGCTCTGTGGTTAAGACACTGGGCTTGTTGGCTGGAAAGCCGGCAGCCTGGGTTCAAGACCCAAGTGCCACGTGACGGGGTGAACTCCTGTCCTCACCCCAGCTTCTGCCAACCTAGCAGTTCGAAAACATGCAAATGCACTTGCACTTCCCACTTTGGTGGGAAAGTAACAGCACTCCGTGATGTCATGCTGGCCACATGACCACAGAAGTATCTTCAGAAAGAGCCTTGAAACAGAGATGAGCACCACCCTCTAAGGTCGGCAACCACTAGTGGAGTAAAATCCGCAGGGACTCCTTTACTTTTTACCTTACTTCCCCAATCTTAGAGAATACAATTTAACAGAACAGGAAAAGTTACTCTGTTAAGTGTATTGGTTATTGAATGATTTTTATGTTATTTATTAGGGTTCTTTCCCCTTGGAGGTTATATATGCATACCAATGAAGGAGAATATTTGTAGCTCAGGGTTGAAATGAGGGGTCCTTGGTGCTCTCTGAGCTTGCTTGTTTTCTTGCAGACGTTTCATTACCCTAACTAGGTAACATCATCAGTGCTGTTACATATGCATGCTGTTCAAGACCCTTATACAAGGAGCATTTTTTGCCATTAGCTTTTCTGCTTACCTTGTGTGTACTTGCAGACTATCGCAATCATCGTGACCTAATATAATTACATGGGTTGAATTTAGTTTGAAAACTGTTGGTAGTTGCACAAAACAAATGCAACCATCACCCTATGAACCCGCATTTTGTATAAGGGATTTTTTTTAATGCTATTTAACTTGGTTCTTTTACTATATTTTCTCCTTTTTTTTATTCTTCTTAATTTCTGTTTCTAAACCTGCACTCAAGATGCCTTTGCAGCTTCTCCTGGTGAAGCCCCTGCAGCACCTGAAGGGGCAGCAGCACCAGCTACCCCAACCCCTGTAGCAGCAGCTCTTGATGCATGTTCAGGAAATGGTGGGTTCCATCTCATTAGCTCGTCTGTCGTGGTTGTTGTGTGTGTGTCATTCTAGTTAAAATAAACTTCATGGCAGTATGTTTGTCACTTAAGGATTTTTTTTTTTATAAAACATTTTCCCCAGGTATTTGGACAAAAGTTCTAATCGAACAAAAATTGTGTCAGGAAAGCACTCCTACATGATTTCACCAAAGCTTTCTTTGTTCATTGAAAAATGTTAACAATGCTGAATCTTGCATGTAGCTGGTAGAAGGTTTCTACAATGATGAACAGAACTTTTCAAAGCGCCTTAGTTCAAGGGAGAGGGAAAATACATGTGGGCACTTGGGCGCCTATTAGTACCGATGTCAGAGAATCAACAGTGGTTAACCAAGCTGTGCCTTTGATTTCTGTTTTGCATGTATGTATAAATTGTGATATGTGTGTGTGTGTGTATGATTTAATCCACACAGGGTGTGGCTTTTCCTGTCCTTCCCAGCTGATCCTTTATATATATGTATATTCTGCCATTTCCTTTTACAAGACCCCTTTGCCTCATCAGAAGGCAATGCAGCTCCTGAGCTGGACCTCTTTGCTATGAAGCCAACTGAGACCAGCGTTCCTGTAGTTACCCCTACAACTAGTGCAGCTACTTCCGCAACCAGTCCTACTCCAGCTGCTGCTGTGGCCCCTCCAGCCCCTGCTACAACTGCTGCTGCTACTACTGCTACTGTCACTACTGCTACTACATCTGCTACTACTACCATCACTACCACCACCTCTGCTCCTCCTCCTGCTCTAGATATCTTTGGTGGTAACTTATTTAATTCTTTCTTTCCACTGAAAATTTTTTGGGGAGAATTAGATTTTCAGCATATAGAAACAGTCTCTCTTTTTTTTTTTTGCATATTTAGTCTATATGGCAATTATTCTTAGAAAGAAACAAGTTTCACGACATGGAGATATAAATTAGTAAGACACAGTATATTCTTCATCTAGATTTGTTTGAATCCACACCTGCTGATGCTCCTCCACCACCTAAGTCAGATGCAGCTCCTAACATAGACCTGTTTGGGACAGGTAAATATATATAAAAAGTTCTGTCCTATAATAATCCAAGTTTTGTGTTTTTAAATTTCTATTTTATTTGATTGCTGAGCATTTTTTTGTCGAATCATATACATATCTATCTCTAATCTTCATGTAATTTTTCTTTGGCTTCTGCAAGATACTTTTTCTTCTCCAACTACTGGAGCTTCTCCTGGGCCCGAAAATTCTCTCACTGGTGATCTATTATCAGGTAGGTGCTTTCTCTTTAGACCTAAGTTATTTGTATTTGTGTGACTTGTCACCTTTTTTTCCAAAATACCTGTGAAACGTGATCAGTTTTAAACTATTGAAAAGTTAGTAATGTCAAAACTGAACTGATCTCCTGAATATTCCCTGTGTCACTTTAGACGATCTTTGAGCAGGGATCCCCAACCCCTGATCCGTGGACCAGCATCGGTCCGCAGCCCACCAAGAACTGGGCCCTCAAGCGAGTGAAGCCCCCATTTGCACACACGCAGAATCCAGGCAGTGCGCGAAACCACTCCCCCCCCCAGTCCACGGAAAAACTGCCCTGCATGGACTGGTCCCTGGCACCCAAAAAGTTGGGGGCTGCTACCTTTGAGCACATTTACGCCATTATATTTGAAAAGAGGCAACTCCCTCCCCCAAATCTTAGATTGTATAAGCCTTGCACAAGTTCCCACGCAAGCCATTGACCTAGAACATGAGATTGTCAATCCTACATAAAATCTTGATAATAAAAAATGAAAACATAATTATTTTTATTTAGGAAGGTAATGTGTGCCAGCTTCTGCTAATTTATAGTGCTAATCTTGTTTACAGACTTCTCTATGCAGTTTACACTCAACATCCTGTTCAAATCATTGCTGAAAGATGGACAGAGTCAAAAGAGAGCTTATTTATAATCATAACCCAGGAAGAAAGCTTTATGAGCTACATACCCGTGTTTCCCCAAAAATAAGACTGGGTCTTTTTTTTTTTTTTTTTTTGCCTCCAAAAGAAGCACCGGGTCTTATTTTCGGGAGATGTCTTATTCACCTCCGGCACCGATAGCCCCGCCCAGCCAGTCCACTTCTTCTGCAGCCGAAGGAGCAGCTTCATTCTGCAGTTGCATTCCGGCCTGCATTTTGCAGGAAGGCCTATGCAGCCGAGTACCGAGCTATGGATTCAATCCATAATTTGGTCCTCGGCTGCAGAGATCTTGCAGAACCGAGCTATGGATTCAATCCATAGCTCAGTTCTTGGCTGCAGTGGCCTTCCGGAAAAGGCCTATGACTGAGAAATGCAGACCTGGCTGCAGAAGATGCCTCAGAAGAAGTGGGTGGGCGAGGAGAGGCCTTGCTGCAAGGTAAGTGGGTGCAGGGTGTGTGGGGCAGCTCTAAACCCCCACCCTAGCTTGATTTTTAGGTGTGTGCCTCACTCCAAAACTAGGGCTTATTTTGGGAGTACGGCTTATTTTCAGGGTAGGGTTTATATTAGGCCTACCCCAAAAATTGAGCTAGGGCTTATTTTCGGGGTAGGCCTTACTTTTGGGAAAACACGGTAGTCTAATAGCACCTTCCCTTTTGACAGATTTACCTGGCAGTTTAGATGTGGTTCTAAGTGACAGTTACCTGCTATATTAATAAGCATTTTTAGGCTTTTTCTAGGGTCATAATACTGTCTTCCACAGCTTATCTATTAAAAGAAGGATCATGAAGCTTCCATGATCAGGAAGTTTTCATGCTACCCAGAATCCAGGAAATCTATAGTTTAAATTCTAGAAAGTTAACTATATCTGGCTATAAAATTGTATCATATTTTGAATTAATCAGAATTCCTATAGAATGGATGAAATGAGAAATCTGAAAACAACAGCTCTTGAGCAGATGCAATAATATAAAACCAAGGCATAAATACATAATATAATACATACATACATATATACATACACACATATTACTGTGTGTAGTCCCTGCATGTGTACAAAATAAATAAAAAATGGCCCAGAACAGTTTTCAACCTAATTTGTAAACATGCTGCTTTTATAGTGAATACTCTGTGAAAAATCTAAAGAAAATTTAGTTTTTCCAAGTCTTTTCAATATATATATATATTGTGTTGTCATGGATTCAAGGTAAATGGCCTCATCATTCCTAATTTGCTTTTACTAAATATTATCATGCTTACTCCAGTGGATGCATTTGCAGCACCATCGTCCCTGCCCACTGCTTCCCCGGCTAAAGTGGACTCTTCAGGTGTGATTGACCTGTTTGGTGGTGGGTATTGTTGTTCCTCACCATTCAACTACTTCCCATTTCATTTCAGGGTTCATTTCATTTTTCTTTGCCAGCAATTCAACATTTCACAACAGTTACTTTTATTATGCTATGTTGTGCTTCATTTGCTTTTTAACTGAGTGTTATGAAATGCAGTTTGAGTGTTTTTTTTACTGTCGTCTGTCCTTATTTCCATGCATGAAACTCCTTATTCAAGTAACTATTTCATTCTTCTTCCTACAGTATGCAATTTTCAGTTTTACAATTATGCTTCTCTATAGCATGTATATTTCTCTTGACAGCTACCTGCTATCTACCGTATTTGTAGGTTAGAGATGCAGTGGGGGGATTCTATATATATATATATATGTTCAGATGAGTCTGATAGAATTGAGTCTGCTCTTGTGATGCTTAACAATTATTTCACTATGGCAGGGGTGGGAAATGAATTTTCCAAAGGGGCCACATGAGAAATGGGGACTCTTGTGTGTATGTGTGGGGGGAACGAATAGGGCTACACGCATCATGAACGCACATACGTAAATTGAAAAAAAATAGTCACCTTCAAAATAAAAGCAATGCAGTTGTATTGTGTGTGCGGCATATACTTATTTATCTTTGATTTCTAATTTCCGATTGACCTCACACAGACTTGATAGGCACACCCAAAAAAGCCAGATGTAGCCTGGGGACCGTAAAATGCCCACATTGGTGTATGGGCTTTTGGAATGTACATTGAAATTATTTTTATACATAGCATCTACTGTCTTTTAATTACAAATCATGAAGGGAGCTGTATAACTGGTCAAGCATAAAGCACAACAAACTTACTGATTTTTATCAAAAGGCATGTTCTTCATAATTTGTAATATTCCTCAAGAAAACATTAGATACGTAAAGGGGGAGAAGCATAAATGATGACAAGTTACATTAGCAGCAGTGATGATATAGGCAGAATGTTTACATTACATTACATTACATTTTTATGATCGGAAGCAGAATTTCAGTATAAATTAAGGAAGTCCCCAGATTTACAGACTAGCTATAGATATGAAACTTATTATTTGATAGCACACTGATTAAATTTCATAGATAAAATCGATCCATTTTAAATATGGTGATTTTTTTTCCTCCTGCAAATACTGTTCATAAATTGCCCTTTTTTGGTACAACCTCTATCTCGATCAAATGAAGAGCAATCCGTATTCCATATGCCTCATAGCAGTTAGTCTCTCTACAGGCTCTGATGCCTGTTATGTGTTTGCCAAAGACAGATGGGAAGGCAGGCAGACAAGGCAGCTCAGAAGGTGTTGGAACAATCTGTCTGGTTTTCCTGAAACGAGAATCAGAGAAGGAAAGCGAGGCAGTAAAGAGTTATCCTTGTGGGACTGCATGTTTGTGGGAACAAGCATAGGCTGTCTTGTTCATATGTGCAGAGAGAGCTTGTGATGATGGATGGGTAGATAAGATGTAAAGAGGAAAAGAAGGAAACAATGGATTAGAAAAGAGAAAATTCAGGAGCTGCATCTTTTGTGACTGTTTGTAGATATCTCAACAAACAAACAAAAACTTCCATTGACTTTTTTTCCTGTGACATGTGTTGCAAATCACTTTATTCAAATGCTTTGTATATCCCTACTGTCTGCATTCATTTTTTGGTAATTGCAAAACACCAGATGTTCACAGTACTTTCTGTTTTTGATTTCTTAAGTGGCTTCTTTGTGAATGGCAAGCTACCAATACTTTTCCATCCTTTCTTATTTCATTGAGAGTATCTGCTTTCCCATCAACCTTCAGTGTCCTGATGCCTCTATGTAGGATTTATTTAGAACTACAGTATATCTTTTCTTCTCACTGCACAACCACACCCTCATGTAACTATGGTTACAGCTACTGAGGAAAAAAAGCAAAAGTGCCAGCATGCTATTCCTTTCATCATCAGAGCTAGCAATGCACTTCAAAATACGATAGAAGAACGGTGGCTTGGAATTTTGCAGCTACCCCTTTTTTTGCTCAGACATATTTTTTCAGATCGCCAGATAAGTACATACAAAATCTTAAGAAAATGTGAACTGATACTAGGGAAGTGACAATACATTTCATTTATTTTCTGCATGGTTCGTGGGGAAAGGGAGATCCAGGGCCTATATTTTGCAGCAGCACAGGAATACTTGGGTCTGCATGGGGTTGTAAAGCTAGTTTCAAAGTAGTTTGGAGAAATGAGGAAGAGAACAGGCTCTTAGAAAGCTAGCACCCCAAAGATGCTTTTTCATGAGGCAACTAGACTTTGTTTTTCTTTGAAGACATTTCGCTTCTCATCCAAGAAGCTTCTTCAGCTCTGACTGAACGGTGGGGAATGGAAAGATGTATACTCCTGCAGACAGCTGGTCACTTGCATTCTTTTAGCGAGTCGTTAATGCTATCTGGAGGCTTATCTGTGTCTTCAGGGTCACCTGAGTAGTGCAAATGGGTGTGGAGCCTTCATGGAACTGTTGAAA
Organism: Azemiops feae; assembly: GCA_023970755.1. Classification (NCBI taxonomy): domain Eukaryota; kingdom Metazoa; phylum Chordata; class Lepidosauria; order Squamata; family Viperidae; genus Azemiops; species Azemiops feae. The sequence goes on along the minus strand of JALGBA010003980.1, from coordinate 631,361 downwards.
GGAGTGTGTTGTAGACTGAAGATAGATGATGTCGTATCCCTCCCCTTCTGTTGAGAGAGGGCTGTTCAATTTTGACATAGATGGCCTCTTTGACCCCCTCTTTCAAACCAGTGGTCCTTGCTTCTTGGATGAGAAGCGAAACGTCTTCAAAGAAAAACAAGAAAGTCCAATTGCCTCGTGAAAAAGCATCTTCGGGATAACTATGACCTGGATGACTGAGAATTTCCATAGACATTTAGAAAGCTAGCAGTTTTCTTGGAGTCATCTTCCCGTAGAAAAACTTCTCACTGCCATCACGTCTCATCAGTACAACTGTCATACTTCTAAAATAGTCTGTCTGGGTCTTTCTTTGGTTTCTTCTGGTTTTAGAACAACTGGTAGGAGAAGGAGTGGCAGAACCTGGGGAGGGAGTCAAAAGAGGAATCAGCCTGGAGTCTCTACGTAGCTACAAACGGACTTAGTAACTGCCACTCCTTCTCCTACACAGCTACAACTATTTCTCAGACTATATTTTACCAATCATTCTTCTATGGTCTAGAAAATTATATTCGTAGTTGTATTCTCCCTCCAAATGTTACATGTTTATATATTTATAGTATCTTTAAATTCTGCTATCTTTTATTGCTGCCTGATGGAAAAAACCCATAGATGCATTTGGAAGTGGCCCTTCAGAGCCCCAATCTGCAGTTTCAGCAGCTTCTAGTACTTCTGCTTCTGCTGACCTATTAGCTGGTAATGAAACATAATTGTGTTATTTTTAAGAAAGGCTGTGCATGTTTTTATTGCATCTTTTCTGTACTGTGACAAAAAAAAATAGTCAAGGAACCATCACTGAGATTAATTTTTAAAGAATAAATGTAAACGTGCAAGCTTTCTTCTACACAGATACAAATGTAACTTTAAAAAAAAAGCTGTGGTAATTCCTTGTGAAGTAAGACAACATTTTGCAAACTGCAGAAAAAGGGGGGAGGAGTAAACTGCAATAACGTCTTACATTTCTTTATCTGAAAATCTTATTAACTCCATCCATCACAATATTATCAGTTTTTCCCTTTTCAACAATCACTGTTCCTATATGTTTGTAATTTGATAATCATTCAATCTCTGTATATCACCAAACTTTAAAGTACTCCTTTCATAGCGATCACTGACTTTTGTGTTCAATCTATATTCTTTCAGCATCCATTTTTGACCCTATCTCTTCTTGTTTTACCACATTTACTTCTAAGTAAACAATTTCTAATTAGTTTTTTCATTTCTCTTGACATTCCCAACCCTGACAAAGTTAGCAGAAGCACACTTTTATGGATAGCCTTTTCACTTTTTTTGCTTGCATTCATTGTTATAATACATGCTACCCACTACTTTTTTATTTCTCAAAATGTCTCCATTTTCTCATGGTTAGAAAACATTTACTAAGATACACAATTCATATGTCTACTTTATGTTTTGCCACTTATGTATCAGTTGTAATTATTCCATTTTGCCTATCAAACACAAATGCCTTCACATCAGTACATTAATTTTCAGATCCACACTCCTTATTTAGGGTCCCCAACCCCCGGGCTGTGGCCCATTCGGAATCAGGCTGCACAAGCAGTGGCCACGGAGCTCTACTTAAACAAGTGGCAGACTGGCGCACACCTGCGCAGCTCAATTTATGTGAGCGGCAGGCAACTGTGTACTTGTGCAGCTCAACTTGCGCAAGCAGTGGCTGGTTCCTCTCTCCCCCCTGGTGGGATGCCAAGCCATAAAGGTTGGGGATCGCTGCCTTATTGCATTATACAAGTATCTAATATTTGCTATAAATCATTTAGGTTTGCAACATGTTTGTTGCAAACCTGACAACAATAGACCTATAACAGGCATTCCTTAGATACTTGTATATATGCATACATTTATGTAACAAAGGGAATATCATACATCCGTACCTTTACTCTCTGTTGACAGTTCACTAACCTTTTCATGCATTCCTATGCATGCTATACTTCTGTTGTATATTGTTTATTTTGGGAATCAACACTTTCACACAAAACATGTTTTCTTTAAATAAAAGTTTCTCATTGGTATGTTTTTCAGTGACCTGTAGAAGAGCAAAAATCTGCAGGGCAAACTCTTTATCTGGTGTGAATCCACATTTAACTTCCCAATTGTTGCTCATTGCCCCAGCTTATACCTTTTCAGTCAGGATTTTGCTAATCCCCCTGCATACTTTTCTGCATTCATCCTTGGTGCCTTTTACTTTCACTGTGAGAACAGTAATAATATTCTTATCAGGAAGAGGAAAGGAACTTGGTTTGTCAAAGCCAATTATAATGTTTTTCAAGCCTGTGGTTTAGTCCTTGGTATTAGACTAATAATTTCTTTCTTTTTAATTTTTTTAAAAAGGCTTTGGAGGTTCTTTTATTGCTCCATCTCCATCACCTTCTCCCATCACACCAGCTCAAGCTAATATATTGCAGCCCAATTTCGAAGCAGCATTTGGAGCAGCCCCAACTCCTCCCCCTGCTGGCAGTTCCTTTGATCCCTCAGGTGAGTGAAAGGATTCCTCTGTGCAGCCTTTGTCTCCAAAATATATTACTGTAATTCTCCCAGATGTCCAAAGTATTTGTTTTTGTATTTCATGAAAGCATTCAGAAACAGTTGAATATGTAGAATACTACTTTTAATATATATAATTTGCAACATAGTTCCTTCTGCTCAGTTCTCTTCCATAGGATTTCAGCACACATCAAACCAAAGTGCAAATATTCTGTATTTTTGCATGTGCTTTACATGCATGCTCATTTAAAAGAAACTCCTGAAATTGCAGATACCTTATTCCTGTACACTCAGCAAATGGATATGTGGTGCTGCTATTCTCCAGAGCCTTTCCCAAGCATGCATGGCACCAGAATTTAAAAATAAAAGAGGTCCAGGGTATTTTGTCCTTTGACACAAGGCTTGACTTTTCATTACTGCTCTGTCGTTTCTGTTTGTGTCTCTTTCATTGTCTACTTCCATGCTGGGGCCTTGCTACAAATTTGCCATTTGGGTGAGTTCTGCAACAGAAAAAAAGTAAAAAAACCAAGTAGTTTAGTAGTACTTTGCTTTAGTTACTGCTTGCCAGAGCATAGTGCAACTCTGCTTACTAACATTAGCATGCATACTGTATCTGATGTGAATTTGTGTTACTATGTAATGTTGGCTGGATTAGATATTTCTGTTTCATTAGGTACAGAGAGACGATATTGGTTGTTTTTTTGGTATAGATCACGGGTGTCAAACTCGCCGCGTCATGTGACGTGTTGCCATGTATCGTGACTTTTTTCGCATTGCCAGATCTAGGGAGGGCACGGCCTCCGCATGATGCAACTGGCCCGCGGGTCGGCAGTTTGACACCCCTGTTATAGATAGTCCTCCACCTACGACCATTTGGTCAGCAGCTGTTCCAGCATCCTTGCTGTCATGTGACCACAATCTGGGTGCTTAGCAACCCATTTGACTTAAAGCCACAAGTGCCAATCATGATTATATGATTGTCATTTGAAGCTTCAATGCCATTTTCTTCCTGGCTCTGAAATTCTGGGAGTTGACCTCCACCCAGTCCCAAGTTTGAAAAACACTACTCCTAGAGCAACCCATATCTTATCCATATTTGTCCATTTATCATGATGGTAAATTGGAAGACATAAACCAGTGGGTTTTTGTGAAATTCATTCACAAACCCAGGCAGCCTGATATGAATTGCATGGTAAATAACACATGACCACTGCAGTGCTTCTATCTATGATGGTTTGTTTCTGCCCATATAGGTATGTTCACAGGATGTCATGGCCTCCCTCCCCCTATTTTACAAGAATTTCCTAGCACCTAGCACCTGTGCCCTTTCCAAGACCCAAAGGGCCAGTCTGGAGCAGATCATACTGGAGAAAAATCTGTGTGGTTGCTAACAGTGGCCCAAACTTGAAAGCACCTAATCAGTGCTCTTTCCACCTGAAAAAGAATTCCCACCCACTGGAAATTTTTTGAATCTCCCAGGGTATGTTTGTCAACAGCAAAAACAATGTTTGCCCCAAACCTTTGTCTTTTACTTCACTTTCTCTCTACGGGCTCAATTTTTTCTCTCTCCCTGAATTTGTTCCTGGAACGCATTCAAAAGTAGGTTGTAGTATTTTACGTTCTAGCTTCCCTTGTTCTTGTCAATAGTTTAATAAAAAATAATCCTTACATAAGAGACGATTCTTAATTATGACTCCTTCCAAATCTGTAAATCAGGAAATAATAATTAGTTTCAATACTCACATCTCAAACAAACCTCCTGTAAGTCTTAAATAGCTGATTGGCTAATAAATTATGATTCCTTTGGAATCAGATATTTAAAAGTCTGGTTCAAGTGTTTTGGGGAAAATCCAGAAATGGAATATGAAAACCTGAGGGCTTCCCTGAATTAATTTTAGGGGCCATACTGGGTGAAAGTAATGTCAAACTGACTTTTTTTTTTTTTTTGCTGTTCCAGAAAATGGTAGCATTCTCATTAGATTTGTGGACACAATAATATGTCAATCAATTCTTCCATATGTCAGTGTTAGAAACATAAAGTGTGCAGTATAGCAACATGGACTGTTTTCATAGTTTAAATAATTAGTGTTGTCTAATGCTTTGTCTTACTGTAGTATGTTTGGAATTCATTTATTTCAATGTGTTGGTCAAAAAGCATGCATGCCTTCCGTTGGCATTACGTTGACATTAAACCTGTGTGATGGTTCAAAGATCAGTAGTGTATGTTTTTAAAAGGTTGTGAATACTCCATTTAAGCATCTGTTGATTATGTGAAAGCTTAATTATCTGAAAAGGTAGGTTTCCTAATCTACTGATTTTCTTAAATCTGCAGTGTTTGATGGCTTAGGTGATCTCCTTATGCCCACTACAATGCAAACTGGTCAGCCTTTTTGCAGTGTAGGCACAGCCGCTGCTTCTGCTTCAGCTGCAGCCAAAACCATTGGAAGCGATCTTGATTCCTCTCTTGCAAACTTAGTAGGAAGTAAGTTAGAGAAACTGTTTGGTTTGACAGTGATTTTCTTTTTATGACTGTTGATCTTTTACACGTTGCACCAGTTGGCTATTCCTGAGTTCAGTTACTACGGTATGTTTTGAAGGGTGTATTTCTCCCCTTCTGTGGGAGGACAGTGTAGTTGTGTTATCACTTAGGTTGTTACAGAAAGTTCCTTTTCTCATCCTGAACTTTGAGACTAAGGTGCATCATGTTTTCATATTGCTCAGTCCATTTAATCGACATTCTTTAACAAAACATATTTCTAGAGTAGCTTTTAAAGTGGAAAATATAAAAATAATGATTTTATGGAGGAACAATTGACATTTTCTTAAACTTAGCTTATTATGTCCTATGTATTTATAGTTAGGAAAGTAATCAAGAAAGTGTAAACAAGTAAAGTAATCAAGAAAGTAATCATGTAAGTTGAGGTCTTGATCAGGTAGAGTTATGACATCAGTGACTGAATGGTATAAGAAAGTTTTCAAAGATACAGTGTAATTATATATAAAATCTAACTATAACATTATAGTTTATTGCAACTTTTAGATAACTAACAATGCTGCCTAAGTGAGCTAAACCTGAGTTGCCTAATGATTTGGTGGACAAATATGTCTTGACATCTATTATCATATGAAACAATCTTTTTACATTCCTGGTTTCTTTTGCAGATCTTGGAATTTCTGGTACCACAACGAAGAAGTAAGTAACTGGTTAATTCAAAATCCCAGATAGTTGTGTATTTCCCTTCTGTACTTTCTAGCATAGAAAGTCGGTATTTTTATATAGTCCATATATAGCTTTTTGATGGTGGTGTTGGTGGTTAATCATTATTATAGATCTAGATCTAATATTGTAAAAGGTAGAATGATTTTGCAATACAGTTAAAATGTTAATTTTTTTACAATCCAAAAGATCAGATTTTTACAACATAATGTAATATCAATAATTCTCACCATTTCTTCACCTTTCCTAAAAACCAAGTGTAAATCACAGATATCCTCAACTTACAACCACAATTAAGTCTGGAATTTGGGCCATTAAGCAAAGCAAAATGAGATATCACATGACTGCCCATGTGTCTGCTTCACTCATTGACCACAGTCCCAGCACTCCTGGTTATGGTTGTCAAACAATCACAGAGGTTGTTAAGTGGATGAAGTCCCATTTGGCATGCGTGTGGGGAGGAAGAGCCTAAGACAGAGGTCCCCAACCTTTTGGGCACCAGGAACCGGTTACGTGGAGAGAGGTTTTTCCACGGACTGGAGGGGGCGTGGTTTTGTGTGCTGCCTGAATCCTGTGGATGGGGCTTTCCTTGTTTGTGCGGACCGGTTGCTGGCATGCCGCGGCCTGGTACTGGTCCATGGACCAGGAGTTGTGGACCCCCGGCCTAAGAGATTCCAGGCGGAATTGGATTCCTTTATAACCCAATAAATTCCAGAATATAGGTCCAGTCCCAAAAGCAATATTTTATAGTGATCCTTTGTCTCAGGCATCCAAAAATTGTCAGTCAGGCAAGGTTATAATCCACAATGTTCAAAGTGTTCAACTTCCCTCAAAAGTCTCTCCCAGCCAGATGTAATCAAAGGTCAAATTTTTCTTTCTCTTCCACTAACTCTTGAGATTAAAAGTCCAAGCTCAGTAGGTGTTTATAGTCCAAAAAGGTCAGGGTGATAAGTATGTCAAAATATTTTCCTTTATTGCCAGCTGTTCTCCCTTAAGGTAGGAGTCACCAAGCAGCCAGGAAGCTAGTTATAGTGCTGTACTCAAATCCACAACTAGATGTCATTCAAAATCAATTTTCCACTCTTAAGAGAAAGGATTGATTTCTTATATTTCACTTCAATGTTATTGTTTTTTTCAAAGAGAAAATCTTAACAATTATCCCAGTTCTCAAATTTCAAAACTGTAGCTTTATGTTACTTCCACTTCAATATTGTGTATTTCTGTCCCCCATAGAAATTAAAACGCCGCTTCCATTCACATTTGGAGGTTTTTAGCTTCTTGGGAGCCTTTCCCAGGAAAGTCAGTTATAAAATAGTAAGGAAAGGATCAATAGTCTCACCCAGTTCCAAACATGCTGTTTACGATGTGTTAATTGGTGCTTTTCTTCTTTGGTTGTCAGTAGCTAATGGCTGGCTATAGAATGTAGCCAATCTTTCCCCTGCCGGTTTGGAGGCTTTTCTCGGATCAAACAGAAAGACCGACAGCTCTCCATGATCAACGAGACACCCCTTCTTCTTCATCGCCTCTTCGGGGTGACTTTAAGCCCTTTTTAGGACCCCCAGCAGGGCGAAATCGGGCATGGAAGGCAGAGTCCTGCCTTCCTGCGTCCGTCTCGCCATGATGCAAAACCGGAAGTCCAGACGGGAACTCTCTTTGTTGGGGTGCAGAAATGGACTTCAAATCATCAGAATCTGAGCTACATTCCTGCATCCTGCAGATGTCATTTCTGTGTGCCAAAGGGAACTCCTTCCAAGGGGTGCAGAAACGAAGCTCAGATCATCAGGACCTGAGTTCCATTTTTTCACCTCGCTGAAGCAGTTCAGCTCTGCTTGGCAGGCAGCACTTTCACCCAACCTCCAGAGACAATAAGGCACCTTTTCTCAGGCCTTTGTAACTTCAAATGGTCATTAAATGTCTAATCCTAAATCCAGGAATACCTCTGTTCCTGAATAAATATGAAGAGGTATAGCAGTACTCAATTAATCCAGATGGATGATACAGTTTCTTCTGTATTGTGGAGTGCAGTTAATGGGTATCAAATTCTCTTTTCTGATTGTCATTCAAACACTTTAAAATTGCTTTTTTTTCCTGTGCTTGGTGAAGATTCAGTCATGTTGATTTGAAATTTATACCAGCTTGTAATAATATAATTATGTCAGCAAGATTCCAGCCCAGAACTTTGCTATGGTTGCAGTTCTGCCTGCCAATAAGTTAGCACTCGTATTCTAAATCCTTGACTGTCTTAGGGGAGACCTTCAGTGGAGTGCAGGAGAAAAGAAGTTAACAGGAGGAGCCAACTGGCAACCAAAAGTAGCACCTGCAACGTGGTCATCTGGGGTTCCTCCAAGTGGCCCCTTGGTATGTGGAGATACTGCATATTTCATAGATGTAGAGAATTCCATATGAACATGACTGCTACACACTTAACATGTCAAAATACAGCCATGTACAAAAGTTTTAACATCTGAAATTATCAGCATCATTTGTCTAATTCCAAAACTGTAGTTTTGATACATTTTTAAGGAAATGGGAATCCCATCCTATTATTGTTATACGCTGCGTTTTTATCTTAGTGTTCTAGCAGTGGAACACTTCCTCGTTTCTCAGATGATAATATGTTTTGAGTTTGTTTTTCAGTTTTCACAAAATTTTTGTTAAGCATTTATTTTCGGAGTTATGCTCTTCTTACAAGCTAGTAATAATAATAAGGCAAGAGTGAAACTGCAATTGGAAACATTTTAACAGAAGACTATAAAATATTAAATATTGTACAGTATTAAGTTAGAGGTAAGGAAAGCAATACGCTAAATGCAAGTTTTTTTTCTACCAGAAAGGTTGGGCGATTGTTTTTTATGTAAGTAGCCTTTTGTTATGAAGTTGTACTAACTGAGAGAGACCTGGCTACTACCAAACTAATGCAAAATTAAACCTTTCTTTATTTTTACAGTGAACCTAAACTTGAGTTACTAATTTGCAAATAACCCTTGCATCTGTAGATAAAGTTATTTTCTGCTTGATAGGTATTTCCAGGTATTTTTCCCTTTCTGTGCAGTGAAACAGAAGGGCAGGAATATTTCTTTTAGATATTTTATTCTCTTCCTTTATAAGGAAAAGATACAGATTTTTTCACAAAATCACTTTATGCTCTGCTGAATAGCTGCCTTATTGCCACATTTTGCACCAGCTGCATCTTCAGAACATTTTTAAATGTAGCTCCATATAACAGGCATTGGAATAATCAAAAACAATTTGATTCCATAAAAAAAAAAAAACAGCGTCCCGTGTTGGTCGTTTTCAACATTTATGTGTGCAGAATAACTCTAGCTTTTTGCAACAGGTAATTAATTAAATGAAGTATTTGCAGCAGGATACAGTGACCGCAGTTAACTGATATTGCCTTAATGTTGGCAGATTAGAGTTCTTTACTAAGTGCTGAAAATTGTGACATTTGACAATTGAGTATGTGGGGGCTTTTAAACTGTTTTATATGTATAAAGTTTAACCAGTTAGTGATTTATCTCTACTACTCCAATCTGTAGACAGGATCTGTGCCTCCAGCAGGTGCTGGCCCTCCTACGTCAGGTGCCGCTTCTCCACAAACTGGATCAGGATTTGGGATGGTAAGGACCGACTCAAAGAATGATAGGAAGGGAAAGTGCTACTTTCCACTTCTCCAGTTGCCCTCTTCTTCCTTTATACTGGCCTTTTAAAAATCTCAGTAATCTTATCTGGGAAAATACCATTTGAATAACTAATGGAAGGTCTGGAAATACGATATCCCTGTAGTTATTCCTGGGAAATAATCCTCTTTTTCCCAAATTGCAATTTAAGGACCCACATCCTGAAGCTTATCTTCTGAACATTGTGGTCAAAATATATGCTTTTTCTTTTCAGAAAAAATGTGAATTATACACTTATCTCTTTCTGGGGGGAAAAAGCATACAATATATTGTGTACTGAATAATGTATTCTTCTGAGGCAATGTTCACAGTCCAGTTGCTGGAATTTCCAGCTGACAAGTTAATGTAGTCTACTCTGAGATCCATGTAGGTAGAGATGGGTTCAAATCTGAAAAGACACCCAAAATTTGTGCACACACCCCTTAAATGGAACATGCCTATTTTATCAAGAGATTTCTTGATAAAATGGCATCTCTTAGACATTATTTGTTCTCAAATCTTTTCCAGCAGCCTCCTGGAGCTGGGATGATGCCACAGCAGCCTCTTATGTATGGACAACCGATGATGAGGCCACCATTTGGAGCAGCTGCAGGACCTGGTGCACAAGTGAGAACTTGCCTGGTTTCGGAGAAAACAGAAAATTTATTTCCCCCCCTTTTTTGTTATGTCATATAGGCCAATGTTCCAAGTTATTTTCTCTTTATTTCTGGAAGGCAGTCTAGTGTGACATGTTGTTGTTTTCAATTCATACTATCAAGATTTTTCAAAGTTACCATATGGATTTTGTGTAATGGTTTAGTTTTTATTTTTAATACACTTATTTTTTTAAAAAAAAATGCTACTTCTTAAGCTGCTTTAATTCTTAAAAAAGGTGCCACTGGTCCAAAAATGATTCCTGCTCCCAATAAATGTTCAAATTTATTTATTTATATTTCATACTTCTAAACCTCTTACCTCCCTCAAAGAGATATGATACATGATAAAGCGATTTTATTTCCATTTTTATTTATTAATAAAAAACTGAACATCACAATAGTTCTCATATTCATTCAGTGGGACATAGCATAAGCCCATATTTGTGAAGTACGTATTAATTTTGGTTAGAGCTGGATCTTAATACTTGTAATTGTTTGTTTGTTTGTTTTTGTGCCCTTCTGGAACGATGGAAAACTATTAAGGTTTCTCCAAGTCCAACACCTGCCACCCAGAGTCCCAAGAAGCCTGCAACAAAGGACCCATTAGCAGATCTTAACATTAAAGATTTCTTATGAGCTATTTAAGGTATGATTTTTCTTCTTCCATCCTTCCCTCAAATATGTTCAAGCTTATATTCTCCTTTATATTTCACAGGGGATGCTAAGAGTCTTATTTGATTTGAATGGTGTTAGTTCAGTACTAAGCTTGCTGGAAGAACAGCTGTCACATGATGTGGTGGTTGAAGAGTTGAACTAGGACAGAAAACACGCAGGTTCATGTTCACCCTCAGTCATGGAAGCTCACCTGGGTGTCTCTTCTGGCAGAATGATTATTGTGGAGAGAAAAGGAAAGGAGACTTCTTTATGAGCCACCTATAAGTCCTGAGCAAATGACAATGTTTGCACTTGGCAGTAAAAACTATCAACTTTAAAAGCAGCAGTATCTTTCCCTTCCCTGACTCTTACAGAAAAAAACGCAGACATTTGTGTGTGCAGCACACTTGCTATCAAACATCCCTAGCTCTTCTGACCATTTCTCCACTTCAAGAGCGGAATTTAAGGACTATATTAGTATCTTGAATTAAATGTTACAGGTCTGTTGCTCCCTGTTGCTCGCTCTCTCTTGGCGTATGCATGTGCGCAAAAGACAGAGAATTATATGTGTATTAAACTCCTTTCTGTATAATAGATGTGGACGAAAATGTGTTCCCAGTTATTTTGCAGCTTAGGAAAAAAGAAGAGAGCGTTACATGGTTGAGGGAAGGAAGGTTATATCTTCAAACTGTCATCTGGCATATAAATCAGATTATGAAACTGAATTTGAATGCCTGTCCCTTAAACTTTATAACACTTCTTTCCCCCTCTTTTCATGATTGTAGTTTTGTGAAAGGATAAGTGAAGATGCAAGTTTGGAATCTGCAAACAAGAATTTTGTTGCTCAGAATTTTCAAGTGAGCCACCAGTACCAAACCCAGTGCTTACTCAGACTTCTCTCCTACTTCCAAAACGTGTAGCACAGCTGTGAAAGTGATCATAGGAACGTGTACTATTTTAGTTGTTATCCCTTCTCTCTCTCTCTCTCAGTTTGTGTACTTGGGTTATAATTTATGTGTTTCTCAACTTAAACAATGGATGTATGTTTCTGATGCCTTCTTAGTGCTTTTCTGAACCAATCCATTAGGGACAGATTATGCAGCTGTTGTGTGGTGAGCCATTTGGAGCGATGTGTCTGTGTTTCTGGAGGTCTTAATGTAAATAACCTTGGCGACCCTCTAAATTTTCTCTTCAAATCCAGTTTCCTTTGCATATCTGTTATACAAAACAATATTGTGGTTATATCAGGTAGCAAGAAGAACACTGTCAATCCTTTTTTTTTTAAGTGTGTGGAATGTAATTTTTTCCCCAAAGCAGGATTATTATCAAATTTGTTGTGGGGTACATTTTAATTTCCTGACATTTTATCTGCTAATATGAATGAAATTCATATTAATAATCTATCAAGTTACTTGACAAAGGTTGTTAAAAAAATTCCCCACATAAAAATATTTTATCAGATTTCTTTAAAACTATTTGTCCTGTATTTTCATTAAAAACCATCATATTTATCTTTGTTATTTAAAATGCACTGAAAACAAGTAAAGGGTAAGTTTCTTGCCATATAATTCAGAAAAAATCAAATATAACAAAGCAAACCTCTTTAGGTTTGTCAGGCTACTTTGGCTGCCCACTGTATCCAGGGGCAAATCATGATTTTTTTTTTCCTTTTTGCTTTTATGTACATCTTGTCAGTTTTGTTCTTCTCTGTATATATCTTAGATTAGTGTTTTTCATCCCCATACAGCACTATGTATTTTCTCTACTGTTTGTGATTAGAGGTCACACTAAACCTGAATTATACCCTTTACTGTAAACAAAAGTGTTCTTTTATCGTTTTAGTTTGTTCTCTCATACTGTGTGTGCTGATGGCTTAGCTTAAGATTTTTGACTCCTTAATAAGGTCACTGTTGATCAGTGTTACAAGTGGCTTGGCAGCTCTTTGTTAAAGCATATTAGGTTGGAAAGATGTTCATCTAAGTCTTTCAAATTAATATTTAATCAACATGTGGTACCATTTTTAAAAAGTGGTTGTATATTGTGGGGATAACGTACCCTGTAACGACAGAGAGTTAGAGAGAGAACTTCAAATGGGTTTGCTTTGTATTTTGGTTTGAGGAAAACCCAATGCATGTATACCCTCTGAGATGCAATAAAACACCTTGATCAAAGTAAATTCAAAATAAAGTGGTCTCTATTTTTTTTAATTATCCAGAGTTAGTTAGTTTATGATTATAGTAGAGTACAACTGCAGTAGGGTTGGTCTTCAGACTTTAATTATTGTGGTCTAAGGAACAGATTTCTCGATGTTTTGCCAGCAACTGTGGTATCTTATTTAGAGGCAAAGTGATCTGCTAGGCAACTGAACAGGGACTGACTGGGCACCAGGGACTGACAAGGGCCTCACAACCTGCACCAGTCAGAAATATTAAAAACAAGGCCTCAGTCAAACCCTGCTCATTTTCTTATGTGCTTTGTTCTCATGATGCCAGACACAGTTGTGAAATGTCAAGAAATCTTGGTTTCTAGACCATGGTCATTAAACACTGACACCCATCACTATCCTGCCAATGCCAGTGATGAAAGCCTAGACCAGTATACAACAGTGGTAGTTTACAATTTTTTTTAACCTTTTTATAAAACAAAATATCTTATTATTTTGTTTTAAAATTTTAAGTCATGTCAAGTGAATGCCAACACGCCCTCTGTGGAATTCATTAGCATTTTAAGATCCATCTACACAAATTCCCTGAAATGTGCAAAGTCATTTCAACAATCTGAAATCCAGTGCTCTGTATTGTTATTCCAACAGCTATTTTTTCAGGAATCGGTGAAGCTTGGTTCTAAAACAGTATAAACAGCAACATCAATACAAGGAAGTATGCTGGGAAGATACTTAGTACTGATGTCAGTTGAGACATTGGTTTAACTGGCACTGCAATGCATGTTTTAAACTGTTGAAACAAGATTAACAGTGATTTCATCTCAAAGGACATACTGCAGATTTGGAAAAGGTTCTAAACAGGACAACTAAAATTATCAGAAAGCTAGTAACCCTTTTCTCAACAAGAATGAGGTTTTAGAACTGTCATTTTCTGAAATTTCCTGCCGTTCGTCACGTTGGCCACATTCTGGAAGTTGTAGTATCAATGTTCCTGGTTGAGTCATATAAAAAAAAAAATTAAAGGATTATGAAGAAAATAGAGGAATGTAAAATTATAGTTTGATGAAAACAGCTACAGTGTTTTTTAATAACACTCAGACTGGATTTTATTTTTCTTACTGTGAGAGATACAAGATAACCCAGTAAAGTTGATAATGGGAATTTAGAACACACAGTACTTAGTTAAGTCACAGAGTCTCTTACTATAGTACTGCCACCAAGTTTGACAACAACTAAAAAAAAATTAAGACAAATTCATGAAAGGATAATGCCTATGGATATTAGGCATAATGTTGTTTGTGCCACATACAATGTTTTGGGGTGTCTTTGCTGTAGATATGCCAGTATAAGAGTGAGAAGAACAACAAAAATGGCTATTGCACTGAAGTGCTGCTCTGTTTTCCTATCAGTATCTGATTAACTACTTTGGAAAACAGTATGCTGGATTAAAGAGGCCTTTAACTGAATCTGGCTAGACATCTTTAAAGTTCTGATACTGGGCCAGAGGTTCTGAAACTTTAAGTGGTTTCTCATCTTAACGTCTTACGCTGTAATGGAACATATGTGTGATTCAATCAGAATCCAAAATCTTAGAAAAATTCCAGAACTAGGATCCTTAACTCTGCTGCTAAGCATAGAGTCTGCCACTGAGCATGATCTGTCCTCTGCAAGAATTGAGGCATATTTTTTTTTTAAACAAATAGCTGCCATAACCCAAATAAATGATGCTTCCTCTGAAACACTTGCTGAAAAAAAAAATCTTATGTTCGTTGTCAGCTGGAGATATTTTGTGGCTTTCAGAAGAGTCCAGTTGATACCTCCTGACCTGTGAAAGGCAGCTTCTTAAATATCTGTCATTATCTAGTCCACCGTGCATAAGCTATAGATCATATGCATTCTGAAAAGTACACCTCAGCCACTGATTTTAGACAATGATGGGGGATTTAATGATGGAGATGGAATAGCTGGCTTTTTGCTTCTATTCCCCCCTAAAACATCTCGCCCCCAAATCCTAAAAAAACTGAGACTCACATCTTCCAGTCACATTGCAGCATCCCAAATAGCCTCCCATATGCTTCTGGAAGGTTAGGGGGATTACATGTGCCATCACCTCCCAAATATCAAATGTTATCTACATCTGATTTAAATTTTTATCACAATGTTCTTGAAACTGGAACTGGCTATGGATTTCATCTGAGCGACCCATAGCTTATCACATATGATCATAGTGATAATAGTTATATTACTTGCCTTGAATTAAAGATCCATGTTGGAATCTTGTGAAATAGAAGAGCAGGTCTTGAAGAGAAATTGCAGATTATATTATAATGGATGAATGCTCTTGGTTGTGCATTTGCAATTTGTTCCACTGTGTTACGCATCTGGCATACTTGTTCACTTTTGTAAATCACATCAAATTCTTGTTATTTTTATTTCCTTTTTGCCTTTTTCAGCAAGTTGCATAAGATGTTTATTATTCTAGAACAATGGAAAATGCTGAACCTATTGGGAAAATGGGCCTAATAAAAACTAGTATTCTAAATTCATATTAAGAAACATATATATATATATAGAAACAGTACATAAATCTTTGGGATTTATTAAAGCAGAAATGCAGCACAGATCAAACTTGGAATCACATTACAAACAATGCTGCTATTAATATGATGCTTCAGCTGCGTGCCATGTTAAGAGAACAGATCATTGTCCAAATAGGTTTTATTTGTATGACCAAAAAAGTGATTCATCAAGTATTGCAAATATTCCTGCTGCTTCAGTCAAAGCCACAGTATACTTCTTTAGTCCATACAGCAGCAAACTCCCAGAATTGTGTTTATGATACACTCAAGATCCAGATTCCTTTAGGAAGGAAATTAGATTTTAATTAACTGGGAGAATTGTATTATTTTAATTTAGATCCTTAAAGACTTCAACATTATACATAAAGTTATATTCAAAAGAAAGATGCTTTAATTCCAGGTTGCTTCATTTGCATGTATTCATGAACACAATTTACTCTTGATTTTGAGATTTTATAGCATTCTCCATCTCCACAAACGAAAAGGAAAAGTAGTAATTTTGGAGCCTTAATTTTAATCCTGTTGATCAAGTCTGGACATGTTCAGGTTCATTATTTGAATTAACTGCAAAGGCTTAAGAGGGAAGCTTCTTAGCATACCAATATTTTAATTTTGAGAAAAGTGTTAAGTGTAGATCTTGTTTCGTGTATTTCACAAAATCGGTTATTAAGGTACTTTACTTTTAACAGTGCAGCACTGATCTTTCATTATAACTTCTATTCAAAGAATTTGTATTAAAATTGGAAATAAAATGAATATTTGTTGAGTTTTCACCATAGATGTGATATTCCTGTTTAAAGGTTAAAAAACCCTAATGCTTAGAAAGTTGAGTTGGTAACTGATTTTATTATAGGTTCAAAATGTTAAACTGGAACACAGGCTTCTGTATCCTAGGCTGCCCCCTGGTGGATAACAGTATGTTAAGATAAATGTAAAGAAATACATGATGTGCCTTTTCATGTCATGCTTTGTTTACCATATCAAAACCACTGGTATAATCATATAGCTAATTGGTGACAGTCTGGAACTTGCTGTGAAATGAAGCTGCATGGACTCAAAATTCTTTCAGACAGGATTTCTGTGGTTACAAGTAAGAAACAATTGTGCAGCTAGCTGTTCTCTAGCATATGAAAAATCAGATAAAATAGAATACAATTATGACAGCACATAGAATATAGTGTTGAGTATCTTTGGGATATAATCAAGGTTTATTGGTTAATAAAAAAAATAAGCAAAAGCAAAACTGCATAGTCAATAAATGGGTGGAAGCAGTTTTTCTTTTCTAGATACAGTTCTTACAGCACATTAAATTGTTTCAGCAAACAAAGAGTCTTTAAGTGCTTTGTGGAAAGACTTCGTATAGTATTGCAGCTTCTATTTACTGGGGAATTTTTTTTGGATCTTGAGAACATTTTGGTCCATAAGTTAACATTATGGTTTAGTTTTAAGTTGCTCTGTAATTTTTGAGTGGTTTTCATTTTTTTCTTTTGTTTTTAGTTAGCTAAACTAAAAGATTAACTTTTGTGATATTTTTAAAAATTGTCAAATAAAACATGAAATTTGCCTACATAGTATTTTACAAGCTTAAAATTTACTAGCTTTTTTGGGAAAAGGACATGGTGGCTGACATCTGGTACCTGAAATAAAGTTCTCCGTAACTTGTGTTCAGAGAAATTTGGATGTTGAAGTCCACAAGTCATAAAAGAGCCAAGGTTCCCCACCCCTGGTCTAGACTCTGTGCTTCAGACTGGGACCGGCACTCTCTCAGTATCCACAGATGAGCTGCACAACAGCATATCCTCCTTGAACCCAAAAAGACTGTCATATATTGATAAATAATTTCAATACGAAATGGTCAATATCTTGAGAAAGAAGCATGGTAACAAGTATACAATTATGACTCCAACAATATTCTTAAGAAAGCGTATTTAAATGCTCAAAAAACAAAACTTGTTGAAATGGGTTGTCAGAAAGGTTTTTCAAAACTCGATAGGACATGTTATATAGTGTGTGTGATGTTTTAGAAATACTTGTGAAGAACTATTTTGCCTCAGTCACACAATTAAGAAAAGTTGGTCAGTCTACAGTTGCAGATACACTTCAAAAATTGTCTCATATTAGGTTTCAGGAACACTATGCTGGTAGTTCCTGTATTTGGCTATTCTGAAAGAGGATATGTTGTTGGGTAAAGATAAAATTATTCGGCATACTTTAGACTAAATACTTTTAATGAACAAAATTAAACTGTCTGGAGCCCTGGCTTAGAAATAGTGGATGGATTTAAATAGATTCACCCAGAATTAAATAGGAAAAAGTGTGTATGTATTCATGGAGAAAATCTGTGTGGTCACTAGGAGTCAAAAACAACTTGATGGCACATAATATGCATACATACAGTACAACATACATACATACACATATATACATACATGCATCATACATTATAAGGCCTCTCAGGTACTCTCTTGTTCCAGGGTTCATCTTCAGCTGTAAAGTTAGTATCCAAATTTAGCCGGACAAATAGACTCCAAAATGAACTGGAGATACCAGTTCTGCAGATGTCACTCTAAACCAGCTTCCAGCTGCAGAAACTCTCCAATGTGGTCATGATACAGACAAAGTACATGGCTGCACCCAGCTGTTAAACACTGTGTAATTTCAGCCCAAAACAACAGTCAGCAACTGATGTGGTTTAGAGGAGCAGACACAAGGTCCACTTAGTAAACTGTCATGTGCTTGCAATGTTGTCTCTGCCTTACTTGTTGAAATTAAAGGCTGTCTTTTCCAATTTAGGTTGAGTAATGTGACATCTGAGTCACTTTCGCTAGATGAATACAGATTAATTATCTCTGGTTGTCAGCCACAGTCTAGTGATGGGGAGCTTTGTGAGGCACTATGTGCTACTTTTGTCTCTTTTGTGCAAAATACAGCTCTCTTATTAGATAGAACTTTATTTTATTGACACAACCTCTTTGATGGAATTCTACCGAAGCTAAAACAGAGGAGTATGTGAAATCACAGCCCATACTTTCTCAGTGTCAACCATTTAAACCTCAAGGCTACCTGGATTTGTCATCTTGGCCCTATATTAAAGATAATAAATGTAGCATTATATCCACTATACCTACTTGTCATAATCCAGCATTCCCAAAAGATGCAAACATCAACACATAAAATTTCTAGCAACAGGAATGATGATGATCATCATCATCTTATCTAGAGCCCCAGGTTGAAGGAAACTACACTAGAACATACTGGTGGTAATAGTGACTAATACTATCGTTCTATCCATTTTGACTTTTAAAAATATCCACAGAAAAACAAGCTATCTTTATTCAATCAGGTACACAGCTGCAGTCTTCCCAACCCACCCAGTCTCAAGAGGTCTGATTTATTGTATATCCTCTTTCATATATTACCTGTATAATTAAATGGCAGCTATAAATTACTGTGATTAAATTACCTATGTCAATCCTAAAAGAAATCAGCCCGGGCTGTTCTTTGGAAGGACAGATATGGAAGCTAAAACTCAAATGCTTTGGCCACCAAATGAGAAGAGAGGGCGCATTGACCCTGATGCTGGGAAAGACTGAAGGCCAAAGGAGAAGGGGAGGGCAGAGGATGAGATGGTTAGATAGTGTCATCAACCCAGCGGGCATGAGTTTGAACAGACTCAGGGAGATAGTGGAGGACAGGAGGGCCTGGTGTGCTATGGTCCATGGGATCATGAAGAGTCAGACATGACTTAGCGACTGAACAACAACAACAAATGTGTAGCATGCACACATACATTGCTAGATTCTCTGCATGTGGTTTTTGTTTTATTCCTGGACTGCCCAATCCAAAATGATGTGTTCTGAACTGCAACCTTTGTTCATACTAAACATTTCCTTCTTTTTACTACTTATTTTCAATAACAGACACAGAGACACAGTTATCTTCTATTGAGCTTGATACAGCTTTCGTCTGATGTTAGGCAACATATAAATATTTAAGTGCAGCTTGCTTATGCAGATTTTCAGATGAACCCTAGAAGAGAACTGCATTCGAATAAATTGACTGCAGTGCTTTGAATGTGTGTGCCGATTTCCCCCAGTATTTTCCCTTGAAATTATACATCTTAAAATAATTTTTCTCATTGTCTGAAGACTGCAACGCTCCCCAACTGCAGTTTTTTCAGGCATCTCAAGACAATTCCTTATCTTCCATTTATAGGCGGTAACTGGGTCTTGAGAAGGATGCTGCTACAAGATTTGCAAACATAAAACCTCACAACAAAAGTAGGGATTAAAGCAGCCCCAGAATATCCCCTGGCCAGCCTGACAATTAGAGTGAGCCAGCTGCAGGAAAACCAATTTTGGGAGAGAGGCCCAGCCATAGGCTGCTGCAGAGAGATCAGTGTAGATCTCATAGTCTGCCCTAATGCCATTCTGGCCAACTTCTGTATAATTTCAGCTGGCCACACCTGAAATAAATATAACACATACTTTCTCTTCCCCTTTCCCCTCCTCTCCCCGCCCCCATTTCCTTTTTTTTCATTCCTCTGGTGTTTAATCTTCCAGCATTACTGAGGCCTGTGTTATCCTCCTGTCCTGTCTGAGGCCTTCAGGCCACCTTCATGAGCTGTCATTGTTCCTGTGTGATCCTAGCTGGCACTCCTCGTCATGACTGTCAGGAAAATAGTGTTTTGTCCTCATTGAGATGGCCAGGAGGAAAGTGAGAAAAAGGGAGGCAAAGGAATGTATCCCTGTTGCCAAGGTACCTGTGCTTCCTCGCCGGGCTACTATTAGGATGTGTCAGCCTTGTTGTCATAGCAATAACAATAAGGATGCTATTTAGCAACCCTGAACTACTGCTGTGTGATATAAAATGGAGAAGGGTTTCCTTAACGGCAGAGACAAAATCCTATATTCTTGGCACAGTATTTTCACATGTTGACATCTTTGGTGCATGTAGGAATAAATGTGGCTACTGAATCAGAGAAGATAATGTTTATGAAAATAATCTTTTCTCCTGTCCCATTTGGAGCTCACCCTAATTTGTGATTTCAAAATCTTCATTTTGATTTTTCTTATCTAGAGCAGCAATGATTACATAACCTTAGCCATTAATCAAAAGCAGGTTCTGTATCTTTATAACAGTGAAAAAAAGGATTCCCGTTCGATGCATATTGTGGCCAGCTACTGTAGATGGATAAAATTAATCCAGTCTTATTTCCAAAGTGAGATTTATCATCTTTCTTTGTCTGCTACTGGGCATAGAATAGAGGCACTAGGGATAGTAGTAGTAGTAGTAATAGTAGTAGTAGTAGTAGTAAAGTTGGAAGGGATCTTTGAGGTCTTCTAGTCCAATCCCCTGCTCAGGCAGGAAATCCTATACCATTTCAGACAAATGGTTGTCCAGTCTCCCTGCCATTCTATTTTCCTGCTTAATATTGATTTTCCACCACACATATTGAGATGTTTAAGGGCATACGTAATAGCAGTTGCAAAATCTCATTCATGAAATGAAATTTCAAGTGTGGAATTGTGGATACCAGATTTATCTGGAAACATAGAATTATATTTCCTTTGCTTCTGAGAAAGCTTTGAGTACTGTGTGACAAGAACCCTCTGTTAATGTCACCATACCATTTTGTCAACATCGTTCTGCAAAAGGAGAGGTTCGTGATATGAGGGTAGTGTTACATAAGTGTGCTCTCAGGTTTAGTTTAGGGCAGGGGTAGGCAACCTTGGATCTTTTATGACTCGTGGACTTCAACTCCCAGAATTCCTGAGCTAGCCATGCTGAGGGGAAAGGGAGAGGTTTCCAAGCTGAGCCATGCTGGCTCAGGAATTCTGGGAGTTGAAGTCCACGAGTCATAAAAGAGCCAAGGTTGCCTACCCCTGGTTTAGGGTCACTCATTCACACACTCACAGCCCTGGAAAATTGCCACATTCAAATCACTTTCAACTGAACACTGAGGCACAAATGGTTCTTTAAAATACACGGAAACCCAGTGAATTTAAAATAATAGCAAACTTTTACTGATTATGAAGTATATCTATTTGCTCTCTCACACGCACACTCTCCTTCATTCAACCAGTGGATCATTTCAGCTCCATCTTCTTTGTCAGCAACAATTGTCAGACTAATCTTTCATCTATCTCTCAGGTTGTACTTATGCATTCAACTCTTGAAATTGTTTGACTTTTCATTAACCTTTCTAAAATTTCATTGTTATTATTTGCCCATTTCTGACATATCAAAATAATTCCAAAATCAAGACAGTTTGGAATTTCGCTGTGACTGATATATTGGTAAGAATTCAGTTTTCCAAACAAAAACAATTCTTGCTGAGAAACTACTAAGGTAAGTATAGAAAATAAAAATTAAACAGAGACATATTTGTGTTTTTGCTGTTATTTTATATTGCATTTATCTTTTATTTATAATTTTGTTAATTTCCGCACAATCAGATTTATAGCTACTAACCTCAGAATAACTGTCTCAAATGCTTCAGAACACACTTTGTTACAGTCATATGCTATTTCTAGAACCTCTTTACTTTCTCATCCCAGTGATTTCTTTAATTGCTGAAAAATAACTCGATTGAAATTAATGTCCAGGAAATAATCCAGTACTTTTAGCATGCAATTCATCCAACTTTCTTACATTTATGTAAAGCTAGGGAGAAAAGCTTGCCTATTGAATATCTATGTAGTCAATACTGTACTGAGTTTCATATTTGTAACAAACCAAGATGAAAAATATAGTTCTGTAAAATCTTCCATTATCTAAATGTACGCAACTAGCCATTCTTTTGTGAGTTCTTAGGAATGGCACGACAAGCAGAAAGTTAACTGATTGTCCTCTAAGTGCTTTTTTTAAAATAACACCTGTAATATATGCTTATGTATATGTGTACATAACATGGATTGAAAAAAAGACTCTACCATTTCATGTGCCCTTTAAATTGTACTGTAAGAATATGTTTAAAATGTCTTTTCTTTAAACAGAAATATATATGAATATAATTGAAATTTAAAATATTTAAATATTATTTTAATGCATTTCCTATAATTTTATTTCAATTTTGATCTGATCAAGAGATACTGGCAATAATGACCATTTTAATTGTAGAGAATTATAACATTTTATAAATAACACTATGACATCCAGCCAAACACTATGACAATGCATCATTAATGAAAAGGCTTTATACTGTATAATGTATGGAAATGATCATTGTCTGAATATGTCTCTCATTCTTTCAGTGTGTGGGTTTAAAATTGTATCCACAAGGAACAGAGTTTAACTGCAGTCACCACATAATAACTATGGTAAAGATAAGGAAAAGCATACTCAAAGCTACTCACAAACTCACTTTTGGAGCTCAAATGATTTAGACGGAGAACTTTTCACCTGGCCTTGCCCTTGTTCTAATTATAGGATTTGATAAAATGGAAAGATGGATTAGTTTGAAGTGGCAACAATGATCTACACTTTAGTAACCTTGTTGGAATGAATGCCTTGATGTCTGAAAAATGTAGTCTTGTATATGGTATTTTTTCTTTTATGTTTTTTTATCCCTCTCATCAGTACGTTACGCTTGATGTAGGAAAGGTCCTGTAATGTCATCTTCTCAACCTGTATTTGTGGAATATTTATGGAACTTGTCATTTCCTTTTAGGGGCAGCAGTTCTTCAATTGAAAGTGCAGTCTTTTTTTTGTCACTGGTAAACATCCAATTTTAACATTTGTCTAGGATATTCCTGTATCTTGGTGGCTTTCACTGGCAGCAGGAGATACAATTCATTGCTCAGTGAATTTGCAGAAGTGATACATATTCTCTGCTGAACAGATTGTCTAAAACTGAGATTTTAAAACTTTTTCATGCTATGGAACTTTTTTTTTTAATTCTTGGAGTACCTGATCAAGACAATAGTCTCCTCTGAGTGTGTGGTTTCTTTTATTGTACAAGATAGGGAGTAAATCAGATGGAAAAATAATGCCATAGGGCGGTACTCTGGATGGCAGGAGTGAATGTTCGAATGCATTTTAGAAACGTTTTTTCTCTTAGCTCCTCACAGAGATTTTTCCCCTTAGTCTTTTGTGTAAGGGATTAAAATAACAGCTTATTTATATATTTGTAAGATTTATATAACTGCCCATCTCATACAAGTGTGACTTTGGGTTATTCATAAGGTTTAACACAGAAAAACAAAATGCCAATAAGTAACCGCAGAGGCCCAATGATAAACAAAAAAGATACGTTGCTAATAGCAGAGGTCATCTATCTACCTGAACCAGGGGCCTGTCATCTTTATCAGATAGACCAGACAGCAGGCACAGCTAGATATTTTGCAAGTCTGAAAGTACAGTTCTTCCACTATCACCTTTATAGTCCAAGGGAAGTTGCCTTCTGAGCCTCTTGCTCTGTACAACTGTGGGCTATGCTGCCTCTTATCTGATTGTTCCCTAGGCAACATCTCTTCACTCCATCTTCCAAGGTCTTTCCCTCATACTCTTGACAGGGTGTAGAAAACAACTAGGACTTGTATACCTTTCAAAAAGTTGAGGGTTAAGCCACCCAAATCTCAGGGGGTGGGGTGGAATTTGGATTCTATCCAAAGAATACCAGATTACAATTACAGCAAACAATATTGTCCATGCCATTTCACTCGATTCATAGATTGCCCAAAAGCTATCAATCTGTGTGTGGAGTAGTCTGCACATCCCCATTTGTCATTCTTACATTTCCTTCGCTAATTTTCTATTTTTGTCATAAACTGATGCTTTTATATATATTATTTTGCCATGAATATATATATGTATATGAGCTGACTTCTGCTTAAATCCCATATTAAACAAAGAGATCTTGTATAAACAGTAACCCATTCTTGGATCTCTCAATGGTCTTTCATTTTTCCTTTATTCCCATTCACTTATGATACCTAGAAGGATTTTTCTTCTTCTGGTTCCCATCTATTTAAAATATTACATAATTTCCCCCAAAATTCATCTCTGATTCTTCAATTCAGCAAATCCGGCAATCAGTATAACATGCAAATTTTACTTTCTTACTTTCACACTGTAGTTCAATAATTGATACCAATTCATACTTTCCTATATAGAACTCAGGTCTTTGAAGAGGAATGTCCTATGTCCAAGTGTATTGTGATATACACTTGTCTGATATGGTATAGGTTTTCCTGCTTGACTGGACTGGAAGGCCTCCAAGGTCCCTTCCAGCTCTATTCTATTCAAATTATTGTGATATTATTGAATTGGAATATCCATTACCTGTGAATTGTGCTTAATATTTTGTTGAATATAACAGCAACTAGAACACATTTTCTAGATAAATAAAATTTAGGTTTTGTTTTTAAATTAATCTTGCAAACCTTTAGTATGTTTTATATCTTGAAGTCTTTTGAGAACATCATGATGTACAAATGCCTTCTATATGTTTATTTCCTTATGGATGTTATAATATTATAGGTATTATATTCCATAAAAATAATTCGAAATAAGAATATTTCTGAATAAGGCTTATAGATTAAAATTAATTTGATATGGAATATTTTCAAATGCACAATTCAGAGAAATAATAATAAAAATGTCTTTGCGTGTCAGTTCTACATTTAATACTTTTTCAAAAGTTATAGCAAATTTTTTTAAAGAATATTTTATTCAAACTGAAGTGCTTTTAAGAATTTAGTGATTTTCATATTTATACATATATTTTAAAACTTTGTTTCTTATTACACATTTTTTTTTACAAAAATGTTGATCAATTCAAGTTAAAATGAAATTATTGTAATATTAATAAAACCAAGATTACACATGGCCAGGAATATTTCACCTTAACCTTACATATTAAATAGAGTTCCAATGATTTTGTTTTCCCCACATGGCCTTCAGATACATGACAATCTTTGAAGCAGAAAGCACCGGAGAGATTATTTTGAAAAGCTACTGAAATGTGTACATTTTAAATAACAAGCCTACTTTAAATCCTTTTCTAGTAAAAGAACCCATAAGAATTCTTGCTACATAAGAAATCAGTAATATATTTACATAAATGTTAACCTACAAATTCTGTAAACATTAGATCATAATTAATTAACAAATAATTATTTGCTTTGGTAGTTGTGGTGGAAATCTGAAGAACTGTTTCCACAATGTGGCCTATTATTTGAAGAAAGAAAGATTCACTGATAAATCTTAATACAGGTTTTTCCAATCTCAACAGCTTTTAAGGTCTGTGGACTTCAACTCCTAGAAATCTTCAGTCAGCATAACCACTGCTAAGAATTTTAGGAATTGAAGTTTTCACATCTCCAAGTTGTTGAGGTTGGGAAACAGTACAACTTGTGCATCTCAGGTTACCTTTATAGTGAAACTTTTATGTACACTTCAATATATGTGACAATTACATCTGTTTACATTTGAGACTACAGAGTTATTTTATTCTTCAAGCTACCCTTACCATTAGGAGCATATACTGTATATGGCTTCTTGGGCTACTGTTATCTCCTATTTCTGATAGAATGATACATTTAACTTTTTATAGTTTTAAAAATTAGAATACATGAATGTCATTATTGCACCTTAATAACAGACAGGGATTTGTTCAAAGGAGTGACTGAATAAAACAAATAAATTTTAATACTCCCAGTTTTGTTCATTTTCTAAATATGATTTAAAGGTATTTAAATAATATGGCTCCTTCTCGTTTCTTCAAATTGGGAACATGCTACTTTGATTAAGCTTCATTTTATTGGTTTAGAATTCAAGAAAATGGGTTTCCCAAATTTGAGAAATATTTAAACATTAATTTGGTAGGACCACCAAAGTGTGAAGATCATTTTTTTTCTGTCTCTTGTCTTACTCTATGTTTCAATAATGAATACATGATGCTTATTTGAGCAGAACCCTGAGATAAGTTAATATGTTGGAAATAAAATAATAAAGGTTTTAATAATACCAGTTACTAGAGAAGAATCTTTTCTTTAAAGTGTTAACTGAGTAACAAACTGAAAGAGCCAAGAATATTTGTTCTTTAGTATGAATGATTTAAACTTACCTATATATGTGTGGGTTTGTGTGTACACACAGAGAGACATATACATACATACATACACAACCTGGGATTTAAGTGCACCTCATGTTTATGGTTAACTTAATTAACCTAGCAGAAAAATTCTCATAAATGCTGAATCAATACAAAAAAATCTAATTTCTGATGTCAAGTTCAAATTCAATGTATGACTTCCATTGACCAATACTACTAATATTAGATGATTCTGTATTATCGTTAGCCCTGTGCACAAGTGTCATTGTTCCCTAACCAGAGGCAAATCTGAGCATATTTGAGGGGTGTAATTCGAACTGCAACATTGTAATCCTGTTGTTCTCCATTAACGTCCACCCACTGGTGGCCAGAATAAATGGCAATAATTTTGCGTTTCCATTTCTTCTTGTTTGGTTCTTTAAGGCGGAGGTAGATTCCTGAACCAGTAGAGCCAGGCTCAGCATCACAATACTGGTAGAAGAGATCATTGGATTCATCAGATATGCTGCAAAAGCGATAAACCAGTTGGCCAGCTCGGTCTGCATCATATCCAGAAAAGTGGATCATATTTCCAGGAATCATCTTGCTATTCGGGCTGATGCCAAGTTCCATGTATTTCTTCTTGTGGGGACGCCTGAGCTCCAAAACTGCATAGTCATAATCGACCGCAACATCCCTTGTCACATCTGTTGTCCAGCCTTTGGGGATCTGAGTACTTTTAACTCTGGTCCACTGGAAGGAGGGCTTGCGCTCTGACTTCCTCTCATTCAACACAGATGTCTTTTGTTTTCTGCCAGCTCTGCTGCCAGATCCCCTCTTCTGGAGTTTGGAGTCGGCCGCATCATCTTTGACTTCCGGCACCTCCCTCTTACTCCTCTTGGCTCCCCTGCGTCTCTTGCCACTGCCTTTGGATTTCAGTTTCAACAGCCCCACTCTCAGTTTCTTGCCGCCTTTAATGTAATCTTTACCGTCATGCACACAATGGGCAGCAGTGAGTACATGCTTTGGAGAAATAAGGATGCCACTGCAGCCCGTGGAGATCTTTACCGCTGTGTTAAAAGGAAAGTTGGTCAGAAATCGAGTGTCTGAAATGCTGAATCTGCTGTCTGTGCCATAGACCTGTCTCTTCCTTCTTGTTGGCATCTCGCTAGTAACGTTTACAACTGCGTCGGGCTCCATCCCCAGAACCTCCACTTCTGTCAAGGTCCTCGTCCCATTCTCAAAGACTGTCTCGTAGGAAAGCAGCTCCTTCAGATCAGACCAACGTGGCACTGGTAGTGTCCTTTGGCATTCAATCCCACATACGCCGCTCAGTTCTAATTTGGCACTGGCTTCAAATTTAGGAGTGTCGAGAAAGAAAGTCTTTTCCTTCACAATCTGTGGTATTTTTTTTAACTGCCAGCTAAAATCTTGTAGGTTTATTCCATTTGTGAGGCTGAAGGCAAGAGTCGAAATGAGCAGAATTAAGGCCATCGTGTGTTTTGTTTCTGTTTGAAAAAAAAAAGTGTGAAATATTATTTTAATTACCATAAATTTACAAAAGCTTCTACAAACCTTGCAAATTTGTGTCATGGTAATACTGATGGCGAACCTTTTAGAGACCCAGTGCCCAAATTGCAACCCAAAACCCACTTATTTATCACCGGGTGCTGGGTGGACGTGGCCTCGGTGGTCATGGCAGACTGGGTGGGCTGGGCCAGGGCGGCGGGGGCCAGTCCCTCACCATCTCCGGGGCAGGGCACGCGTGCCCACAGAGAGGGCTCTGAGTGCCACCTCTGGCACGCGTGCCATAGGTTCGCCACCATTGCCCTATAAAGACAATTAAAAACTCCCACTTTACGACCTGGTAGTCCCTATTTCGGGTAGAGTCAGGGTGACTGGATGGAGCTGAGCTATAAAGACAATAAATATAATAAAAGTAATATATTCAAATAGCTATCAGCAACTTTTTTTTTCATTTTTAGCTTTTTGAAATTTTATTCTGCATCTAACTAAACAAATATTTAAGCACAGCATTCATGTGGCTAGCAAAGCCAGAAATATTTATTTATTAATAATTTTTTTAGTCTTCTTATAACCATATGCTGCTCTACACTGGTACTGTGTAGTATTAGGAAAAAAATTACATTTTTAATACATCCTTGCTTTCCTTCAGAATTTCAAGGTGTCTTACTGTATGTGGGGCTCTCACTCCAGCTTCTATTCCGAGCTACAATCCTGTGAGGTAGGTTGGCTGAGAAAGAGTGCCTGGCCCAAAATCACTCCTCAAGGTTTCTTTGCTGTCAGTTGAAATCAATCTCTCCTCAATCTTAGTCCAAGACTTTAACCACTCTACAAGACAGCATGTTCCAATTCTTGTATTCTATATCCATAACTACCAAACTTAACTAACATATTTTAGAAATAATTAAGAGTTTGAGGTAAAACTGTCACATGCCTTTGAAAACTTTACTTACAAATCTTTTTTTTTTCCACTAGCATTTGCATTAGATCTCCTAACTGAACTTGTTATATTTAACAATATTAAAGATAGAACAAACCAGGATCGATCCAGAAGTGAAATACCTTTCTCAAGAATATTTTGATAAATATCCATGTCGACTCAGAAACTGAATTCAGACCTTCAGAATACTTAGTAAACTAAGTATACATAAGGCCCCTTTCACATGACTCCCAAGTACATCTTCTCAGTTCTCAACATTGTTTTTCTGTCCCAAAGGTGCTTTTTCAGGAGGCAACTGGACTTTCTTATTTTTTTTTGAAGACGTTTCGCTTCTTAACCAAGAAGCTTCTTCAGCTCTGACTGGATGGTGGGGAAGGGAAGGATTTATATTCCCCACCATCCAATCAGGCTGAAGAAGCTTCTTGGATGAGAAGCGAAACGTCTTCAAAGAAAAACAAGAAAGTCCAGTTGCCTCGTGAAAAAGCACCTTTGGGACAACCATAATAATAATAATAAAGTTGGAAGGGACCTTGGAGGTCATCGAGTCCAACCCCCTGCTCAGGCAGGAAACCCTATACCATTTCAGACAAATGGCTGTCCAGTCTCTTCTTAAAAACTTCCAGTGTTGGAGCATTCACCACTTCTGGAGGCAGGTTGTTCCACTGGTTAATTGTTCTAACTGTCAGGAAGTTTTTCCTCAGTTCCAGGTTGCTTCTTTCCTTGACTAGTTTCCATCCATTACTTCTTGTCCTGCCCTCAGGCGCCTTGGAGAATAGCTTGACTCCCTCTTCTTTGTGGCAGCCCCTGAGATATTGGAATACTGCTATCATGTCACCCCTAGTCCTTCTTTTCATTAAACTAGACATACCCCCAATTCCAGCAAAGTTCTTGATATGCTTTAGCTCCAGTCCCCTAATCATCTTGTTGCCCTTCTCTGACTCTTTCTAGAGTCTCAAATCTTTTTTTTACATCGTTTGGTGACCAAAACTGGATGCAGTATTCCAAGTGTGGCCTTACAAAGGCATTGTAAAGTGGTATTAATACTTACACGTGATCTTGATTCTATCCCTCTGTTAATGCAGCCAGCACTGTGTTGGCTTTTTTGGCAGAGCTGCAGCAACATGCTGGCTCATATTAAGTGATTGTCCACTAGGACTCCGAGATCCCTCTCACAGTTACTACTATTGAGCAAGGTACCCCCTATACTATACCTGTACATTTGGTTTTTCTTGCCTAAATGTAGAACCTTACTTTTTTCACCATGACCTGTATGACTGAGAATCTCCACAGACATTGTTTTTCTGTGGTTGCCTGGAGTATCTTCACATTTTTCTATGTATTCTATTTTTCTATTCCAATGTACTTCCATGTTGGCCAATGATGGAATGCTAAAACAACTTCCATCCTCTGCTGTGCTTTTTATCCTGGAATTACCTTGAAAAGCAGCCACTGGCAAAGCCATGTTTAGAGCAGACAAAAATGGCAGAATGGTAGTTAAGTAAGATGGGACCTTGGTTTTAGGAGAAAAGGGAAAATCCCAAGAGCAAGGACAAGAGGGAAGAACCACCTGCCCTGTATTACATGGGAAATGCAGCTGATTTGTCTCTTCTGCATTGTCCCGAGCCAGTTACCTTCCAAAGTTAATTTCGGATTAAACATTTTATTTTACACATCAATAGAAATTGCACTATTTAGTTTGAGCAATTCAAAATTAAGCATGGACTTAACTAGTCAGGGAGAAATTCTTAAAATTCTGGAAGTTTTATTTTGAATGCCTGTGGTGGACACCAAGTTGGGATGATCTGCTAGAGGTTGCCATAGTTGTATATTCAGAAGCAGCAACAGATTAAACGTTATTTCCCTCTATTTTGATGAATGCTCAAACCAGCTGCACACATAATTATATTACATTTCTAGTCCCTTCCAACCTGTTGTTTCAATAAGAGAGGATCCTTTTTTTAAACCTGGAGGTATTAATAGTGTCTCTTCCCTCAGATGGTTTGTATAAAAAAAACAGCCTGAATGTTGCAGTGCTCTGAAGCTAGCCCTAACACAACCACAAGGACCACACCAGCTTCTTGTATTGCATTTTGGTTTGTTAAATATACGCTTCTTACTGCAGCAAATTCAGGAAGGTAACTTGTCATTAACAGCAGGCGCATCTGATGTAATGGAGGACAGTGCCACAGTGTGACTGCGGCTATCCTAATCACAGCAAAGAATAAATGTGTGGCTTGACTCCTCCTCTGGCCACCGTATTCTCCTTTACCTCAAAAACGAAAGAAACAACATCTAAAAGCACGCATTTCCCTGTTCTCTGTCTCTCATTCTCTCACTTCTCCCAGTAGAGAAATCAAAACCTGAGGTATCTTCTCCTTCATCTTCTGACTCATTTCCACATATACTTTTGCAAACAGCACTGTACTATGAGACTTCCTTGGCTTACAGCAAGGGAGGTTCTCAAAAGGTGACAATGAGGCTGCGACACCCCACCATTCTTCACCTGGGCCACAATTCAAGCAGCCATATTGGCAATATTGGCACCTCTGGACCCTTGCCTTTTGCTCCTTTAGTAAAGTAAGCATTAAGCATCACCAGTGTTGTTTTCAAGATGGCCTGCCGTGTACGTCTCCCATAAATTCCTTGAAAATAATAATAGTGGGGACTGAAGATCATTTGCCAGAAAAAAGGAAAAGGATAGAGAAAAGTGACAGGGGACACCTTAAGGGGTTAGGACAGGGGTCTTCAAACTTGGCCCTTTTATGACTTGTGTACTTCAACTCCCAGAATTCCTCAGCCAGCGTTGCTAGTTCATCTGATGGCCTATATGTTAATGATTGGCAAGTCCCACTTTTGCAGCCATGTTCTAAACTCACAAAATCCCTCTATGACAGTCACAACAACATAGTTCCAATTTTTAAATATGCCTATCAACCAAGGTGTGCTCTAGTCTAGTCCTTAAAAGGACCTAAAACGATAGTTTAGTTAACTATATTCTGCTGTGAGTGTGTGGTTTCTTTTATTGTACAAGATGGGGAGTAGATCAGATGGAAAAATAAGGCTTGGATTGATCATTTTTGGTGGTGTAAGCACAATTTTAGTTAGTTTAGTTAGTTATGTCCCATTTGAAAGGATCTTTCTAAACTACCTCAGAGACAGATACTTTACTAGTGCTAATTGTACTAATATCCAATGAATATGTTTATAAAGACTTTCTCATCTGTGTCAAGTTTAACCATCATTTGGGAAAAGTTCAAGTTATTTTTATTTAGACTAGATATAAGACTAAATCTAAGAGCAGGTTGCTTAAATTTAAGCTACTGAATTATAATTTTATACACTATATAATAACTAATTGTATCTTTTATATATTGGTTT
The DNA here is from genome assembly GCA_023970755.1 of Azemiops feae. NCBI lineage: Eukaryota > Metazoa > Chordata > Lepidosauria > Squamata > Viperidae > Azemiops > Azemiops feae. The sequence goes on along the minus strand of JALGBA010003980.1, from coordinate 599,011 downwards.
ACACATATTTTTAATTGTTTTGACCCAATTTGAAGATTGGGTAGGTGATGAATTACAGTAAAACTAATAATAAAGTTTCCCTTCATTTTAACTTTCCTTTCATCTTAAAACTCAAATATATTTGTGAAATAACCACTAGAGGGCAGAAAATTTATTTCAAGTGCACTTAGTGCATTATAAAAAATGTGTTTCAATACTTCAGACTGTGTTCATTGAATATATTATTACATTCATATGACAGACAGTGTGAATCAGCCATGGCTTCTTGGTAGCCCACATATTTTGAGTGTCTTCGTACTTCTTAGTTACTGTCTGACAGCAAGGTTAAGAAAGGTCCTTACCTCTGAATTTGATGTTTGGTTGTGCTGTGGTAATTTGAACACTTGCTTGTATTGTAGTGGTTTTGATAAAAAGTGCTGACCACTCAACCATACAGCACAATTAACCAAGCTATGAAAAATATAACACTTCTATACATCAAAACATCTCAAAAAACAACATTACAGCCACACAGCATTACCATAGCACACAAACCAAACAAAGCCTTCCAAAACATCTTAAGTAAACTAAAATACCAATATCCCAGGAAGAAAAGAAAAAATAAGAATCAGCTACAACATACAGTGTAACAACTGTACCAGCCACTATGTAGGACAGACAGGCAGAAGACTAGCGGAACACATCTATGAATACCAACTAGAAGTCGAGAGACACAAAGAAAACTCCTTACTCTCACAACACATGCCCAAATTCAACCATAGGTTCAATTAGGAAACTGTGAGCATCTAGAGCAGGGGTCTTCAAACTTGGCCCTTTTATGACTTGTGGACTTCAACTCCCAGAATTCCTCAGCCAGCGTGCCTGGCTGAGGAATTCTGGAAGTTGAAGTCCACAAGTCATAAAAGGGCCAAGTTTGAAGACCCCTGATCTAGACCAAGATAAATCCAAAACCAGCTATGGAATTCCTGGAAGCTTGGCATTCAGATAAACCAGCCATTGACAGACACATAACATAAATCACATTTACATACCATTCCAAAGACCCAATAAAAAATAGCTAAGAAAAAAAACACCAGAACACATCCTCTCCAGCAGCCAACGCTCAGATAAGAAGGGATTAACACCAGACAATTAAGCAGAAAACTATACTCTACAGGTATGACCTATGATCATTTGTGACAATTTGAAGTTATGAGGACACTGAAAAAAATCATGGCATGTAATTGTGATTTGGGTGCTTGGCAATTGTTATGAATTTACGATGGCTGCAGAATCCCATGTTCACAGATCACATTTGTGATCTTTCCAGCCGGCTTCTGATAAGCAAAGTCAATTGGGAGGGTAACAAGTCTTAATCATGTGATGATTCAATGGTTTATTTAATAACTACAGCAAAAAAGGTATAAATTGGGTGCAGTCATATGATGCTTACTAAACAACCAATTTTCTGGTCCCTGTTGTGGTCATAAGTAGAGGGATACCTATAATCAAGTGCTGCCATGGAGAAAACCACACTCCCACCAATACTCCTAGGGCAATTACTGCATACAAATAAGAAGCAAACCTTATATTCATTAGCACTAAAGATGTTTACCTAGATGGGTAATGAAATATCTACAAGCAAGCAATCAAATTCAGGACTCCACAAATTCCTATATATTTATTTATATATCTCCCTCTCTGCAGTTTTTGTCTCTTCTTTTAGACTGCAAAACTGAGTACACAGCAGTTCATTTTGCTTTTTTTACAAAATGCTTCCTAAACTTTAAATATTGGCCTTAAAAAAAAACCCCTATCTTACATTTGAAAAAACTATCATCTATCAGTACAGACTGGAAACAATAATACTTTCTCTGCTGTTATTCATTCTTATCTCCATAAGCTAGCCAGGAAAAACAATCACCAAATGGCAGTGGGGTTCCTATGGACAGAACTTTCCAAGTAAAAGGGCCTGAGAAAGATGCCAAGAAGGGAAAGGAGAAAAGTCCCTGCATCCAACCCTCAAAATGTATGTAAGATATCTGATCAGGCCAAAGAGGTGTACAATATGCAATAAGTTAAAAAGAAATTCACTGGCTGACTTCATCCTTTAGTTCAGGGGTGTCAAACTCGCAACATCACGTGACGTGTCGTGACTTTTTTTCCCATTGCCGGCAATGGGGTGGGTGCGGTTTCGCCATGATGCATCCGGCCCGCAGGCCGGCAGTTTGACACCCCTGTTTTAGTTCTTTGGCTTATATTATCACCCATGCAACAAACACATTGTAAAGGTTTGCCAAATTTAATGGGAATAATGGGAATCTCCCAGAGCAGTTTATAGTTCTGAAAATGTTTTGCATATAGATAGAACCCACTGTCAACAGAATCTGCCTTTACTCTAATCCTTATTACTCTTTTACTCTTAGATTGTAAAAGCTTTATAGTAAAATTTACTAGGAGTACCATTACAATCTATCTTCCTGATATAATTTATAATTTTGAAGGTCTCTTGTTTTTCTGATTTGATTGAGATATAGCTTCCCCAAGGAATACTTTCACTGTATCTTCTCAGAATTTCAGATGCTTAAAATGTAGATTTCCTACCCTAACCCAACAGGGTTGGATGTTTAATTATTATCTGAAATGGACTGGATTATCTAGAAAAAGGCTCAAGATTGACCCACTCTTGGCACTCTCGTTTAAGATTTTGTTTCCCTAATAATTGCTCAGGTTTTAAAATGCAGCTGGCTGTCTTTTTAACTCAACCATTCTCTTCTGGAGAAATTCCCTCCCATCTCTTCCCATTTTTTTTACAATCCAATCATTTTATGCCTTTCTTTTTTTGGTCTCTTAGAGTCAGTTATTTGAGTCCTGGCAACGGCCTGGATAAGTGCCGGAAGTTTTCTTGGCAAGGTTTTTTCAGAAGTGGTTTGCAACTGCCTCCTTCCAAGGTCTGAGAGAGAGTGATTGGCAGTATATATTATATGATCCATGAAACTACACACCATCACCCTACTTGCAAAAGAAAACATAAAATGTAAGCTATCTATATCTGAGGGTGTACTTGGGTCAGTGCCCAGTAATCTGAGACAAACTCCAGAATCTTATTCTAGTCATTTTACCACTTTCTTGAACACTTACATCCAAAATGCAATATGAAGTGGTACTGTATGTTTCCAAAACAATGGCTCACAAATCCATTTGTGAATCATTGCAATGTATATGCAGTATTGCAGTTAAGGCAGAAATTAATGAGTGGAGACTTTTCAATGCCTAAGTGGCAGCGGCTCCCACGGGAAGAAAAATTCTCTAAAAATAAAAGCTTGAAATTACTGCAAGGAGAGAGAAAATTACTTTTGGCAAAGAAACTGTTTTCTCCCTTCTGTGCTGGTAATGACTTAATTGAGTTCTTAGGGTTAGTGCTGTCAACACTATTTCCTTTTCACTCTGCAATATAGGAAGACCTTTGAAATCTCCAATCACCTTTAATATATTGCTAAATCACTTTCCTTTCTAAATATTTCCAGTATGGTCCATGAGGAGCACAAAACCTTCACACTCAAATAAAGACAGGTATGTGGAAGTAGCCCCAAGGAATACTTCATATGTAAAAGAGGTTCAGTTTTGACAGCAGCCAGAACCTTCTATGGGTCTGGTGTGAATGCAAGTTTGGTCTAGAGCAGGGGTAGACAACCTTGGCTCTTTTATGACTCGTGGACTTCAACTCCCAGAATTCCTGAGCCAGACATGCTGAAGGGAAAGGGAGAGGTTTCCAAGCTGAGCCATGCTGGCTCAGGAATTCTGGGAGTTGAAGTCCACGAGTCATAAAAGCGCCAAGGTTGCCTACCCCTGGTCTAGAGGTTAAGACCCCAGGCTAGAAACCAGGAGACGGTGAATTCCAGTCCATTCTTAGGCATGAATGCCAGCTGGGTGACTTTGGATCAGTCCCTCTCTCCCAGCCCAATCCACCTCACAGGGTTGTTGTGGGGAAAATAGGAGGAGCAAAGAGTATTAGGTATGTTTGCTGCTTTGAGTTATTTATAAACATAATAAAGGTGGGATAAAAGAAATCTTTTTTAAAAATGCAAGAAAAGTATGAAATTGGGGTTAGCCCTGACTTCATTCTGCTTCATGTTCACTTGTATTCAGAAGTGAAGGAATCCATAGGTCTTTTAAGCCCAAAACTTTCAAATGGAGTCTGAATTAACTCTGTGTTACGAACTAATCAGAATGCTTTGGCTGTTTTTATTAAATGTAATTAGGTTTTAGGGTCCCTCCCCTTCTACATTTCTGCTGCCTTCTTTTCATTTATTTAAACAAGGTGTCTGAAGCTGAAAATCAAATAAGTAACCTTAGTAAAAGACTTTTGTGATTCCAACACACAGAGCTCGAAGAGGCAATCTGGATAAAATTAGTGTCAGTTTTCCAAAAAGGAAATGCAGGGTTGGTTCTGAATTTAAAAGCTGACTGTTTCAAGAGAGCTAAATCTTTTGCCCTGTCAAATCCATACAGAAGCTCAATAAATACTCAAAGACCTTTGTGTACCAGCTGCGCAAAACCAAAATATTAATCATGGTAAATGCATCCACCAATGCCTAAATTCTACTTAAAGTACACATAGCTTTCCACTTCCACTCTTCAGCTTCCTTTCCTGGGCTTTAAATCCAACTCTGTTTATTCTTCCTCTGGCTCCGCTATTACCCTCCTAGGAATCGCTTCCAAGAACGATGTGCAACCATCAGAAAATAGTGCTAAATTCCGCTCACTGATGTTGCCGAAGCTGCCATCATTTCCAACCAATTTGTCTTTACAATCTTTGATCTAGCCAGTAGCAGATTATTTATTTAATTCGATGTATTTATTCCATTTCTGTGGCCGCCCAACTCAACCAAGTGTCTCTTAGGGATAGGGGATGCTTCCCGCCTGGTCCTATGCTGTATTTGCTCCGTTCCCTCGCACCAATTCCAAAAGGGGCATTTCTTTCCCCCCCCCCCCCCAGACGTGCATTTGTGCCTTGTGCATTGCGCTTCTGATTCACCTATTCAGTTTCCTATTTTCATTAAATATACCTTTTGCCACTGATCACGATCCAAGTTGGCATTCCGCTTTTCCTATGTCAGCAGCCGCACAAGCGTTTCTTAAAGAAGCCTCTAACCCCGTTTAAATCATGGCTTTCTGGCAGGTTCGCTCAGCACTGAAACGCGTCCTAAAAGGCAAGGAATGGTGCCGCTTCCAGACAAGCCATTCCAACCGTGGGGATTTTTCCTTAGACTGAAGATCAATGCAACCCTGGAACCCGGGGGCAACCATACCTCGTGCGAATGGGCCACCGCTCGCCAAGCCTCTTCGCTCCTCAGACTCGCGCTCTGCAGCCGCTAACGCGCGGGGGTCCAAAGTGCAGAATCCCAGAATTTCAAGCACGCGCAGAGGGCCAGCCGTCCAAAGGGGCAGCGCCGCCGGGGTCCCGCCGCCTTCAGTTGACTCGTGAGGGAAAAGGGGTGGCGACGGCAGCGGCAGCGCCCTCGGAGCCCTGGCGAAGGCTACTGCTGCGGGCGGAGGGGGATCCGCCTGCTAGGGTCTTTCCCAGCCGCGTGGGCGGGGAAGAGCGGCGCTAAAGGAGAGGGGAGGACAGCCTCGGGAGCGACGGAAGGGAGGAAGAAGTGGCGGGAGGGCTGGCGGGGACGGCGCTCCCGGAGAGGGCAGCGAGGAGGGCGGCCGCTCCGTAGAGCAGGGGCCGAGCGGCTGGTCAGGGCCACATTCCCCCGTCAGATCCACCAGATCCAAAAGGCATTTTCCCGCTCTTCCGCGCCCGCCTTGGAGAGCAGAAACGAGGGGTGTGCGTTTTCCTGAGGCCCAGGGGGCGCTATTTCCTGGGGCATATAGCAAGCAACCGATCAACGCGGGCAGCCGTGACGGGCTTCTCCTTTCCCAACTTGGGAAATAATCTGCAAGGGTGTCTTTTGTAGAAGCGCGCCGTTGCAAAACCGCGCAAGATTAATTGCACAGTCGATGCCCAACAACACCGCGCCGCGTTCCCCGGTAGTTGCTGCTCGGGATTCCCTCAGCAGCCAGTCGACGCGAGTCCCTCGCTTTCATTCCGATGCGGGGCGCTTCCGAGCAAGCGGACAAATCTGATTCATTTTTTTCCCTTAGATAGGCTATTTAAATATCCCAAGAAGGGAGGGCCATAGTGAGGGGTATTTTTCTGTACATTTTAATTAAAGGCACCTCCAATTTAAAACAAAAGCCATCACAATAAAGTGAGAGGCAAGGTAGGCTTTTCAAGTAAGCTAGCTAACCAGAGTGTTTATAGCATAAATGTATCTGGATGCTGGTACTTTGCTTTCTCTACCCCTCCATATACATACAAGGGATTCTTGGAGGGTTTTTTTCCCCCCATTAAAGCTTCTATAGCTGGGCTGCAAATACCCGATGGTAAACGGCAGCTAAGGTTTGGGGTTTCTATATCCTTTTGCAGCCCAGGCCTCTTCAAGTACACCCCTAGAGAGAATGGGAAGGTTTCATTACCCTAACTAGGTAACATCATCAGTGCTAGGAGTGATGCACTGATGCACTGATGATGCTACCTAGTTTGGGTAATGAAACGTTTGCAAGAAAACAAGCAAGCTCAGAGAGCACCAAGGACCCCTCATTTCAACCCTGAGCTACAAATATTCTCCTTCGTTGGTAGAATGGGAAGGAAACACCAGCAGAAGAGCCCCCACCCCCACCCCAAAAAAAACCAAGAGAGAAAAGACTCCATCAGAAGAGTTGGGGTGGGGGTGGGGAGAAGCCAGACTTAACTGCTGTAATTCCAGGTGTCCAGCCAACTCAGGTTACCTTTCCAATTCAATTATGCTCATATAGCAATTTATTCTGAAACAAGTTATTTTGTTGTTATCCCAAGTCTTTCATACAATCCAGTATAATTTCCTTATCCTTTCGCATCACCTAATGAAGTTGGTTTGATTTTAGTTTAGTGTGTTCTGTGAATTGAGGTTTTGATTTCCACCACAGTTTATGGTTTATGAGAGCAGCGTGTGGAGCCAGTCACTGTGGATTATTCAGTAAGCATGGTGAAGCAAACAGTGGCTTAGTGCAACACCAGCCAGCTCTTTTATTGAACATTGATTTTAGTCTCATACCAAATTGATTTTAGTTTCACAGCCAAGCAACTTTGGCTTGGGTTCAGATTCACATGCATCTAAAGTAATCATAGCCTGAGCCACATCTCCAAACAATGCCTGGGTGATGAAGCTTTGTCAAACATGACTTCACTCATACCATGAAAGTTTACTAGTATACTAAACCAGGAAAACTCTGGCTTTCATTCTTTCCCCTAAAAGGACACCAACTTGAGTTCCTTGGAAGATGGGAGACAGTTGAGATACAAACAAATTGCACAAGGAGCAATTTCAAGAACGGATCTCTAGAAATCCCAGCAGTAGATTCCAGTAGAAAACAATCACGGGTTTTGTTTTTACTCATCAATTATTCTACCCTGCATTCACCTGGCAATATAAGCAAGAGGCTGAAGTTCCATGTAATTTCCATACATGTAGTCCTTGACTTACAACCATTCATTTAGTGACTGTTCAAATTTACAACAGCACTGAAAAAGTGACTTATGACTATTTTTCACACTTACGACCATTGAAGTACCCCCATGGTCATGTGATAAAAATTTGGACGCTTGCCAACTGTCTCGTATTTGCAGATGGTTGCAACGTTCCCGGGGTCATGTGATCACTTCTTGCGACCTTCTGACAAACAATATCAATGGGGAAGCCAGGTTCACTTAACAACCAAGTTATTAACTTAACAACTGCAGTGATTCACTTCACAACTGTGGCAAGAAAGGTTGCAAAATAGGGCAAAACTCACTTAACAGCTGTCTTGCCTAGCAACAAATTTTGGGCTCAATTGTGGTCATAAGTCAAGGACCACTTGTATATCTGAGAGCCAACTTGGTATAGGCACCGGGCTAGAAAGTGGGAGACTGTGAGTTGAAGCCCCACCTTAGCCATGAAAACAAGCTGGGTGACTTGGACCAGTCACTCTCTCTCGGCCCAACCAACCTAACATGATTGTTGTGGGAAAAATAGGAGGAGGAAGGTGTGTTGGGTATATTTCACTGCCTTGAGTTATTTGTAAAAATGATAAAGGCAGGATACAAATAAATAAATAAAATAAAGCAGGTTAAATGTTTACATATACCATAAATTGTTTGCAAACTAAACAGCAAGGAAAACACAATAGGTAAATTGCTGTGTTTGGGAACGATTTGCTATGTTTCCTATTGGCCTTTAATATTCTGATAATATTTTACTGCTTATTTCTGAGCATTATGCTTCGATTCTAGCTGTGATGCACTCAATTAATTCTTCCTGATCTGAGTTGGGATTGATGCCAAAAGCAATTCCATTCTATTCTATCAAAGATATTTTGGTAAATATATTTAATTTATGAACTGGTAAGGTACTGTAGCAGTCTTACCTCATGCGGCATTTCTCAAATAATTATATTAAATATGAACAAGGTACACAAAGAGGCTTTTTTGTATATTGATAGATACAAGACTTTAAAAGCCTCACAGTTTGGGGCAGGTTATTATTCTCAAACTGAATGTAATTCCCAGGATACCATCTAGTTTTCATGGAATTTCATATACAAATCTGAAACACATTTTCAAAAATTCTGTACAACATTCTTTAAATTGCTAGGGGTTCTTTTTAGTTCCAAAGATATCTTTGAAAAACATGCAGTTGTCAAAGACAGGGGCTTTGATTTTCTGATTCTTGTATTACACCATTATGTATACTTTTTGACTGGTACTAAATTTTGGATATATTTACTTAGCTCCTTCGGGAATATAGATTGTCCTCATTGAATGACCACTCATATAGCAAAGTTTGAAGGTATAACCATCCCCCACCTACCACCGGTCCATGGCAGACAATTTTTCTTCCGAAACTGGTTAGAAAGGTAGCAGACCCCTGCTCTAAAACGTCCTGGATGAGTGTGACACAAGCTTATACAAGTCTTTATTTTAGAATAATGTCATTAGAGCTTTATGCTACACATAACCATATGACCTCTAGTACATGACATTTTAATACTGTACTACAATTTTGTTGATTTGATTTCTTGTGATGCTTTTAAAAGCAAATTAGGATAGTTTTGTGCAACACACTTACATAATTACAACCCCTATCTCCAATTGTGAAAGAACTGTATTAGCATTAAGCATCCAATTAACAATGCTTTAAAATACAGCTTTAATGTGATCTTTCTCCAATTTAAGAGAAATATGTTGATTCATTTTCCTATATAATCTCAATGTTTTCTGTAAAGTTTTGTAACTTTTAGACTTTTCCCTTTTCTTTATAGTAGTGGCTCTTAAAGTGTGGTCTGAAGGTCCTTAAGGGGTCTGCAAACTCAAGTACATGTTTAAAAATTTCTTGATCTTAATTTCTATCTCACAATGATGTTGTGAGGGAAATAGAAGGCTGGAACATTAGGTAGGTTAATCCCTTGAGTTATTTATAAAAAAGGTGGAATCAAAATATAATAGTAATATATTATAAGTAGAATCCACATAAACCAAAGCTCTTTGGGCTCCACAAACATTTTTAAGAATCTAAAGAGGTCCTGAGACCAAAATGTTTGAGAACCACTGCTTTATAGTTCTAAACTAAGACCCACAGATTAAGTGAATTATTGTGCATAAGAAGCAGTTGTTTACATACATTCCTTTCTCTCCCATGTGCATGGAAGGAAGAAAGCTGCAATTCTGTCTTCTAAACAATTTCATACTGTTTTCAGCAAAGTTATAAGAAAGGCCAAATTCATACCATTAAATCTGCACGAATCTGATACCTTAACACAGTTTAGGACTAAACAGAGCAGTCTTAAATATTAAAAACAAAAACAGTTACATGGTGAAGTTTTTTTTAAATTTATTGTTGATAAATGATAAATAATGAGATATACCAACAGTGCTATAGGCATGAAAGCCAGATGGGTGACTTTGGGTCAGTCACTCTCTCTCAGCCCAACCTACCTCACACAGTTGTTGTGGGGAAAATAGGACAAAGAAGGAGTATTGGGGATATTTGCTGCATAGATAGATAGATAGATAGATAGACAGACAGACAGACAGACAGACAGACAGAGACAGAAATGTCTTGAAAATATTGGCACTCATTGCATGAGAAAAAGGTACCTAGTTAAGTTTATAGAAGCCCACTTCCTCCAAGAAGAAAATATATGACATGCCACCTACGGACTTAAAGCAACAGTGACATGGAGTAGATAAGAACTAAATGCAAAAAGCATGTTAAAAATCAGTCTATATTATTTATTAGCCTTGTTTGCATTTATGGTACATCTCTTTTCATGCCTGCCAAATAATTAAATTATTTAATATTATTTTGCCAACCAATTTTCACTTACAGTGTGTAATACTGTGAATTTTTAATCAATTACTAGGAATCAGTAGATTACTGAAAATAATAATAATAATAATAATAATAATAATAATAATAATAATAATAATAATAATAATAATAATAATAATAATAATAATAATAATAATAATAATAATAAAGTTGGAAGGGACCTTGGAGGTCTTCTAGTCCAACCCCCTGCTCAGGCAGGAAACCCTATACCATTCCAGACAACTCTTATCTTTTAGTTTTGTTAATTCCTGATTCCCAAGATACTGCTCTGCATATCTGATACTCTCATTAATTCAAGCAAGCTGCCGGCGAAAAGAAATGCAGGCTACATATGATCTGGACTAATTTTACACTGAGACACTTTTTCCATCTCCCTTCAGAGCGGTGTTGATTTTCCTGTTTGGCAAGGTAATAGTGGAGCTATTCCACTATTCTCTATCATAATCACCCCCAATATTTGTCTCCCAATAGCAGCTGACTTTCAGAGCAGCATGCAAAAATAAAGATCGTGGTTTTTTTAAAAAAACAAACTCAAAACTTCAAAATCAGCATCCAGTTCAAGGCAGCAGAAAGACAGGCACCACAGGTTTCAGAGAATGGGAGGGTTCCTCTTCCACCTACCTTTTGTCCTCTTTTGACGTATGCCAGTAAAGGTGGAATTTAGATACTAAGGTAGAGTTGCAAGTGTCCCTTTGATCGGATTAAGGGAGTCTCCAAAATGATGAAATAAACAAACTCCCTGCAGGTAATTTTGTGTCCTATTAATCTCTCTTAGGCAAAGTTAGTAAACACAGTTAATCTTTCTGAGCAATCTGGATATGTAGGAAGAACAATCCTTTAAAAGATTGTTTAAAGCCCATCAGTCCATTTATACCACAGGATTTACTGGAAGAAAGTGAAAGAGTCATTTACATAGTTGTAAAAATAAATAACTCTTACACTAGTTAAAACATAACTAGTTAAATCTATAATGTGACACTGTATGTTGCTATTGTAGTCCAATATTCTCAGGATTCCAGGTTCAACAGCATCTTTTAAATTGATTTTATTTACAGAAACTCCTATAGATAAAAAACAGAAATGGACTCAAATTGACTAGGAACAAGACTAAATGACATCCTGTGATATATATATATATTTGGGTGAGGTTAAAGTAAGACAAGTTTGAAAAACGATTCAAGTTCTCCTAGGCATCTGAACATAGGCAGAACTGTCTGTGGGAACAATTAATTTCAGAGTTTTCTTGAGGGTGAAGAGCAAATATCGATGGTGTCACAGAATACAAAGCAAAGCACTAAAAGTGGAATGCTTTGTAACTGCGGCTGCCCTTAAATCAAGTTTAGCTGCAAACCTACTGTAGGACAGTGCAGCAAAGGGGGCAGATTGGTCACAACACAACAATATCTCATTTTCAGCTTTATATAGTAAAACCTTAAGGAACAAGCCCATCAAGAGATGATGAGGTTCTTTCAGAAGCCACATGTTACTGTAAGGGGAGAAAAATGAATCGGGAGGCAGGGGAATGCAGACAATTGAATAGACACCATCAGAAGAGCCAAACAGTGTGTGGTATTACTTATTTGATTGGCAAAATCTTTTGGAAAATTCAGATCAAACGTCTTCATTGAACCTTCATTGTGTCTGGAAGTCCTAAGTCTTTTTGGCTGCAAAGTCTGTAAATCTGGCACCCAGTTTGGGTGAGACATTTTCCCAGTCTTTCTGAGAGCTGAAGAGTCTGTGCTGAACTGAAATATTTAGAAAGCCATTTAAGGGTCATAGGTGGTTTTCTTTTTTTAACAAAACAAACTAAAAAACCATAAACTACTGTATATTTCTGTAGACGGCTGAAGAAGAAATTAATGTTGGCAGATGGGCCAAGCAAAATCCTAATGGAGACTGGTAATTGTATTATAATAGAGGTTTGTATCATTGTATCTGAAAAATTTGAAAGATTGAGAAGGAAAGTTTTTTATTTTGCTGTGGAGAGCTGTGAATTCTACAGTTCGTTGTCAGCTGGAAATATATTTTTGCTATATAGGATAACCTAATTGTGAAGGTAGAAGTTCTGTGCTATATTATATACAAATATGTGCATTTGTATTGGTTTGTCTCACATTAAAAAAATAATCAACACTACTGTTATAAAAACAATCCTTCTGTAATGCTGGCTGTATCATTTAGTCATACCCTGCAATTTGCAGCAGCTTTGCTAGTTGTTGTGTCTCATGCACAACTGATTGACACAGCATGCAGCTAAGCTCTTATCTAATGTGCTGATCTGAATACAGCTCTGATATAGCACCAGCAATGGCTTCACTGGACAATCAGGAAAAAAATTAGAGATGCTCATACTTGGAAATGCCGCAAGAATTGTTTCCTAACCAATGGCTTGGAGTATTAGGTATTATGAAACAATTGAAGCCTAATCTGAAGGACAACATGCAATACTGGAACATTTTCACCATATAGGTGGTCATCTTTCAGCACTTGTTTAGTGACTGTCCAAATTTGAGATGGTGCTGGATGAGAATGAGTAGTACTTATGACCAGTCCATGAAGTTCCATGTATCGCAGCATCCCTGCAGTGACATGATTGCAATCTTGGCATTTGGTGCATGGATGCTTATTATGATGTTGCAGTGTCCTGCAATCACATGGTCACCATTTGTAAGCTTCTTTTTTGGCCTCCTACAAGCAAAGGCAATTGGGAAACAAGCAGGAGGTCCCAAATGGTGACCACATGACAGCCTCGCTTAATGGTGATGTGGAATTCACTTAACGACAGGAACAAGAGCCAATTTGAAGTAATAGTTAAGGTGGTGGCCTAGAAACCAGGAGACTGTGAATTCTAGACCCGCCTTAGGCGTGAAAGCCAGCTGAGTGATTTTGGTCCTGTCATTCTCTCTCAGCCCTACCCACCTCATAAGGTTGTTATTGTGGTAAAAATAAGAGGAGGAAGGAAGAGTTTGTTTGTTCACCACCCTGAGTTACTTATAAAGTAATAAACTTGGGATAAAAATAAAAAAATAAAACCAGAAAGTGCTGCAATGCAGCCACGTGATGTCACACTTTACAATTGTGTTTGCTGAAAATGCAAACGATTTGCAAGACCTTGTAACAGAAATAAAAGAGAACAGTGGAAAAAATGGAACTAAAATTAAATATAAACACCAAACTAATGACAACAATTGGAATAACCAGCCTTGGAATTGAGAATGAAGATTTCAAAGTTGTGGATCACGTCTGCCTTTTAGGATCTACCATCAACAATAAAGGACAAGACAAGAAATATACCACAGACAAGCATTTGGTAGAGCATGGAAAAGATATTCAAATGCCATGATGTGTCATACCTACCAAGATCAGAATTATGCAATTCCCTCCAAAGTTGGACTTTGAAGAAATAAGATAAATAAATCAACCCACAGTTCTCACTTAAAGCACAAAAATGAGGCTCAAATTATCTTACTTAGAATAGAATAGAGCTGGAAGGGACCTTGGAAGTCTTCAGTCCAGCCCTGTGCTCGAGCAAGAAAACCTATATCATTTCAGACAAGTGACTGTCTAGTCTCTTCTTAAAAATCTCCAGTGATGGAGCACCCACAATTTCTGAAGGCAAGCTGTTCCACTGGTTAATTGTCCTCACTGTTAGGAAGTTTCTCCTTAATTCCAGTTTGCTTCTCTTTGGTCAGTTTCCAACCATTGTTTCTTGTCCTGCCCTCTGGTGCTTTGGAGAATAGTTTTGACACCCTCTTCTTTGTGGCAGCCCCTCAAATACTGGAATACTGCTATCATGTCCCCCTATTTCTTCTTTTCTTTAGACTAGCCAAACCCAAATCCTGCAGCCGTTCTTCATGTTTTAATCTCCAGGCCTTTGATCATCTTGGTTGCTCTTTGCTTTTTTTCCAAACTCTCAACATCTTTTTTGTAGTATGGTGACCAAAATTGGTTGCAGTATTCCAGGTGTGGTCTTACTAGGGTTTTATAAAGCAGTACTAATACTTCACGTGATCTTGATTCTATGCCTCTGTTTATACAACCCAGGATTGTATTAGCTTTTTTGGCTGCTGCTGCACATTGCTGCTCATAGTCAAGTGATCGTGCACTAGGACTCCAAGGTCCCTCTCACAGTTGCTGTTTTTGAGCCAGGTCTCACCTAATCTGTACTTAAACCTTTGATTTTTCCTGCCTAAATGTAAAACTTTGCTTTTCTCCACATTAAAACTCATTTTGTTGGATAGATCTTTTTGGATCCTGAGCTTGTCTTCTGGGGTGTTGGCTTTTCCTGCCAGTTTGGTGTCATCTGCAAATTTGATGAGCTCCCCTTCTATTCCCTCATCTAAGTCATTAATGAAGATATTGAAGAGTACTGGGCCTAAGACGGAGCCTTGTGGTACCCCACAGCTTACTGCTCTCCATGTGGATGTAGTACCATTGAGGACTACTGGCTGAGTACCGTTTGTCAGCCAGCTACAGAACCATCTGATGGTGTTGTTGTCTGTCCCACCTTTTTCTAGCTTATTAAGCAGCAGGTTGTGGTCTACTTTGTCAAATGCCTTACTGAAGTCTAAGTATACTATGTCCACAGCGTTTTGCTAGTCTACTAATTTAGTCACTTTAGCAAAGAATGAAATAGGATTGGTTTGGCATGATCTGCTTTTGACAAACCTGCGCTGGCTACTGGTTATAACTTTGTTTGCTTCTAGCTGTTCACAGATCTGTTTTTTGATTATCTTTTTCAAGATCTTCCCAGGTATTGATGTTAGACTGATTGATCTGTAGTTTCCTGGGTCTGGTTTTTTTCTCTTCTTTTCTTGAAGATGGGAACCACATCAGCCCTTTTCCAATCATCAAGTATTTCCCTGGTGCTCCAGGATTTTTG
The DNA here is from genome assembly GCA_023970755.1 of Azemiops feae. Lineage (NCBI taxonomy): Eukaryota > Metazoa > Chordata > Lepidosauria > Squamata > Viperidae > Azemiops > Azemiops feae. Next base: position 583,690 of record JALGBA010003980.1, on the reverse strand, counting down.
AAAGATATAGTACAATGGTTCTGAGATAATATCTGCCAGCTTCTTCAGAACTCTGGGAAGTATCTACTGACAATGTAGATAAACTCAAAGCTATTGGCACTGAAAGAACATTTGTTTGGTGAGTGGGTCAAGGCTTTCAAAGATGAAACTATTGCAGAGTCAAATGGAACGGAGATGCTGAAAGAAATTCAGTTGGCAACAAAATGCATGAAGAGATGCAGTGAACATCACTAATATGTATCTGATAGGAGAAATCTTGGCACTGCCTGTATGGAAGTAGCAGAGTCTGTTGTTGAGTTCTTGAATTAGTGCTTTGAAGTTGATACTGAACTATTGCTAATTATGAAGCCTTTTGCCACTTTCCAATCTGCAGTAAGCCTGGAAACAGTTCACAAGGTGTTGGGAACTGACACTGATCTGGTAGGACTTTCATTAGAACATGAGGACATAATTTAAGTTGTCAATCTGACAATTTCAGTGACATCTGCAAGATGACATTGGATAGTGCAAGAAAATGGAACAAATGAAACAGTCATTATAAAAAAATGTCACAGTAACACTCACAGTGCTTTTTTTGTAAAAAGAAAAGGTGCCGGAACTCACACATGTCATACAACCTGCCTTGCCTACCCTACAAAGTTCCATCCAAAAAAGGTGCCGGAACTCCGTTCTGGGCGTTCTATGACAAAAAAAGCCCTGAACACTCATATCACCTAAGCCTCATATTGTTAGTGCTAAACATCTCATTAGCATCTGTGCAGTGTTGAAATTTGTACCCCCAAAGAGAATCTAAGTTGTGTCAGAAATTTAATATAGTAGGCCTTTGATTTAATGGATTAATAAGTGGACACCTGTCAGTTAAAATTGACTTATCTATTCAATGGCAAACAGGAAAAAAGGGGAATCTTGAGACACAACAAGAAACAATGTTGTGACTGAAAATGATTTGGCAACCACAAGTACAACAGATTAGTGCACCGCAGAAGAGGTAGTGTGGAGGCCGAGAATCAGATCCTGTGGACTTAATGTTTCTAGTGGCAGTAAAGAGAGGGCAGTCTAGATACCAGGCTATCACCCCCTGCTTTGTCAAGTCAAATCAAAAGTCTGCTCAATCAAGATTAAGTCGAGAATTTTTGGTACGTGTGTATCTATTTACAATATACTCCCCTTCACTGAATGGAATTTTAAAACATCCTTACAATCTTGCGAATGAGTAAGCAAGACCAAGCACACAGCAAAAGCAAGAGAGCAAATGTTATTCAAAGGAAAGTCTTGCAAGAACCAAGGCTTCTCCCACTAGATGGTCCAGATGACCATACTATGATCAAACAAAGGAAATCATTCAGTATAATGTGAAAGGAGAGAGAGAGGGAGGGAGGGAGGAAGGGAGGGAGGGAGAGAGAATGATTTATAACTACCTTTAATTAATTGGATAATTTGAAAAGAAGCAATCTTATTTTTTTTCTTATTCTTTTCTACAACTGTTTTTTGTTAAACTTTATGCTTCCAGCTGCACAAAACCCTAGATCCAATTATATATTTTTTCTCAACACTATGTGTCCAGCTATACATTAGAACAGGGGTGGGCAATTCATTTTCCCAAGGGGCCACATGAGAAACTGGGACTATTGTGGAGGGCCGAAACACCGTAACCGAATTTGATGTCCTCAAACTCTGTCGTCTCAGCTCCTCAGGCTGCTCCAGGCGAGGGGCGAGTGTTGCACAGGTGCAGAAAAGCGCTTTCTCTCTTCGCTTTCCCGCAGCCACCAGCTGACTGAAGGAGTGCGTGATGACTGCACAGAGCCAGACCCAACTCGGTTTCTTCTCCTGCCCCCTGCGGCATGCTTTGATTTCTAATTTCCAATTGACCTCCCACCTCCCTGGCCAGGCAGACATAGCCAAAGGTCCAAAAATAGCCCAGGAGCCATAAAATGCATTAGACTAAATCTAGTTGGGCACACATAAGCAATGCATACACAATCCTGCCCAATTTTTCTAAATGTATTTATGAGAATTATAATACATACTGTACCTAGAAAAATGGCCCATCAATCACAGTGAAGTGTACTTCATGCATTATGTTTCTCTGGTACATTTCACTAAAATCATTGGGACAACTTAGGTTAATTTTGCACATCAGGCTAACTAAAAATGTGGTTTTATTTAGTTTCGGTTTAACCAAGAAACCATAGTTTTAAAAATTGTGGTTTAATTCAATATGCTGAACCTGATATGTCTGCAATTAATTTCAGCCAAACTCAGAGAGAAATTCTAACTATGAATGGATCTGAAATCCAACATGTTTTCCCACACTAACCTTTAGTTTTTTTAAAAAATAAAATGAAACAAATAGGATAAGAATCAATATTCTTTTAGATGACAATGCGGTGATATGTATCCAGGAGTGAGGCCCCACTGAGCTCACATAGAACTGTACTGGTAATAGTAACAGAGATACGTTTGGGAAATCCAGTAATGAATGAAATGTTCAGCTAGTTAAGAAGGAATTTCCTCAAAGACAATATGGGGATAAAATACATATTGTTGGAGATTGATGTGTTCTGTGTTTCATGAGTGTTCCTGACAGTAGGAATTTGATTAATGATTAGCTGAAGCAGAAAGGAGATGTATTTATAAGAAATTATAGTTAAAATTTAGTTAAAATCTACCACCTGTGAAGAAAGGCAGAAGGAGGTGACCTCAGACTAGTAATCTAAAGTGCTGAAGGGTTTATTCCCCTGTAGTCATAGCATGAAGAGTTATTAAAGAAACAGACACAGTTGGAGCATATCAAGAGAAATGATAACAAATTGCAAATTGTGTGCATGTGTGGGTATGGGTCTATTTAAAACTTTTAAAAGAAAACATTAAAACTAATAGAAACTAATATAAAGTAAGGGACAAAAGAAAAAGAAAGAAATCAAGAGAAAAATATACAAAGAAGTGGCTTCTGATATTCTTCACAGCAGTTATAACTACAATTATATTTTAACTTATCTCGCTCCCAACTTACTTCATAATATTCTTTATATAATCTATCTTGTCTAATCATCAGTCATAAGTCGCAAGTTCTTTTTTTATTTTTATACAACAAGTCTACAAAGAGTTTCTAGTCACCAATAAATATAGCAAATTTAGCATTTTAATTAATAACCGTATTCATTCCCAAGAATTCTATTTCCTGTTTGTTTTGTTTATTTGTTTGTTTCAAGTTTTGTAACCTGACTTAAGTCATAGTGTGTGGGCAATGTATCACAGAGTAAAAGTACAGAACATAAAAACAAAAAGATACACAGTTAAACCTATGCCAACCCTTTTGCTAGTTACAATGAAGAGCTATAAAATTATTTCAGCATATAAATAGTTCATAGAAATTACAACTCAGAATTTTGTAATATGTGATTTAAATGAAAGCAACTAAAACTCAGAATAACATAAACTTTATATGTAATATTCTAAATGATCCAAATACTGTTTTGCTTTTAAGATATATAGAACATGTTGTAATTAGAAACATGCTATAAGGGTGCAGTCCAAAATATACTAGTCACATTGATTTCAATGGAGCTAAACTTCTTTTCTCAACAACTAAAAGCACCTCTGAAGTACAGAGTTGGAAGCACTGATTCTGACTAAGTCATTTTAATTTCTGGAGCAACTTGAGAGCTGTTTCCTAAAATCCTTTGCAATGTTTTATTCTTGTTCACCAATTGGCCATGCTGTGCTGGAGCTTATAAGAGGTGAAATCTCATATACTTGGAGGGTATCATAAAGGGGAAAATTGCTATTTACAACTTCAAAGTGTTATTCCTTTCAGCTACAAACAGACCAGGGCTATAATTTTTGAATTATATGATTCAATTCTGGTCATGTATTGCTGATGTAAGAAACTATTAGTGTTGCATTGGGTAGTCAAGCCTGAATAATTTAGAATTAGATTTCATAACTGGCAAAGTTCTGAAGAAAGAAAGGCTAAACTTTTTCATTTTGGCGCACCAAAGAAATGCATTATCTCCATTGGGGGGGAAACGTATTTTGTTTCACATACTCTGGAAAAAATTAGGAAAAAACAAAAATGTTCAAAAGTGAATGCTAAATTTATCCTGAAAAATGGTGCATTGATTTGAGTAGATATACACATAAGTATGAAAGCTGCAAACCATACACACGTTGGCTTCAAACCCTTCACAGCAAATCTTTTATGAAAAGCTTCTAAGCCCTGGAATGTTTATAGGCCAAAACAGTAAAATGGAACTTTCTGTTCTCATAACCCACTTAAACTGCTGCCCAGACAATTAGCTTAAATAATGCTGTACGTATTGCATTTACATTAGCTATGCAAACTTTCCATGAAGGTTCATTGCTGCTTTTGTGGAGATTTCTAAAATTGTGTTTGCATTAAAAACCTTAAAAAAGCAGAACATCTATAGCCTTAGACTTGTTAGTGAAAAGGGACACAATGCTTGTGTAACTTACTGGGCCTGATAAATACAACAATTTTAATGCTAAAGGCATGTTTGGGCGCATAATGGTTAAATTAGTAAGCTTCATAACATTCCATTATAGTGTTGCTGCATTGCCCTATAAATAGGGGATTGTCAATGAGTCATATGTTAGAGGTCAATTCTGTTCTCTCTTCCTTTTTGGCTACTCAGATGTTTTCAACTGAAATCCAGTACCATATAATAAAATTAATTTTAAGATATTTACATTTTTACACTGAGGACTCTACCAATCAAATCTGCCAAAGTGACAGAAATGTGTTGCCAAGATATATTTCATGATGATCTTTCCCATCTAGAGGAACACTGTATTGATAGTAATTGAACATAGCCATTAATTTATTATATTGTAGTTATCATTTTAGATAACAGACCCATCTTACAGGCTTGGTGTTGGTAATAATACATGGTAACAATAATGGCAAGCTTGTATTATATATATTTACATTTTTAATATGCAGTGTTTTGATTATATTTACAACTCTGCTATTCTGATCACATAAATTCAGAAATATGTTTCATTTAGTTTTATTGGATTTACTTTCAAGATAGTAATTATATGATAACCATCTTTCTAAATTGATGCCTATAAATAGAAATATAAACCTTTTTCTAAAAATACAACTTTCATACACATTAAATAATTTGCCTATTGCTTTTTGTTGATAAAGAGATAGTATTAAACCAGATAACTTTCTTGTTTTAGTTAGCTAGCTTAAAAATAATTAAGTGGGTTGATGCCTGGTCTTAAATTTAAGTGTCAGGACTGAAGATAATGTTGCTATCTGGAAACTAAAACTGTCCTGAAAACCAACTAGTTAAGGCAATCATTATGTGATGACAATGTTGTAAATGACAGAACTGGGGGATTGAAAACATTTATTACTCTATATTTATTTGTCAATTATTCATGTTAGAAAAATATTATTGTCCAGTTTAAGCCCCTAAAGAGTTCACAAGGCAGCTCATATAAAATTCAAAAGTATTATAATTTGAAATCAATATAAAAGGGAAAGTTAAACCTAGTAAAGATATTAGAAGTTATACTTCTATGTTTAGAAATACTATGTAATGAGTAATTCTAATCCCTGCTAAATCTAATATTGAATAATAACGTAGTTATTTTCAAAGAATTCAAAGAATATAAAAATTAGTCATCCAGGAAGTTCATCATTTTTGTCATGTTCTAGATCAGGGATGTCAAACTGGTAGCCCACGGGCCGGATGCGTCACACGTAGGTCACGCCCACCCAGGCTCCGCAAAGGCAAAAAACGTAGCGATACGTCATGATACATCACGCAACATGATTGAGTTTGACACCTGTGATCTAGATGGCATAGGAGATTATGTTTGCATTGTGACATATTATAAAGAATATTTTTATTGTTTCTGTCAATTAATTCCTAAGAATTAGAGCCATATTATTAAATAAATTGGGCTTTTACACAATGAAAATATATCATACTCCCATCAATCCTCCCAAAAAAGAAACAAGTACTTTTCCATGTTCTTTTATTAAGTCTAATAGTTTCTCCTTTAAATGGTCTTTGTATTGCATACTTGTCTCAGTGAAATATTTTCGTTGAGAAACTAGTGAGCAAATAGTTGTGATGCACTAGCAGCATTTTTGACCCAAGTTTGCATGGAACTTTAATACCTTTAAATATATGCAACTTGGGCAATTCTAAAAGTTTCCACATCCTGTATCTTGGCTAATCTTTGATTTCTTTTCTTTACCAGTTTATTATTTGCAGGACTTTTTAAATAGAACTGGGTGTTAACTGAATAAAATTGATTTTTCTGAATTAGGCCTATCTGTTAAAAAAATGCTTGCTTATGAAGCAGAAATTCTTTTGAAACAGAATCCCTCATTAGAACTGGCTACATCCATTCGTGAATTATTCTATTTCCCCTCTCATGTACACAAACCATACAAATAAAGTTGAGAGGCCAAGTCACATTATAGAATCAGTGGTAGATTCTATCATCTCACAAGTATGTTTCAGAGCTCCAAAGGAACTTCTTGGAACTTTTGGTTATTATCTATTCAATTTCTTGGAACTTTTGGTTATTATCTATTCAATTTCTTGGAACTTTTGGTTATTATCTATTCAATTTCTTGGAACTTTTGGTTACTATCCATCTTCAGATGACCAATCAAGACCTTGCTCTTTGGCCAGGATTTTTAAGCTGGAAAAATAACATGTCTAGCAATTTTTTTTACTGAATATTTAATTATTTACTTTTATTGGCTGTCCAACTCTAGTGGGCTCTGGGTGGTGTACAAACTAGGGAAAACATAAAAACAGCTAAAAACATTGAATCACATAGACAGCCCAGTCTACCCTGGGCTGGGCAGGGCCGCGTACCACCTGCCACGTGCCAATGTACCACAGGTGGTACGCGTACCACCGGTTGAAAAGCCCTGCCATAAAGGACTATATAGATAATAATCAGCACTTTGAATTCACTTGAAAGCCAATTGGCAGCCAATGCAGCTTGCGTAGCAGTGGTGACACATGGGCACATCAAGAGTTACTGCTGGCACCATTGCATTTTGACCCAGTGTAGCTTCCAGATGACCAAAGCACCCTCCCCCCATCAAGGAAAGGGAGTAATTGGTGCACATGGTGAAGTTGTACAAAGGCCCTCTAGGCCACAGCTGCCACCTGCTATTTGAACAGTAGCTGCAAATCCAGAAGGACTCCCAAGTTATGAACCAATCTTGTCTGGGGAAATGCAGCCACATCCAAGATAGAGGCATCCTCAACCCAGCGGGGTCCCAACAGTCACAACCACTCCACTCAGTCTTGTTAGGATTCAACTAAAGTGTGTTCTGCCCAACCCAAACCCAAAAGCCTCCAGGCACTGGGTCAATGCATGGATAGCTTCATATGGGCCACTTGAGATGGAGATGTAAAGTTGGGTATCATCAGCATACGGAAGACACTGCACACCAAACAGGCAGATGATTTCACCCGTGGTTTTATGCAGATGTTGAACAGAAGAGAGGAGAATAAGCCCTAATGAAAACTATTTATGATTTATATTATAGTTTGGATTGTTAGCTAACTTGAGTACCCCATGGTGTGTGGGATTTACATTGATATAAATAAACAAATACTAACTAATATGCTAGCTGTATTTATACAGCACACTAAGATAATGATGTGGCTCTTTTTAGGTTTAACTTATTATATGAACCAGCTATTGTGGTTTATATGTTTATGGCTTAACATGCTTTGCAAATTTAGTGCATTGTGGTTTTTCCAACAAATTACCATTAAACAAATGGTTTGGCTGCTGTACAAATGTTATATTTTTATGAATCCACCGGACCTGGCATAACAAATATTTGTACTTGTTTCATTATAAAAGTCCATCTGCAGTTAGTCATAGTCAACAGGGATCAGCATCATGTGTACATATAACCAAGTGGAAAAATACATATTAAGTAGCTTATTTGACTTTTATTTATTCAATATCTATAGCCAACCATCTCAGATAAATGACTCTAGACATCGAGTAATAGTACATGAATACAGCTACAATTCTATTTATCATTTTATTCTAAGAATTTCACATATCACCACTGGCTCCCCTAATAGAATGGAAGATGTCCACATAACAAAAGAAATGGTGCAAAAACAAGCAAAGAAGATCAAGAGCTGGAGTGCCCCTGGTTTAGATGAGCTGCATGGATTCTGGTTGAAATCACTAACAAATTTGCATGCAAGATTAGCAAACCAGATGAATCAGGTTCTGGAAACACTTGAAAGTGAAAAATGGGTAACAATTGGAAGAACTTTTTTGATTCAGAAGGATGCAGAGAAGGGAAACCTGAAAATTACAGGCCAACCCCTTGCCTGTCAACAACATACAAATTACCTACCGGCATTATTGCAAACCAAATTATGAATATCTAGAAAACAAGGATTTGCTGCCTGTAGAACAGAAAGGGTGCTGCAAAAATTCAAGAGGAACCAAAGACCAACTGATGATTGACAAACTGCTTTTGAAGAATTCAAAGAAAAGACAAACAAATTTGTTCATGGTCTGGATTGATTATAAGAAAGCATTTGATTCTGTTCCACACAACTGGTTTGAGAAGTGCTTAGACATTTTTGGAATTAGCAGCAAAATCCAGACATTCCTGAAGACTTCCATGAAGCTATGGCAAACTAAGCTGATGGCCTGTGGAGAAGAACTTGGTGAAGTTGAAATCAAATGAGGAATCTTCCAAGGCGACTCATTGTCACCTCTGTTATTTGTACTTTTGATGGCGACACTAACAAGCATTTTGAACAAAATAAACTGTGGCTGTGAATAGGCTAAAAAAGGGTCCCCATTTGCTCTACATGGATGATTTAAAACTGGAAAAACAAAAGCTGAATTGAGCTCACTGCTGAAAAGTGCTGAGGAGTTTAGCAGAGACATTGAAATGCAATTTGGCGTTGACAAATGTGCAACAATTGCTGTTAAGGCAGGAAAAATGGTTGAAGATGATGGATTCAAACTTGATAATGAAAAGCTGATAAAAGCAGTAACACCAGAAGAAGGGTACAAGTACTTAGGAGTTTTGGAAGTTTCTGACCTGTTGCACAACCAAGTCAAGGATGCTACTTCGACAAAATACATAAAACAAGCCAGGAAAAACTTGAGATCAAAGCTGAGTGAAGGAAATATCATAAAGGCAATTAACATCTGGGCAGTGCCTATAATATGGTACTCAGCTGGAATAATTGATTGGACTCAGTTAGAACTTGATAACATGGATCAAAAGACAAGAAAACTAATGCACCATGCTCTGCAATCAAAAAGTGATGATTGATTGTACTTGCCAAGATCTCAGAGTGGCAGAAGTCTCTTACAGGTGCAACAAACTGTGGAAGAGGAAAAATACGGCTTAATTGACTGCATAAAAAAAGCAAAAAAGCTCTGCTGAAGGAGGTGAAGAAGGGAAACCTCTTGAAAACAATAAAATTGAAAGCAGAATATTGAAAGGAAACAATTGAGCATCAGGTTTTTAACTGGAAAAAGAAACCTATGCACAGTCAATACCCGAAAGACATTGAAGGAAAGGTAGATACAAAGCTAACATGGAGCTGGTTGAGATCAAGAGTGCTGAAGAAAGAAACTGAGGATTTCATTTTGGCTGCCCAAGAACAAGCCTTGCAGACCAATTCCATGAATGCAAAAAATCAACATGGCAGCAACCACAGGAAATGTCGCTTTTGCAACGAGAAAGATAAAACAGTGGATCATCTTATCGATGGCTGCAGCAAAATCTCACAGACTGATTATCTACAACATCATGATAAAGTTGCCCAAATTACACATTGGAAGCTTTGCTAGATGTTTGGGTTCAAATGCAGCAAATTGAAAAAGTTCTTGAAAATGAGCAAGTCAAGGTCCTATGGGACTTTTTGATCCAAACAGGCAGACATCTGGCCCACAATACGCCTGACATCACTATTGTGGAAAAGAAAAAAAGTCTGGTTCATTGATATTGTAATACCAGGTGAAGCACGAATTGAAGAGAAACAGCTAGAAAAAATAACAATATTGTGATTTGCAAATTGAAATTGAGCAACCATGGAGGAAGAAATCAATGGTTGTACCAATAGTAATAGGAGCCCCTGGAGCAATTCCATGCCTAGATATATGGACATTTTGAACTTATTAGACCTAAATACCCTGACTTTGCAAAAAACCCCACCCTACTCGGATCTGCCTATATAGTCAGATGCTACCTTAATAGCTCTTAGATCCTTGGTTAGGACTTGAACTGTTAAGTTTTTACCAGTCCCAGACTGTGAATTTAGTTGAAGATTAACAACAACAACAATATGGCATTGTGAAATTGATGTTATATGGTAGTTTGCACACACTGATAAACCTCCTTTCTTTTGTATTGGTACGTAGATGGATTTCTTTCAATTTACTGGCCTCTGTGATGTTTTCCAGATTTGCTGGCATAGCTTGGTTAGAATTTTTATTGATTCTTTTTCTATTACTTACTATATTTTTGTTGATACTTCCATCATTTCCTGTAGCTTCTCGGTAATGACTGCAGTACTTATCTAGATTCATCTTCTAACATTAGAAGTTCCTGTAAGTACAGAGTATTCTCTAAGGTAACTTGAATTTGCATGAACATAATTTCAATGTACTTCTACTTCTCCTTTGATTTTCTAAGGATCAGATACTATTTGCCAATTGGCATCCTTTAGGCATACTTATACAAGATTGGTATCCCCTTCAAAGTTTGGAGATCTTTTGGAAGGTCTTCCTTGTTTTTCTATATTTATTTTCCTCTTATACAATATACAGATATTGTAATATTGCTTCTTCTGTCTTATAATAGCTGCTTGTCTTTCTTGATTTTAGCTTCTATTCTCAGCAACTTCCACTTATTCTAACATCCAATTTCTTTCTTTTTCCTTGGTCTTCTACAATCTCTTTTCATATCCATTCTTTATTTTTTTTATTCCATGGTTCCTCACATTCTTTATTAATAAGTTTCAGAAGTTCAAAATTACATTCTCCATAAATATAATTATTCAGTATCATACTGTGGAAACTGGTTGGTTTTGTTCTTCCTCTATACAGCTTGACTTGGAACGTTCACATAACAGTTTATGATCAGTTCCTATTTGTGTTTTACTATTACAATCTAAGCTCTTCTACCTCCTTGTATTTATGATGTACAATAGTCCATTTGATTTTTGTGTGCTCTATATGATGATTTCCATATATATATATATATATATATATATAGATATCATTTTAATTTTATGAATATGTTAGCACTGAATAATATGTAATGTATACTGTATCACATAAGATAGAGGATTTTATTAGACAGAGATTACAATGAAAAATGCTCGTAGTGCTTAAAAATATTTCATAGAAAGGAAAACAGAAAATGTTCTGTTCGCACAGCAGACATTTGAGACGAGGCAGTTCATACAAAAGATGTCTTTTTATTTGGTACATTCACTGAACAGAAGCAAGTGAACAATGGCAACAAGCCCTTTTATACTCCCCGTGCAAGGGGATGCTCAACCAATGATTGCAGGCTATTCTCCCGCCTCGCACATGGTCTGCCCGGGTCTCTGCAACCGTTCTGGTCTCTGCAACCTTTCTGCAGAGTTCCTAAGCCTTGCTGTATGACTCAGCAAGGCCCAGGACACAACACCCCTCCCCCCTTGGCTTAGACAACGCTGTCGCTGTTGTTTGACAGCACTAGGCCAAAAGTCAGCACAGCAACAGCCAGGTGGTCCCCCCTACTCCTAGCAACCTCTTTCCTTTAGGGTTCCGTGTAATCCACGTTCTTTCACTCTTCGAAAACATGGGCCTTGCAGGACCTCACATATTCTTGCAAATACTTAGGCGGACCCTTAACCCGCCCAGATCTTCGTGGATCCATATGAGGGACGGGTGTGATGATATTTGGGGGAAGTGTATTAGGTGCCTGGAGTGCCTGCTCCCGGCTTGCGCAAAACAAACCAGGACTTTGTCGCCTAGAAGACTCAGGGGTTCCCCCTGACTGCTGACTGGCCGGATCCGCTAGACCCAAACCAGAGTTCCTTGGAGGGGTCGAGTTCCCCGAGTCCCTTAGTGGGGTGGAGTTCCCCAAAATCCCTTGGAACTCCCCTTGGGAGCAATGTCCCTCAAGCCCAAGGCCAGCAGCAGGGGTGCCCTGAGTAGCCGATTTACGGCCATTAGCCCTAACCCAGGGACCTCTGCCAGAGTCAGGAGCCGCCTCCATGGCAAAAACCCCTGCATCTATGCCGGAGTCAGGATCCGCCTCCATGGCAAGACCCTCATCTGGAGCATTTGGAGACCCCCCGCTTGGAGAGACTGTGATCCACAATCGTAATTGGGGTCCCCCTCCCCCCCGAGAGCAGAGTCAGGGGAGGAACCGTGGCCAGGAAGCCGCCAACGCAGTTGGTTGATGTGGCGTCGCAGCACACGACCATCCTCTAAGACCACTTCGTATGACAGTAGCCCAAAGACCTTACAGATTACAGCAGGTACCCAGAGATGCCCATGCCCATAGTTCCTGGTCCAAACCGGGTCCCCCACTTGAAGTCTCCTAGGTGCCCACGGCTGCGACACCTGTGAAGCCACCCGGTCTGGGTGAAGCCTGTCCAGCTTCGTAATAAGTCTGCGACCCCAGCGGAGTTCAGCTGGGCTCTTTCCAGTAGCTGTGCATGGTGTGGTGTGGTGTGTAAGGAGAAAATCAGCTAACCTGTGATGCCAGGGTCCTTGAGTGATTCTCTTTAATGCGTCCTTTGTAGTGCGCACCATGCGTTCGGCCTGACCGTTGGTGGCAGGGTGAAAAGGAGCAGACGTGGCATGCCGGATCATGTTGGCTTGGAGGAATGCCTGAAACTCAGAAGAGGTAAATTGTGGACCATTGTCTGATACTAAAACATCAGGAAGGCCATGGGAAGCGAAGATTCCTCTGAGCACCTGGATGGTCCTGGCAGTAGTAGTGGAGGACACAGGAACGACTTCTAACCACTTGGAATGGCTATCCACAAGGAGGAGGAAGAATTGCCCCTGAAAGGGCCCAGCATAATCTATATGGACGCATGACCATGGAGTGAGTGTCTCCTCCCACCTATGTACAGGGGCCTGGGGCATTTCTGGCCGTGATTGCTGGCACACTTGACACCCATGAACCTGGGCCTCGATGTCCTTATCGAGTCCAGGCCACCAAAGATGGCTGCGCGCAAGCGCCTTCATCCTCACTATTCCCGGATGTCCCTCATGAAGAGAGAGCAAGACTCTAGTCCTCAATGAGGCCGGGATGACTACTCTGTTGCCCCACAGGATACACCCCTTGAATGTGGACAATTCATGCTTCCTACGCCAGAAACTTTGGAAGTCCGTACCAGGACACTTGTCAGGCCACCCTGACAACACACGTCAGCATGCGTGCAAGCGTGTGATCAGTGGCAGTTTCTGCAGCCACATCCCTAGCATTGAGGGGAGATTCAGGTAAGTCCTGAATAGACAGAATGTGTACAGCAGGAGCAGTGTCTGCCTCTATTTGTTTAAGAGGTAACCTGCTTAGGCCATCAGCATGGCCCATCTCAGTACCTGGTTTGTGAACCAGGGTGTAATCATAAGCTGCTAAGAAAATAGACCATCTCAGCATTCTAGGAGATATAATCTGAGGAGTTTGTTTATTGGTTGTAAACAACCCCAGCAAAGGCTTGTGGTCAGTATAGACCGTGAAATGGCGTCCATACAAGAAATCATGAAATTTCTAGATGCCTGAGATTATTGCCAAGGCTTCCCTGTCAATCTGCGCGTAATTACGCTCTGCAGATGAGAGGATCCTAGAATAGTAGGCCACAGGGACCTGAGTTCCATCTTCCTTGAGATGACTTAACACTGCTCCTGCACCATAAGGGGAAGCATCACATGCGATGCACACAGGCAAATGCTCATTGAAGTGAGCCAGTACAGCATTGGAGGATAGCAAAGCCTTGACTTCTTTAAAAGCCTTTTCATGGACCTTTGTCCATGCCCATGGAGCCTGCTTGTCTAAGAGCCGGTGTAGCGGCTCAGCCACAGCAGCCTTGTGGGGGAGAAAGGAATGGTAAAAATTCAAGAGGCCCAGAAAAGCCTGAAGTTCCGTCTTTGACTGGGGACTAGGGGCCAGTTGGATGGCCTGGAATTTGGACTCTGCGGGGTGGATGCCTTCTGCATCAATACGAAACCCTAGAAATTTGGTGGATGTTACACCTATTTTGCATTTGTCTTGCTGTAGCTTCAGCCCAGCTTGGCAGAAATGCAGCAAGACAGCCCTCAGCCTTTCAGCCAAGTTTCCTGATGACTCTCCTGCAATGAGGACGTCATCCAAATAAAGGCAGACCCCCGGAATACCCCTGAGCGTTCGCTCCATCACCCCTTGAAAGATACCAGGGGCTACATTGACCCCAAACTGCAGCCTCTTTACTTTGAAAGCCCCTCTGTGCGTGACTATAGTTTGTGCCTCAGCTGTTGCCTCATCAACAGGTAACTGTTGATAGGCCTGCGCTAAGTCAAGCTTGGCAAAAAGCTTTCCTCCTTTCAGTGAGGCCAGAATGTGGCTCACCACGGGCACAGGATATGAGTGTTGCTGCAAGGCTTTATTTAAAGTGCATTTATAGTCCGCACATATTCGGATTTCACCATTGGATTTCAGTGGCATTACTATGGGGGTTTCCCATGGACTAGAGTCCACAGGTTCCAGAATGCCTTGTTGGAGCAATTTGTCCAACTCAGCATCAATTTTGCTCTTTAGGGCAAAAGGCACCCTCCTTGGCTTGACCCTGATGGGTGCAATGTTTGGATCCAATTTTAATGTAATGGGAGGCCCCTTGTATGAGCCAAGTTCTGGGCTGAATACATCAGCAAACTCCTTACAGACTCCTGTAAGGCTAGCTGTTTGCAGATGATTCAGACCAGTCACCTGGATCCCAAGTGCCTCGAACCAATCGAGTCCTATAAGACTTGTTCGATCACCCCCAACAACCACCACATCCAATAACCCGTTGAAGCCTTTACGCTGCACTCTGAGCGTGGCCTCCCCCTTCACACTTACTCGCGAGTTCTGAAAATCCGTGAGAATGAGATTGGAGGGCCTGAGTTTGACTCATGAGCCATTCCTGGAGCAAACCTTGTTAAAGGTGTCCACAGAAATAATGGAAAGAGCAGACCCTGTGTCCAGCTCCATAGCCAGGGGAATTCCCTGCAACTGTACATCTATGTGCAGCTTTTTCTTAAGGGGCCTGTGAGTCCCTGTCTTAAACCCCCCCCTATGGGACGCGCAAAAATCCACCCTGATTTGGCTGGGGACCTTTGTACCTTTCAGAGGCAATTCAGGGGACCTGTTCTTTTGACGACCCATGAAGGCTGATGCTATGTGGCCTTGCCTGCCACATGCTCGGCAGACAGCAGAACGAAAACGGCAGTCGGCCCTCCTGTGGCGACCCTCACAGCCGAAACAGCGAAGGGATGCAGGCGGCAGCCCTCTGCATTCCAGCAGTTTTCTCTCCGTCGACGGTTGAAGTCTGTCCACCTCTTCTTCCTCGGAGTCTTCTCCAGCTTCACGCGCGGCTTCTTGGTGGACAGGGACGGCCGCTGGATGAATCTTCGTAGACCGCAAGGCCTTTACCGCGCCGCCGGCTGCTTCCTCTGCTGCAATCTCTCTTAAGGCATCTTGGAACGTGACATCAGCCTTCGCAAACAGCTTCTGCTGCACCTTGCGGCTTCGCAACCCGCACACAAGTCTATCTCGGAGCCTTTCCTCCAAATCTTGAAATGCACATGGTCGTGCGGCCTGCCTCAAGGCCGCGACGAAATCCGCAGCTGATTCTCCGGGCCGCTGATCCCGCTGCTCGAACTGGTGCCTCCAAGCTATTACTGATAGCTTGGGCTCGAAATGCTCACGCAGCATTTTCTTGAGATCGGCATATGCGATCGATTCCAACGGTGCTGGGGCGACAAGATTTTTGGCAATTTCAAAAGTCTTTTGCCCATAGACACACAACAAGGTAGCCACTTTCAGGCCGTCTTCCTGGATTCTATTTACCCGGAAATAGTTTTCAACGCGAGCTGCATACGAGCTCCAGCGTTCCGGGTGTGAAGTGTCGAATTCGCCGAGACGACCCAGCTTGGACATCTTCTTGACCGACGGCCTTGTCCACGTTTCTCGCCGCAAGGAAGGAGAAGGGGTCCAATGAAGCCAAGCCCACCTCCAGCGTATGCGTACTGGCAGGCGGTTGCTCCTCCTGGACGCCGCGCTTCTCTTCTTGTTCAGGCCTTAGGTGAGTAGGCCTATTTTACTTCTTCAGGCTTCCAAACGGCGTATCCCACCCTCGTCGCCAATGTTCTGTTCGCACAGCAGACATTTGAGACGAGGCAGTATGTCTTTTTATTTGGTACATTCACTGAACAGAAGCAAGTGAACAATGGCAACAAGCCCTTTTATACTCCCCGTGCAAGGGGATGCTCAACCAATGATTGCAGGCTATTCTCCCGCCTTGCGCATGCGCGCAAGGCTGGAGACAGCCTGTCTGGGTCCCGGGCAGACACGTGGTCTGCCCGGATCTCTGCAACCGTTCTGGTGTCTGCAACCTTTCTGCAGAGTTCCTGAGCCTTGCTGAATGACTCAGCAAGGCCCAGGACACAACAGAAAAGTTTACTAGAAAGAGGTTCAGAAAAACACAATGGATCTTGAATTGATATTGACCACATAGTATTAAGAATGTTGTCCACAAAGCCTCATGAGTTCCAGGTATTTTATATATGGTTTGTGAAACATAGAAAAGCTGGATTCAGATTTTCAGAAGAGCTTCTTATATGGAAAAATAAGGACATTTTGGATTAAAAATATTCTGGTCGTGCAAGGAGACTATTGGTAAAACGCCTATTCACATTATGAAATTACAGTTATTCACTTCATGTTATGAAGTTACAAAATATATTAATCTTACCTTTCTCTAAGAAACTGAAAGAGATGATTGAACATTGTAGTAAATCACTACTCCCACATTCAGTAGGCTCCAGTAATTTTATCAGAGTAGGTTTCAGGCTATTTACATGAACAAGGCCTAAACAGATATTACTTTTGATTTTAACAACTGTACAATTTTATTCATGTTTGCTTTCTTTTTTCACTCCCAAATTCTTCCTCACTTCAACAGTATTGCACTATAGTTTTAAGACAAAGCACTCGTTGTGTATTTTGTAATCCTTTTCCAAGTTGCCACCAGGAAAAAGAGAGGAGGAAGCATGCCACACAGCAAGCTGCATTTTCCTATGTAGCTCAGTACAGTTCATACTAAGTAGCATAGCAGCATTTTTAGGCATTTCCCAGTCTTAACCTGAAATACGAGAGGGACCTTGGATGGAGACTTCTTCCCTACAAAACTAGGCACATGTTCAATGCAGTACTATACTAGTCTAACTTCTTTTATGTTGCTGAATTGTTCCACTCCTGCCACTCCCGGTATCCATCATTTATACAAAAACATGACGAATAAGCTTGCTTTTAAAATCAGCACACCCTTAATGTGACTCTGAGCAGATAACTCACCACCCCTAATTAATCACTACCTTGGTACAAATATTAGGACTTTTTTCCCACTGCTTCTTAGATTCACCATCCACATAATGTTCTTGAGATCTTTCACTATTGCATCATTATACTGTGTAATTAAACTTTCCTCCACAGTGCACACTTGGCTTAGGTTGTTTCCAACTAGTGCACAAGGTCCACCCAATTTTCTGCATTGAAATTAGTTTGCTTAACCTTTTAAACTCTTTTCACCTTAATCTGTGCTTAAACTCCTATATCTTCTGCAGCTTGACCCTATGTATATTTACTCGGCAAGGATGAGTTTCTTGGAAAGTACTCCTTGAATCCAGCATGAAGCAATTCAGTTTGAATTCCTCCTGTCTTTGTGTTTTCCTTCTATAAAACAAATCCAGGGTCCCTTTTCTGTTGAAGACAATCATTTCTCAAAAAGTTGGGAGAATATAGAAACAAAGGATAAAAATCACAAACCAAAAAGTAAAAGCATACGTAGCAAGGGTGGGCATTCTTTTGGGGGGGGGTGTGTGCATTTTTTTTTTAAATTTAACCTCTGAGAGCAATTGGGAGGTAGTCAATGGTATATTTATATGCAGGCAAGATAAAAGAGTCAAGGATGAATGTTCCTCAGCATGTAATCAGAAATTATGAAAAATCAATAAACAACCACAAGAGTAAACAACTATTAGCAATCACTTAAAATTAAGTGTAAAGAGAAAATAGGAGAAGAAAGATTTACTTCTTTTGAAGCAAGCCCTGGATCCGTTCTGTTCAATATATAAGTGGAAATTATAAAGTAGGCCATATGTGGAAGCAGGGCAAGTTGTAGGCCAGGGTTTTTTTCCCAGATCAACCGGCTGACCTTGTCCTACCTATGAGTGCATATTGAAAACAAGGAGAACAAGCTGAACCAGCAGAGCTGTTTGCCAAGAAAAGGTATCAGAATCTCAGGATTGCATAATTACCTTTAGCTTAAATCATCCAAACTCCTGGAAAATATGAAATGACATTATTAGAAACTTCAGCTGTACTGACATAAAATAAACAGATATTAAATTTAATTAGAAGACGGAAGAGATGCTTATACAGGTAGTCCTTGACTTACATCAGTTCATTTAGTGACCGTTCAAAGTTACAACACCACTGAAAAAAGTGACTTATGACCATTTTTTACACTTATGACCATTGCAGCATCCCTAGGGTCACGTGATCAAAATTCGGACGCTTGGCAACTGACTCATATTTATGATGGTTGCAATGTCCCAGGGTCACGTGATCATCTTTTGTGACCATCTGACAAGCAAAGTCAATGGGGAAGCCAGATTCACTTAACAACCATGTTGCTAGCTTAACAACTGCAGTGATTCACTTAACAACTGTTGCAAGAAAGGTCATAAAATGGGGCAAAACTCACTTAACAAATGTCTCACTTAACAACAGAAATTTTGGGCTCAATTGTGGTCATAAGTGGTGGACTACCAATATATGGAGTATAAAGGTCTTCAACAAATATGTACTTGAGAAATAGGAATAAAATGAACTGCTCTCTTAGGTCATGTTTGACTTACGTGATTTATTGACTTAAACCTTTTTCAACTGTTTTTTTCTCCAAAAAAGTTTTATAAAAATAAATCTGTCAAATAACTGAAAATATATATTTTAGGGTTACTACCACATTTATAGAATTTATTTTATTCTGTTGTCATGTTGGTAACATAGTCTACATGATGCTTTCCAAAAACAATAACTGTCTTCTGGTTGTTTTAAGATGTCTGATTATATGTTTGTATTTTGTTTTGATTGTAAGCCACCCAGCCTGATGTATCTCAAATGAGTGGCTATATCAATCAGTCTATCAAATAAGGAAACCATTTACCATCATTTTCTTACAGGATTTTTTTTCCAGCTTTCCAGTCCAGCCTACATCCCTGTGATTTCTTGTTGGTCTCCCATCCAAGAACCAGGACCATGATTTATATGGCTGCCCATCTCACAACAGTAACTTTGAGTGGCATACAAAGTTAAAACAATAATACTGTTGAATTGGGGATCAGCCACCTATGTATGTAGGCTGTATCTGCAGTACACAGCTACTGAGTTTACATAGGGATAAAATTGGTTCATGACAGGACAATTATAGCAGATAAGCAAAAATACTTTGTTTTTTCTGCACATTCCATGATATTGACCAAATGGGACTTCAAAATAACAATTGCTGAAAGCAGATATGGAAGATAGTCACCTTTTGTTATTATAAGGAACATGATATATTACATTAGTGTCAAATTATGTCTTTTAATGTTGCAACTGACATAAAGTGACACAAACAACATTAAAGTTCAACTATTAAATGATGTAATTGACATCAATTATATAATTTTGGATTTAATGGATATTTTGATTTAACAAATACAACTTTGTTCAAATGATCCACTTTTGTTTTATTCCAGATTTTTGTTATTCAGCTTTATCATGAAAACGGACTAATTGGAACAAGTAAATGAATCTGTATACCTTGGCAGAATGCTAACTAAAACATAAAAAAGGGTGGAAAAATGTGGTAGAAATGTAGTGGATAGCACTAGAATTTAGACTTATATACTGCTCTATAGCACTTTACAGCAGTCTCTGGGTGGTTTACAATGTAAGCATTATTTGCATATTGCCCCCCCCGACAACCTATATAAAGCTGAATACCTTCTCGCTATTCTATAGTTAACTTATGGATCAATGGTCACTACTGGCAACAGGGTGCTGCCAAGGTAATTGAACTGGTCCATTGTGTTTCTGCCATTTGACTGCGATGTTGCGCACTCTGTGTGGTGCACGATGAGCAGACTGGTGCATTACTTCAGTCTTTTGCATATTGATGGTGAATCCAAAGTTGTCACAAGCCGTAGAGAATGTATTGATACTGACTTGCATCTCTGGCTCTGAGCCAGCATTTAGGGCTCAGTCATCAGCAAAGAGGAAGTTTCCCAGAGCCATTTCCTTCACTTTGCCAATAGCTTCCCGTCCTCTCTGAACTTGAGGCTGATACTGTTCTGAAAGACATCATTCAGCATGACAATAAACATCATGCTGAACTGTGTGGGAGCAAGCAAGCAGCCCTGTTTAACACATTGGTAACTGGGAACGCCTTAGAGGATTCTCTATTTCCAGCATTTAGGCCATCATGCCAACATGGAATATCATTTGAATTTGGCGGGACAGCTGAACTTTGACATAATCCTCCCTGGGCCTTTTTGGTTGACAGTATTGAAGACTTTCATGAAAACAACACTGGTTGCATAAAGTCCACGATTTAGCTCCTGATGCTATTACTGACAGGTCAATCATGGTGCTGTTGATGTTGACTTGGGGAACCCTATCACCTTGTTATTAATAGATGACAGTTGGTTGAGGATGGCTATAAGGTGTTCAGCCCATTTCTGCAGCATCTGAGTCTTCTCTGTAATGAAAGTTGTACTATCTATACTGGTATTCCCAACAGACTGAGGTTTCTAGGGACTGCTAAAGACTTAATCAAACCATTTCAAGTCTTTACTCTTAGCATATTTTGTCTGCCTTGGTGCTCAGCCAGGCATCTTGCATTTTATGCAGTTTGTTCTGGACTATCCCACAAGCAATGGAAAAGGCGTTTTTCTTGGCAGATGATAAGTTGTTCTGATGGACATGATAAAAGTGATGCCTTTCAACTAGTAAAGCCTGTATCTCATCATTCTCATCAAACCAGTCATGCTGTTGGAGAGTCCTAGTATCTTCAGTGCACATGAATGGACAACATCCCTGAAGCATTCTCAGTCGTCCTCAGCACTGCCAGCAAGATATAGGTCAGCTAGCTTAGTTTTTAAGTCTAAGCCCTGCTGTGTTGTTTTTTTTATCCTTTACATGAATTCTTGTCATGGCTTTGCATTCTTGTAGTCCCTTGTTGGGTCTGATGAGTAAGCAGGACTGCTATAATAAAACTGAGAGGAAGTGTATTGGGTATGTTCTATTAGTTGAGGAAAGGTAGAAGACAAGCTTGAGTTTTGCTGCACTGTAATTATTTTCTTTCTGAGCCCTTTTTTATTGTTTTGTGATCTATATCCAGCTACTTTTCAAGACAAATTAAGTGACACCTTTAGGAAAGGTTTTCTTTTGAATCTTCTGTTCTGTGACTTGGGAAGATTGCAATGTATATACTGAAGTTCCTGCCAGACTTTTCCTCCAATCCCCTTGAAGTAAATGTTGGACTTAACATTTTCCTATAGTTGATTCCTTTTTGGTTAGCCCCTGCCAACAGTAAAGCTAGCTTTGCAGTCTCCAAGATTTTTTTTTCAACACCCTTAAGGTATTTTATTAAAAATAAACTACTCAAGCAGACAAAAATCCAGGTTTTTCACTTATCTTTTTAAACAAAAATATATGCTATTTGCAAAATACTTTAATATTTATTATTCTGACTTTATAAGTAACTCAAGGCGGCAAAAATACATAAGATTCTTTCTTCCTGCTATTTTCCTCACAACCCTGTGAGGTAAACTGGGCTGTGAGAGAGGGACTGGCCCAAAATCATCCAGCAGGCTTTCATGCCTAAGGTAGAACTAGAACTCAAGTCTCCTGGTTTCTAGCTAGCACCTTAACCACTACACCAATGCAGTTATTTTTAACACAATTAACCAACTCTCAATAGATTTTTCACTTATAAGAATTTATTTCCACGTTACTATTAAATTGGTCTTGTCAACAATAGCTCTCCTGGGAAAGATAACCTTTCCTGCTGATTCATTAAATGAAATTACATAATTCTGATTCTTAATGAAGTTTATCTAAGGAAATAGCTGGATATATTTATACTCGATTGACTATAGAAGGGGTTGCTCACAACAGCAATAACCTGCCCTTTGTGCTAGATTGGGTCCGTATCGTCTGAAAACCTTGTCATAAAAAAGAAAACATTTTGCCTTTTTTGGACTTGAAGGTTAAAGTCTGTACAATGTGCTGATCTAGGGTTGCTTGCATATTGGTAAGAATATGCAACATGCTGAGAGATCAGCTAGCTCAATTTCAAGGAACAAGGCATCCTTCTACTATTGGGGCTAAGAGTAACAGTTCAGGGTACAAGATAAAATGAACTACAGTACCTCATTGCACAACAGTGCTACTTTTTTTGCTTCCCTTAACGCCAGAAGTATAACCCCATGTTATACAGTAATTGTTGCTGGATTAACAGTTTGAGCCTGGCACTCATTATCTCATATGGCTAGAAAGCTGACTCAACCAAACCGTCATTTGACTTTTAGAGCATAGAACTTAGCCAGAAACATCCTGTTTTTCAGTAATTGTTGCATTGGAGCACGGTTGTACACTGAATTTAATGTAGCAACATAAACAAATACATCAAGACTGTGATTTATTTAGTGATAAGCAACTAAAGACTGGACTGTAAAATCATTCTTACCTCATCCTTTTAACTTACTTTTTACTAAAGGAAAAAAGATGTTTGATTCTAGAACTGCTTTTAAACAAAAAGGCAAGAGATTTTCTTTGTAACAATAGTTTGCTTTTGCTGGAAATGGGGAACAGATGAAATGATAGAATTAAATAAGCTAAACAATCTTTAAATTGCACTAGCAATATAGGCTCTTCTTACAGATAAATTATATGTGTGCTGAAGAATCCATACTTTCATAATGCCCTTGATGTCTCTGCAAGCTTAGCACACTCAGCAGCACATAGTTAAGTTGTAAGCTGACACCATCGTAGGTAAAGTATAAAATGATGTGACAGAAAATGTTTTCCAGAAAGTACAAGAGGTATTTCCTGACATCTACAAGTCAAACATCCATGCAGTTCTCAGGGCTGATCCTTGAAGCCTAAAGTAAAGTTGGCCCAAACAATTTTTGTGAAAGTTTTTTTCTTCACAGAAATATTGTACCTTACAAAATATTAGCATTTCAAGGGGTTTGCCTAATGAAGAGATGTTAACCACATATTAAATATACAGCACTGAACTGAATCTGTTCGCCAAGTATTATACACTTTAAATAGGCCGTACAATATCTTTAACATGTTCAGAGATTATACCATTACTATATTAATTTGCAAACCATGCATTAAGTGCAATGAAAGAAAATATGTTCAAATAGTAAAGCAATTAAATGCATACAATTCTTTTATTCATGAATTAATATGTGAATACAAATAGCCTTCTCACACAGTTCTTGTTTCAAAATCGCCACCGTTTTGTACACAGAACTTAAATTTGCCTTATTTTACTATTTATAGCAGATGTAACCATGGTCGGATGGGGATAAGGTCCCAAAATAGACGAGACTAGCTCAAATGTGGGTGAGAGTAGGTTTCTGAGAGTATCTGCGTTTAAAAAAACAGACACAGACCTGTTTTAAGGCCTATATTTTTAATTTGCTTCCTTATCTCAACATAGCAAGAAATCACACTCTTGCTTTCAGCAGCCATGACCAGAAAGGCTTGCACGGGCCAGTTCTTTCCCTCTATCCTAAAATTACGGTAACTTGTTAACTAATTTAACTACCTTTTTACACACCACCAGGCACTCAACCTCACTTGAATATTCGCTCAAAGCGCTTATTTCACGAGGCAGCCTTCAAACTACCTTCGCACCCTGACCGAGACTAGATTTCCCACGGACTAGGTGTTGCAGGTGTGAACCTAAGGTGCGGCAAGGAAAACGATGCCACGCAGATCGATGGGGGTCTGCGCCCCTCACGGCTAAGCCCTTCGCCGGGGAAACACCTGGCGCGAAGTGCCTCCTCGGCTGCTTCCAACAACTCCTCCGGAAAGACTCAGCGACTCCCATGCCCTACTGACCTCGGAGGAGGAGGAGGCAGTTGTGGAAGCTCTGTTCCTTCTCCCTCTTCCTCCTCCTCCTCCTCCTCCCAAGAGGCGGCCGCCTCAGCAGCCCCGGCCATAAACGCCAACCACCGGCAACAGGCGTCATCCGCCGACCAGTGCGGCCCCACCAGCGATTCCCCTGCTCCGCAACTGGCCGACCGCGAGCATGGAAGCAGCCGCACCTGCTGGGAGGAAACCTAGGTGGACCACCAAGAGGGGCTGCGATGTTTTACGCGACCCAGCCCTCAACAAGGTTTGTGGCTGGGTGGGTGGCAGCAACTCCGCGGAGGAGAGGGGCGCGGGGGCGAGAGCGGCTGTCGTGAGAGAGAGAGAGCAACCGGCGAGGGGGGAGCCTATAGCTCCGGCTCGCTTCCACCCCCTCTTTTCCCGGGACGGGCTTCCAAACAAGGAGAGTTTTCTCTGAGCGCCGAGACTCTTCGGCGGCATGGCATTTTGGCGTAACCGAGCCGGCTTGTGTTTTTCCTGCGCTGGCTCCGCCTCAGCGTTCGGCCGGTTAGCTAGAAGGAAACAACAACTACTGCCGCCCTGCGCAGGAACGAAGCGCCCCCCCCCAGCCGCTTTTGTCCAGTAATTTGAACCCAGGCTCCGTCGATTGGTTGGGCTCTTCTGGCATCGAACTCAGTTGGAGTTAACTGCAGACTGGACGGGTTGTGTGTAGTGTGTGAAGAACAATACTTCATATAAGGGGAAGGTGGTTGGAATAGAAAGGGAGATCGGCTGCTTTTGGGACTTAAACGCTTTGCTTTGAAAGCAATGCTGGAAATAGCAGGTGAAGCGGTTCCAAGGGACAGCCGGATTGACACGCTGTTTAAAGGGACACTGACAGCTCTTAGTTGTAGTAAACTGAAAGTACAGTGTACCTTCTTAAGTCAACCTTGTACCATCCATCCACATTGCTTTCTTAGCGGAATTAGCTGTCTACGTTGTGAGCCTTTTCAGTGTGTACACAAATAATCAAACCCTAGTTAGCTTTTTGTTCTGATCAACAATATCTGGCTTTTTCAGCAAGCTTAATCAGTATATCATAAGAACATTGTGCTCTTTCATTTTTTCTGTCAGGCTGCACTATTTCATTTTTTAAAAAGTCTACTCTTACACTACCTCAGCTGGCCATAACAATCCAAGCAACATTCTCCATAGCCCTTCAGCTTCATCTGATTAGAGATAAACTACCAGACTTTGTGGATAAGGCCGCAAAGGGGGGGGAGGGGGAATGGAATGTAATGCAATAAAAAAGGTACTTAATATGGGATGAAGGTGAAATTTGCAGAAAGAAGGCTAAGGGGCTAAAGGTATTTTCAAATTGAGCTTGGAAACTACATGGATGTTATTATATTTTTAAAATTATGTTTTTGAGAGAAAACTGAGGAGTAGTATTCTTTCATAATACCATACCATGTAGTAAAATGGTAAAAAATATTTGATCTATAAAAGACATGATAAAGATCCTTGGTTAGGGCTTCTTTCATGTAGAAAACAAAAATAGGATTTCCTCAGGAGAAATGATTTCCCATTGCATTTAATGGGAATTATTTCAGGAAGAAGTAATCATAGGACTGCAGCCATGTTGATGAACTTAGTTGATGAGGAAAAATTGAAGTCATCTAGTATTATGCTAGAATAATGGAAATGAAACCTCCGTTAATGTGCAGTTTCTTTCAGCTTTTTTGCTCAAATGGCAGTAATTTGGGTATAAATAATTTTCACCACTGCTCTTCCCGTAGGTTAGACTTAAGTGGTGAGTCTTGCACGTTTCCATCTTTTAATGGCATTTATGTTTTTTTAATTATATTGTATAATGGTTTTTACTGTATGTCACCCAGAGTTGGACAGCCTTATACATTTCTAAAATAAAGAAATGTTACCTAATATAACAATGGAAACAAAGTTCTCATTATGTTGACCTCGACTATTAATGACTACCTGAACATGTTTGCTTGAGAAAAATATGGACGTAATTTGCCGTTATATTTTAAAACACTTTCTAATTAATTTACACAGAGCCCTTGGATTTTCTGTACAGTAGACTTATTTGTAAGTCATATCCAGATCTGACTCTATTTAGCTTTTCTCAGATTAGACAAGGTCAGGTAGATACTGCCACCTGCTGTGATAATAAGGAGTGTCTATGTAGTGCTAAGATGTTACAGGTATTGTAAATGAAATAATATGGAGCATACTCTGCTATATATGATCACTTAGTCAACTTTATTTATCCTTTTCCTCTGCACTTACCTTTATCAATATTTAAGCATATTTCTGTTTAAAAAATAATAGTAGTGAAAAATAAACAGTCTTTCACAAAGAGAAGATATCAAATTTTCAGTGTATATTTTCAATGGATATTATACAACTGAGTATGCTTATATAACACATTGAACCACTAGCTAATCATGTTTTAGATTATTAGCATGTTAAACGAACTCAACCTGTGTTGTTTTGTGAACTTAGAAAATTTGTGCTTCATTTTTATTTCCTGCTTTTCCCTTAAACCTCTTTTTTTTTAGTTTTGGAGGTTGGTGTCTAAATCTGAACTAGTTGTTGCAAAAGGTTCTGAACAGAAAGTACCATATTTCCATCTGGCAATGGAAGAATGTCATCAATCTAATCCAGCCTTTCTCACTAGGATTCCATGAGAGATTACTAGGGCTTCCAAGAGAGAATGTGATGGGGGGGGGGGGGGAATGTATTTTTGAAGTTCTCCTGCTGCAGAATAGTGATTGGAATTTTTATGTGGTGTGATTCAGCTGCCAGCTGCCACTTTGCTATTGTATATATTGTAAAATATGGGTTTTGTAGATTATTGTAGTAGTGATTGTATTGTGAAATTTTCATATTTTTCTAATGATTTTTATGTAAGGTTTCCCCGAAATGTGAAAATCATTTCAGGAGTTCATCCAAGGCAAAATGTATGAGAAAGATTGATCTTTTGATCATCGTGAGTCTGTAAGGACAATGTGAAGAGAATCTATTTCCATCTGTATATTTCCATACAGTTTAAAAGCATTCTATACTGTATATTTTAAGATAGCATGTACTTGTAGCCCTTGATTAAATTTAGGAATAAATGTCACTTTGTAAAAATTCTGCAAAGGCCTGGTCTTTAACAACTAACAATCTTAGATCTAGGCACAATATATGACAATATATGGCAAAGTGGAACCTAATCTTCTGAACCTTTTTATAACATTCATATTTTTCAGTCAAAAACTAAAACTTCAATACGAAGCTAAGTGTTTTTGCAGAGGAAGGAAGATAGATAAACTATCAGTAGTTTAGTTAAATAGAACATTTTCAAGGCTAACTCTATTTCCTTGTGGAAATAACAGGAAAGTTTGGTGATGCTATTTTAATTAAATGCTGTGAAAATGATATTTAACCTTTTATTTTCCTTGGAGATCATTGGTATATGCACTAATTATTTTCTGTCAGTCTTGAAAATTATAATTAACACTCATTCTTATTTGGAAACAAGCATCCTAGTTCCAAAGGTAGAAAATTGGACTATGTCTACTTTATTTCTTTTATAACATATGCAAGATAATTTAGCAAAATGAAACACATTTAACTTTTCAAGGATCCTTAAGAATAATTTTACTTATATGCAAATTATTTTCCTGAGCATCATTAGGGGCCATACTGCAAAATTGCAAAAAAAAAAAAGTCCTGTTACAGATATTTATATCGTTTACTTTTAGTTTCTTCTTTGTTTATAGGATATGAGACTAGTGCTCAAAAATGTCCATGTCTTGGAAGTTATATCCGTTGATATGCTTTTTGCATCTCTCATGCATGTACTGTGTGAATCACCCAGAGTCATTTGGAATTGGATAGTGCACGGGTCGGCAACCCGCGGCACCGGAGCCGCATGCGGCTCTTTGAGGCATCACCTGCGGCTCCGGAGCCTCCGCCGCCATTTTGGGGAGCGCATGTGCACGTGCGCGGGCGGGCGCGCATGCGCGAACGGGTGCGCATGCGCATGCGCGAACGGGCATGCACGGGCGCGTACACATGCGCGGGCGGGCGGGCGCGGCTCCCATGGGTTTTTTTTTTTTTTAGGGAAACGGGTCCGTGCGGCTCGTTGGATGTTTCGGCTGGCCGACCCATGGGATAGTGCCTAAATCAAATACATTAAATTAAATTAGCCCTTCCTCACACCCTTTTGCACCCTCCTCATGCCTCGCTGCACCTTTTGTGCACTTTCCCTGACCCTCCTACACACCCTTATTTCCTTCCCCACCCAGCAGCAGCCATTTACCTGACTGTATACCTGGGTCTTGCAGTTTTCTGCCAGCTTTCCCACT
Organism: Azemiops feae; assembly: GCA_023970755.1. Lineage (NCBI taxonomy): Eukaryota > Metazoa > Chordata > Lepidosauria > Squamata > Viperidae > Azemiops > Azemiops feae. The sequence goes on along the minus strand of JALGBA010003980.1, from coordinate 554,905 downwards.
GACTTCAGTTGTGGGAAACTGGCAGGAAGCTGCCTAGCCTAAATGTTGTGGGATGCAGTTATCGGCAACCAGGACTCATTGCTAACTGATGCAGTCTTTTATTAGTGATGGAAATTCCAGTCCCAATTGCTCTCATATATTGAAGATTACCTATATATGTAAAATTTGCACCTGACTCACCCTGTATTTAAATGCTTCTTTGATTAATTTTTTTTTCTTCATGGAAATCTTAGCAACAAACAGGGACCCAGCATTTCTGAATCATCCTTGAACTTCTGCTCTGATCTGTCAGTAGCATTTTTCTTTGGGGTGTGTACCTTCCCTGGTGTGTCAGCCAGAAGTGACAGATACTGCAATTACCTCTTGACGTTTTGGTTCTTTGATGCTACTCAGGTTGATTCAGCACAACAGAATTCAAAGTGCACATTATATTGTCAACATATGTAAATCATGTGATTGCATATTGCATAATTATATGAATGTATATTTCTAACAGACATGATTAACATGTAAGATGAAATAATGCTAAAAGTAGGTTAGTGTCATACTAAACCTTGCATGAAAGCTGAAAGAGTGCCATGAGAACACCTAATGACTTCAACACCAGAAAAGTTGTTATTTATACCTCAACAATACCTATTATTTTCTCCTTCTCCTTTATAAATCTCTGGTCTGCTTCAAAATTAACTGGACAACTTTGCCTTAGTCATTCTTGTAACTAGCAATTAGATGATCAGCTGTCTGCAAACTGCTTTTATTAATGTCTACAGAATACTAGTGATTAGCGGTGATTTCTGAGAAGGACAGAGGGAGAGGAAGTTTGTAAAGTGGGACATTGTGTATACTTCAACTGTTGCCCGTGTACTCTCTTATTCTACAACCTATAGTCTTTTGGAATAAAAACATCATATATCATATTGTGAGGATAATATTAGAGAGGCAGAACAATGATATCATTTTGAATTCTTTGAAAAAAAGATGCCATATCAATTCCTTGAAATACCCGTAGTTGGAACATTGTTTTTTGCTTGTCTCATGCCTTTCACTTCTGACTATAACAAAATTCTATTTTCTATTGTTTGTGAAGTGAGAAGATACTTCTACATTTCAAATTATTTCATGTAGAGGTGAAGTGATGGAAACATGCAGTTAAATTATACAATCTGAGAGGCACGTAGGCACCTATAGCTGAATGTAGTGAATTGTTAATAATTTTTAGATAGAAATGAGGCTTATCATTCCATAATATTGATGTTTAGAGTTCCAGTAATAATAAAAAAAAAGGTCTAGAAGGATTTGTGGTGAATCCAGCAGTTATTTTTGCAGGCTTCTGTAATGTATCTTTGATGCCAACCAAATAAATTGGTGAGTAGGGAACCCAAAGAAATGGGTTCCACACAGGTGGTAATCTGTATAAGTAAGCATGAAAAAAGAAGGGCAAGGATCAAGCAATCTCTACTATATTGGCTACTCTCAAATATATAGATGGTTTTGACCACTTATATACTACTAAAACTCTTGTGTTTGTTTGATTCATTGCGTACAATTGGGCAAAATTGGAAGGCAATGGCAACAATTATCGAACCAAGGTAACTCAGTGGTTTAACGTATAGAATGCTAGGACCCATGACTCCTGTGGGAATGAAAGTTGGGGACATTGTTGCTGCTTCAGCACCACCACTGCCCAACTGTAGTCACATATTCATCATTTTCAACATTGTTGGACAGCTTCCCTCAAGTTGATGGATAAGCTTGCATGGAGAAAGTCAATGGACAACTTGGTAGGGAAGGTTGCAAGTGCAGTCAATTTGCACATTTGCATCTTTCCCACCTTGCATCAGCCACTTCTTGTCTGCTGGCTTTGGACATGCAACTTCCTGCCTAGGACGCTTGCAGGGAGAAAGTCAATGGGAAACCTGGCAGACTAGCAAGTTTTCCCCACTCGTGGATTCTCTTCCAGTTCCTCTGCACTCACACTGCACTTACATGCCTTTTGGGAAGGGAAGGGAAGGGAGAAAAGAGGACAGAGGGAGAAAGGAATATACTTGCCATAAACATTTGTGCATCATTTTAAATTAAGTGATTTGTTTTGGTTTTGCTTTAGTACATTAAACTTTGCTATTATGCTTTATAAACCATGACTTGGATGCATCCATCCAATTGTGATTGATTCAAGAAATCATGACTAAATAAAAGATGGTTTAGAGTGATACGTGATCACTGAATATGATAATTCAAACATATTGTTTGATTCTTAACATTTTACAAGGATACAGCAACGTGGCTCTGTATACATCTGAAATGCATCAGTGTAATTAGGATATATTCCTTATGTCTTTCCAAGATGCTCAGAAATTAAAGGTTTTTTTTCTGAAAGCCATTGTTGATACATTTATTAGAAAGTTTGATTTCTAATCAAATAATTATAACAAAAGACAGAGATCTAGAGATGAATTGTGTAGATGTGGATATGTTTAACTACTTTGATTTCAACACAAAAGAATTGCACATGGAGATTATTAATGTGAGCATAAAGATTTGACTTTTAAAAGCTGTCTGGACTTGGTCCATGAACAACTCTTGAGGGATGTCTATAGATAAATCTTTCTTTGGCCACATGTGCTGGACTAGATATACCAGCTGAATTCCGCAAACCAAAAGAGAATAACAAAAATTTATTTTATTTTATTATCTTTAGTAAAGTTTCTGGGCTGGTATTATATCTTTTAAAAATGTTCAGGTTATTGGCCTTCTATACATTTTAAATGCTATTACTGTAATGTTTTTCCCAAAGAATCTTTTGCATATTTTCAGTTATGAATTCAAACTGTACACAATTGCTCTTCATATTGTATTCTGAAATTAAATTCAAATTAATTAAAATTTAATTAAAGTGAAAATAATGATTTCACGAATGAGACTCAGTTTTTGGTTAAGTACTTAGTGATTAAGATAACCTGATCAGATGCCGCATGTACAATGAATGCATTTCAAATCCAGCATATATAAATATCATTATCTACCTTCACATTGGGTGAACTATGATTCATAATTAAGAAATTTTTTTAGCATAACACTATGTTAGGATATTCTTCCTTTTTACAAATTCTTGTCAAGTTCTTTATATACTTCTGTATTCATATAGAATTCAAGTCATCAAAATAAATTATGCCATTTGTTAATTTATATGGCACTTTTAATACAATTAAGCTATTTAATTGTATAAATTAGTATTGTATTTTGATTTCATGTCTGGAACCTGATTACACCAGAAAGTTAGTATTTTCCAGAATAATGTCTCCCAGAGCATGATATAAGTGTAATATGTGCATTGGTGGGTGTATGTTTGTGTGTGTAGCTGAACATGATTTTCTGAAGACAAAAGTCGAAACGAATCTTACAAAATGTGGCAACTCTGTGTTCCTTACTGTGTGTTCCTTACTGTGAAACAGATAAATGTCATTTGGTTTTATGAGGAGGCTTTAACAAAATGAGTTAGAAGCATTGTGATTGTATGTATTATATTTTACAGCAAGACATATTTGTGGATATCTAGGGAAACATTCACTTAGGGATTAGATTCAGTTTTTTGTGGGTGCTAAAATTTATCATTCTCTTTGCCATGTTGCCCATGGCAACACTTTTCCCTCCACCCTGCCCAACCAGGTGACCTCCCCCCTCTTCCAAGGATTCTGCAACGTGGTGGAGCAGATGGCTTTGGGGTTTCTTTTCCACAGACTTTGCAGATGCTAGAAGCAGCATCTTCATAGAGTACTATTTTTACAAGAGCTAAATACAAAAATTAAACCTGCACTGGAGACCTGGAGGAGAGGAGGTTTTGGGTTTACTATCGCAGCAATGATTTGAAAGTCTTAACAAATATTTCCCCATTATCCTCTTTGCACCCATAATATTATGGTCCCATAAAACATAGGTTAAATCCTTGTTATTTCAATAGCAACCTTGGCTGACTTTCTATTCTTCACTTTAGTTGTTCTGGAATATTTTCTGATTTCATGTGGAGCTTATAAAAATTCAGCAGGAAGCTACCATTTTTATTTTTTGCTAAGAACTAAAGAAGGAAATAAATTATTATAGACATAATAAATGAGTAGCTAATAAGCCATGCAAGATTAATGGAAATTTACATAAGCTTTCATTAGAAGAGTGCTAGTTTGGCTTTTTTGGAATAGAATAGAGCTGGAAGGGACCTTGGAGATCTTCTAGTCCAATGCTCAATCAGGAGAGTCCTATACCATCTCAGACAAGTGACTGTCTAGCCTCTTCTTAAAAATCTCCAGTGATGGAGCGCCCACGATTTCTGGAGGCAAGCTGTTCCACTGGTTGATTGTTCTCACTGTCATGAAGTTTCTCCTTAATTCCAGGTTGCTTGTCTTTGGTCAGTTTCCGACCATTGTTTCTTGTCCTGCCCTCTGGTGCTTTGGAGAATAACATGACCTCCTCTTCTTGGTGGCAGCCCCTCAAATACTGGAATACTGCTATCATGTCTCCCCTATTTCTTCTTTTCCTTACACTAGTCAAACCCAAGTCCTGCAGCTGTTCTTCGTATGTTTTAGTCTCCAGGCCTTTGATCATCTTAGTTGCTGTTCTCTGATTTTTTTCCAAACTCTCAACATCTTTTTTGTGATATGGTGACCAGTATTGGCTGCAGTATTCCAGGTATGGTCTTACTAGGGTTTTATAAAGTGGTACTAATACCTCGTGTGATCTTGATTCTTTGCCTCTGTTTATACAACCCAGGATTGTATTAGCTTTTTTGGCTGCTGCTGCACACTGCTGGCTCATAGTCAAGTGATCGTGCACTAGGACTCCAAGGTCCCTCTCACAGTTACTGTTTTTAAGTCAGGTCTTGCCCAATCTGTACCTGTACCTTTGATTTTTCCTGCCTAAATGTAATTGAAACTCATTTTGTTGGATAGGGGCTATTGTTCAAATTTGTCAAGATCTTTTTGGATCCTGAGCTGTCTTCTGAGGTGTTGACTACTCCAGCCAGTTTGGTGTGATCTGCAAATTTGATGAGTTCCCCTTCAATTCCCGGATGGATCTGATACTCATCTAAGTCATTGATGAAGATATTGAAGAGAACTGGGCCTAAGATGGAACTTTGTGATACCCCACTGCTTACTTCTCTCCATGTGGATGTAGTGCCATTGAGGACTACTCGTTGAGTATGGTTTGCCAGCCAGCTACAGATCCATCCGGTGGTGATGTTGTCTATTCCACCTTTTTTCTAGCTTACCAAGGAGTAGGTTGTGGTCTACTTTATCAAATGCCTTACTGAAATCTAAGTATACTACGTCCACAGCATTTCGCTGATCTACTAGTTTAGTCACTTTATCAAAGAATGAAATAAGATTGGTTTGGCATGATCTGTTTTTAACAAACCGGTGCTGGCTACTAGTTATAACTTTGTTTGCTTCTAGTTGTTTGCAGATCTGTTTTTTGATTATCTTTTCTAGGATCTTCCCAGGTATTGATGTTAAACTGATTGGTTTGTAGTTTCCTGGATCAATTTTTTTCCTTTTCTTGAAGATGAGAACCACATCTTTCCAATCCTCAGGTACTTTCCTAGTGCTCCAGGATTTATGAAAGATGTGGTGCAATGGTTCTGACATAACATTTGCCAGCTTCTTCAGAACTCTGGGATGTAATCTGTCGGGTCCCAGTGATTTATGTTCGTCAAGGTCGGATAGCTGTTCTCTTACCATTTTCTTGCTTATTTTAATTTTTGTTTCTAGTTTGCCTTTTGCAATGTTTTTTTTTATATGTTGGGCTATAGTTTATTTTTGTGTGAAGACTGATGCAAAGTATGAGTTAAGTTGCCTGTAATTTCCTTGCCATCTTCTCTCTTTAGTGAACCTACAGTTTCCTTGACTTTTTTCTTGTTGTTAATGTGTTGGAAGAAACTTTTTTTATTATCCTTGATTTCTGTTGCAAGTCTTTGTTCGTTCTGAGCCTTTGCTTTCCTGACTTCATCTTTGCATGTTCTGGCTGTCTACTGATAATCAGCTTTAGTTATGTGCCCCTCTTTCTATTATTTGTATTTGTCCTTTTTGTCTTTCAGTTTGTCAGAGAGATCGTTGTGCAGCCATGTTGGTTTCTTCTTGAATTTCTTCTTTTTCTTTTTCAGTGGTATTGTGGTGATATGGGCTTTTATGATCGCATTTTTCACGCTTCTTGGGTTGTTTTCCCCTTTAGGATTTTCATGCATGGGATCTTTAGTAGGTTCTCTCTGAGTTTGTTAAAATCAAATCTTTTGAAGTTTAAAACACTGGTTGGATTGTTTTCTATTGCTAGTGTTTGCATTATATTAAATTCCAGTATGACGTGGTCACTTTCACCCAAGGTTCCGGCAACTTCAACTCCCTCTATCACTTCTTCTCTATTCCATGATATTTTGAGTATAATATATAGTAATGGATCTTGTGGCTCCTAGTTTGGGAAAGAGCTTTGTATTATTACTTACTAAAGGGAGTAGAAATCTCATCACAGTATCCATAGCTCCATCTGTTGTAGTAAGATAACATCAGCATATTATAATCATCTGGGGCTGTTTATAGTAGTTGAGTTTATTCCTCATTTTTTACTATGTCAGTGATTGTGACTGTTTAGAGTTCATAATTTTAGTATCAATCAACCAGCCTTATTTGTTTGTTTCCCTTCTCTGCTGTTTCCCATTGCTTTTTGTAACATCTTCTTTGATGAAGAGATTTGAAGATCTTTTATACACTATTATCTTTGTTATGGCATGTTAAAGTGGAAATGGAATAGGGATAATTTATTACCTCAATCACAGAACGTTTCCAAGGGTTCCCCAGCAAAAAAAAATCATAAGCATAGCCTGGTTAAGCTGAACCTCTAACATATACTAGTCTGTCTGGCAGAGAATGCTTAGTCCTTCATTATACATTTTTCACTTGAGCCAAATCCCAGGAAAAACAGAAAGGAAAGTGCTTTGAATCATCCTATTCAAAAACTTGAAATACCGCTCATTACAAAGTTTGTGCCAGTCCAGAAACAAAAAAAGCTAGACATGATTAATTGCCATCAATTATGCCATTGTATAAAGGCATTTATATGGAGGAAGGTTATTTTTTAAAGAAAACAAAAGTGAATTCTGTCTATTCACATCTCTCAGCCAACTTATCTGATGCTTTAGCAGCCATTCAAAAAAATACAGTTTTTTTTTCACACCAGGCTTTCCTTTTATCCATAAAATCTAGAGATGGCCACTTCCTGTGAGTGTCATGACATCCTCATTTGGTATCTAAAATTTCCACGTTAATAAAAAAAAATACTTAATATTATTTTAGTAGCTGAAATTTTTCTGATTTGAAAATTGTGGGATTTTGGTATTCCCATCTGATATCTTGCATAATTTTTTGGCAAGAGCACCAAAATCTCATATTGCAGGCAAAATGCCAATAACATTTATGATTTGGTAAGCTAGATAATAAAAAATTTTCTATTTAAAAATTATTTCACTGTGTCCATCAGTTACAATCTTCAGTACATTACATAGTCCCGGGAACTATTGGAACTCATAACTATATTTGATTCATGGTTAATACTGGAAGTGAGAGGGAAATATGATGTCAAAGGCGATGGTTCCTCTGTTTCTCACAATTTTTGCAACTACAAATATCTTTTAGTTTACTGAGGGTTTGATTTCTTTGACTGAATTCCAAATGTAATCATTTTGAATTTAGAAATTAATTGTTTAAATTACCCTTCTTATAAAATGTTTAAAATCTTGTTGGAATACACATGAACAAAATTCCTGGTTTAATTTCACTTCAGATTTTCAGGCTTTTTGAAAATATTGCTGATTATTTTTCAGTCAACTATTTCTTAGTTAAGAATAGGCATCTTTAATTGCATGTAAAAATTAAATATTTTTGCACAAATATTTTTTAAGCAGATATTATATCAACTTTGATCAATTAGGGATTCATTAAAGCGTACTTTTTGACTAAAGTGGCCTAAAAGTTTCCTTTCAACTACAGGGAATATTTTGCTTTCCATTGTTCTGCTTCTTTTAAATAATGACTTTTTAAATAAATGAGCAAATGATCTAGGGAACACGGCTTGAATGTAATGCCAAACGAGCCACAGATGGGACTCTAATGAAAAGCCAACTGAATAATATTCCGTGAATTTATTTGTTTAGAGAATCTTTCCCCCTACTTTTTTAAGATCAACTACAAGTAGTCCTTGACTTACAACAGTTCATTTAGTGACTGTTCAAAGTTACAACTGTATTGAAAAAAGTGACTTATGACCATTTTCCCCACTTATGATCATTGCAGCATCTCCATGTGATCAAAATTCAGACTCTTGGCAACTGACTCGTATTTATGACGATTGCAGAGTCCTGGGTCATGTGATTACCTTTTGTGACCTTCTGACCAGCAAAGTCAGTGGGGAAGTTAGATTCACTTAACAACCGTGTTAGTAATTTAACAACTTCAGTGATTCACTTAACAATTGCGGCAAGAAAGGTCATAAAATGAGGCAAAACTCACTTAACAACTATCTTGCTTAGCAACAGAAATTTCAGTTGCTCAGTTGTGGCTGTAAGTTTCAGATTTTCTGACTTCCATTGTACTGACGGTAACCATGAACAAGACATAACCTGAAAATATATTAAGGGTATCATATTAAATTTTAAAATATTTTTCATCTTTTTTTGTCATATGCTTATGTGATCGAATGTAATTCAGGCCATTGAAAGTTTTGCTGCTTAATTCAGTAGATTGATTTTAAATATTGCAGGGAAAAAACCCCTAAAATTAAAAAAATTAACTCTTTGTTTAAAGCAGATTTGACATGTTTGAGAACTACATCTCTCTCTGTAACTAGTAGCAATAATCACAAAGTAAAGCTCACGTTGTAAACGCTGCTTATGAAAGAATAGTTCTTTCTGTGATGCTGCTTTCCTCACATTTCCTTCCATATATCCTGCACATATTTATTTAACTTAACAGAAAAGAAAGAATGTAGATTATATTTTTTAGAAACAGAAAAAGATCATATTTGAAAGGAAAAGGTGAAATAAGCCAAGATGTAAAAACTGTTTATTTTCACATACAAAAAAGTAATGACGTGAGAACAAATAATGTGTGGTCAATAATATATAGATTTTGGGACTGTTGCAGAGCTGGCCAAAACAAATGAGTACTTGACATACAAATTCAAGTGATATGTGGAAATTATGTTTACCTCTCAGCTCAGTTTTCTGATTTGGCTGCAAGTGCGCAAACTTTTACCATGAGGTTTGAATTAAATACGCTTTCTTTAAAATGAATCAAATATTTCTGCAGCCACGGAAACTTTGTAAATAGTTTTAATAGCTGCAATTTTCATATTCTCGTGATTTCCCCCATTTCTTCCTGCTTATATTTGAGGTACTGGAGAAAGCATCAATTGAACAGATACTGCAGGAACATTAGTTTAACTTTCTTGATGTGGTCACATTAGAATGGACACTTATCCATTCTCTTGCCACAGAAATATTAAACCAAAAGCCTAAACATTTGAAGGACCCCAGGTAGTTGGTGTGGTATAATGGATAAGGTAGTGGACTAAGCAGAGAAAACCAGGTTTATATCAATGTTTGACCATTATAGGTCATTGAGCAGCTTGGTTCACTTGCTCTCCAGCCCAATCTACCTCACAGAGTTGCTATTGGAATAGAAAGAGCAAGCTTTGAACTCTGTTACAGAAAAGGGGAAATAAATAAGCAATCTCAGTCATTTTATTTATTTTTATTGTGTCTTTGGGTGTGCGCGTGCGCAGAAATATGCAATGTCACCTAATGGTGCTTGGCGCCTGAAAAGGTTGTCACCCTGCAATAACATAGGGGCAATTGTCATCCAGGAAGGCCTGATGACTTTCAAAGGATTTGCTCCCCAGAAAACTGAATGTGGAACTGGACTCCAGTTTTTCTGAACTTTCAGTTTTTCACTCTTGTAGTAGCTTCCTTGCTGCACAGTGATATCCTTATTTTAGGCACTAGATTTCATTGAAGGTGAATAGGTCTGCTCTGGTTCTGAAGAAAGTGGAATATGCCTATATAAAAATAAAATGGCAGGAATAGCCAACACTCCAGAAGATAGGCTTAAGATACAGGAGGATCTTGACAGACTTGAACATTGGGCGCTATCTAACAAAATGAAATTCAATGGTGAAAAAAGTAAGGTTCTACATTTAGGCAAGAATAACCAAATGCACAGGTATAGTATAGGTAGTATTTGACTCGATAGTAGTAACTGTGAGAGGGATCTCGGAATCCTAGTGGACAATCACTTAAATATGAGCCAGCAGTGTGCTGCAGCTGCCAAAAAGGCCAACAAAGTTCTAGGCTGTATTAACAGAGGGATAGAATCAAGATCACGTGAAGTGTTAGTACCACTTTACAATGCCTTGGTAAGGCCACACTTGGAATACTGCATCCAGTTTTGGTCACCACGATGTAAAAAAGATGTTGAGATTCTAGAAAGAGTACAGAGAAGAGCAACAAAGATAATCAGGGGACTGGAGGCTAAAACATATAAGGAACAGTTGCTGGAATTGGGTATGTCTAATTTAATGAAGAGGGGTGACATATCAGTGTTCCAATATCTCAGGGATTGCCACAAAGAAGAGGGAGTCAAGCTATTCTCCAACCTAGAACTAAGGAGAAATTTCCTGACAGTTAGAACAATTAATCAGTGGAACAACCTGCCTCCAGAGGTTGTGAATGTTCCAACACTGGAAGTTTTTAAGAAGAGACTGGACAGCCATTTGTCTGAAATGGTATAGGGTTTCCTGCCTGAGCAGGGGGTTGGACTAGATGACCTCCAAGGTCTCTTCCAACTTTTATTTTTATTTTTATTTTTATTTTTATTTTTATTTTTATTTTTATTTTTATTTTTATTTTTATTTTTATTTTTATTTATTTTTATTTTTATTTTTATTTTTTTTATTTTTATTATTATTATTATTATTGATCGTCGCACAGTCAGCCAGATGTTTAGACTGGATTTGGCATTTTGTCTACTTATCGAGTCCTTACCAAGGACCTGGGATAGGCAGATGTGGATGTTTGATGTTATTACAGATATCGTCGCAGGATGGAAGCAGTTCCTAGTAAGGCCGCCTTTTGCAATTGACTAATGGCGAATTTGTCAATGCCAATGGTGTTCAAGTGGGTGCTCCAGTTGTTTTGGGATTGCACCCAAGGCGCCTATTACTATTGGTACTACCCTTGCTTGCCTTTGCCACAGTCTTTCTATTTCTATTTGTAGGTCTTTGTATTTTGTTATCTTCTCCAGTTCTTTCTCGTCTATTCTGCTGTCTCCAGGCACTGCCACGTCCACTATCCAGACTTTTTTGTCTTTCTTATTGACAATTGTTAAGTCCGGGGTGTTATATTGCAGGTGCTTGTCTGTTTGAATTCTGAAGTCCCAGAGCAGTTTAACTTTATCATTTTCTATGACTTTCTCTATTTTATGATCCCACCAGTTCTTGCTTACAGGCAAATTATATTTCTTGCAGATCTTCCAATGCACCATTGTTGCTACTTTGTCATGCCGCTGCTTGTAGTCAGTCTGTGCGATCTTCTTGCAGCAGCTTACCAGGTGGTCCACTGTTTCTTCAGCGTGTTTGCATAGGCGGCACTTACTGTCTGTTGCTGTCTTTTCAATTTTGACTTTATAGGCATTTGTCCTTAAGGCTTGGTCTTGTGCTGCCAGATTTAGTCCCTCGGTCTCTTTCTTCAATTTTCCTGCTCTTAGCCATTGCCAGGACTTGTTATTATCTGCTTTCCCAGCTATTTTTTTAATGTACTGGCCATGTAGTGCTTTATCTTCCCATGCCTCTATTCTGTTCTTCATTTGGTCTTTCTCGTAGGCCAGTTTGGTCTCTCCAGTAGTCAGTAAGCCTTCCTGATATACTAATTTCAGTGCATCTTCATCACTGTCCTTCAGATATTCTTCCAAAGCCATTTTTTCTTCTTCAACCATCTGATGTACTTGCAGCATTCCACGCCCACCTATTTGCCTTGGTAGATAAAGTCTGTCAATGTCACTGCGTGGATGAAGGGCATGATTCATTGTCATTATTTTTCTGGTCTTCCTATCCATTGCTTTTAGTTCTGCTTGAGTCCAGTCCACTATTCCAGCTGTGTATCTAATGACTGGAATTGCCCAGTCATTGCCCAGGTGTTGATTGCCTTTATGGTATTTCCTCCATTGAGTTTGGACTTTAAAATCTTCTTCACTCTCTTGATGTATTCACCTCTAATCTTTTTCTTGACTTCACCTCTTAATCTTTTTCTTGACTTCAGTGTGCTTGATGTTGTCAGCTTGAAGGATACTCAAGTATTTGTAGTAATCTTCCTCATCCAGACTCTTAATGTTATTTTCGTGGGGCATCTTGATTCCTTCAGTTTTCACTATTTTTCCTTGTTTGTTAGTAAATGTGGCACATTTGTCCAAGCCAAACTACATTGCAATATCTTGGCTGCTACTATTATTATTATTATTATTATTATTATTATTATTATTATTATTATTATTATTATTATTATTATTATTATTATTATTATTATTATTATTATTATTATTATTATTATTATTATTATTATTATTATTATTATTGAAACTTTTAAATAATGTACAGTATATTTCAATTTTAGTTCTTTTTTGTCCAATAACTTCTAGGCAATGTTCTAAACACAGCTTCCACTTAATATCATCCATACAATATAGCTATTATAATAGTTCTGATTCATATAGCATAACTGTTATATGTCTGTTCAAAATAGACTGTTGTTTTGTGTTAATTTCTATTTGTCACTTTAACGTGTATTCCAGAGACAGTTTTTCTGTGATGTACAGCAGAATTGTCTGCTTGATAAACAAAAGAGTAATACAACTTTTAAGCTAGGGTATTTTTGTGTACATTTATATAGTAAGGAATGTTGAATTTACATGTAAAATGTATGTGTGGGAGAGGGATTTAGTATATATTTTAGAAGCATAACATGATCATGTAGTAAAAAGATACATATAGAGAGAGGTACAGTTGAACAATATTGATTTCTCTAACAAATTGGCTTCCATAATGTTTTAAAATAGTTTTTCACTAAAATGATTATTGTTTGTTTGTTTGCTTGTTTTTCTATACAGGGCCTGGCTTTTACTTTGGAAGAGAGACAACAGCTTAATATTCATGGATTACTACCTCCCTGTTTTTTCAGTCAAGACATACAAGTTTTAATCGAAGTGAAAAAATTTGAAAGACAAGCAACTGACCTGGATAGGTGAAGTCTTCAAGGGGCATGCTTATCTACCTATCTACTATGGGGGGAATTTTTATAAACACTTCAGTTAAATTAGTTACATATTTTTCATGCTTTCCCTCTCTTTCATTCACAGCTCCAGAAATCAAGGTCTATGAATCTTAATTTCTGGTTCTCTTCCAGGATCATATCTACAAATATACTGCACCATGCCTGCTTTCCTGCTTTTATCTGTCATGCCTGTTGTAACACCTTTGTTTCACCCTTCATTTCCTCCCCACCTGCCTATCCCAAATTTCAGGCTTTTTTCCCTTTTCATTTAAATGGATATTGTTGCATCCTTTTTTATTAAAATATAATAGGTCTTTGAAGCAACAAGATGTGTTTCATTTGCCATCTGTCAGTTCTACAGCTTGATAAACTCTGTAACTTTGCGTGGACCCTACAGGCAATAAGACCAAATAAAAGCAGACTATTAGAAGATATAATTCCTCTTTGAAATACTTTTGGCTGTCCATTTTGAAAATTAAATTTCAAAGAATCAGAGGGAATTTTTGTGGGCAAGCAGGGCGATGCATCTTTAAGCATTGTGTTACCTACTTCCTGAACAGATGAATCGATCTATAACTAATCCCAATCAGTTTTGCATGTTTGCGTGGAGGTTGCATGATGGTGTGAGGAAGTGTTAGAGAGGTTCTGTGCAAGTCAAGGAAAGTGTGCGAGTGTCCAATGTGGCATGAGTGTAGAAGGGATGAGTGTAGAGGGTTAGGGTGGAGAGACTTACCCAGTGACATGTGATCTTCCCTACTGGCTTCTCCACTGATTTTCTGGGGAAGCCAGCAGAGAAGGTTGTAAATAGTGATGATGTGATCCTGGAGCACTTGACAACTAGTTGTAAGTGCAAACAAGTTGCCAAGCACTCAGATTGCAATCATGTGACTGTGGGGGTGCTTGGACGGCCAGAAATCTGAGGACTAGTCATGATCACCACTCAGTGCCATCAATCAGTGGTCACTGATTGAATGATCGTAGGTTGAGGGCTAATTATATATATGCATATTATAATATTATAATAATACTAAGTATTTGTAAAAGGCTTTGATTTTTCTAGCCCAGTGGTGGCGAACCTATGGCACGGGTGCCAGAGGCGGCACTCAGAGCCCTCTCTGTGGGCACACGTGCTGTCGCCCCAGTCCTAGGTCTTCAGCTGGGTTTTATAAAACCTTTTCGCTTTAGGCCTCCGCCGCCGTGTGCAAAAAAAAAAAAGGTTCAATCAGTCAATTTCAACTTCTGACGGGGAAAAAAAAGATCTTGCAAAGTTGGAATTGATTGATTGAACTTTTTAGTCCCACCCTGTCTGCCGTTACCACCGCAGCCATGCCCACCCAATTGGCCATGCCCACCCAATTGGCCACACCCAGCCAATGGGCCACACCCACCCGGCACTCGACGATGCATAAGTGGGTTTTGGGTTGCAGTTTGGGCACTCGGTCTCTAAAAGGTTCGCCATCACTGTTGTAGCCTGTCTTAGAAAATAGCTAAAAATATATATCCATCAGTTTAGTACATAAGATCCATGTTAATTCCAAAAGCAAAGAATGGTTGATATAAAATTGAATCTGCACATATAGATCAGCCAAAAATAGCAAACAAAAAATTCCCAAGCTATATGTCAATTTCACATGCATATTGTTGATCCAGGAGTCAAGTATGACAATCAAGAGAAAGGATTATTAGTGATAAGGGAATCTGACCAAACTTTTCGTGATATTTGAAACGTTGCCTAGTAATTTTCTACCCCACAGAGAAATATTAGCATTAGCTGAAATATTATTTGTAATTGTAATGCAAGTTAAATAACATATACAGAAAAACATTAATACAATAACATTTAATAAGATATAAACTAGAGATGCAAAAGTTTATATGTTTAAAATGATTTAATGTAAAAGACCTCACACAGATTGGACCTCCCAAGTGTTGATATGATTATAATAAATAGCAAACTTTCCTAAAATCAGAGTTTCAAACTTCCTTCAATCAAGCTTGAAAGCTCTTAAATGGAGCCTCTGAAAGATCAGCAGATTTCTCCTGATCAAGTTCATGAATGTTTGTTTCTTTTTTCTTTTTACCTTTTTACCTCCAAAAGCAGGACTGTTGGGGAAAATAAGGGCAAGCATGAAAGAGCTGGAATTTCTCACTTTCTGTTTTCTTTGATTTCTCTCCAAGCTCTGCAAACAACAATAGTTAATAATAGTTATTATTAGTGTAAGTAATAATCACACGTTTGTTCTTTTTCCTCTCAAATATATTTCCTCTCATCCATAGAGATGTTGTGGGTTTTGAAAGATTAAGGAAGGACAGGCCACTTTATTACTATTAATAAAAGCTAGTTAGCTGACTCAACTGTGCTAAATTAGATTGGCATGTCCAGAATTTCACTTCCGCTTCTATTTTGGTTATCTCTGTTGGTTGCTCTGCTTTTATAAATATCCATTCCCACATCAGGAAAATGGTTACATGAACCTTGTGAAATACAGTACTTTCTAAAGTGAGGAGTTGGAATCCTACCTTTCTTTCACAATTTTTACTCATATTTTTCACTCTGCTTTTTTTTTTTTTTAGAGTGGGGACTGTTAGTTTAAAAAAAAAATCAGTTGTCAAGGGCAAAGGATATGCATGGGTGGCTTGGCCATTACATATGTGGACTTCTTAAAGGCAGGTTCTGCCATTGGCTTTCTAGAAGCAGAATGTAGCGTCCCGGGGTTCTGTTATAGGGTTTACAGCTATTCTTCACAGTCAATTCTCTCTTGGTAGTTCTGCAAAACCAATAACAAAAGGAATGATGGGGATACTGTGACTAATGTGAAGAGCCTATGTCCCTTTAGCTTAAATGCCAAGCCACACCAGTTGGTTTGGAAAGGATGCTATATACCCAATACCTATCCCCAAAGTATTTTGTAGACTTGATAAATTGTGTGTTTTTGAAAAATCAGAAATTTCATTATCTTCCTAATTGTGCTGCATGTTTGTTTGTTTTTTAAAAAAACATGCTTTGTTTACTATAAAATTGAGGGCAGTTAATACATGGAATAATATTTCATATTCCATACATGGCTTTCTAGTAGTAGAAAGATTTTTTTAGCAGACTTTTCCTCGTACCTTGCCCAAAGCATCATTTTTACAGAATTTGCCATCAACGATTACTCCAAAGAAATGAACAGAAGAATAAAGTAAAATTAGACCTTTAAGCAGAAGCAGCTGGTTATAGAGAATGAAGAAATTAAAAAAAATATAATGGGCAATTGTTCAGAAAACGTCTATGTTTCAGATTTCTGGCTGCCATGAATGCTTGAACAGCTTGGCATACTTTAGATTAGGCGATGTGTAATATATTTTCCACCTGTTACTTTCCCTTGGAAATGAAATGAAATGAAATGTGGATCTTAAAAAAAAAAGATTCAGCCAGCAAATTGTGTAGCATTCAAAACCAGTGACTATAAATTCAGGTACTTTAGAATGATAACCTTCCTGAAATTTAAGAGCATCTAACCGAACTGAATTAGGGGGAAAATAATTAGATACCTGACACAAAACTCTAAAAAAAATCAGATTATTGACTTTCATCATTTTTCTGTTTAGCAAATAAATTACTCGCTGCTATTACAGGTTGTCCTTGACTTACAACCACAACTGAGCCCAATATTTCTGTTGTTAAGTGAGACATTTGTTAAGTGAATTTTGCCCCATTTTATGACCTTTCTTGCCACAGTTGTTAAGTGAATCACCATAGTTGATAAGTTAGTAACACGGTTGTTGAGTGAATCTGGCTTCTCCATTGATTTTGCTTATCAGAAGGTTGCAAAAGGTGTTCACATGACCTTGGGACACAGCAACATTCATAACCAGTTGCCAAGCATCTGAATTTTGATCACATGATCATGGGGATGCTACAAAGGTCGTAAGTGTGAAAAAAAGGTCATAAGTCACTTTTTTCAGTGCCATTGTAACTTTGAATGGTCACTAAATGAACTGTTGTAAGTCGAGGACTACCTATTTATAGATTTATAAACATTAGGATTACCTTTTAGAGACTGAGTACCCCAAAACCAGCTCCTCCCCATCCCGCCTGCTCCGTCCCTCCCCGCCTGCAGGGCCACTCACCACCTCCACGGCCCACTGCAGATTGCCCAGGCGGCCCAGCAGTGCCATGGCAGCTACGCCCTCCACCCGTGCCCCACAGCATCAACTGCACATGACAGGGCACGAGGGGGGAGTCTTGTCCCTGCTGCCCGGCTGCCATGTCCTTGGCTGCACTGCTCCGCGTGGGCCGTGCCCGGGGGCGACTCTCCTCCAGGGGGCTGCTGGTGAGGGGGCCACAAGGGGAGGCGGGGCTGGAGTGACGGCGCGTGTGCGCACAGAGAGGGCTCTGAGTGCCGCCTCTGGCACACGGGCCATAGGTTCGCCACCACTGCTATAACTGTTGTGAGCTGTGTTTAGCTTATGATCTTCTTTAGAACTAGGAGTGGAATTTAAAGGCAAAGGAAGAAGCAATTTACTTGATGTGTGATTGGGCAATTACCTGGAGGCCACATATGTGGAGCTGCTTGTGGAAGAGTGATCCTTTGGGGGCTATTTTAATAGATTGCAACAGTGCTTCCTTTGAACAGAAAAACAATGCTAAGCTTCGGCAGATGGATAAAATATTTACATGTAGATAGATATATCTAGCTTTATGTTGATGTGGTTTGTGAAAAATAAAATGATTTAAAAGTATTATTTATGATCACTGAATGCATAATAGCCCTTTTGTCGTATTTTAGTCAGATAATAAAAGTAAAAGCAAGATTATGTGGGGAGCGCAGCCCTTTTAGTTATTTTTTTTAGTTTGAGTGGTCCACCTTTTCAATCAAATTGGGAATAACCTCTAGCCCATTCAAAACTGAATCCTTGACTTTCTCACAGTAAACAAAAAAAAGATGCTTTTTTAGATTCTAGAAGTGTACAGTTTCATGCATTATAATGTTATGTTTCATTTTCTAAACAATATCCATATTCTAACCCACTCTGTCCCTAAAAATGTAGAATGAATAACAAAATAAATGATATATATGCTAAATAATTTCACATTTGTTATAGATTCACCAGATTCACTGGTGATATAGTAAAAGGTTTTTGACCAGAAAGAAGCTTTTTCCATCAGTAAAAATAGGTCTAATTGGAAAACAGTCTCTGTTTTATACCTTTTTTTACACTTAATTTGCTTCAGAGCTACATATGGAAGTCTGTCTAATTTATAATTCATTTTTCACAGGTATATTTTACTAATGGGTCTTCAGGATCGAAATGAAAAACTGTTTTATAAAGTGCTGACTTCTGACATTGAAAGATTTATGCCTATTGTTTATACTCCCACTGTGGGTCTGGCATGCCAACAATATGGTATAGCATTTCAGAGACCAAGGTATGTAAGGTTATACTTCACTTTTAAGTAATTATACATTTTTCTTGCTTCATAGGTTTTTGCTTCTCAACATAATTGAATGTAATCCAAACCTGGAATAATTAAGATAATTCAAACTATGTTAAGTACACTTTGCAAAAATAAATCAATACTTTATTTTTTTAAAACACTGACAATTAGAAAATGTTTGGTTTCGGTGGCTTTTCAGAAAAAACTAATGTTGCCTAATAATAACAATAAAGAAAACTGAAACAAGGAATTCTTACTTTGATTTAAACATTTGAAAATATATTAATATTGTTAATACGCTAACATCATATAACAGTGGGTTTCATTACAAAGAAAAAATGTCTGGAGGATATTTTATAATGTATTTTTTCTGTAAAATATTAAAACAGAACTTTAAAAAGGCAGTTAGATTCTGTTACTACCATTGGCAAGCTCAGGTAGTCTCTGCAGTTCAGATTTATTTTTCTTCCAGTTGCATTGATAGCCAACTCTTCTCCAGAGCTTTCTCACAGTGTATTTGATTAACATTAGTGTTTATAGCAATTCTTTTGATTCTCTTTTTAAAAGGTGATGAATTACTGAACCCTTCCTAATATTGAAATACTACAGCAGCCCTCGACTTACCACCACAATTGAGCCCAAAATTACTGTTGCTAAATGAGATATTTGTTAAGTGAGTTTTGCCCCTTTTACGATCTTTCTTGCCACAGTTGTTAAGTGAATCACTCCAGTTGCTAAGTTAGTAACACACGGTTGTTAAGTGAATCTGGCTTCCCCATTGACTTTGCTTGTCAGAATGTTGCAAAAGGTGATCACATGACCCTGGGACATAAATATGAGTCAGTTGCCAAGCGTCTGAATCAATCATGTGACCATGGGGATGCTGCAATGGTTGTAAGTGTGAAAAATAGTCATAAGTCACTTTTTTCACTGTCATCGTAACTTTGGTCACTAAATGAACTGGGAGGTACACAGGCGGGAGAGATTTATCCCAGTGACCTGTGATCTTCCTTTGACTTTCTGGGGAAAATGGTTGAGTGGTTGAAAGTTTAATAATTGTTTATTTTGCGGTCACAGACCAAAATACAAGTGCAACAAAAGAAAACACAGAAAAATATCACAAACAATTAAACACCAGAAGCCTTGGCTAAGGAGGAATTACAACGTTCTCCTCTGGTAGTTACAGCTCTTAAAAGAAATTTAGAAACCTGAGAAGTAATATAGGAGGAGCCATCCCCTAGACAATATAAAACCGGATTACTAACATTAGAACCAGAGGGATCAATTCCAAGGAGAGAGAATAAGGTTGAAAGTTGAGGACTCCCTATAATCATTTGTAACATCAATGAATGAGTTAGACAAGAAAGAATTCTGAGTGCCCTTATTGTAACTTTTTACCAATTATTGTATTTATATTATTACTAAGAAATAAGGGAAGCAACCTTACAGACAGACAAATATTAATTATATCCTCCTGGCAAGCTATATCATGGAGGGCGTATTTTATTTCACTGCCATAGGACTCACTTTCACAGTCTTACTGGGAAAGGGACTTCTGAGTGTTCTGTTTTAAAATTGCCGATTATTTGGAGACGATCCGGTGGCTGTAAAAGACTATATGCTTCCTGCAATTTTGAGACCGCTTCTCTAACATATATGGATATTTGGTTTTGAGGAAGCACCTAAATGAACTGGAACCACATTATTTGACACCCACAAATGCAACTGTCGCCAAGCTTTTTAAAAAGAAGGACCCTTTTTATAGTTCTTAGAGGCCCTTTCACTATGATTTGCTAAAGGTTTCCTACTCTTTGGAGATAGGAAATGAAGTACGTGAAAGCTTTGTAGACATATGATATGTAGACATATCATCATAATAATAATAATAAATCCCCTCCAACATGAAACTCCTCCCAATTCCAAATACATGTTCTTCCAACACATGTGATGTAATTTCATCCACTTTGTAATCTTTATACTTAGGTCCTTTCCAATATTACATGCAGCCTGTGGGATAAATTGTGAATGTGAATAAGACACAAAGATACTTGCCTTTTCCAGACTATACTTTACAATCATAATGGATAATTACTGAATAGATCTGCTGGTCCTAATAGCACGCTGAATCACTGTATTACCAATAATGGATGAAGTTAACAACTGGGCTGCTAAACTAAAAATATAGTTATAGCATATTCTGAGTATTTAGCTTTATTTAAAAAAAAAAGACATAATATAATACGTTTTTCAGATTTCACCTTTCTGTATCATATCCAAAAGTATGAAAAATTACAGTCTCAGAAACCCATTCAGACCACCCATCCATACACTATTGAAAGACATTGAAGCCTCTCTCTGAGCACTTTTGAATTATCCCAGAGTTGGAAAAATTGATGTCAGCACAATAGCTCATATTCATGTTTATGTAATTTTAAGGCACATTTTGGAATCATTGGAAGAAAAAAAATGCACTTTTAAATTATAAATAAGTGTTTCTCTCTTTTTTTAAAAAAAAAATACAGTGTAAAAATGACAGAATAACAATTGAATGAGAATAAAAACTCTTATGTTTTCTAAACGTTGGAACATTTATGATATTATCGTCTCTATAGATTCATGCAGCTTTATAAAACTTAGAACTGGTAACATATCACATCATCTGCTTCATGCACACTGATACCCCCTGCAACTGTCCTGAGGCTGATCTATGGAATGGCTGTGTGGGAAGCAGGCCCAAGGCCTGCAG
This sequence comes from Azemiops feae, assembly GCA_023970755.1. NCBI lineage: Eukaryota > Metazoa > Chordata > Lepidosauria > Squamata > Viperidae > Azemiops > Azemiops feae. Next base: position 533,380 of record JALGBA010003980.1, on the reverse strand, counting down.
GACCTGGGTAGGGGTAACAAACCTAAGGCCTGCAGGCCCCCTGAAGAGTGGGAAGCAAAGGACAAGCTGCCTCAGGGTGTGGGGAAGGCCTTGAGAAGCCTGGAGCAGGCCTCCTAAGGCCTCCATTAACACTGAAGCATTTAACAATATCTGGGGTCACTTAATGACTGTATTTGGGGACAGTAGGGTTGGGGGTTATTATGCAAGGTTATCATGTGAGCACATTGCTTAATGACCGTCGTGACTTGTGACTGCAATTGGCAGGCTCCATTATGGTCCTAATGATTTTTTTAATGAATTGTTATTCATTCAATATTTTTTCCCCTCCTGCTTCTGCACTTTTTGGAGTTTTGTGGCTAGTGTGTAGGTGTGCACATGTATACATAGACTCACAAAACCCCCACTCAGGATAGATTTTAGCTGACGTTGGCAAATGTTAAGTTAACTAAGAGGGAAAGGTGGACATTTCAAAAACCTTTTGTATGTTTAGATATAGGTTTTTTTTATGTCTGATCTTTTTTTTTGGACTATCGTCTTTAAACTAGTCTGCCATTTTAGTAAACACAATATGGCAGTCATGCATAGTTTTGTTTTTCTTTTACATTCTGTTATGTCTTTAAAGAAGAAATTAAAAGTTCAGAAGCAGCTTCTTTTTCTACATGTTTTCTGTTTTTATACAGGCATGCCTTTGACTAAAGAAGTTAGGGTAGGCATCACACCAGGACATATCCATAATATTTAGATAGATTTGTATATCTGCAACTATATACTGCTGAAATGTTTAGTTTTGCGTGCAGCTGTGTATCATATATTAATATACCTATACAGTTTTTTTTTATACGCTTTCTGATTTCTGCAAACATCACTGCATTCCTAGTAGGGGCTGCTATTGCTAATCCATTCTTCTCCTTCCATCGTTCTTCAGGTTTGGTTCCAGAAGGCAAATTTTGCATAGTGTACTGGCTTCCAATTCATGTCCTCTGTTTTAGCAAATGTGTATAAAATTGCTGTGAGCAAAGATGCCTTTTTATGGAGTTTTGGGCTGTCTGTCTTGGTTTCTCATATACTGTGGAAATTCATTTCTTATTTCCTTCCTAAAATATTGTGTCTTGCTGCACTGATATGTGGTATGATTATAGATGCGTGCATACACTACAATTAACTCTTTTTTTTTTTCTTAGAAAGCATTTGTTCTGTGGAAACAACCATTCTGGGTTCTGTGTGATACTGCAACAGGTCACTAGACTTGTTATAGCGCAGAGCCTTACAAAGACAAAGTGTGGGCGTGCATGTTTTCCACATAACACAGGTTGCATTGCCTCTTTCTTTGTGTGATATACTGAGTACACCTTCCACACTATTTTGGTGGTCAGGAATACAGGTAGTCCTCGGCGTACAACAATTCATTTAGTGACTGTTCAAAGTTGCAACGGCACTGAAAAAAGTGACTTATGACATTTTTCGCATTTATGACTGTTGCAGGATCTCCCTGGTCACATGATTTACATTCGGATGCTTAACAAGGGGTTCATATTTATGACGGTTGCCACATCCCGGGGTCATGTGATCCCCTTTTGCGACCTTCTGACAAGCAAAGTCAGTGGGGAAGCCAGGTTCACTTAACAACCGTGTTACTTACTTAACAACTGCAGTGTTAAGAAAAGTCGTAAAATGGGGCAAAACTCAACAAATTTCTCAATTAGCAACATACATTTTTGGCTCAATTGTGGTTATAAGTTGAGGACTACATGTACTCTTGATTTTTCTTTAAAAAGCATGCAACAATTGTCTTGTCAAAAGTACTTTAGCCTTTCTTGAAGTCTGGTGGATTCTTTTTTTTCATCAGTGACTATATCTTTCATGGAAACCTGGATTTCTTTCAAATGCAAGTATCTGTTTTCCTTCTTCCAAGAGTTCTACGATTTATACAAAGAAGAGGAAACGTTAGTTACACCAGCAAAGAATTACTAAGCCTTATCACACAGTAATCTTTTGTGCCTGAAAGTTGATAGTAATCTATCTCTGCTTTCATTTTTAAATGGTTAAAAAAGAAAGAAGTTAATTTTAACAAATAAAAGCCAGTGTTTTTAGTTAAACTAATATAATTTGTTTGAAAATTTATATTCTTCCTTGTGGCTTATTTTTTTAAAATGTCTTACGTTTGTATTACGTTCCAAAAGATACTTCTATGCCACTGAGTTTCTGCAGGTGGTCTGCCTTGTAGAAATGGGGTGAAACTGGATCTATTTTGTAGTTAAAGGGTAAGGGTAATAGTCAGTTCAGTTATAGTCCTTATTTCATTTGGCTTATTTTAGCTATTCTCTTGACATTCTTGTACAGAGCACTGACATTTATGGATACAGGCAGCAATGACTTATGTGATACGATGAAAATTGGCAATAGCCATATATCCATGAGTTTCTGGGTTGTAAGTTATGTTGGCTCATCCAGGCACACATTTAATAACTTATTTAGTATCAAAATAAATCTCAAATGCCTACACATTCATTTTTTTTGAGAAGTTGCTATATTTTTATGCAAAAAATATCCCTAATTTTATTCCTAAAACTATATAACTAGAGAATCATATAGAAAAGCTTGCAAAGTATATAATTTCCTCTGAAGTCTTTTGGGAAATATTTTTAGGAATTAAAAGCAAGATTAATTTGATTGCCTTCTAAATGAACATTATCTCTGAATTAATCAACACTGGTTTATGCACAGTAGCATAAAATCTGGGGACAATCTAATATATTATTGCTTGCCTGCTTGCTTATTTATTTATATGTTTTATAGCCAGTCTAATTCCTCTGACACCAGGTGACTTATTTAAAAAAGTAAATGTTATTTAAAAATAATATTTTTTACAAAATCACAATTATTATGTGAACAAGAATAATTAAAAAAAAGATAACAGGCGTCAAACTCATATGAAATGGTTGTACCTTTGCTTCTTTCCTGTATTATACAAGTCTGGAGATTGTCTGGGCCTTAGGATGAAGAGTATTCCAGAGTGATGGGGTTGCCTAAGAAAAACAATGTCCTTCTGACATTTCAAGGGAAGGACTCTTGAAGCATCTCTTTCCAGACTTGTATAAGGCTTTTAGAGTTCAAGAATTGTACTCAGAAACAGAGGTAACCAATGCAATACCCCCAATGTACAGCTGGCATAATACTGCTAAAACATCTCTCTCTCTCGCCAGCATTTGGGCTGTCACATTCTGCACCAGCTGAAGTTTCCAGGTATTCAGCCAAGACAGACTCAAATAGAGCAATTTTGTTGCAGCAATTCAACCTTAAAAAAAAGAATGACTGCTGCAGAAGCTGGGCAGAGACATCCCTGGCCACAGCCTCCACTCCTAGATCAAGTAAAAGCTGTGAATCCAGAAGAATCCCAACCCCCCCCCTGCAACCCCCCCCACCCCCCCTTGCAACTTTCAGGAGGAATGCAATATAGCACTTGTAATCGAATCAGATGGCTTTTGGACAAGCCACAATTTCATAGTATTAAGATTCAGTTTCAAGTTGTTTCATCCCACCCAGTCTTGTACTACCTCTAGACAATAAGAACATCCACTGTATTTCCTGTCTGACTTGGGGAAGGCAATATATAACTGGATACTACCAGCATACTGATGTTATATCACCCAGAATCAACAAATGACCTGACCTAATGGTTCCATGGAGAAGTTAAATAACTTTCAGGGAAGAGTCAGGTCTTGCAGCATCCTATACAAAGGTTTGAACACTCATTCTCCATTATCAGCAGCTGGAACTATCTTCTTAGGTAGCAGCAGAACAGCAGCAAACATTCCCTGCCATTGTCAATCCTTTTCAGGGGTAGGCAACCTTGGCTCTTTTATGACTCGTGGACTTCAACTCCCAGAATTCCTGAGCCAGCATGGCTCAGCTTGGAAACCTCTCCCTTTCCCCTCAGCATGGCTGGCTCAGGAATTCTGGGAGTTGAAGTCCACGAGTCATAAAAGAGCCAAGGTTGCCTACCCCTGCTTTAGGTGATCTAGAACATGGGTCGGCCACCCGAAACGTTGAATGAGCCGCACGGTCTCATGGCCTAAAAAAAAAAAAACTGGGAGCCGCGCATGCGCGCGCATGCGCGCGGCCGCGCACCCGCGCACCCGCGCGGGCCCGTTCGCGCATGCGCGCGGGCCCGTTCGCGCATGCGCACCCGTCACCCGTTCGCGCATGCGCACCCCCGCACGCGCACCCCCCCGCACCCGCCCGCGCATGCGCGCATGCGCTCCCAAAAATGGCGGAGGAGGCTCCGGAGCCGCAGGTAATGCCTCAAAGAGCCGCATGCGGCTCCGGAGCCGCGGGTTGCCGACCCGTGATCTAGAAGGATGCTATAATCAATTACTGTGAATGCCACTAAGAGATCCAATAGGATCAGGAAGACTGCCCTCTCTTTATCCACCAAATAATATAGTTTCACTACCAGGCCTAGATTTGAAATCTGTCTGAAAGAGATCTAATTAATCTGTTTGGTTAAAGTGTTGAACTGGAAGCAGGCAGACCCTAGTTCGAGTTTACCCTCACCAACAGAAGCCTACTAGATGATTTTGTGCCCGTCATTCTTTCTCAGCCCCCACACTCGGACTTTTCAAATTGGTTTAATCTATAGTGGCACATATAATGGCATTTCTATACTTGCACTTGCATTGATCAGTCAGTTTCTACTTAGAAATATCTGGGACAGATTTTTTTTTTAAACCAGGCTACTTTAAATGCAGATGATACTTTTATTCTATGGGATTTTGCCCACTACTGAATTAATGTTTTTCATCCATTTGTGAGTTGGCAAAAGACTATACTTTGCTGTTTCCATTACCTGTTTCTCTTGGTGCTGCTTCCAGTCATTGTCAGTCACCCAATTTCCCTCCAAAATCACGGGTAATAAAGTGTAATAGATTTTATCCACTTTGCAGGTGTTGAAGGTCACAGTCATAATAAAGAGGAAAATAGGGGGGGGGAGAACAATTTGCATGAGCACTGTAGGATATAGGGAACAAAGATTTAACTCTTCCATTGTGAGTTGCAATCCTGATGAAAATCCCTCCGTCCAAATGCTGTAATTAAACTTAATAAAAGAAAACAAAAGCTTGTATTGTTATCATTGTGCTAAGCTCATTTAAAAAAAAAAAAAAAAGCAAGCCATGTTATTTGGGAACTGTGTTATTAATTTAACATGAAGATAAGTCTTCAATGTATTTCTGGGCTCAGAAAAAGTAGAGGAAATGGTGTGCTTCTGAGATCCTGCTATTTCCCAAGAGAATTGTATGGGCTAGGTTAATTATGGGGAAGGAATTCTTTGGAAGCTGAGTGCATTTCTTACAACTTTGCACAGCGCACAAAAAGCATATGCATTGGGGGTTATTTTGAAGATGCCAAGAGCTACTTTACTTCATAACAGCATATTTTCTAACCTGAGGTATCTGGATATGTTGGGTATGTATGTGGCATTATTGGGCTTACTGTACTTATTATAATATCTGGTGGATCATATTCCTCTTATGTGAAATATTTCAGGCAGTATTCAGCAAGCATGCTCCTACTATAGTATATGATTTATATATTTCAGTGGAACTTTTTTTAATTGAAGTAAAAGTTTTAACAGTTGACAAAGGAAAACTATATATGCAGAGATATATAATATATTTGAAAAAGAATGGTGACATAAATGAGTTTTCCCCAATGAAGTAGGATAGGGTTTTTAAAATTAATGCTGAGCCAGATAAAGTCCAGATGTTTAGCCTTTCAAATGTTGTTTTAGGATTTCATTCTTCTTTTAAAATTTCCATACCTAGTTTTTAGTAGGTCTTTCTTAGTTAGACCCTCACTAGTTATTTTAATTGAATCATAATTAAAATATAATAGGTGGGATAATTTTTAATTTAAAAATGTAATAGGTGTTCAGTTAAAAATCCTTCTTAACCAAAGCAAAATGAAATACTAGACATGAAATATATATTTTTTTCTTCCCACTTTCTTAAACATGGTTAATAGTTTGGCGAGAGTGAAATCATGAAATCTCATATTTTCATGACTGCTCTTGTTAGTTTATATGATATCCTTGTTTTCAGATTTTGCTTACTGAACATATCACAGTGAACTGGATAGAACTAGTATAACCAAAATGCAAATGAAGTATAGTTCATCAAAATGTGTGAATCCAGCATATAAATATTTGTTCCATGTTAATTTCTGGTGAAGGCAATGGAGGCCTTATGTGAGCTACCAGCATCTGGACCTCCAAAAACAATCAATCAGAATAAACATGGAAGGGACCTTGGAGGTCTTCTAGTCCACACCCCTGCTCAAGCAGGAGACCCTATACCATTTCAGACAGGTGGTTGTCCAGTCTCTTCTTAAAAACCTCCAGTGATGAATCATCCACAACTTCTGACGGCAAGTTGTTCCACTAATTAATTGTCCTCATTGTTAGGAAGTTTCTCCTTAATTCCAGGTTGCTTCTCTCCTTAATTAGTTTCCATCCACTATTTATTGTCCTGCCGTCTGGTGCTTTGGAAAATAAGTTGACCCCCTCCTCTTTGTGGCCCCTCTCAAATACTGGAATACTGCTATCATGTCTCCCTTTTAGTCCTTCTTTTCTCTAGACTAGCCAAACCCAAATCCTGCAACCATTCTCCATATGTTTTAGTCTCCAGACCTCATCTTGGTTACTCTTCTTTGCATATTTGTATAAAGCATATTTGCATATTTGCATAAAACATATTCGTATATTTTAATTTGTTGTTTTTTCCTCGCTATTTGGTGGTCTACTTAACTTGGCATTGCCTAGTTTGTATATATAGATGGGTTACTCCTAAAAGAGCGCATGTGGAAAGTTTCCTTGAGCCTTAACGTGAGGATAGACCATGGGTAGGCAACCTTGGCTCTTTTATGACTCGTGGACTTCAACTCCCAGAATTCCAGCATGAGCCAGCATGGCTGGCTCAGGAATTCTGGGAGTTGAAGTCCATGAGACATAAAAGAGCCAAGGTTGCCTACCCATGGGATAGACAATTTCTGTTGGTCAATGGCTATGGTTGTTTCTGTTTCAAAGGGTCTTTTGAGGGGGAAGGCATAAGAATCTGCAGGCATCACATTGGCAGTGACTCAGTGATGTCCCCCAAGACAGATGAATGGTATGTGAGTGGAGGTGTTCTGGCTTTTATTTTCCCCAAAGTAGATGGGTTGAGTTTCCTTTAAGTCTTTTTTGTTGTTGTTTATTTGTTTCTTTTAAGTCTTTGTCTTTAAAAAAAAAAAAACTACCATGGAAATACAAGCAACTGCAAACCTGAGGACAGAGAAATGAGGCTGGAGAGTTCTTGTTGCTTATTCTAGGCTTAAAAGGAAAATGAAGCATTTTATGAGTGTTGTTACAATTGCTTCTCTGTGTTCTACCATACTCTGCCTTTCATCAGAGTGAGCTAGTCTAGCCATTATCCTTTTGTCATATATTACTGTTTTTTGTCAGTAACTCATTTTTGTTTAGCCATTACTGTCTCTCTAAAGTATGTATCCATTCACAGTTTATTTCATACAGGCTTTCAAATACAGGCATCTTGGGTGCAAGATGTAGAACATACTGTAGTCATCATGTTAGCATTCTTGGACAATGTTGCATTTCAAAATGAATTCTGATTCTAATTGGTTAGTACCAAGAGCCTGCTGTTTTCTAAGTTTTAATAGGAATACATGGCTGGAACTTGGTAATATAATGACTTTTCATTTTAGAATAAAGTTTTGATTTCATATTTATCGATATGTTTCTTGGAAATAGATCCACAGCTAGTAACGTTTTATACTTTTTCTTTTTTTGTAGAGAGTGTCTGGCTTCAGTAGAGTTTGCTTCAGTCATAACAAATATTTTTTTTTTGTTTGATAGAGTTTGACGATTTGTAGTTCACTGAACAGCTATACATATGCTTAACTTTTGGCACCAAAAATATTTTAGCTGGAATTATTGGAGACTATTCATGGCAATTCAAGTTAAATGTGTTTGCATTTTTCATGGTCTGAGATTTACAGCCTCTTAACATTCTGATTTAATGTTAATGTGTTTTATTATTTGTATGAGTTAAAAAATATATGATATATTGTTATTACATCGTATAATCATTTCCTTCTATAGTGTAAAGCTGCTTTTTAATTTGTATTTTTTTAAAAATCATCAGTTTTTTAATCAGATCTTCAAAGCAGCTAAGAAATGGCAAACCATTACTACTAAACAACCAATGGCTCTTTACCTCTGGCAGATGGAAAAGGCCAGATTGTTTTTCTCTATGCCTCTTCATCCAGTGATATGTTTGCTGCCATCATTGCTTATTATTGCATTGCTATTCACTTCGATGAAATGCTTTTCTTCCTGAATTTAGCTCCTATTCTGCCCCCTCTTTATTTATCTGAATAAACTTTGACTCTCCCTCTTTAGCCTTCCAGTAACATCCTTAGTTTTGAGTCTTAAATTCAGATGTTAGGAAATTTTCAAACCTTCCACGCCAGGGGTTGCCCTGGTTTAGTTGCTTGGAAGATTTCCAATAAACCTCTGTAGTCACACAAAGGGCAAAGTACTTTGGGCCAGTCTCCAAATCTTGTCAGCACTAGTTCCTGCAGCTTCTCTAAATCAGGGCTTTTCAATCTTTTCACCCATTGTACCACTTTTAGGATATGGCAATATCCGAGTACCACCAGTCGCCTAGCAAGATGTCAAAAACTTGATGACCCCCCCCCAAAAAAGGAAAAAAGTGATAAAGTACAGGTAGTCCTCGACTTACAACTGTGACTGTGACTGTTCGAAGTTACAATGGCACTGAAAAAGTGCCCCCCAAGCCACAGCCGAGCAAGACAACGCCCGGCGGCGCTCTTCCTCCTGTCTGAGGTTTTCATTGTTGTGAGCATTTCTGTTGAGAATTGGCAGCGGAGGTGGGGTGGGGGGTATTTGGTTTTTATTCCCCCATCTGCTGGGTGGTTGCAGCAGGTTTTGGTCACTTCACATGACCCTGGGACACTGTGACCATCATAAATATGAATCAGTTGCCAAGCATCTGAATGTAAATCACAAGACCCTGGAGATGCTGCAACATTCCAGCTGATTGGTGCTTCTTCTGGGCTCAGCAGAAGCACCAGGATCAGCGCCGAGCTCCAGCTGGAGCCTGGCACTGATCCTGGCACTTCCACTGAGCCCTGACAGCCCCGAAGAAGCGCCAATCATCTGGAAAGTGGCATTGATCCTGGCGCTTCCGCTGAGCCCTGACAGCCCTGCAGCTCCAGCCATCTCTCGCTCAGGCTTGTGCAGTGCTGCCACCAGTTCAGCTCATTCCCCTCCCCCGCTACCACTTTTCTAGGATGGTCGCGTACCACCTGCCAGGTGCCAATGTACCACAGGTGGTACCCGTACCACTGGTTGAAAAGCCCTGCTCTAAATAGCCTTAACCCTTCTCTTCAGAGTTCCTGGAAGACAAATGTCTCCCCCATTAGCTTACTTACCTGACCCATTATGATCCAATGGACTCTTTTCATCTCATGCTTCTTGTGTTTCCATAATCTCCAGCTGACCCCAGCTAGCATTCATGTTTATCTGACAACAGGAATTCATATTTTAATTATTTTCTCCTGTATATAAACCGCGTGTGTCAAATATTGAAGGATATTGCAAAATAAAATGGAACGATTAACATTTGAAACAGACTGAGACTAACTCAAGACTAACTCATTTGCTGGATATAGGTGCAACAAATGAGATGCAGACTTGTAAGTATTCAGGTCTTGAGCCATATAGGCTTTAAACGTGACAACCAACTTCGTGAATTGCATCTAGCAGCAGACCAGGATAGTAATGATGTCGCAAAGATAAAGTACAGGCAGTCTTCAAGTTCCACAGTTCATTTGGTGACTGTCTGAAGTTACAATGGCAAAATGGGGCAAAATTCATTTGACAACTGTCTCATTTAGTAACAGAGATTTTGTGCTCAATTGTGGTCATAAATCGAGAACTACCTGTATCGGAATCTACCAGGACTGCTGCAGGCTGGACCATCTGAAGCCTCTTGGTAATCTTCTAGCAAGCCTTACGTATAGCAGATTGCAGAAGTCCCACCATGAGCTGACACAGTCATGAATAACCCTGCACAGATCTCCTAATCCAGGAATGTGGCTGTATTTGGCACATCACATGTAGCTGTGCAAAGGCTCTCCTCAACATAACCTCCATTTACATTCAAGTAGGAGCTGTGAAAGAGCCCCTTTCCCCCCTGTAAGCCAGATTTGTTCAGAGCAGGATAAGTTCATCCAGAACTATAAATAAACTAAGGTCAGACTCAGCTGGCTTTTGACTCCACAGCTGTTTCATTTGGTTAGAGTTCAGTCCCACCGAGAACCTAAAAGTCTTCAGGCACCATCAGTAGTGGGATTCAAATATGGGAACAACCGGTCCTCTGTGTGGATGCCGCTTCCAGAAGTCCATTCTGGGCCTGGGCAACAAAAAATTAGCTACCGGTTCTGCGGAAGTGGTGCTGAATCCCACCACTGGGCACCATGTCAGAAATTCCAATATATCGTCTGCCTGGTTAAGGACAGAGACATATAACTGGGTATCATTTTGACATTGATGGCACATCATTCTGAATCAATGACCTCACCCAATCTACTGTAGATGTTAAACAATGTAGGAAACAGGCTTTTCTGGTTCAGATTACTTCTTAACAGCAGATGTGGAGATTTGATGAACATACAGCACAATTTTCCAGAAATCTTGTGGAATTATTTCTCAACAGTTGTTAAAATTCATTTGGAGGTCAGAATAACAACCTTTTATTTCTTCTGTATACGTATATGTTCACTTTTTTTTTGTCATGTTCTCATTATACCCTAAATAATAATAATTTCTTCTTAATAGAACAATCTTAACATAGAAACAAGAAATAATTTGGTACTACTAGTGTTATTTGAATATATTTGAAACTGAATCCTCCGTCTTCTGAATGTAAAAATTGAATTCTATTTTTCAATCAGAAACTACCACCTTGTAGCTAATTTTGAGGAATTATTTTAAAACTACATTTTTTTAATGTTGGGATCCAAATTAATATTTTTTCCATGAAACGTCCATGGAATATCCTGACTGAAGTATTTTAATCCCTCTGTGAATTGTACGATATAACTAATTTTGGAGTTTCTTCCCAGGATAAATGAGCCATGTTATTTTAACTCTTTTCTCATAAAATAGAGTATCTATTACTGTAAGAATTTATTTTACATTCAACTCTCCTTGAACAGAGTACCCCAGGACAGGGCGACCTAGATTGTGTTTATTTGGCAACATCTTTTAAAAATGACAAGCTTAATAATTTAATGTTAGTAGTTTAGTTAAATATCCAAAAGTCATGACAAGCTTGATCTTTAATCCTTAAGAAAATGTAAGGAATTTTCAAAAAACCATATTGTAAATACCTCATGTTATAACAATTTAGAGATGACATATCTTTAGTCCTATGACTTTTAGGCTGTTACAGATAACTGCTTAATGGGATACCATGGAAATAAATACAGTAACTATCTTAAATATGTCATCAGTGCCCAAAGATAGCCAAATTTGGTTTGGAGATTCTATTTCTGACTTGCATGATTCTAAAAGTACCTTCCTCTCTAGTTGATCATATTATAGGGCTAGCAGATTCAAACTGATGTAAAGACTAGTAATTATAACTAAAGCTCTTCAAATTTTTGGAACTAGCTGCTTTGGAATATGTGACTGTACTTAGGCAACACCTCTTTTTGAACCATTAAACCAATCATATCATTTTCCACACTCACAAAATGTTCCTAACTGTCTCTGTGCACCTATGTATAACATTTATTGAATCTTCCATGCCAATTTTTCTAATCTTAGTTTATAATGTTGGAAAACAATTTTTCTAGAATTCATGTTCATTAAGTCAGGATGGAGTCTAATTGATTTGAGCCTGGTCAACTGAGGTTCTGCTTCAGCCCCATAGTATCATCCTGTCCAGTTTGATCCGGCAGAGTTGGCACATTTTGGGTTTCTTTAGTTAAATGATGCTATCTATTGGTTCCCTGGAAACATATCTTCTCTGTAGTAGTGAGCAGCCTCTGATACAATCCTGAGATTGTACCAGAGATCCTGATAGCCCCCATCCTGCTGTTGTTTTGAAGGGCCTTGAAGACTTGGCTCTTCTCCCAGGACTTTAACGAAGGAGAATAAAACCTCCTTTGGACTGTGTGGGTGTGTTTATTTTTTTCATACCAGTCCAGTTACTGTCATATTGCTATATTTTATTTGTTATATATATTTCCCTCCTCCTCTGCCTCCTCTGCCTCCTTACTTTGTGAGCCATCACAGTAAATACAATAAATACACTTCAATAGTGTTGCATGTAGTTCACCGTTCAGCTCACAAATACGTTGCCAGCACCGGTGTGTAAGTAGGCAGTTGTTGAGAATGGTGTTAAATGGTGCTTTTTGTTTATTTATTTATTAGACTTTTAAATGATATAGTAGCTAATGGGTGATCAGATTTCAGGGGAAAATTTAAAATCCCTTCATTTCACAATTGTAATCATCTCCTACTTACCCATCCTAAGTAAGTTAATACCCTGCTGAAGCCTCCATGATTGGATTTAGGCAAGAGAGTTGGTTTCCACATAGACTAGTCTCTAGATTAGGGAATTTAGCTTGCATATAGCAGCATGACCATCCTTTGGGTAAATTGGGCTTTTGTTATGCTGGTGGGAATCCTTTCAAAATATGTCTGAACTGACTGATACTGTGCTTATTGTTGGTACCACTATAACTAAAGCTAGCAGCTTAGTCTATTCCTTCTTTAGCTTACTAAATACATTGCATGAAAGCTTTAATTGATCAAAGCCATGAGTGGCCAAAGGCTCATTTGGTGATTTCCATGGCATACAGGAAATTGTCCTTGAAGTATAGAAAGACTAAATGAAAAAGAACAAGAATTAAGGATGAAATGAAAGAAATTTTTAAAAATGCTCTGGGTCTGTGAAACAAAAGAGGGAAGGATATAATCAATCCGAATGAAGCTGATCTTATTTGTTACTATGACTTCTGCATCAGTCTAATTGTCTGATAATAACAATCTAAGTGGCTGATCTTAAGTGGCTGATAAATCGCTGATCTTAAGCAGTTGATCTTTTATAGAGTGGAGTTGATTGATATCTGTGGGTATAACACAAAGCATGAAATTGGTGCCATCTATTTTTCAAAATATATTTTTGAAAGGCTGTAAATAAAAGGCTATAAGTAAAAAGAAATACAATATTTATAGGAGTGTAGAAGATAAATTACAGATAGTAAATATGGGTGGTTAAACAGAGGTAAGGACTGGTATGTTCCAAAGTATACTGTAAAATATTTAATACGCTTTCTCTAAACAAAACGTAAGTGTCATTGAAGTATAAGCTAAATGTGATTGATTAATATAGCACAAATCACTAACAAAACTATAAACAGCAATAAATTAATACTAAAAGTTGTACATCAAATTAATTGTAGGTAGGTAGGAAGGTAGGGAAGGAAGGAAGGAAGGAAGGGAAGGAAGGGAAGGAAGGAAGGAAGGAAGGAAGGAAGGAAGGAAGGAAGGAAGGAAGGAAGGAATCATATTATAAAAATAATTTAAAGTTTGAATTACTTCCTTACAGAGGACTCTTCATTACTTCCCACGATCGAGGACATATTGAAACATTGTTTAAAGCATGGCCTGAAACTACCATAAAGGTAGGTGTCTCATAGATGCATGTATGTGCATGCTTAGAATCATGTCTATAGATTATTGGGGTAAAAAATAGTGTTGGTTTTTGTTTTGATATTGGAATGTCCCCTGAAAATTCCATTAATCTAGTACCCCCCCTGGGCGTGTCTCAGAGAAAGCAAGCTGGCAATTTTTCTAACATATTAGGTTTTTTTAAAATGTAGAGAATATTCAAACATGGAACCCCTTGATCATAATTTTAAATATTAAAACTAATAAAAGCACCTTTATTCAGTTTGGATATAGTAAAATGCCTTGAGGTTTATTTAAAATAGTTTTAGCTTGCTTTTTTTCTTCAAAAGCACTACAAAGAATAACTTTAAAACGTGAAGTTAAAATTGTTATGCAAAAAATGCTTTTTGGGATTTTTTAAAAAAATCCAACATACTGTATATGAAGGAATAAAAATATTCATGTGAGTTATTCTATTTGTATCGAACACACATTTTGATGTCATACTTTAGAGTAGCACATACTGGACGATGTGGGATATTAGAGTGTTCAGTTAAATATGTTACATAAAACTTACCTTCACAACTCTTAAAATCCTGCCAGTATGGCCTACTTAGCTTTTTCTATAAACATGTTTGCTAAGCCACTAATGTGACCAGCATCGTTTATTAATTTTGTATTTCTAAGAGAATGCATTTTTTTCCTTTGGATTTTTATGAAAATAGCAGGCTAATATGATTAAATCAACATTTTGTGTGAGAACAGCATTGTCATCTTATTAAAGATTTCCCTTTGATTCAGTGAGCTTTGAATGGGAGCACTGAAATTATTTGGATACTTGGTATGCACCATCTCTACACTGGAATGTATAATCTTCTCTAGATCTTGGCTGCCCTTTCAGGTCTATGTGCTATCTATAAAGGCATGCAGGGTTGGTAGAGCAGGTGGTTTGCCAATTGCTGCTGCACCATTGCCAGATCATTCCCTATTATGTCAGACAATAACTAATGGATCTTACCCCTCTCACCAGCTTTCAGATATTTATTTTTGGAGCCAGAACAGAAATATGTAATCATTGTGGAATGTAGCATTGAATACCTGTTTCTTAAGCAACAAAGGTTGTATTCTCAAAGGATTAGCACAGAAAAAATAGAAACAGATTATTTTTGTTTATATACATAAATGTTGAAACCGTGGTGAAAAATATCTGGCGCAGAAGCTTCGGGTTCCTGAGCTTCTTTCTCTGAGAACTTTGGAAGTGCTATCTGCTTTAAAAAAAAAAAAATTCTGGTTGATAGCAGCTGATTTGGCAGGATGATTCATGGACATGACTTATCTGTGATTTAAGCAATTTTCTTATTTGCACTATTCTACACATGTTTTTAAAGCAGCAGTGGAGAAAATCTAGATTGAATGGTATTCCTAGGGCAGTGGTGGCGAACCTATGGCATGGGTGCCAGAGGCGGCACTCAGAGCTCTCTGTGTGGGCACGCGCGCCATCGCCCCAGTCCTAGGCCTTCAGCTGGGTTTTATGAAACCTTTTCGCTTTAGGCCTCCACCGCCGTGTGCGGGGAAAAAAAAGGTTCAATCAGTCAATTTCAACTTCTCGCGGGGAAAAAAAAGATCTTGCAAAGTTGGAATTGATTGATTGAACTTTTTAGTCCCACTCAGTCTGCCGTTACCACCGCAGCCATGCCCACCCAATGGGCCATGCCCACCCAATTGGGCCAGACCCAGCCAATGGGCCACACCCACCCGGCACTCAACGATGCATAAGTGGATTTTGGGTTGCAGTTTGGGCACTCAGCCTCTAAAAGGTTCGCCATCACTGTCCTAGGGTCTTCTTATCTGCACATCATTTGACTATGTATGTCTTCAGCATTTCCTCCATCATACTGCTTTCTTGCTTGTTTATTTATTTGATTATATTCTGCTTTGCTATTCAGGTGGCTGATATTCAGTAAAATTTGAAATGCAAGCAATTTAAAAAAAATAAATCCAATGTTAATTGTAATTAACTTTAAAAACCTGGCAAAAGGCATGTGCCTTCTAAAATGATGTTTGCAGTTTGAGGCAATTCCACAGCCCAGGAATAATGCAGGAGAAGACCTTCTTCCATCTGTCATATAGATGAGTTGTAAATTGCAGGGTCTCTTCAGAAGGGCCACTCCTGCAGATTAATATACCCATGCTATTGGTATGGGCCTTCCCTTAGACAATGAGGATCTAAGCCACTTAGGATTTCAGAGGTCTATACCAATACATTAAATTGTGCTTGAAATCTGACATACTAACACCAAGATCCTTGTACTTTGTATTTACTAGTAGCCTAATGGCAATATGTTTGCCTGGAATGGTATAGGGCAGGGGTAGTCAACCTTGGCTCTTTTATGACTGGTGGACTTCAACTCCCAGAATTCCTGAGCCAGCATTGCTGGCTCAGGAATTCTCGGAATTGAAGTCCACGAGTCATAAAAGAGCCAAGGTTGACTACCCCTGGTATAGGGTTTCCTACCTGAGCAGGGGGTTGGACTGGATGACCTCCAAGGTCCCTTCCATCATCATATCATCATCATCATCATCATCATCATCATCATCATCATCATCATCATCATATTTTAAACCAGTTGCAATTACCAGTTATTTCTCAGTGTATATTGTATTTTATTGCGCTTAGCTGATCAGCCAAATATAAATAAACACAACAATATTAAAGGATCGATGCAAACCTCAACAATGATAAACATGGCAATAAAAAAGAACCAGTCCTAAAAATAATGCGATTACTAGAAAAGCTCCAAAAATTTTAACAACGTTAACTGAATATTTTCTTCTTTTCCAAGACCAATTCAGATATTGACTACAATACGTTGCTGTGATGAAGGTGTAGATTAGAATAAGATGTAGTGTAATTCTTTTACTAAATTCTTTTAGCCAACCCATTCTCCCTCTCGATCTGTAATTCTTAATACCATGATAAATTCCAAATTCTGTAGATATAGCAAAAACAACATAGATATCTTTAATGCATATTAACGTCTTTGTAGAGTCTTGTTAACAAACCTGTATTTTTCCCCTAGCACTATAGTCTCATGTACACTGCTTTGTAATTATCAATTGCACTATCATCTTTTTCTTTCTTTTTGCATTGTTCTCAGTCCTAATTTCCAGGAAATCCTGCTGGTTGGGAGGCTATATCAAAGAGAGCTTTTGCCCCAGTTGTTTTTCTTTTTTACCCACTGCTTCAACTGAGCAGTAATCCTACTGGGGTTTTGTCACCCTCCATCCATCCATATTTCAACCCTATCTGGATTGCTTTCTCAAGGTAGAAAGAACCAAACAATTACTAAACAAAAAGATCAACAAGGCTTTACTAGGTAAAAGAAAACGTCTCCTTCAAAGTTCAACCCTTTAGACATTTCTGAAAACAGGAGTGCCTGTGCAGGATTCCTTTTTTGTAAATATGAAAAATAATGAAGGATGATCTATGGGTAGATGCCAGTTTGCGGAGATGAAATTATTAATATAAAATTGTTAAGGGGGACTTATATGAGAGAGGGAGGGAGAATGAAGGGGCTGGCTATACCCATTGCTGCATGCTGCCACAAGATGTGTCCCTGGGACAAATGTGACAGTTGGGCTGATAAAGACTCCCTACACCTAAATGGTTGATTAATAGCTTCTTGTCAGAAATTAAATCCTTAAGTTGGAAAATAAGAACTGGAAATAGCACAGCATCATTACTCAGAGCTGGAAATGTACATCACAAAACATGAATCATTACTCAGAGGAGTTAAAGCAATGTGTTAAACAGTTACATTTTTTAGGGCAAATGTTCATGGGCTATTCGTGCTCAATCACATAGATTGTTTTAGTAACGGGACTGCTAAGTTTTTTCCTCTTTGAATCACAGCAAGATGTTGCAGTTTTTAAACAACAAATTCATTAGAGCATCTATTAAAAAGAAATAATTAGCCAGAACTCTCCAATGAATTGGGCAATAGAAACTGCAGATGGCAGTTGTTGTCTTAAAACACACATTGTACCAGAGAGTTACATTTTTATTTGCTTTATCTAAAACATTTAAGGAATAAAATTATATCCACTGGTGTCTTTTCTTTCATCAAAAATATATTTTATATATTGACAAATTTAAAAAGAACATGATTTCTGCCCACTTTTTTCACTGTCTTGTATTCTCTGCAAAATCTGCTCTGGGAGTATGGGCAAGTCTCTGGAATAGCAGGTGGAAAAGGGAAATTGATAAAAAAAATGCCTTGTTTCCTTTTATTATTAGTAGGATTAGACCCACTATTCATTCTGGAAATAAAAGGAATCATTAAACAGAATGTAGTATGTGCACTTCATTTGCCATGTGTTGTTTCTCATGTAGTGATTGAATCAGCCCATATAATTGATTGACCAAAGATTTATTTACTTAAATAATGGCCTTAAAGAAAATGCAGTATTTCATTCATTTGTTTATTTGTTCATTCATTCATTCATTCATTCATTCATTCATTCATTCATTCATTCATTCATTCATTCATTCATTCATTCTAGTTGTTCAGAAAATAATAATATCATGAAAGAATTTAAAACTGATCTTAACAAAGAATTCAGGATACCTTTGCAGTTTTATAATGCTTACCATACTTTTCCACAGGCTATTGTGGTGACTGATGGAGAACGTATTCTTGGCCTTGGAGACCTAGGTTGTTATGGAATGGGCATCCCGGTGGGTAAACTAGCACTTTACACAGCGTGTGGAGGAGTAAAGCCCCAGGAGTGTCTGCCCGTTATGCTTGATGTGGGAACTAACAATGAGGTAACTGTTTTTTCATGCTGAGGTCAGTATTTGACATATTTCAAGAGAGAAATAGTCAAAACTGTGCAGTAATATTTGCCTATTCAGAAAAAAAGGTACAGTGTGTTTAACGTTTTCCCAGAAAAAATCTTTTCTAGCAATAACAGAGGTGTAATTTGTTAATTCCTAGTATTTATCCCAGTTTCATTCCAGCCTGTAAACACTGAGGCTTTTGCTACAACAAGTACCATACTATCCTGAGTAGTGCAGGTGGGATGAAACTGAATTGAAAAGAAGATACATCAGTGCAACTTTCAGCAAGGTAGTGACTCCTACTAGATGAAGTATTAGGACATAATGATAGCCGACCTATGCTTTACTCCTTGTACGATTTTCTTACAATAATGCAACGTTTGTTACTTTAATAAATAGGAACTGGATTCTATTTATTCTGGCATGGAATAAGAGACCATGTTCACATTTTATGCACATGCTGGATATCAGCATTGCAGTCCTTTCTCTAGTTCTCTTAATGTAGAATTGAGCTCTATAAGGAAAGAATATTTGATAGTCACTACTTGTATTATATTATAATATAATATAATTATTTTCATAACTGTCTTAGATTCTAAAACTGACTTTCCTTTTTACACTAATGAACTGAAACCAAAAATCAGGAAGTAGTCCAGATTGTCTTAAATGCATAGCAAGATAGGCAGGCTACAGTCTCGTGAAATATTTGGTAGACAGCAAGCGATCCTGTTTACAATAAAAACAGATGTATTAACACTGAGGTTCTATTTGATCACAAGTATTCTGCATTGTTTTAGGGTTATTTGAAATGAGCTTCAGTATTAACTGCATAAGGAGAATGTGGTAGAAAAGGGAGATGATGAAATATTGGCAAAAACTACAGTGAAGAAATTAAAAACATCAGATGATTTACTAAATAGATTTAATCATTTACTGTCACTGTTCCAGAAAACCTGAAGGTATATAAAGTTACTGCACAGTCTATTCCCCAGATTTAAAAACAGACAAGCTTGGAATCAGTTTGAAAAGCAGAACCTATTAGTATGTACAGCCTATTACCCTGCTGTCAATTGAACTTTAAAAAAATCCTTAGAAACTAAATCTGTTAGGTGAAATTGGGAATTACTTGATGGAAACTTTTGTTGTTGTTAAATGCTGTTCTTAATGGAAAAAATGGAATATTGGTTTAAACATCAACCAGAACTTCCAGCACCTGACAGATCTGTTTAGTTTAGTTCTTAGTCAAAGGGCTATTTGCTCTGAGGCTGTGTCTGTACAGTATTTTCACACAGTTTAGAACAACCTGTTGTTCATTAGCAGACAACAAAAAAATTCTTGCAGAAGGATTTCCCTGCCCTGATGGTTGGAAATACTTTGAAATGCTTGCTTTCAGTGGTAGAATATGTAAGAAGCATAATTTATTTTCCTCCAAGTTCCATCTCATTTTTATTTATAAATTATGAGCCAAGTTGGAAAAATGGCAATCTACCTCCCCTCATGTTTTCCTTTTTTCCTTCAAGATTTCAAATATTGAAGGCCAGCTCTCGTTCCTGAAATGCGAGTTCGGTCTAAAGTGCTAAGATTTCCGTTTAAATGCCTCTTTTAAAAACTTGAATCCCAGAGACAATTCTGAATCTATTATTCTTACATCCCAAGGAGACTGGAAGAAAAAAAAAGGAAAATTAGAGAACAAAACCATAAGGACCAGGTAGCTTTTAAGATAAACCACTTGTGGAAAAGGAATAAGCCCCTCAGATTAAATTGGAGAGGGTTTCTTGATAAAGAACAAATATTGCAAATACATACTGTACAGTTTGGCATCTAATCGTTTTCCCTGAGAAAAAAAATTGAATCTCAGAAGAAATCAAATGGGAGGATTTGGTGATAACAAACTATTTTATTCCTAAGGAATAATAATAAATAGAGTACTACCAAGTTAAAAATGCCTTGCTTTAGATAATTGTGTTATAGTATCCTTCCCAAACTGATACTCCCGTTGCCTATATATTGGGATAAAAATACCTGGAAGTTGGCATACCGAGTAGTAATTCTGAGAATACTGTAATAATCCCAATACATTCAGCATTCGATTGAAAGAAGCTGCCTATCAATCTATTTGGTTTTCTCTTCTTTTTTTTTGAAAACGAGTAAGGAATACTGTATATATTTTCACATTCAGATAATTCAATCATATGCCCATTTATTTGCACAACAAATTTAATTCAAAAAGTATGTGTTCAAAAATATATATATAATGTTGAATTATGTTAGCCTCTGTCTTGGAACTCTTGAAAATGTAGCTAACCATGTATTAGAACTGAAAATACAGAATTGTGTTACAGTATACAGCCATAACATTCCATCTCTGTATTTTAGCTGGAGTAAAATAGTGTTATTAGATTACCAACAAATAATCAGTTGGAATGCCAAATAGGAGGTTTACTAAAAGTTTCAGTTTGATGAGGCAGCTATCTGGACTGAACCTATGCATTTCAGCTAGAATGGAGTTGAGAAACTACAGACAAGCCCCATTGAAATAGACCATGTTTCTTGGTTCTGGGTGATTATGGCAGTCTTGATTTGGGAGCCTAGATCCACCAAGGAGACAGCATATTCACATCAAAAAGGCTTACAGCTAGTCCTTGAGTTACAACCATTCATTTAGTGCCCGTTCAAAGTTACAGTGGCATTGAAAAAGTGACTTATGAACTTTTTCACACTTAACAACCGTTGCAGCATCCCCATGGTCACGTGATCAAAATTCGGACACTTGGCAACTGGCTCATATTTATGATGGTTGCAGTGTCCCAGGGTCGTGTGATCCCATTTTGTGACCTTCTGACAAGCAAAGTCAATGGGTAAGTAAGCCAGATTCAGTTTACAGCTATGTTACTAAGTTAACAACTACACCGATTCACTTAACAACTGTGGCAAGAAAGGTTATAAAATGGGGCAAAACTTACTTAACTGTCTCACACGGCAACAGAAATTTTGGGCTATATTGTGGTTGTAAGTCAAGGATTACCTGTATTAGCCTCCTATTCTGCCCTGATGCCTCCTTATGACAAGGACTTGGCATCCTTATGAATATTTGAGTTCTGCTGACATAGCATTCTTGTTCATATCCCTGCTACTTTTTTTTTCAAATCCCTCTCTCCAGAATCAACCTGTCTTGATTCATATAGTTGATTTAGGAGCCACTCATATAGTTGGTATCTAATGAGATTAATAACTCCAGATTATTTATTTATTTATTTATTTATTTATTCATTCATTCATTCATTCATTCATTCATTCATTCATTCATTCATTTATTTTCTTTCTTTCTTTCTAATACATCATTTTACAAAAAAATCAAATTATATAAAATTATGACAAGTATAAGAATTACAAATGAACTAAGTGGAATAGCACATGGATACATCATTCAACATGCCACTTGGAATGTGTTTTATTATACATTTGTGTGGTAGGGAATTCAAGAGCTTATAGGGAAGTTAAGAGTTTAAACACTTCTATGTTTCCTTTTTTTTTTTAAGGCATCATTCATTTTCATCTTGGCTGATTATATCTATTATTTTATTTATATTACATTATGTTGATCAACTACATCCGGATGCTCACTCACTATTCTGCTTATTAAAATGCCTTAAGTCTGGCAGATGTGATATGTATGTAAAGAATAGTTTTCTAACTTACTTTGTATTTTGAGGCTTCCATCTTGATTTTTGTGATTTTATATCTCTGCATATGATTGAAACACAACATTCTTGAAATGAAGTATTAGTTCAGATTTGTATAGGCATGTCTGCCATTTTGCAAGAATCAGCAAATCTTTAGGTAGGCCTCTTTCTCCACTTAAATATAATACTTTAGGGGACTGTTGAAACATTTGCAGTCGTTTTATATCAAGGAGCCTTTAAAATGATAAACGGCAGAGAGCTGCTGTATAAGAGATTTCTCTGGAACTTTTCCATGTACAGATGCCATGGTTTTAGAGGATGAGGAACAAGAATCTATCACAGAGGTTTCCAAAAGAAAAACCAGATATTTACAGCTGGTTCTTTTAAGCTGGTCAATTTGCCCTTCTAGTTGTCATTTAAAATGTCTTCATTTTCTTTTTATTATAAACTATCTCATTCTTCTTTCACCCTGTTACCATTCTGAGAATTCATAGCAAATTAAAATTATGATATCATATAAAAATACATTGGGTAAAAGATGATATTTTTTAAAATATCATCTTTGTTCCTAACCTCCAACATTTATTAAAAAATAGTTAAGTTTTTGTAAATTGCTCACTTTTAGTTAAAGATCTATTAAAATAGAGAAAATAGAATACTAGCATATAGTACACTTCAAATTAAACCATATCGTGCTTCGACAAAGTGATGAGAGCCTACTTCAAATGGATTAATGTAGCTTAAGGAAATAATTAATAATAGTATGGATATTATTTTTAATACACACACTTTGTAGAATACTATACCCATCTCTTTAGCTACTGGCATGTCTAGTATATCTAGTCAAGTTTTTGGACAAGAGCTTTACTCAATTTTGATGACTTGTTGAAGATTATAATTGGATTAGGCAGGAAAAAAAGTTGGCAAGAACATAAATAGTATTTATAGAACATACATTAGTATTTCATGCATTAAATAAATGAAAAAGTATTCTATTATTGGCAGCTGCAACTTACAAGGTTCCAAGAATTTCAATAGAATGGCATAGAGTGAGACGCTGTGATACATACCTTTGCTACCATTTTAACCAGATCAATTTTTCCTTTAACATTTTTGTTAAATCTTTCAGAAACAGAAATGTCTTGGAATAGGAATGGTTCAGCCATAGCTCCTACCAAGATTCTGGATTGCCTAAGTACAGAATATTCTTGTGAATTGCCTGACTGTAGATGATTGGGCATTTGCTTGTGTTTGCATTTCCATCTGGAGTTCCATAGGAACAATTTCAAATTTAATGAGTGAAGGACAAACATCAAACAGGCCTCCCCGTGTTGAGGCTTTCCTGCTCTTGGCATCCTTCAAGACTTTTGCTTTTGCTGTTTCTTCCAGAAGAAAATGGATCCTTTGGCCAAATTGTCTGGATGTTGCATTAAAATATTAAAATACATATTTCACATGCAAGCCATTTGTTGTAATACAGCAGCCTAAAGCAGTCCATTCTATCCCCTTACTTTTCTCCTTGCGTAGCACAGATCTGTTCTGTAGTAGCATATATTTATTTATACACATGCCAGAAGAGTGACAAATTTGGTAAGAGATTCCTGACTTTCAGTTGCTAAGTTATGCTGATGCTGTTTGTTATTACACTGAAAATGTTTGGCTGACATATTTCATTTGATGATAACTTGGCAGCTGACAGTTTTCAGTAAACTAAACATTTTTTGGTTTGAAAATTAAACATTTTTTATTTTTTTTCCTGGTAGTTAATAATCTTTTAACATAAAATTGCCATATTTCTTGAAAAATATTTACAACAACAGGGCACTAAATGGCTATCTTTCTTCTTCTTCTCCTTTTTAGCTTTGGGGTACCAGAGTGTTCAAAGCTTAGTGGTAAATTTAGATTAAATAACCTGAATACATCTCAGTTCCATGTTAAGTTCATTCTAACAACCAGCCTTTTATGAACAAAAATGCAGTGCTGAAAACAGTCTTTGACCAGGTTCTGTTTGGGTGGTTTTGTTTTTAAAAAGGCATCAAGGTTTGTTTTAGGAATCCATAGTTTTTAACTGCTGTAAATTTAATATCTAATATAAAGTAACACGCACTGTTTCTGAAGCATGTAATGGGAGAAAAAAGAAGAAACTGGATTACTGCATTACTGCATGATAAAGTCTAAAAGTAACAGATTTTGCTGCCAAAAATCATGGCAAAAATCATATTTCTAAATATCACAGTCCTATCTTTTATTAAAGCAAAACTTCCATGTGATAATGATTATGGCTATTTAACTGCTTCCTTCATTTTTGTGTGCCTTTTGAAGAGGACTTCTTGTAGGACATTTTAAAGAGCTGTAGAAAAGAAGAATGCTATATAATTTATTTTTGGTACACACAGTTCTCAAGTTATGACCCTAATGGACTTTTAGACTTAAAGAGTTTTAAGTCACAACAGTTGTAAAATTAATAATCTCTTAAAATAAAATTGCTGTTTTTCTTGAAAAGCAATCAACAGTTTTACAACCTTTTTTGTGGCAGTTATTAAGTGAATGCAGTAGTCATTAAGTAAACACTGCAAACCACTGGGTTCACTTAAGGACAAAGTGAACCAGTGGTTTGCTATGCGCCCGGTTTTGCCGAAAACTGGAAGAAAATGCCGAGTTTTAGCAAAACCAGTGTAAGATGCGATCACATGATCATGGGACACGACAAACAGCCATCATTGTGGTTCCCATTGCTGAGCACCCGAAGTGCATTCATGTGACTGTGGTGGTGGTGATGGGGCTTGTGTATTCAGGTATTCTGGAAAAACAACAAAAGTACTTATGTTGGTTTGGCAGGCCTTTTCCATAAATACTTGAAGGTGCTGTTATAAATTAAAGCCAAATGCTAGCTAACAAGTATTTTGGCTACCCTACAACTGTACATCTCTATGCAAGGCTATTTAGAACTTGGACATTGAAATTAATGAAACTTGTGTTTGTTCTCAACTAAATGTTTAAACTTTTAGCATCCAAAAATCACAGTTGTTTGCCCTTTTTTAGACTAACTAAATTAGTATATTTCCTAAATGCTGTGATTGTGAAGGTTTATGAAGATTGGCTTTAAAGTTTTTTTCCCTGTTTTTCTTTCATTGGTGTCATTATTTCCCACTTACATATTAGCAAAAACAGCTAGAGAGGTTGTATGCACGCAAAAGGAACTAATATTCTGAGCTTTGTTTTTAAGCAATAGCAGAGAAAATGTTTGCAGTGAATCTATCTTTTATAGAGGAGAAAATAAACATAGATGAAAATTCATTTTTCCGTGCACGCCATAACCCACAGAACTTCTTGATATCTATACCCTATTGTCTTTCTCCCATTTAACCAGTTTTTTTTCAGAGCATCTTCTTCATAGTGCTTATGTATAAATATACATTATCAAATATACATTATCAAATATACATTATCAAGAGAGCTGCCAAGTCTGGGTATTCATAGGATAACAAATGGATGTTTAAATCTTTCCCTCCCTTTGAACAGTTCTGAAAAATCTGAGCCCAGAAATTTCATTCTTATTTTTCCCACTTGATGTGGACTTGAGATGTCAGCTTCTATCTGATACAGTTGCTTGACCTATTTTCCTGCCATCCTATATCGAGTCTTTTTTGTGGTGGAAGGAACCTCACATGTCAGATTAAAATAAATTTCATACCAAAAGGATAGTTGGCAAAGTCGCATTCAAGTATGTACTACTAAGCATATACCAGTAACCAACTAAGTTTATTTTTGTCTTCTTAAATATTTATACATTTTAAATAATAGCTCCTCTTCAGGAAAAAGATGAAGTGTTGCACTCTTGAATTTAGAATAAACACCATTCTAAAACATGAGTATGCAAAAATTTAGAAATTGCCTCTGTCTGCAGATTCAATAGAGGAATAGCTAATGGGAAGAATACACCATGTAATTCTTGAGCCAAACTAGAGCAACAGCGTTTGATCGATAGAAATTTTGTGGCAGAATTTCCTAATTAACACTGTCATTCCATTTGCTGCAGTTTCTACAACCTAGAGGGCGCTGGGAACTGAAAGGATATAATTTGATCAGGTAGTCGCACATGAGACTATCACAGTAAACTTTCAGTGACCAGACCAAAGGAAAGGGTATTATAGCTAGCAGAACGACAGGCAGAGCGTTCCACGAGAGGACCTAGGTATGGAATGACATCATTGATGTCACTGTTCTCTGTTCAGAGGAATCACAAATTTGGAGAAATTTAGGCTTTCCCGACTCACTTAAAATCATTGCAGATTTTGTCACTGTGTAAGCTGTGGGGTAGGGTAGGGTAGGGCAGGGGTCCCCAACCTTGGCCACTTTCTGACTTGTGGACTTCAACTCCCAGAATTCCTCAGCCAACCATGCTGGCTGAGGAATTCTGGGAGTTGAAGTCCACAAGTCATAAAGTGGCCAACGTTGGGGACCTCTGGGGTAGGGGGAGGAGGCAGTGGGGTAAATTTAGAATTTCTATCCCTGAAGATTCTACATTGCCCTGGTGGCGCAGTGGTTAGAATGCAGTACTGCAGGCTACTTCTGCTGACTGCCGGCTGCCAGCAGTTTGGCAATTCGAGTCTCACTGGCTCAAGGTTGACTCAGCCTTCCATCCTTCCGAGGTCGGTAAAATGAGATTGTTGGGGGCAATATGCTAACTCTGTAAACTGCTTAGAGAGGGCTGTAAACCACTGTGAAGCGGTATATAAGTCTAAATGCTATTGCTATTGAAATTCTACTTAAACGGTGGAAAAAATGCATATAAGGAGTATGAGATAAATAAGGAACTATAAGATTCTTTCTGGTACTTCTAGCACCAGTTCAGATATCAGAATTCTATGGGGGATTTATTGAAAGCATGAAATATCACTAGATATTTTAAACTCTGAAATAACAGAGCACTTTTTTTAATTCTGAGAAGAACAATTTGAGAATACTTGGCTGTATTTACTACGATTTTGATTTACTGAACAGCCTAACTGCATGTTTCTGTTCTAAGCTCATCATGCATTTTTAGTTTTTCATCTTCAGATAAAGACTGAATCTGAAATAGTAGCAGCTAGTGAGCTTTAGCTGTTTGTATTAGACAAATAATAATAATAAAGTTGGAAGAGACCTTGGAGGTCATCTAGTCCAACTCTCTGCTCAGGCAGGAAACCCTATACCATTTCAGACAAATGGCTGTCCAGTCTCCTCTTAAAAACTTCCATTGTTGGAGCATTCACACTTCTGGAGGCAGGTTGTTCCACTGATTAATTGTTCTAACTGTCAGGAACTTTCTCCTTAGTTCCAGGTTGCTTCTCTCCTTGATTAGTTTCCATCCATTGCTTCTTGTCCTGCCCTCAGGCGCTTTGGAAAATAGCTTGACTCCCTCTCCTTTGTGGCAGCCCCTGAGATATTGGAACACTGCTATCATGTCCCCCCTTGTCCTTCTCTTCATTAAACTAGACATACCCAATTCCAGCAACCGTTCCTTATATGTTTTTTTAGCCTCCTGTCCCCTAATCATCTTTGTTGCTCTTCTTTGCACTCTTTCTAGAATCTCAACATCTTTAAATGTATTAGAGATAAGATATGGAAGATTTGCGAAGATTTGAGCTAGATATTTTGCATTACTGGTATTTACTATTATTGTTACTAGTTTTACTTCCACTATGGGATTTTGCAAAGAACCTGGGCCTATATAGGGTCTATTTAAGATTTTACTTAAGGGAGAGAAGTCTGCTTTCTAAATAATAATAATCTTTGACATATTATTTTACAGAAGGTTTTGAAAAAAGGCCGATCAACGATCATTGACACTTGTGGAAAAAATTGATTCTCAAAAGAAATCATGATCATAAAGCTCAAAAGAAAGTTTGGCTTTGTATGTGAATATTTTTCCAGCATTGGAAAAGTGATATAACTAATGAGTGAAAATTCAGCACACTTAAAACTGCTCTAGTCATAAAGAGACCTTTGAGGAATGGAATTATTTAGTGGATCCTGCACCTCACAAACAGAAATAAAATTGGCTAATTAAAAGTGGCATATTCTTCCATCAGCTGGGATTCCTGGAGGAAAATAGTAGTATTTGTGTCAGAGAAACATTATACAGTTGCGTGCCTGTGACTGGAGGATCTCGGGCATTGAAAATGCTAACTCTGACCCCACAGGATCAGAAGATTCTGCCTCTTCCTGTACCACTAGCCTCAAGCGTGTGCTGGACAGAAGCATGAACAGGCCTTATTCTGAAGCTGCTCTTTCAATAAAATTGATTTGAAAGAGTCTCCTTGAAACCAACAAAGAAACTGTAAATACATTTCTGCATCAGTGTGGCTGTGGCTCTAATGCTCCAAGGTACAGTGTGAGGTCGGTGGAGGCCTCCTGAGTATCAAACCAATCTTCTCAAGTTCAGGTTGCTTGAATCTAGGCTAAAGCAGGTGAAAAACTCTTGTTACATTTAGAAAAGGCACATATACCATTTTTTCTTTGGTAATAAAAGTTATGTGTCCTTTGAGGTGAGCTAGACTCCTGATGACTTCATGGACATGGATGTATAACTTTACAGGCATACAAAGGTGATTTGCTTCTGTTCTTTTCTGGGGTGTTTTTGACTTCCTGTTTAACCTAAAGTCCTGGGATTTTCTAGTAGCCTTTCATAAAAGCACTAACCAGGCTTGACAAGGTCAGCTAAGTGCTGCCACCTCCTGAAGCTTTTCTGCAATAACTACCTTGCACCCCAGAACTGTAATTATACATAGTTTCTGGAACCCTTTTTGTTAAGTTAGATGAATTTCAATAGTTTGAAAAGTAAATAGCATCTTAAGTGACCTTAAGATAAATGTTCTCTATAGATCAAGGGAGGCGTTATTAAACCGGTGACTCACATTTAAATTTTTAGCATTAAACATTTCTTTGTAAACCATTTCTAGACTGATTTAATATTTTCCGCTGCAAACTTCTGTATTATATAGTCATTAACTCATTTCTGTTCTTCTTTGCTCCATATATTTTACTTCTCACTATTTCTGTATGCAGGAGATCCTTTTATATTTGACCTGCTTCTTGAAATACATGGCCAATATTATCAACTAAGAATGATCCGAATTTTGACTAATCTATCCTGGAACTAACTGATCAAGAGAAAATGTCCTTTATTTAAAAACAGTGGTTTTCTGTTTCCATTTTTGGCGGATGAAAGCGGAGGCTGAGGCTTATCAGTCTGAAGCTTGAGTGGGCTTGTTAAAGTGGCAAGAAGCCATGCCTCAAACCACATAAATATGAGAAGGGTTTGAGATCACTGAAACTTTGTTTTGAGCTTATTGTTGCATATTGTTTGGGGCTTCTCCAGTTTACAAATAGTCTATGAAGAACTCTACACATTATCTACAGTCTCTGGTGTGATCTAACTCTGATTCAGAAAATTTTTGGTAGCATGCCAAATAGCATATCAATTGCAACAAAAGAGAAAAGATCATTTTGATGCTTGTAAATGAAAATTTCTGAATAAAGGGTCCTGGTCTCATATCAGTAACTATCTATTGCTACTCCAATACAGATATAGTTATATAGATGTTGAAAGTATTGGATATTCTTAATTATTCATTTGTTAAACATTTTAATAATAATAATAATAATAATAATAATAATAATAATAATAATAATAATAATAATAATAATAATAATAATAATAATAATAATAATAATAATAATAATATAATAATAATAATAATAATAATAATAAAACAACAACAACAACAACAACAACAACAACAACAACAACAATAATAATAATAATAATAATAATAATAATAATAATAATAATAATAATAATAAAGTTGGAAGGGACCTTGGAGGTCATCTAGCCCAACCCCCTGCTCAGGCAGGAAACCTTATACCATTTCGGACAAATGGCTGTCCAGTCTCTTCTTAAAAACTTCCAGTGTTGGAGCATTCACCGCTTTTTCTGTATAGCTCAAATACATAGTGCTCCCTCCTCATATTTCTTCATAACAACAGCCCCAACATGACAGTTTTAAGTATGAAGTTGTTCAGTGGTAATTATTAAATCATGTTTTACACTGATGAAATTGAGCTTTGAGATTGTGGTTTGGATTGAAAAACATTCTTGGTGTAGAGTATCCATTGTTTGCCCTGTTTTTCAGATCTGTCAAATAGTTTCTGTAGACTATAGATTCAAGATGGCAGTCCATGTTTGTTACAAGTCTTCCGTATGCCA
Organism: Azemiops feae; assembly: GCA_023970755.1. Lineage (NCBI taxonomy): Eukaryota > Metazoa > Chordata > Lepidosauria > Squamata > Viperidae > Azemiops > Azemiops feae. The sequence goes on along the minus strand of JALGBA010003980.1, from coordinate 502,847 downwards.
TTTGTCAAACTGGCTGTCTAAAGTTGCCATTGCATTTTATTTTATCAATATTATATGGAAGGAACTAATTTGAGGACCAAAGCTAACAAAGGGCCCCAGACCAGAGTGGTCAATTACAATAACAATGCACTGATATTGACCACTTCTCCAAATGAGAGAGATTCTTGGTCCACTGCTATATTAGGACATGCATCATAGAGTTTGCAATACGTGTCTCTTGTCATTATTAATGGTTTTTCTGATAACTGCAATATAAGTATCTTATAAGAGCTCTTCATTGAATGTCTGATTGCAAGCCTTCTAGTTCAAGTATTGGTCTGAGGAAGCACTACACTAAGGTCCTTTAGATGTTGCTGAACATCCACTAAACTAGCGATATCCATCTCTGATCCATATATGAGGTCTTTGTGAATATTTTACTTTTACAAGTTCATAATTCACCCAGTTTAGCAGGATACTTTTAAAGAAAAATACAGTTAATCTCTAAATGAAGTATCCTGAAATATTTGTTTAACGAAGGTAATGAAAAATGACAGCATATGGCTCATGTATAGTGTTGTAGAACAAACTTGTCATTTGCTGAAGCAATCATATGAACCAACCATGTTTCCCTATAGTTGATGATAGTTTCAGATCCAGATTATTACTGTTTCTCAGGTGGACCAGGGGTATTTTCTAATTTCTATTGAAGCTTCACTATTATCATCATTCCTTCCATAAAAAAACTGATACTGAGGTTCAGAATATTTTTGGAAATAATGTGTTATATGGTAAAACCAGCTGTTAGTTGGAGAGAGGTTAGTTAATTAAGTGACTTCAAATTTGATTCCTGACTGCAAAGACCAATGTTTATTGTTTAGCTCAGAGGTCCCCAACTTTTTGGGTATCAGGGACCGGTTACGTGGAGAGAGGTTTTTCCATGGACCGGAGGGGGCGTGGTTTTGTGTGCTGCCTGCATCCTGCAGATGGGGCTTTGCTTGTTTGTGCGGACCGGTTGCTGGCATGCGGCCCAGTACTGTTCCACGGACCAGGGGTTGGGGATCCCTGGTTTAGCTGGTCTCCGGTAATAATTTGTAGTTCTCTGAAGGGCAGCCTTATAATTTTTTTCATCCATTTCATCTGTTGTTATTCTCTCTTTCTACTTCCTTGATCCTTTCGAAACATAACTGTTTTGTTCTGTCCATCATTCACTTGCATCACATTTCTAAAGTATGTTAAGTTTCTCTTTTCTGATCATTGCCTCAACAAAGCAGTTAGTCTGCCTAGGCATGTCTGTCTCTATAATGGCTTCAGTATGAAGGGCATGTTAGACTGGTTTCTAGTCAAACCTGAAATTCAGTTTTGTTTAAGGTTGCATTTTAGGCTGCGTTTTACTGTTTCATCCCATTAGTTTTTCCAAGGATAAGGACAGCACTTAGACACAATTTCAAATAAGAACTGGAAAATAAAAATAATTCTGTGCTGTCATTTAGTAAGGTAAGGATTACGTGTGTGTATCCCACAAAGAGGTTTCCTGAAATTGGAAGATGGTATTTGGTTTTGTTGTAATTGGTAGCTTAGACTTAAATAATAGTAGAATGGCCAAAACCATATCTTCCTCCTGAAATATACTTTGTGGAACTCTCTGAAGTATAAAAATTATCTGTGGTTTGATGTGGTCAGGGATTCATTTATTCATTTCTGTTTATTTTTGTTTTGGATATTGCATGTATTTGGATTTGCAAATTATAAGGTATAATTTGATATATGAGATTAGAAGCTAACATTTAGTCTCAAAAAGGCTATAATATCTACTCTAGGAAAAGCATTATGTTTTCCTTCTCACAAGAAATGTTTGGTTATGCAATCTGATTTTAGAAATGTATGAATTGATTTTTTCCCCAGGTATAAATAACTTAAAAGAAGTTATGTAGGATGCTATCTGCAATTTTAAATTACTTTAAAATCCTAGCAACTCACTATGTGGAGCTTGATTATTGGAAACTATGCAGAGATAAATATTGCTTTCTTGGCAACCATGCCGAAGTGATTTGCCACTGTTTCCTTTTGTAACTTTTTTTCATTTCCCCATCTACTTATTTCTTGATAGTCTGTCATATTTATACTACCCAGGTCTGACCCTGCTTATCTTTTTGTTTTTACAAATGTATTCACTTAACTTTATGTGTATCTCTAATCTATTGATAGTCAAACCAATCACCATTCACGTTTATTTTCCAAATCTATCGACACCATATGCACATATTAGTTTTATGTTTGTTTAACTCGTATAACATATCAAAGGAATTATAGCTTAATGAATATACTAAAATAGACAATTAAAATCTTAAAATTTACTTAAATAAAATAAACAGTAGTAGCTAAGGCACACCGGGCTAGAAACCAGGAGACTGTGAGTTCTAATTCCACCTCAGTCATGAAAGCCAGGGGGAGGGGGAGGACTTTGGGCCATCCCTTCTCTCTCAGTCCAACGTACTTTATATGGTTGTTGTTGGGAAATAGGAGGAAGAAGATGTATTAGGTATGTTTGCTGACTTGAATTATTTATAAAAATAATGAGGGATAAAAAAAATTCTAAAAAAATGCTTACGTTGGAGATTTCCCATCATTCTTCTATCTTATAATTAATTCCCTGACCAATTTTTCCAATTATAAATTATAAGTATACACATACAATATATTTGGATTCAAGTGCCCCAAACGATAACTATTGTATTGATTTTTTCCCCCTTTCTTTTGAACAGGAGTTGATAAATGATCCTTTGTACATTGGTCTGAAACACAAACGAATCCGAGGCCAGGCTTATGATGATCTTCTAGATGAATTTATGGAAGCTGCAGTTTCCCGGTAATTGGTTATATTTCTGCAGTTTGTACCACTGGATGTTTTAAGAATTTATTGAGAGCTGGAAGGACAACTTAACTTAGAAGCTAAGATGCATGTTTTTGCAGACTTACAAATACGGATTGTACTTGTGGCTCATTGGTTTATAATGTTGAGTTGTTGTGGATGGATTTACTTTTTTACAACAGTAAGAAGAAGTTGGGGAACCTCTCCCAATATTAGGAAATATCTCTTTTTATCTGTTTTAAAAGTTATTTTAAATTTAAGAAAACCAGAATGGGCGAATCAGAGTTTATTCTTATTTATTTTATTTATTTATTAGATTTGTTTACTGCCCATCGTGCTTTGAGATGACTCTGGGCGGCTTACAACAATAAAATGCAACCGGCTTGCATTTACAGCTAGTTGCAGCAGTAATTGTAACATTTAAAATTAATATTTTTGTCCATTGCTTGATCAAGTGAAGTTCAGTCCTGGCTTATTTTCTTTAGTGGCTTGCGGAAATATATATTCCACATAGTTCCAAGTTAAATAAAAATTTCAGAACAATGGTTTTGCTTACCATTTCATTAGAATATTGCTAAAATGTGTTGGTAGCATATTTATTTGGCACAGTCTTTTTCTTTGGCAAAGAAATATATTAGGAAGAAACCAGATAATTGTGACATTAATTAGAAATTATTAAAGAATATTGGGCCACACTGAAACTTTAATAGGAAAATTTAAATCTAGTATTTTTAATTTAATCAATTCTTGGCCTGTTATTAATTCTTAATTGCCAACGGGCCCATCTATAGTTGTTTATTTATAGAAATTCTTTTGCAAGTAATTCCAGTGTTTATAATCATTGCTGGAAAGAATCTATATTGTTGTCTGCTTGCAAATTCGCTAACCCATCCAGAATTGGGTGAAACGATGTCAGGCTAGGAGTTCAGGTAAATTTTTATACCTGATAAACATAAGCGGTAAGTATACAATTAAGTAGAAACCTCCGTATCTTTTATCTATCTGCTATGCTTGGGGTTTGTTTTGGAAAGTTATAATATATGTTTTTCACCTCCAAAAAGTTTTTGTTTTTTCTCATTAAAATATTAAAAGTGTGTGATGTAGTCACTTCATGACAAGTCTTATTTACAAAGAGAATTTAAAGTTTAGAAACTAATCAATAAAGTGATGTTTGTTCCATAGTAAGGGCAAAAGAAGTGGCAAGATTTCTAAGAATAGAGTATTTTACACTATAGCAGTTTGGGCTTGCTTAGGAATTGAGCATAGATGAGGCGTATAAAATTGGTTTTCCATTATAACAATTATAATAGGTCACATCTTTTTTTTCTTGGAAAAATACATTTTGTTTCTATGAGTTATTTTAAGCTTGTATGTATCCTTTAGTAGCAGAGAAAAGCCTTTATTATATAAAGATGACAAGGAACATACATGGCAATTTGTAGAATGGCTAGCAGAGAAATGTACAGAACATATTTCATTATACTGTATGTCTAAGCTCCCCAAGCTATTCAATTTATGGTGAACATCCAAACAAATCAGATTAATCTTCTTAAAAAACAAGGTTTAAATTTTCTGTGTCCAATGTGCTCTACAAATAGTTTGTATTTTTTTTTCCATTTTGGTATGGTAATGAGTTAATAAAACCACAAGGGCTGAGGTATGGTGGCCCTTTCTTTTAAAATTATTATGTAAATCAGGTATAAGCAGACTTACTTCATGCATGAATTCTTTTGTTAGAATTTAAGATTTACCTACCAGAATCAGGATTGCAAGCTGGGTTGAAAAAAACATGAGGGAACAGATGCAAAAATCACAATTAAATGGTGGCTGGAGCCAATGATTTACAACCCGGAACAATACTCCATGGGATGAGCTGCCTAAATGTTAACTCAGGAATTAGTTTTAAGCACTAGAAATAATGGACAAAATTCTGAATTTTGTTTCTGCATTTCAGCATATCAATTTAACAAAGAAAAAGTCTTGTTGCTACACTTGCTAAAGAAAGAAATGTTTAAAAGCTTTGCTTTGCTGATCTACAATCAGATTCCAGTTGATGGTCTCTTTGTCCTAGACCAGTGATGGCGAACCTTTTAAAGACCGAGTGCCCAAAAACCGGCCCCACCCCACATCCCACCCCACCCCTCACCCTGCTCACTCTGCCCCCCCTCCCTTCCTCCCTCCCTCCCTTCCTCCCTCCCTCTCTCTCTCTCTCACACACACACCACTAGCTGCTAGCAGCAGGTTTCCCATCAGACTAGGAACAGAAGGAAAGACAATACTGATCATGAAAGACCCACATAAGAAAACAGTACCATCCAACTATCAGCCAATAATCAGCCTCCCCACAACATGGAAAGTCGTATCAGGTATCAGAGCCGCCAAGCTACAGGACTATATGGGTCAGTGCATGAGCATAGCTCAGAAGGGCATTGGGAACAACATGAGAGACTCAAAACACCAGTTACTCATAAATAAAGCACTGCCCAAGACTCAAGGTCTACATAGTACAGCAGCACAATTCAGGCAGCACAGCCTGAATTGACTACAGGAAGGCATACAGCTCAATGACACACACATGGATCTGTGAAGGCCTGGCACTATCCAAAGTCAACAGGATACAAAGGACCTTCCTCAAGGAGATGCTACTGTTCTGCATAGGCCTGAACACCCTATCGACAGTGAGAACTTTTGGATGTCATTTGGACTGGAGAAGTATGGCTGGATGGTAGTCAAGGGAGGGAAGGTGGTTAAGATTGATGGACTGGAACTACCTGCGGGCCACAGGCAAGTACTGGCCAATCAATCAGACATCACGGTAGTAGACAAGGATCAGAAGGCAGCATTGGTGATAGATGTAGCAGTGCCAAGTGACAGCAACAGCAGGAAGATGTATGAGAAGCTGGAGAAGAACCGGGGCTTGAAGGAGAAAGTGGAAAGCAAAGGCCAAAGTGGCCCCAGTGGTTGTAGGAGCCCTCGGGGTTGTGACTCCTAAGCTGGGAGAGTAGCTCCAGCTGCTCCCAGGAACAACACCAGAGCTCTCTGTCCAGGAGACTGCAGTGCTAGGAACAACTAAAATTACTGCACAGAGCCCTCAAAGTCCCAAGCTTCTGATAGGGGGCTGAAGATTGAGGAAGACTCATGCCATCCATTGGGGTGAGAAGGGATTTTATTATTTTTTTAATAAGATAGGGTTCAGCTCAATCACCTGGCAGTTCTTGGAGTGATGCCCAATCTTTTTTTCCCTAAGAGCATTTGATTGATTTATTCTCTAGCACTAGTCAGCATCTGTACTGTTTCTAACACTTAAAAAAATCTACCCATCAATCCCTGCTTCTGCACTTATAATCAGAATGATTTATACATACCTGTAAAGAAGATTAAATCTGAAACACTGGAAAATGCATTGTAAAATAATTATACCTGCTACGTTTTACAAATGTAATACTCATTTGACACCCACAATGGGTGTCTGCAACTAACAACTTAGAAAGCCTAGATATCATATCCAGTTAGCAGCCCAGTTTATTATTTGACTCAAGAGACCAGTTTTGAGCTGGTCAATCAACAGGATTGGGCTTGCTGCCCTCCCTCTGTGCTTCTTATTTTTCCAGTCAAATAGACATTCAGCCAGAAGATGCAAAGAGCAGTTATATATGCATCTAATCAATCATTGATCAATCAATCAATCAATTTTTTTTATGTCCTGCCTTTCTTATAAGGGCTCAGAGCAACATACATCCTTCTACTTCTATTTTTTCCCCATAACAACAACCCAAGGAGAGGTAGGCTGGGCTGAGAGAGTGAGAGAGTGAAAGAGAGAGAGAGAGAGAGCAATTGGCTCGAGTCACCCAGCTTGCTGCACAGTTTGGGATGATTATGTATTAAGAGTCCTAAATCAAAAGGAAAGTTGCATTTGAGCTAACCCCAATTCCTCTTTAAATATTTTAACATAGGAAAGTTGAAGGAAAATAAAGAAAGATTGGCAAGACGTATGGCTGTAAGCTGTATGACCATTCTGTGTGGCCCATCCCATATTCAATTTCAAGCCTTCATATATTCAGGCAGATGCATGAATGAATAACAGAGTAACGAGAGCTGGAAGGGACCTTGGAGGTCTTCTAGTACAACCCCCTGCTCAAGCAGGAAACATACCATTTCAGACAAGTGATTGTCCAATCTCTTCTTAAAAACCTCCAGTGATGGAGCATCTACAACTACGGTGCTTTTTAAGTAGATCCACTTGATTCCTGCAAGTAGCTTTTTCATTGGAAAGATTCCCTGCAATGCTAAGCTCACTTATTCAGAGCTATCTTTTAATGACTCAGCACTTATTTCTGAGTAAACATGTAGGAGGTCTTTACCAGTCTTAGAATCTCAAAAGGCATAATCAAACTGAAATTGTGTGGACTTCAATATTCCTATTTAAGATTTCGATTGAGCTTGGAAGTGGTTCAGCAAACTCTAATTAAGATGGAATCCTAATTCTCGCAATAACTCTTTATAATGCAAAGTTAATGCTCCACTGTGATTAGAATAGGAACTGATGATTCGACCTGAATATGAATTCAAGAGCACTGAAATCTATACAGAGTTTTTATGTCTCATAAATCTTTGTAAGGTAAATAATAAAGACCACTCAAATTCTCATTGCTAGTGAGAATTTGAAGTGTGAGTGCTCACTTAAATTCTTGGCAAAAGCTAATTTGGGCCTTATAAAATTGGTACAATATTTAAAATTGCCTACATTTGTTAGGGTATAAAATCAAGAATTTGCTTCAGCAATTGGAACTGCTACTTTATTTGCTGTATTTTTCATTGGACCTACCTAATGAGAAGTAAAATCATTGCTTTATCTTCCTCAAAATATTTTCATAGCATTATTTCCCACAAAATATTATTTTATATTTTGTATGTACTTTTGGACAGATTGCCAAGTAATTTTAATACAGTTTATTATTAATGATTATATTTATATTTATAAGCTTTGTTTTTATTTTTATTTTTAGCCAGTTTGGTCTAGTGGTTAAGACACCAGGTTAGAAAGCAAGAAACTCAAGTCCCGCCTTAGCCATGAAAGCCAGCTGGATGACCTTGGGCCAGTCACTCTGTCTCTCCGCTCAATCCACCTCACAGGGTTGTTGTTATGGGGAAAATAGGAGGAGTAAGGTGTGTTGGATATATTCAACACCTTGAGTTATTTGTAAAAATAATTAAGATGGGAAATAAATAAATAAACAAATGAACAAACTACCATACTCTGTACTGTGTTTGTATATATGTGTTGTATCTCTAATATATAGGGCAGTTAGCTCTTTCAGATTGTATTTTTAGAAAGATAAAGGAGAAATTGTGTTTTTGGTTTTGTTTCCCTTACTCCCAAAGATGGTTTTTTCACGAGGCAACTGGACTTTCTTGTTTTTTCTTTGAAGACGTTTCGCTTCTCATCCAAGAAGCTTCTTCAGCTCTGACTGGATGGTGGGGAATGGAAGGATTTATACTCCTTGCAGACACTGGTCATTTGCATTCTTTTAGAGAGTCGTTGAGGCCACCTGGAGGTTTATCTGTGTTCTCAGGGTCACCTGAGTGGTGCAAATGTGTATGGTGCCTTCTTGGAACTGTTGAAAGGACTGTATTGTAGACTGGAGATAGATGATGTCGTATCCCTCCCCCTCTGTTGAGAGAGGGCTGCTCAATTTTCACATAGATGGCCTCTTTGACCCCTCTTTCAAACCAGCGGTCCTCTCTGGCCAAAATGTGAACTTTGCTGTCTTTGAAAAAGTGGCCTTTGTCTTTTAAATGCAGATGGACTGCTGGATCTGGTCCTATGGATTTGTTCTATGTTGTGCCATACATTTATGAAGTTGTTTCGTTTTCCCAATGTACAGATCTGCACATGGCTGACTGCATTGTACTGTATATACCACGTTGCTCAGTTTGTGTCTGGGTGTTTTATCCTTGGAGTGGACAAGCTTCTGCCTTAGTGTATTCTTGGGTTTGAAGTGTGCACATATGTTGTGTATAAATCTTTCCATTCCCCACCATCCAGTCAGAGCTGAAGAAGCTTCTTGGATGAGAAGCAAAATGTCTTCAAAGAAAAAACAAGAAAGTCCAGTTGCCTCGTGAAAAAAAGCATCTTTGGGATAACTATGACCTGGATGACTGAGAATCTCCATAGATGTTTCCCTTACTCTTTCTCTTTTTAATCCATTCTGCTAGTTTCAAGGCTGCCTGAAGTTTCAAAGCACGCCTCGGGGCTGCCAATCCTGATATCAGCCCTCCCTACAACACCCCCCCCCCCCGTCTCTCTGCTAGTCTTTCTTTCTCTGGTCTGTAGAGTTTGAGGTCTGACACCAGAACAGAACTACAGTAATCTCAGTCTTCCATTATCTTCCATTCTGAGAGATGGCATTTTAGGAGAGTTCTGACACTGTAGGGTTGCAGCAATCATTTCCTAAACTCTGTATTCATAACTTTTAACATTATTAATGTTTTCCCAGTGCCAATTTTGTGGAAACTGCAATTGCCACCATGTGCAAATGCACACATCTGACCATCAAGCCTAAGACAGATTTCAATTAAAAGATAAACCCAAGTAATTAAGAATATGGAAGTTCTTGTCAAAATATATTCATCTGGAAGAATCAAATCCAAGATGAATTGTTTCTTTGATTTATTGTTTTTGTATTAGTCATACTTCTATTTTGTCAATGTCAAATCAACTTTCGCAAAAGAAAATATAGCTTGTTCAGTTTTTAATTCTTTCATCAAACATATATAATGTTTTGTGCTTAATTTTTATTCTTATTAAAATCTTGGTAGGAAATGGTTTAAGATTCTCAACGAAGCATGACTTCTTTCCACTCCAGAATAAATCTGAAAGAAACAGGCCAAAACAGAAGGTTTTTATTCTTTTTCCTTTCAGTTGTTGCTTCTCTGCTCAGGTTTCAGCTTGAATCCCTTCAGAGGCGTTCCAGTCTACAGTCTGAGAATAATCTGGGGACTAATTCAAAATTATACCATATACACATAGTAGTACGTAAAAGTTCTGAAACTAAGCAGAATATCAGAGATATCAAATACCCTACCTGTTATTAAAATTTCCCTCAATCAGCCTCTACTCCCATTGACACATTTATAGATTTTCATTGCTTTTCCAGTTGCATAAACAATGCATCTCTTTCCATAGCTTATTTTAGCTCTGAAATAATTAATTTATGCTGGAAAATGCTGGACATTAAATCTTATTCTTTTGGAGCCTTTAAATTTTTTTTAATGGTATGCTTGGGATCTTAGATCTTGCCTTGCAACGCTAGTTAATATTTTCAGACGAGGAAAATACCATCTACTTACCTCTCCTTTAGCAGTCAGTCCTATCTGAAAGAAAAGAGACTTCATTCCTGGCTTCCTTCTGATTGAAGCTGAGTAAGGTTCTTCTGGACACAGATAAAAGAAGAAAATGTGTGGTGTTGAGAAAAGAATTAGAGTTGATTTAAATGGAGTGGGAGAAATTTCCATTTGGACTTCCCAGGTCAGATGAAGGTTTTGGGGAATCACCCTTAGTTGACTGTAAAATAGGTATCAATATAAAGTTTTGATAGTAAATAATAAATAAACAAATCAACTTACCAATATTCTGCTGACATGGTTATTTTTTCAATATGTAATATGCAGTGACTTATGGCAGCTTCACCACATAATGTTTCAGAGCTCCCAATTAATTTTGCAGAGCAATATCAGGGTCTACCTAGAAAAGGTTTTGCATCTTCTGGTCTGAAGCCAAATTGACTACTCAGCACAGAATATTTTTTCTTCTTCTTAAAGAGTTTGCCAGGAGACCATAGAAGCTGTAAATTATGAATGGAAAGTATTTTTAAAGGACAGTATTTGCAGACTAAATTAACCAAGTGCATCTGTTTTTTTTATACTTTCCAAATCAGATTTTAAAATATGATCCAGCTGCTTGCATTTTGCAATTAGCTGACTTACTAATAAAAACTCTTAAACTGACCTCTTTACTTAATTGTATTCTTGGGGTAATAGGCATTAAATTGGAGTTACTAGTGTGTTGTACTTTGTAGGTTTTTAATGTTAAATCAGTGCAAATGCCTCAGTGGCTTAACTTAAAGAGGTCCAGGTTGACTATGCCATATTTTTATCCATGTACAAAGCAGATTAATTTTGTTAAGTCTGTAACCTGTAGGCAGTTCTAATGGCTTGTCTAATCTTTCTGTTTTCACTTAACGGTTCTGTTTAGTTTATGTGGACATTAAGAACATTTTTATTGACAAACTAAACAATTAGACCTGGGTGTGCAGCAGGATCTGTATGGTTATCTAGCTCAGGTGAGTCAAATTCATTGGATTTATTTCTAGATTCTTAGATAAATTATTTCATGTACCAGGTCATCATATAAGCCTCAAAGAGATCAGTAATATATCCAATAATAAGCAAATAATAACAATTGTTCTTAACAAGCACTTATGGGTCACATATCAATAATGTATATGGGCAGATACTCAGAACCAGCACTTCAGGCCAGACAGAACCATTGAATAACTATGGAGTAGGTGCCTTCCAGTCTCATATTTGTGTTTGATGTGTATTATTAGTGTTGTGTATCGGTGATTGATGACCTCTGTAGATGCCATATGCTAAATAAATAATTTTAAAAAGTGCACATGTAGATACACTCATCAGAAGGAAATCCAACTTGGTGGCAGCTAACTATCATGACATTGCTGAAGAGATTAATTAGAAAGCTGGACTGATGTCAATATGTCAATGCAATGCATTTATTCTTCAGCTTTTCATCTAATTCAGTTGACATCCTGAACTAATGACTGGGCTTGATAAGGGGCTGAATGAGGGCTATTAAACCAAAGCTTCATCCAATCAAAGTAATAAATGTTTCATCTGCCTGTGTAAGTGGTGCTCACCTTGTTCTGGAGGAGACCATTCCTCACCGCATTTGCTTGAGGGGATTGGGGACCTTGCACATTCTGTAGAGATGTGACTCATAATGTCTATTACGAATTCAGACAAATAGATCAACTGCAACCTGTCTGAGAAGAGACAGCCTTGTAACATTTATTAATAGGTTGATATTCTCCTGCTTGAGTTTCTGCATGCGTTATTTATGAGGCTGCCTTTGAAAGCAGTCTGGGAACCTCTGTTCAAATCAGAGTGGCTAGACTGTAACTGTCTTTAGTTTTAAAACTTTCAAACTATCTTAGGGTTATCTCTCTTATGTCTGCAGAGACCCCCCAACATGGGCATAGATAAATCTTTGGGTTTTAGACTTGAAACTTGAAGAGCATGCTGTTGTCTCATACATTAACACCCTGTGAAGCTTGCTTTCTCACAAACATGATTAAGCAAGGCTAACTCATGGGCTGCTCCCTATCAAACCACCTCTGGATACCTTCTGCCATTCACATTTCCTCACCTTCCTGTTCCTTCATAAGCATCTTTTTTCCAAATGAGTGGCAGTGGCCCATATTTTTTTCTAAGAATTATTGATGGGATTTATGTAGGATCAGAGGCACTTCTCTTTTAAGTTAAAAAAAATGATATAAATCTGGAGGGAGCTTAGAGAGGTGAACATAAGATGGTTATTCCTGATCTAAAGAGCACTGCTTAAAGGTGTATTTTAGAAACCATTTCTAAAGTGAATAATTGCCAGTGAGAGAGCCATTTTAGTTTTTCATCCCTTTTGTAGAATATCTTTCCATAAGAGGCCAACTTAATATCAATCCTATAGAATTTTTGGCATAAAAATCCTTTTATTTTATCTGATAATTTAAGGTCTATTTTAGTGTGTTTAGATTTTTTTTAAAAAAATGTTTGATTCTTCTGCTGTTTTTTTATTTCAACTGATGTGTTGCATTCTTACCCTAGGTGATAGTTTTGTCATATTTTTATGGCATGCTTATTTTAACCATTTTGTGGTTTTCATTTGCTTGTACACCACTGGAAAGAATTCTGGTTATCTAACAATCTCAAACTGTAGTCAATCAATCATGTTTTGGGAGACTCACGAAAAACATTCATGAAAATCTTATAAAAGCAGCCTTTCCTTACATCTACAGTTCTGATTTCATGTTTTATGGCACACTTTGAATGAACCATATGGGAAACATCAAAACTTGCTTACTGAAAGTGCTTGTAAATTTTTATGTTTTTAATGTTCATAGTATAGGAACATTAGATTATTCTTAGATGTTGTATTTGTATTCCTTATCTTTCTGAAAGATAATGGAATATGTTTGGAGATGGTTTCATATTTATTTAGCATCAGTGCCATAGAATATTTGCGGTTTTGATAAAAGTTATCCAGGTACTTTGTGTTTTACATTGTATTTTAACTGTTTTCTGTAGTTGGCAGAAAACACAATACTACTACTACTACTACTACTACTACTACTACTACTACTACTACTACTACTACTACTACTACTACTACTACTACTACTAATAATAATAATAATAATAATAATAATAATAATAATAATAATAATAATAATAATAATAGAGTTGGAAGGGACGTTGGAGGTCTTCTAGTCCAGCCCCCTGCTCAGGCAGGAAACCCTATACCATTTCAGACAAATGTTGTCCAGTCTCTTTTTAAAGTTGGTAGAAATGCCAGTGTTTGCATTTTCTGTTGAAAGTAATGAGTGAATTGTCCTTATTCCAGTATCCCTTTTCATAATTGATTTAAGTGAAAAATGAATCTAAGGGGGATCCACAATTACTATCTTTTTAAGGTGACAAATTCTGAATTGGCAATTTGTGAAGAATCTTAGAAGCTATTTAGTGATCTATCTGGCAGACTTGTTTTTGTAGACTAAAGAATTGTGTAAAATAACAATTGAAATATTTATTTTCTGCCTTTTTGTAGTTTTTTTTTATAAATCTTGCATAATAAAAATAATGATTCATAATTAGGCATGAAATCTTAAACAGTGTATTTTTTGGTAGGTTCCTTTAGAGGGGGATAAAAGTAATATTTATTAGCCACAGCAGAATAATATCCATTCTTTAACATGTCAGTTTAATATAGCGACTGGCTGAGAAAATATGTTGACTAGATGCTGATTCTAACTTGCTACTTAGTTTCAGACATGAGGAAGTGAAAAATGTGCAAAGCAAGAAAGTCACAGTGCCAATGATCTGAAAGTCATTCGTTTTTATAGATGACGTGGCCCAGAATCATGCTGAATTGAAATAATCTTACTGGCTGCATATAAATAACTCAGAAAAATGTTATCTTTATAGTTAGTGATTAATGCATTTCATGTAAGAAAAAGAAGGCTGGGTTGCTTCCCACTAAACATCTGTTTATAATTTAAATATTGTAAGATACTGATAAACACACATACACAACTCTGCTGTTGCTCTGAGTCAGTTTGATCCACTTCCTACGCAAAGCAGTGCTTCTGTTTCTGTCTTGATGGTGTCATGACTATGGAGAAATGCTTTTTCTCCTACAGATATCAATGAAGATAATACAAAGAACATCTCGAACATGTTGTGCAGGTAATCCTCAACTTACAACCATTTGTTTAGTGACTGTTCAAAGGTACGACAGCACTGGAAAAAGTGCCTTATGACCATTTTTCACACTTAACTACTGTTGCAGCATCCCCGTGATCATATGATCAAAATTTAGATGCTTGGCATCTAAATTTGCAGTATTCCGAGGTCATGTGATTACCTTTTGTGACCTTCTGAAAAGCAAAGCCAATAGAGAAGACAGATTCACTTAACCATATTATTAACTTAACAACTGAGTGATTTTCATAACAACTTTGGCAAGAAAGGGCATAAAATGAAACAAAACTCACTGAACAACTGTCTTGCTTAGCAATGGAAATTTTGGCTCAGTTGTATTTGTAAGTTGAGGACAACCTGTAGTTTGTTTTAATGTAATCTTTTAATGTCACTACATTGAACTCATTTAAAAGGCATCGTTTCTGTCAAATATATGAACTATGCATCAATGGACAATTCCTTTCTTCTGATTTCTTGGTTGCCACTTCCTAATACCAAGTATTATTTCTGTACCCCTTGCATAAAACATATTATGGTATTGTTACTGGGTGTCTTTAACATAAATTTGCTGAAGGCATCCAGAAGTTCCAAAATTTATTTTCCCCATTACCTTCGTTTTTTGCATTTGGGATATGTCAGGAATCGCATTAAATTAGCCTAACAATTTTAAAGACATGTGCTTGTAGCATTGTATCTCCCAAAAAGAAGTCATTATATCTCTAAACTTGACTGACATTTCCTTTTGTCATAAATATTTATAATAAGCCTGCTAACTCAAAATGTTAAAATGTTAGAAGGTAGATAATTTAAAATACTAAAAGGACATTTGAAAGATTAATGCATTTTTTAAATATGAGTATCTATTAAAATCTATGAAATCTAAGGATTTCATGCCAGGAAATAAAAAAACCCAGTATTCTCATCTTTTGGTATCGATGAAGCTGCAAGACAGTCCTAAAAAAGCATCTCTCCCTGTCCCACCACTTTATTCTTTAAATAAAAGAGAATCTTGGTAGTTCATAGTTGAATTATGAGGTCCTTGGTGGTCTCTGAGTTTGATTGTTTCCTTGCAGACATTTCATTACCCAACTAGGTAACATCATCAGGACTTGGTTCCATCAAGAACACTCCTACCAATACTGACAGGGCAAGCCACTGACTAGTATATAAACAGAAAGCAAACCCCACTCCCTTCTAGCATTGATGAAGTTGCCTAGTTGGGTAACATCCAAATATTCCTTTATCAGATAGCTCCTATTTAATTATAATAAACTGTACATATTTTCAGGCTTCTTTTACCTCTGTCGGGGAGACATGTTTTATTGGCTTTCTTCAAGGAAGTTTTAATAAAGTCAGAATTCAGAATTTTATACATTCATATTTTTCTAGGGGCATATAACATGAACTTTGCATGAGTTGGTGTTTGACTATCCAATGAAGTAGTCTCAGGAACACTTTACCATAAGCTCAAATTAGTTGTTTTTTTTTAAAAAAACCTATTGTGTTTTAATTAATAACAAAAAAGAGAAAACAACCAAAACAAAACACAAAGATAATACTGATAGAAATACATATGTAGTAAAAAAAAAAGAGAGAGAAAAAGACATAAAAAGTGCCCAAAGTACATCTTGACTTGCAAAATTGAAGTTCGACTTTATTAGTGTGACTAAATGTGCTGTACTGAAATTATAGGTTCTTAATCTGCTGGTGAACAACATTGTATTACTGTATGCTTAATGATCATAGCTAAATTTGTTTGAGGCCAGAAAATAAAGCTATGCTTAAATACTTTCTAAGTGCCAAGAATTTCAGCAATATAAAATTGGCAATAGTCTTAGTTTTGCATTGAAAAATAATAAAGTATGAGATATTGAGCTGAATGTCAGAGAAATTGTTCTGTTTGAACAACATCAAATGAGTTTTACATTCACTAGTCAGAATATATTTCCAAAAGTTTGTTAATTCACTTCCTAGGGGCAACATTTTTAGAATAGCCAGATACAGTTTCTGCCCAGCTTTCCAGACTGTAGTAGGTGAATATATTTATGAAAAAGTTACACATTTCAAAAATTAAAATAAGGTTGAAATCTTAAAGGTAAATCTTTTAAGACACCATATATATACTGTTATCCGTTTCACTTTCTGTTTGTTTTGAAATAGAGATAACAGATAAGATAAGATAACCTTTATTGTCACTTTTTCTGTGAACACACTGGCACACTCTCAAAAGAATATATATATGTGTGTGTGTGTGTATGTGTGTGTGTATATATATATATATAAAAAAATATGTTTGTGTGTGTGTATGTGTATGTGTATGTATTCGGGTTCGAATCTCAGAAGGGTATGCCTAGCTGATGAGAGCTAAAAAGCTCAAAATAGCTATACTAGTGTCCCTTTAACTCTGTTGGCAAAATCTAAATTTAACATAAAATAGTTTGTTGCAGTAGTATCTTCCTGTATGATAAAAAATGCTCCTAGATTGGGGCTAAAAAGCAATAAGTAAATTGTTTCGTAGACCATGTGTTCTGATAGACTGGCTTCACTGGAAAATACTTAATTTCTCCTCCCTGGTGCAGCTGACAAAAGCGAGGAGAACCCGTGGCCTTGAGGTTAATACAGCAACCTAATGTGCAGGCGGCCCGGTTTCGAATCTCAGAAGGGTATGGCTAGCTGATGAGAGCTAAATAGCTCGAAATAGCTATACTAGTCTCCCTTTAACTCTTTGTCGGCAAAATCTAAATTTAACATATATATATATATATATATATATATATATATATATACACACACATACATACACATATATGCACACCCATATATATATATGCTATACACACACACACACATACATATAAATATTAATTCAAGACCATTTTGACTACATAGTAGAAAGAGTCTTGAGAGTTAACAAGATTAATACTATGTGGTACAAAGTTATTAGAGAACCTAGTTGTTCTGCTTCGGATACCACAAAGCCTCCTCCCAGAAGATAACAGAGAAAACTGGTCATGGAGAGAATGTGTAGCGTCCCTGACAATACTGCAGACCCTGGTCAAGCATCGCTTATATGCTATGTCCTAAATAGAAGGAAGTGAACATCCAATAATCTTTTCTGCCATACTCGCCACTCTCTGCCTTTCTGTCCAAACCAGTAACACTTCCAAGCCACACAGTAATACAATATGACAGGATGCTTTCATATTACTCTGATTTAACAGACAGTTCTTGCCTATTGTCTCTCAAGAATTCTGATTTGCAAAGATGTCCTTATGGGCCATAGAGGACCTAGTGCAATTCAATTAAAAACGTTAATCATATAGCTGATTTTCAATTTTCAGCCAAACTTTATCAGATCCATAGATCTGGCTGCACTTTTGCAATAAACTGTATGGCATATTTATTAGGGCAGTTCAGTACTTCAGGACTGATTCTAAAAAGGGAGTCCATTTTGGCTTTATGACCTTCTACCTTAGATGATTGGAGAGACAATGAAATGGGGCCCTGGTGACTTTACTACAGGGGGGAAAAACACAAAAGCCCAGCAGAAGCAGGGAATTATGATTATTTCTGCCAGGTTTTGAATACATTCTGTGTGTCAGGCAAATGTTATAACAGCTGTGCTAGTGATGCATCATTGCTAACATTATTTGCAGCGAGAATTAGATTGCAACAGGATGGCTATCATTGACAGAGGTGAAAAAGAATTCTTACTTAAATGTAGCAGCCAATCAAAGTGTAAGGGTTTGTCCAGAAATAAAGTAAAGCTGAACAACAGCAACTTGAACCAGCACAAGTCAGCTTCCTCTATTTTCATCTCTGGGGAAGAAAACACGCATAAAGTTTGTATTCATAGTGGACTGGGAAATACAAAGGAATATTTTCCAAATCTCTAAACGATCATAGTTCTCTCATCAGAAAAATCATTAAGAAACCAAGTAAGAGGGATGTATTTGAACTAATAACTAATATGCCTGATTGAGAAACACAGTATAACATTTTAGGAGCTTTAATTTTTTTACCATTTATTTCAGACGGTTATATCCAGTGATGGGATTCAAATATGTGAACAACTATTTCTCTGTGTGGATGGCGCTTCCGGAAGTCCGTTCTGGGCCTGGACAACAAAAAATTAGCTACCGGTACTGCCGAAGTGGTGCGAACCGGCTGAATCCCACCACTGGTTATATCTTTACTATGTGAAATAATCAGAATTGATTCTGACAATCTTACATCAGAGTTTCTGCCATGCCTTTGCTGACCGTGCAGATCTGAAGTGAAAAAAAAGCTTTGCAGAATTTCTGTCTGTTAAACACTAATTTAACTTTTTTTAAAAAAAAATTTAAATGCAATTGCAGCTTATTTATCTTTGAAATAACTGTTGGAATGTTTAAAATGGCATGTTTTCAAAATGATTGTAGGAATACCGTAAAAACACAGAAGTGTTATTTTGAGAATTCTGGTCAGCAAATGTGTCTATCATATTTAATTTCCACTAACGCTGCAGAGGGAATGTAGGAAAATGACCCTTCTGCAGTGTTCAAGGACAGGTTCAGGCAACGTATGCATTCTCAGAAATAAATGCTACTGTTTTTATTAATGTACTTATAGACCATAAGTTAATACCGGCCTCCAGAAGCGGTGAATGCTCCAACACTGGAAATTTTTAAGAAGAGACTGGACAGCCATTTGTCTGAAATGGTATAGGGTTTCCTGCCTGAGCAGGGGGTTGGACTAGATGACCTCCAAGGTCCCTTCCAACTTTATTATTATTATTATTATTATTATTATTATTATTATTATTATTATTATTATTATTATTATTATTATCATCATCATCATCATCATCATCATCATCATCATCATCATCATCATCATCATCATCTTTTATTCATTAGACATGAACCTCAGTCAACTGAACATTCAAATTGGCTGGCGCTGATGGTTGACAAGGGTTGCTACCAGCATCCTAGGTGTCAACCAAGTACTTCCTTAAAATATAAGATGTTCCAAGTAGCGCAGTTTTTTGTAACATTGCTGGAGTTATTGCAGGAAGCTGCAGTTTCTTGATGTATTTTGCAAAGTTGTTGGACATAGTTCCCAGTGCCCCGATGACAATGGGTATCATTGTTACATGTTTCATCCATAATCGCGCAGTTTCAATGGCCAGGTCGCGATATTTCGTAATTTTTCCCAGTTCTTTTTCTTTGACTCTGGCATCTCCTGGTATAGCAATATCAATCAGCTGTACGCTTCGGTTCTCTACAACTGCGATATCTGGTGTGTTGTGTTCCAAATGGCGATCTGTCTGTATTCAAAGTCCCACAAGATTTTCACCCTCTCATTCTCAACAACCTTTTCCACCCTATGTTCCCACGACTTTTTGGACAAAGGCAAGTCGTATTTTTTACACAATGCCCAGTGGATTAATTTAGCAACTCGGTCATGTCTAGCTTTGTAATCAGTTTGCGTGATTTTGCTGCACTCACAGATTAAATGTGAAACAGTTTCAACTTTGTCATTGCAAAGTCGGCAATTTAGATTGTCAGTGGATTTTTGTATCTTCGCTTTCATGGCATTAGTTTGTAGTGCTTGTTCTTGAGCAGCCAGTATTAAGCCTTCCGTTTCTTGATGGTTCCCATCTTAAGCCATGCCCATGTCAAGTTGTTATCACATTTTCCTTCAATGTTTTTCAAATGCTGTCCATGCAAAGTTTTGGTTTTCCATCTATTTAATCTGTCATCCAGCCGTTTTTCCTTATATTCTGCCTTTGTTTCTGTTATTTTTATAGTGCTCTCTGTTTTCACAGCCTGCAGCAGTTTTTCTGTACTTTGATTCACATAGTCATTCAAACTTTATTTTTCTTCTTCTACAGTTTGGTGGATTTGCAATAGTCCTCTGCCCCCTATTTTTCTTGGCAGGTACAACTTGTCGATGTCACTTCGTGGATGTAGAGTGTGGTGCATATTCAAAAGTTTACACGTTTTCCGGTCTAGGTTTTCCAGTTCAGCCAAAGTCCAGTTGATAATTCCAGCTGGGTAGTGTATCACTGGGACTGCCCATGTATTAATGGCTTTAATTATGTTTCCAGCATTCAGCTTTGATTTTAATATTTTGCGGACTCTCCTGATGTATTCCTTTTGCGTTGACTCCTTGACTTTTCCATTCAAGATGTTATCTGCTTCCAATATGCCTAGGTATTTGTAACCATCATCCTTTGCTAGTGCTTTCACAATACTTCCATTTCCCAGTTCTATTCCTTCTATTTTTGCCATTTTTCCTCATTGCATGGATAATACAGCACATTTTCCAAGTCCAAAGTTCATTCTGATGTCGCTGCTAAACAGTTGGACTGCGTTGAGTATTGATTCAAGTTCAGTGTGGCTTTTCGCGTACAGTTTTAAATCATCCATGTATAGTAGATGGTTTATCTTGCCATGCTGGCTTGAGATGTAGTATCCCAGTTTTGTGTTTCGTAAGATTATCAATGGAATTAATGCAATGTCAATACAAAAATACAACAACAATAATAACAATAACAATAATAATAATTATTGATCATTGCACAGTCAGCCAGATGTTCAGACTGGATTTTGCATTTTTGTCTACTTATCGAGTCCTTACCAAGGACCTGGGATAGGCAGATGTGGATGTTTGATGGTATTACAGATATCGTCGCAGGATGGAAGCAGTTCCTAGTAAGGCCGCCTTTTGCAATTGACTAATGGTGAATTTGTCAATGGCAATGGTGTTCAAGTGGTGCTCCAGTTGTTTTGGGATTGCACCCAAGGCGCCTATTACTATTGGTACTACCCTTGCTTGCCTTTGCCACAGTCTTTCTATTTCTATTTGTAGGTCTTTGTATTTTGTTATCTTCTCCAGTTCTTTCTCGTCTATTCTGCTATTATTATTATTATTATTATTATTATTATTATTATTATTATTATTATTATTATTATTATTATTATTATTATTATTATTATTATTATTATTATTATTATTATTATTATTATTATTATTAAATGCTTCCTTTGTTCAAAAGATGATAAACTAATTGTAGGAGTTTCTGGCCTGGAAATCCCAAATATATTTTCTGAAAATCATGTTATGTCTAAAGAATATATGTTGCTTATTTCAATCTTGTCCTTAAGTTAAAATTGCTCTCTCTGCTTTCGGTATCATAGTCAAAATGGGATAAAAAAAATTGGAATAATAATTAATATAGTATAAAAAGGATTGATAAGATTATGGTAGATTAACAAAATGATGGTTCAAAATTAGGCCAGTAATTGGGCCTCATAGTGTAGGTGGCAAAATAAACATCATTGAATACAATTTGCAATATGCAATCATAGCTAGATCCAGACTGTCATTATATATTGAGCTTCCTGCAAACTGGGACTGTTGAAATGAACATCCACATCCTTTTCTCACACATATGGATCGCAACACTTGGCCATAATGTGCTGGCTGCTGTTGTGCAGTAGATATTAGGTTTCCTAAGCAATAAATATAAAACATTCCCTTTCAGAGCTTTTTAATCCTATGCAACAGATGCATTATTATTCAAACCACATAGTGTATTGCATTTAAAGTCCCTAATCTTAATTTTATACTGCCTACCCTCATAACTGTGTGGGATGTAATTTTGTCTTGATGCAAAGAAGTGTGAACAGTTTTGCTAACATTTCCCAATGGAGCTTTTTTCCACCTACTGCTTTCTGCTGTGTAGGTGCCCTGGAAAAGTCTTGTTGAGAATAAAAGTTTCCTGTTCCAAACGTATTTCCTGTTAAAGGATCATACATAGTGTTGCACATGTGAATCTTGCCTGAATCACTGAATGAAATTTCAGAACATCGCTGCCAATCTGAGCTTGATAGATCAGAGGTCTGTTGGTATTTTTTTCCTAATAAAGGATAGAGATGGTCAGTACAATGAAAGTCTAGAATCTAAAGAACAAAAGAAGTAGATGAATGCCCTAAAGAAAGCGAGACATCAAAATGAGATATTAAATGGAGTTGTATTACTGAGATGTTGGGAATCTAGAAAGTAGGAATGGCCACCATAACAACATCCCATTCAAAGTTGGTTGACTTTTTTTTTTTTTTTATGAAAGCATAAGTTGGATACGTGGGATTCTCACTGGAGCTGAAGGAAGGAAGCAGCCACAAGACCAGATGGGAAAGTGGGCAGCAGTAATTATGAGTAAGAAGCAGTGAAGATCAGGGAATCCAGATGTTTTCTGAGTCATCTGGCTAGTCTGTAACAAAATTTCCTAGACTGTCCCCAGGTTTCAAATGCTCAATTTGAGTAAATTTCAGACAGAGTCAAAGGGAAAGATAGAATGATGATGGCAAAACAGGAACCTGAACTCTTCTTAACAGGATCAAATGACCGGAAGAGTTTGCTGCTGAAGTGAAAGCTTTTGAGCATCAGATGGAATGACTGTTTAGTAACAGTCAGTAAAAACATAAAGAGAGGAATAATCTTTTCAATTCCACAAGCTTCAAGGTTTAGTGAAATGTGATAATCATAGTACCTTCATTAAATTGTTGAAATGAACTGGCCTAAAGTTACTCCTGTGTGTTAGGGAATAAGTTGCCATTACGGAATAAGTTGCCATTACGGAATAAGTTGCCATTACGGAAACATGGTGGGATGAAACCCACAAATGGAACACAAGGCTAGAGGGATTTAAATTATTTAAAAGAAACAGACCAAATAAAAGAGGAGGTGGAGTTGCTCTATATGTAAGAAATAACTACATCTCTACAGAACTAGAGCACAACAATGATGAAAACTCTCTTGAATGCATTTGGGTCAATATAAAAGGGGGGGGGGAAATGACATTGCCATAGGTGTATACTACAGGCCACCCAACCAAACAGAGGAAATAGATGAACTTTTTGCTAGTCAGCTAACTAAGGCATTAGAAGCAACATCACAATAGTAATGGGGGACTTTAAAACTACCCCCTGACACTCACTGGGAGACAACTCTGCACCAAGTGTAACGTCAAACAGATTCCTTGCAAACCTAGCATACAATCTTTGTCCTCCAAAAAGTAGAGAAGGGAACTAGGGGATTACCATTTTGGATCTAAGTTCTCAACTAACAGGGATGAATGAATAGAAGGTGTTGAAGCCACAGGACCTTGGGAGGTAATGATCATGCAATATTGGTAATTCAACATTATGTAAGCACTAGCAATAGAACACAGTCAAACCTAGAGTCCTTGGACTTTAGAGAGCTAATTTCAATAAACTTAGAGAGGGTTTGGAGGAATTTCCCCATGGATGAGAATCCTCCAAGGGGAAAACAACTCAAGACTTCAAGGCTTGGGAAATTTTGAAAAGTTTGAGATAATAAAAGAGCCCATCTAGCACATAGCCTAACAAAGGAAAAATTACATCTCTCAAAGAACCAGCCATGGCTGCATAAAGAACTCTCTGATAATTGAAAGATAAAAAGGACAAGTATAAAAAGGAAAGAGGGACACATAACTAAACAGAATATCAGCAAATGCCCGAGCCTGCAAAGATGAAGTGAGGAAAGCTAAGGCTCATAATGACTAAGGCTTGCGACCAAAGTCAAAATAACAAAAAAGCTTCTTTCAACATGTAAAAAACAGAAAATGAAGGAAATGATTGGTCCATTAGTGGGTGACAGTGGCCCAAGCAGGTGACAAGCAACAGGGAGAAAGCAGAACTATTTTAACTCATTTTTTTGCATCTGTCATTTACACAAAGGGAAAAAACAGACCAACCTACCAAAAATAGTGCCATAAAAAACAGAATAAAACGCAAGTTAAGATAGGCAAGAAAATGGTAAGTGAGCCCCTGTCCAGCCTAGACGAGTTCAAATCACCGGACCAGAGGGATTACACCACCAGGGATTCTCAAGCACTGGCAGATGTGATCTCAGAACCATGAACTCTATTTTTCAAAGATCCTGGAGCACTGGGGAACTACCGGAGGACTGGAAAAGAGCTGATGTAGTTCCCATCTTCAAAAAAGGGGAAAAAATGGACCCAGGAAATTACAGAACTATCAGCCTGACCTCAATACCTGGGAAGATTCTGGAAAAGATAATCAATACACGAATCAGCGAACACCTAGAGGCAAACAAAGTCACTACTAAAAGCCAACATGGGTTTGTCAAAAACAGATCATTCCAGACACCTTATTGCATTCTTTGACCAAGTGACAAATTAAGTGGATCCAAGAATGCTGTGGATTGTATTTACTTGGACTTCAGTAGGCATTTGCTAAGTAGATCACAACCTACTAATTGATAAGATAAAAATGTGGGTTAGACACATCACCACCAGATGGATTCGTAGCTGGCTGACCGTACTCTGGCTGGAAACGGCCATACTCAGCGTGTGGTCCTCATGGAACGCATCTACATGGAAAGTGTGTAGTGGGTGCCCCAGGGCTGTTCTGGGCCAGTGCTCTTCAACATCTTTCAACAATTTGGACGGGGATAGATGGGGAACTCATCAAATTTGCAGACACACCAAGCTGGCAGGAATAGCCAACACTCCAGAAGACAGACTTAATATACAGGAGGCCTGGATCAGACTTGAACACTGGGCGCTATCTAACAAAATGAAATTCAATGGTGAAAAAAAGGTTCTACATTTAGGCAAGAAAACCAAATGTACAGGTATAGTAAGGGGGTACCTTGCTCAATAGTAACTGTGGAGAGGGATCTCGAGTCCTAGTGGACAATCACTTAATATGAGCAGCAGTGTGCTTGCATAGCTGCCAAAAAAAGCCACACAGTGGCTATTACAAAGGGATAGAATCAAGATCACGTGAATATTAATACCATTTACAATGCCTTGGTAAGGCCACACTTGGAATACTGCATCCAGTTTTGGTCATCCACATGTAAAAATATGTTGAGACTCTAGAAAGATGCAAGAAGGCGCAAAGATGATTAGGGGACTGGAGGCTAACATATAGAACGTTTGCTGGAATTGGGTATGTCTAGTTTAATGAAAGAAGGAATAGGGGTGTACATGATAGCAGTATTCCAATATCTCGCAGGGCTGCCACAAAGAAGAGGGAGTCAAGCTATTCTCCAAAGCGCCTGAGGCAGCAAGAAGTAACGATGAAACTTCCAAGGAAGAAGCAACCTGGAACTGAGGAGAAACTTCCTGACAGTTAGAACAATTAACCAGTTGGAACAATCTGCCTCCAGAAGCGGTGAATGCTCCAACACTGTGGAATTTTTTAAGAAAGACTGGACAGCCATTTGTCTGAAATGGTATAAAGGGTTTCCTGCCTGAGCAGGGGTTGGACTCGATTTTGAAGTTTTTAAGAAGAGACTGGACAGCCATTTGTCTGAAATGGTATAGGGTTTCCTGCCTGAGCAGGGGGTTGGACTCGATGACCTCCAAGGTCCCTTCCAACTTTATTATTATTATTATTAAGTACATTAAGTTCCCTTCAAGCTATGTTTTGTTTGTTTGTTTCTGAGGCTTCACATAGAATCACAGATGAATTTCTACATGAGAGCTTAAAGAAAAATATTGATCTGATAAACTTTGTGTTTTTTCAAACAAGCATTCAGGTTTGATCATGTTGGTCACCATTTATGGCATTGGTCCCTACATATTTGCCCATGGGATTTCTGAATACAATACCAGAAAATAAGTCATAATTTGATGCATGTATGCTTACATGCAAAGGTGAACAAAATCCATTTAATCTAAGTGGAATTACTTACATAAGGATAAATTCCAAAATGGAATCAGATTCCTTGCAGAATTGCTATCAACATTTTTAATTCAGTTTTATCTAATAACTCTGAATTCAGTGTTTATATCTTTAGTTAAAAAAATAATTCACCATTATTTCACATTAGCATTCTATTAAAAGGCATTTTAATTGAGTTATGGAAGGTTTTCCATTCTTAACAACCTCAAATAACAGTACAATGAAAGAGCATATTTCATATTCTGAAATGCTTTTACTATTTTGGTTTGACACTCTCAAGTTTGTGCTATAAACGTTCAACAGCAAAGTTTTCTGTTAACATCATTATTTGGTAGTTACATTTCACTAAATAAATCTGAAAAATAAATTAGGATATTTTGCTTTATACTGTTAAAATGATCTCATAAATGCTGTATGAAATTTTATGAAAATAAAATATATCTTATGTTGATTTTATTGACAATTCTAACTTTTAGCCATTTACTGAAACAAACCTTGTGACAAGGTTCCAACTGATGATCCCAATAAAGTGAGCACAGCTGAGACAGTCCAATCTCTAATGCAAAACTTTATTGAATACAGCATATCGGCACTGATGAAAGGAAAAAACAGCTCTGGCGAAAAAGGCGCCAGGACAGAAAATTAAAAGAGTGGAAACTCCCCTTTCCCCTGACAATACAAGTCACATTCCCCAATTATATTTCAGACATTAGTTATGAGAACTGTCCAGTGGTGGGATTCAAATATGTGAACAACCGGTTCTCTGTGTGGATGCCGCTTCCGGAAGTCCGTTCTGGGCCCGGGAAACAAAAAATTAGCTACCGGTTCTGCTGAAGTGGTGCGAACCGGCTGAATCCCACCACTGGAACTGTCCAAGAACTATCTCGGTTCTCAGCCAATAGTTCCTCCGATGACCTTGGTTCCCAAGCTGGTTGGTTCACAGGTGCTCCAAGTACTCTAAACATCCCCCCCTCCCGCTACTGTTGGCAAGTCAAAGACAACTATGGCTGAAGCAAAATAAGTTTTCTTTGGATCTTGACACCTTGAATGTACTCTTTTGTATATGTTGTATATTTTATTTAGTAAGTTAATGTAGAAGCCCTACACTCTAGGTTAATCTGTACAAGTGTTAAGTTACTAGTTTGCCCAAAAATATATTTCATAAAGTTGATAGAAATAATCCTACTGTATTACTGTTGGTTAGTAATAATCAACAGACCTTTTCTTAGCTGTCTTAGTTCTAATAGTATCTGAAAGAGAAATTATCTGGAAATGATACATATATATGAGAGAGGAAGACTTTTGATCATGTTGATGTTTTTGGACTTCCCTTTGCAGACATCTTTGCTTGCTTAGAATGCTGACAATGACTTTTATAAGCTTTATATAAAAGTTTTCACAATCACTTTAAAACAGATACATTTTGTATGAAATATATAAAACAAAATCTGTCCCAATCCATTACTCTGAAATAATTTTCTTGGTCTATGGAAATTCAAAGTGTGAATTGTTTTTACTCCTCTTTTGAAGAAATAGCAAAGAAATTCCTTTCAGCACAAGGAGTCTGTCACTGACTGCTATTTTTACATACAGAAGTAAATGCCCATAAAATTATCCATGTATGGACAGCTTCTAGTTAGTAAAAGGCCATATAAATCACTGCTTCAGTTTTGCATTAAAATGGATAAATTTAAAATAACATTTAAACATCTAAATCTGTTTAATGCCTAGTCTTTTGCTCACAACTTACAGTAAGCATGATGACATGTAATCTAAAAAATATTGGAGGAGCGATCATATGTTATTAATGTAGTTTAATTTTACTGTTTTAATTTTAAGTGTCTAATGTTTTGTACCCTTAGGTATGGCAGAAACTGCCTCATTCAATTTGAGGATTTTGCTAACCAAAATGCATTCCGTCTTCTGAATAAATATCGCAACTTGTACTGCACTTTCAATGATGACATTCAAGGTAATGACTTTTTTTTCCACATTTGTTAAGTGAATCACTGTAGTTGTTAAATTAGTAATACGATTGTTAAGTGAATCTGTTTTCCCCATTGACTTTGCTTGTCAGAAGGTTAATAACAAAAACAACAACAACAACAGTAATAATATTATTATTATGATTGAGTTGAAAGGGACCTTGGAGGTCATCTAGTCCAAACCCCTGCTCAGGCAGGAAACCCTATACCATTTCAGACAAATGGTTCAGTCTCTTCTTAAAAACTTCCAGTTTTGGAGCATTCACAGCTTCTGGAGGCAGGTTGTTCCACTGATTAATTGATTAAAAGGTTTGAAAAGGGGATCACACGACTCTGGGACATTGCAATTGTCATGAATGTGGTCAGTTGTCAAGCATCCGAATGTAAATCACATCACCATGGGGATGCTACAACGGTCATAAGTGTGAAAAATGGTCATAAGTCACTTTTCTCAGTGCAGTTGTAACTTCGAATGGTCACTGAGAGAACTGTTGTGAGTCAAGGACTTCCTGTACATCCTGTGCTTGAAGATCCAGATGATGATAGCGGTAAAGTATACAAGCCCTTTGTGGATTTCTTGTGCTGATCTGAAGAGACACACTGAATGATCTTTGCTGTCCCACTGTCACATTTTAGCTCTTCTGAGAGGGGACTAGCGATGCTTCCCTGTCTTATTTGTCATGAGGCATCTGTGGACTTCCAGCAAACCCCTTTTAGTGGTTGAATATGTGCATGCAAGAATTATTGGCTGTCAATTCTGATAATTTTTCTGGAGACCAAAGATGATTTGATAAAATACTATATTATTAGACACATGTATCTACAAAGGTTAAACTAGTGCAACCAATGGTATTTCCTGTGACATTCCATGGAAGCAAAAAGTGGACTTTGCAAAGCAGGATAGGAAGAGTATCTTTTGAACATGGGTGTGTATTGGAGAAAACTTCTGAGAATACCTTGGACAGCCAAGAATAAAAACAAACCGTTTATTGAACTAATCAATCCAGAGTTCTCACTTGAGACACAAATAACTAGGCTCAAGTTATCCTACTTCAGACCTATTGTATGAAGATCTAATATCTCTCTGGAAAAGGCTCTAATGCTGGGAAAGGGGGAAGAAAAGAAAAGAAAAAGATGACGACCAGCAGCAAGATGAATGGATTCAGACCTGAAGACCAGGCTAGAGATAGATTGTCATGGAATAAATATGTCTATGCAGTTGCTAAGAATCAACACCGATTTGATGGCATAGAATCAGTCGATCGTTTTATCGTCATTACTTAACATTTCCTAAATATATACAGATGAGGAATTTGTACTCCTAAATCTCATTTGAGATCCCAAACCCTTCCAACTTCACAATGCTGAAATTCTGCAGTAAAATGACAATCTTTAGTGCATGGTGTCTGGACACTTTAGGACAGCCTTTTCTTCTGTTGGTGAAATTCTCTAATATTAAATAGCCTTGGCTTGTCATCAGCAGTTCCATTCTTCAAATCTCCACTGATCTTAATACATTGTGTAACAGAATATTTTCTTTTATGGACAAATAATATCACATTTACCATTCCTGTGTGTAATGAATTGTGTTCCTTGGGGAGGGGGGGATAATGTATTATCACTGGAAGTATTATAATAATACACCTTTCATTTGATGCAATTGAATAAGGGTGAGGGAGAAGATGAACACTTACTTGAAAAGGACTAATAACTTCACATTTTAATTTATAATTCAGACATGCGTCCTCCATTGTTTTTACAATAAGATATTGTATCATAGGAGAATTACTGTTGTTTTCTGGGCTTAATTATTTCCTAATTATTTTTTCTATGTAGTTTTCCACTTGCTGTATTCACTAGCATTTTTATATGCTCTAGTCTTTTCTTCCTATTTCAGTAATTATCTAATAAATGTAAGGCAAGGGCTACTCTTGGTGTGCCTTCTTGAACCTTCTTCTGATTGTAGGGGTGACGGGTTGAACTTGATCTGAAATGAGTCTTTTAAGAGAAAGCATAACACGCTTTAGATTTCCTGTGCTAAACAGGGGATTGGACCCCATGGCTTCAATTATCTTTTCAGACCTTGGCTTCTGTAGGATCCTTTTTCACGTAGATGTGCAATGTAACTTTACTGCAGATTTTTTTGAGGGCAGCGGGGAGGAAACCTGGAATGAGTCCTTTTGTGTCTGTGTGTTTCAGCTTAACAATGGAAGAGAGAAAAAACCCCACCCATGTCAAATTCTGTTTTTAAAATTTACCTAAAAGATGCGTGATTGGTTATCAGTGGAGATGTGCTGTCATTTCAATTTAATAAAATTATTTATTATTTTATTCTGTTTCAGGAACAGCATCTGTAGCTGTTGCAGGTCTCCTTGCTGCACTCCAGATTACTCAAAATAAACTGTCTGATCATACAATACTCTTTCAGGGAGCTGGAGAGGTTTGTTTATCTATTCTTTTTTTATTATTATTATTTTTGTGCCACTTTTCTGACAAAAGTGATGTTTCTGTGCCATCTTTCTAGTTTGGCCAGGTATTTATTTATTTATTTGGTTGGCTGTTCTGCTTATTTATTGATCTCCTTCTGCTGCTTAGGGACCGCAGTAAGTGGGCCCCCATGAGCTTGGATTAGAATTGTGTGGCTGTTGTGGTTCAAATTGACAAGATGCTGATCAGAGCATTGCAATGCAAGCCCCACCCAGTCTGATGTCACTGGGCATGAAAAATGGGTGGGGCTTCACATTGTAAGATTCTGACTTGCTAGTTTTGTCTCCTATACCCTACTGCTGACTGGGCAGATATATTTTTAGTAAATCCGTTCAGCCAGATTGAATTCAGTGGACTTTTGTAGTCTGACTAGTCAGAATCGAGATAGAAAACTCATTTGAATTCCATGCAGACAAGATGTAATATATAAATATGTTAAAATACAACAAGGCACGGAGTCTAAATGGTTGAAATGCATTTGTAGCCATACCAATGTAGGCCATTTGTTATTGATACCCACAATTAGATCCTCAATGCATTATATTTTTTTTTAATAAAAAACCTTTTCAGTTTATGCCCCATATCCTGAGGAATTTGTACTAACAAACTGAAATTTCAGTGTGTGCACAGGGAAAAAAATCCCAGTCTAGCCATGGAACCTAGCATATATTTATGTTTTTATGTTTGAGTGGCTTGGAGTTTTTATATGAGGTAACTGAAGGATTCCTTTGTTACTTTGGAAGTCAAAATTGGCTATGTATGAGAGCCAGTTTAGTCTGGTGTTAAGGCACTGGGTTAGAAAGCAGGAGATCATGAGTTCAAATCCCACCTTAGCCATGAAAGCCAGCTGGGTGACTTTGGGTCAATCACTCTCACTAGACCCAACCCACCTCACAAGGTTGTTGTTTTGGGGAAAATAGGAGGAGGAAAATGTGTTGGATAAGTTTGCCACCTAGAATTTGTAAAAATAATAAATATGGGATACAAATAAATAAATAAACCTCAATATAGAGTGCACTATCTACATATTTGCATCAGCAGAAATACTCTGTCCTCTTTCCTTTCCTCCCTTTTAATAATTTTGTTGCGAATAAACTCTGTGTAAGGGATGAGAACAACAGACCATGTAGCATAGTGATTAGGCTTTCAAACTAGGATCTGGGAGAACCAGGTTTAATTCAAACATGGAGATTATCACATGCTTTTTACCTCAAGTTCCTCCTCTGGGCTGTTGTTGAGAAGCAAATGAAAAGTGACCTCTAGTCTAGTGCTGTAAGCTCATAAAAATGCAGGATATAGATACAAAAAGTAATTGGTAATGTGGACTTGCTTTTTTTGAACCTCATTGTTTATATGCAGATGTAGAAGTTTAGTCTGATTAATGAATAAACAGGGAGCTTTTTCTTCATAATTTGTGAGACTTGGGTCATGAGATGTTTTATGTATATTTTGAAACGGTCAGAGTCAAAATGAATCAAATGTACAAAAATAACAGTAACACTTTGTGCCAGAAGATTCTTATTGAGGTTATACAAAAAAAATCCTGTAATGTCAGCATTTGTAGATGTTCCAAGACCATATAAAAATAGGTACAGATGTGAACTCAGAAATAATGCATTGTTTAGTCTTGTTATTTAAATAATTCCTTTCAATTCTGAAGTAAAAACTCGAAGTCTGATTATCCTAAAGTCATTTTTTTCCCCTAAGGTGAGCAAATAAGCATATTCATTCTGCTGTGAACTGCAAAGAATCAAAGTGGCCAACTTAGGTTTCCAGTCAAAGCACATTTCAAAGGGCACGATAGCCAATTCTAATGTATAACTAAGTCATTTCATTTAAAAAAAATTGTAAGCTTGTGTTGTCCAAACTGAAGGGTGGTGGATTTGAAAGCCAAAGAGATGAAGAATACAAGTGCCCTAACCTTAACAATTAGACGGCTTGCTGATGTAGTACTGGCTTTGTTAAGCAATTCATCTTGTGTTGATCTCTGTAATCTAAAGTGGGAAGGGGAGAAGGCTAAGTTGGAGGCTATTATGGAGATTGTGTGTAAGAGTTGCCAGATAGATGTGTTATTCCTGTAGCTTGTTTTGGTAATGCACTGTAAAAAAATTTAAAAATCGAAGTGTCTGTGAATATTGTTGTGTCTAATGGGTATGTGGTTCGCACAGAAATGAAAATATAACAACTCAGAATGGTGCATAAGCCCTAAAAAGGGGGAGTGATGTATATTTTCATATAAAAATAAATATGTTTGCATAATACTAATTCTTCCTTTTCTCACCAGGCAGCAATGGGCATAGCCAATCTTCTCACTATGGGCATGGAAAAGGAAGGGACACCTAAAAAGGAAGCCATAAAAAAGATCTGGATGGTTGATTCAAAAGGATTAATTGTAAAGGTAATTGCATTTCCCTTTCTATTACAAATATGCATTATGATCCACTTAAATAAGTTACAATTGGATACTATCCCTAATAATGGGATAATAATAATTATCCATTGGGATAATAATATTACCACTGAGAATGTGATAAGTTTCTTTGAAAAACTAAGGAAGTATTTAAATTCCTATTTCAACTTCAGTTTTAAATGTCTATACATGTGTATAGATATCTACATACATGCATACACATCTTGAATATGTTTGTGATGAATCTAAAATTATTTATTATAATAAGCAAAGAAATGCTGATGTAAATGATAATTTCCTGCTGGTATTTTCCTTTATCTATGCCAGAGTTCTACATAAACGTCAGCTGTGTTGCCTCAAATAACTTTTATTGCATAGCAGTAAGAGCAGAGACCATGTCCTGCATGCTGTGGTTTATTATGGTATCAGTGGTGGTTAGACATTCAGAGTTGCTCAGAGACCTGACAAGGCATCCTTACCGCATTTCTTATGCATTTCTTCCATATGCGAGAGCTAAGACAAGACACATGTACAATAATAAAGGGAGTTTAAAGTAATAATTTATTCAAATTAACATTTCCATCCTCAAAAGGAAACGTTACCTGATTTATTTGTCTTTTCCCTTACAGTAGGTTGTACTGGAAACAAAACATAAACTTAGCATTCCTCTTGGATTGCCTTGCTTCTCTTAAAAAGTTCATACGATGAATAATGACTTACGTCACTGTTAACCTGCACGAAAGTGTGTTATCACTCAGTTGGTGTTGCATAGCTGTTGGGTTGAGAAAAACGAAACTTTGAATGGGATAGATTTTTATCCGGCCTTATCGAATTAAAAGATACTTTATTATATATTTGATTTCTATCAAGAAGATTTTCTTGATAACTGAGATGTGCGAAAGGATTTATTGTAATCACCATTACTCAGGCAAGATTACTGTAAGGAAAGGATTGCTGCAAAATCATTGTATTCAATACTGCATCCATCTATTAGCATCTATAGTTCTAAGTTTGTTATTTTTTACCATTTCCTAGAGAGATTGTGATTTAAATTGGGCAATGAAGAATATTAACTGGGAACAGAAGAGAAGCATTTAAGTGGAAGTGGCAGAGAAGGGCCATATGCTGTAGCTTGATATGAGTGACTAAACTAAATTTGTAGAAACTCTGTAAGCAGCATACAAATCCCAGGGGTGCTGAGAATTTAGAACAAAGAAACAGGAAAGCAAAATAAGGAGAGGGAGTTGAAAGTTTAGAGGTGTCTAAGTTTATGGATAGTTTCGGTAAGAAGATAAGGTGGAAAAACATTGTCAAGTGACAGAGAAAAGGCACATCTGCTCTAATTCCCTTACCTCAACCTTCTTCCTAAGGAAAGTAGTATCAATCATATGGGAAAAGATCACACGATGAAAGAAGGAAGTCCCAGTTAAAGGGAGGACAAATTACATCTAAAACATAATGGAATTTGTAGAGGTAATTTCAGAGTTTGTGCAGTCATTTTTCAAAGGTGGGCCAAATGTCCTCCTCAAGTTCAAAGCAGACGGTAAACTAGATGCAATTACTGACAGGTCTTTTGTTGTCAGTATCTTGAAAAGCTCTAGAATTCTGTAAATTCTGCAGTTCCCAACATTTCTGGCATCAGAGATTGATTTTGTGGAAGACAATTGATTTTTCCATGGACTGAGGGGTTAGTGGTGGTTTCACATGCAACCTAGATTCCGTGCATGCACAGCCCGGTTCCTAATAGGCCATGGATCGGAACTGGTCCACAGCCTGGAGATTGGGGATGCCTGCTGTAAGCAGTGTGTGACCATTTAGGAAAATTTACTGGGTTAACAGTAGATTTTGTTGTTTGTTGGTTGGTGCCTTCGAATCAGTCTTGACTCCTGGCAGCTGCCTGTGGATTAATCCCTGCAGTTTCCTTGGCAAGATGGTTTGCCATTGCCTGCTTTGTAGGACTGAAAGAGAGTGATTGGCTGAAGGTTGCTCAGCTGCCTTTGTGCTAGAGGCCTCCTGGTTTCTGGTCTGATGCCTTAACCACCACGTCCATCTTGCTTTCAGCAGTACACCAGCAGAAAATCAGCCGTACTAGTAGCCCAGTCATTGTGCACTGAATTTGGTTTTGGTGAGCATGCTAAAATAAGCCCAGACTGCTTTGGTCTTGTGAGACAGTACACCGTCCATCCTGGTTATAGGCACCAGATCCGAATATTTCAGAAGGTTTTGCATTAGTAGCCCTAATGAAATGCTGAATGCTCATGTATTGTATGCTTATGTTAAACCCCAATAATTCAGTGTCTAATGAAGGAAGAGAGAAGGTGGCTGAACAATAGCTAAATTCTGCCCTCCAAATAAATCAAGTATGAGTCAAGAAAAGTGACATATTGAAGGTTTTGGTGTTAGCCCTATGTCAGAACTATGTAATCCCTTGTGGTCCCTCTGCCACTGATAATACATTGCCTTCTGCTCTATAAATAACAAGACTTGTGGTTGCTGACCAGGAAGAAATGGAGAAAGAGAACAAATGCAATGATGTAATTTACATGGCAGAAACCTGGCAAGTTGGTCTCTCCCTCCCTCCCTCCCTCCCTCTCTCTCTCTCTGGGTATGGTATGGTTATTTATAGTATAACATGTGCTGGGGCTGCTTTAAAACCCTGCTGTTGCATGGTTAAGCTTAATGTATCCATGTATGTAGTACATACCTGATACATCTATACCAAATGGAAAAAAAGTTAATATCTTAAATACATTTTTTTTCCAGGGAATTTAAAATGAATTGCAAGCCATCAGGATTATGTTTCCTTCAACTATATATATATAATTACATATTTCCTGGACTTTTATATATTGGATCTGATAAAAGTTCTACCTCTCTGCTTCATTTGAGTCATGGTGGCACTTAAAGATTTTTTTTTATGATTTTGGGTTGCATCAAGAATTCAGATTTATAGCTACCCAGGGACAAAATTGCTAGAGGCAGGAAAACTCTTTTTTTTTCCCCCCTCCAGAATTATTTGGGATTAGGTATGCTTTCTATGTGGAGGAAAACTCTCCTCCTGTCAGTTGGGTCCTCCCACATATAACTGCAGACAGGGTTGAAGCTGATTCTGATTCAGACAGTTTCTAGGCCTGAGGCGATGCACGCTGTCCTTGTGAGTCAAACAATCCTCTGCTGTCAGCTAAGGGAACTTGGAGAGTGTCCAGTCTCTAAGGCAAAATAAAAGATAGCCTGGCTATAAAGAGATCAGGAGGAAATGGTTCTCTCAAAAGGTTTTGCAAGCAGGGAGGTGGTATTTAATATTTTTCTCAGATGGAAAAATCCAAAATGGACAAATAGCTATTACTTGTGTGGCCAAAGCTTGGGGAACATGCCTTCCGGGAGGGGACACGTGTACTCCTTAGAGCTCCGTAATCCAGATATTCTGGCCCAGCACGTTCTCCTCTGTTGGAGGTCTTTCTGTCATGTCTCTACATTTTTGTACCCTCTCCGCATACACACACAAACAGTGATGCTGGCAACTTGTTTATATTTTGTGACATCGTCACCAGGCCCATAAAACTACTTGAATCCTGTGAAGGTAGCCTTTCTATATGTATTTTGGTTAGGATGGTTTCTAAAATGCAAGCTGGGACAGTGTAAATAACATTTCATCAAACAAAGTTTGAAACGTTTTCAGTGCCACTGAGTACAGAGTATAACAGAAATTTAGAGGTCTATAGTCCCCTCAAAATTTCTGACTATGCTTCTAAAACATGATTTCAATGCTTGCTACAATTCTTTGATTATAATAATTATTTAATGGATGCCATATGTTTTGCAGTTTAGAAGTATGGTTCAGTTTATTGATGAGAAAGTCAAAGGAACACTAGTGTGTTTTTAAAGGAAGACTGAACCTTTTCGTTAGAACACAGAATAAATTTAAAACTGTATTTTTTAACTGGTAATCTTATTTTTTAATTTAGGGTCGTGTTTCATTAACACCCGAGAAAGAAGTGTTTGCTCACCAGCATGAGGAGATGAAAAATTTAGAAGACATTGTTAACAAAATAAGGCCAAGTGTTCTTATAGGTAATAAACTCTGTATATATCAATTCATCAAAGTTTGCCCTTTCATTTGATATTCACGGCTATCTATGTGCATACATGCACACTTACATATGTATGCATACTGAATATGCATACATTTCAGAGAAATTGGTAAAAATATCATGATCTTTATGCATAAGAACAAATACAGTATTCTCACAGTTTTGGAAAGTAGGTGAGGTTATAGAGATTTCTGAATTACACTGCAAGTGATATGTGAATAATGTATGACCTCAAATGTATTTGCATGTAATAAATAGCTTCTTGGGAGAATGGCGTGGTGGCATGTGCAAATACACTAAAACATACAATATTTTGTAGACCCATTTCTATAGTGAAAGATCAGATATAGTATTTTGTATCCCATGCTATGTAATGCTCAGTGTTGAATATGAAAAGGATATATTTCTTTGGGTGTTATATTAAGTTAACAGTGCTCCATAAACAAGAAAAATTCGATCAAATGTCATATGATTAAAAATGTTTTTTTTTTTGAAAAGTTAGGAATAATTAAGTTATTTGATATTTCCCCAAGATTTTCATTAACTCCAATCTCAGCAACAACCATATATGATATATTACTAGATACCACTCAGGAAAAAGACTTGTTATTGTTGGAGCAAGAACAAACATTATTTTAACAAATCTAGCCATAAAGCATCAGCGACATTGTTTTCTAATTTATTTTGCTATGACTAGGGCTGATAGTCATTGTACCATTTGCTTTTTAAAAACAAAGTTCACATTAACTAGTAAAAAAAGTAAGAGAATAACTTTTGTTAAGGTCAGTTTAAAATGATGGGGAGCTTTGAACTTCAGTTTCTGTAAGAGTTCTAAGTTGTCAGAGCAAGGAAAAAAGAATAAAACAAGATTATATGTTCAAGCTGGTGATACTTTAGCTAAGGCTACAAAGCTCTTTGGGTCTGTAGCATTTGTTTATTAATTTTATTGCATCTTCATTTAATTTTTGTCAAAGGCAATGTCCTGATGTGAACTTTTTAAAAATGCTGGGTTTTTTTTCATTTTGTTTAAGCATTCATACAGTTGTTTAGTTAAGATTTTATGCAAAGAAACCAAGATTCTGATGAAATATATTTGACCTCCTACATATCTGTTCATCTCAATCTCTCTTCCTTTTATCTTTTCTTTTTCATTATCTTAGGATAGATAGATGCAAATATTTCATAAATTGATTTAAGAAACCTTAAAACATATTGTTTTGAAAAATTTCAGAACACATTATTTTATAACAATGAACCAGATATCATATTCAACAACACATTTAATAATTGGACTCATGAGGCAACCTCAACAGATTACAGGAATTATTCTTGGAGAATAAGAGTTTGGATAAATGTTTAATTCAAAGTTGTCATTTGCTTCTTCTCTGAATTCATGTTTCTTATGTAAACATACAGAAAAAATATATTTATAGATCAGATTGATAAAAAGATCCCTATGTGCATTGGGAAAAGTTTCTTCTAGTTAATTCCAAAAGATAAAAATGTAGGCCAAAGAAAGGTATCAAAGTATCAGAATGGTTATAGAAGGGCAATCTTTTCAGATATTTGCATTTTGATTTCAATTCTCTCTTGTGGAAATGGATTATTTCGATTAAAAGAGAAGGGAAAAAGTGCTGAAGATGTCTTTAAAAAAGCAGCAATCAAGATTAAATAGTGATGTTATCTGGATTGTTCATGAAATTTTCATAATGAAACAAGTGCATAGTTCATTAAAATTTTGTCTGAAAATGGGCAAAATTGTAACCATTTCAGATTCTGAAGCTGGTTCTCAACATGATCCATTAGAAATTTTCCTTGCATCAGTTCACTTGAAGTGAAAAAGGTATAGCACAAAGTAATTTAAGAGCCAATAGTCCAATGAAAATACTTCCAGTATGACAGGAATATTTCAGAATACTTTATTCATGAGAGAAAAAATGTGCCTTTTGTTTGGAAAAAAAATCCCTCTTCCTTGTAAGAACTTCTATACTTCTCATAGGGAGAATTTTATTACTATATTTAGTGAAATATCTTAGTGAAAATAAAGAAATATATTGGGCTTCATTTATGGAACCTGCCTTTCATTACAGGGCTATGACATTTGTTCAAGAATAAGCTGGCATACTATTTTAGATTTTATACTCTCGCAAAGACATTTCTAGTTACAGAAAACATAGTGGTGCTAAAAAAAATGCCTATATCAAAGTTGCCTCATTCACTTTAGCAGCTAGCAATTCTGAGAGTTTAAGTCCACATATCCTAAAGTGGCTAACATTGAGAAACACTGCACTATAGCAACACCTGACCTATATTATTTATTTTCTGATCAACTTTGATACCAGTGGTGAACATATTGTAGTGATGGTGAAGATGGTAATGATGTTATATATAGTGAATATAACTAATTTAAGATGGCACTTCTACCTGTCTTGTCATTTTTATCTTTTCAAAAAGTGGAGCAGAAATATAATTAAATGAAATTGTTTTTCCATACATCTGCAGAATACTCTTTTAAAGTAATGGATAAATATTGTACGTTCCATAACATTGTGTTATATCTTTGTCTGGCTTAGGAGTTGCTGCAATTGCTGGTGCATTCACAAAAAATATTATCAAGAATATGGCTTCCTTCAACAAACGGCCAATAATTTTTGCACTCAGTAACCCAACCAGCAAAGCAGAATGCTCTGCTGAGGATTGCTATTATCTAACCGAGGTATTGGGGTGGGATGGGGAAGAATTATATTTAAATTGATTATAGTTTTTGTTGGCACATTATTAGTGCATATATTCATACAATTGTTTCTCTGTGTATTTATTTTGGCAGTTTTTTAGACTTATTTGTGTGTGTTTTTAGCAATATTTCTCCATAATTTTAGTTTAAAAGAGAAACCAATTTCACTCAGAAATGAGCTAGTAAAATTATATGGCCAACATTTCAATTAATAGAGGATTTCATGTATATTCAAGAACTAATAGAATATATTTCTTCCCTAATATCTGTCACTGGAGAGAGAAAAAGTTGCAATTGTTTTAATGATTCAGAGAGGTGCTTAAGTTGCACTCCAGCACGTTGCAATGCTCCTCAAAATTGCTGTACTACAACAATTGCCTTTAACTGCAAAGTTTCTAGTTCAGGTGGGGTAGTGGGCTAGGCTGGTGGAATATGCCATGTGAGAGAATTAAGAGCAGGAGCTGCAGAAAGGATGGAAGGCTTGGGGGAAGACTAGGGGTGGGAGGACTTCTGGAATATTCTCAATGACTGAGAGGAGAGATGGAGTGATGTACTGAGAAGATGGAGGTTAGGTAGGCAGAGCTACTCTATGTAGTTACCATGCTACTTTGGGACATTGGCTGAGGGGAAGGATGATACTGGAAAGATGGAGATAGGGGCTGGTAGGATATGCTAATCTGGGAGTTGTGGAGAGGGAGCAGCAACACCAGCCTTGCCCTATTTGCCTCACCTGTCTTCATTTCATCCCAAATCTGGAATAGCCAAAACATTCTGGGCTTCAGTTCTAGAGATCTATGGCAGGATCTGGAACATATTCTGGGATTTATTTTCCCTATCTCCTCACTCACTCACCCTTTCACAAACATCCCTAGATTTGAAATTGTTCTAGCCATTTAGAACATGCAGTTAGAACAGAATTAGATATAAAAATGAATGCAGGTCATATACTTTCTACGTTGGGTCATTATTTTCTCCAGAATTCATGATTATTATTTCTATAAATGTATACAAAATGTAGCATGCCTTTTTTGCTTACTGAAAAGTAAGCATAAGGATGCAATACAGGAATGGAGGAGTAATGCAAATATTTTTTAAAGCAGATGGAATATGGTTCCATTTGGTGACCAGAAGACCTAAAGATACACCTAAATGATTAATCTTCCATTAAAACATGTAAAACAAGCTGTTGTAAATCTGCACGACACCAAGATGAATTGTATGTTTTAAATAGCTGAATGATGTTGATGTTTTTATTGTATCTGTGTTTGCAGTTCTTTAATTGAACAAATCTCCTTTTAAAAAAAAATTAAGATGATAATTTTATGCTCATTCAGACAGAAATAATTGATGTTAGTGGGATTCCTCAATAAACCTATATAGGACCATATTATAAAATGTAAGTTAAGATTCTGGGCTTGTTCCAGGATGAGCAGTATCACACTGCTCATATGAAATGAAATGTTCACCTGTTCATCTCAGGTAACCATGTAGCAAATTATTCAAATAGATTTTCTGGACTTGTGTTCATTTTTGCATCATTTGTAACAGTAGTTATGAACAAGAACAGCTTTAGAAAGGTATAAGGGCATCACCTCAAACTGAGATAACAAGATTCTCAAATAGTTGGGTAGAAGATAGAATTTCACCAGAAGCTTATCATGTAGACTTTCTATGATAAGAGACATTCAACATACATGCACACATGCACAGGCAGAATGATCACAACACTCAGCCACAGTTGACTGTGGATGAAGAGAACTTGGAAAAGTTCTCCCTGGTTTTTTTTTTAAAGTGAAAGAATTAAAA
Source organism: Azemiops feae (assembly GCA_023970755.1). Lineage (NCBI taxonomy): Eukaryota > Metazoa > Chordata > Lepidosauria > Squamata > Viperidae > Azemiops > Azemiops feae. Next base: position 461,207 of record JALGBA010003980.1, on the reverse strand, counting down.
ACTGTGAAATATATGAAACTCATTCTTCTTATCTACAGTTAGACAGATGTGGACATTATAGTAAAATTATAGAAAGGTTTCAAACTAGTCTGAAACTTGCCAAGGGTATCCGGGAGGAACCACATAGATGTTATAGATATATAACATCAAATAATAGGTCTTTTGCTCTTCCTGTAATTTCTAATATAATCACTTTATAAAAGCACTGTTATCTACATGAACATTTCAATATATGTCCATCTTTTCCCATCAAATAACACATTACAATATTATTTTTATTTTTATTCAGGGACGAGGCATTTTTGCAAGTGGAAGCCCTTTTGATCCAGTCACTCTTCCAGATGGACGCATATTTTATCCTGGACAGGGGAACAATGCCTACGTATTTCCCGGAGTTGCCCTAGGCATTGTTTCATGTGGAGTGAGAAACATAAGTGATGAAATTTTTCTCCTTACTGCAGAGGTATTAATTATTCTTTGTATATATAAATGGGAATCCAGACTGTCTCCACTTACTAACTTCTTTGTTTAGTAACCTTTCTAAGTTAAGACAGTTGCAATAAGGCTGCTGCAGTGTCCCATGTTCACATGTTCACCATTCAGATGCTTCGTAACTGGCATGCACTTACAACTGTTGCAGTGTCCTGTGGTCACGTGATCGCCATTTGTGAACTTCACAACTGGTTTCCGTCAAGTAGAATTAATGGAGAAAGCAAAAGTGAAATTGCAAGTTGCAGTCACATGATGTTATTCATTTACAAACATATGATATAAAATGCAGTCCAACTGCAACAGATTTCCTAGTAGAAAACATCACTTCTGGCAAACACATATTGTAAACATTTTTTCTGGTTTCTTCCTTGCCCGTGGTTCTTTCTCTCCCTAATTTATTGATTAATACCACTATAAAACCATAGAGACTGCATCTTTAAAATAAATTTGAAAAGTGGTTCTTACTTTTGCTTGTTCCTATTTATAACCAAGAAATGTGAATACATTTATTTCTTGATTTGGTTGTCAGTGGAGAAATCTACGGGGAAATTTGTACAGGGACTATGGAAAAATCTGAACAAAAATCTAGGTTTCCTATATTGTATAAAGGTAAAGATTTCTCCCTGTCAGTCATGTTCAACTCTAGGGGGTGGTGCTTATCTCCGTTTCTTAGCCGAGGAAGCCAGCATTGTCCGAAGACATTTATGTGGTCATGTGGCCAGCATGACTAAACTCCAAGGCACACAGAATGCTGTTACCTTCCCACCATAGTGGTACCTATTCATCTACTCACATTTGCATGCTTTTGAACTGCTAGGAGGAGTTGGGGCAAGTAACAGGAGCTCACCCCATCACGCAACGCTCGGGTCTCAAACCCAGGCTGTCAGCTTTTTAGCTGACAAGCTTGGTGTTTTTATCCTCCTGAGCCATCACGCACCCTGTATGGGATTATAGGTCTTATAAATTGTTAAAGCTCTCCAGTTAAAGTTGATAAAAGAAACAGTCTAGTTATGGTAAGCAACGAGTCTTGTTTTCCAGTGTTCTTATTTTCATGCCAAATAAAGTAGAGTTTGGAAGTGAAACACCTAAGCCCAGAAAGCTATAATGCCTAATTATAGGCAGTTTCACTGTGATGACAAGCACCATTCTTCTGTGCCTCACCAAGCAGAATTATAATGTTTGACCACTTTAAGCTAATGAAATATTATTGTAACTCTGCCTAAATTCCAAGACCTCCTGGTTTAAAAAAAAACTTGGATCTACTGAACAAAACTTACTCAGCTACCTCCAACATAAAGTCTGTGCTGCTTTTTCTTAACAACTTCAGCACCCCCTTGTGGATCCCAAAATATGAAAATATTAATTTTGATAACATTTATTCAACACTTTCCTGCTTTTAGATTTAAAAAAAGAACAATTGTTTTGTATACTGTAAGAGAAAATAAATTTTAATGGGATAGTACTATGATGTTCTCTGAGAGAAAGCTTTATTTTGGAGAGGATATTCTTGTGAACAGAAAATATCTCAGCAATAGCAGGCAAGAAATGAAAATGAGAATAAAGAATTTTGTAAGATATTGGATAGGCCCAGGATAGAAATATTAAATATGTACTTATCCTCTTTCTCTTCCCATTTAGTTTTTCAGGTTGAATCCCTTGTGTGATTGTATGTAGTATATTACTTTTGGGGTGATAGCGTGATGGGATTGGATCTCCTCCTCTCTATAATCTTATTCAGGATAAAGCTCTCCAATGGGCATTGTTACCATGAGCCTAACATTTCTTTTTTTTGCCTATGGAGATTCTCAGTCATCCAGGTCATGGTTGTCCCAAAGGTGCTTTTTCAAAAGGCAACTGGACTTTCCTTGTTTTGCTTGAAGACGTTTTGGTTCTCATCCAAGAAGCTTCTTCAGTTCTGAAGAACCTTTCTGTTTTTTTGTTTTGTGGTTGCCGTAAATAATTTCTCCTGTACTTTCAATATCCAAAATGTTTTGCTATCTCTTTTGTCTTAATAGTTCAACTACAGTTAGAGGTATTGCAATTAAAGGTAATCTACTGACTGTTGTTAATCTGTGCTAATTAACAATGAGTGGGATTGCTGCAGTATGAGAGTTTTAAAATATCTAACCTCTTCTTAAAGATGCCTTTCTACAAGTGAGTCTGTACTCTGATTTGTATAGCTTTCAAAGATTAAAATGTAGTATTTTGCAGACTGTAAGGGCAGCTTAATTACAGAGAGGTACTTTGTACATTTAGGTTAAAGGTATATAAATAACTTTGTCTGGACTTGGGAGCTGGTAGAGTTGGGCCATTTATTACTGGGATGGGAGACAAGACTAAACCAGGACTCTCCAAATTTCTTAAAGGCCACATGTCTTAAAGTGGCCAATTTTGGAGAATCCTGGATCAAACTGATACAACAACATCCTAGAAGAAGGCAACGGCAAATTACTTCTGTATAATGCCAAGAATACTGCACATGAGCTTAAAGCCACCAGGAATCAGGCTTAAACTGGAGAGTTTGTTTTTAAAGTCAAGAATGTCTCTCTTTTTTAGCTTTTTCTGTATGCCTGAAATTATTTGTTAGGTCTGATGATTTTATGCAGCTGATAAAAAAGAGGGATTTTTGAGGTGCAAAAAGAGCTTAAGTTCCTTGAATTCTGCTTCCTTTGCCCTACATTTAATTTTGGATTCCTTTAATACCTGTATGAAAGGAAAGACGAATAAAATCCTTTAAGATGGTCTTTGGATAATTGGTCTTCCGAGTCATTTCCGTGATGTATGCTAGTACATTCTGGGTGTTGGTACCAAAGAAATGCAGAAGCAGTTGTAAAATAATAATATAAAATATAAAATATAAAAAATAAAATAAAATAATAAAATAAAATAATAAAATAAAGGATCAGGGCATTGAATTAGAAAAAAGTAGGCAAACTGGCAGATATCAGAGATGAAGCTCCTGTCATTTAAAATTCTCATATATGTTGATTTCTGTTTTTTTTTATTGAAAGCAAGTTTTTCGTCTTCAAATAAAGATAATAGCAAAACATGCATCTAATAGATATGTACTTTTTGTTCCTAGGTTATATGTCAACAGGTATCAAAGAAGCATTTAGATGAGGGCCGTTTGTATCCACCTTTAGTTGCAATTCAAGATGTCTCTCTTAAAATTGCTACAAAAGTAAGTCCATTCTTTATTGGCTAATCATACTATGTGTCAGCCCTTCAAGATAGGGTTATGAATTCTAATGCTACTTTATTATAAGGTTACGGTAAGGAAATCTTGCAAGTCTGAATGTACTTCCCCCCCCCCCTCTGATTTTATGTTCAAGAATACTAGGGAGGGTTAAGCTTGAGATGCTTTTGTCATGGAAAAAACCCAATGAAAGAAACACAAGATAGCAACACAAAACAATAATTCTTACTTTAAGATTCAGAGGTTTATTTTGCTAATAATTTGGAAGATACTTTTCTCAAACTACATTTCTGCTTTAGGCTCTAGTTTCTCTTATCTGAACTTGTCTTGGTTGTGACTGTTCTTGTTCCTCAAGATTATTCCCATAGCCCATTACTCTGTGGTTCAAAAAGAAGTTGTTAGGTTTTTCATCCATTTCAGTGACAAAATGTATACAATAAATAAATTGTGTACATTTCAAATGATTGTAGCATAAAAAGTTTCAATGTAGCAAACCAACCCTGCATCGTGCCATTGTTCGACAAAGTTCCTGTTGAAACTATTTTGATGTGGATCCATTCTCCTCTCCAGCTTTTTAAGATTGGCCTAAATATGGCTTCTTTCTCCAAAGTGGTTGCTAGCCTAGCCCTGCCTTGCTCTGCTTCTTCTCCTTTCCCTTTCTTTGAGGATCTCTGGTAGGGCATATATTCTTCACCACCCTTTTTTTTCTTAGAAACAACTTCCATGACTGGATGACCCTCCAATCTATCAAGTCCCAAGTGAACTGAAACTGACTTCCCCTGGTCACACTTTCTTTTTTTTTTTTAAATATATTTTATTAGATTTTTATAGGGGTAAAAGGGTTACATCAGAGTGCTTAGGAACCACTGTGGAGGTGGGTATATTGAACATCCAAAAAAAAGAAAAACAATCACAAATATATAGCCCAAATCAATTCATTTAAAATTCCCTCTCTAATTCCCTCATTTAGTCTTGCATATTCAAATTAATACATTTCTATATAAGCTTCAAACAATCCTATCAAATATCACTCACATTTCAATTCTAAAGATCCAGGTCCTGTTTTTAAGCTTTACTAACTTACAATTACCATATTCCAATTGGCCTTAGATAGACATATTATTAACACTTCGGGTGTCCTTTTTTTTTTACATAGTAATTATATCTGGTATATTATTCCCGCAGTAATATTCTTATATTTTCTTCATTAATACCATTTCTTCTCTTGTCACCCATCCCTCTTATTCTCCTTCTATTTCAAAATAATTATCTTATTTAGAGTAAAAATATCAAACCAACAAATAGATTTCTATCTAATTTAAGTATATATTCTATCAATTCATCTATATCTATGAAAATCTTTTTAAACCAGTAAATAAAGTTTACCTCTCCAGTAATTATCATATCTAAAACAAAGTATTGTTACAAAGGGTATCCTCTTAGAAATTTCACGTGCTCCATTAGTTATTAACTCAGTCAAAAAATCAAAGCCTTTTTAAACCCATTAAATAAAACTTTAAAATACATTTTTAAATCTAACTCTAGGTTTCTTTCTGTGCCATAACGGTTTCCATAATAAAATTCCTGCATCATCAAACCACAATATTAAAAGGTCCATATTCTTTAACGCTTCAAATTGGTCAAAGTTCTCTTTCCTTTCTTCTAGTAGCCTTTGGATGGTAAAAGCCGTTTTATTCCATGTTATATTTGCCAGTTGTTTATCCACCTTATCACAATTTTCAATAACTTGTATCTGAGTGTCAGTCTCTGTTGATGTTAATGCTTCAGACATCTCCGTTAAAGTTATTCTTTGATCGTCAGGCTTCTCCATAGATTGCGTTTGGAGTTGTATAAAGTTAATTTGTTCTTTGGTTTCCACAGTTTCTCTCAGTGTAGTTTCATAGTTGAGTTGTTGACGTGGTTCCTCTTTAGGTTGTACATATTGTTCACTAATCTCTTTGGCGCCAATCTGCTTCTTCTGCGCTGTCTTTCGGTCTATAATTTGATCTGTCAAAGTTTGAAAGTAAGAGTTCATATCCTCTGTGGCTTCCAGAATTTTTTCCAATATGAGCTCATAGTCCAGCTGTGTGTTAGGTTCCATATCAGTAGTAGAAAGATTTTTTAATCTTTTAGAGAAGGCTCTATTTCGTAGAAATCAAACAAATGTTCACCTCCAATTTTCAATAGACCAGATCACCACACAGCTGTTTCAGTTATCTTATGCTTATCATCTTTTGAAGGTCAAAGCCATCCCCAGCCATAAAAAAATATACAGTTGCAGTACCACTTTTCGTCACAAGATGTCCTCAGCAGACCATAAAATCTTTTTTTTTCTTTCCAAATTAATAGATTTTTTATTTTTCGTGTTGAAAAAGATGAAGAAAGGCCTCTCCAAAGTAATAGATGCGTAGTTATAACAATAATAATCAAGAATAAAATGTTTTCAGGTCCCCTCAGTATTCCAAAATTTAAATAGTCCATAAAAATTAACTGGTTTTTTTTCTTTTTTTCCTAAAGCTGTTTTTCCCGAATGCCCAAACGCTGCTCCCTCACAGCAGGGAAGTAATTCAAGCACAAAAGCTTTTGACAGGAGAGTAATTAGGGAAAAAAGGGGTAGGAAAGGTCTCACCCAGATTCTCCACGGAGGTTCTTTACGCTTAGTTGTTCTTCTGGCTTTCAGCTGGTGTGGCGAAGTGATCGTCCATTTTGCTGGCCGATCTTTCCTCCGACGGCCCTAAGGAGATAGCTCGAACTAAGGAGAGCTGCCGCCCTTCCCCAGTCAAGCAGGGGCCTCCTCAAGCGGTGGTCGCCTCTACGGGGTGACTTTCGACCCGGTTAAGGGTCTACCGGCGGAGGGAAAGCAGCCGGTAGGAGAGACGGCTCTCTCCGTGCAACTGCGCGTGCCGCGATCCGGAACCGGAAGCCTCTGGTCACACTTTCTAACATCAGTATTACAAAGGCATGCAAGTTTTATCCAACAGGCCAAATAACGGTGAAATGCTCAGTGAAATGCAGTTGGAACATAAACAAATGGAGATTCAGACACAAAACTTTGGCTTCTAGTATAGTTTGACTATCTTTTTCAGTCCCTGGGCCCTATTCATTTTTCATTTTCTACAAGTCTGCCAATTCTTTTATTCTTGCTTTATTGTTATCAGTAAGGAATAGCTTCTCTTGGGCACATCTGGTAATAATTTCAAAGCTGGTTGTCATATTTAATCCTCTTCAACTTGATAATGCAGATTTTCAATATTTAAAGCAAATCTAAAGAATTAGTTTGAAATCCTGCATTCCTTGTATGGCAAAACTTTTGTTTACTATATTTTTAAGCCGGTGATAAAAATGGTACAATAGAGTGTATTATATAATACAAAATATTATTTTATTATTAATGTTAAAATAGAATACAGTCAATAGAGTTACAGTGATAATCGCCTTGATATTTCAAAATTATTTTAAACTGTTTTTAGTTACTATGAAAAGAACAACAAAATTTAATTATTTGAGTTGCAGAGTAAAGTTTGCAAGATTGACAGGGGTCAATGTTTTTTCCTAAAGGAGTTTTATTTATCAGATCTCTTTAAATTCATTTAAATGAAATACATTGAATTTCTAAGATTTTCCAGAATAATTTTGCAAAATGCATTCTGTCCTGTCATTCCTAAGATAGTATTTTACAGTGTTCAGGTTGAGTGGAGAAATCCATTAGAGTTTCCTGTTATGCTTAGCAGTAACTAAAAAAAAAAAAAGTGAGAGATCTGACTTACGGGATCCAAAGTTCTTTCTTCAAGTAGGACAAAAAAGGTTGTTATCTGGGATACAGTTATTTAGAGAAGTGGTCCTTTCATACACAATTGCCAGGTGAAGTAAAAAGTTATTTTTAGCACCTTAAAAAATACGTTAACTTCACCTCCCTCTTTTTAAGGAAAAATCTAGATCTTATATAGTAATGTAATAACTAAATATATTTATTTCAAAGTAAGTTCCAATAAAAAATCAGTGTGACTTACTTTCAGCAAATATACCTATAGCAGAGCTGTAAGGATGAATTCATACATTATAGGTTGGATCCAGATGCAAATTATATTTAAATAAGTCCTACTTAATTTAATGAACATAAACTTTTATTACTACCTCACACCCCTATCCCTAACTTTTACGTTCACCCCACCTACATCAGGATGTAAGCTTGTTATATTTCAGTGTACACATCCAAGGCTTTGACTCTGCATGTAAACATAATACAGGTAGCCTCATTTAGTGACTGCCTCATTTAGCATCACAGTTACAGTGTGATGGAAAATAACTTTATGGCTATCCTCGCATTTATGACCTTTGCAGGTTTGTAAAGCAAAGGAAAGCTGGTCATAACCACAGTCACAGTTTCAATAGCAACCCTTTGCTTAATGACCAGGTTGCTGGTCATTACTAAAGAATGACTGGTGGTTACTAAAGAATGACTACCTGTACTGTATAGAAATTGTACTGAATATATGTGCAGTTTCCCTAAGAGCCAAAACTAGAATGCTTTCAGTAACCAGCTTTGCTTACGGCTAGTTTGCAGAAAGATCTTAAGCTACCAACTGGGAGAACTGAAGGAAGATCCAGAAAATTAAACATACAAATAGTTATTTGGAATATTAAGTGTAAGGTTGCATTCATCTACATCAGCGGTCCCAACTTTTTGGCTTGGCGGCCTGGCGGAGGGGAGAGGATAGTTCCCTGCGAGTGGTAGGTCAGCATGCAGAAGCGTGCGCAGCTCCATTCGTGCAAGCCACTTGTGTGAAGGGAACTTCATGGGCAAGCACAAGGGACCGCCGCTCATGCAGCCCAGTTCCACAGTGGGCCACGGCCCGGGGGTTGGGGACCCCTGATCTACATGCACCAAATGCGGTGAAGTTTACACTGTAAGATCACTTAAACGGCAGTCCTGTAAATATTGTTTGGGAATTAGAATGGGAAACAATATCTGAGAAAGGCAGGATGGCAGGATTAAGTACATTGCCAATCATGACATATTTCTGTCCTAAAGAGCTGAATGTGCTTGGTGAATTGGCCCTTTATTGCAATGAATCCAAAATGCCTCTCTAACTTGAACACTTTAAAATGAAGTGCTCCTATCTGAATGAAAAGTGCTTCCCCCCCCCCCAAAGCAACTGGACTATGTTTTTTCTTGAGAAAGAAATGCTTTTTCCTTAAAAATGTTTTGCTTCTCATCCAAGAAGCTTTATCACTTCTGGCAGGATAGTGGTGGTGGGGAATGGAAGGATGGGGGGGGGGGATGGAAGGATTGTATTTCTTTGTAGTCATCTGGTCATTAGCACTCTCTCTGAGAGCTATTGAGGCCACTTTATCTGTACCCTCAGGGTCACCTGAATCAGAGCGCAAATGGGTGGGGAATCTTCTTGGAACTGCTGAAAGTTTTTGCTCCCAATTGCAAAAACCTTCAGCATTCAGTAATGAAGATGATGTGGATTAACAGATTAGGATTGCTACAGTTTGTAACAATTCCTTTCAAAGGGTAGGATGCCCGGGAATGTTTATCTTTTCTTGGACACAACACAGATTTATTGCTAGCTGTATGATGGGAATCCGATACCTGGTTTTTAAATTTTGAATTTTTCCCCTTTTAGCATCATGCTGCTGCTCAGGCCTCTATGAATTCTAACAATTGAGGGTTTTGTCTTGTTTTCCTAGATTGCAGAGCTAGCCTACAAAAACAAGACGGCAACTTTCTACCCTGAACCAGAAGACAAGGAAGCATTCATCAGCTCTCAGATGTACAACACTGACTATGAAAGCTTTCTGACAGACTCTTACATTTGGCCCGAAAAAGCAGTGAAAATACAGACAAGAAAAGTTTAACCAAAGACCACAACACTCTTAACAATGGAGCACCCCAGAAAAGGGTTGATTTCTGTCTTTTGTTAACTCAGAACTCCGTTTTTAGCAGCAGTCTTGTTTTAAACCTGTGGATTTGGGATTAGAAATGTTAATGTTCTTTCACTTTAAGGTACAATTATAAACCTATAAAGCAAATGAAAATAATTTGGATATAATAATTTCCTTCTTCTTTGGAAGAGCATCTCCTAGATTCCTGCTAGGCAGCACTTACTGCAGGTGGAAAACTCAGTAAAAAGTTATTCTTCGTAAGTGTTGACATCTGTGCAAAATGCTGGTTCTGTTAACTAGTTTTGCCATTAAATTCAGATGAAGCAATACTGTGATAAACCATGTATCAGTATGATTACTTAAAGCATGGTTGGGGATGTTTAATTTAAATTTTACTGTAATTTCTCCCTTCGTTCGCCAACTTGCCTGTTAGCGTACCTTTGTGGGAGATTTTCAGATATGTTTAATGGTGCCCTCTCAATTCAAGACTATTCTATGCTTACTTGATCTATGACTGTTGCTTGTAAATCAATGAACAGTGTCATTTGGTGAACCATTTCTGTCACTTATGACTTTTGCACTGAGATCCCCCCACCTCTTCCTCTCAATGGAATTCAAAAGTATAAAATTCTTGACCATGAAATAATCCTATTGGCCATTTTACAGTTTGGTGTTGAATGGCGACGATTCCATTTTAAGTCTTTATATAGAAAAGGCAGTAATTCACTCCCATCCTAGTGCATTTGAAGGAAATTCCTAGCAGTTTTTTCCTACTTTGTTCAGTGTGAGGGAGTTAAGTCAAGTTCGTGGTGCCAATCTCCCTTTTTAAAAATCTGACCAGGCTACTCCTGTCTCAGAAGGCATGTTTTAACATTTCTGAGTCACAGCTGAAGCAGAATTACATGGAAAATGGTAAAAAAGCTAAGGGGGAGGTGGCGAATACCAGAGATTTTGGAATTGCAGGATACTCTGTGATAGTCTCAAGCCCACAGCTCTCCAGAAATTTTGTTCCGTTGTAGTGACCCAATACTATTTGCAAACCCCAGCAGGTGCACCTGCAGTATGAGGTGGTTTCTTCTCAAAATGCTGAACTGCCTCGGTCTTTCATAATGCGCAACATAGGAATGAGGTGTTAATATACTTATTAGGGTTGTGCTACTTCTTTAAAAGATGTCTGGAAGTTGAGTCATGGCAACTGGACTTTTTCGTTTTTTGTTTTGAAACATTTTGCTGCTTTTCCAAGTAGCTTCTTCAGTCTACTGCAAAGGTCCCCAATCTTTTGGGCACCAGGGACCAGTTCCTTGGAGAGAGGTTTTTCCGCTGTGTGTGGTTTTGTGTGCTGCCTGCATCCAACAGATGGAACTTTGCTTGTTTGTGCGGACCGGTTGCTGGCATGCTGCGGCCTGGTACCGGTCCACGGACCAGGGGTTGGGAACCCCTGGTCTACTGTACTTGGATAAGCAGTGAAACGTTTCAAACCAAAAAAAGACAAGTCCAGATGCCGTGACTCAACTTCCAGACAACTCTACCTGGATGCCTGAGAATCTTCATCGACATACTTTAAAAAGATGTACTTAGCAGCAGAAGGAGGCTCTCTTAGAGTAAGTTGGGTTCTCTGCTTACAAAGATGAGCAGAGAACCATCTGGAAGCAGTTTATAGGTAGCGATACAAGCCCAAATAATTGATATGATGTCTGCTTTATGGATTTGAAGACAAGTACATATTACATGTTGCAAAGCATTGTTTTCAAAAGGGTTGCTCAGCCCTACCGCTTATTACTTATACTCTGTCATGTTCTGTCCTCCAGAGATGTAGGCATTTTGAAATATATAGAAAGTGGATTTTATTTTATCATATTATACAGTATAATCACAGCAATCCTCCTCCTTGATTTCATACCAATATAACTGAGAACCGTCCTTCTAGCACATTTGTTCTTGTTTGGTGCTTGAAGATTTCAAAACCTTGTCAAGGACCAGAGAAGAAATGAATTTGTGCTAAGTGTCAGAACTTTTTCCTTCAATGCCAAACAAGATCTGAAATATGTGCTCACTTTGATGAACCTTAAGAAATTCTAGGAATTGACCAAGGTCCATATGATAGTCATTTCTTAATCCATAATCACCATGAGCTTGAAACTGTAAATCCTCAAAGGTCTGAAAGAGACGAAAACTTTCCCCATTTCCTTCTGTTTCTCCAGTCTCAAGATGCTTGCAGGAAATGTGTTTCCAATTAGGATATCTAATAATACGCCAAAACTCTTCACAGTTTTCTTTTGTGCCCTCCACACAAATCACCCCAGGCTTGCCAGTTAGGCAGAAGCCAGTCAGATTTAATTTCTTTGCATATTCAAAGATCTTTTTCCTCAATTCTTGTCGGTATATGTGATGGCTGTAAATCCACATGCGTTTAAAGTGTGCTTTGGCTATTTCTTTCCTTGTTGTTCTTTCACAAACTTCACTATTTTGTACTTTGAATGTACTGCTATCCTGTAACCACTGAACAGCTGCACATATACAAAGTTCTCCAGGCTCCAAAGAAGCAACGTAAGATGTAAGATCTTTATTGAGCTGCAACTGTTGTTGCCTGTCTAGTGCATCTGATCTCGCAAAAAGTTGTGGTGTCACGTAGGGGTAACTGTGAGGCAATTCCACCTGCAAATCTACAATGGCCTAAAAAAAAAAAAAAAGGGGGGGGGAGGCAAATAACATAATGAGTTATTTTGTACTTGAGCAATTTTTGTGTGAAAAACTGTACGCTAAAGGAAATACAGGAATCCAATTGCAATATATTTATGTAAGTTTTTTTTATTTCAGTAAAACCTAAAGCATAAAAACATAAAAAAAATTAATTATTCCCTTCCCACAAATATTCTGTACATCCTATATGTCATAAAGGATATTTTTTACTAATTTGCATACAGTACATGTTGCACAAGAACAAAAGTATACCAAACAATTCTATATACAGCCATCACTCAGTCTTTTTATGCATGCCCTCATACTACAGAGCTCTAAGTATGGTTACTTACAAATTAAGATAACTGCATAACACAGAGAGCTGATATAACGTACAAGTTCCTGAATTCCTGACACAAGTAGTCCTTGGCAACTGGGACTGGTATTCCCATCACTAAGCAATGCTGTCCATAAAGAGCGACCGCATCACTTAGCGTGGCAATCTCTGCAGCCCCAGTTGCTGCAGTTAACTGAATCTTATGGTTATTAGTGGAGCAACAGCAAAAATAGATATGTTCAAGCAAAAACTGGATAACCAGGATGCTTTAACTGGGATTTCTGCATTGAATAGGCTCCCTTCATTCATCCAGAGAAGCTGTTCTAGATCATAGATCACAACTCAAGATTTAAAGTAGAAGAAAACGCTTCAGAAATGGAACAAAATTCTTCAATAAACATGTAGAAGGCGACTATCTTGGGGTCCCAGATATATAAATAAAAAAAAAGATATCCAAAAGAAGTCTGTAAAAATATGCCCAGTGAAACTGCATTGTTAACTGAAAAAGCTTTTAGGCTATCTACAGGGACATCTTCAACACCACTGCAGACAGGATATTGTATTATAATCATTTATTTAATCTCTAAATGCAGTACTATAATTTAATCTATAGCTGACAAAAAAAAACCCCAACTAAGGCAAAATCCAACCAAATATGCATTATGCCTATTGGGCTAAAATTAGTAATTTAATTGAGATTGACTCACAAATGTTTACTAAACTGAAGTACAATTGAAATTGTTCAATAATAATGACCAGATGGTCTCACCTTGGTTTCATTTATAGGAACAGCAACTGAATACTCAATTTTAGGCGGGAGATTTTCAGTTGTATTGTTCAGGTACCTCTGAATATTCTGGAAAATATTTTCATCTTGAAGAGTTATTTCTCTCTTATTGGGAAACATAGACAAAAGCATTTCCAATTCCGTCACTTGAAGCTCAAGACTATCTTTTATATTGCTGGACATCATGACAGATGCAGCTTCAGTCACCTAGAAAAAGGAGATATCAAATCAATAAAAGTTTTCTTGTTTTTACTAGCATCGTCTTCCAAAAAAAAAAAAAAAAGTCTTGAGACAGTTTGGAGAGCCTGATTTTTGTTTTCAACTGAAACATTTCTATTAGGGTGGGGGTTCGTTCTCTGAGTTTGTGGGTTGGTTTCTGAATGTTTTGTTAGCAGGCTAGGTAACAAAACATTTGGAAACCAACCCACAAGTTTGGAGAACAAACCCCCACCCTAATCCTACACCCGATCTACAGATATTTGCCGCTATCACAAACATTTCTTTATCTGTAATCTTAGATTTAGGCAATTAGTTGTAAGGAGTTAAAAGAGACTGTACAGAGTAAAATCAAGTCCCAGCAGAGACATAATGTACCACAATAAGGAGAAACACAAGAAATAAGACAAGACATAGGAAAAGCCCTTTAAAATTGTGGAAGCGAAGATGCCCTCCTGACTGCTCAAGAGATCCAAAGAAAGAATGGCTGCTTGGAAGGTACTAACCAAAAGGCAGAAGAAATGGATGCAAACCCTCAGATTGATACAGGTAGTCATATTAACAGCCATTGAGTCCAGTGATCATTTGAAGTTATGACGGTACTGAACAAGTGGTGGGCTACGATCATTCCTCAAAGTTCCAGCTGTCCCAGTACTCCTGCTGTCATGGGATCAAACTCTTGGTACTTGGCACCTGGCTCACATGACCATTGCAGTGTCTGCAATCACATGTTCACAAATTATGATTTTCCCGGCTAGCTTCCCACAAGCAAAGTTAATGGGGAAGCCGGCATGGAAGGTTGTAAACAGGTCAGGTAAGTCTCTCCTACTCACGCACCCTCTCCCTGCCAACAATACCCCCCCCCAGCCTCACTGCGCTTATGCCTCTTACCAATCTTGCTTTGCTCTCCCATCCAGCAGCAGCCACTCCAAGCCTTAACTATGAAAAACAGTCACAAGTCACTTTTTCCCCAGTGCCGATGAAACTTTGAACGGTCAGTAAAAGAACCGTTGTAAGTCGAGGACTACCTATGAAAGGGGAGGGAGACCTGGTCTTCACCATAGGGGAGGGCCAGGCCAAAGATGTGGTCGTCAAGAAACGCTTTTAAATTCTAAGCAGAGCCTCTGGCTCGGCACTAACCCACCTTCCGCCTAAGATTTCTGTCCGAGCTGGTCGTACAAATCCCGGAGCCGACCGACGCGCTTGATTGCAGAGGAGGACGTACCCGACCGGCCAGCTCACATGGCTGCAGATGAAGGACGTGGGCCAGGAAGCGCCACGCAATCCAGCCCCGGCCGCCGGAGGAGGGGCTCGGCCCTGGAACGGCGCCTGGGCGTTGATCGAATGTTGCAACACCCTTCGTTCGGGCCCCCGCACGCTCGGCCCTCTGATTGGTGCATGCGGGAAAGGCGAGAAGGAAACGTGTTCTGGGCCGATCCCGGAAGGGCGCCTCAGGGGTGGGCGCCGTCTCTTTGCCAGGCTCCAGAGCGCTGCAGGTAACATGGTCGCTTGGGTGGCTTCGGTCGTGGGTCTTTCCGAAAAATGGGGGAGGCTTCCTGCCCACAGAGGCTCGTGCGCGTTAGAACTCTGCCAACAAATCATTTAAGCATAGCTTTGATTGTGGGAGGTTGTTGTGATTGAAATTGCTATGGGCTCCTGTAATTGAATCTCTAGTTTGCAGTTTCCTGGATGTCCAGAAAAAGGCTGATATGGAAAAGGAAAGTAATTAATCCCCCAAGATTACTTTCGGTCTTCTCCCTTTTGGTGCCCAAGCAGTGAGGCGACCTGGGATTGTCAGGGGTAAGGAACAAAGTCCTTGTGAACAGACCGGGATAATGAAGTTGCAACACTTTGTAGTGCGATCTGCGCTTTTTAAAGTCTTATATTATAATTACCTTGGCAAATAATACTGGTAAAAAAAAACCACAACGTTTTTAACCTACTTTTTATAAAGCATAAGGAATAGATTCTACTGTGAACGAAATTCAGTTGTCTTTCCTAATAATTTACGGCACAATTTTGATTTACAGGATCTCCACCTCTAACTTTGTGGCAATAAATTAGTGTTATTTCTTGTGCACTCTACAGAAATGGATTTCGAAGCAGTCACAAAATACTCAAAACTGCATGCTAAACCTTTGGGATTTTTCCTCCAATATGGAACAGCTGGGTTCCGTTGCAAGGCAGAAAACCTCAACCACGTCATGTTTCGTATGGGAATGCTGGCTGTCCTGAGGTCCAAGAAGACCAAATCCGCTATTGGTGTGATGGTTACAGCCTCTCATAACCCTGAAGTAAGAAACTGGGCATTTCAGAGGAGGAGCTTTTGTGTAGGAGCTCTGGTTCTAAGGTTATTTGGGCCTTGAAAACAATGTCTACCAACTGTTATCTCTCTGTACAGTTAAGACGCCTAGTTTAAACTGGAAAATATTTTTTTTAATTAGCATAATTTTAGAATATAGGTAACCCTCGACTTACCGTCGGTCGTTTAACAGCCATTTGAAGTTGCAGTGACCTCAGAAAATGGGATTGTGGCCCATCAAGCACCATTATAAAATGCCATGTTCCCCCTGGTTACATGGCTGCATTTTAGGTATTGAACACAATTCAGCTCTGAGTTATAAATATTCTATATTGGTGCATTTTGGATGCTTGACAGTTGACTCAAATTTACAACTGAGTGTATCATCCTGCGGTCACGTGACTGCAATTTGTGACTTTTTTTGCAGATTTCTGGCAAAAAACACCGATTTGGGAGAATAGATTAAATGACTGTGGTTCCCTTAACAAATGTGTGACTTTGATTTACGACTGTTTCTTAAGAACCACTGTAAAAACAGTCGAAGAATTGGGTCCAGTCATTTGGGGGCCTCGGCTTATAATCACAATGACTTATGACTGGAATTCCGGTCTGAATTGTGGTTGTAAGTTGAGAACTACTTGTAGTGTTACGTGTGAGCTACGTGTTAAATCTGATTGATTCATTGTTTCGGTATAACTTGCACTTCCTGGAACTTTTTCATAATGCGCTCTGTCTTCTCTGTTCAATTATTTACCACACAAACATTATGCATGTTTACTTTGAAATAAGTCACTGAGTTCAGTGGTGCTTTTTGCAAAATAAGCATGGAACAGGAGTGCCCCCTCTGACTTTTCAGTAAGATTAAATCATTTTACCTTTTTTGACATTCTTTTTGAAAAAATACTTACAAGTTTTGGTACGATTGATTTAATTAATGTTTTATTTTTATTTGTTTATTACAAAGGTGTTGCACTTCAAAACAGTTTTCCTTGGGCAATTTACAACACTATATCTTTTAAAGATGGGCACGAACCATTTTAAATTCAAAACAGTCGATTGTGTTTTAAGTTTGAAACAAGTGTTTAGAGCAGGGATCCCCAACCTTGGCAACTTTAAGACTTGTGGACTTCAACTCCCAGAATTCCTCAGCCAGCCAAGCTGGCTGAGGAATTCTGGGAGTTGAAGTCCATAAGTCTTAAAGTTGCCAAGGTTGGGGACCTCTGGTTTAGAGTTCCAAACACTTTGAATTTGAAACTTTACACACTTTTAATATATTTCTTTGCTTCAGAGAAACTAAACCTTTTTTCTAAATATGCCATTAACTTTGATAGTGATAATTTTCTGCCTTCCCCCAGGAAGACAATGGCGTGAAGCTGATTGATCCTTCAGGGGAAATGTTGGCCCCTACCTGGGAAGAACATGCCACATTCTTGGCGAATGCAGAAGAGCCCCAGTTACACTGTGTCCTGACTGAGATCTGCCAGAAGGAGGCAGTGGACCTTCAGAGCAAGGCCTTCATTGTGATAGGTAGAGACAGTCGGTAAGCCAGGAAGCCGATACATGTCTTGCAGGTCAAAGGGCAAAATATTGTTCATCAGGCTGTTCATTGGGATCAAATGAATTCACATGAAAGATTCACCTGGACATTTTGGTAGTTGTGATCTTGAGATTTGCAGAAAATGTTGGATGACTATGGTTACTATCAAATGAATTCACATAATACATCCATCTCCTTCAACTTTACTTCCACAGCAAAGTGAGAAGAGTGTGGTATAGACCTGTAATAGCCTGCATTCATCCATGGCTTCCTGATGCCTTTTTATGTGTCTTATTTGGTGTTGGTTTTGCTTATAAGAAGCAGCTGGGAATGTGTATAGTTTAATTCCTCGTAGGAAGTGTTCCCGGAGGAGGGAGGATGTGGTTGTAGGTTTTGGGCTGGCATTAGAGGGAAGTCTTAATAACAAAAACTGGAGAACTTGGAGAAAAGAAACTGAGGTAATACCTGGTAACAAAGATAGACCTAGACAATTATGTCTGTTGAAGATCTTTGGTTTTAACAATAACACAGGCTGGAAAATCTGAGTTGGATTGGGGAGTATTTAGAAAGTTGAAGGCTTACTGGCTTGTGAGCAACCTCAGAGAAGATTGCTGATGAAATCCTGGGAAGACTACTGAGGATCTGCAGAGTGGATCCCTCATGCACAGCCTCCTCCCCCATGGGACGTGGTCTATGGTCCATGGGACATGGTCTACCTTGCACAGCCTCCCCTGCCTCCTCCCCCAGGGATTGAAGAGGATAGAAGATTAAAGGGCAATTGCCAGCATGACTCAGAAAAAGAAAATTGCTGCCACTGTCCATAAACTCTTCCACAACTTGAAATTAAGAAGTTGGTAAGAACTAGAAATAGAGTGGTGCACACGTGTATTTATTAGGCTAATACTCTAGAATACAGACCTGTTCAGGCAGAAAGAATTTGCATGACATGAAACTGAGAACTGTAGTGGGGAAAAAAGGCATCGGAGTTACTCTACAGTTTAGAATCAAGTGTCTGCCCTGATCTGCAAATAAGAAGGAGACAGGAAAATCCAAGGTTGGCATATCTAGCCATGCATAACCTTATCAACTCTGCTAAGGAACAATTTCCCAGCCTCATTAAAAAGCTTTGATCTTAAAAAAAAAATTAAAATGACCACCTCATCACCACGAAGGTGAAAGCAATTATGGTCACAACAAAATCTAACACAGAACAGTGGCTATATGGGTAGTCTCTTGAGTTGCGCCCACTTGTTCAGCGACCATTCAAAGTTACCACGGTGGTGAATGAGTGGCACTTATGACTGGTCCTCGGAGTTTTAGCCATTGCAGCACTTCTGCAGTCACGTGATTGCAATTTGGGCACTTGTGCAATCTGTTTACAGTTATGATGGTTGCAGCATCCCACAGTCCTGTGATCGCCATTGGTGACCTTCCCTGCCAGCTTTCCACAAAAAGCAAAATCAGGGAAGCCAGAAGAGAAGATGGCAAATCGCTCCTGTAAGTCGCTGCCACCGTTTTTTGTCCTGAAGAGAGCTCATACTCTATAGCAACTTGTACTTTGTAATGTGTGCATCGGCAGCACCCTCTGCTCTCACTCCCTAGCGCTCAGCTATGGCCCCTGCTGTCCTACCTATACTCTGTGGTGCCTTGTCTACAGCACCCTCCATCCCTCGTGACATCCTTGGACCCCTCCACTGCTTGCCTGGGACTCCCACCTCTTCCTCATTAACAACCCACATGGTCCTGGGATTATGATGGCTCTTGGAACAGAACAGAATAGAATAATAACAGAGTTGGAAGGGAGCTTGGAGGTCTTCTAGTCCAACCCCCTGTTCAGGCAGGAAACCCTATACCATTTCAGACAAATGGCTGTCCAGTCTCTTCTTAAAAACTTCCATTGTTGGAGCATTCACAACTTCTGGAGGCAGGTTGTTCCACTGGTTAATTGTTCTAACTGTCAGGAAGTTTCTCCTTAGTTCTAGGTTGGTTCTCTCTTTGGTCAGTTTCCATCCATTGCTTCTTGTGCTGCCTTCAGGCGCTTTGGAGAATAGCTTGACTCCCTCTTCTTTGTGGCAGCCCCTGAGATATTGGAACACTGCTATCATGTCCCCCCTCGTCCTTCTCTTCATTAAACTAGACATACCTGGGATTGCTAAAGTGATGTGGTCATGTGACATCACATTTTATGACCACATTATTTAGCAATGGAAATTCTAGTCCCAATTGCTGTTATAACCTGGGGACTATCTGTAGTAACTGGAATGGTACATAAAACAAGTGGTTCGTAATGCAGCCGCTTGTTGCTCTGTGCTTCCCTGTGGTGGCCTGCCTGATTCCTTGCAGTGGGACAGGCCAGTTCCTCCCTTCCTCAGCACCATTGCATTTTCCAAGGGCATCTTTTATCCAGCTCAGAATTGGCTTTAACCCTCTCTGAGCAATGGCACCTGAGAGTATAGATCTGTTGGCAGACACCTATTCAGGTGAAGGCAATCACTCTGTACTAGCCCACATAAGCCATCTAAAGTTCTGTAAAGAAGAAAGATGGGAAGCAGATGTATAAAATATATCATGTAATAAATAAATGCCATATGAATCATTGGGAACACCGTGGGAAATGCCAAGGCCTTTTCGGTGGATCCTAATAAAAACCTGCCTAGAACTCTCTTGAATTGCTCAGCTGCCAACATTCCTTCCCTTTGCAGAAAGAAATCTTATTTGGTAAGTATTTGTGTTTTAGCTTGTATTTTGGTGTAGCATTTTTAACAAAGCATTTGTTTGTTTCTATGTGCTGCTTGCAGGCCAAGCAGCAAGGAGCTATCCCAATCAGTAATTGATGGTGTCTCTGTCCTCGGAGGTCAATATCAGGGTACGTTTGCTCTTTGATTGCCATTCGGTTACTTATCCTGATGTTGAGATTTCTCCTATTTGGTTTGTGAAGGTGTAAGGAAACTGTTTGGGAAGTCTGGAACTTGGGGGCAGAATTATGCTTTGTATGCAGGAGGTCTCTATGACTCAGTCTTTGAAATCTCCAGAGCTGGAAAAGACTGGAAAAAACCCAGGAGAACTATTCACACTTGTAATAGATAATACAGATCTCACCTAGCCAGCAGCCTGACTCAGTGCAAGGCAGGAATGGAACTTGTAGCCCTGCAAATGTGTTAACGACAACTCCCAGCATTCCTTAGAATTGATTTTTGGATGGGCTATTGGGAATTGTAGTTCCACAAAATCTGGATTATTACACTTCCCTTTTCTGGTAAAGGGCTTTAGTTTTGCATAGGTAAATGAGGAGCCCTGGTGGCGCAGTGGTTAGAGTGCAGTATTGCAGGCTGACTCTGCCCACACAGCAGGAGTTCGATCCTGACCAGCTCAAGGTTGACACAGCCTTCCATCCTTCTGAGGTCGGTAAAATGAGGACCCAGATTGTTGAGGGCCATAGGCTGACATTGTAAACTGACCAGAGAGGGCTGTAAAGCACTGTGGGACAGTATTTAAGTCTAAGTGCTATTGCTATAGGTAACTGAATGCTTGACTCCTCTCTCTCTCTCTCTCTTACTAGATTATGGCCTAGTAACAACTCCACAGTTACACTATATGGTCCGTTGTCACAACACTCATGGCACCTATGGAACACCAACAGTGGAAGGCTATTATCAAAAGCTCTCCAAGGCTTTTCTGGAGCTTACAATGCAGGTAAAAAGTACCATCTTCCCTAAAGAGAAGACCTGGCTTGGATTCTTAAGGGCATTTATTAAAAATTCATGAAAAATGTTCTCCCTCGAAGAGAGTCCTTTTAAGAATAGCTATAACCCCAGCTAGGGTATCAACTCTCTCAAAGCATAAGCTAATGGATCAGGATGGACTTTTTGTCCTACCGAAGAAGAACCTTCTTAGGAAATTTTGCTGTTCTTGACTCTACTTGCTTTTAAATATGTGTAAAGTATTTTTTGCTGAAGCAGATGTATAATCCTACAAGCCACAGTGGACTATCCTGCAGCTTTTATTTATAGTGCCCAATGCCGTACTACTGAAATTCATTTATGACATTTTTAGCCTGGACTTGTTATTTTTGTAAAATATAGCCTCTGATGAGCTATTTAATGAAACTAACGTAATTAAAACAAGTTGTAGTGGCAGGACAGACCCTGTAAGGTGTTGGAAGTCTCGTCTCCCTGACACCTGCTGGGGTCTACCCACCCTTCTTTCCTGAGCTACCTTTTGGGGGTTTTTTTCTGCAGGCTGCTCCCCAGAGGGATGGCCGTGGGCGACTGAAGATCGACTGTGCAAATGGCATAGGAGCCCTAAAACTCAAGGAAATGGAACCCCATCTTTCAGAGACCCTGGCAATCCACTTGGCCAATGATGGAAGGGAAGGGAAGCTCAACCACATGTGTGGGGCTGATTTTGTCAAAGTTCACCAGAAGCCTCCTGTAGGTAGGACACTAGAAGACTAGGCCTTTTAAAAAAATATTTAATAAATTTATCCCCAAACCTAAAGTCACCTCAAAGAGAGACAGGTGGCAAACAAATCTAATAAGAAACAAACAAATAAATAAGCAGTGGGGTACCACAAGGTTCCATCTTAGGCCCAGTTCTCTTCAATATCTTCATTAATGACTTAGACGAGGGAATAGAAGGGGAACTCATCAAATTTGCAGATTACACTAAATTGGCAGGAATAGCCAACACCCCAGAAGACAAGCTCAGGATCCAAAAAGATCTTGACAAAGTTAAACAATGGGCCCTATCCAACAAAATGAGTTTTAATGTGGAGAAAAGCAAAGTTTTACATTTAGGCAGGAAAAATCAAAGCTACAAGTACAGATTGGGCGAGACCTGGCTCAAAAACAGCAACTCTGAGAGAGACCTCTGAGTCCTAGTGGACGATCACTTGACAACGAGCCAGCAGTGTGCAGCAGCAGCCAAAAAAGCTAATACAATCCTGGGTTGCATAAACAGAGGCATAGAATCAAGATCACGCGAAGTATTAGTACTGCTTTATAAAACCCTCGTAAGACCACACCTGGAATACTGCAACCAATTTTGGTCACCATATCAGAAAAAAGATGTTGAGACCTTGGAAAAAATTCAGAGAAGAGCAACTAAAATGATCAAAGGCGTGGAGACTAAAACATATGAAGAACAGCTGCAGGACTTGGCTAGTCTAAAGAAAAGAAACGGGCGACATGATAGCAGTATTCCAGTATTTGAGGGGCTGCCACAAAGAAGAGAGCGTCAAACTATTCTCCAAAGCACCAGAGGGCAAGACAAGAAACAATGATTGGAAACTGATCAAAGAGAGAAGCAACCTGGAATTAAGGAGAGACTTCCTAACTATGAGGACAGTTAACCAGTGGAACAGCTTGCTTCCAGAAAACGTGGGCGCTCCATCACTGGAGATTTTTAAGAAGAGACTAGACAGTCACTTGAGCAGGGGGCTGGACCAGAAGACCTTCAAGGTCCCTTCCAGCTTATCCTATCCTATCCTGTCCTGTCCTGTCCTATCCTATCCTAATAAATGAAAACCGAAACTGGAAAGGAAAATAGTAACAGTTGCAGGTATCCCCATGGGGGAAAAAGGTCTAAAAATATACTTGAAGGAAAGAAGGTTTGTAAGAGACTCGGAAAACAAGCCAATTTCATTATCCCCAAAGGTGATTTTTCTCTACAATATATTTTGCCAGAAAAGACAACATTGATCAAGCCCCAATTGTTTCCAGAATTTGGGTGGGGCAAGAGTTACAGGCTTAGCAGATTCCTTTTGCTTTGGTCAGAAACCTTTCCCAGAGAAAGTCAACTTGTCCTCCTTGCTAGATGCGAGTTTATTTCTTTGGCCAAGGAGGTACTGGAAAATGCCTGGTCAAGATGAACCTGCTTAATTATAAGTCAAGTAGTCCTTGACTTAACAATTGCTTGTTTAACAAAGGTCCAGGATTACCATGGCCCTGGAAAGGGTGCTTTATGGCCTGTAAAGCACTTCCAACCACTGCGAAACATTGCACCCCCATCCCATGGTCACATGATCACGATTTGGGTGCTCGGCAACCTGTTGGCATATATGACTGGTGGTCAAATACCTGCTGATCATGTGATTACCATTTGCAATCTTCTCTGTTGGCTTCCCCAGAAAGGCAATGGGGAAGCTATCTGGAAAAGCTGCAAATTGCTGCTGAAGAGGTCTCCTTGTTTCTAGGTCTGACTGAAAAAGCTGCCTGCCAAGGGAGCTGAATTCCTTTGGCAGGATGCTGAAGTGGAGCTAAAATCCTGACAATACCAGCTCCATTCATGCATCCTGCTGAAGAAGTTCCTTTCTGTGCATGCAAAGGAGCTGAACTCCTTCAGTAGATCAGTTGCATCCCTTTATTAACATTCTGACTCTTTGGTAGATTTGTGGCAGAAGGGGAAACTTAAAATTGTTATTTTTTATCGCAAAGAATATCTACGTCTAACTATCTATATAGCTCAAAGGTGATCAATAAACATTTCTCTAAAGGTTGCTAGATTGTAACCCAACCTGCTTGCATTGGCCATACTGGGTAGGGCACATGGATGCCGAACGTCATCTAAAGGACCATATATTGCCCATTCTTGGTTTAATTCGGCAGTTTATTTTGGAAGTATGTAAAACCCATGACCTTTACTCTCTAAATCAGAGGTCCCTAACCTTTTGGGCACCAGGGACCGGTTCCATGGAGATAGGTTTTTCCGCAGACTGGAGGGAGCGTGGTTTTGTGTGCTGCCTGCATCCCGTGGATGGGGCTTGTTTGTGTGGACCGGTTGCTGGCATGCCACGGCCCAGTACTGGTCCACGGACCGGGGGTTGGGGACCCCTGCTCTAAATTCTTGCCAACGAACACTTCTGCATCGTTGTCTTGCTTGTTAGGACTACAAATGAATCCTGGTGAGAGATGCTGCTCGTTGGATGGTGATGCTGACCGAATTGTTTACTACTATGTAGACTCTGCTGGCCATTTCCATCTTCTGGATGGAGATAAAATAGCAACTCTAATCAGCACTTTTCTTAAAGAACTTCTGATAAAGGTAATTGATTTCCTTTGGTTAAAGCATTATTCTACACTACTATGATGAACAAATAGAACTTTCCAGGTGTACAGTGAACACAAATATTTGTATATTTGAGATATCTTCTATGTGGAAAGAATATGCAAATGAAATGCCATTAGAAAAAAATTCTTATTTCTTTTTCCTAAACGGATTCCCACAATAATAATAATAGCTGTATAGTAATTAACAATTTGTACAGTCACCTATCTTTTAAAGAGATAAGAGAATTCCTTTGGAGAAAAGTACAGTGAATTATTGAGAATTTATTTTAAGAAAAATACAGTAAATTATTGTTCCTCAAAGTATAATGCTACTGTTTGGATGGGAGCTGTGTTGCATTTTGCAAAATACAACAATTGGCTGCTTCTTGGGTGTCAGTGAAAATTAAGCATAGCAGAATTATTGATGGGGTCAGATAGGGCATTTCCTCAGCGGATTAAAAACAGATTTATAAATCGCAGTAAACCAAAATTAAACAAACCACATTATACATATAAACCCAGACTGGTTTGTTCACAGGAACTTGCAGTAAAACCTTAATTTTACAGACCCTCATTCAGAGGAAATTGGATGGAGCAGAACTAAACTTTAGTTTGAACTTCACTCCCAAATAATAGTCCAACTTTTTCTGAAGTAGTACACACCGTTGACATAATTGATACCACTAGTATTGATGGTATTAAGTTGATCTAATTACAGGCGGTTAGCTTTAATGATACACTTCCTCTCCAGATGGCCTTGTTAAATCAAAGTTTTACTATACAATCTAAAAATAATGTTAACTGTAAAAATAAATCTTAATATATGCTCTGAAACCTAGCTTGTACTATTAATAAACGTAATTTTTTTTTTTGCGTAATCTTGATCTTAAAAGTAGGTTCGGTTAATAGTTAACATGTTCTTCCACCCAAAAAGGGAGGGCAGTGCTGTTGATCGTTAAGGTCAGTAGAGAAAATACTGCCATCTCTTTGTAAATTTAAGTTCTTAAACTTCAAAGGTAAAGATCCATGTAGTTCTCGTGAAGTTGAGTCTTGTTTGTGGAATGTCCCTTTTCTCTGCTTCTTCAGGCTGGACAAACCTTATCTTTTGCAGTAATACAAACAGCTTATGCCAATGGAAGCTCTACTGGTTATCTGGAACAAACCATGAAGGTATGAAGTTGACTTCTTCCAGTCTTAAACAAGCCAGCAAAATTACCATGGCTAAAACATCAACACTTCTAACATGGGGTAGAGTGAGGGTGGGAGGTTACTAATTCCAACAAATGTGTGTGTTTTTTTGTGTGTAATGCCTACCTAGAGAGAAACTAGAAGTGCTTACCCCAACAAGCTAGCTTCCAGATGTGCTGCACTTGCAGCTTTTCTCTTAGTAGCCTGGGGTTGACAGTGATGCTTTGCAACACATCTGGAAGACAGCAGGTTGGAGAAAGCTAGGCTGCTTTTTTTTTTTTTTTTAAAGAAATAAAACATTGAAATCATGTTGATCCCCCCCCACCCCATGTCAGCATGGCTGGCTCAGGAATTCTGGGTATTAAAGTCCACAAGTCATAAAAGAGCCAAGATTCCCTACCCCTGCCCTATGTATTCCAAATACTCTGGATTTCATGAATATCACTTTTGTTAAAAAAAAAAAATCAACCCTGTTTGTAATGTATTTTAAACTGATCCTCACGTGTGCTGCTTTCTGAGAATTTGGAGTTTTATGGCAAAGTATGAAAAGTTTTAAGAAAAAAATTCCAAAACTCACTTCCATTTTTACTCACACACTCTTGAGTACCTGAGAACTGGGAGCAGAGGCATGACTTGTTCCTTGATGGGAAGGCAGCACAAGAACGCCATCTCTTGGAGACAATTACTTACCAGAAAATCAGTTGCATTTTGTTTTATTTGATTATTTAACTAGGATAACAGAAGCCCCCTCTCTTTTTGCTGGGTATCTTTCTAAAGTTCTCTGGCTGCACTTATACAACACACTTAAACTGGTTATAGCACTGTTAACTAGCCAAATGGTTTGGATTCATACAGAGGGCTATACGCCTGCAAACCTAATCAAGGTTAGCATTAGCCATGCTTTCCTTATTGTGCAAGTATTTCTGATAGAACTTTATCTACCCCAGTTCAATCTTGCAGGCTGGGCATGCTGCATATCCTGTCAGCCAAAAAGTATTAGCTGGTGGGGAGTAGAAGACGGGCCTTTTCTGCAGGAGCCCCTGCTCTATGGAAAATCCTCCCCACGGAGATTAGAATGATCCTAATCCTGCAGGATCCAATCTGGGTCGGTCACTGGGTCCAGAGGCTTAGTCTTCCGAGCTTTGGGACTTGTGCTGGAGCCCATCCTCAGGGGACTTCTCCCTTACCAGAGAGAGTGAGAAAGAGCTCCTGTTAGGGAACTTCTTTTTAACACACTCTGCTAGAGAGAAGTCCCCTAAGGATGGGCTCCGTCAGGAGTTTGAAAGCTCGGAAAACTAAACCTCTGGTCCCGGTGACCAACCCAGATTGGATCCTGCAACATTATCCTGAGACACGTATATTTGCCTTCATTCAGTCCTAACCCTGTTAGCCTTTCCTAAAGCTTTAAAAACTTGGCTGTATTCCTGACAATGGGACCCTGAATGCATTAAAGGCCCCACTTCTTTGGTTT
Organism: Azemiops feae; assembly: GCA_023970755.1. Classification (NCBI taxonomy): domain Eukaryota; kingdom Metazoa; phylum Chordata; class Lepidosauria; order Squamata; family Viperidae; genus Azemiops; species Azemiops feae. The sequence continues at coordinate 434,064 of JALGBA010003980.1, read as the reverse complement.
TACGGTTAACTGGGGAACTATCTCAGCTGCTGTGTATATTTCTTTTGGAAGTTGGTTTATCGTTCTTAAATGCTTTTTGTTGTTTTAATAGTTTTGGAAATTGTAAGCTACCTAGAGTCATTGATTGAGATGGACGACTATAAAAATTGAAATAAATAGAAATTGAATGAAGGAAGGATGCAGTGTGTGAATCCCCCAGGCTTCTCTTGTTGGTGATCAGTGCCACTGGTGTAATGCGCTTCTTGTCATTGGTCAGGCATTGCTCTTCTGAGCCTTCTCCCCTCAAGGGAACGCTGTCTTTGCATGTTCCAACATTTCAAAGATTACATTGCTTGTAGTGCAGAATTATACACTCAGCACATTTGATCTCTCGTTCTTAGGTGCCTGTTCACTGTGCCAAAACAGGAGTGAAGCATTTGCATCACAAGGCCCAGGAATTTGATATTGGCATTTATTTTGAAGCAAACGGTCACGGCACAGTAAGTATGTATTTGTTGACCCAAAGAAGTCTAGAGCCTGTCATCAGAGTTTAAATTTAAACTGATAAAAGCATCTCTTTCTGAGCGCGAGGGGTGGGGTGGGGGTAAGAGAATGTTGATTGTGCTTCTCTTCCGTTTTTTCCCTCTGTTGATATTCCTCTGTGTTTTTCTTTCAAGGTATTGTTTAGTAAAGCTGCAGAGGATAAGATAAGATACCAGGCAAAAGAAGAACGAGATATCCAAAAAAGGGAAGCTGCAAAGATGCTTGAAAACACAATTGATCTGATAAATCAGGTAGGAGTGTTGGTGCATTACTAAAGAAACTTGTCTGTAGTTGTCTTGAAATAAAATTTGGCTCCGAATTGCACACCATATCTATTCATTGAGTTTCATGGGTAAAAAATTTCCCATTGTCCTCTTCCCAGATGCAGGTTTGTTTCTCAAATTAGTCTATAACCCTTATCTTCTCAGATATGCACCCAGGAAAGATCCTGCTTAGCTTTCTAAATCAGCAAAGCTAAAGAAGTTTACCTAAAGAAGTTCGAAGCTTTCAAAATATTTGTCTTGAAAAGGGCACAGTGGAGCTATTTTGAAGAAAATTAACAATCTAGGCTCCATCTGAGTCACTGAGTATATACTGTTCTTCCTTTTGTTCTAAATCAGTTAAAATTCTCAAAAGTATACCATTTCAAATCAGTAAATAAGGCGTCACCATTTAGAGGTGTAATTTAAAACGAGTACAAAACCTGATATTGTTCCAGTATGACCATCCTTAGTTGGGATGCCTTATATAAGTGTAGTCTTAATTTTTAAAATTCTTAGTGATCCCATGCAGTTGAAGATTATTGGGAGAATCTGCAAGGCTTTTATGATAATGCAAAACTCTGAGAGAATAGTAGGATGTATCTTTTAAATAGTGTAAGATCCCATAGGTGGTAGGGTTCTTTTTCCCCCTAAGCAGTAAGAGTTGGAAATTATCTGTAATAGCTCCGTAGCCATTTTTCTGTACTGGTGTGGTTTGAATCACTTAGCTGACATAATCTCTATTCTGTTCCACTGACTGAAAGAGTGACTATATTTTCAGATGTTGGTTCCCGATTCAGCAGAAGCAGAAGTGGGAGAAACAATATGGGAGCATGTTTATACTTTGGTGATCATGAAAAGCCAGCATCTAAAAGGCTTTTGTGTGGATTTTAGTCTCAGAAGTATTTAGCTTACCGCAGATTAAGTTCACTCAAACAAAAACTTTTTGTGAACAATAAGCAAAGCAGAGTTTAGTAATCAGTTAAAAAAAAAACAAATTGGGAAAGAATAAATTATGTAGAGGCAAAAGCTCCTTACATGGCTTATTCTTACCATAGTCTGAGTCACTTTTACTACCAGTTTAACTCATCTGCAAAGCAAGATCCTGCAATTAGTGCTTGGAAAACAATGAAATCAGAAGGTAGGGACCCAGGGTTAGAATCCGTAATGTTTTATGAAGTATCTGTATGAGAGATTTTCAGTTATCCAAGTGTGGAAGAGATTGATGTTTCCCATTTGTTTTTCTTTCCTTTTTTTTCTTTTCTTATGCACTAGACGGTTGGTGATGCTCTCTCCGACATGCTTGTGATTGAAGCCATCTTGGTGCTGAAGAACCTCACAATTGCACAGTGGGCTGCTCTGTACACGGATCTTCCAAACAGACAGCTCAAAGTGAAGGTTAGCTGGGAACAAGAATTAAGTGGGTTGTAACCATCTGTGCAAAAAAAATTAAACTCCCCCCCCCCCCCCGGATAGAAGTGATCCAGAGATGTAAAAACCAGAGGGGGGGGGAAATCAGTAACGGCAGCTGCAGCGAGGAAAGGAAATAAAGGCCGTGGTACATTTCCTGTAAGAGATGAGAAGTTGAACCAATAAGTCCTCTGAATATCTTAGTCATCTCAGCAATCTAGTAGACAGTGTGATGGCCAAAAGAAATAGACAAGAGTCTACTGTGGTTTTATCACGTCGAAGCACTTGAATAATGAGTACCTTTAAATGAAAAAAAATCTTGCAGGGCTAAACCAATCTTAATAAATTTCTTTTACACCTTTGGAGTTTGCATCATAGAACCTCTCATTAAAACAGGGGTGTCAAACTCGCCACGTCACGTGACGTGTCGCGACGTATCACGACTTTCCCCCCATTGCCAGAGCTGTGGTGGGCGTGGTTTCGGCATGATGCATCCGGCCCGCAGGCTGGCAGTTTGACACCCCTGCATTAAAAGCTCGTCGCAACCCTCAGATTTGGATCTTAAATTCTCTTCCAGGTTTCTCCTCATTGGAGGCTTGAAACAACCAGTTGCTATTTTAACAGGTCAGACTATGTTACTTGTTTTTCTCTTGACTTGCAGGTTGCCGATAGGCGAGTCATCAGCACGACAGATGCTGAAAGGCGAGCAATTGCACCTCCGGGGCTGCAAGAAAAAATCGACCATCTGACTCAGAAGTTTAAATTGGCTCGGGCATTTGTTCGTCCATCTGGAACAGAGGACATAGTCAGAGTCTATGCCGAAGCTGACTCCCAGGTCAGAATGGATGGGATTCATTTAGAGCAGGGGTGTCCAACCTTGGCAACTTTAAGACTTGTGGACTTCAACTCCCAGAATTCCCCAGCCAGCATGGCTGGCTGGGGAATTCTGGGAGTTGGAAGTCCACAAGTTTTAAAATTGCCAAGGTTGGTCACCCCTGATTTAGAGTCTCTGTGTAGTAAATTGGGAAGAATTTCGAGAGCATACAGGGGAGTCCTTTTTCTGTCAGTAACATTTTCAAACTAAGTGAATTGCTATAATCCGTAGGTATGCAAGCAACAGTACATAGTCCTCTTGAAGTTTTACCATCCTCCTTCCTATTTTTCCCCTTGAGTTTATTGGGGAGAAGAGAAATGAAGATGGTTCTGTTGCTTGCTCAGAATCAACTTTATTCTCCTTTCCTCGGTTTTCTGAAGTATTTTCGTGCTGGGAAACATCTGCTATGCTTTTAGCAGCTTTTTTGATGGAAAAAGGTAGGGATTGGGAGCCCGCAGAGAAATTTGAATTCATCTGTCTTTCAAGTCGAACAATTTCAGAAAACTGAAATGAAGCATAATACGGACATTTCTAAAAAAGGAACCTGTCCTTAATTACACTCTCCTTTCTGAAGGATATCGTCCTATTTAAGTACATTTTGTAAAAAAAACACAAACATGGAATAAATGTAAGCAGCAGATGGGGGACAGGCTATTTAACGCTTCTCTTCAGAGCTTCATTTTTGATTTAAAAGAGTCTTCTTTAAAAATCTGCTCTTCGTAGTGGGATGTCTCCCAGGATTATGAGTTATTTAGATTTTCTTCACTGCAGCACAAATTTAAAATTGGCTCCAACTCCTTAATAGTGATGAACACTAAAATGAGAAGACTGTGGCATGTGTGGTTTCTGAACGAGTGGGCAAAACAGATCCTTTCAGAAAAATCTGAATTACATTTAAACGTTCCCCCTAGCTAAGTTTCTTTTATATTTACTTTAGTTTCATATTTTTCTCTTTAGGAGAACGCAGATAAACTTGCCCATGAAGTCAGCTTGGCTGTCTACCATTTAGCTGGTGGATTTGGAGACCCACCCAAGGCTGTTTGATGAAATGTCATGCTTGGATCTGAATCATGAAATTTTGTCATATAAAACCTTTACTAGCTGAAACATACTCAACATTTATTATTGTAAAAAAAAATCACTAGGAGTTTTCTACTTCCTGTCTTTGAAATTTCAGCTTTTCAGAAAATTGCAATCATGACAATCTTACAGTTGGATTCAGGTTCCTATAATCCCTAGGCAAAATGAGGACTGACTGGCTGGGAATGACAGGACTTTCAGTTTAAGCCAGTTGGAAAAGTGCCTGCTGGAGTAAATGTACCATATTAAGAGGAGACTTCAGTTATCACCATGTACAACCAGAAAGTTACAACAAAAAAGCTTATTTGCTGTAAGTTATGAAGAAGTGTAGCATCCCAAACTCTCCCAGAGAAACAACATTCCATACAAACACTCAACTGTTTTGGGTGACTACTTGAAGATGTTTGCCACGTCACATTTATTTGCTTGTGAACCCGGAACCCAGCATTGTTTGTGAAGATAATTTAGTAAAAAGAACATCTTCTTGATGATTAATGCCTTCATCCAAGTATTGATATATACAAACTACTCATTCATTCCATGTTGAGAAGGTCGGTCCTGTGCAGCAGTCCAGGTGCATAGAAAGACATACAGCTAGAAAAATGTGCAACTTTATTGTAAGATTTCTTAAAGACAGACCTCAAGATGACAAAAACAAAATGTACCATAAATATTAGGCACCATAATCAATATGTGCCAGTGATATTTCAACTTGATTCAGGCCACATCCAGAACTTATTTACAAGTATTTAAATTAAATACATCCTGAAGTATACATTACGTACAAAGTATGAAAAAGGAAATTACATACTCTGGAAGGATGGAGTGGTTTCGTTTGAAATGGAACATTACATAAGATAAAATATTCTGCCATTTACATTTCATGTCTTGATGAGCCCTTCCAAAAAGTCCTTCTCAACCATTTCTTCAATTTTTTGCCTCACTTTGCTAGAGAGTGTCTTTTGGTTCTCCATTTTGATGTCTTTGTTGGGAAAAGAGTTTGGGTAAAGCATGGGGCTCCCTGAATGGCCAATGCTCCTGCTGGTGACTTTGCTGTTGAAGACTTGGCTCAGGACATGGAAGAAGGGGAGGAGCTGCTCAATGCTGCGGACAGCACAGAGGGTCAGGAGCAAATGGCCGGGTTCCCAGTTCAGAATTCTCCCTGAGCTGTCTTCCTCTGGGTTTTTCTGTAAGCAGCAAGACAAGCATCAGGACCAGGCTTGGTACCTTTTTTCCCCCAAGTTCAGCATCTGCACATTTCCACCAGCCACCAAACCCACAAGTATTGACATTACCGACTCGAAGGTAATGAAACATCTTTAACTAAACTTTCTCGTCAAAGTCAGTGGTACTTACTTGTCTATTTGTTAGAAAGCAAATCATTCCAATTGAGACCACCGAATCATTCAGTTAAACTGGTTCCTCTTATTTTAATGTATCAAATGATGGGGGGGGGGGGAAATGAAGTTCTGCAGTGCAACAGACAATACTACAAGGCTTAAAAACCACACACGGCCCTGAATTATCCTACCCTTTATATGTCTCCCTGCAATAACTTTCAGCCTGTAAAGAGGAAGAACAGTCTTGTTGGTGCACATGGATGTAAATTCTGGTTTTCTAAGGTTTCCCTAGAATCTGAACAGCGGTTATAATTTACCCACAGTTTTTAGTACCTGAACCAATTTTTTTATTTTTTTTTAAATGGAATACCTTTGCCCTTTTTCGTAACAGCTTTGCTAATCGCACAACGTATGGTTTGAATTCCCTCTGGTGGGTGCCTTGTCTTCGCACCTCCAACCCAGAATCATCTGATGCTTCTGGAATAAAGGCCCACCGGTACCTGTTAAGAGAACAATATTCCCTTCTGAACTACTTTGCATATTCATCAAGCAAGATTTGGAAAGAATCCCTCCTCCTGCATTCCTGGAAGTATTCATATCCAGGGCTACATCCAGGCTTATATTGATGCCCAGGACATTAACATGCAGAGAAAAAAAACATAATGCTTTAACTAATACGTAAAAGCTTTTATCAGATCTGAAGATCTGCTATTTTTCAAGACGATGTTTTGTACCTCTTGTGAAATGGCAATAAAGCCGATGGTGACAGGGAAGGTTTTGTTTCAAAAGCATCTCTCTAGCTGTGCTTACTGGGGCTTTATACAATCGTGGAATTGGAAGGGGACAATTAGGCCACTACGTGCAATCCCCTTCTCTGCGAAGAAATCCAAATTAAAGGATCCCCACTGACAGCTGTCAAGCCTCTGTTTGAACACAGTGAATGAAGAGATGTGCACCAGTTACCCCAATAACTGGTTGCAGTTATTTACAATTGGGATTTTTTTTCTAACGTTCATTTGAAATTCTAACTATTGGGAATTATTTTTTTTAACATTACTTCACAGAAAAAGAGGACATCCTTAGAAGGCAGAAGATAGCTTTTATGACTGCACAAAAACGACAACAACAACAACAACAAAATCCAACAGCATCCCTTTCAGTACAGTTTTCTCCCATCAAATATATTTCTAGCATTTCTGAATTTTACTTACATCTGAAACTGAGGAAGATTACCAGAGGGTAAAGCAAGGGCCAAATCCAGAAATTTACAAGCTGACAAATAAAGGTTCAACCATCTTTGACTATTGTACGATGTAGAAAACCCATTGCCTCCTGTGTATGTTGTTTCTAGCCCAGCAACAGATGGACCTGAAGTTCTGTAACCAAATGAAATTAATGTATAAAAGCTGCAGGTGTGCTTTACAAATGTATACTGACCTTCCATCATAACAATATTTCCCTTAAAAAAATTGTCTTATGTTATATCTGAACTTTCCTTCAGGTAAATGAGCTTTAATACTAGCGATAAATGAATTTTGGTATATCGCTCACAGTTGAACATACGGGAAAGGAGTGCACAAAATAAAGAAATGTTACCATCGGGCAAGGCAGATGAACTTACAAATCAATACGATGAGAAGGGAGCAAACGAATAAAGAAATGCTGGCTCAATTAAATAGTTTTAAGACAAGCATCTCCGCTAACCGTCTGTTTAAAAATCATAAACACAAACCAAAGGGGTAATTGTCTACTAATTTGTTCAAAACTATATGAGTGGTAGAAGCAGCAGCAAGTTGCAGACAAGGTTTTGGATGCTAAAGAAAATCCTCCACCAAACAGGAGCCAAGCAAAATGAATCAAAATGCAAAATGGCTCAATGATAGGAAGTGGGAGGAATTACTCCCAAATTCTTATGAAAATGCAAAATAGAGGCATAAATTGTATTTGGAATACGTGTTTATGTTGGCTTCATGACTATTTCTATTTCTGGGGAAGAAAGGCAAGAGGGCAAACAAGTACAAACCCTGACAAAACTGCTAACGTTCAGACATTGAGTATGGCTATGGATCAACCATGCGAGCAATCTGCAGAATTGTCTTTAAACCAGATGGAAAAAGAGACCCATCACGTAGCTGGCTTTCTCCTTGCTTTTTATAATCTTATCAAGAATTACAAACAACTCTTAATAAAAGTGCATTTCAATTTATTAGCTTTTCTTCATCATTTTATAATACGGGGTCCTTGGCTAAAAATAACCTGATGTTTGTGACAAGATGCCCCAGGTAATCCGGTCACGAGTCGGATTTGGTTGAATAATGTGTAAATGGGATGAACGACTTCTTTTATTGTGGTTTATTATTAGTACAGATTCGGTTATCCAGTCTGGATGGAAAAGTTTTTTCCACTCATTTAGCATAAAATAAAACTTTGTAAAACGTATCAGAATATCATTCGATAGCATTTAACTTACTTTGCAAACAAGAATGAGCCAATCACAGTGACTTTACCTTGAGATATCTTCATCGGCTGTGAGCTCCTGTTCCATAAGTAAAAATACCTGGACCTGAAGGTAAAAAGAACAAAGCACACGTATTGTTTATAAACAGAAAAAAAATATTTTCATTTATATCCTGTCTTTTCCCTCTTTAGGGTACTAAAGGGAGATATCAGTGTTAAATATAATGTCAACTACTAAACACAGCTAAAAATACTTAAAATTACTATTAGTACATCTTTTTAAAAGCCCGGGTAAAGAAGATCCCACTCTTATTTTTTTTTTCCCTAGAGGCAAAAGGAACCTGGCTTAAGTGTAAGAACAGCTAGAAGTTATGCAGATTAGCATTTTTTAAAAAAATTGCCGTCAAATCACCTGCGTCATGCATACAGCTCCAACTGATTCAAGTCTATGACATAACACTAGGCAAAGAAACAATACAATCAAGTTGGGGAAGTGATGCAACTGCCCCAATTTTTGCACATTTTTGTCTGGATTTGTTTTCTCATTTTGTCTCTCGTAGTTGAGGTCTACCTATGATGACAATTACAGGCCTCTCTCATCTTTTTAAGTGGGAGAACTTGCACAATTGGTGGCTGACTAAATACTTTTTTGCCCCACTGTATCTTATTTATTATTCAGCCCAAATTTACCAAATCATCTTAATTCGTCATTGGGAAGGGAAATTGGCAAAACAGAATGCCTCCAATATAAAGACGGTGTATTCATCTGTTTTCCTTTGAAAAGGCTTCATCTTTGCAGGAAAGGGTGCTGCTCTTGGTGCAAGGCCTCTTTCCACTTTTTCAATTCCTCCCTGAACATTGAAGACACACATGGCTTTCAAACCTTAACACTTACGCAGGTGTAGCAATCCTGATGTCTAAGGGCCACAGGTGGCTTCCAAATCCCATCAAACCCCTACCTACAACTGCTGAAAACTGGTTGCAGGCTTTCTCTGCTTAGTACACAGGTAGTCCTCAACTTAACAACCATTTGTTAACGACTGTTCAAAACACTGAGAAAAGTGACTTACAACCAGTCCTTGTGCCCTTACATCATAGCATCCCCACGGTCACAGGATCAACGTATGGGCACTTGAAAATAGACATATATTTATGATGACTGCAGCATCCCAGGGTCATGTGATCGCCATCTGCGACCTTCGCAGCCATCTTCAGACGAGCAAAGTCAACGGGGAAGCCGGATTCACTTAATGACCATGGAATTCACTTAACTATGACAGTGATTTCCTTAACAACCGCCTTGCTTAGTGATGGAAATTCTGGTCCCAATTGTGATCCATAAATTGAGGACTACCTGTACATCATTGCCCCATTCAATGCAACCCTACACATCCCCAGTTGTGAAAGGCGGGCCTTTGGAAAGCAAAAGACTGCGCTACCTTGAAGATCAAGTCAAGTTGTGCAAGAGGGATGAACTGGACAATGTTTAACTTTCTGACTGCTCACGTTCACAGTTGTGTTCTGTTTAATAATATAACAGCACCAAGAATGATGCCTGGTCAAGCCTCCCTTTTTCATAAAAGAAGAAAAATATATTTGACAACTTGTAGCTCCAGGCATATCCTGACAGCAAGTATAGGCATAACGCAGGGGTAGGCAACCTTGGCTCTTTTATGCCTCGTGGACTTCAACTCCCAGAATTCCTGAGCTAGCCATGCTGAGGGGAAAGGGACAGGTTTCCATGCTGAGCCATGCTGGCTCAGGAATTCTGGGAGTTGAAGTCCACGAGTCATAAAAGAGCCAAGGCTGCCTACCCCTGGCATAACGGTTAAGACACTGTTCAAGCCCTTTCTCACTGACAAGACCTCACTGGGGGATGTCAGATGACTCTCAGCGCATTCATCTCACAGGGCTCTTGAGGGCCTAAAATGAGCAGAAAGTGGAACCCAGCAAAGCTGCCTCAGAGGAAAGCAGAACGTAGATGTAAGGTAGTGTAAGGCCGAATTATGATATTGATTGGATCCATATAGAAACAACTAAATTCTATAATGACAAATGAAGTACATTGATTAAAGGATCCTAGGAGAGGCGAGAGGGAAAGAAGCAGCAGCCCAGGTTCAGGGGAAAATAAGGCCAGATAGTCTCATTGTGAAGACTATGCACTTCTTCCATTCCTTCGCAGCAGATCGGGGAGCAACAGCCAACGGCATTCGTGACTTGCTGCTTTCCAGAGCCATCTGGGAAAGGGCTTGTGAACTCTATGGGATTTGGGTCTGATCTAGTCCTATTTTCAGGCAGCCAATAGCAACTGCAATGTCTTGTGGTAACTGGGCATTACCAGCGTCAGTCTGCTGTATTCAAATAACCACAGCTATGGGTGAGTGCTTAATCAGCCATGTGACAATGTATCTTTCACATGCAACAACAAATAATTAAATATAAACTTGGGCAAAGATGGTTGATGACAGAAGGCACTCTCTCTCGGTATAGAGCACGGGTGTCAAACTCGCCACATTACATGACGTATCGCGACTCTTTTTGCATTGCCAGCAATGGGGTGGGCCTGGTTTCGGTATGATGAAACCGGCTTGCGAGCCGGCAGTTTGACACCCCTGGTGTAGAGGGATAACATGTTAATCCCAGCTTTTGAGTGAAGTTCAGAGATGAAATTAGGGGCTGTTGTCTTTAACCATCTCCTGGCTTACAGCTTAAAGCCAATATTGAGAAATTTCTTAGTTCTTCTAAAAAGTGGTCTTTTTAAAAAGTGCAAAGCGGAACTCACCAGTTCTGTGATCATAGTAGGCCAAAGTGAGGTAAGATGCTGCGGAGACATTCTTAAAAGCAAAACTCTGAAAAACAGGAATACTTGGGAGTGAAGGGTAGGCACTTGGGGCAGGCGGAGGCTTTCGACCAGTCTTTCTAAAACAGAAAAGATTAACAAGGATCTGTCAGAAAACAGCCACGGCTAATATCTAAAGCTGCAACCTGCTTCAAATATCTGGAATTAGTAAAGAATATGTATTTAACAATAAACAATTTCATGCAGTAACATATAGAGTGGAAGATGTGTAAAGAGATGGATCAGACTTTAGCCAAGCTTAAATACTCACTGATTTAAACTACGAGGCAGGAAGATAACAAAAGTTAAAACGGTGATTCGGGACACTTTGCCTACTTTGCCCCAAAATATGCCTACTCCATAACACAAATTTGCCTTTTTCAAATTTAGGCAAGAGATTTGCGTTATGAAAGCAGCAATGAATTTCCCCTTCCTGATCTGTGGTTCCCTGTTCTCAAAAGTCTTCAGGCTCACTGAACCAGATTTGTGAACTGCTGCAGAATGGAAAGGAAATCCATTCGGCTTGCATCACTGGTTGAGTGACCAGCTGGAACGAAGCCTTTTAGAGTTTTATTTATCCCATATTGCCTAAGCCAGGGGTAGGCAACCTTGGCTCTTTTATGACTCGTGGACTTCAACTCCCAGAATTCCTGAGCCAGCATGGCTCAGCTTGGAAACCTCTCCCTTTCCCCTCAGCATGGCTGGCTCAGGAATTCTGGGAGTTGAAGTCCACGAGTCATAAAAGAGCCAAGGTTGCCTACCCCTGGTCTAAGCAAATAGCAGCTCATGGCTGATCTTGTCCGGGATAAGAAGTTACGTAGACTTGGGCCTGGTTGGTATTTGGATGGAAGATTAACAAACAGTGTCAGTGCCATGAGATAGATATGAAACTAAAACACACACACACACACAGATACATATATATCCTGGAAGATGACAAGGGCAAACTACTTGTGTAATGTTGCCCATAAACCTCCATGGTTTTATTCATGAAGTTACAAGCTTGACTGGAATTACCTTGTATATCTGGAAGGTACTTCTGGTACTGATCCACTTCACTGCTAAAAATGGCAAAGGCCAGCCTCTTCAGGAGCATAGCACGCTGCTCTAGCTCAACATCCCGATTAGCAAATAGGTTGAGGGAACTGCTCTGAGCTACCGCCACACGTGCTAAAAAAAGAAAATATGCAATTTTGGCAATGCTTTGGGAGGGAGATAAGCCTCTTGATGATCATTTTAGGAACATGATGGTCGAGATTATTTTAGGTATATGGTGAATGTTACTAATCGGAACCCTAACTCATTGCCTACCCGTGTTTTCTCAAAAATAAGACCGAGTCTTATTTTTTATTTTATTTTTTGGCCTCCGAAAGAGGCACCAGGTCATATTTTCGGGGGATGTCTTACTCATCTCCGGCACCAACAGCCCCACCCAGCAGGTCCACTTCTTCTGGGGCCGAAGGAGCAGCTTCATTCTGCAGCTGCATTCTGGCCTGCATTTTACAGTCAGGCCTTTCTGGAAGGCCTATGCAGCCGAGTACCGAGCTATGGATTCAATCCATAGTTCGGTACTCGGCTGCAGAGGTCTTGCAGAACCGAGCTATGGATTGAATCCATAGCTCGGTTCTCAGCTGCAGTGGCCTTCCGGAAAGGCCTGTGACTGAGAAATGCAGGCCTGGCTGCAGAAGACGCCACAGAAGAAGTGGGCCGGCGAGGAGAGGCCTGGCTGCAAGGTAAGTGGGTGCGGGGCGTGTGAGGCAGCTCCACACCCCTACCCTAGCTTGATTTTTAAGTTTGTACCTCGTCCCAAAACTAGGGCTTATTTTTGGGGTAGGGCTTATATTAGGGGTAGGTCTTACTTTCGGGGAAACACAGTAGATACTACTCGTGGTCTTATATATAAAACAGAGTATCAAATACCAGCAATCAAATAGCAGTAATTAACTGGATGGAAATTATCATAACTTTACAGTGAATGCTCAATCAAGTGTTTGCTAACTTTTCAAGGGAAGGAAAATTTGCAACAACTATCACCACAATACTTGCTTGCTCGCTTAGTTTTGAACTAGACTGTTGCACAAGCCTCAAAGGAGCCAAACTTTACAGCTCCAACACTAACCGTGGATCTTACACAGAGCAAAAAAGTTAAGACTCACTCATCAAATCTCTAAAAGTAGTTTTGTCGTGTGTCATCAAATTGTCCATAATCGCTCTCCAACTAGAGTAAGAAGAAAAAAAGTGATTATATATATATATATATATATATATATATATATATATATATATATATATATATATATATATATATACACACACACACACACATATATATACATATATATATATATACATATACATACACACACACACACATATATGTAGGTCTTTGGTAATTCAGGTTTTCTCCCGCGTAAAATTGGAAGTGTCTTGGCGACGTTTCGACGAAGTCTCATTCGTCATCTTCAGGCTGGTGTCTCTTCGGCTTCGTGCTTCTAGGAGCAATGTGTGATCGCAGCTGTTTCTGCCTTTTAAACTGCCAGTGGGGGTATGAACTGATTGGGTGGGAGCTTGGCTGTGTTGTGATTGGGTGGAGGTGTGTTCTGATTGGTTAGGGGCTTGGCTGTGCTCTGATTGGATGGGGGGTTGGCGGTGCTCTGATTGGATGGGTGTGTGTTCTGTTTGGGTGGGGGCTTTGTTGTGCTCGGATTAGTCTGAGTTGCAGCGGGATTTGAGATGGAGAGCTGCATTGCTGTTGTTTGGCTTCGCGTTCATGGTCGTGCCATATCATCAAGGTGGGTGTCAGTTTGCTTCATGTATGGATTGGAGGGGTTTGAAATTCTTTGTTAGGGACTTGTTTGTCAATAAGGGTGGGTTTCCAAATGGCTGGTAGGCGGGAGGTATCATCTCGTTTATTTATGAATAACCCAAAACCCACACCGATGATGAGGCACGACCTCAAACCAGAAACCAGACCACAGCTGCATCATTAGCCATTTCAAACCCCTCCAATCCATACATGAAGCAAACTGACACCCACCTTGATGATATGGCACGACCACGAACGCGAAGCCAAACAACAGCAATGCAGCTCTCCATCTCAAATCCCGCTGCAACTCAGACTAATCCGAGCACAACAAAGCCCCCACCCAAACAGAACACACACCCATCCAATCAGAGCACAGCCAACCCCCCATCCAATCAGAGCACAGCCAAGCCCGTAACCAATCAGAACACACCTCCACCCAATCACAACACAGCCAAGCTCCCACCCAATCAGTTCATACCCCCACTGGCAGTTAAAAGGCAGAAACAGCTGCGACCACACATTGCTCCTAGAAGCACGAAGCCGAAGAGACACCAGCCTGAAGATGACGAATGAGACTTCGTCGAAACGTCGCCAAGACACTTCCAATTTTACGCGGGAGAAAACCCGAATTACCAAAGACCTACATACAAACACCTATATATATATATATATATATATATAAAAGCATAGTATTTTATATTTGGTTAAACAAAAAGGAAGAATGACTGTTACAACGTTCTCTCAGAATTTGGCACTGTGTATCAGAAAAATATATCGGACTGTACAACTGTTAAGGTTAAGCACTAACCTGCTTCAGCAATCATGAATAGGAGGGGTGGTACACAAGTGTACAGGTAGTTCTCAATTTACAACCATTCATTCAGCGACCGTTTGAGGTGACAATGGCACTGAAAAAAGTGACTTACAACTGAACTTTGCACTTACAACTATTACAGCATCCCCATGGTCATGTGATCAAAACGTGGGTGTTGGCAACTGGCATGTATTTACGATGGTTGCAGTGTTACAGAGTCACGCGATTGCCACATGACCTTCCCTGACAGCTTCCGACAAGCAAAGTCATTGGGGGAAGCTGGATTCACTTAATAACTACACGGTTCACTTAAGAGCTGCAAGGATTCACTTGCTAACTGTGGCAAAAAAAGGTAGTAAAATCAAGCATGACTCCCTTAACAATCATCTTGCTTAGCAGTGAAAATTCTGATCCCAACTGGGGGTTGTAAATTGAAGACTACTTAAGGAAGCCCAAGTCATGATGGTCATAAAACAGGTTACCCACGTGATTTTACCACCTTTTTTGCAGCGGTAGTTAAGTGAATAGAGCAGTCATTAAGCGAACCAATTGTTCACTATGGGCTGGTTTTGCTGAAAACTGGAAGCAAATGTTGGTTTACAGCAAAAAAAAAAAATTTTTTTTTTTTAAGTGTGATCATGTGACTGTGGGGCATTGCAAAGGGCTGTAAATGTGGACGGGTTGCCAAGCACCTGGGATGTGGTAACGTGACCGCAGGGGGGAATGTCAGCTGGCCATCGGAACTTTGTGAACCAGCTCGTAAGTATCTCTGAGGAGGTTCGTCAACTTCAAATGGTCACTGACCGGTCGTATGTTGAGCATTGCCTGTACCCATATAATTTGGCTCAAGTTTGAGAAGGGCTGGGGAGATAAAGGTGAATCCCCTGCAAATGTGAATCGGCAACAGTCACACACTATCCAAAATAATAATCCCTGCTACAGAAGAAGTGTGTGGAATGAAGCAGAAATGGGAAAGAATGTGAGAACTAGAAAGAACTTAACTGTAGAAATTGAAAGAACAGCACTGACGCAGAGCACATGTTGAAGGTTCCAGGATCACTCCAGAATTTCCAAGGCTGGGGAAATACGCCATCTAAGGTCCTAACTACGGTAGCTGCTTCCATAAAAACCATCTCAAATAGATGAGCAGCTCATTAGTATACTTCCACCAAAACAGGGTTTATAAGTGGATGAGAAAGATGTGCAGGTCATCGGGTTTCTGCCTATTTGTTTCATAGGAATATTTAATGTTATTTCCCGGATACTAATTTCAAATACGAGCAACAATTCAAGCCTTACTGATTCACACAAGAAGCATCCATCTGAAAGAAATTGGCATCCATAAAGAGATCGAAAGCTTCTTTTTTCCATGCTCTCCTGGTATACTGATATCCGCTCAGACTGCTCAAGAGCTGGACACAGGCTCGATAACTGGGTGCATTATGGGCACTGGAAGGAGAAATCGCCCCCCCCCCCAAAAAAAATCTCAAGTTACTATAAATACAAAATGTTTCTGTGAAAAATAATCTGAAAACACCAGCTTTACATGAATTCAGAATTATTTTTGCTGATAAAATGCACGGCAGCACCGTCCACTTTGGCTTGTTACTAACAGCTCCTCCCTCCCTTGCTTCCCTGCTCCTCCTCTGCTTGTCTTGAGGCCTCATGGGAGGCCTTGTTTGTTTATTTCTAGATTAGAGGAGCAGGACAAAATATGGGACAAAGGGGACAACGGGGCTTCTTGTTGTACTTTGCAAAGATACCTGTGGTTGCGAAGATAAGGCACAACGTAGTGCATTATATTTACAAGAAGAGGAATAACTCTTTCCTTCTCATCGCTATAGAAAACCATGTCCAGAAGATGAGCCAAAACCTAAAAGAGAACAGGAAAAAATGTCACAACTTTCCTTATCAACCTACTAATTACCGTTTAAAATATTTTAATTGTTCCAGTAAGAACACAGCAAAGGATGATTTCCAAGATTCTATACACACACACACACACACATACTTCAGAATGTGAATTAATTTATAAAGTCATAAATTACAAGACAGATGATGGAAAAGACTACTTCATTTTCATGTCAATGAATATGCAACCTTAACAATAACTTGTCTGGGCTTAAAATCTAAGCAGGGTTGGATTTGGTCAGTTCTTGTCACAGGATAACAGAGTTGGAAGGGACTTTGGAGGTCTTCTATCTAGTCCAGGGGTAGGCAACCTTGGCTCTTTTATGACTCGTGGACTTCAACTCCCAGAATTCCTGAGCCAGCATGGCTCAGCTTGGAAACCTCTCCCTTTCCCCTCAGCATGGCTGGCTCAGGAATTCTGGGAGTTGAAGTCCACGAGGCATAAAAGAGCCAAGGTTGCCTACCCCTGATCTAGTCCAATCCCTTTTCTTGGGTGAAGACTGAAATGCCAGAGCTGTAGGCTAGACTGGGGAATTACAAAAAATACTGGAAGGCAGAAGTAAGTCACTTCCAACCGCTGTTGAGGAGATTACATGGGCATACTCATGAAGCCACCCAAAATGTGAGTTTGAGTCAAAGAAGATTGTACTTTTTTATGATTAGTTTCAATTAAATCAACTTCAGTCATGGTTTCTATAGCTAACTTCTTTAAAAAGAGAAACAGCTAACTATTAATCACAGTTATAGGACTGACCTATTCTAAAATATGTGGAATGAAAAGCATATAAATATCCTAATGACTGTAGGACTAAGCACAATTATCCTTTGGCATAATTTCACACAAAACAAAAAAAAAATGCAGAATTACCTTCATTAATGGCATAAACGCCTTCACATTTCTCCCCCCCCCCCTCTTTCTGTTCATAATAATGAAAACATGAAACATTTGTTTTTGCTCCAGGCTACATCCAAGATCCAAAATGAGACAAAATAGCATAAAAAAGAGAGGTGAAATGAAGGACAGAAAATATTTTCATGTCAATGAATCATAGAATAATTTTGCCTTGAGTCAACATAAAAACCTCTTAAGGTTCATTGGATACTAAGTAATTGCAATAAAATTAAAAAAATGTGTAATGTTTGATCTGTTGTTGCATTATGTATAAAATCAAAAACTACAAAAACACTTACTTCTGACAATAGCGTTAAGGCATGGACACTGTAAACTGAAGGAGTTATGCTTGAGGTTTCCAAAGCTGGAGATAACATATCTAAATTAAACACATGAAAAAGAAAGAAATGCTGTTTGCAAAGATGCAACCTCGCCATTCTCACTTTGAACATTGGAAAGGTTTGTACTAGAATTAACCATAGCGATAAGGTTATTTTAATGAACAATGCTCCTGCTCCAAATTATATTTAGTTAAAGCTTTTATAATTCCAGATATTCAAGATGAACAAAGAAAACTAAAAATCACCTTCAACATCAGACTCCAGGTTGTTTCCATCAACCGTTATTTTGGGAGAAGGCTTAACCTCTAAATTTCGCCTCAGCCAGGTAGTCTGTTCCAGGGATGAGCCTGCAATTGCCCCAATGGCATCCACTATTTTGTGTGTTACATCCTGATGAGGCGGCAAATAAACAGAAGTAAAAGAAAAGTTCTTATGAATAACATATATATCTTTGATATCTTTCTCTCTCCTTCAAAAGTAATGAATAGTGTCAGTGAGACAATACTGTCCTGTGTGGAATGCCATTATGTGCTGGCTGGTGATATTCCGAGCCTCTATTTCTAATTACAAAATATAACATAATTATGAATATTAACTGCTTCAGAGATTTAAAGTGTCTGAAACTCTCTAAAGAAAACCAACTCAATACGCTGTGAAAACCTACTTTGTGGCAGAGTAAACTAGAAATATACATAAACCTGAGACTTTGACAATGTCATTGACACATAGTGATCCTTTCTGGGGAAAAAAAATCAACTGGCGTATGAAATTGAATCAACTGCAAAAAATCAACATCAGCATAGCATGCATGTTATGACAGAAGATAGCTATTTTGAAAAAGAGAACCCAACAGTGATTCAGGATTTAAAAAGTGTCAGTAAAATAAAACAGGGTGAGAAAAACAAAACAAGCATTTTCTTGGTAATCAGCATGCATTCTTTACATTCTTTTTCATATCATACTTGAATTCAATAATCACTGTTTTTATAGATTTCTTACCTGCAGATCTCTCTGGTCTTTCTTATTATCCAGATTTGGATTTTTCATAATAAACTCATTTAACACACTTTAAAAGAACAAGAAAGAAAAGGAAAACATAAACTTCTTGCTTCAGTTTTAGATAGAGGGATTTCAAGAGAAGAGAGGTTTCAGAAGCCTATGAATAGAGGGGAAGGTTTGTGGAAAAACAGCAAGGGTTAAGCCAAAGATCATACAGTATTTACAGCCTTTCAGATTCCACACTTGGACATCCTAAGAAGCTATATCCTAAGAAAGGTTGCTGTGATTTATTTTAACAATAAATGTGGGGTATACATTTTTATAACTTAATCCAGTGCTTCTCAAGCTTTTCTTCACTATGGACCCCCTTTAAATACCTTTTGTGGCCACGGACCATGGCCACGGATCATCAAAATTTAAATAACAACATTTCTTCAAGCCTTCGTGGACCCCTTGTGACGACACTGGAGGCCCAAATGGGTCCACGGACTACAGGTTGAGAACCACTGACTTAATCCATTTATTAGATACATTTTAGGAGCTCTTCTTTGTCTGAAGGCTCCTGAAAAATTACAACTGAGAATTGGGAAAGCTTTAAAAGAGAAGAGAATGGGCATTACAATAGGAAAATTCAGCAAAAAATGTAACTTGGTCTCCTCTATATACAGGGATGAGTTACTTGTGGCTCCCTGCACAAGTACTGTACACATATTCTAAAACATTTTATAACATAAAAATAATCATAAAGCATTTTTGACATAATACAAATTGTAATAAAAAATTTGCTGATGTTTGATTGCGCATTGGGCTACTTTCAAGGCAGATACATCTCTGAATATGAAGGGTCCTTGGTGCTCTCTGAGCTTGCTTGTTTTCTTGCAGATGTTTCATTACCCAAACTAGGTAACATCATCATGTTACCTAGTTTGGGTGATAAAATGTCTGCAAGAAAATAAGCAAGCTCAGAGAGCACCAGGGACCCCTCATTACAAATATTCTCCTTTATTGATCTCTGAATATCTTCTTGAATTTTCAAAACTTTTCAAGTACATTAGAAGCTCTGCCATGGTTGAAGGCATTGGGGAATTCAATAAGGAAATATCTCTGAAAACAATGACCCAATGAAGCATGGATTGCCTAGTATAGAGTAAAAACTGGCAAGTTTTGCTCTTAAAACAGATTACCCTTTGAATGATAAAAATACCCTGAGAATAATTGGCCAGAGAAGTGCTACTTTCTCTCGCCTGAGCAATTCTAAAAAATGCTGCTACATCCCCCAAACATTGCCCATCCATTATTATCAGACAACAGACTTATTTCTCCAAGGTTGTGAACTCCGATGAAAGTGCTTTCGTTCTTCACACCTTTAGGCAAAGTTTGAAACTGACTGAAATTTGGGTTCAAAGAGCTGGTCTTTAATCAGTTCTGACTAGCACTATTTTGGATTTCTGCATGCTGCTATGACAAATGCTTTCAGCTCATATTTAAACTCATGGTTTGAACTGAAGCTAAGGGACTAGCAAGATGCAGCCACGCCATTCTCACTGAACATTTGGAAAGTTCATATTAGGGTTATCCATGACATTTGCAAGATTTCAAATGTCTTGAAAGTTTCTAGTCTTCCTTACAACTAGAAGGCTAAAAACTGTCCTCAATATTAAGTAGTGGTCTAATTTTCAATACAAAAGTCCAACATTTCTTCTAGATTTTTCAATAGCTACCTTTTCCTGGCATTTTTCAAAAGGAAAAAAAAAATCGACTGCGTCTATGGTCACAGAATGACTCACCCAAGTATTAGAAACTGCCCTGGAGCTGGAAGGCCGAGTGGTATGGAATCCTTTAGAAGGAGCAGCAAAGAGGCCCAGCTGTCTACTAAATTGGAGACTGGGATTCTACAGGAAATAAAAAGTCACATAAAATCATATATCCACATGATTTTCATTACTATGTTTAGAAGGGGTCTAAGGATTGAGTAAATGAAATGATGTTGCCATACTTGTTTTAAAGTCTTTTTTACAGTTAATGATCTAAGTGTAAAGTCAGCATATAGAACTAAGGAGGAAAACATGAAGTTCCTTAGTCAGGTGGAAGTTTTGATTTTTAAGCAAGTGTCTAATTTTCTAAAATCTGGAATTCTGCAGTTCAATTCCTTCTGTAACGCTTTAATCAAATGTCTCGGAATTCTCTGACTTTCAACAGAACTGTTGTGCAAATGTGACCTTCTAAAATAACTTGATACTATCAAATGGGATGTTAGAATAGAAAACCTACCTCTGGATGTACGCAAAGAAAAACTGCAACATGCAGACTTCCAATGAAAGATGCTTCTAGAAAGATTTTTGTTAAAAAAAAAAAAAAGTTAAGAAATACACATTACTGTTCAGGTCTACAAGTAGCTGTCAATTCTGTAATTAAAAGATAACTAATTTTGCCCTGACTTTTTTAAAAACCAGCACAGCTTTGTCACATTTGAATGGAAGAAAATATGCGATCAATTATGAATATTTAAAAGATATTTTTTCCCTTAGTTTCCTCCTTTTCTGAAGCTGGAACATTAATTTTGTCTATAGAAAACTGTGCTTAGAAATCAATTTTCTCAGGAGAAAGGCAAATGGAGAATTATACCGATTAAGAGAGCAGGAGTTTTATGAAAACTGGAAGAAGACAAGCCATGTTCATCACAAAATAATATGTTATTGTTTTTAAACTAATACCCATTTTCATTGCAAAACCAGAAAAACAACTGGTTCTTTATGCTTCATTAATGCAGTTTTAATGCAAAGAACAGCAGCTACAACAGCAATTAAACTAATTAATTACAACAATTAAACTAATATAAAGTTTAATTAAAGTCATTTTCATGCACATATGTGTATAGATAATCCTCACTTAACAGTAATTGGGACTGGAATTTCCATTGCTAAGTGACACAGTTGTAAAGAGTGATGTCACATGACCATGCTGCTTAGCAACGGCTGTTCCGATTTGCAAATCACAGGTCATTAAGCAAGGACCTCACATTATTGCAACATCTAGCTTTCTGCTGCCTTCCCCACTGACTTTGCTTGTGGGAAGCTGGCAGGAAAGATATCAAAATGCAACCATATGGCCACAGGATGCTATGGTGTCAGAAATCTGCCAACACCCAGATTGTAATTTTGTGACCGCAGGGATATTGTGACAGCTGGAACTTCAAGAACTGGTTGTAATTATCATTTGCCAGTGCTGTCATAAATTCAAACAATAACAGAATGAGAGATTATTAACCAAGGACAATCTGTGTAAGTGTATGGCAACGGAGTATCTGCATGGGGGTGAGGGGTGAAAGTTGTAGGTAATTACTATTTGTATATATATTCATTCAGAATCAGTTAAAACAGAACCAAAAACAGTGCTTGATTTAACTCGAAAGAAAGTTCTTACCATAAATTTCTAACAGTGTGGCCATTCTTGCAACAAGAGAAAAGCCTGTCCAGTTCCTTTATTTAAATAATTATTTAAATTATTTGGAAAGTAGTCCTTATTTAGAGACTACCTCAAGACAGTGACTGTTTGCAATTACAACAGTGATGAAAAAGTTACTTTGCCACCAATGCCCACATTTATGAGCTTGCAGCATCTCTCAGTCAGATGTTCACCAATATAGTTAGTATGTTATTCTGTGCCTGATCTGTTACTTTCTACTCCCCAACTTGCACAGCAGAGAAATTGCCTAAACAAGCGAACTCTTCCTGAGCTGCTTTTCTCCACATTATAGTGCAATCCTAGAAAGTGCTAATAAGATAACAAGATCAGTTGTGACCTTAATTAGCTGATTAGTATTCTTCCAGCTGCTGCCTGAAATTAACAAGACTCTAATCAGTTTCACGTTAAAGGCTTTAGTTTTCCTCCAAAGCAGCTTGTAGCTGGTAGCCAGAAGCCCATTAGGCAAACAGCCGGTGCTGGCACATTCCTTTTGATGTGCATTCCTCACTGTGTGCCTGCTACTCTCTTGCAATCCTTTCCTCTCCAATGACTATAACTAGAAACAGCAAGTCTTTTCTTGCTAATTATCCTAGAGCATTCCAAAGGGTGGGAAAAAAGGGCTCTAAGTTTTA
Organism: Azemiops feae; assembly: GCA_023970755.1. NCBI lineage: Eukaryota > Metazoa > Chordata > Lepidosauria > Squamata > Viperidae > Azemiops > Azemiops feae. The sequence goes on along the minus strand of JALGBA010003980.1, from coordinate 411,422 downwards.
GTCCTTTTATCCAGCTTCCTATGAGTAGAGTTATGGAAACCTTCCCTGGTCTTTGGACTCACCCAGGTACTTGGGGTTGCATCCTCCTGATGCTGTAAGGCAAAGTTGAAGTAAAAGCCTAAGCACAGTTGCGATCACACGATTCTTCACTTAATGACCATTTTGCTTAACAACTGAGTCACAAGTCCCAATTGTGGTTGCTAAATGAGGACTACCTGTACTTAAAAATATTGTTATTGGTGTCATACTTTATCCTTGGCAATAGCTGGTGGTTGCTTTAAGACTTCTTTCACTGTCTGCATTACAGTTTCAGTTCTCATAACACTGATGGAACGAACCAGCTCCACTAGCAGCAGCTGCTCTTCACTGGCACTAGGAATCACCTGATAAGTAAAATCACATCACTGGCATTGAATCTCAGAGAGTCAAGTCATGACCATTTCAAAGTCACTTATAAGAATTAGGCTGCAACCATATACCACCTTACATTGGTATAAACACTACTGATATGTAGCATTGCATCAATGGCAGAATTAGCATTTTCAGACCACTTGGATTAAAAACAAAGAACTAAATACATTAATTTTAAAAAAGTTGGATATTTGTTCATATAGCCAAATTGGCTGTATTATTTCTACACACCTACATATAACACTTTCCTTTTGGGTGAGCAACAAATGAACATGATGGGATTAATATAAGTGATGAAAATTTAGGCATGAGATAAGAAAAAGAAAGTACAGAGTTAAATCTGTCTAATACCAACATTCTTTACTATATGTATGTAAATATACCATTCTATCCTTTCTTCCATCTCATATATGTAGCATTGTATATGTTGCTTTTTGTTCTTTAAATATTTTGCTTCTTTTCCCCCCCAGTTCTCATCAACTCCATCAAACCAGGATTTTTTCAGCCTTCCCCTTCTTCCGTACCGTCATTCTGCCTTATATTTGTTTTGCCATTTAGTCCTTATTAGTTCACATTTATTTTGGCCAAAGCACAACACACTTCCTATATAGTAAGTCCTTCTCTTTTAAATTCAGCCTTCGTTTCTTCAGTGTTTATTCATTCATATTCTTTGACTTGTTTAATTATGCACACTCAATTACAGCTAAAAACTCAATTATGAACATTATGTAAATGATATGTGCCAATTTTGTAATTACACAAATGACATAAATTACAACAACTGAACATATTTAGGAGACATCTATCCCTTATTGGGGTGGTGGTGAAGTCTGAACAAAAATCTGATATTTGCTGTATAGAGCAGTGTTTCTCAACCTTGGCTACTTGAAGCTGTGTAGACTTCAGCTCCCAGAATTCCCCAACCAGCAGGGTTGTAAAATTGAGGCAAAACTCACTTAATAACAATAGAAATGTTGGGCTCAACTGTGGTCATAAGTCAAGGACTACCTGTATCACTTTTCAAATCCATACTCCTTATGTCATACTTCATAAAATTCACAGAGGTTCTTAGCCAACAACACAGTATCAGCTGAATGCCAAAGTACACCCACTTTTATGCTCCCCATCAACATTCTTCTAGTGACACCACCACAAGCACTCTTTTTATATTTCCCATAAAAGCATTAAACAATCAAGGCTATTTCATACATACTTTTCTTACTGTCTGCTGAGTGTTGCGCTATTTGCTAATATTTCATTCATTCTTACAAATACATTACTTCCATCATATACCACCATTAAACCAACCTTCAACTCCAGTTTTACTCAAAATATTTCATAATTCTACTCTTTTCACTTTATTGTAATACTTTCTCTAAACCAACAAGTGTATAATAAACTTTCTTACATGCACACATTTTTATTGGTTTACTTAAGACTAGCTATTCCAGTGATGGCGAACCTTTTAGAGACTGAGTGCCCAAAATGCAACCCAAAACCCACTTATGCATCGTCGACTGCCGGGTGGGTGTGGCCCATTGGCTGGGTGTGGCCCATTGGGTGGGCGCGGCTGCGGTGGTAACGGCAGACAGGGTGGCACTAAAAAGTTCAATCAATCAATTCCAACTTTGCAAGATCTTTTTTTTTTCCCGTAAGAAGTTGAAATTGACTGATTGGACCTTTTTTTTTTTTGCACACGGCGGCGGAGGCCTAAAGCGAAAAGGTTTTATAAAACCCAGCTGAAGGCCTAGGACTGGGGCGACGGCGCGCGTGCCTACAGAGAGGGCTCTGAGTGCCACCTCTGGCACCCGTGCCATAGGTTCTCCACCACTGAGCTATTCTATACATTCATTTGCCAGCAGAAGCCAGCACTTCACTTTCCAAACACAGTAGGGATTTTGTGAATCACCTTCCCAAGCACAATTAACAAACAAACAAATCTACAGCTTCTGCAACTCTTGCTTTCTTTCCCTTTGTGCTGGGGAACAACCAGGGCATTCTTCCAACCCTCAGACGCATTTTTCATGCACATCTTGCACATTCAGACCACAAGCAAACCACACCCATATTGTACAATCCATTGAATAACACCATCTATTGCTCCAGTTTACTATTTTTCAACATTTTCGCAGCATTATTTTGTTTTTTTCAACAATACCACTTATAGCATTCATTCTTTCCTCCATACTTCAACCTATCACTGTTATTCCAATATAAATCTTCTAAAATACTCCTTCCAACATCTGTCATTCTAATTTTCATTTTGAATCGTTTGACACTTTTATTTTTAAATTTGGTTCACTCCTCTAGAAGTTCCCTGCTCAACTCTTTTCACCCAAAACGAATGTTTTATTCCATCAAAATAACTCTGTATTTTGTCTTTTCTTTAATTCCTGGCTCACTCTTTGTGTGCATTTTTGCAACTATTTTTTTTCTTTCAACACACTTTACACAACACTTCCCGTTCATACTCATTTTTTGGATCAGTCATTCTCTTACGTGCATTTTTCTCACTTGCAGTCTTTTCTATTTCCTTGTTCCACCAGGCAGCCAATTTTATGTTTCTCTTTAGCAGGGGTGTCAAACTGCCGGCCCGTGGGCCGGTTGCATCATACGGAGGCCATGCCCACACCAGCTCCAGCAATGCAAAAAAAAAGCCGCAATACGTCACGACACGTCACGCGGCGAGTTTGACACCCGTGTTCTTTAGCATAACTTCACTCATTTCTGTGGCATTCTGTAACAGAATTCCCTTTATTCTGTATGTCTTGTGGCGGTTTGCATCTTTGTCTGGCTTATAAGACTTCTTCAGACTGGCTGTCACTGACTATCTCAAGGTATCCTGACATTTCTCAAGTCATAAAAAGTGGAAACAATTTTCCTTTTTTTCTAATGATGCAAAACCATTGGAAGCAAATACTTATTGAAGCCAAGAAGGGGTATCACCCTAGCTGTCTGGGTTGAGTGGTATAGAGCAGGGGTCTCCAAACTTGGCAACTTTAAGACTTGTGGACTTCAACTCTAACAGCCATGCTGGCTGAGGAATTCTGGGAGTTGAAGTCCAGAAGTCTTAAAATTGCCAAATTTGGAGACCCCTGGTATAGACATAGTGAAGAGAAGGAACTTTACTGTTATGCATTTGATTGTATTCAATAGCTGCAATCCTAACACCAATTCAGTGAACCCCATCAGATTCATAGTTTCATACCCAGAGATCACAAACAATGTTTATTTTAGTATGGCACAGTATCTCAATCTGTGGATTACTAAGCTAAATGAGCCTATTAAATAAAACTTAGGAACCTCCTAAGTTGAACTCATTTTAAACAAGTCCATCAGTTAACATACCTTAGTCCTTGAAGCTTGTTTATTTTGTTTCCTTTCATTCCACACAAATGCAATAGCTGCCATGAAGTGAACACCATGGTTCATTGAAATTGGACCAAGCAATTCAAGAATTTGCTGCCTTAAATTCTGTAATACATAAAATACACTAAATTTCAAAGAAAACAAAACAAGAACCTAACAGCTTATCCAGAGCAATATACAATTATACAATGAAAGAAAATACTGAAAAATGTAGCTTGGACTATTTCTTTTTTGGAACATGGGAGAGGAAAATATTTTAGGACAAGCTATTTCTGTGCACTATTTTTAGAAAGTCTTGAATTTTTTTTTATTGCTATGCAGATCTGATGAATTTTCTGGTACAATCCAAGTGCCTCCTGAAAATATACTTAAGAAAATGTAATCACGATGTGTCATGAAGTCTTAATGATCAATCATGTTCTACAGTTAGAAATAAATCAGGATCGGAAAGAAGATAGTTGGCAATATGCTTGCATTACAATTTGATATGACACCTAAAGAAATAATAGCTATTGCTATTTGCTCCTATAAAATAGAAAAGACACTATGAGAAAGTAGAAGTGTACTAGAGGGTGAAAACCATGGTTTGACAGAGGTTTCATGCTCAAATCATTTTTGGATTGGTAAAGTATGGTTAACACAAAGTTACAGTTTGGTGAAATGTTTCGAGGGATCCTTAGTGCTCTTTGAGCTTGGTTGTTTTCCTGCACACATTTCGTTACCAAAACTATGTAACATCATCAGTGCTAGTCCTGATGATGTTACCTCGTTTAGGTAATGAAAAGTCTGCAAGAAAACAACCAAGCTCAGAGATCACCAAGGATTCCTCATTTCAACCCCAAGCCACAAATATTATCCTTTATTGTGAAATGTCTCAGTGGCATTTTTGCATATATACTTGTAGCACTTGAAACGTAAGTACTTTCTATGGAACCAAGGGAAGTTTTGGCTATAGTGGCTATTTGAACAAATATATTCAAGCCTACTATGGGTCTACTATGTAGGTTATCATAAGAAGAAATATCCATGTTACAACTATTTTAGAAATGAAAAAAAAACAACCACCCAGTATTGGATCATCTGGTAGTACAAGGTCTTCTCTTATACATACACAAACTATATTGTATAGTATACAGACATTAGACTGTTTTCTGGAAGAATGATTAAATATTGTTGTAATCCTGTCAAGATCCTGGCAATGATTATTCAAGGATTAAAAATAAAATATGTGTGTGCCTTCAAGGCAGGTTTTTGACTCCTGGAGAAGTCCCTGGAGTTTTCCTGACAAGATTTTTCAGAAGTTGTTTGCCCTTGGCTTTCTTCCCAGAGCTGAGAGTGACTCGTCTAGAGTCGTTCAGGCAGCGTTGTATTGAGTTCTAGCCCCAGAACTTCCTGTCTCCAGTCTGACATTTTAACCAGTATACCAAACTGGCTCTGTTATTCAAGTATTACAAACACTAGTAAAAAAAAATCATTTGTACACATAACTCTGGTGTTCTAACCTTTGTTGATCCAAGATTAATCGTGGTTACAGATGCAGCTGCAGCAGCAACGGTTTTCTCTGAAGAGTCTGCCTGGTACAGGATGCTCCACAAAAGTGTGACAGAGGACATGATAATGTGAAGGATAGACAAGATCCCACTGCGTGCTTCAAACATGTGCTTCTGATCTACATTAACCAGAAGCTAGTAACAAGATGAAAACATAATCAATTATCGTTAGGGACATTAATTTACAGGAATCCTGTTCCCTTTTCACACTCTCTTCCCAACTGTTTTTCTCCCCATTCTGTTTCAGGCAGCATTATACCATCATTGAATTATACGCTAACCAGTATTATTTTCAGACCAGTTTGTAACAAACTTTGAAATTAGTTTCAAGATCTGATGGGATACAGATGCAATCCTAACAATAATTTTTATCAAGTTTCAATTGCACAATGAAGTACTTCCTCCAAATCAAAACAGATGTTATCAAGAGAAAACATGTCTTATCTGTTTATAATTTACTGAAATTCTGGGTTCAGTTTCAATTAAAGTTAGAAATTGGGTTCGGCAATTCCAAAACTGAGTGCCTCAAATTCTGTAATTCATAAAAGAGTGCTTTAATATCAAACTGTATTCATAACATCACACTTATTTTTACCCAAAATGTAAATGAAAATTGCTCTTGTAGTATTAGGTGTGAGATGAAGACCTTGCAAAGTAGTAATAAATTGCACATGCATAATCAATTGCATATATAGATAAAGAGTTCAGAATATGCCAAATAATGTTCTCCGTTTCAAGAGTTATTTGTTAGGGTCAATGGACTGGCTGCACAATGCACAGGCTGAAACAAGTTATTAGCGAGGGCAGAGGACAAATAAGAACACACACTGATAGCTAGAGAAAAAAAAACTAATTGAAAAATCTAAAAAGGTTTACCTGATGATACTGTGTGGATGGGTCAAGTAAACAATAATGAATAATTGTTGTGATACCTTCCAAAAGAGTAAGCATCATATCTGGTGGAGTAACCGATGCCATCCAGAGGGGCCTAAAAACAACAACGAATCTGTTGCAAATTTTGTAATACACTTACAAATTTCCCTTTTTAAAAAAAAAATGCCAAGAGAAACAAGACAAAGCGAAATACATGCCTACTGTCAGACAAGCCCATTTCATATCTGTATTGCTGAATCAGATTATCCAGGTTCCTGCAAAGCTGTAGGGTCACCGAAACCACCACTCTCTGGAGCACCTTTCCCATGTAAGGTAGAGAAGCCGTGATTAACCCTATCCATTGGGGATGCATTTTACAGGCACAATGCTGGTGTAATGCTCTTATCACAGCACAAAGAAACATGCCTTGGGAGGTTATTGGCTGGGAGTGTAAATATTGGAGGGAAGCCATTGGCTGTTGAGGGTTGATGTGCTCCAGGTCGGTTACCACAAAATCAAAACCTGTCTCGTTCTCCTCAGGCACAGTCATGACTCTGTGCTCCAGAATAATGAGCCGCTGGAGGACTTTTAAAAGCTGTGACTGGAGAGTGCTACCATTATCCAACTCGTCCTCGGAAAAGTTGATAAGATTGTCTTCGGAGAAGCCTTCTTCAACAGCCCCTATATTTTTCCCCGCAATCTTCTCACTGTGCCACTTCTGGACGCTGAAGATAGAGGACAACAAACAATGCAGAATCACCTTCTGGACCTTGCACTTGGACAGCATGTCCGAAATGAAACTGGGAAACCCCTTTGTGGAGCTCTCCACCACTTTTGCCAGCTCGGCAAAAAGAAGGGACAAGATTTCGATGCTTATCATTTGCATGTTACGATTCCCTATCAGGTCCTGCGAAGAGACCTTCACGTGGGTTGGGTAGTGGCTCCTCATGTAATACAAGCACAAAGAGATGAGGATCTCAATATACATGGAACTTCGAAAACTGTGGTTTGAGTCTATTGGGATATGGCTGTAAAAGTCTTTGCCCATGACCGAAATGCGATGCCTGGCCAGAAGATTCTGAAGTAAGGAAAGCTGGGGGGTATAGGCATTATTGACACTGGTGGTAGAAATGGCATTTACGAAAGCAGAAGGATTGGTTTTCAAGATCGCTTTAATGGCAGAGAAAGAATACAGGGTCCTTGAGGAGTCATATACTTGGAGGTACAATAAAACGTGTTGATATAAAGGATGTATATTAAAATGGGGAGATTTCCGCGCCCCCGGAGACCCTGCATCACTCTCAATTTCTGAGATTTCACCCTCTCCACAGCTGTACCAATTTTCCAAGTCGAGGCCGTCGCTGAAGAAAACACTGCTTTGCTTCAGCTTCTCCGCTTGCGCTTTCTTCTTTTCCTCATCTTTCCTTTTCGCGATTTTGACTTTGGGCTTCGCTCCTGGATGTTTACCAGATTCTTTCACAATGGTTTCCTTTTCTGACATTTTTTCAGGCAATTTCCCTTTGAAAGTGAATTGGATGCTACTGTGACTCCGCTGCCTTGACTTTTCTTCCATGGGAGCGAAAGTTTGCTCGCTGAGAGACTGCTGGCTTATTGAGATGCACGGTGATGAGCTGTTTCTGGAGATTTCGTTAGAAATGCTTTCAAGTCCAGTTTCAGATGAGAGAGATAATAGCTGAGTACTGTCATTGCTCAGCAAACTACTCTGACTATCCAGAATGTTTGGCTCTTCGCGTTTGGATCCCTCTTCAGTGGGATCTAAAGCATTTAATTTAGTTGAAGTATCTTCAGGATATATATCTTTGTCTGACTCTGCATCTCCTGCAGGCTCATTGACTACCTTGCAGATCAGGTCAAGGACCACTTGCTGTATTATTTCCTCTAATGAATCTCCTTTCAAATGTTGAGAACTATCCGGTGCAGTCAGGCTTTCAGGTTCTACTTCATAGCTGAGGTTATCCCCAGCAGATGACTGGGAGCAGCCAGAGTCTGAACTTTGCATTATTTCTATCTGATTGTCAGGAAGGTCAAAATCAGACGCAGCCAAAGGAATAGTTTCACTGCTAGTACTCAGGAGAGAGATCCTGTCACTTAAAGGGTTGACCGTGAGACTAAAATTCTCCATTTCGTCTAAACCCAGCTGCTTTTCAGTGTTCTCTTTAGTTGACATCCCCGGTTCTTGACTCGATGGTATTGTGGCAAATGCTTAACAAAAAGGAAAACAAATTGTTATGAGTATTTTTCTTATTTGGATGGTCATTCAGAAGTTATTAGCATACATCATATAATGCCCTTTTCTGCAAGACATCTTTAAGCTGTCTTGCTTAAACTAACTGACGTAAACTAAAAAGTTAACATGCAATATGAGCCCAGCAGGAATCTTTTTAACTTATACTTCAGTAGGTATTTTGAGTCCAGAGTAAAACTCTGTTGACAAATTCAAGTATTACAATAGGGACAATATTAGTGTTCATTTCTGAAATGAAGGAGAAATCCTTGATTGCTATGGATATAGGAAAGATCTGCAGAACTTTGGATCTAACTTTCCTCTAAAAATTAGATAATATCCAACATAACAAGAGAAAATCCACAGAAAAAACTCTGCCAGTGTGAAGAGTGAATGAAAGAACATGAAAGGATATTGCATTATAATCGGTATTATTTATATATGATCATACTTGCATCTACACACTTTTGGCAGGTCACCCTGTAGTAATTTTTAACTCAAGATGACCAGAATGTTCACGTTATATAATTATATAACAGTCAATATATAAAACAATAGAACAAAACTAATGTAAAACTAAAAAAAAAAACTACGATACAAAATGTTATCAAACATAGCAGAAAATATAAATTGTTTATTTATGCTACATTGTATCAATATAACACCAAAACTGAAGATATAAATATAATACCAACTTGAGGATATCATGAGAAATCAGTGGTTAATGAGGTGGTACTTACAACCACTACTATTAAATTTCTGCATAAAATGTTTTTCATTTTCATCTTCCAGATAACAGGGAGATTTATTCCAGTACCATTCAGCCTGTACCCTTTGAACAGAAATACGCTGGGTTTTTGGATGGAGAAGCAGCAAAAGCAAAGGTTCCAGGACTCTTGCAATGTCATGCCGTTGGAGGACTTGATTTAACCAGGCCTGTCCAACTGACCAGGTGGAGCCATCTAAGCTGTTAAGGCTATCCAACATGATAAATAAAGATCTGAAGAGGGGAAAGAAAATTCCTATTAAAATAACAGGCCAAAAGGGAAAAAAAAAAATACAAGCTTTGAAACTGTTGTTATGATCCATTTCTCCATCTAGGAAAGCCAGATATTCTCTTGACCTGAGGACACCAAGTGCTCCTGGAGTCCACTCTTTTTTTGGCCAAAGTCAGTCCTTAATCTAGTGCAAGGCTTCCCCCTTCAAACGGGGAAATGGGGACAGACCTACTAGATACTTCATGGATGAGATCACTTAATGCAGTGGCCCCCAACCTTTTGGATACCAGGGACCGGTTCCGTGGAGAAAGGTTTTTCCGTGGACCAGAGGGGGCATGTTTTTTTTGTGCTGCCTGCATTCCGTGGATGGGACTTCGCTTCTTTGCGCGGCCCGCTTATTGGGCTGCTGCGGACCGGGGGTTGGGGACCCTGACTTAATGAATATAGTAGTCAAGCCAGTGGTGTTCAGTGGAAGAAGAGGCAAGTTCCAGATATATTCTGTGGCTATCAGTTGGCTATTTAGGAGAATAACTAAAATATACTATTTTTAAAAATAAAGGAATTTCATTCAAGAGAAATTCAATATATGCAATTTTACACAAAATTTAAAACACAAATTAAATTACATTCCACTACTCACCGGGCACATTTCTATATGCCAGATGTATGTCACATGCCAAATGCAACATTTGAGGTTTTTATATTTCAAATAAACTTGAAATATGAATAAAAGTATAAGGAGATCTCTTTTTGTGTCAATGGCTGACAGTGCTTTAATCTTAGCTTTGGGGGCAAGGTTAATAGTCTTAAAATAAATGTAGTTCCAATATACTGTACATACCTATAAAACATTCTAAAATTTTATTTTTTTTGTAAATTTATGAGGTGATCTTTGATCTGAACAAAAGATGCAACCATCTATTAAAGAAAGGGAAATTGTTTTTTTCAAATTTTGAATTTTTGCATTTCTATTGGCTAGTATCAGTTTCAGAAACACCTAATTTACTATAAATATTTTTAAATTCAGGTACACAAAAAATTGCTCCTAATAAAAGTCTGTTGGATATGATATGATTTGATATGCAACAATTAATGTCTCAAATAATAAAGAAATATTACTGTTTTGCCTGGACAAAGAGGTATTAACATCAGTACTAAAATTTTCAATACATCTTAAGATTATGTCTTATTCAGAAAAGAATCAGATCTATTGACTACCGATAGAAAAGATTGGTGTAAAGGATCATGCTGTTGGGAGAGGCATTGAGGTTAATACTTCATTTAAATCACCAGCTAATGCTCACAATTGGCTGCCCACGTTAACATTTTATTCAGTAATTATTCTCCACCTAATACAGTTACAAATAATTCTAAACATACAGTTCTAAAACTTAAATAGCTGCTTTATGAGTGAACATTGAGATAGTTTTGATCATGTACTATTAGACCAGATGAAGTCACTTTATCTGTCACTGCTGCTTTGTCATGAAATATTTTATTTCTATCTCTCTATCAGGTCATATATAGGAGCAATTTTAAAAGAGGTATTGTGACAGATTTTTTTTTCTACTTCAAGCATCTTCCCATTTATGTACATGTAAATAATAAATATTAATTCTGATCAGCCAAAACTGAATTTGGTCATCAACTTTATCCTTTCTTGTTTTCCCAAGGATATTTATTCACTACAACGTCAATTTATCAGAGTAAATTATTTTTTAAAAAGTTTCAAAACTATTGTGTTCTGGAAATTTCTATAAGCATAACCTCACTATTACAAAAATATATTATTTTATTAAATAATAGTTAATAATTTTCTATTTCATCTATCCGTGTAACTAACTAACCTGTCAAATGATCGACCATATGATGAGGACTTGTTAATATGGAGGTCTCTAGTGAGATGCCAAAGTACTGCAAACTTTGCATGAGCTTCCATTCTGATTTTCTACAAAACGAAAGAACAAATAAATTTACTCTTAATATAATCCATCAAATTGGGTAAGAAGACAATTATCTAAATCCGTAACAATCAATATAGCTGTCGTGTGTTTCTTTCCTCGTTATCAGTCTGAAGGAACAACAATTTTAACCAGAGCATTGTTGATGGTTTACAATTGTATTTCCATAAAACGAAAAAAGAATTTTTACTTTCTGTAATCTGCGGAATTTAAAAAATTACAATTTCATGAAATGGCAAGGAACAAAACTCAGTATCACAAGAAGCAATTGATCTCTGAAGCAGAAGATAGAAAATAGAAATTTCAGAAAGACATCCCCTCCAAAAGGTTGAGGAGCTATTTTGACAGTTTTAAGATCTACACAGTATCCAACTAGTCCATTTCTGCTGAAAGGATTTCTGACATCAGGTGATCTGATTCTTCCTCTCACATACCTCAAAAATCTGCTCTGAAGGGAACTGGAGGACTTTCCAGAGCAAACTCTTAAAGTGCATGGGGGCCTACAGGAAGGGGTGGACCGAGGCTCATAAAATGAATGCCCACCTAAAATTCTAAGACAGAAAACAACGAGAGTCTCACATAGCAATTAATGTGCCAGATCTGGGCAGGTAGAATCTTAAGTCCAACTCCCATTTAATAACAGAACTTACTAGATGATAGAATTTACTAGAGGTTGAATAAGTCAGGACCAATAACCCTGTTTCAGTAGAACATACTTCACAGAGTAATTGCTGCAAAAATTGAGTACAGACATGGGTGCCATCTCAAGCCCTCAGAAAAACAGGATATAATTTTACCAATAATAAATGAATAAACAAGATTACTATATAAACTTATAAGTGAAGAAAACTGTCCAAACAATGAGCAAGGCTTTTCTAAATGTTAGAACTCTAACACTAATCCTAATGAGAAAAAAAAACAGCTATCACAATTTCATTTCAGTAGTATAATGTGATCCTAAATATATTACTCAGAAAGAAATTGGAAGTGAAAATATTCAGAATTGTTTCTCGACACCTTTGTGAGACGGACACTATAAACCAGGGCTTTTCAACCGGTGGTACGCGTACCACTAGTGGTACGCGAGCACATGGCTGGTGGTACGCGTAGGACGGGTTGAAAAAACATGTAAAAAAAAAATGTAAAAAAAATATTAAAAAAAAAATTTTTGAAAATTTTTTTTTTTTAAAAAAGTGTAAAAGTGGATGAGGTGAAGCGGCAGCAGCGCCGCAGAGGCCTGTGGCCAAGTCAGCCGGAACTGCACGTTGCCTGGGTCCTACTGAGAGCCCAGGATCAAAGCGCGCAGCTCCAGCTGATTGGCGGCGGCCTTGGGGGCGGCAGGCAGCCTCACGCAGTCTTCAGGGGAGATTCCGCCGTAGCTGCGTGACGCATTGCCTGGGTCCCTCCCCCGCCCCCGCCCAGATGCCCTCACCTCCCCCAAGTGTTTTTTTACTCACCTGCTTTCAGCTGCACTCCCTTTCTCCTGTCCTTCTCGGCCTTCGCCATGTGTTTGTGAGACCCAAAAAAAGTTCCATGAGACTTTCTAACATCTCGCGAGAAGTTAGAAAGTCTCATGGAACTTTTTTTTTTTACCCACAAGCACGTGGCAAAGGCAGAGAAGCAAACGAAGGCAGAGAAGCAAACGGAGAAAGGGCGTGCAGCTGAAAGCAGGTGAGTAAAAAAATGCTTGGGGGAGGCGAGGGCATCTGGGCGGGGGCGCCAACCTTACACGGGCTTCGTGGCGGCGGCCGGGCCGGCCAGGGCTTGGTGGCGGCCGGGGCTTGGCGGCCGGCCGGGGCTTGGCGGGGCTTGGCGGGGCTTGGCGGTTGGCGGGGCGACCGGGGGCTGGCGGGGCTTGGCGGCTGGCCGGGGGTGGCTTGGCGGGGGGCGGTGGCATGGTGGTGGGGGCTTGGCGGACGGCGGGGGATTGGCGGGGGCGGCGGCTGGGGCTGGAGGGTGGCGGGCTTGCTTGGCGGCCGGGGCTTGGCGGGGCTTTGGCGGGGGGCCGGGTGAATTGGCGGCGGGCGGGGCTTGGTGGGGCTTGGCAGCGGCCGCCGCGAAGCCGGTTCACCTCACCAGCTGCTCCGTTTGGTGAGAATGCACCGCTGCCTGCCAAAACCAGGCTGGGATCTGGACGGTGTATCGAAGGACAATGGAAGGGAGGGAGGGAAGGAAGGAGGGGAAGGAAAGGACTATGAGAGGGAGGGAAGGAAGGAAGGAAGGAAGGAAAGGACAATGAGGGAGGGAGGGAAGGAGGAAGGGACAAAGAAGGAAGGAGGGAAGGAAGGAAGGAAAGGACAATGAGGGAGGGAGGGAAGGAAGGAAGGGACAAAGGGAAGGAAGGAAGGAGGGGAAGGACAGTGAGAGGGAGGGAGGGAAGGACAAAAGGAAGGAAGGAAGGAAGGAAAGGACAATGAGAGGGAGGGAGGGAAGGAGGAAGGGACAAAGAAGGAAGGAAGGAAAGGACAATGGGAGGGAAGGAAGGAAGGGACAAAGAGGGAAGGAAGGAAGGAAGGAAAGGACAATGAAAGGGAGGGAAGGAAGGAAGGGACAAAGGGAAGGAAGGAAGGAGGGGAAGGACAGTGAGAGGGAGGGAAGGAAGGAAGGGACAAAGGGAAGGAAGGAAGGAGGGGAAGGACAATGAGAGGGAGGGAGGGAAGGAAGGGACAATGGGAGAGAAGGGAGGGAAGGAAGCCAGGTACCCACCCCAGTCCCATCCCCCTCCACCAGAGACCCACGGATTCCCCCCCACAGGCACCCTGCAACCTGGGTGATCAGCTGGCCACGCCCCCGGCCATTGATCACATGACCCTGGGACACTGTGAACGTCATAAGTATGAATCAGTTGCCAAGCATCCGAATGTAAATCACATGACCCTGGGGATGCTGCAACAGTCATAAGTGTGAAAAATGGTCATAATTTGCTTTTTTCAGTGCTGTTGTAACTTCAAACAGTCACTAAGCGAACTGTTGTAAGTCGAGGACTACCTGTACTTTCTCATTTTTTCCTTTTTTTTTTTTTTTTGGTCAAGTTTTTGACACCTTGCTGGGCGAGTGATGGTACTCGGATATTGCCTTATCCGAAAAGTGGTACAATGGGTGAAAAGGTTGAAAAGCCCTGCTATAAACTGTTCAGCTCAGACTGCAAGTATTTTGCCACACGAGAAGGGTGAGCTTGTCATACGTAAAAAAATTAGACTGTTATTTTAACTATTTCATACTGAACATACCATGATATAAACAATGAATAAAGCTATTCAGATTGCATCTGGAGTGGGGAAGAGAAAAAAGAGAGGAATGACATGAACAATCCATTTAAGAAGTAAACGAAAGGTTGCACCAGGACAAAGTTAGAAGAGCTATCCAGGTTGCAAGGATCACCAGAAGAAACTAAATATGGGAAAGGAGGTTAGAAGAGGACACTATTCAGAAAAAAAGGGAAAGATTTACCTTGTCTCTGTGGGTCAGCTGTTGACTGATAACATCCTCACAAATACTAGAAGATGGAACTAGATTATGCAACTGGAAAAAAAGCTCCACACTCTTCTGATGGTATTGGGGGGTCCCATCACCCAGTTGGTCCCATAAAGTTAATGCCACATGCTTTGGAAAGTAAAACAGAATAATCACATATATAACAGCATTTGATTTAAAAAAAAAAGTTTCATTAGCGTAACCACTGAGTCATCCTTTGGATGTTCTATTTCAGCTATTGATAAAAGTGCTAACTAAACATTTCTGCTTGAATACAATGTATTCTTGTATTCTTATACAAGAGGAAGGCACTTTTGTGTGCACTGCTTTAAAATCAGCATAATGCTATGGCTAAGGTAACACACATGATCAGGCCAAGTTCCCACTCAATTATAGAGCTCTGTGAGTGACTTGTGATTAACCATTTCTTCCTTAGCCATTCTTCTAGCAGGATTGATAGGATAAAGATTGCATATGGTAAGATACTCATGTATGATATCTTGAGTGAGATACAAACAGATAAAACAAATAACAAATATCCAGCATCTATAGTTCAGCCAATTCCCTCCAAGTCCAGCTCCACATGTCACATCCCATAGCATTCCACAATCCCATTGCCAATTCACAGGAAAGCCTTTTCAGAGAGCAGAGGAAGAAAAAGCCCCAATGAATAAAAATAGTTTCACTCATGATGTTTCACCCAACCCTATATAAAGTCTAGAAGTAAATGTTGTAAAATGATAATTCAAACTAGAAACAGTTTTGTATTCCAACTAAATTTCTTAGAGAATTATACTTTAAAATGAATCTCAGCAACATTATTCTGATAAATCTACTCAGCCAAATAATATTAATTTTCAGTCTGGAGGGAAAAAAAAGAATAAATTAGTACACTGCCAAGGAGAGGGGCAGCTTTAAAATAACAATAATAACAGCTACAACAACAACATGCTTGATTACACTATTGTGGAAAAGAAAAAAAAGTCTGGCTCATTGATATTGCCACGAATTGAAGAGAAACAGCTAGAAAAAATAATGAAATACCATGATTTGCAAATCGAAGAATTAAATGGTTGTGCCAATAGTAATAGGAGCCCTTGGAGCAATACCCAAAGGGCTGCCTAGATACATGGAAATGTTGAACTTATTAGACCTAAATATTCCGCCTTTGCAAAAAAACCACCCTACTCAGAACTGCCTATATCCCCAGACGTTATCTTAATACCTCTTAGGTCCTTGGTTAGGACTGAACTGTTAAGTTTTTAATAGTCCCAAACTGTGAATCGAATTGAAGATTTACATAATAATAATAATAATAATAATAATAATAATAATAATAATAATAATAATAATAATAATAATAATAATATCTGTAATAACATCAAATATCCACATCTGCCTATCCCAGGTCCTTGGTAAGGACTCGATAGGTAGACAAAATGCCAAATCCAGTCTGAACATCTGGCTGACTGTGCGATGATCCATAATAATAATAATAATAATAATAATAATAATAATAATAATAATAATAATAATAATAAATTATGACTAACAATCTTTAAAAATAACCCTGAAAGCTATAAACAGAACAAATTCCTAAAGAACTAAACTAAGGATGAAAGAAATGCTGAGTTTCCTAAAGTGAAAACAATTTTAGTCATAGAACAGGCAATCAGAGTGATTCCCCTCCTGACCCTTTCTCCTATAGCTCCCCATGAATCCTCAGAAATTGTTCTGGAGGTTCACCAAATTGGTTTTTAATGGAAAGTGGGAGGACAAAACAAGGAAGAAAACCCAAGGGAAATTTTGTTTACCTAATGGTACAAATACTATGGTTGATGCCGATAACACAATCACTCCAAATCAGTTCTTAACTATTAAAATGTTATGAATGATCTCCCGTACCTTGAAAAAATCTGTCTTTTCAGCCATATATCTGAGGTTGCCTTGATTAAGAGGAGGTCTGATAACAACAGCTACTCTTCCCTGGTTTGGACTCAGAGGTTGCGCTGTTTCTACACTGTTCCGGTTTTCTCCAGTGACAACAGCAATTGACTGAGTCAATCCAACTAAGTCCATTATTAAAGAAATAGTAATGCTTTGGACACCAAAATCATTTGCTTGCCTGCAAGCATTCATAAGGGTCTGGAGCCACAAAAGGGGCTGCTCTTGCTCACAATCTGGAAAGAAAGAAATGTATTTGTGTTATATAAAAACATAAAAGCATTATACAGTTTACACTGTACCATATTCGACATACATCTGGATAATATTTTTTTACATCTTGCTTATCTACTCAACTATCCCGATTATTACATGACTTCATTTATAGTTTTGGGATACCCAATAAAATGGATGATTGAAAAAAAGGAGTCTAATCTTTCAGTTTGGTAACTTTTAATGAAAGGCAAGATGGAAAGGCCATTCAGCTTAGAGAATTCTAATCAGAGAATAGTTTGTTTACGCTTAATTATGCCTTTTGGATACACCACCTTTGCTATCACCTTAGCAAGTAAACTTCGGTTTTGAAACTTACCACTCTGATTTACAGATGCTACTAAAAACAGAAGTGGAACTGGAAGAGTTGTGTCTGAATTTTCAGACCTATATTAATTTATAAAGATAATAACTAAAAACTAGGGATAAAATGCCTTTCAAAACATTTCATTCCAGATTCATGATGGGACATGTAACATTATGGTGCATTGAGCTTTTGCAGATATAGCAAACTATATATATAGCAATATATATATATGTGGAAAAAGCAAAACCCAACATATACAACATATACAAAAAGTAATACAAACTTAAAATGGCCAAAAGCACTGATGTTAATACTTGAATGTGAGTTCAAGTGCCACATAAAGAAAAACCCAGACTGATTTATTAGAGGCAAACCAATAACATTTCCTGAATTTAGGCACAGAATGCTGAATATATATATAGTATTAAATATATATAGTATTAAAAAGAGCATCATATGTCAGATATAAGAATGGACTGTGGAGAAGAAACTGAAACTCATTTTTAAGAATCTAGAATAGCTTTCCACAATTCAGAGACATCAAGACATCAACCCCAAGAATTCCCCAGTCAACATGACCCTTGCTGAAAATTATAACAGAAGTCCTCAAATCTCTGAGGTTGACCTAGAACATGATCAAAGAAGAAAAACTCCTAGAGTTCTTGAAGATTAATAAAACTATACTATTATTAGTCTCCTCCTCTCCATTGAAAAGATTTAATTTCAAGTGTATAACCAAAAGCTTTTCATTATGTTAACAAACCCTTACTCATTGGTCACCCATCAGTAGTTGATGTATGCCACCCAGATTCCACTACTGCAGGGCAACTTATAAATTCAAATATTTTTTTTTAAATGTAGCTTGGACTCTGCAGCCAAACAGCCTATTGCAAGGCATACTTTATGGCTGCTATGTTGTGGCAGCAATGTTTGTTATATAGCACCTCTACTTCTTTCATTTCTAGAGAAACCTGAGTGTCTGGGGCTTGAATAACTGGTTGACTAGGTTTCTGGATTTTCCCTAAACTGGGGGAAATAGTTTGACTAATAATTAGATTAAACTATGCTTGAGTTGATTAGTAGGTCCAAACAACATACTTCTCTGATTGTGTTATGCAAATCTGACCAATGTCAGTATGTCATAAACAGGCACTAAAATGTAAAGATATGCATTTAACTCAATGTCATGTATACTCTTATGTACACTAATATGCTAAATACTCATTAGTCTGGAGCAGACCTCAAACTGATTCTCAAAATTATGTCTCAGCATATCTGTAACTTTTATGTTCTAATTTCCCATACAAAGCAAACATTGTTTGTTTTTCTTTACTTACATAAAGCAGGGAACAAAAAGCAATGCAGAAATAATCTCCCTCTTCCCTCCAATTCCCAAGGTTCAGTCAAATATATATATATATATATATTTAATATATATATATATATATATAAACTTAGATATCATATATATAAACTTAGATATCATATATATAAACTTAGATATCATATATATAAACTTAGATATCATATATATAAACTTAGATATCATATACATAATTACTCACCAACGTCTGCTTTCTCTGCATGGATTTCAGAGGAATGGTTTCCTTCTGCAATGTAAACTGGAAAACTTGAACATTCAAGAAAGAGCTGACATGCAGCAATGAATGCAGAGTGGTACTCTTTTGGTGTTGTCTTCTTAGCTGTTTTTTTCCCTCTGGATGCATCTCCTTGCGACTCTCTTGTGCATTGTGCAGTCTCTCCTTTCCCTCTTACAAGGTCCTCCTGAATCCCTGTTGCCAAAGGCCGAGACGATGAATTGCTTGGAATGATGTAGAGGTTGATAAATCTGGTTAAAAACTGTTGGACATATTCCAAACAGCACTGCATTGCAGTCTTTTGAATTGTCATTGTCTTCCCACTTCGAGATCCTGTCCCTTGGGTCAACTTGGAAGGAGGCTGTACGATGGTTTCCTCTGAACCCACTGTTGAGGCAGACTCTGTCTCGGAGGAGGCACTGCCCATAAAGGGGATGGTAGGTCCTCCAGGACCCCCACTCAACATCCTGTCAATCTCTTCAGTTGTATCTGCTTGGTATTGTACAAACTCAGTAAATCCACTTTCAGATGATCGACTGCTTGGGGGATTTTCTCCATCCTCAAATATATCATTGGGATTTTCTACAGCAACTAGTGGCATCTACTCAAGACAGAAGAAGATTAAGATTTAAATAACATAAAATAGCCCTTCTTTTTTTTTTAGATTACAAGTAAAAGGCAACTGCAAGAGTACATTTCTTTTACTTATTGTATCCTTCCACAATTTATTTTAGAATTTTAATGATCCTCATTCTCAATTTACAAATCCCACATAAAATTTAGACTGAGGTAATCCTGTTCAACACTATGTGGGCTCTGCATATTAGAACAACACAAAACAGGATGATAAAATCCGCCTAATAAATTAAACCATAACTAAGTAAAATCTCACTGAATTCTAATGTATGAGAAACTTTGAGTCTGAACTATTTGAATCAAGTTGAATATGACTATTAATGATTTGATGCACCTTGATAGCAAATTACATATAAAATGATATATTTGAATCTACAGAAGTGTTTAATAAATCCGAAGCCTTCCTGTTCTGCTTAGTACCAATGGATTACTGTGATTATCTCTCCATATAATTTTACCTGGTTTGCCTTCAGCTTTGCAGGCCACTTTGTCAACAAAGCCTGCCAAAACAGGCTTTTGCAAAAGGCTTCATATTAACTAGTAAAAGGAAGGCTTTTGTCTAATATAGCAGAGTAGTACAGTTCCTCTACACAGAGGACAGTGGTGCAACTCAAGAACCAAATATATTTGTGGCTTCAGAGCCGTCACCATTTTCTCCAGAGAAGCAAAGATGATTCAGAGCCTGATCTTCTTTTAGCCTAGTCCAGGGGTAGGCAACCTTGGCTCTTTTATGACTCGTGGACTTCAACTCCCAGAATTCCTGAGCCAGCATGGCTCAGCTTGAAAACCTCTCCCTTTCCCCTCAGCATGGCTGGCTCAGGAATTCTGGGAGTTGAAGTCCACGAGTCATAAAAGAGCCAAGGTTGCCTACCCCTGGCCTAGAGGCTAGATGAAGTGCTCTTGGCTGTGATATAATTCTGTCTTATTTTCCTGCTAATAGTTTCTTCTGTTTTCAACTTTGTTTTTCAACTTAACGAACTGACAAAATTAAAATATGCCAGGTCTGCACTTATGGTTTCCATTGGTAACAAAAATTAACAACCTTTAAAAATACATTCCATCGGTCATCATAATTGTTACCTGACTAAATGATATATTTATATTTAATATGTTCAAATGCAAAAAAAGTCAAATTATGCATACTTGTCACGTTATTATGTTATTTTTGATTTTTATTGACAATAGTATAAAAGTAAATTTTGTATACATTTCAATTCCCCCCCCAAATTATTTTTATCTCTCCCCCCCCCTCCTACTTTTCCCTGTAACTTCGAAATGATAGACCTCGACAACTGAACAGGTTATCAAGACTAAGGTTTCATTATTATCTTTAGTTTCAGGGAAAGGTGGTATTGCTCTATTGACTGTAAGGGCAGGAAATCTAAACTTTCTTCTGTTACTAGAAACAATGAAAACAAGCTTCCAAGCTATATTGCTGGTGAACATAAGAGTATCCAGACAGGCTTTTAGCACAAAAAATGTACGAACAAGATAAGATCTTAGAGACAGTGATAACCTACCTGTTCGTCAAGGTCGCCAACTTTCAAGCAGCAGAATAATAGTTAAGTTGACAGCATATCTTTTGAAAAAGCTAATAATATGTAATCTTTAAACAAAGCAATAAACATCTGCAGAGTTACCTTTTTCTCTTCCCATTCTTTGAGAACATTGTGTCTGTTTGGTAACTGTAGGACACCATCAGTACCAGGAGATAACAGGGGAGGTTGAACTTTGCTCAGAATCTTTGAGCAGAGTTTCAAGGAATCGGTCAGCTCACACATGTGCAGTGTCTGAAGATGGCTTGTCAGTGCAGAGATCATTCTAAGTAAAAGCTGAGGCAGATGTTCTGTTTGTATTTCAATATACGTTTCCTAAAAACAAAGTAAAAAGCACATTATTAAATCATCCCTCTTTTATTAATCTAGTGAACTGCAACTTCAATGTAAATGTGCAATCAAATTCCAGAAATTGGGATTGTTTTTTTTTAAAAAAAGATGTAACATATCAAGTGATATTAATAACTTAATCCAGAAGACTGAGATACCGTTTCCAGACTTCTCTTTAATACTGGAAAACCCTACTAAATGTGATAGGTTATAACACAGGGGCCTGGGGGTGGTAGGGGCCAAAGCAAATAGACAGGCATGAATCCCTTCTAAAACAGGGATTTTAAGAGCAACAGAAACTGCCACTGTGTTGCTTTGATTGATTTCCCCCCTCAGTTCTTGTCAACACAGTTTAGTTCATTAAAAAAATTCCTGAAAAGATGGAGGCTTTAGGAGCCAGGTGGGAACTGAGAAGATGTCAGAAGAACAGAAGGAAAGGGAAGGTCTTTTCAGAAAACTTACATGATACAGTCTTATATCCTACACATATTCTTCACATCTATTTACAAACAAATATACATAAACATATTCTAGCACACAAGAGAAATCAGCAGAATCTTTAGAAAATTTCAGAAGTGACGACTTTTGAGTAACTCTCGTGCACTTTTTAGACTTTCTTTAAAGATAATGAAAACATTATCTGGCTAATGCCTTCTTCTCAAATCAATATATGATTGATTCATTGATAATATGAAAAAATATTCATATATTATAAATATTTTATTTATTCTGTTAATAATAATCACTTGAAAACAAGTTAATAATGGAAACTGATAGTTCAAAAACGATGGTCTAGCAATTTCAGTTTTCTCACAGCAAATTTTACAAAATATATATTGTCAGATGTGCACACAAAAGATTGTTTTTAATTAAAAAAAACAACAGTAAGAATGCCATACCTGACAAAGCACTCTCATACTTCTAGTAGGCTTTGAAATGAAAAAGCAAAGAATTTGAAGATACAAGAAAGATAATAGGGAAAAAAGCATTTTCAAGAGCCTCCATTAACATATATTGTTATCTAACAGGTAGTTGTGATACATGCGAAAGAACTACTGTTATTTAGCAGATTTAACAAAAAATAAATAAAAAAAATCTACAGTCAAAGCAGAACAGTAATGAGAAATTTAGAAAAAGAGAAATTACCGCGACAAGAAATAAAACAGATCCTACATATAAAGACTAGTCTCCATCTTATAACCTTTAATTGTTAGTACATTGAGAGCCTATAATATTGTTTGTTATCCGATTTAAAGTCAAACACTTCTCCGTCCCATCTATTTTATAAAACGAAAGAGAACTGTTAGGAAGACTATGGTCAGAATGAACAAGGAGAATCTTACCAAAGAGACTATGTCCAACAAAAAATCAACCAGAAGGCAAAAGTTGGTGAGAGGGAATTCAGCAGGTTCACTAGCCTGTAATCGAGCATGCAGAGTCCGCCTATGGATTCAAGCATAGTTTATGCATTGGTAGCACGGCATCTGCAGGACTAGAAACTGTTAAGTAGATTTTGTAACTGTTTCTTAAGCTATTATTTGATAATGTTATAAACATGGTCTATAACTCTTTATGTTATAAATATGGTTATGTTTGTTTTAAAAGGCCTGTCAACGTTTTAGGTGTTTGCATTTTAGTTTTTAACTTTCTTTTTTTAATTGAACTGTTGTTTTAGCGGTTGTCAGCTGCTCAGAGTCACTTAGGTGAGATAGACAGCACTACAGATCAAATCAACCAATAAACAACGATAAAGCAGCAGTGGAAATAACAGAACTGTGTTTCAGTTGCAAACCCCTCCCCCTCTTCAAATATATATTTTTTAAAATCAGAATTTGAAAGAAGCAATTAAAAATTTGTGTTTCTGTTTAATCACTATTATTATTTCCCATGGATTAGGCTGCCCCTGAATCCCCTGCCCTTTACAAACTCATACACTATTTTGCAGAGTTCCCCAACTCTCCAGAATAACTTCTTCAAAGGGCAAAAGTTTTAGCAGGGAGTTAAAAATCACATCCTGTCATTGTTTTTTCCAGGAAAAAGACCCCTGCACAGAATCATGCTTCATAACCTTCAGCACTGACTGCTAGTGTGCATCTGAATGGATCATTATAGACCAGGGGTAGGCAAACTTGGCTCTTTTATGACTCGTGGACTTCAACTCCCAGAATTCCTGAGCCAGCATGGCTGGCTCAGGAATTCTGGGAGTTGAAGTCCACGAGTCATAAAAGAGCCAAGGTTGCCTACCCCTATTATAGACTGAGCACACCAAACACTTTCACATATGCTAAAACCAGTGCCTTTCACTAGAGTGAAGTATATTGTGAAGACCATCCAGACAGAAATTATGTGATAGCATGGCCAGTGCACACTCTCTCAAAAGAATAAAGTAACAACTTCCACATCAGCCCTCCCCTTCTAAAAGACAGATCCCTTTTGAATATTTTTGAATTATGCAGCTTTTCATTCTTTCAGATCAGAAATGAACCAATTCTTTTATTTTCTCAAAGAATATGAAACCCTATTTATAAAATATACCTTTTCAACAGTAATATAAAACACTTACATGAAATGTATCTTACCTACAGCATTCTTCAAACCAACGGGCAATGTAGTCCCACATATAATAAGGCTCAAAAGAATTAAACAGAAGATTGGCAGTTTTTATCAGCTCTGCTGTTTTCTTATTTTCCCTCAATTTGCTGAAAGAAAAGCCCAACAGCTCAGTGAAATATGTACATAGTCAACCACCTACTGTATATTCCTAATTCAAACTTATTTCTTTGTTTCTTAACAGCAATGCTTCATTTTATTACCATCCTTTCCTTCTGAGTTTTCTGGCTCTCACTTTTACTATCTTTTCCACATAGGACATTTCATAATACTTCTTCTATATTAAAAAGTGTTCAAAATGTGGGCAAAATAAAAATGTCTGCTGCCCGCCACAAACTTCCTGGAACTCATGTATAAGAAAATGGCTGAAAAAGTTTTAAAAAATTACTCTTTCCCTGATAACAACTTTTCAGTTTTAACTTCATGAAAGTGACAAGAAGTACAGGAAATAGCAGCAGTGCTAGTAGAGCGTTAAGGCCCAAAAGAGTACAATAAGGTGGCAGAAAACCAGAGACAAATAGGATCCTTACTAATGACTTATGGCACTTTCTAATATTAGCTAACCATTACTGAGCAAGTGTAACCTGGTTAATCTGGTTTGTATTCAGAAGCTAACTGGGATCTGGGTAATATCTGGATTGGGGACCACCTGGAAATATCGGAGCTGCAGATTCAACTAAGAAATCGAAACGCATCTCAAAAGAAGGCAATGGCAAACCTCCTTGTGGGACCAAGAGGGAAAAACGTCAGAAAAATTGTCCAAAATCCACAATGATCACCTATTTTGTGAAAATAATGTTTCCCCCCCTCAATTATCTGCATACTTCCCCCCCCCCCAATCGGCATGGAAGCCTACTATTCATAGAAAACTAATTAACAGCAGCCTTATGTTTCTGGGAGAAACTGAATGATTAGGCCTATGGCAGCAATTTCTTTCTTTCCCCCCTCTCCTAATCACCTGCTTAGTTGAGTATGATCCTTACTGAAGGAAGACTCCATCTGAAGATCCAGTTCCGCTTTGCACTGAGTGTATAATGTCCTAAATACTTCAATTAGTACATCTTCTAATATTACAGGTCCTAAAAATAAGGGAAAGAATTGCAATTATATTGATAAATTATCCTGCACTATATGTATTTTGTTGATATTAACGGATTTTCGGAAATCCTGAAGAGATTTGATCAACATGTTTTCGCTACTATTGAACTGCTGAGAACAGAATCTTTGCAATATAAAGCTGATTCTTACAAGGCAAACAAATAATTGTGCATTCACTGTATAAATGTTTGCTGGCTTATGTTTCATTGATTTCAATTACTAAGTGTAATTATCTGAAAGGATCCACTGATACAATTGAAAAGTGTTTACATGCACTTTATTCCAGGCATTTATGTCACTAATATTATGAAATTGATTGACTGGGCAAAATAATTTTTACACTATTAGCTGAAATAAAAATGTTCTGAAATCTGTTGAAAATGACTTCAGGGGGAAGACATTTTGGTACTGGAAGTACAATGCACTAACATGATAGCAATAGCAATAGCACTTAGACTTATATATCGCTTCACAATGCTTTACAGCCCTCTCTAAGCGGTTTACAGAGTCAGCATACTGCCCCCAACAACCTGGGTCCTCATTTTACTGACCTTGGAAGGATGGAAGGCTGAGTCAACCTTGAGCCAGTGAGATTCGAACTGCCGATCTGCTGGCAGTCAGCAGAAGTAGCCTGCAATACTGCATTCTAACCACTGCACCACCACGGCTCTTATCTTACCTATCTTACTTATCAGTGATAGGCTCTTACCTATCATTGTGTTTGTTTTATGAATTCTTAACACATGCATGTTACCATCTGTAATTTAATCTACAATCTTGGTTATCTCTAGTGCCATTTTTCTTGTATTACTTATATGATGTAAATTTTTACTGAGATTTGACCCGAAATTTGTCTGCTGATGTATCTCGCTGCATTTACATCCCTACAGTGCTAGACAGCTGTTAGATCCCCTAATAATTTCCCATTATTGTTACATAAGCACAATTTTAACTTTTCCCAGGGCTCCTCTGGAGTGACACCACCCTTCCTACTCTACTCCCTATGACAATAACTCTGCACCACCAATCTACATGGTAATAGGCTGGCAACAGCATTTGAAGATGGGACAAGAAGAGCAGTAATTTGGATAACAAGAGAAGGTAAGGAGGAAAGGTTGGCTATAAAATCAGGATTACTGCTTTATTTATAGTGTATGAACACATGTATTCAGAAAGTCCAAGCTAGTTTTTTTTTTTTATTCAGGTTCCAGTCTAATGCAACATTTGCCATATGCTCAAACACATTGCCAATTAAATTTTAGTTACCTAGCTCAGGTTTGTCCAGTAAACTGATAAGAATCCGAAAAGGCTTTAGATCTTGCATCAATGTGCTCTCTTCGCTATGCACATTGACTTGCAGAATTCCCACCATAGCCTGTAAGATAAGATACTTTAGAATCAAAACATTTTATGCATTTACGAGAATTTAGGCTAAGTACAAGGTCACATACAAATCTGGTTAACGGATTGTACTAAGTTATGGTTTGCTTAACCATGGAAGGAATCTAACATAAAAATGGATTGTGGAAGAGAGTTACTTATTCCCTTTTTCCTTTATGCTTCCACTACTGCCATTCCCTCTTCACAGAGTTGTCAATGAAGACCACCTTAAAACTACCACTGGTGCAAATGCTTACTGGACAATCAGGGCATTGCCACATAATCTTTCTGTTATGGGATTTGTTTGTTTTCAAGGGCAATATGAAGTGCTGATTAATATTTGTAAAGTCTTAAATGTCTCAGGGCAATTTAAAAGCTGCCTATTCCAAGTGAATTCTGTCCACCCAATCTGGTTGAATAAAGTGCCTGCTAAAAGTTAGAGGAGACAAAGAAGGTGGACATTTTGACAGCTCCCTTCCCTTGAAACAACTTACTCCCCAGGAAAGTTTGGCCCACATTCATGGTTTCCTACAGAATAATTAAGATCTGGATTTTTCCAGAAGTCCTATGATATTTAAACAGCTACACAAAGATCTGCACCATTACTGCTGTTACTGTTACTATTGTAATACTATTACAAAACTATTGTATTGCTATTTGTATTGTAGTCTGATTATTTTATGCAGTGTCTAGAACTTCTGCGGTAAGGCCGTTTATAAATCTAACAAATATTTTTCTAGAAGAGCAAAAATCCATTACGATCTTCCTCAGTAGGAGACCTTGCTGCATGTTCATCCTTTCTGTTTATAGAACCAGCTCTTTGGTGTGGGTGTTTTGAATACACTCATGGCATTCTTGGAAACTGAACTGTGTAGTGTGTCCCAACAACCCTAAGACAAATTAAAACTATTCTGTGAGAGAAGAACACTTTATATATCACATTACATAACTGACAATCCATGATCAGTTTAATGTGATTTGCCAAAATTTATTTCTGATGCCACAACAAAAAAGCTCACACCACGATCAACTTCAGCACTCAGAAAATTATACAACACAGATATATCTTTGTCTCTCCAACACACACAAACATATTACCTGAACTAGCATTTCCTTAGAGAATGTATTGAAGTAGTATGTTGCATGCTCTTCAGGATTACTATTCCGTGTACTTCTAGGTCCTGTAATAGCCCCATTGTTATCAAAACCTTCAAGCAAAGAAAATAAAAGCCCAATCAACGCTATGCTTAGGAAAACCAAGAACAAAGAACAGGGAGCACAAGATCGGAGTTATGAGAACTCACCATTTTGCCGTCCAAATATTGTTGGCAAGAGGAAAGACCATTTTAAGTTAAATTTAATAAAAGGAAACTAATTTAATAAGAGCAAAATATCAGGCTGCTTTTGTACCGTATCTATAAAGATTCCCAAATGTCACAGATAATTTTATGTAGACTTCACATTTTTATTTCACAAGGATTCAAGTCACTGAAACAGTAGCAATTTTGCAAAATGCACATGCACCCATACATTTATATACGTATATCCAAATCCTAAAGGTGTTTTGTGAGGATTACCTTGCCCTAATTCTTACAAAAATCCTGCACTATATAAAGGTACCATAGAGAATCGTGATGTAATAAGACTGCAGATGACATGTTGCTGCCTTAAGCAAAGCAGATTGTACTCTCTCTGTGCTATGTACAGAAACTGGTTGGACTGATACCTGCATTTCACTTTAATACCTGAAATGGAACATATCTGAGGAATAATCTACTTTAGGGGTGGAGGACAGCCTGGATGGCATAGGGAGTTCCATTCTCTAAGAAAGAAACATAAACAGTTGGCTAATAAGGAAGAGGTATCCTAATTAAACAAGTGCCCTACTTGTTTAATTAGGAAGGAGCAGCAATGAAGCAATTAATCCATGCAGTCTTAAAACACTCCTAACAGGTAGTATAATTTACCCCATGTATAACTGTTTTAGACCAACAAATTAAGGAACTACACTGCTAAATATTGTATGAATATAAAACCATATTGTTTTATTGTATTGCTTTGTATTATATTCTGATTATTTTACATAATGCTTAGAGCCTCTGGTGTAGGGCAATTTAAAAATGCTATCAATAAATCAAATAAAAATAGTTTAGGGGAAGAGCTAAATCCACTGTCATCTTCCCCAATAGCTGATATTGTTCATTTTCATAAGACCATAAAACATCTCCCCTTCTCTCTCTCTCTCTCTCTCTCTCTCTCTCTCTCATGTGTGTGTGTGTGTGTGTGTGTTTGTATGTGAGAGAGAGAGAGAGAGAGAGAGACAGACAGACAGACAGACAGACAGACAGACAGACAGACAGACAGACAGACAGACAGACAGACACTCATTACATTTTTGGAAACTGAACTGTGGGGTATTTAATTAAAATATTTGTATGGCAATTTATTCTGTAGCACAACTCTGGGTGGCTCACAAGCACAATAAAACTACAAAGCTATAAAACTGCAGGTAGTGCTCGACTTGTGACTATAATTGAGCCCAACATTTCTGTTGCTAAGTAAGACAGTTGTTAAGTGAGTTTCCCCCCATTTTACAGCCTTTCTTGCCACAGTTGTTAAGCGAACCACTGCAGTTGTTAAGTTAGTAACACAGTTGTTAAGTGAATCTGGCTTCCCCATTGACTTTGCTTGCCAGAAGGTTGCAAAATGTGATCACCTGACCCAGCCTAGGACAATGCAACCGTCATAAATATGACTCAGTTGCCAAGCATCTGAATTTTGATCCCATGACCCTGGGGATGCTGCAATAATAATAGTAAGGGTGAAGAAGGGTCATAAGTCACTTTGTTGTGACTGTTGTAACTTTGAATGGTCACTAAACGAACTGCTGTAAGTAAAGGTCTACCTGTATATTGTCGCACAAGCACATAGAGTTTCCACGTTTTTGCCAGTTAGTGGAAATCTTGTTGACAAAATCAATCTAGTTACCATGTACATAATTCAATACAAGCTTGTTATTTCAAAACTGGAAGTCTTTGTGCATGAAATGGCTGATTATGAAAAAAAACACAACATTTAATTTACATAGTTACATAACAAGGCCTCATATTATAATCTTTAAAACTATGATTTAGACTTATCATCAGACAGGAGCTCAGAAATACTGAGTTGTTTCAGACCAAGAGTACTATTCAGCTTTGATTCAGTCTTGTGATTAAATTAAGAGATTGCATTTTGAATGACCTGAAATCTCCCAACTGGGAAGAGATGATCCCGTAAGTAACCCAGCACCAAGCCATGTAGGATTTTAAAGATGAGTCCCAGCACCTTGAATTGCACCCAGAAGCAAATTGGTAGCCAATGCAGCTATAGGAGCAGTGGTGTCACATGCACCAAATAACCTGAGCCATTAACTGCAGCCACTCAGCTGCACTCTGCACCAATTGAAGCTTCTCAATGTTCTTCAAGGGCAGCCTTGATTGTGCTAATCAAAACAGAAGGTCACAAGGGCATAACCTGAGTGTGAATGCAGCCTCCTGTTCTAGGAACTGGAATAATTACCATATCAGACGAGCTTCTCACTATTAATAAGATCTCTTTCGCACAAATTGAATTTGAGAAGATAATTAAATATGTTAATGATGATTTTTTTAATGAAAGCTTTAAATGCATTCTCTAAACTATTTTTGATTTTGAAAATAATGAAAGAAAACAGAAAATCTGCAGAGTACATAGCTCCAATTGCAAACAGTTACAGCGGCAACCTCCCAACGATAAGATGATTAGAATTTACGTGGCTTATTACATTTTCTGTTAGTAACAAAAACTGTTGAATGTGTTTGTGTGTGAGTGTACATATGCCTGCTCCTGAGTCTATTTTTGACTGATGGAGACTTCCCAATCAAGTCTATCTGGTTTTCTTGGCAAAAGGTTTGGAAGTGGCTTGTCATCTCTTTTTCCTTAGGCCTAAGACAGAGTGACTGGCTTTGTGCCTAAGGCAGGACTATAGCTCACAATCTTTTATTTAACCACTATACCGAACTAGCTCTCATTGATTCAATTTTGCATTAAGTGTTCCTATGTTAAATACTCTTCTTTGATTTCTCATTAAAACCATGTGCTATTGTTTAGAGAGTTTTGCCCATTGAAAAGCAGATTACACATTTCAAATAAGTATGGTATATGCGTATAAATAAATATACAAAATCTACACCTACCTAGAAGCCAGGCATAAAGCCTCCTATTGAGTGACATGTCTCTGCGCAGCACTACATGAAGAGATGCTGAAAGAATTCGGATCATGTCTGAGCGTGTTGCCTAAAATTGGGAATGTCACATTTAAACAAGTGTCACATTCAAAACCTTTATTATACAATGGGAAAAAATGATCATCTACTTCACTTTCAAGCACCAGTAGAAATTTTATAGGGGCTGCGACTGAAATATGAATGCATCTTTATTAGCTTTAGTAACAAAATATAGGTGAATATATCATAGCCCCCAAGTCCAAGGCTTAAAAATAATTAGCACGAGAAAAGACGTATTTTTTCTTCTTACCTCACAAGCTTAAAGCAAATTTGAATGGTCAAGTTTATATAGTCTCAGCACAGAGATTGATTCAAAATACTGAAAGCAGTTTTCACCAGTAAATTTCGGGATAAGAAATTAAACAACATGCTGTAAAATGTAAATTGGTCGAATCTGCTCAGTTATCTAAGCAATTACTGAAGCAGCCACAGCAACCTAGAAAAAGATCCATCTGCTTTACTGGTAAGAGGCATTTCCCGTGTCTTCCTGTACATTACGAAGCATCAATTTTGAAGAATTTGTAGTGTCGTTTTTAGACTAGAAACGTGACTAAGAAGCAGGGTGGCTGAAGCAGGGTCACACGTTTCCATGAAAAAACATGGCTCTGGAACGCCATTCCCAAAGCACAGGAATTTTTTGAGAGCTGTGTTCTTTTAAGATATGATGGGTTGCTATCAGAACAAGAATGGACTCTTTGATTTCCACTACATTATGCATCTATAGAATTTTAAAAGGAAGCTTTGAATACAGTAGATAGAAGTCTAGCAACTGAAGAGTTACTGTTTCACACTAGAATATTATACAGATTTGGACAATTTGAAGAAAGGAAGGCAGAATTTTTTATTTGTGGGTAATATATCAGTACTTCAGTCAATAAAGATTCAGAAGTACTTTACCTGACTCATGTGGAATGGAAAACAGAATAATATGAGATCAAGTGTGCTCCTCTGTACTAAGACACTGGAATCCTGCACTGAAGTGCTTACTGCTTCTACCTGAAATAAAATTGCCATTAGAAAGGAACACAGATTAATAATGCTATTTAATTACTTTTCTAAAAACTGCACTTTTACAAAAACATTAAAAGACTTGCAATCCCTATTCAGATAATTTTTCTTCCAATTTTCTCTTTATGCATGGAATGATGCACATAATTGTGCATTCCTTTGTTTCTGTAGTCTGGGTTTTGTCTTTTAAATATATAAACTTATGCACGGATGCCCAATAGCTGTTTAGGAAAAGGATAGCTGCATTACATAAATCAGGAAACAAGCTATTTGTAAGAGAGAAATCAATAAATTGAACTGGCTCAGTGCCAAATGTCTGATTCAGAAAGAACAGACTTCATCAGCAAGGAAAATATATGAACTATTAGAAGTATCAGCTTCTCAGACCAGAAATACTATAAATAATAAGGTATGCACAATTTGAAAATAATTAGGAAGTGCTCCTGTCCTTGTATAAGTCTGAGCTAATATATAATGAATCTCACCCAATAAATAAACAATTATTAATTTTTTACTCTTCAGTTTTGTAATAATGAGTCAAATATAACTAAGGAAAAAAGTAATCAAAATTTGTATAATATAGGTCCTTAATTGGCCCTTTGCATTTTGGGGATAGTATTGGGACTTGCCCAGTAATCTGGAGGACACATATGAAGAGGAAATGATCACTTACTGGGGGATTTGGCAAGAAGGAGTACAGAAGAAGGTATTATTTGTGACAAGTCCCCTTCTATGAAACTGTTTTAATCAAGAGTGGCCTTTCACTTATATATAGGCATTGTTTCTTTATACGCTGATTATATCAAAAATTAGGAAGGCAAAGAACTAAGGGCTATCATTATGGTTTCATAAACACTTACCATTAATTCAATGTCACTACCTATTATATAGAGCTGATCCTCCATAGAAAGCTTCCTGTTTAGATGGGAGAGGACGTAAGTAATGCCAGGCAGCCGAATTGCAGGACTAGTAAGAAGACTACCCCACAGTGCACTGTAGAAAGCTGATTGGTCCACTGCTGCAGCAACTTTCTCTAGTAAAGTGTTAGTTCTGGAACACAAGCAACAATAAAGGATAAAACAAAAGTGCAGGAAGGTTCAAAGAAAACAAGCAATGATGCTTCTAGAGAAGGCTTTTTATCAGGTGGAATTTATTGGGAAGGTAAGGCTAATATTAACTTCTTCCCTTGAAATTCTGCTGTATCTTTTTAGAAACAGATGCATAACGTATTTTATTTGAGAGGATTAAGAACTATCTTCTTAATGGAAACAAATTTGTGACCAATTTAAATGTTACAATAATCCAGAATTCTAAACAAAACATATAATAGAGAATCTACGATGCATTATGATTCAGACTGGATGCTAAAGTAACTATACATAGATGGCTTTTCTTGCTTCGTTGGTCCTGCATGAATTATAATGAATTGTGACTGAACCTGTGTCTCATATAAAAGTTAGGCACAACAGATTTTCCCCAGTTCAATCACAATAGTATCTGAATACAAGAAAGAAGAAAAATAGTTCGATATTGAAGTTGGAACTTCCAACAGTTTTTTAGACTGATTGCACCAAAATCTTTGGGGTTTTTTTTCCTTCAGAAAGTTAACTCTCGTATCATAACCAATTAAAACAAAGATGGTAAGTTTTGGTAACAATAACATTCCATTATTCTTCAGCCTTACCTTTCATAATACTCAGATCCCTCCTCCAAACCAGGAAGGATCCCAGTTAACAACCCTTGCAGGCCTGGTTTCAGTGTTTTGCCCAAAGGAAGGTAATACATTTCATACAAGCTGAGCAATGCTGGCTTAACGGACATTGCAGCGTTAGCAAGAAGAGGAAATAGGCCAGAACTGTAAAAATATACAAGCAAACAAAACAAAACAAAAAACACAGAGGTCAGTGTCACAGGTATGAAACACAAAACTGCTTTGTATACCCTTTCATTAACATACTGTAACGTGTATTGTAGCTGTGCAGTCCACACACAAAATGGAGCTTCTAGTTGCATACAGTGCAACTTTAGAGCCATTTGAGTAACTCAAATGATAATAACTGCAGTGAAAAAGACTACAAACAATGTGTCCATCTTTTTTTCCTGTTAGACAATTGCTACATAGTAACTGATCATAAACATGAATAAGCTCACTTAATAAAATTGTAGAATCATTTAATTATAAAACCATTTGTTAGGCTGCTTTCTTTTAGAGCCATATTAGGTATGCTTGCAGAATACAGAGTTATTGAAATAATTCATATTTTGCCTTTTGCACAAATCATTATTAAATCATAAGCTAATGAAATGGGATGCACAACATACCATATAAAGCCCCAAAAGTTTATCTCATCTGTTGGTTGAGAGCAGCAATTTAAACTGATCTGGTTAAGAGTACTATATAAATATGGTCACCAACACACACAAAATAATGAATATACTATATAGTGAAAAGTCATTTTAATGGACTAATTGGAAAGAGAGGATGTCTGCTAAATATCTGTTAAATCAAAGTGTACAATATGATAATTCCATGCAAATAACTTTGTGTAATCATATAATTGATATGAATCACAGTAGAAAAACTGCTCCATTGAATGAGAAATTGGCTACATCAAAGTCTGGTAAATTGAAGGAGGGAGGAAGAGAGAGAGGGAGAGAGAGGAAAGGAGGGGGAAAGAGAGAGGGGGAGAGAGAACTTTCTCCAACCTGGAAGTTTCTAGTTGATATTTATATAACTGTCAGATCAGTACAATGGGAACCGTAATCAAATACTTTGAGAATATCGTTTTGGAGTATGGAGTATGAACTGTTATTGTAGAGAATGTGACTAAAATAAGAATGAAGTGTAGTTCTGCTTACCTGTACAAGAAGAGATCTTTGGCCAGGCGCTTGGGTCCAATTATTTTGAAAACAATTTCATATGTCTCCAGGGCCTTCCGATGCACCCCGCCAGGCAAGGCAGGATGAAGACATTGTGCAAGGCGCTTCCCTATGGTCAGCTTCTTAGGTACAACTTGGTACTTCGCATTATTTTGAAGAACCTGACAAGAAACATTGTTAGATCTCTTGGAAGGTATTGCAAAAGCTTTAGTCAGAAAATTACTTATCGGATTAACAAGCCGGAAAGAAAATTATCTGAATATATGGTATCAAGCAAATCATGATGCAGATTCTTGAATGTAGGTGCTCAAAGTTCTTATATAGCAAACTGGGTTTCATTATTAACTTTCTTCCATATTTAAATATATTTATTTACATATTTACATATTAATAATGTGCAAAAATAAGTCTATTATTTGTTGCTATGGATTGTTAAAAAAGATCTGTATCTGTACAGAGATAGGATTTTTATTTACACTAATGTCATGCTAGCAGAAGTGCATTCATTAACTTCCTGGCCCCCTCAGGCCCCCTCAGGCCCCCTGCCCAGTGCATTAAAGGATCTTTAAGACCTCCTCCTGAATAGAATTTATTATATTATGGCAACTGAGTGGAAACGAGTCACCCCAAAAGATCAGGCATAAATTCTGCTATTACTTTCCCTTTAATACGTACTATATAAAAACAACAGTCAGATTTTGTCTGGTATAACAATTATAAAATAACATATATAAACTACCCAGAACATTTCATCAAACAACAGCCTATAATAATAAAATGAATTTCAAGTTTTTTATTCCACTACATATTTTTCCCCCTCAATCAGAGGGCATCTCCATCATACCTTATTTAGCTTTCCAAGAGATGAAATCAAATCGGCCCACTCACTAGAGTACTCAAAGCTTTTCAGTGCCTTGTCGACAGCTGCTACGTAGTTCCTGTACTTGGAATCACCCAGCAGCTCCAGCTCCTCTGCATTCATCCTCCTGCAGAATCCCACCAGAGATCAATTTGCAATGCATGTAAAATTATTAGCTGGAAAAGACAATATTCATATTTCACCAACTCAAATCTTTTAACTTGTCAGAGTAATAATAACAAGTAGATACTGCGCCCAGTCTGGAACCCTGAGCATGAAATCTGGAAAAATATTAGCTCCGATGAAGCAAGGGTGGAAGGAAATCACTTTTACACCTTCCACATACTCATCTTCAGGCAACGTCCCCAAAGTCACTTTTTGTGAGATGGGGTGGCTATATAAATTTTATTAATAAGTGAATAAATACAAAAGTCACTCCTGAGGACTTGGAATATCATCCTACATGATGTGATTTATGGAGCAAAGGAAGGGATTGTATACAGTGGGCAGAGACACTTTCTCTTGAGTATAAATTCTGCTCTGAAAGATGCCCCAACCTTTAATAGTTCAGGGAATCAGGAAACTTCTAGAGCAGGGGTAGGCAACCTTGGCTCTTTTATGACTCGTAGACTTCAACTCCCAGAATTCCTGAGCTAGCCATGCTGAGGGGAAAGGGAGAGGTTTCCAAGCTGAGCCATGCTGGCTCAGGAATTCTGGGAGTTGAAGTCCATGAGTCATAAAAGAGCCAAGGTTGCCTACCCCTGTTCTAGAGAATGAATGGATACAGTGTTGTAAGCTGCCCAGAGGCACACAACAGTGGGATGGGTGTCATATAAATTTAATTAATATATATTTAAAAATTTGTAGCCCTCTCTCTTTTGGGCCTTCTCTCAATTCAAAATAATATCAGATTAATATATCTAGAAAGTAGATCTGATTATAGATTATAGAAAGCTTCAGGAGAAACTCTTCAAATGAGAAAAGAATTGATACTCCAATAAGAAAAAGAAACCAATCTTTTTATTGCTAATCACGATTTTTTTAATTCTAACAAAATCATCAGGACTTTTAAATTATATTGGTACTTGTTAACATTATTATAACGATTAGACTTCCCATTTCTAAATGATTTGTTTGGATTTTGTTATATTTTCACATTATTTCACACATTTTATTGCAACACTGTTTTCAAATATGTTTATTTATTCCATATGTCACTGCAAGACATTTTTCTGATATTGGTAAGTGCATAATAACAGGCATCAATAAAGAGTTTCTAAACTTGTTGCTCCTTGTAGGAACACTTCCTTGCTTTTGCAAGAAAAGGAAGCAAAGTGAAGTGTTCCAAGAGAAACTGTATGAAGACAAACTGTATGAAGGGATGAACCACCAGCTTATTCATTTAATATTTTTATGGCTCCAATAAAAGAGAGAAGACACATCTCAAAACTCCAGTGACAGAATTGCTAAGGAGATATATCTGCAACCAAAGTATCATTTTCAAATAGGTGCTGCAAAAACTAATTTTACACCTTGGTAATGACCCAGATTTAGCATTAAGAATGTGTGAAACAAAGCATCGTGCAGCTATAAAAACTAAAAAAATGTACATTCTTGTCTGTAGCCCCAAACTGGAAGAATCCAAAGCCTTAATTCATCGAAGCAGAACAAAATAAATGCAAAAAATAAAACAGACTATGTAAAACAACAAACCAACTTTGAATTGCACACTGTTGGTAACTTTTTAGCAGTCAGATATATATGTAGATCATGATTTAAGATCCACAAAGTTGAAGAGATTATTCCACAAAAGAAATGGACAGATTATTTTTTTTTAGATTCAATCAACTTGGAAGTGACATATCCATTATCAATACAAGTTTAGGGTAGGAGAGCAAACACATTGAACAGTTGAGCTATAGTAAACACAGATCTAGCAGTCCTTTGAAAGGGCGTTAAAACCATGTCCAAAAATAATTTGGCTGACTGACTGTACACATTGTAAGAGTTATTTCCCACTAATAAATAGTTATCCAAGATGGGAATTGTGAGAGAGGTGGAGGAAGGGCACAGGATATAGTAGAAGGGAATGATCAGTAATAAGCAAACTTTGTTCTTGGTTACTATTTAGGTTCAAGGGAGTGAATGGCTGTGCAGCAATGAGTAGTGAAGGACTGTACCACCATTAAAATGGGTAAAATTGTCCCCTTCTAAATGGGTAAAATGTCTCCTTCTAAAGAAATAAAAGCAACACAAAGCATTTATTTCTGGCTTAAATTAGTAAAGCATAGCACTATTATTCTCTAAAGACAGCTTATCTTGTTTTCAAACATAGGTCCAATGCCTTTCTAAAATAACACTCAACCCTGAGTAACAAATGCTCCAGAATGCATCAAGGATTTCATGAAGAGATGATCCTGCAGAAGCCAGGTGCTTAGCCTTTCTTCAAGCGTGTAGAGGTAGTCTTTGGGTTACAATGGTAACTGGGATTGCAATTTTCATTGCTAAGCTATGTGATCATTGTCATGTAACTACATTGCCTAGTGATGGCAGTCCCGGATGCCGTCATAACCCAGGACCATGCAGGTTACCTGAGGACTTCACATAGGACTTTCAGGCAAGCAGGCTGGCAAGATGAGAACTATGGGTGGGTGCCATGGGCAGGCACTCAGGAACATGGGTGGCAGGGCAGGTATTACATGCAGGTGCATTGGAGTGCAAGCAGGTGTGCGAGCGAGCAGAAAAGTGGCAGGAACAGGAGCGACTTGCAGGAAGCCAGCAGGGAAGATCAGAAACAATTACATAACTATGGGATGCTGCAAGTGTCATAATTGCAAGCCAATTGCCAGGCACCCAAAAAACAATCGAATGCCTGTGGGGATGTTATAATGGCTGCAACCATATTGTTCAATGAATGCTTCATTGCATCCATGGAAAAAATGTACCAAGAAAGAAGGAAGAAGGTCAACTTTAAACCGGAACAGCTAAAGAAAACTTTAATCTATCTCAATTCTCAACTGATAATGTTATAAATACGAGATATTTTAAAAATTGGTTAGTGGGGTATGGCCATGTTGCATTTATAGGGATATGAGGAGCCCTAAGTTTTAACTGTTATCACAATGAAAAAAAACTTGTCACATCAATCCATAAGTCAAAAATGATTCTCTTTTTAAACTAATGTCTCCTGGAGCAGGTACAAATAAAATTGTAGGCTGGGGGAACATTTTTGGAGCTTTCTGAGAAGTATAAATGACATTCTTGGTCCAATAAGTCTTGCAGAAGCTTAAAGCACCAATTTTACCTTCAAACATCTCCCAGATAACTTTTGTTTCTGGAATGTGGTGCTCAAACCTACGGAATTGTGCACATCTAGTTAAGACATTTCTCTTTTAGACCACATAGGTTTTCAAGATTTCTCTGCCATGATGAGATGAAGGAAAAAAGACATCATTGCCACTATGCAATATCATGAGTGGCAAAGGGGATCTATAATGCTTCAAGGAAACTGGCAACGTTTTTCTACCACTGCATTTAAATTGCTGAACTGTTGAAAAAAATAAAGTGAACTGCTAATATGAAAACGAACCATTTCCTCATCCTGATTCTTGCATGTTTATTTCTCAGAGATAAAGCTGATACATCTAATTACTGCATCTAATCTATAGAACAAAAAAACCCACTTGAAATCAATAAATATATTAATGATTTGGATTATCATTGAATATTAAAAAAACCATTCAAACAGTTCTAGAA
Source organism: Azemiops feae (assembly GCA_023970755.1). Classification (NCBI taxonomy): domain Eukaryota; kingdom Metazoa; phylum Chordata; class Lepidosauria; order Squamata; family Viperidae; genus Azemiops; species Azemiops feae. Next base: position 371,999 of record JALGBA010003980.1, on the reverse strand, counting down.
TTAACTACCATTCTATATAGCAATGGTTCCTGATTTAGAGATTCTTAAACTCATATAACAGCCAATGGACTGATTGTTACATAGATATTTCATGCTCAAAGGTAATATAATTTCGAATACCAAATACAACCTTTCTTATTTTAGGTGCAGATGATAGTTCTTGTAACCCAATGCAATTCACATAGTAACAAGCCTATTTTCCAACTTCTAAATATTACCTTTAAGAAATGGAATAACTGTCATCAACAAAAGCATGTACTACAGAAGTTGTTCTTCCAACTCTCAGTGATTATATAACAGAAACCAATATAAGATAGATGTATGGCGATATATATGTAACCATCTGACTCTCTGGTATGATTCTTATTATAGATAACAGTGATTGAACACTTTTATATAAAGAAGATAAGTTATACATTTTAATGAATTCCCAGGTTTTTGTCTGTCATTTGAAATGCTAGACTGAATAATTCCAATTTTTCTCTGTAAAGAAAATTCCAGTGGCATTCCAACTGTGTAATATAATAAAGAAAGTTAGATTTTTCTAGATGTTATGGTCAAATAACAAAATCAAAACTTTATTCAGTGTGTGCTAAATATTCAATTTGGTAAAAGAATAAAAATAAGTGATTCTTCACAAAATGAATGGAAACACTTTAATTATTAAGAATACAATACTGGTGTGATATTGACATAGCTGAAAAATTCAATATAGCATGTTGTCATAATAAACTGAAAAAGACAGTATTTGAACTCTTCTGCGTTCAGGTAGCCTAGGAATCTAGACAGGAGCTCAAAATGAAGCTGCAAATGTAACTCAATTTAGTTTCAATCTTATTTACGTCCATCCACCTCAGTAGGCTGGCTGTTTCTGCTTTCTGAAGCATCTTTTACATCCCTATCTTTGTGGCATAATATTGCCTTTTAATTTAATAACATGGGGTGTTTTTCTGTTTGTACATCTTGCTCTGTTTCTGTCACTCTAAATCAGACTTGGATTCCAATATTGGCCAGTTCTTGATGGAATAGGCAATCACACTTACTGTAGCAATAACTCCATTCCCAAGTCAAAATGCTGTAAATAGCTTAGATATAAATCCTCAATGCTTGACTGTTTCACAGTCATAATTCTATTTATATTGTGTTGCCATGTTTTGTGTTGTCCATCTTTTCTAAAGCCATAAAAGGCTTTCTGTCCTATGAAAGACCAAGGCAGGTAAATTGAAGCCCTCAATCTCTTTTTCAGAGGGCACTGGAGCCTCTTCTCATCATAATTGCTGAAAGCGGGTGATATGATTTCCCAATACTTTGAGAGGAAACATATGTCTTGGCAGCCAGGATTACTGATACAGTACACGTCATGTACACTGTAACTATATGGGATTTAGTACAGTAATATAGAAACACCAAACTACTTAATATTGAAGGTCTAGATTTAAAGTAGTTCAGTTATAGGCAGAATGTATCAATCAATTGAAAATTATAATTTTAGACTCCGAGTTTGCTAACCTTGGTTGCATGTAGTAATTTTGGTTACTACACTTTCCACAACAGTTACAACAAATGGTGGTTCATTTCTTAACCAAAAAAAGAGCACGAAGATAAAAAGAGCTTTTTGAGAAAACATGAACATCAATTCAAACAAGGGTTCTCATGGACCAATATAATTCTACTGTGAATATGAAAAAGCAGTAGAGCCAGTTTGGTAGTGGTTAAGGCAGCAGACCATGAGTTCTATTCCTGCCTTAGGCACGAAGCCAGCAGAGTGACTTTGGGCCAGTCATTCTCTCTCAGCCCTAAGAAGGAAGCAACTGCACACCAGCTCTACAATCTTGCCAAAAAAATGTCTGGGACTTGCCAAGGCAGTCACCAGGGGTCAACACTAATAAATCGAACAGGAAGGAAGGAAGGAAGGAAGGAAGGAAGGAAGGAAGGAAGGAAGGAAGGAAGGAAGGAAGGAAGGAAGTCTAGTATTATCAAAGCTAAACATGTGTATTTACTCTAATTACTGTTAAATATTACATATAAAATTGGCTATTCTGAATCTCCATTGCTAGGAAGTTACTTTGTACTGCTCAGAATTTTATGCCGATAGAAATATAAATATTTTCTACATTACAGAAACAATTAAAACTTCCTCTAATTAAATCTGTCCCAAAAAACAAAAGCAAGAGTTACCCTATTTTGCACTTTTAGAATAAGGAAGGTTTTATCTATTGCTATGTGAGACTCGGCACATTTTATTTTATTTGCTATTTTATTCATTCAGCCTTAAGAACGTTACCTTTACATATTCCATCACAACCCCAAACTGGGAACAGACTCATAAAATATAATTATCAGTAATAACTAAAAAATAATTTATGTTAAAAATAAATCCAGCAATGTTTATCCAAGGAGTAATGACTTAAAAAAAAGAAATACTAGCATCAGAAAAGCAGGCTGTTGGGGGAGGCATACTGTTGTCTTTACAAAATGTCAGAATATCAGTGCAATAGCAATACTAATGTACACACTCCCTTCATCACTCCTTTGGCAGCAGACATACATATTAGATGTTTTAATTTAAAACATTTATATAGTTACCCAGAGTTGAAAGATGGGTGGCTATATAAATGTTTTGAACGAATGAATAAATGAATGAATCTCAGTCGATCACCTCAGATGTGTTTTCCTTTGTATCCAGACAATACAGCCTAACTCTGACATGCTGACAGTTCATTTGGAATTCTCCTTGGTGGACCTCACATGCTCTGCCTAAGCTAAGACAAAAGCATTATAGAACTACTGTATTACCACATCCTAAAAGCTTCACTTGTGCCGTGTGCCTAGCCCTTTTATCAATAATCAGGGCAAAACATGCCCTAACAATGGCTGATAACATAATCTCTTCCATGAAATTTGCTCGATTTACCACCAGTGAAACATTAACCAAACATCTATATTCCTTCATCTTAGAAACCAGTTCCTTTGTTTTACTTTTTTAAAACTTTCCTGACTCAACCTGTTGGTTTGTTCAACTCTCCCGTATTATAACTTGTAATGAAACTAAAAAGCAACATTTAAGAACAAGTCACATTCCCTTATATTTTTCCCCTCCAGGGGTTGGGAGAGGTTAGTCTTTTGTTTGGTGACACAAACCATTTTACAACGGGTTCATTAAGTGCCAAGCCCAGCGTCCTACACTTTACTGAATAATACATCCTATCTCTGTTATTATAATTGCATCTGAGGTTTTACATTTATATATCAGAATTCCTTAATTTCTATTAGTTCACTTCATGAACAAGATATAAATATTACCAAGTGGGTACTCTAATATAATGTTCAGTTCCCAACATTTACAGTTATCAGAAAAGAATGACTGTCCCTGAGAGTTTTCAATTAAACGGAAGAAGCCTACCTAAATGTAAAACCAAAAAAATTGCTTGCATTTGAAATACAAAGGTTTTTAAAATATTTTTTAGAAATACAAAGGTTTTAAAAATATTTCTTAGGTAAATATCCAGAATTTTATCCCTATAGTAGAAGATTTCATTATCACTCTTTAGTATCCGTTGACAAGGTTTTATTTACTTATATCAGCAACAACCTAATATGCTATTGATCTAACAAAAATTGTATTTTTGGTATAGTTATTTCTATTTTATGCACACAAGATTACATAGTGCAAATCCCTGACTTGAGAGGAAACATCATCAAAAATAATGAGACCTCCCATGCAAAGAACTCGATTGTAAGAAACAATAATTCAAAGATTTTTAGATCCATGATCTTTTGATTCTCTATAATACTTGTAGATATTTACCTATAACCAGCCCCACCATGCTGATCAAGCTCACAGCCTTAACTGATGTTATTTATTTTGTAATTTCAATAAATTAATAAACGGAAAAACAGATATGCTTTACAGGTAGGCTCTATCTTCTAGCTTATTTTTAATATCCAAGGATATTTTTAAGCCCCAATGAATTCTCTCTTTATTCAACTTTCCTTGTGTGACAGGAAGAAGTGAGAGGACTTCTGCTTGTACATTTCATTGTTTCCATTTCTATGTCAAATTTACCCTTGAGGATTCTCCAATCCTCTGCTAAAGACTTGAATATGAGTGGAAGAAGGAGAAACCTTTCAATTGGTAGATGCCATTTCATAAACCAGGGCTTTTCAACCTTTTCACCCATTGTACCACTTTTAGGATATGGCAACATCCGAGTACCACCAGTCGCCTAGCAAGGTGTCAAAAACTTAAGCCCCCCCCAAAAGGAAAAAAAGTGATAAAGTACAGGTAGTCCTCGACCTACAACAGTTCACTTAGTGACTGTTTGAAGTTACAATGGCACTGAAAAAAGTGCCCCCCAAGCCACAGCCAAACAAGACACCTGCCTGCCCACCCGGCGACGCTCTTCCTCCTGTCCAAGGTTTTCATTGTTGTGAGCATTTCTGTTGAGGATTGGCAGTGGGGGGTGTTTGGTTTTTATTCCCCCGTCTGCTGAGTGGTTGCAGCAGGTTTTGGTCACTTCACATGACCCTGGGACACTGTGACCGTCATAAATATGAATCAGTTGCCAAGCATCTGAATGTAAATCACAAGACCCTGGAGATGCTGCAACATTCCAGCTAATTGGCGCTTCTTCTGGGCTCAGCAGAAGCGCCAGCATCAGCACTGAGCTCCAGCTGGAGCCTGGCGCTTCTGCTGAGCCCTGACAGCCTTGCAGCTCCAGCCATCTCTGGCTCAGGTTTGTGCGGTGCTGCCACCAGTTCAGCTCATTCCCCTCCCCCCACTACCACTTTTCTAGGATGGTCGCGTACCACCTGCCAGGTGCCAATGTACCACAGGTGGTACCCGTACCACTGGTTGAAAAGCCCTGTCATAAACAAATGACTTTATTGGCTAGACTGATTGAAAGAAGATATATGAGTACAATTCAAACACATTAGTATGCTCAGTGGACATGAAACATTGTTGGAAGCACATTAGAAAACTGAGGGGGGAAGAGTACTGGGAAATAAATGGGAAAATATCCGAGTATCTGAGTCTTGAACAGTAAGCCAAACACTAAACATCTGATATACAATTTGTAATTGGATCGTACTAGGATCTCAATGACTTAGTGGTAAATAATAAATACATATTATTAGCAGTTCTACTCCTGAAATCAAATGCAGGATAACTTAAGGCCACACTGCAATGGTTAACATGAATAAGATCTAGAAAAGCAGGGGTATTGATTTAAATACAAAGAACAGGTTACTTAGAGTAATAGTCTTCCCTAAGCTGATACATGGGTGTGAGAGTTGGACACTAAGAATGGCTGATCAAAGAATTGACACCTTTGAAATGTGGTGCTGGCGTAAATTACTACATGTACCATGAACAGCCAGAATAACTAACAGAGAGGTATTAAATCACCCCTCACTGGAAGCCAAAAATCATAAGATTACTATGTCTGATTTACTTTGGCCATGTTATGCGTGAGTTCATTGGAGAAGGCAGTGCTGCTAGGAATGGCTGATCAAAGAATTGACACCTTTGAACTGTGGTGCTAGCGTAAATTACTACATGTACCATGAACAGCCAGAGTAACTAACAGAGAGGTATTAAATCACCCCTCACTGGAAGCCAAAAATCATAAGATTACTATGTCTGATTTACTTTGGCCATGTTATGCGTGAGTTCATTGGAGAAGGCAGTGCTGCTAGGAATGGCTGATCAAAGAATTGACACCTTTGAACTGTGGTGCTAGCGTAAATTACTACATGTACCATGAACAGCCAGAGTAACTAACAGAGAGGTATTAAATCACCCCTCACTGGAAGCCAAAAATCATAAGATTACTATGTCTGATTTACTTTGGCCATGTTATGCGTGAGTTCATTGGAGAAGGCAGCGCTGCTAGGAATGGTTAGTGGAACAAGAAGAAGGGGCAAACAAAGAATATGCTGGCTTGATAACATCAAATCTGATGCAAAGCTGAACATAAAACAATAGAAAGAAGCTGTGCTTGATAGGGTAGCATGAAGAGCACTTCCCTATAAAGTCACTAAGAGTCGGACATAACTAAACAGTTAAAAACAACAAACAACAATAAATACATAACAGGAGCACTTGAATTTTATCTTCTGAATTTTTTAAGTGTAGCAACCCTAAGATTATAATGTATTCTGAATTTTATTAGCTTATTTTAACAGTGAAATCTAGACAAACTTAGAAGTTCGCACCTGTGAACTCTGTGAGAAGTACTTCTCAAAAAAGATGAGAGTTACCAAAGCTTTTGGGAAACAGCAAACAGAGGTGGTAGCCAGTTTTTCTGAAAACTGCATCTACCTGTCCCATTTTTTCACTGCTGTCTTTTTTTTTAACTTCAAACCTTGGGCTTTGTTCAATGTTCCTGGTCACTCTCTTGGCCAGCTAAGAGTAGACACTCATCCAGATACGGTAGTTTACTTTTCTATATCATATACACTGACTAGACACAATCTCTCTTCTCTCTGCATGTATTCCTTTTTACACATAAGTCCATTCTCTAATATTAGCCACATCAATATTTCAGCCTGTATCATCAAACAATAGCTGAAGCTTCCCTAGAAACTCCAGAGGGAGAATCCTGGATAAGCAATCATTCATCCATCCATCAAAAAGCACTCTTTGACTCAGAAAAACCTAGATGTGTAAAAAATGAAAAGATGAAGGCTGCAATACAAAGAATATTTCCCAAGAACAAATTTATTTACTTTTTACATTACATAGACAGTGCTCTGAAAGTTACTTTCCCCCCCCAGCTAAAGTAATATTTTAGGTTCCCACTTTATCTCTGGGCAATAGTAACTTGCAGAGCTAATAAGGCCTTTTCAATCTCTTCCCAGTCACTGCAGCCAATAAATAAATATAATAAAACTACTGTAACATTAACCAATCCCTACGGACACAGAATGAAGAGGGTAGAAGTAAAATTGATTTGTTAACTTTCCTCTGCGCAAATGGGCTTTCAAGAAAAGATGCTACTCTGCATTACAGAATGTATAATTGGCAAGACATAGTACATTTAGGCATAGGAAGCTAAATATAAAGAAGAGGCAATGGAGATGATGATGGGAAAAGGTATTTGTACAATCCTATGCACATTTCATTTCATGAAAATAAGCCCCGCAATGTCTAGCAGGGTTTTAGGGCTCCTATCTGATTGGCAAATTAAAAGAAATAAAACACATTCTCAACCATAAAAATCAAACAGCCACCAATTTCTGTCTCTTTGTTCACCAGAATAAGAACAGAATAAATATACCTTAAAGTGGGCTAGCTACTCCTTTACACTTTTAAAATGAAAATGAAAGGACGGCTTTCCCCCGTTTTAAATAAAATAAAAACCCACGGGGTCATACTTAGGCAAATCATCCCCACAAGTGCGCAAGAATTCCCATTTTATAGAATAATAAAACCGGCGGGAAGGGCGACATTTCCTAAGCCAAAGAGTGGCAGACAATAATTGTAAGGATAATTTCCTCCCTTTCAAATACGCCTCGTTCACCCGACAACAAGCATAGGCGAGTCTCCGTCGGCTACGCCTCCCTCCCTGCGTTTACGGCAAAACCCATCGCTCTGCACCTGCTCCGCGGAAGAGGAAAGAAGCCCTCGGAGAAGTCCCTGGGCCGTTCCCTTTTCTCCCTCTGTCTCTCTCAGCCCTTTCTCCCCTCGCAGACTAAGCCCATCACTTGAGGAAGGGAAAAGGCCCGCAGGGCCAGAAGGGAGAGCAAAAAGGGTTACCTTGGCGCCCAGAGCCGGAAGAGCCGCGCCGCAGAAACCAAGCCCCCTGCCGAGCACTGACAGTTCCCAGAATGCCAAGCGGCTTGCTTCCTCCCTCTCTCCCTTCCTCTGGCCTCGCCTGACGTTATGACGCCACCTGCCGCCGCTCGGAATTAGCGCAGTTTCTTCGCCTGGACCGGGCGGCGATTCCAGGTAGTTAGTAGTCCCTTAAAGGGAAAGTCTACTTCGAGAAGTGAAAGGGGGGCAGCGGCATCGAGTCGTCTTGGTAGCAGCGGGGCAGAAGCGGACTTGCACCTTTTCTGAGATTCTCTCTCTCTCTCTCCCCGCCCCCCGACTTCCCAGTGTATCCTAAAGCTGAGCTGGTTTCCCGCCTGGCTTATTGTTTTCATGAAAGTAGGAGGGAATGCTGGGCTAGCCCAGTTCTTGATCTGCCTCGCGCGCGTGGAGGAGTAGTTTGTCCCCACTGCACGACTGTGTGTGCTCACGTTACGGGCCAATTTAGGATTATGTCGCATAATCTGCTGGATTCTCCAGCTAAATCCACATGCCTCTTCGTTGGAAGCTGACAGGCAAATCATGAAACCGGTTATTTATTGTGGTTCATTCCTTTCTCCTTAATTTTTCGCAATCGAAAAGCCCTGCCGCTCTTTTCTGAATGTGGATGGGGTGTGTATCAGTAGCACTAAACAGGCACATTAAAAAGTAAGCATTGTTTGAATGGAATCCAACCTGTAAAGCGTCTAGGTAGCCAATCCGTGGGAAACTACAGTTTACAATAGGCTGCACGTTTATTGCAATGCAATTGGATGCAAGGCACTAATTAATTCAGCACAGGATTGCAAGCTATTATAATTGTAGCGAGACTGACTTCTGATTAAATGTAGATAGAATCGGAATACAAGATCTTCTGGAGAAAAAAAAAATCCATCTCCCCGCTTATTCTACCATGGAGTGATGCGACAGAAAGCAAACAAAAGACATCCACCAGTCATTTCAAGCGGACTATACTACAGCGCGATTCCGGCAGGAGATAAAAATAATGTTAACATGCAACCCTCTTTCGTAATCTAAGTATTCGCGATCTCCTTTAAGATGATGTCACATTGTGACCAAGGACTTCTTTGCAACGATATTAAAAAGACAAGAGCTAAGGAGCTTTTTTGACCGAGCCCGCGATTTCTCTCGCAGGGGGCGCTGTGTGAGACAGAGGCGCTCCTCTCTGCTAAAACGTTTCCGGGATTCAATTTTCCTGGTTTTCTCCGGCCCACGTGGGAGCGTACTTTGCACACTTTTGAACCTCGCAGCGGGTTGCTTTCTCTCGGCTTGGCTCTCTTTTGGAGTCGGTGGATGGATGCTACTCTGTTCTTGGAGATTAGGGAGAAGATGAAGAGCGGATTGCTGATTATTCGGTACTTTACTTGTTTGCTTTATGTTTGATTCCCCCCACCCCACCCTGCTTCATTTCCCACTTTGTGACAGGCATTGCCGGGTTATGTTACGTTCCATCGTTTTTCCCATGGAGGAAACGCTTGTTCTCTTACAAGCCGGTCTCTAGCTTCCCACTTTTCATCCAGGACAGTGGTGATTACTTTTTGCAAAAACTTCTACAAATATCACTTTCCTTATCATCATACTTTAGTAAATATCTGTGTTACCAGACAGTAAAGGCATTCTAGAGGACATGCAGTATACATTGGAAGTCTAATCATGGCATGAAAGAAAATATTTTCCAAACATCTTCACGATGCAGGCAACTTATTTCTTTAAAGTTTAATGTACGAAATAATAGCCTTGGATTCAAGCTTATTTGAAAAAAAAATGTATATCTTTTGATTCGAAAGATTTTCCTAAACTGCAGATGCAGGTCCTTTAAATAGTTTGAGAAGCCCAGAACTGAGTTGACTGTTCATTCAAGCATCCTATCATTACTTCCTTTAAGGTGTACCGTCTGTTAGTTTACCATCCTCCCCTCCTCTTTTAAAATGCCTTTGTGTAGATAAGCACAAACAGCTTATGCATGTAGCATACATCCACTGTGCTTCTTTCAGATTAAATAAAGCAGCTGAGTTCTCACAACAAACTGCAGAAAAGTATTGCCCTCTATTAAAGCATATTTATCACTTAGGCTTGTGTGGTGCTCTTTTATGTTTATTATTTTTATCCCACCTTTATTATTTTTATAATAAACTCAAGGCAGCAAACATACTTAATATTCTTTGCCTTCCTGTTTTCCCCACAACAATAGCCCTGTGAAGTGGATTGGGTTGAGAGAGAGAGAGCAACTGGCCCAAGGTCACTCAGCTAATTTTTATGCTAAGGCAGGACTAGAACTCTCAGTCTCCTGGTTTCTAGCCTGATACTTTAACTACTAGACCAGGGGTGTCAAACTTGCAACGTGACGTGTTGTGACGTATCACGACTTTTTTTCCATCACCGGCAATGGGGTGGGTGCGGTTTTGCCATGACGCATCTGGCCCGTGGGCCGGCAGTTTGGCACCCCTGCACTAGACTGAACTGGCTCTCTTATGCTTACCTAGCAGTACTGTAACTGAATTGAACTTCTTGAACTATTTGAATGGAAGTCACTGCATGTTAGCAAAATCAAGAATGGATTTTGTACCTTGTGACCTGCATTATCTCAAGACTACTCGGTGTGAAAGATACACGCCACTGAAAGGAAAGAGTTTATGATGCCTGGATAAATGGAAGCTGTCATAGAATAGTGACCCCAAGCGCTGGATTCTCTCAGATGGATTCTTGAGGGAGCAGATGTAAAAAAGGGGTTGATGTTCCCAGGGGTTCTTCAAACATCAGTTAGAAGAGAGGAATTGAGAGGTTGTGGTGGAAGGATGTGTCAGTGAAGTTATGTGTCTTTATCCTTATGTCTTTTCTAGCCTTCAAAGGCACAGATTTAAGTAACCATAGAATACTCCTTCCTGCTGTGGGAGAGAATGAGAATACCTTAGAATGAAAGAAAAACAAATCATTCAAAACCAGAGGAAGTAAAACCAGACTGTTCACTGGTAGTCTGCATTTAGCAACTGCCTCGTTTAGCAACTGTTTGCAGTTACGATGGTGATGAAACAGTAATCTCTGAAAATTGAGTTCTTATCCTCAGCAAATTTAATGGTAAGAAATACTTTCAAAGCTGAGGCTGATTATCTTCCAAAAGACTCTCTGATCTGATCAGTTAAGATCTGTATCCAAACCTGAAATTTGTTATTTTGTTCAGTATAGAGAAACTTAGTTGGTTCTTTAAAACTGAATCATAAATATTTTTCTCTTGTTTCTAAGCATTGCACCACTTACTGATCTTAACCATATGCCTCCCAGATTCTGCAATATGTTACCAAAATAGAAGAAATCCATTTCAGGAAAAATATTTTACTGGGAAGCAACTGTTAGGAGAGATCTTATATAATTCCCTAGAGGAACATAGTCCTCTAGGAAGTTATATAATACTAAATCACCTGTGGGTTCCCAATAGAGTCAACCCTATGTTTTCTACAGTCTAAGGCACTGGTGTCAAACTCGCCACGTCACGTGACATGTTGTGACATATTGTGACTTTTTTTGCATTGCTGGGGTGGGCGCAGCCTCCGTATGATGCAACCGGCCCGCTGGCCGGCAGTTTGACACCTTTGGTATAAGGGAAGAGTAATGGCCTGGATAGCTATAGACTCCTCTGAAGTCATGCTGGTGGAATAGCAGAATTCTTTCCCCACAGGTTTGTTTTGCTGGAATAACTCTTTGTAAACCTTCTTTTAGTTCTCATACCAAGAAACAAAATAAGTAATCCATTTTCCTAAAATAGAAGAAAAAGATCTCAGTTCTACGTACTGTAATTATGTCACAATAATAATAATAATAATAATAAATAATATAATAATAATAATAATAATAATAATAATAATAATAATAATAATAATAATAATAATAATAATAATAATAATAATAATAATAATAAAGTTGGAAGGGACCTTGGAGGTCATCTAGTCCAACCCCATGCTCAGGCAGGAAACCCTATACCATTTCGGACAAATGGCTATCCAGTCTCTTCTTAAAAACTTCCAATGCTATAGCTTTTAGTGGTTTGCTTTGTTTTGACATATGTCATCTGAAATTTGCATATCATATTGGTTGGGACTACCTCTTATTTCACATCTGTATTGGGCCCACCCACCCCCTTCCCTAATCTAATAGACCGCTGTGGGAGATACAAAACTTCCTTATTTGCTTGAAAGGGGCTTTTAAAATTAGATAGGAATGCATAAATTATATGTTTTCCTACGAACAAGCCTTTCTTCTGAGCAGACACAGATGCTTTTAAGATTCTCTCACATGACTATCTAAGGAATCCCACATTGTGCCAATAAGGGTAGGAGACTAAGATTTCAAAGGGTTTTCAATAAAAAGAGACACAGGTAAACAGTGTTTCCCAGTAGAAACGTTTCCTTCCTAGGTAGCCTTGCTGTCTCTTTTTATAAGTGGATCTGTTTTCTATTTTCAAGATGATTGCCAAAATCTTTCTTCAAAAATGACATCCGGTGAGGTGAATTCTAGTCCACTTATGGCACAATAAATCTGTAAGCACTGAAGATGCTGATTGTGCTACAATATATTCAACTGGCTATTCTAGAGTTTGTCCTGGCAGCCTAGAGGTATCCTGCAGTCCAGTCAAGATAGTGGTGGATCTTAATTGAAATTAGTATTTAGAATAGAATAGAGCTGGAAGGGACCTTGGAGATCTTCTAGTCCAGCCCCCTGCTCAAGCAGGAGAACCTACACTGTCTCAGACAGGTGAATGTTTAGTCACTTCTTAAAAATCTCCAGTGATGGAGTGCCCACGATTTCTGGGGGTAAGCTGTTCCACTGGTTGATTGTCCTCACTGTCAGGAAGTTTCTCCTTAATTCCAGGTTGCTTCTCTCTTTGATCAGTTTCCAACCATTGTTTCTCGTCCTTCCATCTGCTGCTTTGGTGAACAACCTGGCCCCCTCTGCCTTGTGGCAGCCCCTCAGATACTGGAACACTGCTATCGTGTCTCCCCTATTTCTTCTTTTCTTTAGACTAGCCAAACCCAAGTCTCGTAGCCGTTCTTCGTATGTTTTAGTCTCCAGGCCTTTGATCATCTTAGTTGCTCTTCTCTGTATTTTTTCCAAACTCTCAACATCTTTTTGGGGATATGGTGACCAAAATTGGCTGCAGTATTTCAGGTGTGGTCTTACTAGGGTTTTATAAAGCGGTAATAATACTTCGCGTGATCTTGATTCTATGCCTCTGTTTATACAACCCAGGATTGTATTAGCTTTTTTGGTTGCTGCTGCACACTGCTGGCTCATAGTCAAATGATCGTCCACTAGGACTCCATGTTGGAGTATGTTGGATTAAAAGTTGCTAATAGTACACTGCTTAACTGGGTTGATCCATTCACTGGCTGATACCATGCTGATGGCTATTACAATGTCCTCAGAGACTCTGGGACCCTTTTCTTGTTATTTGTTGTCCCTCCTGTTCCTCCCATTTCCATAATACCTACCTTCCCATAGAAGGTATTAAAAATAACCTGGGAGGTTGGCCAGCACTAGAGTACCAACATCTAGTCCATTATTTCAATGAACCTATGTGCCAAGCCATCATGTCTGTAAAATTGTCTGTACATTGAATGGGAAAAATGGACAGCTTGGGTGATAATGTGATTTTGGAATTGAAGGTTTTGGGGGCACACTTGCAAGGGAAATTTACCATGAATGTTTTTACCCTGGCATCTCAAGCATTGTATGCAAGCGCATCCCACTTCATATGTTTTTGCTGTGTAAATATGTGATGCATGTTTTTCTTAATAGTTTGGGGGTCAATTTTGCTTTTTGAAATGCATGTGTGTATTAATGTAAGGATTTATCTGTGTGTAATGTGTTTCTCCAAACATCACCTGCTGTGAACTGAAAATTTGGTTTTGATCTTGAATTTTTTATTTGAGGCTGATATATCTGTCTGTCTGTCTGTCTGTCTGTCTGTCTATCTATCTCCATAAACACACATGAAGCTTACTACAACTATTTTCCTAATTATGTTTTCTAAGAAGGCAAAATTTTTACCTCAAAGAATGCTCTCTGGGAGAAACTAGTATATCTTGTGATCAGCTATGCTTTCCACAACAGCTAGTTATGAGTTGGCATTCCTACTCATACCTTTCATTTTTGTGTGTGAGAATATCTGTGATAGATTTGGGAATTACAACTTTGCCCATATGTCCCAATAAGTTAATGTCATGCTTCTACCATCCAAGTCCTGTTGTAGGTCTTCAGTGACAGAGACCAGTGCAGTTTTCCCAGTCTCCAGAGGAATACATTAACAAAAAAAATACAACAATCATGAAGTCCATGCCAGGAGGACAGTAAATGATTTCTGGAGAGATGACTAGGTTGATTTGAAATTAAGACCGAAATCTCTTGTGATGCTTTTTAATCTTAACAGGTGTATATCACATAAGCTTTGATGAATCAAAATCAACTTCAGCAAATGTATGAAATACCATCCTGAGAGAACAGTATTTTAAATAATTCAGTATCTTGCCTCTCTTTTCATAATTTCCCCTTTTCGAGGAAATTATGACAGGAGAGGCAAGATACTGAATTATATAAAATGACCACTGCTGACACCATGTCATTCCTGTCACAGACACCTAATTACCATAAGTAATGTTTCCAGAAGACTAGATCAGTTAGATGAGAGAGTGTTCTCTCCTTTATTGAATTCTACACTGACTATTTTATTTTGTGCTGAAATCAGTTTCTGTAACTTCTTTTTACAAGGACTGCTGCCTTGAAATCTCATACAGCATGACGCAGGGAATTAAAATGTTCCTCTGTTAGATTTAGGATGTTGCTATTTCCAAAGCAACAGCATCTGAACTATTTTGCAGCTTTCAGCAGAATGGCAAAATCAATGCTACACTACAGCTCTGGGGCACGCATGGAACACCCCATAGACAAGAGTAGGTGTTTTCAAGATGACACTCTTCTGCTTTCCCCCCCATCCCCAAATTCACAATTACATGCATTTGTTTTCCTTCAAAAGCCAACTGGACTGTTTTTTTTCCTTGAGGAAGAAAAAATGTTTTGCTTCTCATCCAAGAAGCTTCATCAGTTTTGATAGTTCTAACAATTCTAACATAATCGTATAGACCAGAGGTCCACAACCTTTTGGGCACCAGGAACCGGTTACGTGGAGAGAGGTTTTTCCATGGACCGGAGGGGGTGTGGTTTTGTGTGCTGCCTGCATCCCGTGGATGGGGCTTTGCTTGTTTGTGCGGCCCGGTTGCTGGCATGCCGCGGCCCGCTACCGGTCCATGGACCGGCGGTTGAGGACCCCTGCTATAGACTATAGAGAGTACCACTGGTTTCAAAGAAGGGTAAAAGAATCCATCTATGTTAGAATTGAGGAGCCCTCTCTCAACAGAGGGGGAGGAATAAGTTACCATCTATCTCCTGTCTACAATGCAGCTCTTTCAGCAGTTTCAAGAAGATTCCACAAACAATTGCACTCTGATTCAGGTGACCCTGAGGACACAGGTAAACCCTCAAGTGGCCTCAAAAGGTCTCAGAGAAAGTGCTAATGACCAGATGACTGCAAAGAAGTACAATCCTTCCACATACCCCACCTCTCCCATCCTGTCAGAACCCATCCTTCCATCCCCTCACCATCCAGTCTCAGTTGTCAGTACCTATCCTTCCATTTCTACCCCCACCACCCCCACCATCACAACTGATGCCGTTTCTTGGATGAGAAACAAAATGTTTGTTCTTTTTCAAGGAAAAAACAGTCCAGTTGCTTTTTGAAGACAAAAAAGCACCTTTGAAACAACTGTGACCTGGATGACTGAGAATCTCCACAAACAATCATGGGCAGTTCCTCATCTTGGCAGTTCCCCATCCTAGTGCAACCTGGGATGACATCTTTCACAATCTTTTGTACATCTCTCAGTCCTAATCAAGGATACAGGAGACTTCTTTATCAGCTTGCTTTCCATTCCTGCAAAATGCTGGATTTAATTATTCTGTTATGTTTTATTTGTTTGCACTGCATCCATTTTATGAAGTGAGGTACAGAAATGCCTTAAATAATTTCAGATATCTCCTTTTGAGACTTTCCCAGCCATGTGGATTTTTATTGCAACTATTTGCTAATGGGATATCATTGTTCTTGCTTAAATCCCTGTAGTGAATTAAATCCAGAAAGCTGGCCTCTGGATATTACTCTGATGCCTTCTTTAATAGAGCTAAAAAGTGATAAAGCTTGCAGAGCTTTCGGGCTTCCGCCAGAGGTCAGGATTGTTCCTTCTTCCTGTCGAGGACTGCAATATCTGCCTGGGGAAGGCTTACATATGAGGCTGCTTGTTCAAGCAGATTTCAGTACAAGTAAGAGTGAATTTTCATTTTTTCATTTATTTCTTTTCTGCTGATGATCTCTGCTTGAAAGTTCACTTGTAAAATAAAATTATCAAAATTAGATGGGTTAAAAGTATTCAAGGAGAGCTGCATTTACCTATAAAACATTGGACTAGGAAAAAAACCCCTAATGTTTAGTAGTGACATTATAGATAAGGTGATCACAGTTTAGGCTACTTCTTTTTTCTCGTTTGTTCCCAAAGTTTCATTGATCTGACTTGGATTTTATTGGATTTGTTCCTTGTTCTGCACCTCATGAAAATAAATATGAATTGTCATGCTTCATAGGAAAACATATCAACATATTTTAATATGCAAAATATTAAGACTATTGAAACAGCTTTCCTGGCTGAGATGTTGAGATTTAAGAAATTGTTCTGTTCGCTTGTATCAGAAAGTTATATTTTTTATTCTGCTGCTAATGCTACATGTTCTGCACTTTATTTTTCCCTTTAGGAATCTTAGCTCCACCTACGCTTACTAAGAGCTAAACGTTTTGATTCTGTGCAGGTTATTTATCAGTAGATGTATATCATCACCCCATAATTCACAGGAAATATTACCTGTAAAGAGGAGACTTTCCGGTGTCATGTTATTCATAGATTGGATGTAGCATTGCTTGACTGGATTTGTGCTTATTTCAGCAGGTCTTTGAGATAGCAGATTATTTCTTTAAAGACTTTAAAGCACCTTTCGGAAGCAACAAATTATTTAATCATATATTCACAGAATATATTTTTATAAAGTTAATATTAATGAAGCCTTTGATTTTTAAATTAATAATGTTAATAAATTTTTATAATGATTTTACTCTTCAAAAAACATCCAATTCCAACTTTATTTAAGGCAGAGGTAGGCAACCTTGGCTCTTTTATGACTCGTGGACTTCAACTCCCAGAATTCCTGAGCCAGCCATGCTGAGGAGAAATGGAGAGGTTTCCATGCTGAGCCATGCTGGCTCAGGAATTCTGGGAGTTGAAGTCCACGAGTCATAAAAGAGCCAAGGTTGCCTACCCCTGATTTAAGGCATATTTACAAAGACCAGCCACATGTAATGAAGATACTGTAAACTGAAGTAGGAGTTGAAGTCATGAAGTGAAGACGGTGAGGAACAACCAGTTCCCAGGTTGGGCAGAATCATAATGTCAACATTAAGGCTCCCAATCTCAAGGTTGTGAAGAAAACGGCCTAATCTCCATTGATTTCAAAAGGCCTTATAGTGAAACCTACATGTGCTTGCTTTTTAGGTACTGCATGAGACAGATGCCTTCTTTTTTTGTCTACACTAGAACAAGTAATGTACTTGTGTCATGTCCATGAACTTCTGTAATAAAAAATTCCTGAGAGTTGTGAAAGTCAAGATTCATTGCCACATTGGGCATGAAACCTGATATTTGCCCCTTTGATCCTTGAGAATTAGAAAGATCCCTGACTAGCAGTCATCAAGTCACTGAAGGCTTATCCTTTGAAGCAACCTTTCCCAACATGTGGACTTCATCTGCAGAATTCTCCAGTTAGCACAGTTAATTTTAAGATGAGAAGGCCAGCAATCCAGTCATCACGAAGGCTGGGGAAAATGCCCCAGAAAGTCTTTGGTTCAAATCTTATTTCAGCTATGATCTTGCTATGTGATCTTCAAGCTGTTGGGTTAAAATTCATTGTGTGGAAATATGGTGTGATAATACAAGGCTCCCTTTCAGGAATGTTTCCTCATTACTGAGATGATATGGCGAATAAAATATATGGTATAAAAAATGTTGTTGTTGTGAATCCAGTGCTACACTAAATTCTTGGTGTGAATATGAATATGTAGTTTTACTGTTGTTAGTTAAGTTCTTCAATATCTTTCAGAATTGACACCAGCTGTTGGAAATGGCCTAAAATCCAAAAAGAGTTGTACTTTTTTCTGCCAATGTTGCGGGGAGAGTGTAATTAATAATAGGTAAGTACTGTACTCTGTGAGATTTTCCTATTGATGAATGTATTTGCAAGTCAGCCATTTTGAACTTTGAACTCAGATAATCCGGAAGTAAAGTCTGGGTGAGAAAGATAAGGAATTCGGTATCCTTTCGAAAGGTTAAAAATCTCTGTTGCCTGTGTACAATAGTTCTTGTACACTTGAATGGCGTTTTTGTTTCCCCTGTCCTTTTTACTTTTATTAACACCATCAATATTTTTAGATGTCTTGCAACGCTCTGTCTTGAGACCTTTTCAACTGAAAAGCAGGAGATGAAGATTTCCAGCAGCATGAAAAACACGGTTCATTTTTAAGCTGGATTTTGTTTAAAATCAGTGGCTGAGAAAATGGTAGCCATGTTAAAATGTGAATGTTGTTCATAATTAATTGAAAAAAATATTTTACTGGGGTGTACTAAACATGCTAAGATATTCAGTTAGCATGCTTGTGTGCTTCACTGTATGTTTCTGTAGGAGATTTGGCTTTTCATCCCAAAGAGGGACTTTCCCCCCCTCTCCTTTTAGTCTTTCTTTCCACGGGGCAAGCCAAGAAGATTCCCACCCACCCACCCAACTGAAGCTGCAGAGTCTTTGCTACATTATACTAGTGAATCAGAGACTGCCCGTTTTTCTACTGCATAGGTTACAAAACCATGACTGTTGAGAACTGGAGAGGTTGTGTCACCTGACTATTGAGCCATGTTTATTCTTTTCACAGATTGTTTTTCTGCATGAGATATAGGCATAATACTTTTCATGGTACTGCCCTTGCCATTCACAAGATTGGAACTGGGTGGCATGCCCTTTAAATTAATTTTCCTCAGCTCACTCTTTTGGCCTCGACCCTTCCTTAATCCCAAATATCATTGCACATTTGCTTTATAGGAACACTGAAAAATAAATTGCAAGGGCTGCCTATTTAAAACTACCTTTTTTTGCATTACATATGGTGTATCAAGTTTTGAGCCGGTGTGTGTGTGTGGGGGGAACCCTAGCATTGTTTGCTATCAAAATGTATTGCTTTAACACAACCCTAAATGATATGCTGTTCTTTGTTTTTCTATTGTAGAAACCGATTTGTTTGCTTGGGCAAAATAAAAATATGTAGAACTGAGTATCAATTAAGCAAAAGTCACTGGAATTGGTTGAGCTGTCTAATTGTGAAAGAGAGATGTATGTTATCTTGGTTGGGTTTATATATGGCATGACAGAAGATGCCAGTTGGCTATAAAGGGAGCAGTTTGCTCCAGATGTTCTTGTATGGACTTCTGCCAAACAACTACCAATGAAATGCATTCTTGTCAACTAAGTGTGAAATCTGAGATGGTACTGCAAGTAATTCTGTGTCCAAGTTACACTGTTTGGCCGTCTGAAAGTAAATCTTAAACTATCATAAGTCTCATAGACAGCGATTCAAATGTACAGCTGTTTAAGTATGTTGATTGCAAGAACCGGGAAAGCTGCTAACACAAAATTCCAGCAAGCATTAAGTGTAAGAGATAGAAGACATATTTATAGTAGAAACAATAAACCCCTTTCACTCACCTATGTGGAGCAAAGGCAGAGAAATTAGTTGCTATCTGTGCATTTTCACTGTGATAATCTAGTTTCAGGCTGTTTGTCCCGTTTCCCCCCTCCCCCCCTTTAACAGGACTAGCCCTTGCATGTTGTCCATATTTCTTCTGTAAGACTAAATCATCAGTGTGGCTCCCTTTAATAATTCTCTTTAGGGTACAATTGAAGATTTTATATGGATGTAGACATCCTTTCATTGCTTTGCTTCTGAACTGATCAGCTCTGCTTTTAAGAGTTCATCCATGAGACAAAGATGTATGGGAAGAGGGAAACAACATTTATCATCTATTATAGCATTGTTGGAAGTGATACAAGAGGATGTCTATGGAGATTCTCAGTCATCCAAGTCATAGTTTAACCAAAGGTGCTTTTTCAAAAGGCAACTGGACTTTCTTTGCTTTTCCTTGAAGACGTTTTCGCTTCTCATTCAAGAAGCTTCTTCAGTTCTGACTGAATGGTGGAGAATGGAAGGATTTATATTCCTGGCAGTCATCTGGTTGTTAGCACTCTTTCTGAGAGTCATTGAGGCCATTTGGAGGTTTATCCGCCCTCGGGGTCACCTGAGTAGTGCAGATGGGTGTGGAACCTTCTTGGAACTGCTGAAAGGACTGTATTGCAAACAGGAGATAGCTGGTGTCATATCCCTCACCCTCTTTTGAGAGAGGGCTGTTCAATCTTAACGTAGATGAGAAGCGAAACATCTTCAAAGAAAAACAAAGAAAGTCCAGTTGCCTTTTGAAAAAGCACCTTTGGGATACAAGAGGATGGGCATGGCCCTACTCTGCCTATTTTTGAGTCAGATTGATTTAAGTCTGTATAATATTAGCTGATAGTTAAAAACTGGCACTGGTGGAGTATGTAATATGATGGTGTATGTCATATTGCTTAATGTCTGAATAATAGAGGAAAATGGATTGATTCACCGGGATTATTAGTGAAGATCAGTTTCCCCCTTGCCTCAACTAGCCACAGTCACATCTGTATTCATTCAATACAGTGAATGAATGCATATATACCTATCTGCATGAATATTTTAGTGGGCATCTTCAAAAGAAGAAAAAAGCAAGGCTACCTAGTACTTGCTACTTTAAGAATCTGTTTTAAATTTCTGCAAATCAGGAGACTTTGAACTATGTCTGCTCCCCTGATCCAGCCCATCTAAGGGTAGATTGTTTTTTGTGAAGTACATTCAGTCGGAAGCTGCTTTCTGTTCTGTCACTGAATTACACCATTCAATTCCATTAATAGCCCTAGACCAGGGGTAGGCAACCTTGGCTCTTTTATGACTCGTGGACTTCAACTCCCAGAATTCCTGAGACAGCATGGCTCAGCTTGGAAACCTCTCCCTTTCCCCTCAGCATGGCTGGCTCAGGAATTCTGGGAGTTGAAGTCCACGAGTCATAAAAGAGCCAAAGTTGCCTACCCCTGCCCTAGACCAATTTTTCCCATGTGCTCCAGGTACCATTATGCTAAGATACACAAACTTAGGTTCTCCCCTGCAAAGTTATAATTTGCCCCTTAATCTCCATTTTTATGTAGGGTTCTCAGCATCAGAAACAGTAGAAAATCTGGTCCCTTTTCTTTATTCATACAATTATCCTGCAGTCTGTACAGCCTTGATTCTTGTTGTCTCTGTTATGGTAATCAACTTATTCTCTTCTTGCTTAGGACATTTCTCCGGGTTCTTTCACTTCCTTTTGAGAACTGGAGTGATTTGGTTGATGAATGGTGTTGCCATCCTAATCCTTTCAACGATAGCCTGCTTCATCCCCAAAACGATGACTGTTTTCTTGGGCACAATTACCTCCTGATTAATTCAGGAACTGAGTTATCAGGAACTGAATCTGGAAGGCTTCATTCAGAGGATGAGTGGACTACAAGTAGTGAGTCTCTCTCGGTAAATATATACAAAAAATAAGACAAAAGACTGCATTCCTTTGAGTTGCACAATTCAATCACTGCTATTTCCATTAAATCAGGTACTAGAAACAGTGTGAGTTCACCACATTCTGGCCATTATGGGACTTGTAGTCCAAGAGCATTTGAAGGGTCACAAAGTCCCAATTCCTGGAATTGAACTCTTGTATAACAGTTTTTGGTGTGTATGCAAAGAGTTTGGAGAGATCATAATAGCCAACACAATAGATTTATTAGTATAGTTGTTTGGGTTCACTGATAGTGCTTAAGCTAGGAAAGCCTCATTTGGCTGAAAAACATAACAGGCTAAGCCATAAACTATGTTTTGCAAACCATAGTACTTGAGTTTGCTTATTGTGGTAAGCCAAACCCTAACAAACCATTTTGTAATGTGGTGCAATATGCAGACCCAGCCAGTATAAGGTTAAATGACATGTGCTTATGTTACTACATGATGTTCTTGTGTGTGTGTGTGTGTGTGTGTGTGTATAACTATAAACTGTCACAACATGAAAACTATTTATGGCTTCTATAAAGAGCTTTGTGAACTGCAAGCAAATTAACCAGAACATTATAAAAGCAAAGATATCCTTCTGAGATCTATGAATTATTTTACACTCCTCTGGTTCTGGAAAAATCTAATGATGATCTCTTCTGGGGAGCATTTAGCGGAATTTATTGGCCACTCTTGGCATCTTTTGTGACAAGGGTGGAAATTACACATCCCTCCAATGCTAAAATATTTTGAAAGCAGGATCAGCAGTCTGTTACTGTGTGGGGCCCAGGTGTGTCTCATTAAAGACTTTGGAAACCTGGTTATTCAATCCAAATTTCTCATAGCCATTTGTACAATCCATCACTGCATATAAAATGGCTCTCCACATTTGGAGTCTGAGTGATCTGAATGCAGTTCTTCCACTTTACCTAGCTGGCTTAAGTAGCTTTTTCCTCTGGAGCTTTTAATGCTTTTGAAGATTAGTCACTTTTTTACAGCACAGCTTTCTGTCCTCCTGGAAATCTTCCCCTGAAATTGAGCTACACCTTTGTGGACTTAGAAGACCTTAAGTACTTTGGGTTAGACAAATAAATTGCTCCTTGAAGCATGGGCAAATAATACCGAACTTTTAAAGATTGGAGTATGATTTCTGATCACAATTTGCTTGGCCGAATCAGGAGCTACTGTTTAAAATTATTTAAATAGGATGCAGAAGAATGTATTACTCTAGGTTTATTATTACTCTTAATAATGGTCTTATTGATGGGAAAATGCTGCGATGTTCCTATTGCCACCCAAGTCTGTTGGAACAGGTGAGAAAGTCAGGGGCTCGTGTATAATTGCATCGCTAGATTTATAGGGAGCCTTATTCATTTTTAACAAGCTCTTACTGATTTAAATGTCAGTTAGAACAAAGGAAGTGCATGTTATTTATTTACTATTAATGTAAAAGAAAAAAGTGCCACCAAAACTACACAGTCATTGCATCTGTTTGTCAGCTCTGATTCAAAGAATATTAGATGTTTCATTATATAATTAATTTAATATGAATGAAGGCGAATATACGTGTCCCAGGATAATGTTGCAGGACCCAATCTGGATCGGTCACTGGGACCAGAGGTTTAGTCTTTTGAGCTTTGGGACTCGTGCTGGGGGCCATCTTAAGGGACTTGTCTCTAGCATACACTCTGCTAGAGAGAAGTTCCCTGAGGATGGGCTCCAGCACGAGTCCAGAAGCTCAGGAGATTAAACCTCTGGTCCAAGTGACCGACCCAGATTGCATCCTAAATATATATGATTTAAATTTTCTTTTAGGTCAGTGCTATATTGGTACTATATTTTTAATTTGGCTGGTTGTAAACGATAACTGAGAGTTCCCAGTTATCTGGAAACACCCCCCCCCCAAGAACAATAAAAATCAATAACATTCCATAAAATCATGAACAGAATCCAAACCCTTGTATCTATAATTGAAAGAGCTAAAAGCCTGTAATATCCTTCCCTTGCTTCTTCCCTATACACAAACAAATTATTATTTGAGGGCTATTGTTTCTCATAAATCTTGGAGAATGCTGAAGTGTATTTTCATCACTTGACAATTGTAACATCAGGCAAGCCCTCCACAGCACTTGAAGCAGGACTCCTTAATGGAGCATTTCACCCACTTTGTTAAGTCTCAGCAGGTGATAAGTCATTGAATAATGAACCCTGAAGCGGTGCTCTTGCTTGTGTGCCAACCTGTGTGCCACTGAACACCATCCTATTTCCTGTGCTTCAGACAACTTTTCTCCAAATCATCACACAACATAATTTTAGATGCTCCAAGGTCGCAAACTGTTCTAACCGCTTATCTCTAGAGGAAAATGTTTTCTTCCAGACAATATCAAGGTCATTTTCAGATAGAAGTGGGAAAAAAAAAATAGTGTGCAGCTAGCCAACAGCTGAAAGTTGTCACACAAGATACATTGATTTAATTTGTGTGGCAAAAACATACTGTTATTTCTGTTCAGGTCAGCAAAACCATGGAGTTCTTGGTGCGTGACTGTTTTTTTTTTTATCATTACATGAAGTTCTAATCAGAAGAAAATATATTGGACAGCAGAGTGGTAACATCAGAATTGTGTGCGAAATGCAACATAACCTCTGAATGTTTATTTTGTAAGAAAAAGTTTTAGGCTGTATGCTACTTATATTCATCGTGAGTTAATTAATGAACAATAAGAATTAAACAAAAGCAACTAAGCCAAAAACAATTAGCCACAGTGGCTTTGTTAAAAACAAAAAAGAGAAACCTTCCATGTTCAGGAGCTTCTGCATATTGTGCAGTAAAATGAAAAGAACAGGAGAAGCCCCAGAAGGGGAGATTTCATGGTCCATAGAGCTAAGAAGTAGGTATGACAGTAGAGGGAAGGAACTTGGTGCCTCAAACAATACAGACAATGGCAAAGAACTGTGGAAAATCTGGAGGCACTGATTGAGTTGACTTGGTTCTTCAGAGTTTGAGAAACTTTTGTCAGCTCTGCTTGGAGACAACCACAGATTACATTTCTAGTTCATGGATCAGGAGTCCGTCCAGTCACTGATATTCTAGTGGCCCCACAGTTGGACTGTAGTAGAGTTGTACATGAGGCTTCCTAATATTCTTCCAGAGATCTATATAGCTCCCATCCTCATGATGCTCCAGAAGTCTTTAAAAACCTGCTGTTCTCCTGGGCCTTGGGGAAGGATATTCATTGAGTTTGTTGGTGATGTTTCTTATTAGAGGGAGTGTGGCTGTCTGGTGTTTGTGATTTTCTTTTTATTATTTTTCTTTAACTCTTTTATTTTTAGTGTCATTTATATTTAGCGTGACTAAGAGTCATTTTGGAACTGGGCAGCCTCTAAATCTAATAAAGAAATACATTAAATAAATCAATCAATAAATACTCGTTTTAAAACCGTATTCTTGGATACGGTTGAAAACAAGGCAGACTTAGTTCCAATCCAGATGGTTTCTTTTATAATATTAAATTACCTAGCATAGTTTTCAGCAAAAGTATAATCAAGATTCGTCCTCTTGCACACTGTATATAAATTCCCCTTGTTATTTGCAGGAATTCTCTTCCAGCTGAGCAACCTGAGATAATGAAATCACAGATAATGAGACTGTGAAAAAACAACACCATCCACATTATAATTTCTGTAGTATTCCAAAAAATGTGGCAAAAACTAAATATGCAAAGCTGTATGTATTACGGACACTAAATTCTAGCACATATTTTAAACTCTGGATACATCAATAAACCAGAAAATGAGGCCATAGATAAAGAGTGCCAGATATATGGACTAGAATAATTCCTCTTTCATGCCATAAAATTAGGGTTCATTTTAACACAGAATTTAGTATTAGGTTTTCTGCTGGGAATTTATGTTCAATTTATGTTGCACAGATTCAAAATTATGTAGATTTTTGGCTTTGGACTGCTTGTAAAATTTGGAAAAAGGCGTATGTTCAAGTCCATGTTTGGTTCTTCTGAGGAATCTTAACTGCGGGGTAGGCAACCTCGGCTCTTTTATGACTCATGGACTTCAACTCCCAGAATTCCTGAGTCAGCTATGCTGACTCAGGAATTCTGGGAGTTGAAGTCCATGAGTCATAAAAGAGCCGAGGTTGCCTACCCCTAGGCAATGAAAACAGTTGTCTTCTAAGTGTGTTGGACTACAGTCAAGCTGGTGGGGATTATGGAAATTCTGATCTAACAGGTCTGAAGGGCACCAATGTAGATTTACCTCTCTGTTTAGTCCTGATGTTCACTGGGTAACTTTGGACTAAACTGTCTGTTTCTTTCTTTAGCACATACAGTAGTGCATCTTTCGGTCACTGTTCATCTTGAGAGCTCATATCCTTACCAAAACAAAGGATAGGATTAAAAAAAAAAGTGGGGTTCCTGTTATTCCTAACAGAAACAATTCTGGTTTAAAGTCTGTTTGTTTTTTAGTCATCTTCTCCAACCATGAGCTAAGTACGAGAAGGAGAGCGGATATCTAATATTACATGTACTAACAACAGCAAGAATTGTATTTGCCCAATATTGGAAAAATGAAAACTTACCAACTGAAGAAGTATTAATTAAAAAAATTCTAGAGTGCGCAGAAATGGATAGATTGACTTTAGAGATCAAAGAGAAAGAAAATTCAGTTTACTTTAGAACATGGGATAATTTTTATCAATGGCTAGAAAAACGATTCAGAGAGAAAGGAATGTGATATGTAATTTTGAATACATACTAGTGAGAAGGATGACATAGAGTGATTAACTAATAATGCCTAAGATAATTAACCATACCTATTACTATCACTTATTACTATATCTATCGTTGTTTAAATATATGTACCCAGACAATATGCTGTTTGCTAAATATTGAAAATGCTACCTGGGGAAACCCCAGTCCCATCCCCAACCCTGACGCCAACCCTAACCTAAACCCTAATCCCAACCCTGATCCCATTCTACCCGTAACCCTATAAAAACCAATAAAACTTTTCAAAAAAAAAGTGGGGTTTGCAGGTTGTGTAGTGGGACAAGTGATAATGAGTCTTCAGAAAGCCAGCGATCTGGAATTGTTTAACTTTGCTCTGCTGCTTTTTCGTGGTATAAAAATAACATGTCAAGGTAATAATTTAAAGGCTAACCAGCTGATGTAATGTAATATGGATGATGCAATGATAGGATGATGCAATGATAGGAATGACTCAGCAGGTGTGTGTATCCCTTTAAGAGCCTGAGTATAAAAGGGAAGTTTTTTGCTGCTGTGCTCTCTCGTCAGTTTGACTGCTGTAACTGCTGTGTGTTGGAGTTTGCTGAATGACCACGTGTATGTATTTTGTTTCCACTGTATATTTGTAGATAGTGTTGTAATATAAACCACATTTAATTACAAACCACTGTTTACTGTATTTACTCCTGGGTTACCTCAGCACAATAAGACTGTGCATGCTCTGACATAACGATGCTTTAAATTGGGAAATGTCTTTGCAACTACGCCTTCTATCCAGGTCCAGAGTTCTGTTTTCAAGGTGTTGAGTATACCTAATAATACGTAGGCAGTTCTTCTCTTTGACTTTCTTTCCCTTCACCTATCAAAGGTAAATGTGTTACGAACAAAGTGTCACATCATTGGTCCATCTGGCTCAGGCTATTTGGACTGGCAGCAGCAATCCATGTCCTCTCTTCAAAGGGTTGTCACATTTGCCTGGCCATTTGGTGATGTCATGAGTCTTCTGCAAAGGAAGTTACTTGTCCTGCCATTGCACTTTCCTCCACCCTTTCTCACCCAGGATGTTGCAAAATGGAAATACAGGTAGTCCTCCACTTACAACAATTCATTTAATGATCGTTCAAAGTTACAACAGCACTGAAAAAACTGACTCATGACCGTTTTTCACACTTGACATTTGCAGCATCCCCACAGTCACGTGATCAAAATTCAGACGCTTGGCAACTGGTTCATATTTATGACGATTGCAGTGTCCCGGGGTCATGTGATCAGCTTTTATGACCTTCTGACAAGCAAGGTCAATGGGGAAGCCAGATTCACTTAACAGCAATGTTATTAACTTAACAACTACAATGATTCACTTAACAACTGTGGCAAGAAAGGTCATAAAATGGGGCAAAACTCACTTAACAAATGTCTCAGCAACATAAATTTTGGGCTCGATTGTGGTTGTAAGTCAAGGATTGCCTGTAATTCTTTCAATCGACATGACTTACAGGTCTGCTCATGAATTACTAGAGCAGGTTACATTCTTACATATGGGTTTGACGATTATACCTCTTCTCAAATAGCTTTTGGTAATTTGATGCTGAAACTGCTAGTACTTTTCTACCATGCATGAATCTGGAATTCATGGTGAAGTCTTCAGTCTTTTGGGTGATTGAATACACACATCCATGCCTCAATTTTAATAAAATGTTCTCTGCGAATAAATCATCAGCTTCGCAGTTTAATGACTGTGCGCTAGTGGGCTCTTTATTGTAGACAGTAATGGGGGTATCACCTTCAGTCATTTTTAAGGGCTGATTGGTCATTGTTACGGAATTATAATAGTCTTCCTTAATATGTTCATGCTGGGAGTTTGAAAGAGACATGGGCTCATTTGTCTGGAATATAACAGGAGAAAATTGTCCAATAGATTGAATTATTTGTAGAAATTTTAAACAGATTTTCTCCCCATGTATCTACCAAACAAGAAGACATTTAAATCTTTTCCTTTGCTTTGCAGAATTCACAGGCAAATAGTATAATAATTTGCAAGCGCTGCAAGACGTTGTTGGGAGAAGTTATGCCCTCAGGTACTGAATTCTCAGATAAAATCTTTGAAAGCTGTTTAAGTCACCTACTGTTAGAGAGGTTTTGAAATGACCTGTTAAAATTGCTGTTTTTAGATGGGTTTGAAAGGGCTGAGGTCGTTCTTTCTTTTATTCTAAATATATTTTCATTAAGCAGCCATAAAATTTGTCTGGATTTAGGAGCAAAAAAATAATAATAATAATTAGGGAGAATACTATAAATGTACCTGCAAAGTCAGGGATACCCCTACTTCCCAGGAAGTAAAGTGACCCATCTCAAAGAATTATGACTGTCTCACTACCACATGCTTCTTTCTATGATAAAATGTTGCTGCTGTTTTCCTAACACTCCTGAGCAGAGTAACACCATTTCCCCTACTTTCCCCAAGAAATCTATCCTCTTTTTGAGGAGGGGACACCTTATTTGTTTTCTTTTTCTTTTTCCTTATTTTAACAAAAAATATCTAGCTAGGGCACAGCAGCTGGGTAACTTTGACTGATCTTGAAAAACTTAACTGGAGATTAGCCCTCGGATGGGAGGCTACTAAGAAGCCCCAGGACATACATTCATACATACATATATACACACATACATGCATACATTTATATCTCGCTTTTAATATTTGTACAAATGACTCGAGCTGGCAGATAAACACAACACACCTTCCTCCTCATGTTTTCTCCACAGCAACAACCCTGTGTGGTGGGTTGAGCTGAGGGTGACTGGCTCAAAGTCACCCAGCTGGCTTTCATGGCTAAGGCAGGACTTGAACTCATGGATTCCGGCTTTTTAACCTGCTGCCTTAACAACTAGACCAGGGATAGGCAATCTTGGCTCTTTTATGACTCGTGGACTTCAACTCCCAGAATTCCTGAGCCAGCATGGCTGGCTCAGGAATTCTGGGAGTTGAGGTCCACGAGTCATAAAAGAGCCAAGGTTGCCTACCCCTGAACTAGACCAAACCGGTTCTCTCTATTAACTAGACTGGGGAAGAAAAATACATCTCAGAAGAAGGAAACAGCAAACTCCTTCTGTATATTTGCCAAGCAAAGGATATGGATGTCTATGATGACACCAGCTATTGAACTTGAGTCAAAGGAGAATTCACTTTTTTTTGGAATGAGCAAAAGGATATTTTTGTGTTTTAATATATAGCATAAGGGAACAGAAAAAGCAAAGACAGTTGCTGGGGACTGGAAATGGAAAGAGGTTGAGTGAATAAAAGGGACATTTCAAAACAACTTTAAAACTCTTTCTGCATGATTTCAGTTTACAAAGCAAAATTTGGTTACTCTTACAGTTTTCCTACAGTAGAAGATATTGGAAGGGTTATTTTCTCAAAGAGTGAGGAATTTTATAGAAGGTAGTCCTTGACTTACAACAGTTCATTTAGTGACCGTTTGAAGTTACAACATCACTGGAAAAAGTGACTTATGACCGTTTTTCACAATTATGACCGTCGTAGCATCCCCATGTGATTTACATTCGGATGCTTGACAACTGACTCACATTTATGACGGTTGCAGTGTCCCGGAGTCGTATGATCGCCTTTTGCAACCGTCTGACAAGTAAAGTCAATGGGGAAACCCGATTCACTTAACAGCTGTGATACTAATTTAACAGCTGCAGTGATTCACTTAACAAATGTGGCAAGAAAAGTCATAAAATGGGGCAAAATTCACTTAACAAATTTCTCACTTAACAACATAAATTTTGGGCTCAGTTGTGGTCGTAAGTTGAGGACTACCTGTACTTTGGAGTTCTTGACAAAGATAGTGCTGAGGAAGGAGGAAAGAAAGGCATTGAGTAGCTTTAGGGAGACATTAGAAATCATACACACACACATACACACTTCAACTCATCAGTTGTCTCTGTAGAAAAAGTAAGAAGTACTTGAAGATACATTAGGAACTGCTGAGCTCAGATTCTCTCCAAAAGTGTTTCTGCTTTTACCCCAACCTTAGTGACTTTCAAAAGTATGGCCTTCAACTCCCAAAGATCCCTGTAAAGGCCATGTCTTTGGAACGGGGGGGGGGGGAAGCTAAAATACACATGTCTCCGGGTGGTCCGGGTTGAGAAAAGCTGCCCTACCACATCGCTTGGTTGGACTGTTAAAGCCTAATTTTAAAATCTTTTGGGAACAGTTTCAATTTTGTACGCATTAATAATGCATTTGAATAATACAAGCATCCCTGAAATGTGAGAGTAGCAGAATGTAAATATTTATGAAATTACCGCATATTTTTCCAATTCATCCTCTTTTTGGACCTTTAATACATGACTGACATGCAGAAGTTTAACGGATTAAGTTTTTCTTTATTGCATAGCTCCATGTCAGAAGAGGAACAGGATCAGGTCTAGGCGAAAAGAGATCCCTCCAGCTCCAAACTGTAATTCTTAAGAAGAGCCAGACTCAAAGAATCATGTTGCCTAGTATCCAACAGTAGTCAACCTGATGCCTTTGGGAAATGGAAAAGGAGCATGGGATTTATAATCTGTTCCCACTGACGGTCATATAAGATGTGTTTAATGGTGTGCTGTGCTCTGAATTAATATACTTATCATTTTGACTAATTGCCTTTTTGAAAATGAAAAACCTCTTGATCCTGGAATGCTTCTCGGCATATTTCAACTTATTAAGCATTACAGTGACAAAGATTAAAAAATGATACAAACTTAAGAAAACTAAAAGAATAAAAATTTTAAAAAATTAAAAATGGAGAAGATGGAAAAAAAGAAAATAAGAATATAGTAAAAAGAAAAGAAATATATAAAAAAGTGACTTCTCCTTTCATCAGAGCAAGTATAAATAAATTTAGTAACTTACCACTTTGTCTTAAAATACAATATATGACCTCTTCTTCTTTTGCCTAAACCTAAAAACTCAGCAAAAGTCCATTAAGAGTTACCAGAGATAACAATTTTAATTTTTTAACACTTTCCCAGTTGATTTCATTTTGTAAGGGAATTGGTGGGTTTGTGGTGGGTCTGCGGGAGAAAGAAGGAATGATACAAGGAAGGGGAAGCAGAAAACAAATACCATTTTGTTGTTTGGTATGGGCACATAAGGAATTAATTTGGATAAGATACAGATTATTGCAATGTTGGCAGCAGAGGCAGGTTTAATATTTATTTGAGCCCCTTTCTCTCGAGTCCTAGTTCCTTGTGGCTCCTTTCTTATCTACTTAGTTCTATGTGATCCATGTCCTTGAACTTGTTCATTGTTTCTTTATTATGTTTTCATGACTTACTGACTTAAGTTGTATTTTCATTGTACATTAATTTATATGGTACGAAGATTTCATTTTTCCTTCACAGGTGTCATAAAATACTATTTCACAGAATTGCTTGTTCAGCCGTCTGAAGACAGCTTTTCCATAATACCAAGGTAGTATCATGCATTTCTATATTAACTTGGCATGGCTTGTCAAATACTGTATGTAAAGCAAATTTTTGATAGGCATGGCTGTCTTTGGGGAAATTAATTTAAAACCCTGTATTAAGTAATGATAATTGTGTAATCACTAAATATGTTTTTCCCGCTCTCTTTCTTTTTCTTTCAGGTGTGTAATTAGGGTGTGATGTTAGGGGATATAAACATTGAAATCAAAGATCTTGGAGATCGTTAGATGATTCTATATCAATTTCTTAGATTTCAAATGGCCAATTTTAAAGGCACAATCTCTCTTCTGGATTACAGAGTTGTTCAAAAGTATAAGTATACCTCACTTAAATCCAATAATGGCTTTTAACTTGTAAGAGATACTAATAATTATGCCATGCCATTTTCATTTATTTTATTCTTTATAGGAATACGTTATGTCATATATCAAGCGCATACATTCCTGCTTTGTGGAATAAAAAATGGTGGATGCCATTTATTTGTGTCAACTTGTTTCATGGCAAATTGGGATTCTTTGGGGAAAAGTAAAGGGTGCCAATACTTTTGGCCATATCTGTAGCTCCAAAAAACTGAATCTTGTCCTTTTGTTCAAGAGGTAAATAGAAAAGATTGGATCTTGTTCTTTGCTTGCTTTTCCCATAGCAATCTTTTTAGATGGCAGGCACCATGGTGTGATTCTGAACAACATTGTAAGTCCCTCCCCCAATAAATAAGTGAACTTGGAATATTAGTTTAAAATAAAGCAATAATTAAAAATAAAGCACCCAGATCTTATGAGATTTCATATGAGAACAGAAATTTTGCATCGTTTGACATTCTTATAAAATTTTGGCAATTAAAAAAAATACTTTTGTGTAACTTTAAAAAGAGTGGAAGGGCCTTTAGCCTTGTTTTATAGCTTTGGAGATATGGTGCTCCGTTGCTCATTCTTCTTCCCAAACAAGGTTTGGACAACTTTGGTAGCTGATAACAAATTAAGTAGAGGAATGTTCACTCTTGCTGTATCTGCAAAGCCAAATCCACTGTTTTATTAAAACCAGAAGTATGTTTTATTCTTCTGGCCCATCCACCCAGATTTTTATACTGGTTATTCTGTCCTTGAAACTGTTCTTAATATCTTGACAATGCCCTTGTAAAATCATTGTTTGTAGTATGCTTACAACAGAATTAATAAGTCCCCAACCCAAATCATTCACTTGCTGCTGTAGCAAGGGTTAGGGTTAATCAGTGGCACATTATGCAAACCTAATGTTGCTTTAATTAATTTCTGCCATGAATCATATAATTGCCAATTAAAAGCTGGTATCTAGCCATCACTTTCTAGCCTATGCAGCTTTTGGATTCATTAAAGTTTCTTGCCTTTTTAATTGTAGGGTGACATTTAACTAAAGCACATCACTCTGAAGGGAAAAATCACAGAATGTAGTCTGTTGCCATTATTACATAAGGAGGATTTTTAACATATGGTTTATGCCTGCACCACACTGGACATCAAAAATGTAGTGATAAACAAGAATAAGTGTATACTAATAAGCGTAAAAGTAAAAAGCTGAGGTTTGATCTTATCTTATTCTACTGCACCAAGGGGAGTCGGAAGTCAACGCTTTTTCTTTCTTTTCCCCCTCTTTTCTAGACTTTTCCCTTCCCTTTTCCCTCCCCCATTTTTCCTATTATTTTCTTTTGTATTTCATATTGTAAACTAATAAAAAAAGAATAAGTGTACATTGGGAGTCATTGCAATTGTTCAGGAGGACGGTGGCTTGTGTGCTTAGGATGCTGGATTGGAAGTTAGCAAGCCCACGTTTGAGACCCGAGTACTGCCATGGGGTGGGGTGAGCTCCCCTCCTTCACTCCCGCTCCTGCCGAGGACATGAAAGGAGCACCCAACTGGGCGTCCCCTGGGTAACGGTTAATCCTTTCCACCTGGAAGTGCCTCAGTGCTCCTGACATAACTGCGATGTGATTGCAGCTGTATAGAGTACTTGTAAGTATCTGCAATAGACCCTTGCTCTGTTGGTGTTGGACACTTGGCTTCCTTCATACTGTGGGCCCAGTATACAGTAGTGGCCAAAATTGTGGAAACCTTTTGGGAAAAGTGTATTTTTGAGGTTTGATGGCTAATAACACCACTTTTTTGGGGGAGTAGTACCATAAAATTATATATCAATGGAAAGATAATTTAATCAAGAATGTAATGCAACAAAGTTTGTTCAATTATCTGTACTGTATTCTATGAAACGTTATAGCCAAATAACCAGAAAAAGGAAGCACAGCTTGCTTAGGTTGATATCAGGTAGCTTTCCTTCATCTGATTGTAGCCAATGAGCATGAGTGTTTAGAGAGCCAATCAGATGTCATCTTCTTTTGGCAATGAGCCAATCAGATCACAGCAGGATTCAGTTATTGGTGTCATGTATTGAAGCTGAGAGGAGGACATTTGTCAGTGTATTATGTGATCGCTATCAAGTTGGTTGGGGTTTTTTTTCTCTTCCATTTAGTGAGCTTGTAAAACGTAATAAAATTAAAGCAATGGTGCAAAGAGTTGACTGGTTGCCCAGAAAGCGATGTAAAATAGTATTATTAAGTGAACAAGGCTACAGTTATAAAGAAATTAGAAGAAAAATTGGTGGAAACTTAACCAAAGGTGGCATTTCTACTGTACACTTTTCCCAAAAGGTTTCCACAATTTTGGCCACTACTGTATACTTATAGCAGGCAATCTGAAAAAGATTGGTGCATACTTTCATTAATCTAAGATACTTTGTCTTGGACCCATTCTGAGTCAAAATAGATGTGGCAATTTATTATGATGTAGGGAAAAAGTGTTTTTGTAACTATGGAAGGATGGAAGTTGCTGGAATAGGGTATGGTTGCTGAAATTGGGTATGTCTAGTTTAATGAAGAGAAGGACGAGGGGCGACATGACAGCAGTGTTCCAATATCTCAGGGGCTGCCACAAAGAAGAGGGAGTCAAGCTATTCTCCAAAGCGCCTGAAGGCAGGACAAGAAGCAACGGATGGAAACTAATCAAGGAGAGAAGCAACCTAGAACTAAGGAGAAATTTCCTGACAGTTAAAACAATTAATCAGTGGAACAACCTGCCTCCAGAAGCTGTGAATGCTCCAACACTGGAAGTTTTTAAGAAGAGACTGGATAGCCGTTTGTCTGAAAGGGTATAGGGTTTCCTGCCTGAGCAAGGGGTTGAACTAAATGACCTCCAAGGTCCCTTCCAACATTATTATTATTATTATTATTATTATTATTATTATTATTATTATTAGTAGTAGTAGTAGTAGTAGTAGTAGTAGTAGTAGTAGTAGTAGTAGTAGTAGTAGTAGTAGTAGTAGTATGAGGGCAGGAGAACAGATGGATATATATTCTTAAAGAATTCAAAACTGCTTTGGACAATAACTTGTTAATTATACTTTAAATGTAAAAAAATCCATTTGCAGAGCCAATTTTATCACCAAAGATTCATTTGTATTGACCACAGCCGAGTTTTATGCTTGCCTCTTCTTCTCTTGACCTGTCTTTTCTAATAGGAAAAGAAAATTCCTTGTTTTTCTCTTCCTGTGTTTCATACTTGCTGCTGCCCAGCGGAGTCCAAAGAAAGATAGAGATGCTACTAGAACATGCTAAAATGTGACTTGGTCAAATGTGGCTTTTGCAGCCTGATGCTGTCCCATTAGGCTGGGGCCCCAGTTCCTACCAATGTTGTTTTGATAGATCTGAAGGGCAGTGAGGATGAGACAAGAATGCCCTAGAAGATGAATGGGCAGACTGCTAGCTGAATGTGGCCCTCAGACTCCCATTTACAGCCTCATTTCTCCCAAATTGATGAGGGCGACATTTTGTTCCCTGTTTTCAGTTGGCGTAAAATTTCAGCAGCACATCCTAGACCTAGGAGATTATAAACTGAAAATACAGGAGGTGGGACCTAAAAAGGTTGGTTTAAAAAGGTTGATTACTTGGGCCTAGAATGCTTCTTTGACGTTCTCGCTTGTTTTTCAAGTAATGGTATTTGTTGGTATTTTATAAATAATCGTCTTTTCTGCTCCAAAACAGGTCTTCCTTTATACAGACTGTTATAGCCCGGTGCTTCATGGAACTCACATCTTCTAGAAGCACATTTAGGTTCAGCATCCAAGGGATGGATCACACAATCTATATCTTGGTAAGTCACGAGTCTTAGTCTCAAAGATGCTTTTTCAAGAAGCAACTGGACTTCCTTGTTTTTCTTTCTTTGAAGGCGTTTCGATTCTTCGATTTGAAGAAGCCAAGAAGCTTTTTCAGCTCTGACTGGATGGTAGGGAATGGAAGGATTTATATTCCTTGCAGACAGCTGGTCACTTGCATTCTTTTAGAGCAGGAGTGTCAAACTGCTGGCCCGCGGGCCGGTTGCATCATACGGAGGTCGCGCCCACCCTAGCTCCAGCAATGCAAAAAAAAAAAGTTGAGATATGTTGCGACGTGTCACGTGACGCAGTGAGTTTGACACCTGTGTTTTAGAGAGTCGTTGAGACCCACCTGGAGGTTTATCTGTCCTCAAGGTCACCTGAGTAGTGCAAGTGGGTGTGGAGCCTTCTTGGAACTGCTGAAAGGAATGTGTTGTAGACTGGAGATAGATGATGTCGTATCCCTCTCCCTCTATTGAGAGAGGGCTGTTCAATTCCAGTTGCCTCTTGAAAAAGCACCTTTGAGACAACCATGACCTGGATGACTGAGAATCTCCATAGTCACAAGTCTTAGTGCTATCTGTTATAAACTGCCTCATCTTGTTACAGATCTACCCAGCTGTTAAGATCTGCAGAAGGAATTATTTCGAAGAAGCTCACAGTAACAGCTAGGCAAGCCAGGGCATTCTTCTTGCATTGTTCTCAGATTGTGGAATGTACGGTCATCCTAGGCTTCTTAAATTATTTTAATGCAATTTTATTGATAATATAAATCTGCACCTTTAGCTTTTATATTCTTTTTTTGTTTCAGAATTTTGATAGTTGCCTTGAGTATTAGCCAGAGTAGAAAAATGGATTATAACCCAATCACTCATTCAAATCAAATAAAGCAATGCTTTTTTTTTTTTTTCCTAAAAAGAGTTCCATTGGTTAACTTCAGAGTTCTCCAACCACATAACTTGATCTTATCTCCTGGCTAAGCAGATTCCTTTTTATCTTTCCAATCCCAATGGTAAATTGCTGGTTGGATATGGCAGCCACCCATCGTGGCGTGGGGCGTGGGAGAGCATTGCCAACTTAAAACAAGGGCTCATGAGTGGTGAAATCATTAGTTCTGTTTTAATTTTGAGGGCACATTTTCTACAGTTCTGAAAATGACAGCAAGAAGCTTTTAAAGAAGGCTTGAAATATCCTCGTCTCTGTTTTTACCTTTAAAAAAACAACCACATGATTTTTTTTTCTATAGAGAGAAAGCTAGTATGTGGCATTTTCCAGAGAGCACATCAAGTTTAAACACTAGGCACAGCTAGCCTGGAATTTCCATCCTAAGTCATGATAGCCATAAGTCCCACCAATTTGGACCTGATTTTATCACTTTTTGCAGTGGTCATTAAGTGAGCCCATGTATTCCTAAGGGGTGTTCTTTGCTGGAATGTCCAAAAAGTCTGGAAACCAGGAAAAAAACCAAACCCCATCATAAATCACAGTCACGTGACCATGGAATGCTACAACTGGCTGTAAAGGTGAGCCAGTTGCCAAGTCTCCAAAATGTGTCATGTGATCAAGGGATGGTATGCGAGCATCAGAACTCTGAAACTGGATCAGTAGTAGTAGTAGTAGTAGTAGTAGTAGTAGTAGTTGTGTCCTCTATGGCCTTTTATGTGAGAAAAGTAAGTGCTAATAATAGTTCCACTTTCACTTATCCCTATTTGTGTTTGCTAATAAATCATCTGACCATAGTAAGATTCTGTATGTGGAATAAACCCATTAAAATGTGACTTGTAAGACTGTCCCTTATCCATAGATCTGGGTGTTGAATTGTGACACACTGATGGTGGAAACGTCAGGAAACCCAGCTTCCAATAATGTTTTTACATTATTTGAACCCGAGCTGTCATCACCTCCGAAGCCCGCTGAGATTCATAAGGCTGTTAAAGTTCTTTACCATCCTTGTACCGAGAACAGAAATAAGGAGTAAGTACTGATTCTGCATCTTTATTTTTTTGAAAAAGCATTGTAATAGATGTTCTTTCCCAAATGTTTGTGTAGTATAATTTCCGAAATCCAGTGTCTTTTCAAGCCAGTGAAATCTGTTTCACAAATCTCTTTCAGGAAAGTTCTAAGTTATGGTTGCAGCATATATGTGTACGCATGAATATGAATTTATATGCTGCCGACTTCATTCACAACAAACATCCACGGGGTAACTCAAATAGATAAATAATGACACATGGATATCAAATCTGTACAACATCAACATAATTTAATTGTGTTCTGGTATTATTGGTTAGGGTTTGTTCTTTTCATAGACATTTAAATTAAAATGTCTATGATAAGAACAATCCCTATCCAATAATACCACACATCACAGATAATAGCGTAAATAATTAAATATCAGCCAACTCTAGCAAGACAACAGTAATTTACCAAAAGCCTTTCCAGAACAATTCAATGTGTAAAACGTTCTGAAAAACCATTGCATTGGGACAGGCTTATCACTAAAAAGGATGTGATTCCTTATGGTTGGAGACATTACAGAAAACTACCATGACTCCAATTCAGCCAATCTAATTTTACAAACATTTATAAAAATGAAATGTTCCTTTCTGTGTTAGGTGTGAATACTGTGTGTAAAAACTAATTTATTAGCAGGCTATTCTCACTATCTTTAATAAGTGGCTTTTTAAAATAAACATGTATGACCTTGAATGAATGCAAGTGTTGAGGCTGCTGGCTTTTGATTTTCTTTGTTAATTGTCTGCTTAATTGAATAGATTTGAATTCTGAGGCTTTAATAAGAGATTATTTTTGTTCCTTACATGTTTAATGTAATGTAGTAAGGAACCAATTGACATGCTAATCTGTTTTGTACCTCTGAAAACAGCAAAGCTACAATAGAGAACATTTTAAAACAGCTGATAAGCTGGCTGGATTCTTGTCAATAGCTTTTAAAAATATAACTGCCTTTAATTTTTTAAAAATGCATCCTCTATAATCCATATTTGTGCAAAACCTTTTTTTCCTACTCTTGTTATTTTAAGAGATAATTTATAGCTCCTTAGAACATGCAACCGAGCAACTACAATATATGCCTTCTTCTTATCTCAAACATACCGGAATTTTGTTGATGGACTTGAAATCTGGGCATCTGAGTTCATATGAAAAACTGACAGTCGCTGAAAACAGGGAATTTATAATGATGAGAACAAGAATAGTGTCTCTTGAAGCTATAAGATGTGGTTAATCCTCAAAATTCTACCTAGCATGGTCACTCAGGTATTATAAGAATTGTGACTCTAAAAATATGAAACATACCTTGTTGCCTCTTCCTGGGCTAGTGTGATGAGCTACAGAATAGCCAGAAAGATGTAGTTGAAGCAGTTGGGTATGTTTTTTCTGGGAAAAGTAATATGGAGACAGGGTTGTTTTCAAATAGTTCAGTCTGTTATGTAAAATGTTTATTAATTTGTCTTTTATTTGGTTTGAAGTTGGCAGAGATTTTTTTTACTGTAAGAATTAATTGTACAAGACCTTGACTTCAAAGTTAGTGAGCTCTTTTTTCTTTCAGATTATTAAACAGAGACTGAGCATCCATCAGTTGGAGAAGTTGTAGCTGTAGGATTGGGGCAAAATATTTTTTTTCATAAGTGCCAGAAATCTGCAATTTCATGTATTTTGAATTTTGGATATTTTGGGTATTCTTTCCTATTCATGATGGGCTTGTGAAAACTATTTCTAAGGTTTATGGACTAGTTTTATCAGAAAATTAGTAATTACAGATTTGTGGCTAAGTAAATCCAAACTTTTTCCAGGATTCCTAATTAATATGGCTCAACTGTCATGACTCAAGATCTAAAGAGTTGTACTGTACTCTCAGTACATCTGATATATACCACATTAGGGAGTAAGTATACAGTTGATTTGAATGATTATATAAAGGGTAGGCAACCTAGTGACTATAGCTACCAATGAGCTCACTTTCTGTCCTGACTTTATTTTTAGATACAGATAGTCTTCAACGTACGACCACAATTAAGCCCAAAATTCATGTTGTTAAGTGAGAAATTTGTTAAGTGAGTTTTGCCCCATTTTACGACTTTTCTTGCCACATGTGTTAGGTGAATCATTGCAGTTGTTAAATTAGTAACATGTTAAGTGAATCTGGTTTCCCCATTGACTTTGCTCGGGCAGAGAGAGAGAGAGAGAGAAATAGAGAGAGGGAGAGAGAGAGAAAGAGAGGGAGGGAGAGAGAAAGAGGGAGAGAGAGAAAGAAAGAGGGAGAGAGAGAGGGAGAGAGAGAGAGAAAGAGGGAGAGAGAGATTAAATTAGTAACATGGTTGTTAAGTGAATCTGGTTTCCCCACTAACTTTGCTTGTCAGAAGGTTGCAAAAGGCGATCACATGACCCTGGAACATTGTGACCATCATAAATATGAATCGGTTGCCAAGCATCGAAATGTAAATCACATGACCCTGGGGATGCTGCAACGGTCATAAGTGTGAAAAATGGTCATAAGTCACTTTTTTCAGTGCCGTTGTAACTTTGAACAGTCACTAAGCAAACTGTTATAAGTCAAGGACTACCTGTACTTTATCACTTTTTTCCATTTTTTTTTTTTTTGGTCATCAAGTTTTTGACACCTCGCTAGGTGACTGGTGGTACTCGAATGTTGCCATATTCTAAAGGTGGTACAATCGGTGAAAAGGTTGAAAAGCCCTGCCCTGAGTCACTTTTTCAGTGTCATGTAACTTCAAACGGTCACTAAATGAACTGTTGTAAGTCGAGGACTACCTGTACTTTAAAATAAATATATAGGAAACTGCCTTCCACGTTATTTTTACTTCCAAGAATGCTTGTGTATCTTGAAGCCTTTTTAGGAAATCAGAATGGTGGCTGACTCCAGCCCAGTCTTGGTTTGAAAATCCCCTCCCAAAAAATAAACAGAGGTTTAGAGCTACATAGAAGAGGGAGTGCAGGCAGCCATCCTCCAGTTCGTCTTCTAGTAAGTGAGTTGTGAGTGGCCACAAACTTCATGGCATCCATTTTGTGAGAATACTCATAACAAATTCTGCATAGTTCCAAATATGCCTAAAACCCAAAACAGCTTACTGTGAATTTCATCCAGGATCTTTATAGATTCCTTACCAAAATTTGCACAGAGAAGAAACTGGGACCTAGTCTGGGAAATCATGCACTACGCAATTTTTCCATATCCCGTCACAACTCACTTACCAGAAACTCATGTTTCCATCACTGTATACCACAAAATGGAATGACAAATGCTCTTTAGCATTCATTTTTATTGACTGAGCTTATTAAGCAGGGAACATGGGCTTTTTGTTTTCTTGGTGTTTGTAAATCTCCTAGCGATTACTAAGCACTTCTGTAATTTGAAAAGACATTATGAAAGAGGATATCACATAACAAGTTCTTAATACATTCAAAAGCATTTGCTGATCTCCTAATACATTGTGTATTCAAAAGGCAGAGTTACTCTTATTGAGCCGACATTTTCTATCTGCTTGCAGTACAGAATGCAGCACAATTTTGTCCTAATCCCATTTATGTTGTCAGGAGTAGGCTTGCATTACTGATTGGAAATGCGAGACTGTATTTCTCTCTGGGTATCAATGAGATGAATATAGCTGCCGGAAAATAATTAATTAATGGGCAGTGCTTATAATTCATCCTGTCCTAAAGGACTCTAGTCTAGGCAGCGTACAATAGCAAAACAACAAAATATAAGAAAAACAATAAAATCCACTAATCTTTAATTGGATTAGATGAAAAAGCTGTGTAACGTACGCCAACAAGGACAGGCTAAAGATAGAAATAAATACATCTAGAAGACGGACGGACAGTCAAAGTACACCAGATCCATTAAAATTGATAATCAATTGTTTTATTGATCACAAACCAGTTCCAGTGGAATGATTTCTCCATTTCCAGTTTCTGGCAAATAAACATCCATTGGGTATAATGGCTTCACTTAATGACTGTAATGTTTAACGACTAGCACAAAAAAGTCATAAAATTGGGCCTGATCATAAGGTGACTCATTTAATGACTGAACCGAGATATGACCATATTTCTGGGCTCAGTTGTCATAAGTCAAAGGCTATATGTATTGGAGTTTTGCTCCCATTAACCTTAGCTGAAATGGTCAGTGGTCATGGTGCTTCTGATTAGAAAGGCAGGATATAAATCAAATAAATAGATGATTAATCATCATCATCCTACCTGGAGAACAGCGACTTTTCTAGTGCCTTAAATGTGGGGTTTAGGTTACCATACCCGGAGAAAGGATTTCATGGTTTGAATGTTACTACTGGAAAGCTCTCTAGTTCTCTTCCAAAAAATGGCTAGAAAATTACCTTTCATGGATCCCAAAATAGATGAGCAGATGAGAGAAAACAGATGCTCTAATTCAGCGGTCCCCAATCTTGGGGGCTTGATGGCCTGGCCCGGGGGAGGAAGAGGGAACTGGGCCGCACAAGCAGTGGGCTGACACGCACG
Source organism: Azemiops feae (assembly GCA_023970755.1). Taxonomy (NCBI): domain Eukaryota; kingdom Metazoa; phylum Chordata; class Lepidosauria; order Squamata; family Viperidae; genus Azemiops; species Azemiops feae. The sequence goes on along the minus strand of JALGBA010003980.1, from coordinate 329,419 downwards.
TGCACCAACTTGCATGAGCCGCTGGCCAATACACACGCGCATGAGTGCCTGCCAGCCCGCGGCTCGGCAAGTTGAGCTATGTGCGTGCGCTCTGGCCAGGCACTCACATGGCCCAATTCCAAATATGCCACGGCCCAGTAGTGGCCCATGGCCTGGGGGTTGGGGACCCCTGCTCTAATTCTAAATAATTTGGGACTTTATTTCCCATCTAAAGCTTTTTTGAATCAATCTAGAACTAAGAAATTTCCTGACAGAACAATTACAGGTAATCCCCGAGTTACGAGCGTTCACTTAACGCTCGTTCAAAGTTATGTGATGAGCGCCCCCTAGTGCTTACGAGCAAGTCCCGAAGTTACAAATATTGCAGCACCACGGCAGTCGTTCGCCCTTACAAGCGACCGCAGTGGCTCTGCAACATTCACCCTGATTATTCCTTCCCTCCCCATCCCTGCCCTGGGTCTCCCTAGGCACCAGGCCTTCAATACTCAACCTGCGAAGATCGAGATCCTTCGCTCTCTTGGCTGCTCCAGGCCTTCGGTGTATTTGCAGAGAATAGAGGCCTAAAGTCATGCAAGATCACATGAGATCCGTGGGGCGAGATCTCACACTACTGATCTTGTATGATCTCATGGTACTTGAAGCCTCTGTTCTCTGCAACAGAGAATAGAACCGAAGCTCGGGGACGCTTCCATATGCCTCCAGAGGCTGGATCCGGGCTCCGGAGGCCTTTTCCAGGCCCGATCGGGCCACGGGGGTTGCGGAAGCGTTCCCCAACCTCAAATCCGGGCAGCAGCAGCCTGGAAAAGGCCTCCCGAGCCCGGATCGGGCCACGGGGGTGTCGTGGAAGCATTCCCTGGCCTCAAATCCGGGCGGCAGCAGGAAACGCGGCAGAGAGGAGACGGATCTTTTCCAGGTGAGTCTGGCGCGACAGGAAGGGAGGGGGAAACATGCGGTATCTTAGTGGCTTTGGGGGCCTGTTCCAGCACTAGGCCTTCCCCACCCTGAGATACCTCATGTTCGCTTAACGAGTCGCGTGTGTTTTAACGAGCAAGGGAGTGATCTCACACTTCGAACGAGATTCACTCTACGAGTTTTCAAGTTACGAGTGGCATGGGCGGGCTCCATTACACTCGTAACTCGTGGACTACCTGTAATCAGTGGAACGACTTGCCTCCAGAAGTTGTGGGTACTCCTACACTGGAGGTTTTTAAGAAGAGATTGGACAACTGTTTGTCTGAAATGGTATAGGGTTTCTGCTTGGGTGGTGGGTTGGACTAGAAGACCTCCCTTCCAACTCTGTTATTCTGTTGTTCTTTTAACTGAACTGTTAAGATGAACTGGTAGCTAACAGATGTAAAGTAGTGCAGAACGTTAAAGGTGACCATAGTACAAGAGCTGTAGCTACCGTAAGCAGTTTAACCATAACAACTTACCGAATTTTGCAGCAGTTGCACCAAAAACTGTCTCCTTTAGAGTTAGTAGTTTCTACACAATACAGTTTGTATGATGGGGAGAATTGAAATGCTCCCCCTCTCCATCTGCAGTTTCTAATAGTTCAGTCCCTAAATGAAATTGCTGACCCTTTGGCTTTCTGTAATCTATCACCGGGCTAAACAAGAGAACTACACAGATTTGCGCCTCCCAGAATCTAAAACCACGATACTGATTTGAGTGTGGTTTTTATTAGGTAAGCAGCTAAGGTTCCTGATCGTCGGGCTGCCTTTATAATTTTGTTTGCTTGAAAACTAGATTATTACGTCTGAAAAAAATCATCTGCCATTAGCTACTGTTTGCAGTGATGTATCATAATTGGCTGCTTTATATCCATTTCAAATAGCGAAGCACATGAATTTTGACAATCTCTTCCCCAAGGCGACATTAGTCAGTGTGAGCTCAAACTGCTGGGTCAACATTTCCCTCTCCAAAGTCATACAAGAGTGTAAAAATTTTATGAGGTGACTTTAACAAGACCCACTGGGATTTGGGATTATTTGTTTTAAGTTCTTATTAAAGAGAAAAACTTCTGTCTGTGTTTAGGTGGGTAAAGTAAAGCTAGTTCAAGGCAGCACTGTTGTTGTAGGGGGGGGGAATTGATAAGAGAGTATTTGAAATCAAAGAGAACATTTCTTTTTAGGTATGCGTAAGTGTATTTTGCCAAGGTAAATGTTTAATTGTGACAGCATAGCTTAAAATGCTAACGTTATTTCTAGATTAATGAGACCAACTTTTTTGCTTGAAAACAATCTAATAAATAAAAAAGGAATGCCCATTGAGATTTCACCCCCCTGCATATTCATATGATATTGTATTTGGAAAAGACTACTGCCTCTCAAGAAAATCAGGTTAGTATCCTGATGAAAAGAGCACCTTATTGGATGGCTGACAAAAGACAAACTAAAAAGAAATATATTTTCCAACCCAAAAAGGAGGAAACCTGATACATTCTATTTAAAAGTAAAGACACCCTTGTTTTGAAATACAGTTCTTGTCCTAATAATTTCATTGCTCAGCTTGGACTATGGTTTGTTGGTCTGTCTAATCCTAAACCAGTTTGGGATTTGTCTCACTCTCCAATGGACATAGTAACTGCAGCAGGCAATACAGTATCTTTCAGCAACTACATAGGTTTATTGAATAGCTTGCAATTTAATAAAAGGGCCACCAATTTCAGCATAAGTGCCCACTAATATTGACAATTGATTATACTGCTTTCTTAATGGGATAAACAGAGTGATGTCCAAATTGGGGTTACTGGGAATGAATCCTATTATTCTGCTGTTCTAGGGAGGTTTCATGCTCATCAGATTAGGGTAGAGTTGGACAAGGTAGGGAAGTGAAATCAGAATAATGAATGGAATAGAGTTACTTGATTTCACTCACCAGTTTTAATCTAATTACAATCTCTGAATCCTGCTCCTGTTCCCATGGTGCTTAGGTGAACATCAATACCACTAGAAGGACAAGTGACAAGACTATTCCTGCCCTTACCAGGGGTAGGCAACCTTGGCTCTTTTATGTCTCGTGGACTTCAACTCCCAGAATTCCTGAGCCAGCCATGCTGAGGGAAAAGGGAGAGGTTTCCAAGCTGAGCCATGTTGGCTCAGGAATTCTGGGAGTTGAAGTCCATGAGTCATAAAAGAGCCGAGGTTGCCTACCCCTGCCTTAGACCATGACACTGCAGAACCAGAATAGATCAGCCACCACTGATATCTGAGCAGAACGTCAGTAAATCTTATGGTAGGAAGCATGATCTCTCCCAGTTAATACATTATGTCCAATATCTGCTTAATTTCTAACACACAACATTTATATAGGTCTTTGGCCCATTCACTTTTAAATGAACTGTTGATCACTCTTCCCCACTCACTCTTATTCATCTATCACTCCAACCAGCAAAGAATTACTTTTGATTACCCAACAATCGTTCAGTTGCAGGTTACACCAATAGAATTCAAACTTACCACTTGCCTAATTATTCCTACTCAAAAAATAATTAACGTTGCAAAGACTGTAAGGTGATCTAGCCATTTACACTTGGCCGCAGACGAAAAAAAGAGAGTAAATGGCCAATCATACATCATATTTCCCACCTGTCAAAATGAAAGCCAGTGAGAAAATATTAGGAGCTAAAGTACATCATTGGAGAGAAAGGGCTAAATTAATTAGCCCCTCTTTCTCTCTCTTCTTATAGCATTAAGCAGAACATTATATTAGATTCTGACCAGTAATTTTCACTTAATTTAAATTTGAGCATTTTTACAATTTTACTCCCTGTTTGGAAGGGAGAGGTTGAGACCTGCGATGTTTTCTAATCCCAGGAATGTTATCTCCAGACACTGGCCTTCCAGTACTTTCATCCATCAGAACGAGCAGTTTATTGATTGCTGGGTCTCATTACTCATGTCCTTCCAGCCATTCTGTTTTTGTTTGATCTACTAGTGCTGGTCTGGAATGGAATTATCTCATCACAGTCTTCGTTCTGGTGTGACCTTCTTTTCATGTAGTAATATTTGTAAATCACATCATACTGCAAAGTAAGCCTTTCCATTAAGCTGTTTGTTAGCCATCAATTGTATATATTCACACGGGCTACTTTTTGTTCATCCATGAATGATCTTAGGTTCAATTAGGTTCTGTGTCCTTCTTTATTTTGTCTCAGGGTAGGCCAGGTCTCTGTTCTGTTCCACTGTTCCACTCAGCCATCTGAGTTTTCTTTCTATTTCACAGGCTGAATTTAGATGATGTGTCTGTATCAATCAGTGTTCAGTGTAGTTTCATTGTGTCCTCATTTCCTTGTCCTGCTGCTGTTCCTATTTTCCTAAAGGTAGTGCCCCATTAGAATGTTTGAAGCTAATTCAGAACTTTCCCTTACTATTCACTCAATTCAATTTTCTCCAAATAGGGAGTAATCTTTTACATCCCTCAGAACTTTTTCTTTGACTTTGAATATTAAGAAAACTTTTTTATTTCGTCTACCCTCAAATCAGGTACCTAAATTTAGCTTCCAACTCAATTAAAGGACTATCAGATTTGTTTCCTCTCTCTCTCTGCCTGAGAAGAAGACCAATTGTTGTAGCAATTCTGAATTTTGTACCTTTATAAAATTATATATTTATTACAGAATAAGAGTTGGAAGGGACCTTGGAGGTCTTCTAGTCCGATTTCCTGCTCAAGCAGCAGATCCTATACCATTCTGGACAAATAGAAGTCCAATCTCTTCTTAAAAGCTTCCAGTGATGGAGCACCCATAACTTCTGGAGGCAAGCTGTTCCACTGGTGAATTGTTATCACTGACAAGAAATTTCTCCTTAATTCTAGGTTCTCTCTTTGAGAAGCTTCATATAAATTATATCTTTATAATTTATATCAGCTTTATATCTTCTTCAGAAATGCAAGGGTAGCACTGTTGTCATTTTGACCCAATGATTTAGTCAGAATAATGCTGGAAGGGACCGTGGAGGTTTTCTAGTCCAACCCCCTGCTCAAGCAGGATTCCCATACCATTTCAGACAAGTGACTGTCCTGTCTCTTCTTAAAAACCTCCAGTGATGAAGCACCCACAGCTTCTGACGGCAAGCTGATCCACTGGTTAATTGTCCTCACTGTTAGGAAGTTTCTCCTTAATTTATCAATTAATTAATGATTAATTATTATTCTCCTTTATTTTATTTATTTAGTTTGCAAACTTTCCCTCTCCCCTCCCATCTTAATCAAGTAATCCTGGGTGAGTAACAAAACATAAAAACAAACCTACATATGAAAACAGCAAAAAAAAAAAAAAAAAAAGCCAACAAAAATGACCAATAAAAATAGTCAACTCATCAAAACAGTTGAACAGTGCAGGACAAAACACACACAAAGGGTTCCTCTAGCATTCCGACTTTGAAGCCAGAGGGAAGAACTAGATTTTTCTTGCCATCTGGGTTGGGGCCATCTGAACCCCAGAGGAGTGGAAGGGGGGACTGTTTCACAAGGAAAGCTTTCATAAAATCTAATTTGATTTATACTTCCAACTTCCCAGCAAGATAAATGGGGAACTTCCATCATGTCCAGCATTTTCTCCATCTTCCTCCATTCACCTGGGGATTCTTGTTTGTTTAAATCCACCAGCCTGGATTTCTTTTCTGGGAAGTTTGAAAGTATGCTCACTCTTTTGTAGTAGTAATTAACATTCATAATATTGCACTATTGTTAGCAACCCCTCCGGGCTAGACACTTCTCCAAGGGAGATGAATTTCATAAAGTCAGCGTTAGCTTATTTTTAACAGAGGCAGAAGTGTTGATACGTTTTCGGTTTTAATCTCTTGACATCCCACCATAATGGGGCTTTATTCATCAGTGCATGCTTCAGAAGGTTGTATAATGAGCTGCTGTTGAAAGAAGTGAGATTTGTCATCATGCGTCACTCTGCAGGGACTGTATGTGCAGGATAGGTTGCCCAAGTATGGTGAATACAAACATATTTTTAATTAAATGGTTCAGCATATAAATTCATGTAAACCTCAAGGATACTTGGAAGCTGCTTTTTATTGCATACTCCATCAGAGCAAACATCCTTTTTACCCTGTCAGCTGGCAAGAATTAAGATACAGTGGTTAAAATAACAATAACAACAGCATATTTTATCAAAGCTATTGGTCAAGCAAAAAGTATAATGATGAAGATTTGGGTTGGCACCAGAGAAATCCAAGTTCAAATTAGTTAGGTAACTGGACCACTCTCCTCCTCTCCTCTCCTCTCCTCTCCTCTCCTCTCCCTCTCCTCAACATTTTTGTTGAAACCCAAACCATGGATTTCTGTTCCTAGCTGTTTCTTCTTAGCTATGGCATTTCATCCTATACACAATTATGGCGTAATAATTATATGCTTGAAATACAAAAGAATGCTATTATCTACAAGATGAAAACCAACAGGTTACTTTATCAAGATGTGCCATTCTTTTAACCAACCTATCATTGTCCCATGTAGTGGCAAACGCTTCCTAACACGCCTTTGATTTGCTTCCATTTTATGTTCTAGATTTATCACTTGTTATTGCTCTGTTCTCCATTCAGTACTTTGGGGCCTTTATTAACATATGAATTTTAACAAAATTGAAAGGCAAAAAGGACAAGTATAAACAGTGGAAAGAGGGACACATTTCTAACATAGAATATCAGCAAATAGCCCGAGCTGCAAATATGAAGTGAGGAAAGCTAAGGCTCAAAATGAACTAAGGCTTGCGACAAAAGTCAAAAATAACAAAACAAAAAAAGGTTCTTTCAACATGTAAAAAACAAGAAAAAAGTTAAGGAAATGATTGGTCCATTAGTGGGAGAAAGTGGCAAGAAGGTGACAAGCAACAGGGAGAAAGCAGAACTACTTAATTTGTTTTTTGGAAATGTCTTTACACAAAGGGAAAAAATAGTCCAACCTATCAAAAACAGTATCGTAAAAAACAGATTAGAAACACAAGTTAAGATAGGCAAAAAAACGGTAAGTGAGCACCTGTCCACCCTAGACAAGTTCAAATCACCAGGACCAGATGGATTACACCCCACGTTTCTCAAGGAACTGGCAGATGTGATCGCAGAACCACTGAACTATATTTTTCAAAGATCCTGGAACACTGGGGAACTACCAGAGGACTGGAAAAGAGCTGATGTAATTCCCATCTTCAAAAAGGAAAAAAAATGGATCCAGGAAACTACAGACCTATCAGTTTGACCTAAATACCTGGGAACATTCTGGAAAAAATAATCAAGCAACGAATCAGCGAACATCTAGAGGCAAACAAAATCATTACCAAAAGCCAACATGGGTTTGTCAAAAACAGATCATGCCAGACAAATATTATTGCATTCTTTGACCAGGTGACAAAATTAGTGGACCAGAGGAATACTGTGGATATAATTTACTTTTACTTCAGTAAGGCATTTGATAAAGTAGACCACAACCTACGACTTGATAAGATAGAAAAATGTGGGTTACACAGCATCACCACCAGATGGATTTGTAGCTGGCTGACTGGCCATACTCAGTGTGTGGTCCTCAATGGAACTGCATCTACATGGAGGGACGTGTATAGTGGGGTATTTCAGGGCTCTATTTTGGGCCCAGTGCTCTTCCACATCTTCATCAATGATTTGAATGAGGGGATAGATGGGGAACTCATCAAATTTGCAGACGACACCATGCTGGCGGGAATAGCCAACACTCCAGAAGAGAGACTTAAGATACAGAAGGATCTTGACAGACTTGAATAACAAAATGAAATTCAATGGTGAAAAAAGTAAGGTTCTACATTTAGGCAAGAAAAATCAAATGCACAGGTACAGTATAGGTGGTACCTTGCTCTATAGTAGTAACTGTGAGAGGGATCTTGGAATCCTAGTGGACAATCACTTAAATATGAGCCAGCAGTGTGCTGCAGCAGCAAAAAAAGCCAACAAAGTTCTAGGCTGCATTAACAGAGGGATAGAATCAAGATTATGTGAAGTGTTAATACCATTTTATAATGCCTTGGTAAGGCCACACTAATAATAATAATAATAATAATAATAATAATAATAATAATAATAATAATAATAATAATAATAATAATAATAATAATAATAATAATAATAATAATAATAATAAACTTGGAAGGGACCTTGGAGGTCATCAAGTCCAACCCCCTGCTCAGGCAGGAAACCCTATACCATTTCGGACAAATGGCTGTCCAGTCTTTTCTTAAAAACTTCCAGTGTTGGAGCACTCACCGCCCCTGGAGGCAGGTTGTTCCACTGGTTAATTGTTCTAACTGTCAGGAAGTTTCTCCTTAGTTCTAGGTTGCTTCTCTCCTTGATTAGTTTCCATCCGTTGCTTCTTGTCCTGCCCTCAGGTGCTTTGGAAAATAGCTTGACTCCCTCTTCTTTGTGGCAGCCCCTGAGATATTGGAACACTGCTGTCATGTCCCCCCTCATCCTTCTCTTCATTAAACTAGACATACCCAATTCTAGCAACCGTTACTTATATGTTTTAGCCTCCAGTCCCCTAATCATCTTTGTTGCTCTTCTCTGTACTCTTTCTAGGGTCTCAACATCTTTTTTACATCGTGGTGACTAAAACTGGATGCAGTATTCCAAGTGTGGCCTTACCAAGGCATTGTAAAGTGGTATTAATACTTCCCGTGATCTTGATTCTATCCCTCTGTTAATGCAACCTAGCACTGTGTTGGCTTTTTGGCAGCTGCAGCACACTGCTGGCTCATATTTAAATGATTGTCCACTAGGACTCCAAGATCGCTTTCACAGTTACTACTATTGAGCAAGGTACCCTATACTATACCTGTACATTTGGTTTTTCTTGCCTAAATGTAGAACCTTACTTTTTTCACCATTGAATTTCATTTTGTTAGATAGCGCCCAGTGTTCAAGTCTGTCCAGATCCTCCTGTATCCTAAGCCTGTCTTCTGGAGTGTTGGCTATTCGTGCCAGCTTGGTGTCGTCTGCAAATTTGATGAGTTCCCCATCTATCCCCTCGTCCAAATCGTTGATGAAGATGTTGAAGAGCACTGGGCTCAGAACAGAGCCCTGGGGCACCCCACTACACACTTCCCTCCGTGTAGATGCGGTTCCATTGAGGACCACACGCTGAGTACGGCCAGTCAGCCACCTACGGATCCATCTGGTGGTGATGCTGTCTAACCCACATTTTTCTATCTTATCAAGTAGTAGGTTGTGATCTACTTTGTCAAATGCCTTACTGAAGTCCAAGTAAATTATATCCACAGCATTCCTCTGGTCCACTAATTTTGTCACTTGGTCAAAGAATGCAATAAGATTTGTCTGGCATGATCTGTTTTTGACAAACCCATGTTGGCTTTTAGTAATGACTTTGTTTGCCTGTAGGTGTTCGCTGATTCGTTGTTTGATTATCTTTTCCAGAATTTTCCCAGGTATTGAGGTCAGGCTGATAGGTCTGTAATTTCCTGGATCCGTTTTTTTTCCTTTTTTGAAGATAGGAACTACATCAGCTCTTTTCCAGTCCTCTGGTAGTTCCCCAGTGCTCCAGGATCTTTGAAAAATATAGTTCAGTGGTTCTGGGATCACATCTGCCAGTTCCTTGAGAACTTTGGGGTGTAATCCATCTGGTCCTGGTGATTTGAACTCGTCTAGGCTGGACAGGTGCTCACTTACCATTTTCTTGCCTATCTTAACTTGTGTTTCTATTCTGTTTTTTATGGTATTATTTTTGATAGGTTGGTCTGTTTTTTCCCTTGTGTAAAGACAGATGCGAAAAACGAGTTAAATAGTTCTGCTTTCTCCCTGTTGTTTGTCACCTTCTTGCCACTGTCATCCTCTAATGGACCAATCATTTCCTTCACTTTTTTCTTGGTTTTTATATGTTGAAAGAAGATTTTTTTGTTATTTTTTACTTTGGTCGCAAGCCTTAGTTCATTTTGAGCCTTAGCTTTCCTCACTTCATCTTTGCAGGCTCGGGCTATTTGCTGATATTCTGACTTAGTTATGTGTCCCTCTTTCAACTTTTTATACTTGTCCTTTTTATCTTTCAATTTATCAGAGAGTTGGAATACTCTCTGGAATACAGAGACTTGGAATACTGCATCCAGTTTTGGTCACCACGATATAAAAAAGATGTTGAGACTCTAGAAAGAGTACAGAGAAGAGCAACAAAGATGATTAGGGGACTGGAGGCTAAAACATATAAGGAACGGTTGCTGGAATTGGGTATGTTTAGTTTAATGAAGAGAAGGACGAGGGGTGACACGGTATAGTAGCAGTGTTCCAATATCTCAGGGTTTGCCACAAAGAAGAGGGAGTCAAGCTATTTTCCAAAGCACCTGAAGGCAGGACAAGAAGCAATGGATGAAAACTAATCAAGGAGAGAAGCAATCTAGAACTAAGGAGACATTTCCTGACAGTTAGAACAATTAATCAGTGGAACAACCTGCCTCCAGAAGTTGTGAATGCTCCAACACTGGAAGTTTTTAAGAAGAGGCTGGACAATCATTTGTCTGAAATGGTATAGGATTTTCTGCCTGAGCAGGGTGTTGGACTAGAAGACCTCCAAGGTCCCTTCCAACTCATCATGGTTGTTGTTGTTGTTGTTATTATAAAATGATTTGTTCAATGAGGAAAGCAATTAAAAAAACTTTTTAAAACACTTGAAAATTGAATTAGTGTCTCCTTCAAGTCAGTTTCTCGTGACTTTCTGATGAACAACTTTATTGGATGAGTATTAAATGTGCAACTGTATCAGCTTCTGTCTTTGTGTAACTGGAGTTTAGATGGGCATGGAATGTTACAAGTACACAAACAGTTGAAGAGGAAAGCAGGGCATTGGAAGTATATCTGAAGGCACATTGAATCTAGTACACTGTGAAGGCTTACTAAATACCAGAGGGACCAGAATGGCCTATAAGAAAAATCAAATGAAGAACAGAAAAAAGACATGGCAAAGCAAAGTATTACATAGCCAGTACAAAGTATTACATAGCCAGTACATTAAAAAAAACACCTAGCAGGAAAAGCAGATAAGAACAAGATCTGCATATAATAACAATGGTTAAGAGCAGGAAAGCTGAAGGAAGAGACAGAAGGACCAATTCTGCACAAGACCAAGCCTTAAAAAGAAATGTATGCAAAGCCAGAATTGAGAAGACAGCAACAGACAGCAAATGTTCCCTCTGCATAAAGAAGGCACAATGAACTACCTAATTAGTTGCTGCAAGAAAATCACACAGACTAAGTACAAGCAATGGCATGACAAAGTAGCAGCAATGGTGCACTGAAATATCTGCAAGAAGTACCACTTGCCTGCAAGCAAGAACTGGCGCAACCACAACATAGATAAAGTAATATAAAATTAAGAAACCAAAATGCTCTTGGAGTTTAGAATTCAAACAGACAAACATCTGCTACACAATATCCCAGACTTAACAATTGTTGATAAGAAAGCCAAAAAAAGGTCTGGATAGTGGACATTCAATATCTGAAGACAGCAAAACAGTGGAGAAAGAAGTGGAGAAAATTACAAAGAATAAAGACTTACAAATAGAAGTAGAACAACTGTTCCAAAAAACCCAAAACAAAACAAAAAAACCAAAGATAGTATCACTAGTAGTAGGTGCCTTGGGTGCAATCTCTGGAGCACCACTTGAACACCATCAGCATTAACAAAATCACTATCAGTGAATTGCAAAAGGCATCCTCACTTGGAAAAGTTTACATCCTGCAATGGTATTTTAATACCATCAAACAACAGCATCTGCCTATCTCTAGGTCCTTGGGAAGGACTTGATAGATAGATAAAAAAAATGTCAAATCCAGTCTAAACAGCTGATTGATTGTATGACCATCCATAATAATTTATATACCGCATGACTCCCAGCAACATTTGGGAATGCATAATGGGCCTTCTTAAAAAATTACTTGTCATATACCAGGGGTTGGCAACCTGAAACACTGAAAGAGCCACTTGGACCCGTTTCCCTCACACACAAAAAAACCTGGGAGCCGCAAGTGCGCGCACATGCGCACATGTATGCGCGCGCACACAAGGGGCTTGATTAGAGTGGAGCCTAACGTGAGACATGCACTGGCCCTGCCCCCGTCCAGCTCTGGTATGGACGGCTCTGCCGTCCTGGCTTTTCCTCCCCTCGGAAAAGACTGCTCCCCCCCCCGCACTCTACCTCTCTGGGACTTTCTTCTTAGGGAGGAGGAGGCCGACAGGGAGAAGGAGCTGCTGCGGCAAATCTTCCAAGGCGGCAGCAGAGGGCCTGCTGTAGGAGGCCATAGTTGAGGCTTCTGGCTCGCTCTGGGAGAGTTGCTTGGAAAAGAGGATGAGAAGCGGAAAGTGGGAGAAAGGACGTCTTCCAGCTCTCTGGGGTTCTTTCGCTGGGAGGATGAGGAAGCAGCGGGGAAAGACAGCTCCGGAGGGAGGCAGCCCCGCAGCCAGAAGCCGGCGGCCCGAGCGGAGCGGCACGGAAGTCCTACCGGTCAGCTTGGGAGGCTCCAGCGTTGCCTCCCACGCTGACCGGTAGGTCTTCCGTGCCGCTCTGCTCAGACCGCCGGCTTCTGGTTGCTGGGCTGCCTCCCTCCAGAGCTGTCTTTCCCCGCTGCTTCCTCGCCCTCCCAGCAAAAGAACCCCAGAGAACCCTTGCCTGTGAGCCAGGCCTGCCGTCCGCGTGACTGTGATAGGCAACGGCCCCAACTCTGCTCCTGGGCCGCGAAGGGGCGCGGCTGCCCGGTCGCTGCCACCTCTCCCGCCCCGCTCAGCGCCACCGGCAGCAGCAGCGTGAGGACGGCGAAGAGGCGCGGCTGCCCGGTCGCCGCCGCCTCTCCGGCCCCGCTCAGCGCGGGTGGCGGCGGCGACATGAGGACAGCGAAGGGGTGCGGCTACCCGGTCGCCGCCGCCTCTCCGGCCCCACTCAGTGCGGGTGGCGGTGGCGACATGAGGACGGCAAAGGGGCACGGCTGCCCGGTCGATGCCGCCTCTCCGGCCCCGCTCAGCGCGGGTGGCGGCGGCGACAGGAGGACAGCGAAGGGGCGTGGCTGCCCGGTCGCCGCCGCCTCTCCGGCCCCACTCAGCGCGGGTGGCGGCGGCGACAGGAGGACGGCGAAGGGGCGCGGCTGCCCGGTCGCCGCCGCCTCTCCGGCCCCACTCAGCGTGGGTGGCAGCAGCGGCGGTGGCGACAGGAGGACGGCGAAGGGGCGCCGCGCAGCAGGTGGGAAAAGGGCTGGGCAGTCGCCGCGGGGGAATCTCAAAAGAGGCCGAGACGGCCGAGAGGGGAAGTTTCCGAGACCCCGGTGACCCCCCCCAGGGCTAGCAGAGGCGGCAGCGGAGAAGGGCGAGGGGAGACCCAGTGGGCAGGGAAGAGGCACCCCGAGACTCGCCACCCCCACCCGCGGCTCCTTACCCAGGTTTTGCCTCCGGAGGACGGCAAAGGGACACCTTTCCAGCCATCCTCCCGGCTCTTCCACCGCTGCTGCCACGTGCGGTCCGAAGAAGGAAAGAGGTTTGTGGGTAGTCCCACAAACGAAAAAGTTCAACCAATCAATTCAAACTTTGTGAATTTTTTTTTTTGTGAGAAGTTTGAATTCATTGGTTGAACTTTTTTTGTCCCACTTTTTTTTTTTCGGACTGCACATGGCAGCGAAGGACAGGGAGCCGCAGGAGACGACTGAAAGAGCCGCATGCGGCTCCGGAGCCGCGGGTTGCCGACCCGTGTCATATACTATCCTCTATTTGAGCCCCGGGTTTTTGTTTTATTTTGCTTTTTGTTTTGTTTTTGGTACATTTTTCTGGATAGATAGGAACATTCTGAAGCAAGTGGAATAGATACCCATTTTTTTTATTTTCTAAGAAAATTATGAGTTCAAGGAGCATCCTTGTAAATAAAGATATCCCATGCATGCGCTTGGCTTTGCAGAATGCTAGGTTCTATATTTTTGTATAAAAGAACAGATGGAGCAAGGATCATGGCAGAAACCAGGATTGCACGGGGAATGCCAGGAGTAACATCTTCTGATATGTCTTAAGAGTCTTCAGTGCATTTAGCTGGCTACTACTGTAAATGGAATACAGAAATATCTCATTAGGCATTCATGATCACATGCCAACCGCTTAAGTAATTGAATAAGATTATAATACTATCCATTGCTCCATTTCTGTGTAGCTAAACCTGCTTATAAGCAAAGTTTATTGTTTTTCACTTATTGAAAGTTTAAAATCCCTGCATATTACATTCACAGGTAACAGAATTCTTATTTCATTCCAGTCTTGTTGATGCATGGAGAGAAGATATTGGAGTCTCTTCTCTCACATTTCCATCAAAAACCTGTTTGGAACTTCTATTGATACTGTCTCAGAGTAATGCTTCGTTGCCTCCTTCTCTTCGCTGGATGAATTCTTTCCAGGTAAAGAAATTATACTCTTTCATGTAATATTTTAACATTGCAAGAATAAGCTTTGGAATCTAGATCTTTATCTAAATGAATAGTTAATAATATCAGATGTTTCATTGACCTTTCTTTGCTCTCTTCATTTAGTACCCAATTATGGTTTGAATAAATCATTTTTATCCATTTTTATGCACAAAATGGAAGCTAATATGTGAAACTGAAGATAGTATTGTATTCACATATTTAAGTTACTGAAAAGTTACATTTTTTGTGATATTTTTTCCTCCTTTGTACAAGATGTGTGGGGGGCTTCTAGATCAGCGGCTCCCAACCTTTTCTATACCCCACACCCCTAGAACGCTTCTGATATATTCTCGCACCCCTTACAAAAGTTCAAATTAACGGCAATGAATTATGCATATACACTATAATTTTGAAAACCCAAGTTTTCACACCCCCTGGAATATTGTCTCGCACCCCCGGTTGGGAACCCCTGTTCTAGATAATCAATCTTCTCTGCCCTTTGAGTGATCCTTGTCACCATCAGTCATACAGCATTGTCCTGAAATGTGCTTTTGGAAGATAAATTTCCAAAGCTCTAGAATTCCTTTCTGTTCTATCTACTTCATAAATGGATGAAATCCCAAAATCCAATGAATTCATCATGCTTGTGGGCATATTTTTTAACCAGAGAGACTTATCTGCCACATTTTAGCCATTTAGCCACTAGCCGTAACTAGTATTTCTACTTATCAACTTAACCCAATTTAATAATATGCAGCGATCCTTGCACCTGGGGGGGAAGCTCCCAAGTGCAGTTTTGTTGACATGCTACTTGTATGTTACTGCAATGGCTCAGCGGTTAAATACACTGAACTTATCATCTGGAAAGCTGACAGCCCGGATTCATGACCCAAGCGCTCCGTGACAGGGTGAGCTCCCGTTACTTGTCCCAGCTCCTGCCCATCTAGCAGTTCGAAAGCATGCAAATATGAGTAGATAAATAGGTACCACTTCAGTGGGAAGGTAACAGCATTCCCTGTGCCTTGGTGTATAGTCATGCTGGCAACATGACCATAGAAATATTTTTGGACAACATTGGCTCCCTCCGCTAGGAAACGGAGATCAGCATTGCTCCCTAGAGTCAGATAGGACTGGAAAGGGGAAACTTTACCTTTACTTTTACTACTTGTTATTGTATCCCTAGGGGTCCCAAAGTCAGGGAGCCAAGTATGGCTCTGACAGAGTATGATGAACCTCAGTTTATTTCTCTTCAGGGGGAATGCCCAATTCCATTTCCTCTATTTTAGGGAAGCCATAAACCCTCTCCCAGATGGAGGATGTAGCCATTCAGTCACCTGATAGGGTTTCTAAACTTTTGGGAAAAAGGGTCAGCTGGAGCACCAAGACGATGCTGAGCAAAGGAATCCTATGGCTCTTCAAGGTTTCTTAAAACTTTACTTGAGCAAAAACAGGAGCTGGGACAATAAATCCTAAAACGAGTGTTAATTCAAGCTCTACTTTTTTACTTGAGCTTTATCCTCTGCCGGAGCTCAGGCCTGCCTCATTTGTTGTGAATACCTATCCTTAGCTGGCTTCTGTAAACACTTCATGCAAGCTAGAGGACTGTCTCATCCTCACATATTTATTTAATTTATTTATTTATAATTTATAGGCTGCCCATCTGACCTCAAGATAACTCTGGGCAGATTTTGCTGGGATGCCAAACTTCACAAGGCCTACTACAGTGGTGGCGAACCTATGGCACGCGTGCCAGAGGCGGCACTCAGAGCCCTCTCTGTGGGCACGTGCACCATTACCTCAGCAGAGTTCGCCACAGTAGCGAGCACGTGCCGTTTGGAAGCGACAGGGCAGGAAGTGAGCAAGTGGTGTTGGCCCCTCAGGGATGCCCCGGAGATGGCGAGGGACTGGCCCCCGCCTCCCTGGCCCCGGCCACGCTCACCCAGTCTGCTGTGACCACTGCAGCCACGCCACCCAGTGGGCCATGCCCCCCCCCCTGAGGGCACCACAATGCTGATGCAGCCCTGGCAGTTTGCGATAAATAAGTGGGTTTTGGGTTGCAATTTGGGCACTCGGTCTCTAAAAGTTTCGCCATCACTGGCCTACTAGAATGCCATCTTAACTTTTTTTTCTTTACAACCCAGTTCTGGCAGCAGATGGTAAAGGAAAAGTTTTGAGGCTTTACAGTACATTTATCACTTTATTTAAAAAGCAGTTTACCTCTTGCAATCTTTGGGGAAATTCTTTTGCAAACTACCCCGCAAAAATGTACAAATATCGCTATGTTACTTATGGTAATAAGTTGCTGATTGTGCTAAAACCCCAGGTTCACATAATAAAAGATACATTCTGGATATTTTTTCTGAGGTCAGTGTGATTTCTGTTTCAAGCAGAAATAAGAATTCTCTACTCTGTTTAGCCCTTTGGGTATCATTGTTTAAGGGGGGGGGACAGGTACCTCCATACACTTGCATAATAAAATGCTGAAATGGCCATGGCTGGCTTGAGGGAGGAACTTTTCCAATAAATGCAAGATTCAGATAGGAATGCTATTTGGAAAAGAATATAGTCTTCTACAGTTGGGGAAAAGTCACCCTAGAGTCATTCTGTTAAATTGGATAGTAATGACAACATCAGATTGCATTTTTGGGTCTAATTTTATTTTGGAAATATATAAGCTGCATGAATTAATACACAGGAAGCAATTTCATCACTGTATCTCATATAAGAGGTTGAAAACCACAAAGAGGAAATACAGGAATTTTTTTTCTAAACTATTGGAGAATCCTATTCCAGAAATACAGTTTTAGAGCCACGTGGAGATTTTGTTTTAATAAAGAAAAACTAGATAATAAAGAAAAAAATATGGTTCAGGGGTGAAATGAATCACTGGATTTGATAGATCCATATAACCTCAACATAAATATTACTGCCATTCCTCTTAGAATCAATTCAATCTGTTTAGATTGTGGCCTGATAAGAAATGATCACAGAATCTACTATAGATTATAAGACATTTTCTCTAATGCAAAACACTAGGACAAAACTCTGCTGTTAGGCAACGTACATAAGTGTGCACATGTGCGCACACACACACACACACCCTACATGCTATCCTTAGCTGCACTGACTTTATATTTCTTGCCTGAAAGGGCTAATGTACATGTCCATTTTCTGCTATGAACAACTTAAAGAGAAACCAAAATTATAGCCTTTGGAACATTACATTTCTTTCTCCCCCACACCCAGTTTTATATACCCATAAAAGAAAACATCAATGGTCTATTTAATTCCAGCAATCCCTGTTTCACTCTGAAACCTTCAGAGTTAATGTCTGACAGATACTAAAGTGAAATGCTTGCTTTTTTCCCCGACAGGAGTGTTAGGAGAAATGTGTTAAGTTGTCTAATGTATCTAAAAAAGATTTGTGCTTGAGTTCTTGTTTGCTTGGGTTTTCTTTTCTTTTTTTATATTCAAAGTTTTATTAGTTTATAATATACAATACAATCGAAATACAAAGTAAATAGCGGAAAAGATGGGAAAGGGAAAAGGTGAGGTGAGGAGAGAAAAAAGGGGGGGAAAGGCATTGACTTCCGAATTCCTTCGGTGCAATAGAGTATCAACTTCAAACCTCAACTTTTTACTTTTACAAAATAATATAAACCAGCCATTTCAATAACATCAAATCTATCTAATTGGGTTTTCTGTAGTCCTGATGTCAAAGAAGGCAAGGGAACTCTAGCAAAACATCAGCAGAATTTGTTTGTGTTTCATGTGTTTGTTTATATTGTCATAAACATTAAAGCTTAATTATATAGAACCATTTTGTTATTTTGAGAAGCTTACCAGTTTAATAAATACGCCTGGAGATTTTCTATACTATTACAGATTTTATTTACTGTAAACAGAAATTCCATAATTAAATGTTATTTGATAAAATACATCACAGACACAGAAAAAGGAAATTAAGCAACAACTGGGAAGATACTTTGTGATGATGTTTGGGAGTGTAGATTCAAAAGTAGGGCTTTAAAATGTTCTTAATAAACTGGTTCAGTTTGGACACCTGCTTTTTCATTCCCCTTCATTTGTTGCATGTTGTAATGGGAAGTGAGAAAGCTCTTGAGACACAGGGCGAAAAAATGCCGCCTAGGGATGGATCAGATAAGAGATGGCATAGCCCACAACTGCATAAAGGATGGAGAAGCAGGCACAGAAAGGACCCTCTTTAGCTTCTCCGGTTGTAAAAGAGAAGGTGGAAGATTTGTACTTTCAGATATTCAAGATTCTGTTAATGTAGCTTTACAGTAAGTTAGAATTAGCTCAGCTGGTCATATTTCTTGTCTGGTCTACCTGGGCAAGCTGATACTTGTTGACTTTACTTCCAAGACCCTACCTGGTATTATATCACCATTCCCTTTATAATCAACTGGGAAACTCACTAAATGCTTATTTAACAAACCAGGAGAGGGAGATTCTGAATGCAAGTTCAAATCTTAACCCCAAACCAAGAAACAGGAAGGAAAAGAGTGTATCCTGGTCATACATTTTCATCAGCAAGCATTTTTTTCTTTTGGAAAGCCATCTAAATGGCAGTCTTTTTTATATTGTTCTTGAATGTTCCCAGGGAGGCCAAACTGGATACGAGCACAAGTCCTATAACAGAGGAGCTGGAATATAATCTCGTGAGTGCAGGCCCTTTATTCCGAGGAAGAGATTCTGCAGCCAAATCTCAGGATATTTCTTTTTCAACGTGTAGCAGCTTGTCAGTTTCTACAGAAAGCGTCCAAAATTCGGCAGAAGGCAGTAAACCTAATCCTTCCTGTCATGTGGTGCCAGCAGAACTCACAACTCTTGATTCTCTGTTGAATGCAGGTCCAGGAGCAGCAAGCTTTCCCTAGACGTAGCTTTCTTCTCAGTTGTCTGTTGCTGCAAATGACTTGAAATCATGGCTTCTGAGCAAAATGTTAACATACAGAACTTTTTCAGTTAGTGAAATGTCCTGGTTTATAAAGTAACTCTAGCTGTAACTTCCATGAAATCTCACCATTTCTACTTTTAAAAATAAATACAGTTGTCCTTACGACCTCAGTTGAGCCCAAAATTTGTATTGCTAAGCGAGACATTTGTTAAGTGAATTTCGCTCCATTTTACGACCTTTCTTGCCAAGTGAATCACTGCAGTTGTTAAGTTAGCAACACGGTTATTAAGTGAATCTGGTTTTCCCAGTGATTTTGCTTGTCGGAAGGTGCCAAGAGGTGGTCACATAAACCCAACACGCTGCAACCGTCATAAATATGAGTCAGTTGCCAAGTATCTGAATTTTGACCATGTGACCAAGGGGATGCTGCAGCAGTTGTAAGTGTGAAAAATGGTCATAGATGGCTTTTTTCAATGCTGTTGTTACTCGGAACGGTCACTAAACGTTGTAAATCGAAGACTGCCTGTATCCTCATTAAAAAAAAAAATACGTGAATGTTGCGACTGCCAGAAAAAAAGAATAGGGTTGGGTTTTCAAGGCCAGTGCAGTTTTATGCTCCTTTATCAAGCATAAAAAACAAAAACCTACATCATACCCAGTAAATATGTCTAAGGCTTTACTGAAGTGTGGTTTTTATAGATGAGCAAATGTGCTTAAAGCTTTTAGAGATTTTAAAGGATATGACCCTCTCCCTCACCCATTTCCATTTTTTGTTAAGAGACAAAACTGCTTTTCTGAAACACCATCCCATACAGGATGAGTTCAAGAGATGATTCTTGTTTCTGAAAAGCCAAGTGACACATAGTTGACGGGTGGAGTTTTTTTTTCCCCTGAAAGAAAATGTGCAATATTACTGCGCCTGGTAACAACACTGCAAGCTATGGTTGTAAAACCAAAAAGCAATTTGGATGTGATGAAGGGTACTGGGCTGGAGAAGAGATGTTATTAGACATGTCTTGTATTTGTTGAAGTACAAGAGATGCCTGGGTGTATTACGTCCTTTCTTTGGGTGCCTCAGAACATTGTCTCTGACAGCCACAAGTAACTTGTCCGTTCTCCATGAAATCAAAGAAATTACATATTGCTGTGCAATATTTATTTAAACATCAGTATAATAGAATTATGAAGCAAATTTAACCGATAGCTATGAAATTTTAAATCAACTTTCAGAACGAAAATAATATAGTGCTGAAAACTGATAGACCTCGTTAACAGTCGGGACCTGCAACTTGGTTGTTAAGTAAGGCTATTAAGTAAAACCGCAGTTGTGCTGATCTTACTTCAGCTTTCCTTTTCTTCGCAGACCTGCAGAGATTGTAAATGTGAGGGTTGATAGCAAAGTTTTTCATCATCCATTGTAACTGTGAATGATCGCTAAATGAGGATTAGAAGTGTTCCTCATTTCCTGACCATTGGTTCAGTAACTGCTCAAAGTTATGAGGGTGCTGAAAAAATAACATTACAGGCCCTTTACGACAATTTACAATCTTTGCAGCATCCCTTGGTCATGTGATCACCATTTCAGTCACCACATGTCCTGTGTCTGACTTGAGTTTTTTTTTTTTTTTCCTCCCTTGCAGAACAGAGAGATTGGAGGGCAGAATTGCAAGAAAGTAAGGTGTTGCCTTTCTACTCATTGAAGGGAATGTGATTGTGCCAACAACCTGAGACTAGGAGCAATGGACATGCTATGCAAACAGCTTACTAGTACTCTCTTGAAATCTCTTTCTCTCCAATCTCTCTGCTCTGAGAGATGGGTAGGGAGAAAAAGCAAGCACTTTCTGTAGGCAATCTCTCCTTTGCCTGACTTTTTTCCCAATGCCAGCACGATCACATTACTTTCATTGTGTAGAAGAACAAACAGCTTACCCTCTTGAAATCTATTCCTCTCAAATTGCTCCGCTCTGGAGATGGGGGAGATTCTCCACAATCTTTTGCAAACAACCTTTTGCTAAAGCCCTCCATTGCTTATGGTTTCTAGCTTAACTCTCCTGAGATTAGTCTTACTCTCAACATTGTCTCTGTTGCAATGATGTGTGCAAACGTTTCTCTTACTTAATCTGTATAAAAATTCTGAAACACCTTTTGGGGGAAGAGTTTTCCAATGTTTTTGCTTCACTTAATGATAGCTGGACAGATTCTGATGTAATTATCCCATGACAATAATTTGTAAAATTAAATCTGACCTGAAGCTAAAGCCCCAAAGTAGGGCTAAGGTTAGTTAGGGTTAGAGTTATATTTGACCCAACATCTGCATACCTTCCCCCCCCCCCAAAAAAAAAAAACATGTGTTGGTTTTCCTCTGCACCTAACATTTTGATACTGCAAGATAAAGCCAACAGGACTATATCAACTCGGGTGCGGGAGAGAGATGCAATCTTGTTCTGTGTTTTTCCTTAATGAGGATTTTGTTTTGTTTTGTTTTGTTTTTTGGTGCCTTCAAGTCAGCGTTGGCTCCTTAGGGACTTCCTGAACTAGTCACTCAGTTTTTTTAGCAATATTTTGGAAGTGGTTTGCTTCTCTCTTCATCGAGGACTGAGAGTGACTGGCCCAAGGTCACCAGTTGGCTTTGTGCCTAAGGTGAGACTAGAACTCCCAGTCTCCCAGTCTCTAGCCTGGTGCTTTAACCACTCATATGAAAAAGACTTTGATGCACCATTATCAAAAGATGGAGACTGGAATCGCAGTGTTTTGTCTTAACTTATGACCTGAATATTCTTTTAGATTCTTCTCACTGTGAATATCCTACAAACTGATATATATATTATGCAGCAGTTAGAAAAAGCTATATGCTGTAACTTTCTTTGGTGTTAGTTTATCAAGGAGGCTCTTTTTAATACCATGCATATTTATCACTGCCCTCGCAAAGCAAAGCTACAGCATTTGGATTAACTTTCTGAAAATTTTAAACAGGTTTTTTTTTTTCTTTTAACTTCCCTCTACCTGTCACTGTCATTTCGATATTTCCTCTCAAGAGAAGAGAAAAAGTGAGGAATGCTATGTGAATGAGGTTTGAAAACTTGGATAAGGCTTTCTGGTAAATTGACTGTAATGAATCCTCTGTTTCTAGTTGCATTTCTTTCTGCCACAGTTAATAAAAATACTTTCAGCTGTATTTTTTCCCCTCAAAGTACTAAGTAGTAAAGCCTGCAGTTAAGCTCAAATTTGGGTTCCTTCAGGGTATCTTGAGGATATATTCCATTAGAAGACATTCTCATTAAAACAAAAACCTATAGTTAAGATTGCCTCTAAAATTATCCATTTTGTAAGCATTTCCCCACTCTTGGAATTAGATAATTCACATTGTACCCATCAAGATTTAACTCTTTTTAAATTCTAAAATAAGTACTGACTTGGGCCTGATTCATAGACAGATTTTTCTCGAGGGATGTTATGAGGCTTTAATATTTATTTATTTGTTTGTTTGTTTAATTTATGTCCTTCCCCCCCCAATCTTACTAATTAGTATCCAGGCAGAAAAGTTGGTTCCTTGCCGGTTATCCTTCTGTCAACAAGCAATTATATATTTATTCAGGTAGAGTACACGAGTACTCTACCTGGGTTCGCTTTCTATAAATGTGATATTAAGCAAATATCTGATTATGCTTTTAATTTGTATTTCTCTTTATAATTTAAAACTGATTCAAATGTCCGTCTTTGAAAGTAAGACAGGACTTAATTTGTAATTGTTTTGAAGAATTAAAATTATATCAAACAAACATTGGCGTTTTTGTAAAAGAGATAATAAAATGGGGGGGGGGGGTTTGCAAAGAACCATAAATACATTTGAAATCTTAAGAGCAGGTACATAATTTTCAAAATAGATATTCATTATTTATGCCCTGAAATATATTTCTAAATTGTAGATAACTTATTAGGGATTCTTTTGTTGAGAAGCTTAAAAAGTGACTTCATTAAATAATGGCAGCTCTTGAGTACTGATATTTGCAGTATTTAATAGCAGTATAAATTGTCAACTGGAAACCTATATTTTTAAATCTACATGTGGGAATCCTGTTTCATGTTTACAGTGCTGTTAACTATTATGCATGGGAGTAAATCTTCAAAATTATTCATGCCAAGTCTACACCATCAATTCCAAAAAGAATATGCCCGTAAACTTTTTATTTCTTCCATTCCTTAGTTTTAGGATCCCAGTAGAAGTAGATGACAGCATAGACGTTACTATTGATAAACTGCTAATGAAAATATTAAATGGGAGCACACGTTCTTTAAGGGAGGAGTAAGTAGCTTCAGATGGCATTTCTTGAAAGAAAGAAAAATGAAAATTGGTAACTTTACTGAATTATTAAAGGTAATTCTTTTTCGTTATTCCTTTTTGAATGTGAATATATATGATGCTCATTTGACATCTTCCGTCTCCTATGCTAAAGAATGCGAATGCTTATACAGGTAGTCTTTGTTTAACATTCACTTATTCAGCAAATGCTTGAAATTATGACACTGACAAGTTATGTTAGACAGTTACGAGAGATATTTACAACTAAATAGTTGGAACCAGGCAACTTCCTGCGGTCACTTTAGCAATAGTGATTGCCTGGCAAATACAACATTGCAGCATCCCACAGTCACGTCTTTGTCATTTGTGAGTTTTATTGCAAATGAAGCTCTCACAAAGTCAATAAGGAAGTCAACAAATGGCAAAAATGTGACCATGGACGTTGCGACTATGTGGGATTCACGTTTGCCGTCATAAGTTATTGCAGTCACATGATGTTGCAGCTTATGACCACGTCGCTTAGTGACAAGAGTTCCTGGTCCCAATTACCACTGGCAGGGGTGAACTAGCTGTAGGTCAGTTCTGGTTGTGCAGTATTTGCTGCGGTTCTATAGTGTATGCATAATGGATTTAAAGAAACTGTGTTAGTTACACTAAACAAACTTTGTTAGAAGCTCTCTTGTACATTTCATTAATGCTTTATGCTTCTAGCAATGAACTAATTTAAATTTACTCCTGCTGCTAAAGGTCTAGGCATTGTCCCTCCTGCTTCCATAACTTTTATTAAAAATGTACATCAGTTAGAACAAGTGCAGCAGAAATTCGGCATTTAAAATTACTTGTAAAATACACTGCGTCTATTGCTTCTAGGTGTCAGTAGATAATAGTTGTAAATGGTAAGCTCCTGAACACATTTCAATCAAAGATAAGTTGCCAGTTATTTCCTGCCTATAATTTTGCTAAGTAAATTGTATACCCAGCTTCTCCTCAAATGGTTTCTATCATTTTAAATTTAAACAACTCCCTGCTCATATTCCCTTTCTGAAATTTTCTACCCATCAAAATGATGAATGGAGAAAATTAGGGAATTTCAAAGGTGCAGAAAGTCATTAAACTTTTAGACACAGTGAAATTAATGGATTTGCATCTCTTATAGAGCCACAAGACAAGATGTTCTGAAATTAATTGGCCCTTCCCTCCTTTTTTTTTTTTTTTTTTTTTACTATTCAGTAAAGCTGTCAGTAATAATCCTGCAGTGGTATATTTTGAAATCTGCTACATCCTATTTTAGAAAATAACGTCGTTCCTAGGGATATGATACACAGTTGAAAGCATTTTTTTTTCACGTTCATAAAAATAAATTCTACTGTCATCACAAAAACAATTTTGTCATCTATTACTGTCAGCTTTTCAAGGTAGACCAGATCAGAAACCAAAAATATGACTGTTAAAATTACTTTTATTATAAGTCACAGTAATAGAATCTTAGCAGATTTTAATATCTCCCTCCCTTTATTTTCGTGAGAAGTCGGGAAGGCAGGGTCTCGTCCAAGAAACTTTCTCAAATTACATTTCTGCCCCCAACTCAGATTTCTTTTATCTGACTGTTGCCTTGGTTGTGGCTCTTCCTCCTGTTCCTCGGGATTATTCCTTCTGCCTATTACATAGAGATAAGGAAAACGTAGAAAAAAAGTTCCAAAGTTCCTTGATTTAGGTATTTCTAATGGCATGAGTATCAATTAATCTCTGCTTGCAAGTTCAATCACCTGTTTGCATCTATATTTGTCTCTTGATATACATAGAGTTATTAAATTTAGGTAATCTCTAAAAGGATTCTTTTTCAAGACCACACACAAAAGTGCTTTCAAGTTTAGACATAATAGGCACAAAAATAGTTGAGAATATTTATATGCCAGAAGTTCTCAAAGTGAGTAGGGACCCCCTGAAGGGTCACACAAAAATTTAGGGATCACAGAGTTTTACAAAAAATGTTTATCCTTGTACAGGCAAACTGGGAGCACTGTCAAAACTTGCTTCAGGCTTTGTTTTGCCTGTACCTGTCCCCTCCTGGTTCACAAAGTTGGAAAATTATTAGGATATATAAATTACATTTTAATTTTAATCTATTACTTTCTCACCCACAGCTAGCTCCAATAAAGTTATTATTGTATTCATAAGGGGAGGGTCATACCCATTAATAATGTTAAGAGTTTTCAAAGTTTAAGAAACCCCAGTTACAAAAATAAACATGAAGATTTATGTTTTCTGAGGTGAAAAAAGATCACTCTTGCGGAATTATTACTTTAGTCCTGACATGCCCTGATCAAAATACTATTCAGATGAAAATGTGTAGTCCAGCTTTCTCCTACCCTTCCCATTTTTTTCCCTAATAAGCCATTTTGTTAATATATCCCAGTAATGAATATACCATAACGATGCTATATAATTTGGCTCATGTATAAATGGTGATTAGCAGCAAAGGAAGAAATTTGCACTAGAATTGGTCAGCAGCACAAAAAGCATGAAAATCATTCAAGCCAATATCAAATCAACTATATCTCATTAGTTGATTCCTATCCACACAGGGACAATTAATGTAAGACGAAACAGTGATAATACAGAAGTCAGGCATTGAGACAGCCATTTATTTTCCAGCTTATGCCCCACATAGTATGTATTAGGCAGTCATAGGTATACCCTACTATTGAAACTGTGTCTCATACTAAAAGATGTAGTGTTCTAAATCTTTCTGATTGCCTAAATTTGTACCAGATACAGATATCCATCTTGTTTCAAAACATATTGATGGTATGCAAACACGATAAAATAATCCAAGTCTAACAGTATAAGACTGTTTAAATTAGCCCTCAATTGTTGCTATAAAGTTGGAGAGACAGAGCGCTTAATTCATGCATAGCAGAACTGATGACCCATTTCAGCAAAAATGCTGGACTTCCATCATACATGCAGCCATCATGACATCAGTGGACAAAACTTCAGGCAGACCACATCCCCTCCTTTAAACTAGACACAGAATTCCATTCCTTCATGCAGAGGAAGATGGAAAGAAATTTCTCCCTACCTCTCTTTGCAAGAAAAAGTCATCTTTTTGATCTGAGATAACATAAAATAAGCATGAAAATAGCAGACTCAATACAATAAAGGTGAGTTGCATATAATGAACATCCCTTTCTTAAATCCTACACTGACATACCTGAGAATTAACGAAGTGTTTGGGCATAACTCAGATACTTACTTTTGCTGAGGACTTATAAATGTAATGCCAGCATCAGATTCTAATTGTGTCCTCCATTCCATACATAGCTAAATCCTGTTTAAAAAAATAATATTGCTACCAAGAGCAAGTTCTATGGGCTTCAATGAATTCCACATTTTAGTTTCTTTTAGAATGTCTATGGAGATTCTCAGTCATCCAGGTCATAGTTTTTCAAGAGGCAACTGAATTTTCTTTGTTTTTCCTTGAAGATATTTCACTTCTCCTCCAAGAAGCTTCTTCAGTTCTGACTGAATGGTGGGGAATGGAAGGATTAATATTCCTTAGCAGTCATCTGGTTGTTAGCCCTCTTTCTGAGAGTCATTGAGGCCACTTGGAGGTTTGTCTGTGCCAGAGGACATTCTTTTAGAAAATCTATTGATTAGGCATAAAATAACAGAAGTTTAATGGTTTCTTAAAAGAGAAAAGATATTAGCAGTATCTGTGATTTTATGCTTTCCCATTCAGGGCTTAACAAATAAATGTTGAAATAGAATATTTAAGAAATATGAAACAAAATTAATATTTCTGTGTTAAGAGCCCCACCCTACATTTTGATGCCTTCTAAGGTTTGAAAGGTGTAGTCAGGTGCCCATTCTTTCTTTTAAATCATCTGAGACTGAAATTTTATTTGCTATTAGCCAAGGTAGGCCAAATTAGAAAGAGATGTAGAAGTTTGGAATGGTACTTTATTGATAACAGTCTATGAAACCATGAAAGCATGATCAGTCTGTTTCTTTCTAAAACTTTCTCTTATTTCTTGAGCTTAAAGAATGGTTTTGTTTTTATAACCATTTCTGCATAGTTACTACAAAGTTATCTCAATGGCTCTTTAACTCACTTTTTTCATTTTATACCAATTTAAATTTCCTTTTCTGCCAATGGAGTTCATAAATAATCTCTACATTTTTACCTATCTCCTGCTCCCATTTCACGGTGTTTTCTAGTAATCTTATTTGTTTAAAGCAATTATGTGCCACTTTACCCTGAAGTAAAGTCAAGTAAGAATATATATAAAACAGTGTTAAGCTACCTTTACAATAGAAAGTAGAGTCATAATCATTGGTATCCTTTGGAAGCCCCAATTATGCCATTATGAATATTCATCAGTCATGTCATAATACTAATGATATACAGAATGCAAGATACATCATTTACATAATGAAACATGACATACATGATGACACTCTCCTCCCCATGGATACCCATGATGATATTTTATCGTGTTTCCCAGAAAATAAGACCCAACCAGAAAATAAGCCCTAGCATGATTTTTCAGGGTCCTCCTAATGTAAGCCTTACCCCAATTAAGATCGTCAGCCAGATGTCCGTTGCAACACACGATGGACATACTGAATTATAAAATAATAATATATAACTAAATATAAGTAAATAATATTATTGACATTAATACTTAAAATAAATGATAATATAAATTATAATTAAATATTAATACATACCGTACCCAAGTGGGCACCTTTGGACGAGAGGTATGTAAACTGTATACTGTTTACAGTATGTTTACATACTGTATGTAAACAAATGAACTCGAGACCGTCAGCGCGCGCACAGGAGGTGGCGAGCACGCAGGGGCCGACTGGCTCCTTGGCTGCTGCACTCTGGGGCTTTGAAGCCCGTGCAGTGCAGGTGAGCCGGCCTGTTCCATCCCACCATTTGCTTGCTTGCAGCTGCAACAGGACAGATGGCCATGCAGCACATCCGGTGGGCCGGTGCCACGCCACGAGGTGAGGCGAGGCAGGTGGCGGGGGATGGATCTGCCCCACGCTCCCCACACTGGCGCACCTCGGCACCCCGCAGCCAGGCCACATCCCCATCATCTGCCTCGCCTCATCTCGTGGTGGCGGCATCCCACCGGACATGCCACGCACCCATCTGCCCTATTGCGTCTGTGGGCAAGCAGACGGGACAGAACAGACCAGAGGTAGCAGTGCTCCTACTCACCTGCACTGCGTGGGCTTCGCAGCCCCAGCGCCAGCCAAGGGGCCGGCGGGCTGCAGCTGCTGCCAGATATTGTCGGCTTCCGCGCACTCGCCGCCTCCTGTACTTGAAAAAATAAGATATCACCTGAAAATAAGCCCTAATGGGTCTTTTGGAGCAAAAATAAGTATAAGACTTGGTCTTATTTTTGGGGAAACATGAGTAAAAGTCAAGAAGTAACAGATATAAGTTATAAGGTGATTTTAAATTCTGATATTGTTTATTGTTCTTATTGTTATTGTTACTAGAATTCTGCAGCCGAACTTCTGAAGGACCAAATAAACAGAGGAGCCTAAACAAAGGGTGTCAGAAAAATTAAAGGTAGCAGAGCCAGAGTTAGGAAAAACAGTAGTTAATTTTCTCATTTGCTAACAAGCTCTGAGGCACACTCTTCTGTTTGTTTACTGCCATTTAGATAATTTAACATAGGATTTTCAGTAGCTATGACTTGTAGATCTTTGCGGTAATTGACATATGCAATATGACTTGGAAACTAGAGTAAGAAAGTCCTTTGGGGACCTTTTGAAGTTTTTAGTTCAAGTCATGTTAATGTTAATCAAGATTAGAAAATGTTAATTAGTATGGAACCCTAGTGTTAATATTAGTAAGGTAGGCAGCTTAATTCAAAGTTGTGTAGCCTGTGATCTTCAAAGGAGTATCGTTCTTGAATTTGTTGAGAAGGTGTTTAGAATGCTCTTTTCTGCTCATTAAGATTGGTTGGAACACCCAGGGAGAAAATTTGGTCAAACCTTCATAGGTACAATTTCTTGCCATGTTCCTAAAGCAATTATGTCAACTTCGTTTGGATTTTCTAACCCCAATCCTTTACCAAGAGACTAATTAATCATAGTTTTGAAGAATATGAGTTGGGAAGTTCCTGATTTAAATATCAGTTTAGTTCATTCACTGGATAATATGACCAAGCTGGAAATTCAACTGGGGATTCATGATGTAATTCTAATCGAATATTTTGTTTCCATTATATCAAAAAAATGCAAACATGAAAAGTTTGCAACTGGGAGCAGAAAGTATTGTCAGGCCAGTTTGGATTAAAAAGCTGCTCACATTAAGTTCATTGGGTTGTGGATGTCCAAGGTTGCTTTTTAAGTGAAAGGAACCCCCCCCCCAGGAGATCGTTGCATACATTTACCTTTTCCCTTAGCCAAAGCACAAGAAAACACACAATATCTGGCAGAATTAAGAGGGCAAAATTCAAAGGTACTTCAGAAGACAGGTTTTATTTATAGCCTTTCAGTATTTTGTGGGAGACATGTTTTGCTTGAGTTCTCACTTGGAAAAGTGGGAAATGAAAATCATTATAAAGCCTCAGACCCTAGATTTTTTTTTGAAGTTTTAAACTACTTTTGGGGTGTCTTAGATTGATATGTCTTTAGATTGATGTGTCTTTATTTTTTCTTGCTCCAATCTTCCCAAATATTGATCCACTTTGCTGTGCTATATGGAGTGATGACTTAGTTCATACAAACTGAATTGAGCATCGTGTTGTCTAGTTGAATCTGCATGTTTGATAAGAATATCCCAAGGACCTCCTCTAGTTGAGGGAAGGAGGCAGTGGTGGGAGTCAGCTGGTTCGCACCACTTCGGCAGAACCGGTAGCTAATTTTTTGTTGCCCAGGCCCAGAACGGACTTCCGGAAGCAGCATCTACACAGAGAACCGGTTGTTCACGTATTTGAATCCCACCAATGGAAGGAGGTCATAGACCAGATGTCTGGCCTTTTCTGTTGCAGTTCTTGTATCTTGGAACTCCTGGCCTCCAAAGGTCCAGACAGCATTTTCCCCTCCTGGGATTTCATAAAACTGTTAAAACAACATTATTGTATCATGGTTTTAACTAACATTGAAATTTTTTACAAAATATATTAAATGACTCTTGCACTGGTACTTATGTCCAATTAGAAATAGATCTGTCTGAGCTTAGTAGGAGAATCTCATATAAAGAGATATATATTGCGTCTTTAGAATCTTTACTATATAATGAAGACTGCAACTTCTGACATGTTAAAGCAAGAATTTGAAGGGTCTTCCACCGGTACCCACCCCGTTATTTTGAACTTTTGTAGTAAACGGTGGGGGAAGCAAAAAAATAACCCCCCACTGAGAATTGGTGGATGAATTGGTTTCTGGGCTGGTATATCAAGTGATAATTATGTTTTTCTCTTGCTATTATTGCAGCATAAAAAAATCAATAGAATTTTGTAGTGATTTCCTTTCCGTCTCCTGAAAGATCAGAAGTTGAAATTAGAGTGACATACAAGCATTCAGTAGAGAAATTCTCAAGTTTGTATTGGAATGTTGCCTATTTTAGAGGAACTCGACTGGTAAAACAAATGGAATGCTTTATCTGTATTTTTTTTATATGTGCATTTATGTTTCAGCTTTCCTATTCTGCGATGAGCCATAGAAAGTTATCTTAAGTTTATGAAGATAATTTTGTAAAAAGTTATTATTTTTCAGATTGGGAGGAATGTTTGCTTTGATTTATTGTGTGCAATGAAAACATGTTTCAGGTGACACATTTTCCCTAAAAAAAGTAGTTCCTCTCACCATAGAGGTCACCCTTTCCTTTGAAGATTATGATTTGTTCCATTCACTTGACAAATCAGTTGTCAAATTGAGGGAGAGGACAATGTTCCTGAATTGATATAACTGCAGATTATCTCATGTGGAGGATTGTTGGTCACTGAATAAACATCATTGTTCCTGCCTGATATTAAAACTTCTATGCTAGTAACATTTTAAAAAGTAGCTAAAATTCATAGGCACTTTGGAAACTTAATTTTTCTTTGGGGAGAAAAAAAAACCTTTGACTAATGTCAGTTCTTCATGTGTCACATTGAATTGCTGCCTTTTTTGCAGCCAAGAGGGCAGTGTTGAAAAATAAATCCATTTCTTTTATCATATAAAGAATAACAGAGTTGGAGGGAACGTTGGAGGTCTTCTAGTCCAACCCCCTGCTCAAGCAGGAGACCCTATACCATTTTAAACAAATGGTTGTCCAGCCCCTTCTTAAAAGCCTCCAGTGTTGGAGCACCCACAACTTCTGAAGGCAAGTTGTTCCACTGGTTGACTATTCTTGCTGTCAGGAAATTTCTCCTTAGTTCTAGGTTGCTTCTCTCTTTGTTCAGTTTCCATTCATTGCTTCTTGTCTTGCCTTCTGGTGCTTTGGAAAATAGGTTGATCCCCTCTTCTTTGTAGCAGCCCCTCAAATAATGAAACACTGCTATCATGTTACCCTTAGTTCTTCTTTTCACTAGACTAGATATACCCAATTCATGTCAAGCATTCTTCATATATTTTAGCCTTCAGCCCCCCAATCATCTTTGTCGCTCTTCTCTGCACTCTTTCCAGAATCTCTATCTTTTTTTATATTGTGGTGACCAAAATTGGATGCAGTATTCCAAGTGTGATCTTACCAAGGCATTATAAAGTGGTAGTATCAGTTCTCATGAACTTGATTCTATCCCTCTGTTAATACAGCCTAGGACTGTGTTGGCTTTTTTTCAAACCAGACATTCTATTTGCCATCAAAAACTTTGGTTTCTCCTTTGACTTTGAGCTTTTTTAACCTTCTCATTCATTTCTTTTATCTAATATCTCTGTTGCCAATTCCACAAAATTTGGAAGGCCTTGTTTTCTTGAAACATAGTGGCTATCATGAATGAGTGCAGCCATTTCCTTTGTTCTAAGTTACCACAGGATTGGGAGGGGGATGGAGGATGATGGAGGATTTCTACTAGTCTAAACATTTTACTGTCCCATGGGAACCAAGGTCATTTCTGTCAGTTAGGTAGGGGCTAAAGCATTTAGTTAGAAAGCCCGCCAAGCTCTTCTATTGGAGAACGTAGCTAATTGCATAGGTCTGGGTTGGGAAGTTCAACTTTGTAATATTGTTGCTTTCTGAAGGGAACTTCAGACTTGGTTTCACTTTTGACCGTGCCGATACTATGTAACCAATAAACATGTTCTTTGAGGAAATCTCAGGCCTCAGAGTTCTGATTTATTTGGTCTTGTCTATTGGAACCTGGACAATGAGCTTTTATTTCCCAGCTTTTCTAAACAAGCTACAGCATCTGCCAAAGAAGCCGTGGTGGCGCAGTAGTTAGAATGCAGTATTGCAAGCTAACTCACTGCTTATGGCCAGGAGTTCGATTCTGATGGCTCTTGATTCAGCCTTCCATCCTTCCGAAGTCGATAAAATAAAATTGCCCCAGATTGTTGGGGACAATATACTGACTCTGTCAATTGTTTAGAGAGGGCTTTAAAGCACAATGAAGTGGTATGTAAGGCTAAATGCTATTGCTATTGCTATTACATGGTGAAAGTTGCCATTACAGTTAAAAGTAGGTTTCTTCCTAAGCATTTTCAAAATGCTCCCTAATAATGATTGCTAATCTGAAGATTCCATATATTGCTAGCTGAGAAAAGTAATCTTCCCTTGATAAAGCAATATAAAAGGGATCTTGCCTGATAACTAATATTCTGAGTTTGGAAATAAAAATGTAGGCTAGGTATGGTATTGTAATCCAAGTAAATATCAGTAGGGGATCTCCTTTTGTGAGCAGTAATACAGTAATCAAATATGTAGCTAATTCAAACAAATAGTTGATCTGTGTAGTGGCATGAAGCAGTGAACAAAAACAATGCAAGGACATTTAGGAGTCTGAAAAAAATCATATAACAGAAGGATCCATGTTCAGTGGTGTAGCAAAAGCATTGCATACTTAAAGGTCTTGGCATTTTCTTGGGTTAAAAATAGCTTCAAATGCCTTCAATTTTGGGGAACCTGCTTGTATTTCACAGAAAAAAACCACAGGGATATCATTTGCATGTCTATTCATAAGTAAGCTCATTAAAAGAAAGAAAGAACACCTGTTCTCTATGCAGAAAACCATTGCTCAATCTTAGGCATCTTCAAATAGGGCTCAGAAAGACCAGTACTGCTTTTGAGCTAGCTGCGTATAACTGAAGACATAGCATGCTGAGTTAGATGGACCAATGGGTCAGACCAGAATAAAGCACTCCCCATGTTATCAGCTTCTGCAGCTACCTGTAATTTTTGCCTTTCATTTTCACTGTGAGTAAAGGATGCCTTCAGTTAGCTGCCTTCTTTGCTATTTTCCATGATATGTGGAACAACATGAAATTTTCTAACATGGCAAATAGAATAATATTGGTATCAGAGCCACAGGGAAGCACTATGTCTTTAATTATCTCCGAAAGCAAAACATCACTGTTCCAAAAATCACAAACAGGGAGGGGGAGATCAGGTTCCATGTTACAAGGCTCTTCCCTTCTACTTTCATGTAGTCCTAGATCTGTTTTTCTTGGTTTTTTTTTTGTTGTTGTTCAGTTTTCACTAATCTCTTAATGATGCGTAAAATTATTTCACCTTTGCTTTGACATTTATTTATACAGATTTCTACTGCCTGCCCTATTTGAAAAAAAAATCAGCACTGAAGCAGAACATAACAGATGAAATCTAAGAAGCATCCTATCAAAAACTGCCCTCGTGCATATTAAAACCCAGCTTGCAAAGCGAGCCAAACAAGAATGTTTTTGCACTGCTTTCGAAAAGTGCCATCGGAACCAGTACACTACACTGACATGCATGCAGTCATTAGCAATCCCCTTTTAACTGATTTTATTTCTGTATTCATCCTATAATTTTATCTTAGTGATTAAAATTTCTTCGAATTTTTGCCTGGGAATGATTTATTTCATAAATTGGGGTAACTCATCGTAGGAATTGTATTAATTTACTAAATGGGTGAACATGGAATTAAATGCCCAGATTCTATCAGTGAGGTTCTTCAGGGCACATTAAGTTTTGGAAGGAATTTGACTATCTCAACACAGAGCATTTTTTTATTCTTTGTTTCATAAAGTGAAAATGTCTGTACGTGCTTGATGTTAGTAGTAGATGTCGCATTATATGCAGTGCAATTTATGATTTCAATCTATATTCAGAAGTCAGAAGAGATAAAAGTGAAAATGCCATTTCTTCAGAGCACTTTCCTCTTTCTAAGCGATTGGAACACTTGTCTGCACTGTTTATCTGACTATAACTTATTGAGAATGGTTTTGTTCATTTGTGGATGGGTGTCTGTATATAAGTGTGTATGTGTTAAAGCTTAACGGTGTAGATGCTAATTTGAAGGCTACATTTTGTTTTCCTGCAGGTTGCATTTCTGAAAATGTAGCAGGACGTGTCAAGAATTGTGGAATATAAGACCTCAAGTGAAGATTATCTTTCTCAAAGTGGTACCAACGATCCTGAATCAAAAACTGGATATTTCAGCCTTTTGTTGACTTTGGAGTCTTCTGATGTTCAGAAAATTTGACAGAGGCAAGTTGTTCAAGCATAGTTCAGAAGCGAATTAATCTGAAATGTCAGAAGTCTGAGATCATTGTAACTAACATCCTACTAATTCCCCAAGAAGTCAATTATCTTCTGAAACAACATCAGCTTTACAAAGAAGGCTTGATAATAGCTCCTTTGCCTTTTTTGAGGAATTAAAAACTAGCTGCCAGGACTAGGCATTGGCTATTTCAGTGTCCAAATGGAAAAGTAAACTGCAACCCTTTGTGGTAAGCTATTTTTTAGCTATTAATTATTTCAAGAGGTCCTGCAAATCAAATGGGTTAAAATGGGAATTCTCAGAGCGTGGGTTGGGGTTCTCTCAGTACCACCACCTCCCTCCATTGGAGAGTCTCAAGCAACCTAGCGTGTCACAATTTTGTAAAAAAAAAAAAAATGTAATGGGACTTGTGTGGAAAACATGAGAGCATTGTCAAAATCCACTTTGGGCTTTGCTGCTCATTTGTTTGAGTGAGCCCACAGGGAACAGTTACTGTACCATAATCTTTAAAGATTCCTGTGATATATGAAGTAAAATTGAATTATTAAAAGTGACAGATGTATTCTTTGTGCATTCTTAACACTGATGAAATCAATGTTTTGATTTGATGGGAACACTCAACACACAAATTCATTTATCATTTTAGGGCAGGGGTAGGCAACCTTGGCTCTTTTATGACTCGTGGAGTTGAAGTCCACGAGTCATAAAAGAGCCAAGGTTGCCTACCCCTGTTTTAGGGGGTGACAGAGTTGAAGAGCCATTGGAGTAAAGGTGGCTTTCCGTACGCATGCATTCCAAGCCGACTGATTTCTCAGTGGACCCTGAGTGATACAGTTGTAAAGAGCTGTGTATGAATGATAGGAAATAAATGGACCTTGGATATGATGTGGTGGATCTACTCCGATGGGCCCAATTAGAAAGAATGAAGTTTGTCCAAGAATGAGGGAGATGAAAAAGATTTTGCGGAGAATAAATTTCATCCTTAAAAGTAGACATGTTATAAGAGGAAGTGGGATGTCTCTGAACCATGCAAACTGTGTGATAGATTTCTGAACATCATGTTAATGTGCTTTTAAGAGTGTACAAAGTGCACTATGTGGCAGCACCTAGTTATTGTTGTTGACGTTGTTGTTACTTGGAGGGAAGACTACCATAAAAATCTCAGAACTTTGGCTAAATTGAACACTAAAAACAAACAAACAAAACAAACTAGAAAAAGGCAGTACCAAACCATTTCCTACATTGATACCATGAAAACTACATGAATTGGGTCAAGAAAAATCCGGGAGATATATTTAAAAAACAGAAACAGGTGGCTTTGTTTTTTTCATACCTCATACCAAACATTAAGCCTTTTTTTCTCTTTTTGGAGAAT
This sequence comes from Azemiops feae, assembly GCA_023970755.1. Taxonomy (NCBI): domain Eukaryota; kingdom Metazoa; phylum Chordata; class Lepidosauria; order Squamata; family Viperidae; genus Azemiops; species Azemiops feae. The sequence continues at coordinate 292,761 of JALGBA010003980.1, read as the reverse complement.
GGGCAATATGCATCCCTGTACTGTATATAAAAAGATTGTATGATACACATTGCTTTTAAATCACTTAAAATATATTGCAGAGCCTATATTTTATGTGCTTTTTAAGCCATGCAGATCTCAGGAGCACCATCCTATTGTGTATTGTGGGGCTTGAATTCTTAGGCTTACTTGCACAGAGATGCCTATGCATTTTCAAATGAAACAATGAAATGCCTTATTGAATTTTCATGAAAGTGGTGTAGAATTGATCCATGTAAACATGCAATGATTTTGAGAAATATAAACATGCACCACAGTCCTTAATAAATTTACTTAATTAGCTTTCTTTTTAATTATATAAACCATTAAAGACAGCACTGATATATAATTAAATTAAGATAAATGGAATGGAATGGAATAGAATAGAATAGAATAGCATAGCATAGCATAGCATAGCATAGCATAGCATAGCATAGAATAGAATAGAATAGAATAGAATAGAATAGAATAGAATAGAATAGAATAGAATAGAATAGAATAGCTTTATTTGGCCAAGTGTGATTAGAGACACAAAGGATTTCTAATTCTAACATGCCCAGTTGTGCATATTAGATTATGTGCATTTCTAATATACATAGTTGTGTTCTGGCCCTTGGTTTTTTTTTTTTTAAGTTTTCCTTTACTTCAGCCAGCACAACAGCAACCATAACAACATTTCTCATTGCATTGAGTTGTGTTTTAGGTTACCAAGCTTGGCCTTTAATAGACTTTGATTTATGTGATCCTAATAAGAGGAGAGCACGCAAAGCCCTTTATTGGAGTGTTGAAAAGAAAGTAGATATAGGACAATTTACAGTGTGCTTAGCTGCAAAGTGGGATTTTGCAAATAGCTGAGGAAATATACCTCAGGCACTTTATTAAGAGAGCTTTAAAAAAATAAATAGCATTTTAAAGGAGAAACTTGAGCTGTTATTATAGTTCATTCTTACTTTCTGTTAAAATCTTGGTTTCAGGCTGTGGCTTAAAGTTTGACTGTTACCCAATCTGCTCTCAATTTATAAAGTAAAATTTCCTTTCCCGTTTACAAATGGATTTGTAGCAATCCAGGCATCTTGGCAATTCTCCATTTATTCGCCAAACAAATACTAGGAAACCCGAGTAATTCGTTATCAGCCACAGAGCAAGAGGAAAAGTGTCAAATTGACTGCTTCTCATGAAGGGAACAAATCAACTGATTTTCAGAAGAAATGTTTTAAGATTCATCCATGAATCACTGCAAACTAATGTATTTTTTGTAAAGCTAACATTGGCAATTGAGTTTTCAATAGAAGATAATATTTATAGCTCAGAATTGAACCATGCGTCCTCAGTGCTCACTGAACTTGGTTGTTTACTTCCAGATATTTCATTACCCAACTAGGTAACACCATCAGTATGAGTGAGTGTGAGGTTTGCATCCTGTTTATATATAATAACTTGGAGTTTTCCTTGCTAACTGCATTTTTTCTTGATAAGCATACATGTTTTTGTACGTTTATCAAATGCACACAGAGAGGGAGAGTACTGTAAAGCAGTGATCCCCAACTTCTCTGGCTCCAGGAACTGGTTTCAGAAGAAAAAATTGTCTTCCACGGACTGGGGGGGGGGAGATGGTTTCGTGCACATAACCTAGATCCCGTGCATGTCCAGATGAAGCTTCACTCACCCATCGGATACTGGTCCATGGCTTGGGGGTGGGGGACCCTTGCTGTAAAAGTACCATCATTTATGAGTGTTTTTGTTAATTCTCTGTACTGTTATTTAATTTTGTGGAAGAAAAATCCAGAAGTATGGTGATAAAAATATTGTAAATCTGTCCTATGAATTTTATGAGCATAGCTATTTTCAGCCTGGCCCCAAATATATTCCAGTTAGTAAAATGTATTTAATCCAGACTTTGGCACATTGTCCTGTCTTCCATTGGGAAGTGGTACAGAAACACGGTTTCTCTCTGTGGTGAGGTGCCTTCAATTCACAATACAACAACTAGAAATCTGAAAAGTTTACCATCTGGATGGGAGAGAGGGCAAATCAGTGAGTCTTCCCTTTTTCCTCTTCCCTGTCAGCTAACAGCCAGTGGATCACGTTTTTTTGTTTTTTTTAAAGATCTCCCGATAAGCACTTGAGTCAGTTGAAGCATCCATAGACACATTTTCTTATTTATGTTACTGTAGCTACTACCATAATTTCTTAATTCTGATTAAAGTCACTCAAGGTCAGTTTTTTGATAATTTGACAGCCCTTATCATTTGTCAGACTTAATATGACACAGAAACTAGTTTGAAAAAGATTTATCCTGTGAACAGAATATGCTGAAATTCTCTGATGCTTCTCTAGTAACCTTTCAGGGGAACAGCAGCATGTGGGAGAGAGAGCCTTTTGTAAAAGTGATAACCATTCCCTGCCCAGCGACTGTGTTATCCTCTTTGTGCATTGAAGGCATTTTCTATTGTTCCTGTCTTTTAAAAATGGGGGGAAGGGGCTTAAATATAGATAGATAGATAGATAGATAGATAGATAGATAGATAGATAGATAGATAGATAGATAGATAGATAGATAGATAGATAGAGATAGAGATAGAGATAGAGATAGAGATAGAGATAGAGATATAAGATGCATGCACGTAGACATTTAAGCCCCTTCCCCCGTTTTTACATATATATGTATATGTACAGTAATATAAAATCCTCGAACTCTTGGATGAATATAAAACAGCTGTTTATTGTTAAAATAATAAAAACAACTATTTACAAACCTAAAATAACATTAGCTTTCGCTGGTCCACTGCCAGCGTCATCAGAGTGAGTGTTTGGAGTGGGGAGTTTGCTTATGAACCCTGTTGACTCAGTGTTCTGCCCATTGATCTGCCCGTCCTAACTGACCGTAATTGCTTTAGTTGTCCCGCATCTCCTTGCCCGCATTCCAGTCTTGCTACTTTCTTTCCTCCCATTGTTCCTTTCTTTGCCCTTCCCACTCCTGTCAATCCTGTCAATATTACTGTACAGATATGCCTGGGATTCGTATTTTTATGGTTATTAGGGATGTATGTGTATGTATATATATATATATATATATATATATATATATATATGTAGGTCTTTGGTAATTCGGGTTTTCTCCCTTGTAAAATTATGTAAAATTTTACACGGGAGAAAACCCGAATTACCAAAGACCTACATACAAACACCCGTGAAAACCTCAGAAAACATATATATATATATATATATGTTTTCTGAGGTTTTCACGGGTATTTGTATGTAGGTCTTTGGTAATTCGGGTTTTCTCCCGTGTAAAATTGGAAGTGTCTTGGCAACGTTTCGACGAAGTCCCATTCGTCATCTTCAGGCTGGTGTCCTCGGCTTCGTGCTTCTAGGAGCAATGTGTGATCGCAGCTGTTTCTTCCTTTTAAAAGGAAGAAACAGCTGCGATCACACATTGCTCCTAGAAGCACGAAGCCGAGGACACCAGCCTGAAGATGACGAATGGGACTTCGTCGAAACGTTGCCAAGACACTTCCAATTTTACACGGGAGAAAACCCGAATTACCAAAGACCTACATATATATATATATATATATATCCCTAATAACCATAAAAATACGAATCCCATATATATATATATATGTTTTCTGAGGTTTTCATGGGTGTTTGTATGTAGGTCTTTGGTAATTCGGTTTTTCTCCCGCGTAAAATTGGAAGAAACTTCCAATTTTACGCGGGAGAAAACCCGAATTACCAAAGACCTACATACAAACATATATATATATATATGTAGGTCTTTGGTAATTCGGGTTTTCTCCCGCGTAAAATTGGAAGTGTCTTGGCAACGTTTCGACGAAGTCCCATTCGTCATCTTCAAGCTGGTGTCTTCGGCTTCGTGCTTCTAGGAGCAATGTGTGATCCGAAAACCCGAATTACCAAAGACCTACATACAAACACCCGTGAAAACCTCAGAAAACAAATATATATATATATATATATATATATATATATATACACATACATACACAGACACACACACACACAGAGTCTTTGTATGACAATATCAACAGCAAAACCAAATATTAAAATTTACATTTATTGAAAAATGTGTTCCTTACTGAAGACCTATTAAATGGAAAAAGGCTATTAGGAGAGTTCCAGATACACCTCCCAGTTAAGGATGTTTGTTTCTACCTTACCTTACCTTACCTTATGTTACCTTACCTCACTACACCTCACCTCACTTTATCTTACCTTAATGTTTGACATTTATTTTGATATGAGGAAATGAGCAGTCTAGAGTCAGAGGAGGTGATCCCTCAGATGCTATTTCTATTTAATGTGTATCAAAAGAATCAAGCTATAGAAACTGCTGTAGAAAGTCAGAAAAATAGATTGTTGTGCCTTAAAGGATTAACATCTGGAATATATTTAGAATCTGACAGAACATTTTAACTGTACTTACCTTCTTATTTAATACAAATCATTCACTGCCCTGACAGTTACTTAACTGCAATGTAGCTATAACATTGGTAATGTCCTATATACCTAGCTATAATTTCTGGCTTCTTTGTAGTGATGATTGCCCAAATAGTTCATTCTTAACTTATAACTTTTAATTGTATAGAAAGAAGTTAAAAAATCCCTATGATTATAAGATTCAAGATATGCTATCTCATGGCAATAATAAAAGTAAATAGTCCAGAAAGAGAAGTCTATGCTGATGATTGTCTTTACCTGGTTTGATGGGTGTCACTGATTTCCATCCCTTGTCACCGGAATCTCAATAACGCTTCATATTTATATATAGGAGGTTTAATTACTGCTTTGGTTTCTCTGCTTGCCTGAAACCTAGGAAATGAAGAATATTTAACTAGTGTGCTAGCATCACTTCTAGGACTTGACTCAAGCTGTACAGATGATGCAGAAGCAACTGGCACAGTGGAGAAGAATGAAGGCTATGCCAATTCTTGGCATCCTAGTGTAATTCTCAGGGACCTCAGGAGATACCCATAGCACTATATTGATCTTCTTAATCAAATATGACTGGAATGGCAAATGGCCATTCAAATTTCCCATGATGCTGCTGCTTTCATGTCAGAAACACCGAGATACTTCTGGGCTGAAAGGATTAGCTGGTGACATCACTCTTGCCTGGGGGATACCTTGTTGGGGACTCTTCATGTCCTTGTTAATGTGCCCACCAAAGTGGGACCCATTTATCTACTCATGGATGCTCACTTTCCAGCTGCTAGGTGGGCAGGAGCTGGAGTGAATGATGGGAGCTCACCTCATCACGCAGTAGGACTGGGTCTCGAACGCGAGCCTGCTCATTGTCAGCTGAGCGCTCTAACCACCTGAGCCACCGTGCTCCTCCTATTTCCCATGATGTCTCCGCAGCCATGTGAAAAAATACTTATTTCTGCCACCTAGGAAGAACTGTTGTTTTGTTGTTATCAAACATGCCCAGAGGGTCACATCAGCATAAAATATCTGATGTCCTCCTCAAACATGGATATTCTTCTATTCAACACAAATTATGTGGGTATTGGGAACAAAGGGACACTGTATACCAGGGGTCTTCAAACTTGGCCCTTTCATGACTTGTGGTCTTCAACTCCCAGAATTCCTCAGCCAGGCATGCTGGCTGAGGAATTCTGGGAGTTGAAGTCCACAAGTCATAAAAGGGCCAAGTTAGAAGACTCCTACTGTATACTGTGAGGACAAATTGCAGTGTCAAAGCCTGCTGATAGAAACATCACTTTCATCAGGCTTGCAAAAAGCTCATGGCTAAACTTTTGAGATAGAGCCAGAAGTATCACTTACAGGCTTTTCTTTGTGCATGAATGCATTTGTGTTGGTTTCATTGCATTAAAAGGCTTTAGGCCAGGGGTGTCAAACTGCCGGCCCGTGGGCCGGATGCATCATAGCAAAACCGCGCCCACCCCATTGCCGGCAATGGCAAAAAAGCTGCAATACGTCACGTCACGTGACGTTGCGAGTTTGACACCCCTGCTTTAGGCTATCTATATCTATTCCAAAGAAAGTGACATGTCTGCAAGAGAACAATTGCAGAATACACATGCACAAGGCAATAGTGCTAGGAACACATGGAATTACATTGAAACGTGCCTATTATTTGTTTTGTTGCTTGAATGAAATCTATTGAGTGGAAGGAGTATAGGTTTAGTACGGTCACATAGAAGTTATTTTATTGGATTTTAATACAATACTCAAAAAATAAATCCCCTCAAACTTTGGAAATTCAGATGCAATGTAAAACCTGTGAGATTAACCTGGCTTCAGACTTGAGATGTAATCAGGAACGGTCAGGAAAATTTGAAAGTCCTCCCACACATGAGCCAACCTGTATCCTTAGGTTTTTGTCAGAAGTTTGATTGAGTCCCTCTCGCTCATTCTCTCAATAAGAAGGTTGATGTGTTGGTAGATGCACCACCCAGGACAAGCAGCAGTTATGGGTTATTTTAGAATCTTATTCTCACAGCGGAGTTTGTTCCATATGTTACACATACACCCATTTTGACATCAAACTGAAGGACTTTTATTAAGAAAACTCGAGAGCTTTCTTGGTTATTCTTTTGATATATTTCACTGCTTTTTGGTAAGTGGTTTTAATTATGTTTCTTTCCGCTATTTAATTATTCTATGTTTTGCATTATGTCTGTTCTCATTGCTACCCTGTGGGCCCAGGGCCAAAGGTTGGGAAATAAAGTCCAAGTGTAGTCTAACTCCAAGGGGTGGAATCCATTAAATTTTTGAATGCTTGTGTTTCATCGTCAACAGCCTCTAATCCCTGTTCGGCCACAGTTCATTCATATTATTTTAGACTTTACTTGCCTTATATCAGAGAGGTTGGTTTTACTCTTTTCTGCAGGTACAGTAGTGGCCAAAATTGTGGAAACCTTTTGGGAAAAGTGTATTTTTGAGGTTTGATGGCTAATAACACCACTTTTTTAGGGGAGTAGTACCATAAAATTATATATCAATGGAAAGATAATTTAATCAAGAATGTAATGCAACAAAGTTTGTTCAATTATCTGTACTGTATTCTATGAAAGATTATAGCCAAATAACCAGAAAAAAGAAGCACAACTTGCTTAGGTTGATATCAGGTAGCTTTCCTTCATCTGATTGTAGCCAATGAGCATGAGTGTTTAGAGAGCCAATCGGGTGTCATCTTGTTTTGGCAATGAGCCAATCAGATCAGGATTCAGTTATTGATGTCATGTATTGAAGCTGAGAGGAGGACATTTGTCAGTGTGTTATGTGATCGCTATCAAGTTGGTTGGGGTTTTTTTGTGTTCTTTCATTTAGTGAGCTTGTAAAACGTAATAAAATTAAAGTAATGATGCAAAGAGTTGACTGGTTGCCCAGAAAGCGATGTAAAATAGTATTATTAAGTGAACAAGGCTACAGTTATAAAGAAATTAGAAGAAAAATTGGTGGAAACTTAACCAAAGGTGGCATTTCTACTGTACACTTTTCCCAAAAGGTTTCCACAATTTTGGCCACTACTGTATAATAAAATCCTTGCTTTTAAGCCATCCCATGCCTTTAATTCTGCTAAAATATTTTGAATGGATGTGAAGAAGTATATTGGCCGTAATCTGATGATAACCAAGAGTTACTTCACAGATGAGAGCTAAACAAAAGGCTCCTGGCAGATATCCTACTTTCTAAAAGTCAAAATCCTTTTTTAGGCTTGTCCAGATGGGCTGCTGACCATCCCGGATTACTGCAGTAACTCAGTATTTAATTAGTTACCCTTTTCAACATTTTTATTGCTTGTATAAAGTTCACCAGAAAAGGGAAACTTTTGACCTAACAAGATCTGACACACACAGAAATTCTGCAGTGTTGATATTATCCAGTAAAGAAACAAACGTATACTACTCAGCAATCATTAACAGCTTGAGTTTTTTTTCTTCTTACTGTAGTAATCAAGAAATGCAAGCATAGAGCGAAGGATTGGGGTGCTTTATTATAAAAATGAGAGCCATCTGTCTTGACTAGTTACTCACTTTTCTTTTTTGTGATTTATTTAAGGAAAAAGATTCTGCAGAATTAGCCTACTTGATTGTCCTATTTATTAAGAAACTCTGTGTCCAAATGAACAAGCTGAATCTGCTTGGCAAGAAACTGGCAGTTAGGAGGGCTGCGATGAAAAATGATCCCTCTCAAGAAAAAAAACTGATTTGGCATCATTAAATTTAGGCAAGGTTGTTCATGTTGCATAGCTGGCCAGACAAATTTCCACATTCAAGTATGCCCATTATACTCAAGGAGCTGTTACCTGCCAAAAACATCCTGGAGTTGCATCTGGGAACACTTACTCCTTGTCAAATTATATCCAATCCAAGTGTACTGTAGTACAAATTTCAGTGCTTTTTTTAGTCCAACGTCTCCTTGTATCAGAAATCTCTCCTTGAACTATAAATAACTTTACATTTTTTTCTTCAGAAATCAGTGTTGCTTGATTTTTAAGTTGCTCAAATGCACCTATGAACAGATGTGTTTTGTAGGTTTATATTGTGCCTGTTCTGCAATTCAGATATTATACAATAACAATAGCACTTAGACTTACATACCACCTCATAGTGCGTTACAGCCCTCTCTAAGCAATGTACAGAGTCAGCCTGTTGCCCCCAACAATCTGGATCCTCATTTTACCGACCTCAGAAGGATGGAAGGCTGAGTCAACCTTGAGCCGGTCAGGATTGTACTCCAGGCTGTGGGCAGTGAGTTAGCCTGCAGTACTGCATTCTAACCACGGCTCCTTATCAAACTTAAAAGAATGGCAAGATCAGAAAATAGATACTTTTAAGGACTATTATAACTTACTGTATTGCAGTGGTGGGATTCAGCTGGTTCGCACCACTTCGGCAGATTTTCAGCTAATTTTTTGTTGCCTAGTATGGCTGGCTGGGGAATTCTGGAAGTTGAAGTCCACAAGTCTTAAAGTTGCCAAGTTTGGAGACCCCATACTTTACAGAATCAAGAGAGGGTTATTTTGTGTCTCTTTCTCACATTCTCTTTTTTCTCAAACCTGAGATGCCATTTGCTGTTTCTTGTACCTGTTAGTGGCTTTTGTTTACCTTCTAGATAGATAACCTTTATTGTCATTTTTATATTGTGGGCACAATGGCACACATAAAAAATGAAATTTAGTTGCCCGCTCTCAAAGTGAAACATATACATGACACACACCTAAACATACTATGTACAACATATATATAGACCCACATCCCTACATATATGTTGTACATAGTATGTTTCTCCAACTTTATCTCTGTTATCCTCTACAAATAGACAGCGAAATTGTTCTCCATTTACCACTATGAAAATAATATGAGATTTGAAATCTTAGTACTGTATCATGGTAACCAACAATGTTACCTTTTACATCTAATGAATATTTGAGTAAGCACCCAGGGACATTAGGATTAACAAGCCTGTTAACAGTACTGTAGCTGTCTCAAAAATCTTACTTTCAGTCTTAATCAATGGTCCTTCGTGAAACTATTAATAATTTGGATGAAAAAGCAGAAAGAATACTTATCTTAAATGCACCTGGCAAAAAATGTGTGAAGTGACTAACATCTTTCAAAACAGAAACAAAATTCAAATGATCTTGATAGATTGGAGATATAGATTTGATTATGGGCCATCAAATAGGGTTTGAAAATAACACAGTGTGAACTTCATTGATGAAAAGTACTCAAACACATGTATACAATGGGGATATAATTGGCTTGGTAACAACAGATAAGAAAATGATCTTTGTAGTTGATCACAACCAGTAAGTCAGTAATTTAACCACAGTAATTTAAGAACACAAACATTTAGGCTGCTTCAGCATAAGTGTAGTTTCCAAATCACAAAAAGTAATCCAGTATACTCTGCATTGATCCGATATCACCCCAGTATTTTATCCAATTCTTGACATTATAAAAGTGGAATAGGTAGGATGAATAGACAACCGGACACTAAGATAGAGAGAAACGGTGTATGCTTAGCCTTCACAATATTTGTCCAAGGGGAAATATGATCTCGCAGTCCAAATAAACTTTTTCCTGAAACACCTGGAAACTTCCGAAGTTGTTTCTCATCAAACCTGAGGCACTGAAACTGAAAACAAGCCAGAAAAACAAAATATCTGGAAGAGTTCTTTAAATTGCAGCTGGTGGGTTTTGGTGTAGTTATGGGTATTAGTGACATCCCAAAGTCTTACCTTTGATCACAGATGCAGCAGGTTTGCATGTGAATTTCAGCTGAGCCTACAGTACTTGAGTGACATGCCCTATTAGCTACATCTCTTCAAATTTCAGGTGCTGAAACTAAAAGGGAAGTGTAGCCCCAATTCCTGCAAGTCAGTGACCCCATTATTAACATTTTGTTTATTAAAAGTTAATTTAACTTTTAATCTGATTTAAATTTTAATTAGAGACTTATCCAGACAAGTACCAACAGGATCTGTTCTGACTGCTAACCAGTAAGATCCCTTAGATTGCTAGGAAAGAGACTGGACCTTGTCATTTGGGAACTTCATGCCGCATGAAATATATCTCTGCCTAATGGCTTTCAAGCAAAATTTCAACACCCGTTTTTTTGCTCTTGGTTTTTTTTTTTAACTTGATCAAGAATAATGATCTTGCTGCGGTTTTAGACTATGCCTGAATATTTTAATATTGCTAGTTTATTTCTGAAAATATTCTTGAGGTGGATTTCTGCATAGAAAGATGGTAAACACTTGCATTACATAACCTGGTACTGGCGGTGTCTTAGACTTTTTGATAATAAACTTTCTTTATTCGACTTTGCAATTATAATTTCTCAGATTTTAAAGGCTCGAGGAGCTAGCACATACCACTTTCCAACTGCCTGTAGAAGGAGATGAAAATTTATCAGATAGGCATAGGTAGTAATTATGAACAATAGGCTAGTGTTCCCTTGCACGTTGCACGTAAGTTTTTAAAAGCAAGAAAGCTAAATCTAAGGGGGATCTTCTTTGCATTGAATTAGTTATTTTGTTCTTTGAAAAATTAGGAAACTATTTTGACTACCCACCAACCCTAACATGACCTTTGAAAAATCAATAACGTATCTCTTAAGGATCACAGGGAACTATTTATTTAAAATGGGTGAAGAATGGGCACGTCTTAAGTCTCTTTTAAAAATGTATTTAAACATTTATTACTAAGAAAATTAAAAATCTTTCTTAATAGATCTTAATAGGTTTGTTATAATTTTTAATAATGGTGACAACATAAGTGGTTGGTTTAACTATTGCTTAGTTTAGCAGTTTCCCTCTTGGACCACTGTGCTCCTTCTGAAATTTGCATTTTTAGAAGAGATTACAGGAGCATACTAAACACTGAATTATTCAAGCATCTGCACATAGGGGTGCCTTTTTAAAATTAAGAAATGCAGCTTGCAATAATCTTACGTAAGTACCAGTGGGCTTCCTTTAGCTGCAAAGTCATTATCTTACGCAGAGGGAATCTTGAATGTAGACCCTAAAATCACTGAAGGCAAGGCTGGATTCTCTCTCTAATTATTTCACAACTTACTTTGACAGTTTTTCTTTTGGAAAAAATGTTCATGGAGAAGAATTTGAAAGAATAATGTAAAATCACATAAATGAAAACAGTCAAGAATAGCCCCCTAATTTCTCAGAGAATGTAGAACCACCAAAAGAATTAATTCAGGCCAGAGATGGTTTCCCCCCTGGACTTAGCTGTCTTGCTTCTAAAAACCTATGCACAATGTGCAAAGGAACACTGGCCTATTATTCATAACATATATGGAAATCAGCAGAGAAAAGGAGAGGACAGATTACAGAAAAGTCAAAGCTGCTTTCTCTCACTGCTCTTAAAATGGCCGGACAGAATACCTCCATCTGGCAACACATGGTAGAGGAGATTGTGTCATTCTTTGTGCATAAAGTTCAAACATGATGAACAGTATGAACTTTCTTGATTAGTTCAAGAGGCTCAGGATCTGTGGTTTGCCAAACAAGGTCATTGTTATTGTGATGCCCCGGTTGTATAAAATCTGCTTCCAAAAGATTTCTGATTTCATCTTGTTACTGCCTGATTATGGGATAACAACTTGGAATTTGAGAGAATTACTGAGGCATCCATGGTTCATTTGTAATGACTGGATGGCTGTTTTTTTTTTTTTTACTGTTACAGTCATTAGTTTCATCATCTCCTTTTATCCTGTAATTATGTTAATCTGCAACCTGTCTGTAATTTTTAATTTAATGTTTTGATATTTAAAAAAAGTATGGTTTTTATTAGCACAATTGTTGTAATCGAAACTGCTATTAAAATTTAAATCCAACAATACTAGATACTTAAAATTTAAAAAAACACTGCTAGAGTAGGTTTTTTTTTTGTGTGCAATGATTAACCCGCAATTCCCAAATATAGTTATTATTTATATTTCGGTATTCCTTTAACAAGTTTAAATCTGCTAAAAAAAATTGGACAATTCATAAAATGGGACTGTGAATTGTAGATGTGGAGCATTTTGAGATACACAAACACACACACATAATTCATAGATGCATACACACATACACACTGATTAGCACACGTAAGAATTCAAAATGATCTCTCTTACTGCCATTTTCTAATGTGTGTTGTGTGTTGCTTCAAGGAAACATTTAATGTTCCAACCAATCTACTTCTTTGGCAAATGATATGTTCTAATACAGTTGCTTAAAACAGAATTTTCAAGTTGGTACACCTCTCTAAGCATGAAGAAGGTAAAAATTGTGGTTGAGTCAGGTCCTTTTTTGTTTATATATATTTTAATAAAGGCTCCTGAAGCCCAGAAACTCTCATTTAACTACTGTATCTTTTTTCTAATTAATATTATGACAGTTTCAAGAATGATAGCTGGCAGTTTCCTGCATTTGATATATATATTGAATCTGCATAAAAAGGTAACTTATCAGTTGTAATTCAGTAAATTTTAGTGACCAGTGCTACAGAGTTGTTATATAATTTGTTCTGACCTTCAAGTGCTAGTCTTTATGGGCTTGCCTCTAGTGGTTTAATATTATAAGTGTTGTTTTGAATGCTGAGAATTCAATATATCTTATTGTTTTCATGGATTTCCATAACCAGGAAACCCATGACTCAGCTCTTACTTCTATTGTGCCTAATATTTTTCTCTCAATTACAATTTCTTATATAAGTTGCAATTTATGCTGTTTGTGACAAAACTCCAAAACTGATATTTTGTTGCATTTCTCACTTGATGGATTCCAGTAATATTTGTAATTTGATAAAAAGTAGGTTACCTAAGGGCATAAATCTGCTATCAGAAAAAAATCATGTTCTCAGACCAGTAGAGAGTTCAGCTCCTCTGATATATTGATTCTTCTTTCTCATCTCAGGAGTAACAGAGGAATTGAAATTCATTAGGTAAAGCAGACAAGCTGAAATTCTCTAAAAGATTTCATGCTATGCTCATGGATTAAACACACCACATTTCATTGTTTGCTAGTCATTCAGTGCAAAAATGTGCCACACCAAAAGGCAAAAAAAAAAAAAAAAAAGCTTTAGTGAATTCCAAGACAGGTCTATATTTTCTCTTTCTCCACTTTTCCCCTGTGGACCTAAAACCCTTTGGAGCTGTTGTGCATGTACTTTCCATTGGTGGGAACTCCTGCTCCAATCGGCTTCCCAGATCCTACGATTTCTTCTCTTACTCTGGTAGCTCTGACACTGGATAGCCTCTGACCATTGTCCTCCCAGATTGTTTCAACAGATGACTTTGCTGTTCTTCTCCAGAATAAGTAGCCGATTATTTTCTCCTTCATGTCTCTTTGGAATGCTCACCCAGGTGCTGGGACAATTAGCAAGAATGGAATTAATGTTTGCATTTACATTCATTGGAGAGGAAGGGATTACAAGAGAGTAAGCAGGCGCAAATAGGAAATACAATGAAAGCAGTGTTTCGGTGCAAGCACCAGAACACTGCAAGTGTATTGCACAAACAGCCTGGTGTGTTATTTACTCTTTTGTAACCCCTTGCTGTTCAATGTCTTTGCTGTGGAATAGGGGAAGAATAGGTCAGGCACAGGAAAAATTGCTTACAGAAATTGCTTGGGATTATTTTCCCTTCTACTGTTGCAGACCAGAAATTGGAGACAAAGGGATTACAAGAGAGTAAGCAGGCACAAAATGAGGAATATACTAGGCTGTTTTTGTAGTGCGCATGTTTCTGCCAGCACCAGCATATTACCTTCGAAGTATAATCCCAATTGCATGCTTGCTTACTCTGGTAATTCTTCTACTCTATCTCTCTGCTGTACAAAGGAGGGGGGAAAAACCCAGGTCAGCTCAGAACAATGTTGATCACATGACTGAGGGATGGTGCCAAGGTTATAAAGGCGGGCATTGGTCTTAAAGTTATTTTTCCCACATGTAATAACTTTGAATGGTCATTGAACAAGGCAGTCAGTAGGCAAGGACTACCTGTACTACCAGCCTTCATGCAAACCTTCTGGAAAAAAATAGAAAATCCTGGTTTTCAGTGGTAGTGTTACAAGCAGGTATCATTCATCTATCCTTTCTTTCCTCATTGGTAGCTGATTCTTTGATGGGTTGTTCTCTTATCAGCAGGAACAGCTACTGTCTCTCCACATATGTGAGTCCTTCCTTTAAGATATCTCAAATGCTTATATGCTTTCTGGAACATTTCAAGTTTAGACATGGTGCAAGTGAGTCACAGATACCTTAAATCAGAATTGTAAAGTTACACATTTTGATCTACACATAATATTTTTTGTAGGTCAGCCTGTGTGTTTTTATGTGAGTGGCTATGTTGTCTTGTATAAATACACTTAGTTCAACGGCATGCATATAAATTTAATAAATAAATTTGTCCCCTCCAAAAAAAAAAAATGAAAACCGTACAGATGATAAGATTGGTTGGCAAACTCAAGGACTGGTGGCACAGAACATTTTAAATATCTAAGCTAGTAGCCAAACATCACGTCGTATCACATTCTTACTCAAGATTAGTAGGATGGCAGCCTGAAATTCATAGTTTTAATGAATATTCCCCAGAATATCTTCCTTTATCCATAGCTGAAAGTATTCTGTCATGTCAGAGCTGTTCCTACAAGAACCAGGACATTATTCCGAAGCTGAACTCATTATCCATAGATGTGAGATCCTTTTATTGACCTGTCCTGTTTCTACAGCTAATAGAACTGTCACTTCTGCTGTCATTCTCACATCATCTGTTCCAGAAACCTATTAGAAACTTTGAGGGAAGCACAATAAATGGGCATATCGAGGACACAGAACTTCCCAAAAATAACACGGATTTCTGTCCGAACTATGCATTGTGAAGTGGTTTCTGTAATTAAAAGTTTTTAAAGAAGATCTAAAATTAAAATATCAAAATAATTTTAAAACAGTAACATTATCTAATCTTATTTCATTGTCATACGATCTTGGAAATTCTGATACAAACATCTCAGCCCATTTAAAATTATTAAATTTATAAGGTCAGTAATGTCTATCGTAACTTTGGGCAGTATTATAAAACATTAACACAATTTTAAACAAAAAAATCTCTCTCTCTCTCTCTCTCTCTCTCTCTCTCTCTCTCTCTCTCTCTCTCTCTCTCTCTCTCTCTCTCTCTCTCTCTGCCAACGTGGTGCAGTGATTAGAATGCAGTGCTGCAGGCTATTTTTGCTGACTGCCAGCTGCCAGCAGATCGGCTGTTCAATTCTCACTGGCTCAAGGTTGACTCAGCCTTCCATCCTTCTGAGGTCGGTAAAATGAGGACCCAGATTATTGGGAACAATATGCTGACTTTGTAAACTGCTTAGAGAGGGCTGTAAAACACTATAAAGCAGTATATAAATGCTAATGCTAATGCTATCTCTCTCTCTCTCTCTCTCTCTCTCTCTCTCTCTCTCTCTCTCTATCTATCTATCTATCTATCTATCTATCTATCTATCTATCTATCTATCTATCTATCTATCTAATCTTTCTATTCATCCATCCATCCACCCATGGAGATCTGGAGCCATTTGTTTAATAGTAATTAAACATATTTGTTGTTGTTAGTTGCGAAGTCGTGTCCGACCCATCGCGACCCCATGGACAACGTTCCTCCAGGCCTTCCTGTCCTCTACCATCTTCTGGAGTCCATTTAAGCTCACCCCTACTGCTTCAGTGACTCCATCCAGCCACCTCATTCTCTGTCGTCCCCTTCTTCTATTGCCCTCAATCTTTCCCAGCATTAGGCTCTTCTCCAGTGAGTCCTTCCTTCTCATTAGGTGGCCAAAGTACTTGAGTTTCAACTTCAGGATCAAAGTGATTAATTTTATAATTTTATTTATAGAACTTATCTGATGTTGTCTGGGCTCAAGTGCTAAGCAGGTTTGGGTCTGTTTAATATTTGGGCAGGCAATTACCAGAGAATCTAGCTAAGGGCTAGACTGAAAAAAATAGACTTTTTTTTAAAAAGTAAAATTATTTATATAAGAGAAGAGCAGGCAGAGTTGGGGGGAGTGGAGTCCTCAACAACCCATACATTGTCACAAATAATCCAAGTCCAACCCCCCCCCCTTGAATTCCATTGACCTTTATCTGGCGCCTATTTAGTATTGAACTTTAGTTGACTAGATTCTTGTGTATATTGTCTGTGATGTAACTTA
Source organism: Azemiops feae (assembly GCA_023970755.1). NCBI lineage: Eukaryota > Metazoa > Chordata > Lepidosauria > Squamata > Viperidae > Azemiops > Azemiops feae. The sequence goes on along the minus strand of JALGBA010003980.1, from coordinate 276,047 downwards.
ATATATGGTCCTGATTCTTTGCATCTGACAATTCATTTTTTTAATTTACCAACTTTCAAGGCTGCTCGACTTCTTAATAAGCCTGGACAGCTTACAAATAAAAAGACTATGCATACAAAAAAGAACACAACTATAAATAGAACATACTATATTCCAGTCTTGCTCTGTTGGCTACTGCTTTACAGCTACTGCTTTGTGTATGTGACAAAATATATCAGGAAGGTTTAGTAAATCAAATAATCATTTGTTTTACATGGATAATCAGAATAGCCGATTCAAACAAATATTTACATGGCTGCTAATCAAACAACGTAGCTATGCTTTTTTAAATGTTCATTTTTGCAAGTATTCCCTAGTGAGCTTTGGCTGGAAATATGCCATATCATGAATTTATAAATATATAGCTGCTTATTTCTCTCCCTACCAAGAACAATGCCTTTTTTCTTTCCCTCACAACCTCATATTTTTCAATCAGCTCCAAAGCCATCCAATGATCTATCACCTCACAGCTATTAGGTGTATTTGGGATCCTTTGGTGAGCAGCTAAGCGTTTTTAAAATGCAGATATGCACGTATACTTCTGAGAATTTCAGTTTCTATTGTCGAAACATTACTTAAGAGATTCAGAAAACCGAGTGGTCAGTTCTAGGCAAATGTTATAATTAGAAAATCCAGTTGCTAGTAGAATCTTTTAAATAGTTTGTAATTATCTTCCTTTGTTAAAAAAAAAAGTCTTTAATAAAAATTATACATAAAAATCTTACTTTATAAAATATTGTAAAAGAAGGGGATGACACTCATTTTGACAATCATACCTCTCTGAATTTAGGAAATGGAAGACGGGTTACATATGCCATTCTAAAGATAGAAAATATTAATTGCTGGAGAATTCCTACTGCTACATTTTAAATATGATGGGAAGCCATATCCATTGTCCACTTCCATTTTGCATCAACTCTATGCACAGCCATAATCTGTAGATACAGCAACTTGGAAAAGAGGCTATAAAGCCAGTTTATGTTAATACCCTTCCTCCACTGTGTTTAATAGTACAGGTATTCAATCATTCATTTATTGACTCTTTCTATTCCAATGGCATTGATAAAAATGACTTATGACCAGTCCTCCCGGTTATTACTGTCTCAGCATCCCTTCGGTCATGTGATCAGAATTTGGGCACTTGGCAACCGACATTTATTTACGATGGTTGCTGCATTCCAGGGTCACATGATCACCATTGGCAACCTTTCCAATTGGCTTCTGACAAGCAAAGTTAATGGGGGAAGCCGGATTTACTTAACAATCACTGAGCACTGCAGTGATTTGCTTAACAACCATGGGAAAAAAAAACAGGTTATAAAACTGGATGAAGCTCACTTAGCGGCCCCCTTATTTAGAAATTATGGTCCCTACAGTGGTCGTTAAGTCGAGGACTACCAGTAATAAACGTCATTGGGTTAAGAATTCATTTATGGCAACAATTAACCATTGTGAACCATGATACCCTAATTGTGGTGATGGTGCAACGTGGAAGATGATGATGAAGATGGTGAGGATGATGAAGATGGAGGAAAGGAGCCTGGTAGTTATTTTGCTGTCAAGAAAACCACAGGGATAGGTCCATATATTTTTGATGGACTGCATGACTTGAAGAAGCAAAAGAACAATTTAGTCATACTGTACAAGCAAAATTGTCATCAGTCTGCTCTATCCAGGTTTAAAATAATAGAGGCAGGTTATTCATAGATTTTTTAAGCAAATCACTGTTAACAGGACATCATAAAGCTTTCCATAACTTTGTAATAAAAGCTTGGCTTGCTCCCATTTTGGATATCTCTCCCAGGCAGCTACTCAACATTGTTTATAATTCAATTGCAAGGTGACTAACGCTGTACGTATCCGACAATCGGTAACCTCTACGCAACGAAATGTTTTTGATGAAAATGCTAGAGAAACGTCCCTTAAAGGACATCTTGAAATAGTGTGTACCCACTTCCGTCCTGCAAGCGCTTAACTGAGACTGCTGCGCTGACAGGAGTGACACTTGCTTAATACAGTAGTTACTGGGTGTGAAATATCCTTGGTTAGCCTTCGTGTGATGATGTTTCTATCTGCTTTATCATCTTTTAGACATGTCGTGGTCTGATTTTCTATTTTCCAGCACAAACTTATCCTAACGGAGATTCTGAAACCTTGAAAGCTCAAACTTCTTAAAGTGACTTTAATCTGCCAAAAAAGTCCTTTGCACTTGAAATGCCATTCAGTGGTAAAAGGATATGGAGTAGAGGCATTACTGCCAAATCTTCCTCCCCACCACCTGAAAAGGTCAGAGAGATGGACATATTTCATACCTTACTGCTTTCCCTCGTGACGAAAGCTCTGGATAGTTTATCACTGTGCTTACAAGTAGTCCTCCCTAAATGACCGAGACCACCAACTCCATCACTAATCTATATGGTTGTTAAATGAAACATCACGTGACCATGCAGGACTTACAACCACTTCCCATACATTTGATAAATGAGTTATTGCGGGTCATTAAGCAACGCATCATATGACTGATTTGCAATTTACTGCTGGCTTCTCCATTGACTTTGCTAGTTTGGAACCTAGCTGTCAAGTGCCCAAATGGGGATCATGTGACCGCAGGGCTGCTGCAGTGGTTGTAAGTATAAAGAGCAATCGTAATATTACTTTTCCAGTGCTGTTGTAACCTCGAATGATCACTTTACAATGCCTTGGTAAGGCCACACTTGGAATACTGCATGCAGTTTTGGTCACCACGATGTAAAAAAGATGTTGAGACTCTAGAAAGAGTACAGAGAAGAGCAACAAAGATGATTAGGGGACTGGAGGCTAAAACATACAAGGAACGGTTGCTGGAATTGGGTATGTCTAGTTTAACGAAGAGAAGGACGAGGGGGGACATGATAGCAGTGTTCCAATATCTCAGGGGCTGCCACAAAGAAGAGGGAGTCAAGCTATTCTCCAAAGCGCCTAAAGGCAGGACAAGAAGCAACGGATGGAAACTAATCAAGGAGAGAAGCAATCCAGAACTAAGGAGAAAATTCTTGACAGTTAGAACAATTAACCAGTGGAACAACCTGCCTCCAGAAGCGGTGAATGCTCCAACACTGGAAGTTTTTAAGAAGAGACTGGAGAGCCATTTGTCCGAAATGGTGTAGGGTTTCCTGCCTGAGCAGGGGGTTGGACTAGATGACCTCCAAGATCCCTTCCAACTTTATCATCATCATCTATTATTATTATTATTATTATTATTATTATTATTATTATTATTATTATTATTATTATTATTATTATTATTATTATTATTATTATTATTATTACTATTATACTAAACAAGTTAGTTGTTATGCAAGGCTGTTGCTTGGCTGCTCAGGTATTCACCAGAGGGACTATTTCAGGCTTCTCTTCTAAGGATGTCATATTTGAGCTAATTGGGATGGCAGCTACTGTTCTCCATTTCTTTCTTGCCCTCTAGTGGTTATCTGGAGTTTTGCACCTCAGCTCTAACAGTCTTGTTCTTTTTTTTTCTTTAATGTTGTTTTTCTTTTTTAAGAACAAAATTTAAATAAGATTTGGAATGGACAGGTTGTCATATAGAAGGCTATCCTCTGGTGGCTCTTTAGATAGAAGAAAGGTTTATTTAAACATTGCCTTAAACAAAACAAATACCTAGCTAAAATGCTTTGAAGAGGACAGTCCTTCAAATATTGTGCCTTGGAGTTTTCAAATTGAAAAGCATTGCTATTGTGTGAGAGTGTTAAAGAAAGGAAATAAAAAAGCATAAGGTTACACCAACAGTTTTAGCCCACTTAGGTTCCTAAGTGACTCAGATTTGTTAGTTTATTGGTTGCAAATGATGCAAATTCAAATATTACCCCCCAATTTTTATTTTACATTATTCTGGAAAGCATGGATAATAACACAATAAGGATATGGTAAGGTGCTTTCATGCCTGAGAGCAAATTCTACTGTACAGCTGGTTCTACTCCAAAAGCAACACAAAGCAATGATTGTAAATTCCAAGCAATGGATAAAACACAAGGAATTATCTCTTTTCCATTTCGGTGTTAAAATAGTCTGGAAGCTTTTGGCTGGTCCTTATTAGCCACCTGCCACTATGGAAGACAGCTCCTCACTAGGGATACCAGACACCTGGCAAAAGGAGGACATCTAGTCTCATACCATTGACACCTCAAAAGGCTGTGACCAGATACTAATTTTATTGCACTGTAGTTAGCGAGGGATTTGGAAGCTACACAGAAATGGTTTCTGGGACAGCAAGTGAATCTAGAGACTCAGTCATATAATATTATCAATATTATCTATGAAGTCTGATATGCTTTTTAGTCTGTTAATATAAAAAAAGGTTGCCCAGGTGCAAAAAAAACCCCAACCAGTTTGCACCACTTCAGCAGAAGCGGTAGCTAATTTTTTGTTGCCCAGGCCCAGAATGGACTTCCAGAAGCGGCATCCACAATGAGAACTGGTTGTTCACATATTTGAATCCCACCACTGCCCCCAACCCTAACAAAGGAAATTGTCCTAAGTGTTTTACTGCAACGAAATGTCTTCTGGGATGACCTAATAATGTTTCTAGTCTTATCTCTGTCAGTAGATAAAACACAAGCAATGCACTTCTGGGGGATGATGATGAGGTTATCCATCCAGTCATGTCCGACTCTTGATCATTCTTCGGGCAAATTCTCTCCACATCTTCTGATCTTGCACTACTTCTTTGAGTTTTTTTACGCTTTGGCTGGTGTCAGCTTTGATGGTGTCCAGCAGTCGTGTTCTTTGGTGGTCTGGATTCCTTTTACCGCTCACTCTTCCAAACACAATTGCTTTCTGCAGTGACATGGCCAAAATAAGTGAGGCGCAATTTTGTGATTTCCCCCTCCCCTTCCAGTGACATATCTGGTGTTATGCGCTCCAGTGCTTGCTTGTTGGTCACCTTTGCTGTCCAAGCAATATGCAGGAGCGTATTCTTCAGCACCACAGCTCAAACGAGTCGTTTTTCTTCCTGTCTTGCTTTTTTAAGGTCCAACTTTCACAACCATAGGTAGCTACAGGGAACATAATAGACTAGAACACTTCTGGGTAGGAGTTAGTTATTACTTTAATATGTAGGAGAAAGTCTTGGGCCTAGTCTTTTGATACCAAGCAGCTGTGACCTTTCTCTGATTTTTTTTATTGCTCGTGGCTCAGGTGCATGTGGTGGAGAAACAAGAAGCATTAATGTAAAATTACTTATTTCATTATGGTGCTTTACAGAAATTTAAAACTGTGTGTCAATATTTGATTGAGATCGGAGGCCTTTGTGAGTTGATAATCATGTTATCGGGATGGGATCTGGGCCAGACAACTGAATGGCTGCCTATTAGAGCCAATTACATTTTTCATTTCAAATTTCCTCACATTCGTTTTGCATGAAAGACTGTTGAAAGCAGTCTTGGTTACGTCTAATTAATTTTAATTTCATCACTTTCGGAAGCCACAGATGTTAAATGCTCACAGAGGCATTCGCATTTTCTGCGGTTCCCACCAAAGGTTTGGGGTGATTTTAAGATCCATTTTGTAAGATCAAGGATTACATAAGGTCAGTTCCACTAAGATTTGTTGTAGGACAATGTTACGCATGTACACACGATTACATTCATTTATTCAAGACGTTTACATACATTACAGACATTCAATTTTCCCAATGACGACTTGCCTTCAAAGTTATGGGAAGAGAGGTTATGATGCAATTGGAAAAAAGAATGGAGAGCTGAATTTGTCTTGCACTCAAAGCCAAAAGGGCTACTCAAATTTCCTCTGAGCATGAATGGATCCTTTTTTCATTAGAAAATAACAATTGGTGGCCTAAAATGCAAATAATTCTTGTTTAGTGACTGACTTACATAGCAACTGTTCACTAGTTAAAAAGTAATTTTACAACCAATCCTCACATTTATGACCTTTGCAGATCTGTAAAGCAGAGGAAAGTTGAAGTAAGGTCATAAGCACAGTTGTAGTTTTATTTAGCAATTGCTTCTCTTAATGACAGAGTTGCTGATTATAATGGTGGTCACTAAATGAGGACTACTTGTAACTGAAAAAAATCTGGATGTATGTTTTGAGTATGTGATTGTGTGTGTGTGTGTGTGTGTGTGTGTAGTATGAGACCCAAGACTTTCTCCCACATATTAAAGTAATAACTGACTCTTACCCAAAAGTGCTCTATTGTGTTCATAGTTTACACTATTCTTCCTGAAGGGAAAGTAGCATAATTGCCCATACATGATTAATGAAATCATATTAGAGAAACATATATTTAAAAACAATTAGAGTACTTACAGAGATATCTTTAGATTTCAATCAAATAGGAATTCATTATACAGAAAAGCTTATATTATGCAGGAAAACATAGTATGATTTCATTAATCATGTATGGGCAATATGTTATCTTCCCTTCAGAGAGAAGAGTGTAAACTATGAATGAAATCCTCTAAATGCCTTTTGGATTTTATTATCTGTGAAATTTGGCAACAGTTCAGAAATGGGTGAATGCAGCTTATACTACCCACTAAGAACACTGGACTATATTTAGCCTTCCGAAGTTTCTAGGGATGTTTTGCCTTTATAGGTTTCAAAATCAACTTCAAAAGTTTGTTTTAGCTGAAGTTAATTGGCAGCTGTACCTAAAACGCCCAGAGATGTAAATATTTTTTTCCATCACACCAGGTTAATGACAAATTATGAAGTAATTGACATGTGGTTGCCAAGGGCTGTGTTGAAGTAGGTAATTATGAAATAATATTGCAATAGCCTAGTTATCCATGTCAATAAATAATTGGTGTCATCAACAATAATAATAATAATAAAAAAGTAAGCTGCAAAAATAACCCTGTGCTATTCCTCTTCTTTTACTTATCTCTCACAGTGTAATTTTCAGTGTTTTGAAGTGTTCCTTTGAATGTCACCAATCTGAAAATCAAGTATGCAAATGTAATGAATGAGTATATAAATACTTTTTTTTCTTCACTTTACGTACAATTAGAAAAATAATTTGTCTAATTCTCTTCGATTAATTCCCATTGTTTATTGTCAAAGCCTGATGGCAAACCAAGGGACCAAAGCTACATTGGTTTGAGGAAGGCCTCTTTAATGTCCTAGCCAAGCATTGCAGTAGGCCTCGACAGATGGCCGTAATGGAGACTAATAGTCATATATTGTGACGGTCGTAAATCAGGTTGGTCATGTGACAACCCAATTTTACAACCTTTTTTTTTTTTGGTGGTTGTTAAACAAATCCATAGAGGAGAAAAGCTGGAGACTCATTTTCATCCTTACAACAACAAAACCTATTAAGGCCTATTAAGATCATTTCCCAAGGTGTCAGCAGGATGTGACACCAAGATGGCAGCTATGGCAACACATTAAAAATGGGCTTTGATCGTGCTGTCATAATGTACATTGTCATCCCTGCCATTTTGATTTGACAACCCTCTTTGACACCCCTGATCATTTCAATTCCTTTAAGAAATAGAAATTCAACAAGTGATAATGACGTTGTAACTTATGATCAGCATCAGAATGTTTGTGTGTGTGTGTGTGTATGTGTACAAGAAGAAATAGGGACAGGAAGATGCAGAACAATGTTCTGGAGGAAAGGAATGGGAGGAGGCTCATTAGAAATAATAATTGTGAGTTATTATGGTTGTCTTGTCCTCTTTGCATTAAGCACTATTATAAAAGTGAATTGGATTATCCATGGATTTCCTTACCAGTAATTTTATTATTTTCTGGAAAAGAAAATGTAAAGCTGTATTTATCAATATTGCTTATTGCACAATTGACGATGTAAGTAACTGAAATTAGTTTTGAATTTGCTAACTTCTTGTACAATAAGATGGTTTTTATTAGGTGGTGAGAAATAAGAAAGCATATAAGAATATTAATAAAAAGGAATTAATCATTTGTCCTTATCCATTTGTAGCATCATGTTTTAGTAATACAGTGAGCTTACCTGTCCCCAGAGACATTAATTTACAGTAATCAAACAGGAATGGAAAAATTCGTATCTCTATGGCCACATTTTAAAAGAATTTATCATAGCTCATTTAATATAATTATATTGAAGAGAAAAATATATAGAGAGGCTATCCTAGTACTCCTAACATCTGTTTCATGAAAACATTAAAATATGGATCACTAATTAATTTCTGGATATTAAAATGTTTCCTAATATCGTGCACCAGCTTTTTCCTTTTAACTCCATATCATGCTAATTGAATTCAGGGTTTAATTTGAATACACACATGTGCGCACACAGTAAATCTGAGTCATTGGACAGTCCAATTAAATATCAGACAGTGATAAATTTAACTCGCTATTCCTATGCCATCACCCCAATGAAAATTATCCTATCAATGGTATTTTCCTTGCTGATTGGTACAAAGGAGAGTGCAAATAACAGCTTTACTGTAGGATTGTCATTAGGATTGCAGGAAAGAAATAAAGAAAAGGCTCATGGGTGTGATTCTTAATCCATACCATTTGATGGCTCCTTCCTAAGGAAAACCAACTAGAAGTGCTCAAAACATAGTTTGGTCTCTACTAAATATTCATAAAATATGAATATAATTCCAGAGTGATGATAAGGATGTGCAATTAAATCATCTTTGATGCTTGATGACCATGAAGATCCATTCCTAACCTGGTTCTTCAGCTCTTCCAATGGTGCAGTCATCACCACTGTAACTGAATCCATCCACTTTGCTTGCAGGACATCCTGTTTCATTCTTTCTTCCCACCTTTCCCACATTAGAGCCTTCTCCAGAGAGTTGTGTCTTTGTATAAAGTGTCTGAAGGTGGATAATTTGAATCTGGTCATTTGTGCCTTGAGTGAGAACTCTGGGTTGGTTAGTTTGATGATCTATATCAGGCATGTCAAACTCGCGACGTCATGTGACGTCGCGCAACGTATCGTGACTTTTCCCCCATTGCTGGCAATGGGGTGGGCGCGGTTTCGGCGTGATGCATCCGGCCTGCGGGCCGGCAGTTTGACATGCCTGATCTATATGATAGTTTTCTTGGCTGTCCACAGTATTCTCATACATCAAAGTTCAAACATATCAATGACTCTTCCTATCTTCCTTCTTCCGAGTCCAACTTTCTCTTCCATAGAGTAACACATGGCTTGCATGATTTTGATTCTTGTAAATATAGACACTTCACAGTATTTCAATAACTTTTCCAAGGCCTTTATGGCTACTTTATTAGTCCATGGCGTATTTCTTGACCGCTTGTTCTTTAACTGTTGGTGGTTGATCCTAAAAGGCAGAAGCTATCCATCATTTCCATATCTTCATTGTTAGCTGTAAGGCTGGTTGTTCTACTTGTTGCCATTAGTTTGGTCTTCTTTATATTAGACCCATTTGTTCATTGTGCTCCTTGACTTTCATTACTAGAGCTTGCAGATCCTTTGCATTTTCAGTTACTAGGGTAATGGTATCGACATTATTGATAGTTCTTCCTCCAGTTTTAAAGTCACACTCATCTCTCATCTTCTTCCAGTCCAGCCTTTCTCAATATACTGTATATTCAGCATAGGTGGAGCAGATTATTTTCCTAATGCTTGACCTCCAGTTTAAGGTTTATCCGAATCTCCAGGACAGTTCAAAAGGTGGAAATGCAATACTCCCATTATAAATAAATGAATTTCCATAAAACATCATAGTGTGAAAATAAGTGAGAAATCACATGTTCCTGTGCTTCTCTGCCTTCAAATCAGAGTGATCTTGCCCATTATGACAGGCGATTGAGTGATAGTCCTCAACCCGCAACCTTTTGTTTAGCGACCATTCAAATTTAGAACAAGGCTGTCCTTATACTTATGACTGATCCTTGCACTTACAACCACCTCACATGGACACATGATCACAAATCAGGCACTTGGCAACTGACCTGCATTTATGACTGGTTGCAGTGTCCTATGTCACATGATCGCAATTTGTGACTTTTTTTTGTCAATTTCTGAAGAATGGGTTCACATTTACAACCAAGACGTCAATGCTGTGGCAATGGATGTTCCCGCTCTGACAACTGAGGGAAATTGCAGTCATTTTTACTCTGCTTTTAGCGTGCTTTTTCTGCTGTTTAGGAATCAGAGGTAGAAGGGGGGATGGGGCAAATGCTTGAGCTCAGCTAGTCATAATAATAATGCAGCTCCGTGGGAACTCAAGGATACAAACCAGTAACATTTTGGCAGGCTGAGGAGCTGGAGAGGGAGCCCACGCTTCAGGCTAATTGGAGAATGTGATTTATGACTGCTTCATGGGGGTGGGAATTGCAACTTGTTACTTTGTATCTGGGGGAAGGGAATTTAGTTTTGGGTTCAACTATGTAGCGTCGATACTTTGTTTCCTGAATAAAATGTTCTTTAAGGAAGAATTCTTGCCTTGAAGTTCTTTTGATGGGTTTCATTTATCGGAACCATGACACAAGGTGTTTGCTTAACCATGAGGATTTATTTAACTACCATCATAAAAATGTTCATGAAATTGGATCTGACTACTTATGATTTCAATGACTTACAACAGACATTCTGCTCCCAATTGTGGTTGTAAGTCAAGGATTATTTGTTGTTCAGTGGCATTTGCTGGTTGATCTGAGTTAGCAACCAGCTGATATTTTTGAAAAGACAAATGAATTTGTCACATTTTCTCTAATACTCTGAACAATCAGTTGCTTTGTGTTTCAGAAGAACCATAACTATTCTTTTTGAACAAGGCTTGCCTTTGTACAAAATCGTATCTGAAATTTGGTATAGATTATTGGTACCAGAGAGGCTACAATTGCTGCAATTTGCATCCCATTCCATCCCTGGACATTTCTGGAGCAATACATCAAATCCCTGAAGTCAATCCGATGCTTTCTACAAACCTTTAGTATTTAAAAGCCCCCACATACCATTTTACTCATAATAAAATTCCACAGACAGCAGCACAATTCAGAATACCCAAGAATTTGTGCTGGTGACTTTTAAAGGTTAACATAATGTTCTAATTTGTGCTAAATCCAATGTCTTTAGGGGCTGCAGGTCATTCCATAGGAACAGTGTTCTGGAGACAGCTTGGCCTGTTTGGATGAAATGTTTAATTTTAGCTTCACTTTATAGATCTACTGTTTTCCCTTGGGCTAGACAAACCTATCCCAAAAAGGCAACATGGATTTAGAGGCAAGTTCAAAGAACTAAACTTTTTCATAGCAAACTGAACATTCAATTAAATGTTTGTTGGGATATTCAGATTGACAGCTACCATAAATAAGGTGAGATTTATCTACCACTCATGCAAAGACATGGGTAATAAAAAACAAATAAACACAAAACTCTTTCTCCTTCTCAGGAACACATATTATTTACACATTTGTAAGTACAGAACATCACACACATAAAGCAGTTCCCTTGCAAATCCTGCCATTTCAGGAGAAGTTACCTAGGAATTTAATTCTAACACATGAATCCCAAATGAAGGGCCTTCTATTTCATGGTTATGCAGACATTGTGAACATAATGTAATGTTTCAAAGAGAGGGACTATATCCAGTAGTTTGGATGGCTATTAAATCATTACAAAAAATAGCTTGCTTACCTATGGGTGTCCATCGGGAAGGGCTTGAAAAATTCAATATGGCAGCAACAACCCTGCCCTGTTTAAAATGGATATTATGGCACATGTAAAAAGGGTTGGGACGTTGACCACATAGTTGTGGCCACTATCTGGACTTTTAGACACCCTTCTAAAAGGTGGACACCTGTATGCCTTGATCTTATCCTCTCTTTTTTATACTGTCATTTATTGTAAACCCCATTTCTAACAAAGGCCAGTCTTTTTGTTTCTGAATAGTGGGGTGTTTTTTCTTCCTACATTATTTTTTTATTCTTACTGGGTCCAAATAACCTCACTCTTTGCATTCTCCCCAATGCCTTCAAAATGGATTGCAAGCTGCAGCTTTTAAGGACATTTCTGCCCTATTTTCTTTCATTCATAAGCTGTCCTAAGACCTGCTGTCTCTTCTTTTCCCTTGGCACTAGCTAAGATGTTGTTACTGTTGTTGGGAAAATGATGTCCCTTTGTGAAGGATTTTTTTTTTTAATGAAGTGTCTGGTGAGAGCTTTTCAACTCTCTTGCACATGAAGATCCTGATCAAGAGTAAACAAAAAAGAGAAGGGAAGCTACTCTGTAGCTTATCCCTCAGTCTTATTTTTCACTGAGTGGATCTTTTACATACTTGGAATCAAGTCCTATTAAAAATAGATTAATGTGTCAGAATGTGTTATATAAGTGCCTTAACTTTATATATTTCAGAAAAATATCTACAGTATCTACTCTTATTTTATCAAGATTTAAAAGCAGTGATAAATGGAAAAATGCCTTTAAAGCTAAAGAGGAATGAACACAATTTCCTTAAAAATGTGTGTTTTGCAAATGAAAATACACCTTAAATATACTGTAAGAAGGAAACATGAGTATTTTTATTCACACTTTTGTATAACCAGTATATGTTTGTGTTGGTACACAACTGATAAGGATTACATAAGCATGCTCACACTTAAATAAATCATAGGCAGATTGCATATGCCATCTCTCTCTCTCAAGAATTCTCATTTCCACCTAATAACTGGCCTGATATTGGAAGCTAAAAGACAACTTGAAGATTATATTCTAGTTCCCTTCCTCCCAGAAAGAAGAATACGGCAAGGGTAGAGGGAAAATGGAGAAATATAATTTTGCTAACTTGAGTTCTTGGTGGAAGGCAAGAATAATTTTAATTTTAAATTGGAATAATCTTTAGTGCTTTTTCAGTTGGGTTAATCTTGAAGTCCAAACATGCATGTGAGCATTCCCTTCTTAATTTGGATAAGGATGGAAGGCTGTGGTTTGATGAAGCAGTAAACCTATAATCTGTCTGCTAAAGTTGGATGTATTATATTCTGCCTTTGATCCAGACCTCATTGAAGATGAAAACATGATTCTATTTGAGTAAATCTCCTATTCATTTTTTGCAGGTGGGACAAATAAACAGAAGTATTCTGGGCAATTGAGAGTACTTTGAATAGACGTGTATGATAGGCTAAAACAATGATTTACAATTCTGTAGGCCACTAAACTTTGCCAATTCTCAATGGTATCTGATTCACCAAGTACTTTTGGAATTTGGCTTCTACCAGCAAAATGCAATAGCAGATATATTATGAGCTGTGCAGATTTTTTTTCCAAATAGTAAACAATGTCCAAACTATTGATTTGTTATCTTGGATGACTCACAGTGTACTGTATGTAAGGAAATAAAAAAAAATCAAGGCTGCAGTGATTAAAATAAACACACTATTGATACTTTCTATATAATCCTGTATAAAGCAAAGGATTCTTTATAAATTCTTTTCAATTGCTTGAAAGAATTGGAATCTTGAAATCACAGAAACAGAAACAAATTTGATTGCAATTCAGCATAAAACTGGAAGCATAATTTTAAACCAAATCCATAATTTGGCAAAGGCTAAAAGGAGAACATAGATAGAGTAGTTATTGATTTGAATATCAATAACGTTTGTTAAATCCATCTTTGAAAAAGCAGGGGTAAAACACTTTGGCTCAGGAACAACTCCACAAAATAAATGGGAAGTAGCAGGTGGGCCATTGATGGCAAATCTTTTGGGCTCAGCACGTTAAAAATTAGGAAAATGCCCAACTTGACTCTGCTGATGTGTCACATACATACAGAACAAAGCAGAAATAATTTCAATTTCTTTTCCCCAATCTAGGCCACCTTGAACAATGGCACTCAACACTGTGTTAGTGAATGCTGGTGTGTCACCCCAAATGTTGTGGCATGTCACCTTTCAAATGTGTCTCATAAGTTCGCCATCACTGAGGTAGAAATATTTCTGATTATTCTGTTGGATAATATACTGTATCGTATATACTGTATAGGCATATTTGTATCTAAATCAGGCAGCCAAATAACATGCATCTCGGTCATGAGTTTTGTCGTCTTTTTTCATCTCCATGTTAATGTTTCTGTTGATGTTGATCTCTTTCTTCACCTGCTATTTTGTGCTCTGCATGAGTGGAGCAGCGAGTGAAATGACTCTGATAATAAAGCAGATTCTTTTCCTTTTTCCTGCCAGTGATTTTTAGACTATCGGTCCACTCTTTCCTTCCTTCTTTCCTTCTTCTGTCTTCCCACTATTACAAATACCAAAGCAATTTACAGTTAAAGTAAGAAATAAAAACAATAGAATTAAGTCAGTATCAATCAGTATAAAAAAGGACACAATCAATTTAAAATTGAAGAAAAGGAGACTCAAAATCAAACATATACACATACACATACACGCTTGATTTTGAGTCTCCTTTTCTTCAATTTTATATGAGGAAGGCCTTGGTGAAGACTTGTTTACTGGCTCTTAATAGCTGCAATTAAATGGTCAAAATGGTACAGAGGTTAAGGATTGGGTGAGTAGCAGGGAGATGCAGATTCTGATTCATCCTCAGTCATGAAAGCTTATTGAATGTGCTGGAACCAGCTATTCTCTCTCAATCCAACCTAATTAACAGGGTTATTGCTGTGGGGGAAATAGAAAGAGGGAACAAGTGGCAAAATCCTCAGGACAGCAAACTACTGTCTCCTTTAAGTCCAACAGCACCTCTCCATCCATCATGCAAAGGTGCATTCTCCATCCTCTGAACCCAACTTTTTAGCAACCCTCTCCTTTCGTAGTCTGAATAAGCTTAGTTGTGGTAAGGCCAATATTCTGTTTTAGGATATCAAGCTGCCTCATCCTCCTCTGATATAAGACTGCTTTTGGTAGAATTTGAATCAAGAGCTAGAGCCTAGCAGGGGTAGTCCTGCTGTTAGACCAGGCTAGGCAGCTGTGTACAATAAAAGATGCTGGAGGACAACAGTGTGGAGCTGGGGAACCGATCCATGTAGACCACGAGTGTCAAACTGGCCACGTCACGTGACGTGTCACGATGTATCACGACTCTTTTTGCATTGCTGGCAATGGGGTGGCCGTGGCTTCGGTATGATGAAACCGGCCCACGGGCCGGCAGTTTGACATCCCTGATGTAGACCATGCAGTATTCTTTATACGCCTGCTGTCTTCACATATAATGGAAGGTGACCAGTGGAGAGGCATGATTCCACTCTTGGTCTGGTTGGCTTTTTATATTAAATAGGAAAGAATGCCACCTGGTCCTTTACCTCTGGCAGGAAAATATCTGTCAGTCAATTATCTTGGGCAGCTTCTGGAACTTCATGCTCAGTAGATTATCTAGAAGCTGAATTTCAGATGCCCCATTTAAAGACAGGGTCTGACTGAGGCAGTGATTCAATAATGGGAAAGCCATGATTGGACAGTGAGGTTGTTCTGACTTCTTGAGAGCTGCCATCGGTTCTCTCCTGTAGTGAGCATTAAAGCCATCGACTCTCTCTCTCCCACCAAAAGAAATGGGGTGTCAATCAATCAAATCTTTAGTGTGGTCATAGCCCAGCATAGAATGGGGTATAAAAAGTAATTTTTTTTCTTGGAGAGAGATACAATCATGTCAGTTGCAGCAAAACTGAAGTTGTTCTATGCTGTAATAAAAATACTCTGTACTAATTCAAAACAGTGTAATTCAATCACCTGTGGTTTGTTCAAAAATTAAATCACAACAGGAGACCTGGATTTCTATTAATTTTTTTTTCTATTAGAATTACAGAGTGGTTGCACAAAATGCTTTAGGCCTCCATCTTAAATGTACAATTTTTATATTTGTAGGACTTGAAAAATTGGTCAGGGAAGACCAACCACATGGACTGTGGTTGAAGCACACACACACACACACACACACCCTAATTTGTCCATGACAAGTTGCAGCTGTCCCACTTTCTCAAAACTTCCCGAAGGCTAGCCTTTAGCTGCTTCTAGAATAACCCATGGCAAACCCTTTAAAAGCTTGACAGGCAGGTTATTCACACTATCTCCTATTATCGGAGATAAAAGCAATGTATTTAATGCTTCTTTAATATGTGTTCTCCAAGTTTTATTTGGAGGTTATTTAACTTCTTTTTTTTTTTTTTACAGACAAGCAAGAGAAGACTTTCCAATCTGCATTCACTAGGTTTTCAGTCTGTTCTCATAATTCATTTCCTCTAGCAGTGTAACATTCTGCAGTTTTTTTTCCACAGCTGTATTGGTCTTCTTTCTTTAAATCATCAGTTTTTAGAGCTTGTTAAGTACTGTTTGGCTTTAGCAATCTGAAGTTAGCAGTTTTGTCTGCAATTTCAGATCCACTGGTATTTTTATTCCACTTTTTTTTTTAAAAAAAATGCTCCTAAGCTTATGGAAACTTGTCTGAGAATCTACATTTTAGCTACAGCACTGTTAACAGCTGGGTGACGAAACATGGAAGCAATTCATAAATTATGAGAAATTAAAATGTTTGGGTGAAAGTCAGAAGAGGCTGCTAAAGCAGACCGATAATTATCTAATCAATCAGTCGGTTTCTAATAGTAATTAATTACATAGTTCTGGGAAGTCCATAAGCAGCATATGAAAGCAAAAGACTTATCTTGTTACCTTCAGCACCTAGCTAGCATATTCTATCTCTGAATCTTAGGTCTGTATGTAATTATCCTGTTTTACAGACCCAGGTGGTCTTATCCTTTGCATTGTCCCCTTCTAAAACTATATTAAGCTAATGACCATTCTCACACCTTCCAACAGTGAGATCCATAAGTTATAGTAATACTAACAATGTCAGGTCAATACCTGTGCATCTGTGCTCTATTACAGAACAATGCTATGTTCTGTAGGCAGAACAATGTGTTTAATGCTCTATTACTAAACAAAGGATACGTCTAAGGTCTTTGGGGATTTGGTAACACCAAACCATCATTGGTTCTCATTGTGAATATGACATCAGTATGAACATTTAAGACTGGCAAAATCTGGAATGCTTTCCTTCATGATTAAAGAGAACATACCAATGAGGGAACCTATTAAAAGGTCTGAGATTAAAATAAGCCCAACTACTGCAGTTAATTTAATAGTTGCCAATGAGTGAGGTTCAGTTCCTGGGACAAATCTTTATTTTGGGCAACAGTTTCTACATTGAGCCCCCCACCCCGAAGTTTATTAAATACTCAATTGTCTTATTTTATAAAACATTCATCCCTTTCCCCAGTGATCATGCTGACAACATTTTAAAAGGCTACATAGGTTTTATCCCCATAGAGTAGCTTTCAGCAACTTGGAGTTTTCCAAGTGTGCTGGATTGTGTGGCTGTGATCATGAGAGCAGCAATTTAGAAAGGATAAAGGGCAATAAGCTGGGAAAGTTGCCCTGAAACTTCAAAGGGTGACTATTTAATCTGTTCCTGTCAAACAGATTTATTCTTTGGCCATTAAATTACCAAAAGAGGCATAATTTAAACATAGCGTATTTCTTCCTTCATTTTTGAGTCAATACGTTGCTCCTTTTCAGCTATAACTGGCACCGTACAAAGTCTTCAATAGGCAGATGAGGTCAAAAGCCTTAGTTTAATCAATAAAGCAAAATTAGACGTTTATTTTGTAATCCTCTTGCCTTTTCTGTGTGATCTTAGATCCCTCTGCCTCTTCTGAATCCAGTTTGTACAATCTGACAGTTCTTGGTCCATTATCCTGGTGAAGTCTGGATTTCAAAACCAGACTTTATCCTATTAAAAGAACCTTCAAAAAAAAAAAAAAGCAAGAAAAGGAACCTGAATATCAAATATCAAACCTGAGTTAGAGTAAGTATATATGTGCTAAAGGTCTGGAAGAAATAATCCCATCATTGTGTGTCTAAATCTATGCACTCATTGTAGATCTGTCTTTCATGAGTGCTCAGAAACTTCAAAAAACTTCAGAAGTTGAAGAAAAAAAATGATAGGCTGCTTCATGAATGGACATGCAGGTGGGTGACACTAACTCCCCCCTTTAATATTCCTTGATTGAATTGATATATACCATAAATTGGTTTGTTTGGGTATATAATGTCTACTAATAATGATAATTATCTAACATGCTTAAAAAGATACCTTTTCTTCTTGTAAGATCATGATCAAACAAGAGACTCCATTTAATATTGTAACATGTATCTTTTCTTTATAATGTATCGACTTTCTTAACATACCCCATAAACTGTGGGATTGTTTCCCCCCTCCCCCCCACCAGAGATTTGCCATAACCTAGGACTGTGTGTTTTATTTTAGCTATGTTTCTACTATCGGGGCTAAGATGATTTGGAGTAAATCCCCTCCCTTAATTTCTTTATCATTTGCCTTAATACGATTGGCAGATTCATTATTCACGAACTGGTTGTCCTTCCTTTTAATCTTGCAAAGAAAATGGAGATTCAGCCAGAAGATTCCCCCATTTACATTTTGGGAGATGCAGTTAAGACAGCAAGCGTCAGTGGTACTTTCAATGAAAAGTTTCTACAGTACATTAAAACTTCTAACAGGAAAACATTAGGTTGATAATAGAAATGAGCAACAAACATTTATTCATTAGGAAACATGTTGGATTCCTTCCCAACAAACTTTCCATGTTATCTGTCTTTGGAACATTCAGGGCTTTTTCAGTATTACCAATGATTCATTCTTCTAGCTGCAGAAGTTCACAAGTGTTTGCAATTCACTTCTCTTCCTTTTTCTAAACCAGGGGTAGGCAACCTTGGCTCTTTTATGACTCGTGGACTTCAACTCCCAGAATTCCTGAGCCAGCCATGCTGGGAGTTGAAGTCCACGAGTCATAAAAGAGCCAAGGTTGCTTACCCCTGTTCTAAACAAAAATCTCAGTAGAA
This sequence comes from Azemiops feae, assembly GCA_023970755.1. NCBI lineage: Eukaryota > Metazoa > Chordata > Lepidosauria > Squamata > Viperidae > Azemiops > Azemiops feae. Next base: position 257,156 of record JALGBA010003980.1, on the reverse strand, counting down.
GATTTGACCTATGTACTACATCTTGCTTGGTAGTGCACATTTCTAGTTTTGTTTGTTATTGAAAATTGGTTAATAAATAAAACCTCTATACTCTGATATTAGTGCATAGCTTCATTTTCCCAGTTTAAGTATTGTAGCCACAGTAGTAAAGATCCTATACTGCATAAGAGGGTGTGCTTCTTTGCAGCTACTTTAGTAATCAACTTTGCCTCGATTAGTTATAAAATATAACAAAAAAAATGATAAAAATATTGGTAGACAATGTAGATATTCAACCAGCACACTGGAGCATGTGGGGGGACAGGGGTCAGGGGAATTGAGAGACTCGTTTTGTCAGAACTTACGTCTGATCACTTGGTGCCAGTCTGCCATGACCTCCGGGGAGACTGGATGGGAGGGGAAAGGATTCAGGGGTAACTGAAGAGTTCACTGTATCTGCCTGAGAAGCGACTTCAAGGTCATATGGCCGAGAACGGACCATAGCGGCACTCCAATCCACATGTGAAGCAACAGTTCCAAAAACATTCTCTTTGAATTTGATTGGACAATGGGGCCCTGCAGGGGATGCCCTTAAGGGAGGAAAAGTTACATTTTGGGATTTTGGTGTGTGCTTTTCAGTTCTGGCGTTGCTTTAAATGAATTTCACTTGACGTTCAGTAAAACTATACCTTTCTCAACAAATGGAGTTAAGGATCATTCTTGCTTAAGGGTTCAAGTCAAGGCAGGTCTGACATGATTCCTATAAATGATTAGTGCAGTATCTCCTTATCTGTCTGTCTGTCTGTCTGTCTGTCTCTCTATCTATCTGTCGGCCTGCCTGCCTGCCTGCCTCTCTCTCTCTCTCTCTCTCTCTCTCTCTCTCTCTCTCTACCTACCTACCTACCTACCTACCTACCTACCTATCTATCTATCTATCTATCTATCTATCTATCTATCTATCTATCTATCTATCTATCTATCTATCTATCTATCTATCTATCTATCTATCTATCTATCTATCTATCTATCTATCTATCTATCTATCTATCTATCTATCTATCTATCTATCTATCTATCTATCTATCTATCTATCTATCTATCTGCTTGCATACATATAATTTATATGCCACTCCATCTCCAGATATTATAAATGGCTGACAGAATTAATATCAGAAGATTTTTTTAAAAAACCAGTCATCAGTCTGATCATTATTTACTTTAGCTCACCATCTGGAGTAGCATGATCTTATTTACCCCCAAGTGTCTTTCTGAGGAGTCTTGCTTTTATGGTTATCCAAAAAATTGGTGAGAAACCCAGTAAAACTCAGATGGGCACATTTCTGAGAGATCTCCACTCTCTACCTCCATCTCTGGTCTCAGGAGTAGATGCCAGTTTTGCCCTCTGATCCAAGATTAAATTATGGATGAGAATAGGTTTATTACAACCAGACCTGGTAAACAGTAGCATCAAATAGAATTCATGGTACAATGTTCTCTCTTTAGGATAAGAGAAAGGAGCTGGGATCATTTTTGTAGAACCAATCTAGAAAATGGGCTGGGGGAAAAAGGAGATTAAGGGAATGATAGAGCAACAAGAGTGTTGGGCTAGTCATCTGAAGAATAGTTAAAACAGCCTTTTTGCGGTCTTGCTTTGAATCAAACTAGTCTCAAGAAAATGAAGATTCAAATCAGTGCAGAGCTGAGGATAGGAAAGGAAGGGTTAATGCACCCCCTGCATTAAATCTGTTTTTGAGGTAGGATCCATTGGGAGACATGTACAGGTACTTTGATGGAGGAGATGAAGGACTGATGAATACAAGCCAATTTGTCTTCCGATATCATGATTCTAATCTAGCACAAGATCTTCCCACTCCATACAAGCTATATTTTCTTTAAAATAACAGGAGACCCAGTTTTGGGGATTTCATAACAGTTGTCTAGTTGACATTGGGTTTCTATAATTAGAAAAGAGACATGATGAAAATCGTCTCGGTAGCTATAGAGAAAAGCCAAGAACAAGGTGATATTACCAAGTTAGACTTTCTGAGCAATCTATCTGGGAGATGAATGCATAACCTGACCATTTCCCAATCTCTAGGGGTAAAAAGGGAGGGAATGAGGAAATGGTAACGGGCAGTTAACAGCTTATCCATTGACACTCCAAAGAGTGTTTGGCCTATTGTTTTCTTTTTCTGATTTTCAAGAAGAGACATTAATGGGGAAAGCAGTTTCAAGCAATGCAAGTAAGGGCAGCAGGGGTTCACTCTAATGCATTTTATGATGCCATAGAACCTACTATTCCATCTATAAATAATTCCCATTGTTCTTTAAATCCAGCCACATTTTCCCCACTTTATCCTCAGTGATTGTAGATCAAGAGGATGATAATGTCTATATACTTGCAAGTCTGGAGCTTGCAGATAGCACCTTCAGCTTATCATTGCTCAGCCTATGCTAGCCAATAATGGAATACAGAATTCGAACCCATCAGCACTGGTTCAGCTTGAAACTTGCCAACTACAGAGTTCTCTGCCTGGCAGTTTAACAAGGAACCATTTCTCCAGGCTTTATAAGAAAGCAAAAAAAGTTTCTCATTTCCTTCATACCATGTAAGCATTCATTCATATGTATTTGTATGCATGCATTTGGTAGTCTGCAAAAGCACAGTTGTATTGGCTACAAGGAAAGCTTAAATTGTTAAGCTTGTCAAACACAGAGGAACCTCATGGCACCAAAATAAGCCAGCCCCGAGAAGCCCTCAAACCCTTCCATTCACCATGACGTCAGATCTGCAAGCTCTGTGCAGAATGCTGAAAAATGTCAACTATGGTTATGATATTGCAGATGACCAAAATGTTAATTTAATCCCCAGGCTGAACTGAGTGAATGAAACATGAGTTGTAATGGTTAGGCATGATCTACAAGGGAGAAGACAGGCACCTGTAAATGCAGGAGAAACCTGATGAATGTACTCTTCATCACTTCCTAAAGCACTGAAAATAAGTAATTTTTAAAAAAGCTTGTTTTCCAAGGCTGGTCAGGAGCCACTGCTTGAATTATGTTACTATGAGTTTCTGCTGGTGTTGTGCAACAGGCTATGGGCAGAGATACCCCCATAAGGTGTCAGTAGCTTCAAAATGGCAGGTGTTACCATGAGTATCAAAGCCATGCTTGTTTTTACATGTTTGTAATGTGTGCAACATATGTTAAAAGAGTGTAGGGTTCCCATTGATGGGTTCCCATTGATCATGCCTGCCACTTGTCTCTGGAAGCATGCAACTTGTCATTTACACACACGTAACAACTATGAAAAATTATAGGTATTTGAGTGGCAGAGTAATACCTTCACAGTGGAATCACACTGTCTTTAATATTTGGGGAAATATAAAATAATGGAAAACTGAGCAACGATTAAATATTGGACATAAAAATAGCCCAACATCCATCTATACTGGGGAACGCAGGAAAATCTCCATTAGATTTATAGAGGAGAAAATGGCTGGGTTAACAAGTCCATCCCACCACAGATACCAAAGTGTTGATTCTAATAATCACAACCTAAGGAACCAAAGTGATAGAAAAGGTAAACGGCTAGGGAATTAATAGGGAAAGCTTCACTATTCTTTAAAATGAGGGATTCGGTGTCAGAAAAGGATAGGATGGGAAAATCAAAGAAACACAACATGTGAAATTTAATTACCTCTAAACAATCAATCGAAATAGTAAAGGTATTCATCTTCCTGGTCTCTAAAATCAATCAAAGTGGTGACTGCAGCCTTGAGATCAGAAGGCATATAACACTTGGAAGAAGTGCAATGTCTAACATGAATATCATCTAGAATAGTAAAGACATCATCCTCACAACCCAATGCAGATTAGTTAACGCAATAATTTTTCCAATTGCTACTTATGGCTGCAAAACTTGGACTCTGAAAAAGACAGATAGGAGAAAGGTGGACCCCTTTGAACGGTAGTGCTAGAGGCGACTATTATGCATCCCATGGACTGCAAAAATAATAAAACAGGTCCTAGACAGAACCTCACCCAAAATATCAATTGAAGTCAAGATTGCCAAACAGAGATTGTCATACTTTGCTATGTCATGAGATCTGACTCACTCGAAAAGTCAATCATGCTGGGAGTGATCGGTGGAAAAGGGAGGAGGGGCCATCCTAGTACCTGCTGGCTGGACATTGTAAAGGATGACCGTAACGGATCTGAAGGAGGCGGTGTGAGACAGAGGAGCATGGGGAGTACTGATTGAAAGAGTGGTCGAGGGTCAGACATGACTAAATGGCTGACGATGATAAAACAATCAATATAGGTTACTTCTGAATTCATAGAAAGATGGCTGGCATTATTTCAAACCAGTTAACCTCTACAGACTAAAACCAAATTGTATGTGATGCACACTCCTGAAGCTATGTTGATATATTGGGGAAAGCTCTACCAATTAGATGACGTTCTCCTAACAACTATTCAATGGCAACAGTGAAGAAACTAAATAGAAACTATTGATTATTAGAGACTCTGGAACCCCAGTTGGTTAAAAATAGATGTGTCAATACAGGTAGTCCTTGTTTAGTGGCTGACTTATTTAGTGATTTGTCCCAGTTATGATGGCAATGAGAAAGTAACTTTATAACCAGTCTTCGCATCTATGATCTTCACAGGTTGGTAAAGGAACATTTCTGCAATTTCTGCAATGAGATCAAAAGCACAGTTATAGTTTCACTTAGCAATCACTGCTTAATGATTGAATTGCCAGCTCCAATGGTGAGCTCCTTGTATCCAATAGTTAAGTTAGTCCAAGATTTTTGCAATGTTTTGCTGATTGTGAGCAAGTATAAGATACAGCAATTATGGATATTACTGCACTTAACATGCAATTGGACTGTGGATTTAGTGGCTGTTTTTAAAGGGAGAAAAATCCATTTCTTGTAATAACAAAACAACAGGCTAATTGCTGATAGAATAAAAACGTATACGCTGCAAAATAAGGAACTGTACATGAGGAACAAAATCAATCACAGAATATTTTTTTTTTTAGTTAAGAGATTAGATGATGGTAGTGACAATAATGGTTTATACTCGAGAAATAAAACCTCTAGGTAGCAGTTCTGATTGGAAAATGGATATGGCTGGCTTAATGATTCAGAGCTATGGTCTAGACTAGAGGTCTCTAAACCTGGCAACTTTAAGACTTGTAAACTTCAACTCCCAGAATTCCCCAGCCAGCATGGCTGTCTGAGGAATTCTGGGAGTTGAAGTCCACAAGTCTTAAAGTTGCCAAGTTTGGAGCTCCCTGGTCTAGATTGTTAAAATAAAAAGAACATTGTAATGTGGATTAAAACCATTTCTTCAGAAAAATAGTACCCTAGGGCAGGGGTCTCCAACCCCCGGTCTGTGGCATGCCAGCAACCAGTCCGCACAAACAAGCAAAGCCCCATCCGTGGGATGCAGGCAGCACACAAAACCACGCACCCTCCGGTCCATGGAAAAACCTCTCTCCACGGAACCGGTCCCTGGTGCCCAAAAGGTTGGAGACCTCTGCCCTAGAGCCTTCCTCCTGGTTTAAATTCCAGAGGCAGAGGGGACAGAAAAGAGAGCAATGTGGCTGATGTGGGTAGAGCAGTATTTCTCAACCTTGGCAACTTTTAAGATGTGTGGACTGCACCTCCCAGAATTCCCCCCTCCCTGGATTGGGGAGCAACATGTTTCTAATTACCTGTGGGAAATGGATAGGTCTCTATTTCCTGTTATAAGCACTCCAGAAACATCTGGTTGGCCACTATGAGAAACTAAATATGAAGTATTAGTACCTCTTTATAAAGCCTTAATAAGATCACACTAATAATACTGCAGCCAATTTTTGGTCACCATATTATAAAAAAGATGTAGAGACTCTGGAAAGAGTGCAGAAAGAGCAACAAAGATGATTAGGGGACTGGAGGCTAAAACATATGAAGAACGGTTGCAGGAATTGGGTATGGCTAGTCTAGAGAAAAGAAGGCCTAGGAGTGACATGATAACAGGGTTCCAATATTTGAGGGGCTGCCACAAAGAAGAGGGGCTCAAACTGTTTTCCAAAACACCAGAAGGCAAGACAAGAAACAATGGGTGGAAACTAATCAAGGAGAGAAGCAACCTAGAATGAAGGAGAAATTTCTTAACAGTGAGAACAATTAACCAGTGGAACGGCTTGCCTTCAAGAGTTGTGGGTGCTCCATCACTGGAGGCTTTTAAGAAAAGACTGGTCTGCCTGTTATCTGAAATGATAAAGGGTCTCCTGCTTGAGCAGGGGGTTGGGCTAGGAGACCTCCAAGATCCCTTCCAACTCTGTTATTCTATTAAATGTTGGGACAAGATGGGCTTTGCCTTGATCCAGCAAGGCCCCAGGGCTGCTCCTGTGTTCTTTATGGATGATCTCTCCTTAAAATGCCATCTTCACAGGAAAAGCTAGATGCATTTCAAATGGAAACTGTGTTGTCAATGAGTCACATTGAGTGTCTTAGGCTATGTTTTAGTCATAAACTAGCAGCCACCTATTCTTAATGCTACAGATTAATGCTAACACAAGCTAGAATGGTAGGACAGGAAGCTCAGTTCTAGCTCTGCGGATTCTTATATTACATACCTAATCTATAATTATGTCAGCCACCCAGTCTGCTTCACTATACCTATCCTTAACTCATTTATCATCTGCATAATAGCCTTTCCACTCCTGCTAATGGTGCCTGCTGCCATGCAGCAGTGCGAAATACATTTGATATTCTTCTTATATAGTAGGGCTAAAATTCCTGCTGTCACGAGGGTTGAGATTTTCAGCAAATAATTTCCTCCATATAAGCATCCCTTCTGAGGCTAAGGACAATATGATTGAAGATGGGGCTTGACTAGAGTGGTACCCACTTTGGGAAATTCACTCCGTTGATATGTTCATTGGGTGTCATTAAAATCTATTTTCTTTTAGCTGCTAGGCAATAAACCTTTGGCATTCTGACACTAAAAAAAAAAAATCTTTACAAATATTTTAAAACCTACTACTTTACCTGCTGACTCTGTCATTTTTATGTATTTGATCAGCTATTATTGTCAACTTTTTCTATTTCACTTGGTAATAAATCACTTTGAGGTACCCCTGTCAAATACAGGTGATATATTACATATGTAAAGCATCAGAAAAGGAGATGCCCAAAGATCTCTGTTCCGTGCAGAACCACAGTTTGTAGGGTCAGATCATAACTAGCCTTCATTCCCAAATCCCATAATGACTTTGGTATCTCCTGGAAATAATAAGTTTTAAATAATAGAAGCAGGAATGTCACCTAAAGATAATCTAACTTTGCTGGAAGAGACAAAAGTACTATCTACTATATTTGGGATGTTACTGGCCCTGTAATGTCGTCAATCCTAAAACACATTGCATTAGCAGGCAGAATTTAGTATTTCCGGAAGAAATATTATGCTCCAGGGAACGTCTGATTTATAAGACAATCTCAAAAACACATAATCGCAAAGATATGAATCTAGTTGTTTTACATAAAGTCTGTTCCAACAGAATGAAACTGTTTTATGAGTAGATTAATAACATGAATTTATTCATTTGGTTCTAAAAGGTACACTCAATTCTATTGATGTGGAATTTAAACAAAGTGAAATCTATTGGAGATACTGAACCCATAAAATATGGGACCATATGTAACTTTAGTCTTCTTTCATTTTTCTGCAAAGCACTCTCTAAAATATAAATTAATTCTATAGCTTGGAAAAAGGCAAGCTGAAAAAAGCACACATTTATAGGGGTTGCAGTTGTTTACATTTACCTTCTGCTTTTCCTGGAAGAGGAAGTACCATCTCCATCAAGTGCTTTGAGTTCAGGGGAAAGTGAACAGGACATTTATCTTCAACACTTTAAGGCAGAGGTCTCCAACCTTTCCGGTCTTGCAGACCGGAGAGAAGGAGAGCAGCTTTAAAATTGGTGCACTCACATGTGCGCACATAGGACCACACACACTGGTGCAGCACTAGCAGCCCTGTTCACGCATGCAGCATGCGCTGGCACCGTGTGCATGTGCAAACAGCCACACATCCCCCACAGTGGCTAGCAGCCTGTTCACGCATGTGCAAATGGGCCACGCAAACAAGCCAGGTACATGTGCAAAAGGGCTGTGGACACCCGCCCCATGCTAGTGTCCCCATTCGCGCCTGCACACATGCACAAATGGGGCCGCGGGTGCTAGCGCAAGTGGGAGTGCAGGCCCACGCATGCACGCACAGGCCAGTCATTTCCGTGGCCCTCTGGCCAAGAGCCCGCGGGCTGGTGGCGGGCTGCGGACCATAGGCTGGGGACCCCTGCTTTAAGTGAGCTGAATCTGTTCTTGGGATCACTTATGAAAAGGGATGACTACTTGAAAGTGTGGTTGTGCTTTTGTGTGCTCCAAATTCTTTGTGGAAATTGAAACCACAACTTTTGATAGATTGCTTGTTTACATTTGTAATTATGTACCGACAAGTCAGTATTGATTCTTAGTGATCACATAGATTTTCTCCATGATGATCTGTCTCTGATCTGGTTTTTCAGTTCTTCCAATGGTGCACTCATTGCCATTGTAACTGAGTCCATCTACCTTGCTGCTGGTCATCGTCTTCTCTTTCCTCCCACCTTTCCCAGCATTTAGAGACTTCTTGAGAGAGCTAGGTCTTTGTATAACATGTCCAAAGTAGGGTAAATTGAGCCTAGCCGTTTGTGTCTCAAATAAGAACTCTGAGTTTCTTTGTTCAATGATCCATTTGTTTGTTTGCTTAGCTGTCCGTGGCATTCTCAGGAATCTTCTCCAACATGAAAGTAACTATGACATCTTCAGTTAATTTTTTTGTGATGCCTTCTACATGATGTACTATTAAGGAACCCAATGAATAATGACCTTTTGAAGAGGTATATATTAATTCCACTCGCCAAACTGTTCTACTATGTGGTATATATGGGTAATATGTGAAATACAAAGTATGTGAAGTATAAAATAGAAGATTTAGACGAAAGTGAAATGTGCCGTCTCCCTTGTTGCCCAACTACAGCATCAAGTGGAGAAAGCAAGGGTTTTTTTTCCTGGTAATCATTATCTGGTGAGTCTGAAGGCTGTTTAGGCCAGGGGACAGTGCTTGCATGGGTATTTCAGATAGAACTGGTAGATGTGATGCTTGAATGTCCTCTGCCAATCCTCAGGTTGCTCCATGTCAGGCTAATCCTTCCATTGAATCAGATGTTCAAGTTTCCCCCTCCTGGGTCAAGAATCTGAAATATACTCTCATATTCCTCTTCCCTGTCTATGAGAACTGCTGGAGGATGGGAAGGTGCTGCACGTAAAGAACAGAGAGGCTGATCTTGCAGAAGATGAAAAAGGTGAAACACCAGAAATAGAATAGAATAGAATAATGGAGTTGGAAGGGACCTTGGAGGTCTTCTAGTCCAACCCCCTGCTCAGGCAGGAAATCCTATACCATTTCAGACAAATGGTTGTCCAATCTCTTCTTAAAAACTTCCAGTGTTGGAGCATTCACAACTTCTGGAGGCAGGTTGTTCCACTGATTAATTGTTCTAACTGTCAGGAAATTTCTCCTTAGTTCTAGGTTGCTTCTCTCCTTCATTAGTTTCCATCCGTTGCTTCTTGTCCTGCCTTCAGGCGTTTTGGAGAATAGCTTGACTCCCTCTTCTTTGTGGCAACCCCTGAGATATTGGAACACTGCTATCATGTCACCCTAGTCCTTTTTTCCATTAAATTAGACATACCCAGTTCCAGAAACCATTTTTTACGTTCTAGCCTCCAGACCCCTGATCATCTTTTTTGCTTTTCTCTGCACTCTTTCTAGAGTCTCAACATCTTTTTTACATCGTAGTGACCAAAACTGGATGCAGTATTCCAAGTGTGGCCTTACCAAGGCATTATAAAATGGTATTAACACTTCACATAATCTTGATTCTATCCCTCTGTTAATGCAGCCTAGAACTTTGTTGGCTTTTTTTGCTGCTGCAGCACACTGCTGGCTCATATTTGATTGTCCACTAGGTAGGACTCCAAGATCCCTCTCACAGTTATTACTATTGAGCAGGGTACCACCTATACTGTACCTGTGCATTTGGTTTTTCTTGCCTAAATGTAGAACCTTACTTTTTTCACCATTGAATTTCATTTTGTTAGATAGCGTCCAATGTTCAAGTCTGTCAAGATCCTTCTGTATCTTAAACCTATCTTCTGGAGTGTTGGCTATTCCTGCCAGTTTGGTGTCGTCTGCAAATTTGATGAGCTCCCCATCTATCTCCTCATCCAATTCATTGATGAAGATATTGAAAAGTACTGGGCCTAAAACAGAGCCTTGGTGTACTCGCTGCATACTTTCCTCCATGTAGATACAGTTCCAGTGAGGACTACATGTTGAGTGTGGTTGGTCAGCCAGTTACAAATCCAGCTGATGGGGATGCTGTCTAATCCACATTTTTCTATCTTATCTAGTAGTAGGTTATGCTCTACGTTATCAAATGCCTTACTGAAGTCCAAGTAACTTATATCCACAGCATTCCTCTTGTCCACTAATTTTGTCACCTGGTCAAAGAATGCAATAAGATTTGTCTGGCATGATTTGTTTTTGACAAACCCATGTTGGCTTTTGGTGATGGCTTACCTCTAGGTGTTCGCTGATTCGTTGCTTGATTATCTTTTTCAGAATCTTCCCAGATATTGAGGTCAGGGTGATAAGTCTGTAGTTTCCTGGATCTATTTTTTTTCCTTTTTTGAAGATGGGAACTATATCAGCTTCTTGAAATATTTTCACTGAGGTGGGCAATTGCAAATGAAAGACCATTGGGTTGATCTATCTCTGAAAAACGTTGACTCTACAAGTTTCTTAGATGGATAGAAAGAAAGTAAAAACTTAATGGAAAGTCATTCCCATAGCAGTCTTGGTACCTTCTTGCTCATACACATCTGCTGTATGTCTGTACTCAATCTAATTGTTTAATCTAACTGTTTAATCTAATTGTTCTTTGTAGTGCAATTGTGCCATCCCTCTCTCTTGGAGAAAATCAGACACCCGAGGAACTATGAGGCAGCAATTTTAAGAAAGAAAAAGTGGGATGATAGCCATAAACTACTTGAAAGGGAAGTATGGTAACTGAGGAGCACAGAGAGTTGTAGTATGCAAATTCTGCAAGTGACAAAAAAAAATTAGGTCAATTGTCTTGTTGATAGGAAACCTAACAACACAAAAATTGTATTAATATATCATTAGCTTCCTCTGCTCGTTTTATTCCATGGTGATGAGACAATGGCAAGTGAACATGAATATTCAGCAAGCAGAAGAAAGTTTTCCACAACCTAGATGTAAATTGAGAGCCACAATCTGAGACCACATGACTAAGATCCTATATGAAAAATGTAGTCTGCAAAGAATTGTGGAATGTTCAAAACAAATGCATGGAATAAAATGAGCCATCTTGGTAAACAAGTCCAAAACGGCCATGTAATCTTGCATTTCTGGAAGATTAGTAATATAGTTCAGTGTTCCATGGTTCTGCAGGAGAGGGGAGAAAATGGAGCAAACTGGTTGAATTAGCAATGATGGCCTTGGCCCAGCAACAGACAAGGTAGAATGATAGTCATTGATATTTGTTCTCACCCTTGACTACCAGCAAAAGATGCAACATTTTAAATATTCCCCCAGCATGCATATGACCAAGTTGCACTATATCTTCCCTTCAAGGGAGAGGACAATATAAATAGCCATTGCAAAGCAGTTGCCCTGTAGGGCTTCCTATAGGTCACCCATATGAAACCTGATATATGGGTCTTGTTGTTGCTGTAAACAAATCCTTTTCAATAGATTTCTTGCCTGCTTCCCCTTGCCTAGATTCTCTGGAGTGTCCCTTCTGGAATAATGCTAACTCTGTCTTTGCCAGAGTTTGTCAAATCCTTCGGGGCGAACAAATAATCCATCTCATCCCTTGGAACATCGAAAACTCAATCAGAAGATTAATGAATCAGCCAAGTGTGTATCGTTCATTTGGCAGTGCTCAGTTTTTAACTAGAGGCTGGTATTCAGAGTGGCTTCCAGCTGAAGAATGGGAATGTAGATTCTGAATCCAAACTGATAGCAGTATCAAGCTCAATCAAAGAATGCAAGCTGTTTAGAGAAATTCTAACTTCTCGATATAGTCTCCAGGCTTAGGATTTCCAGATGATTTCTCTTAGGATTAGTTGTGCTTTCTTTTAGACATTAGCCAAGGTTTCCTAGCTGCTGTCAAGTAGCTGAATCTTCAGGAATATTCTTAAGGAATGGCCAGTTCTGAGGGCCTGAACTGTATAACTCTTTATCATGTCATTCAGTTCTAATAAATCTGTTTACCTTCAGGCAGTCCGCATTATAAACACTACTCTATTAATTTTGCAAGAACTAGGGAACCAAAGAATATCTCAGGATTGATGTTTTCATGGATGCAGACCAGGAGGAAATGAAATATGGATCCTCAGTCCTCCAAAGAAGATTAGAAAATTGCTGAATAAAAATATTACCTTGGATAAAGCAAATGTCCATAATATAGAGGTTTGCAGGGAAAATAGTGCTCCCAGTATTCACATTTCTATCAATTTATTTCCTTGTTATGGGGATAAAAATCTGGGCTTAGAGAAGACAATGCAAGCTTTATTGTACTTAGAGATTATATGGATGGGATGTGCTGGCAGAGCTGCCATATTCTGATGTGGCTTCTGCCATGATTTCCCCAGATTGTGAAACCAAGGATGGGTTTTTGTATCTATATGCTTATTGCATGGATTAATAGAAAGTGGTAATAAGAACACTGCCCTCAATTTTGATGCAGATTAGAATGTGTTCCAGCATTATGCCGCTAAAACAGATAATAATGAAGTTGCTTGGGGTTTTTTTCTTTCAAAAATGTAGTTGATATTATCCAGGCTTGGCCAGGTTACATTTTCATTAAAATTTTAATGGGGTTATTTGATTTTGCTTTTTAATTGATAACCTCCCTGAAGTAACTCTAGGCAATCTTTGAGCAGTTCTTTACCTAATGTTCTCTTGTGATCACTGAACAGTTTATTCAGAGGGTTTCTCCCTCCTGATTAGAAATCACACAGCACCAATTTTATACACAGCTACATAAAGTTAATTTTGCAGAATGGTTTCAGACCTTGAATGCAAGCATGAGGCTAGCGTGGGCGTACTGGTGGATTTATGGAGGTACTATCTGGAGTATTTTCACTTATTTAGCATCTCTCTGTCATAGCAATCCAGTGTTCAATGGGAAAACTCCCTCGTCATAATGCTTTTCTAGAGTTCTACCCCTCTCTCTATCACTACCTGTCCCACTTACATTCTATATCTTAAGATAAAAGTGGTTTCCTCCATCTTTATTGTGTCTTTTTCTCTTCCTCCTTGGCTATTTAGTGGGTTACAAGGAGGAAACTGAGCAAAGCATCTTCAATCATCAAACTATACAAACCTGGTTTACTTGGAACTGTTCCAGGAGATAGGTCATAAATCTAGACTTTCTTGTCCAACATGTTACCTGGTTCTTCATCAAAAGATATCAGAACAACATTCTTTGGGTATTTGGGGCGCAAACTATTTAAGGACAAGACTATATGGCATAGGTTGTCTGCTGCATAGTCCAACAGAAGCCTTATTCACTGCTTGGAATGAGAGGCTGGCTGGGGCCCTGGATTGGATTGTGCCCATGTGACCTCTCCCTCCCCATGGATTCCACTGCTCCAGTGGTGGGATTCAGCTGGTTCGCACCACTTTGGCAGAACCGGTAGCTAATTTTTTGTTGCCCAGGCCCAGAATGGACTTCCAGAAGCAGCATCCAGACAGAGAACCGGTTGTTCACATATTTGAATCCCACCACTGCATTGCTCCTATTGTTTATGGAGGAGCTGAGGGAAATAAAATGACTGGAGGTCAATGAAGGATGAACTCAACCGAACATAGGTAAGAGCTGCTGTTTTATAGATTATAGAAAGAAGAGTAATAGGGTGTAATTTTAGAGAGGGGTTAAATATATATTTGTACCTATAACTGCTGCGAAGAATACTGAAAGCCACTTTATATCTTTTTTCTTTTTCTTCATTTTTTCTTTTCTTGCACTTTTTGCTGTTTCTTTCATTTCTATCTTTTTCTTTTTCTTTTCCTTTATATTTTATTTTATATTGTTTTGTATTAGTTTTTATCTTCCCTGAAGTTTGAATAGAAATTATATATGGGGCAAGAACCTTGTGGCAATGAGGGCACTGAAGCAACAACATTTCTTTGCCCTTATTGTGTCCACAGATTGCCATCTGATGGCCTTGTTTTAGGTGACCTAGAGATTCTTCTGTGGAAGAAATTTCAGAGTATCTATTGGACTCACTCAAATTAATTCCCAGTTAGAGACAAACTTTAGTACAAGTTGATGGAGATTCCTGGGAGAGAGTCTTGCCCTATTATCTGGGGATGTGTTGAACCTATTGGGCTTGAGTAGGTGGATAGAGTCCTTATCATTGTGAAGTCGGCCACCTGCTTCTTAGATCCATGTGGCTGGTTTTGATGATGGTTAACTCATATTTGTGAGAATCAGTGGCTCCATCTCTTAAGAGGTGTAGGGTCGCCCCCTTCTCAAGAGGTTATTGCTGGAACCTACCATACTCAACGGTTTTCATTCAGTGTCCAACTTCCCTTTGGACCCCTTTCAGTCAGGATTCAGGTCTTAACATGGGATAAAGCATTGGTTGCCTTTTTGTATGATCTCTGACAGGAGAAGGATGGGTATTCATCCTGGCTCTATTTGACCTCCCGATGGCTTTCAATACCATCAACTATGGTATCCTTGCAGATCAACTCCAAGAATTGGGAATGAGCAGCACATTATTGTGCTGTTCTCTTCCTTCATCCGGAGCCAATACCAGTTGATACTGATCAAGAATAAGAGATCCCACTCTTGATTCTTATTAAAATCTCATTATCAATGGAATGATAACGGAATCCTCTAATTTATTTTAAGTGTAGGAAACACTCAACTACTCTATGATTCATATCTATAGGCCAGGTGTGTCCAACCCATGGCCCAGGGGCCGCCTGCAGTCCTGGACAACTAGTAATGTGGCCCCACAAGATCTAAATTTTGAACTTTTACAGTATAGTACATTAACTATATTATATACTTTATATGCAGCCCAAGTTAATTCTTCTTCACTCAGTGCGACCCAGGAAAGCCAAAAGGTTGGACACCCATGCTGTAGGCCATCTTCTGCTGGAGAACTGTCTTTGTTTCAGAGACATTTCATATCCTCCAAGTTTTAATTATTGGAGCTCAAAAAGAAATTAAAAAGAAAAAAAATTCACAATTAAAATGGAATAAATCACATTTCTTCGGGTAGGTGTTTTTTAAAGCCATAATGACATTCCCATAAATATCTATGCAAATTATTAATTTCTAATCCACTGGCTTTTATTTTTATAGTGTCTTTCCTTTTTTATTTATTTTTTAAAAAAGCACAGCATAATTATATGCATGGAGGCATTTTTTTCTAACAGAAGAAGAAATGACAGAATAGTTATTATTCCGGGATAATTTAAATAAATGTCTATCCAGTGAATTGAATAACGACAAAACGTCTTTTGTTACTATTATCGTTTTTGGTTGATTGATTGGCCAGGTTTGCATAATGTCTGGTAGACACACTTGTTCCAAGAAGGACTTTTCTTGCATTAGACTGGCAGTCTGGAAATTGCCATGTGTGATCAAAGGAACCACAAACAAGCCACCATTTGTCAGTAACATTACTGCTGCAGGAAGAGGGTATTTAGAGATTTCACTCTCTACTTGTTACCATAAAAACCACCCCTGTGGATGCTGTTGAGAAGGGAAAGGAAGTTTTGGCACATGCCAACTAGGACATGTGGACAACTAGCCATTTGGAAAAAAATAATAATTTAAGCATCATGAAGAAATGATTAAACTCCCTGCCCCTCAGGTCTTTTCCTGCAAACAAAATACAAAAACATACAATTCACAGAAGCTAAATTTCAGTTTTGTAAGAAATACGATTAGGAAATAAAACATGGATCCCTTAAATGTTGTTTAACAGGGCACTTAGAATATAGAGTAGGCAAGAATTGCCAGGGAGTCTGGAGTCCAATTGGTTAGTAGTATTTCTACTTCCAATCTAAGCCATTCTTTACAGAATTCAAACAGAAGTAAGGAAAATAGTTCTCTGCATGTGCCAAGCAAACCCAGTGTTGTGTGCAATTCCCCAGTCTGCAGATACCATTCTATCTCTTTAAACATTTCTGAAAAACATTCTTGCCTCTGAAAGTTTAGGATTTCAGGATTTGAGTGATGCCCCTGCCTAATCCTTTGGTATTATTAAAATCGTAATGGTGGTTGGGGCCATTTAAAAGATTAAATTCAAATAATCAGGACAGGGAATGTGTGCTCAGCTCCCTAGCTAGCCCATTTTGCCCCTTGGAAGACCCAGAGGTATAATGCTGTGGATTGGGAACAAAATACAGCGTTATGTACATAGCACACATTTGAATGCTGTGTGTCTGAACTTTGGGTAACTAAAAAAAAAAAAGTCAGAATTCACACACTCACATCCACAAAGATCCCCCCCCCAAAAAGAGAGGGACATCAAAGGAGGAGGAGATTTTTATAAGGACGACCAGTTATTTTTTAAAAATCATATTTAAAGATTAGATTTAAAATTTTTAAGTTTTTGCAAAATATACATGGCTCTTGGAAAGTTATTATTTTTTTCTTTAATAAGTTCATAAGTTAAAGTTATCTTTTTTTTTCTTTTAAAGATTGATGCCTCAAGGTCAGTTGCAAAATCTTTTCTCTCATAAACTTCAGGCTGCATGTAGGACCTCACACAAAGCATTTGGTATGCCTCTGAAAAGTGTCAAAAAGTGATTAATTACAAGGATTAAAACAAATTTGAATCAGTAGATTGTTAATGGCATTTTTCAGCTAGGTCTTTTCAATCTCCTGCTCTGGCAGATGGAAATTTATCTCTTAGTGCTGTTCATTTTCTAGAACACCAGCTACATATTTTGGTCTAATTTTTTTGCTTCCTTTTTGTTTCTGTTTTAGTTGATAAATAGAAAATGTCTTATGTTTTTCATGAACCATCATACCCAAACCATTTCTCACATAAAAATTCTAGAATGTTTTAAGATATCTCATTTTATCTTAAGGGAACTAAGGAGCTCTAAATTGAAAACTTGTCTACAGGTTTTTTTAATAATTAAAATTAAGATTTCTAGAAGGGTTTTCCATTCAGTACTATTAAAAAATGTTGGGATCTACAATTTGAGAATAAATTCTCTATTGCTCCCTGTAATGATTTGAGAAGTCTCCATGCACATGCAGGTTTGAATTTCTCAGTGGTGGTACTTACCAAGAGCAGACAGGATTTTTTTTTAAAATACACTATTTGCTTTATCGTTGAAATTCCTTCTATTTATTGTTTGAGCATGCTATGACCCAATTGCCTGAAACACTTTCTTCTAAAATTATTTCCAGACCTTTATAGTTATTTCTGATAGCTATACAGAAATAGTTATCAGAAATATAAGGACGGAGAACCATCCTTTTAAAAAAGCAGAGGTAGTCAATTCTTACTTTGCCTAAGTTTTCTCTATGAGGCACATAAGTATTCAGCCCTAATTGCAAAGAACAATTTGAAAGGGCAGAACTGAATGTTGAGAGTTGATAGAAATAGAATCAGAGAATATTTATTTATTTTGAATGAGTTTATTCTCCAGGGGGAGGCACTGAGGGAATTTACATACACTTAAAACTGTATGCATTATCCTTGAAAAACACTGGAGAATGAGCGGATTGCCAAATGATCGGAGGGGAACAAATGTCCCAATATTTAAAAAAGAGGGAAAGGAAAATCCAAGGAAATTGTCTTGTATTTACATATGAGAGTATTTTGGAGTAGGTCATAAAACCATAACCACTTTGAAAAGAATCAACAAACAATGGCTTTGTCAAGAATAACTTTTATTAAAGTAAGTTCATTTCCATTTTTTAATGAGGCAAATATTGGGGATGCTGTAGACATAAAGAGATTTCAGCAACACATTTGACAAAGAACATCATAAAATTCTGATTACCAAGCTAGTTAAGTGTGAACTGCATGTCATTAGAATAAGAGGATACATAGCTGGCTCATAAATCATACGAAGAGAGTGATCATCAATAGTTCCTCAACTGGAAGAAGATATCCACTGGCTGCTGCAAAAGTCAGACCTAATTCTTCTACTTTTCAACATTTTATTCCTAATTTGGATGTGGATAGAATGCTAATCGGATGTGCAAATGATACAAAATTGTGTGGAATTGTTATCTTGTTGTGAATAACCATCCTGTATTCAGAATAGTGCAGCTTCCTGCCAAGCTAAAAACTAGCCAGTATCTGACTTTCAACCAACATGCAGAGGGACAGATGCTGTTTCTATCATGTATGCAAAAGGTAGGGTAGAATAAGATAGGTTCTAAATAGAAAAAAACAACTTGGTTCACTAAAAAAACACCTCCATGGACATTGGATAAGATGTTTTTGTGCTTGAGCTAGGAATATTACAGGTAACCCTTGACTTATGATGACAATTGGGACCGGAATTTCAGTCATATATTATTGTGAGTGTAAGTGGAATTGGATCCAATTTTATTACAATTTTTATGATGATTAAATGAATCACCACAGATATTAAGGGGATCATGAAGTCATTAAGTGAATCCAGCTTCCCCAGTGAGTCTTTTTTTCTGTTTTCTTTTGCCAGAAATCAGCAAAAAAGATTGCAAACTGTGATCATGAGACCGGAAAACACTGCAACCAGTAATAATGTGAGCCAATTTCCAAACACCCAAATTGTGATCATGTGACCACAGGGATGGTGCAACAGCCATAAGTGTGAGTATAGGTCGTTAAGTCACTTTTTCCAAGGCTGTTATAACTTTGAACCATTGTTAAACAAACGGTCAGTTGAAGCTGAAGACAACCTGTATTCCTATTTCTCGAAGCTAAGGCATTCTTTATAATTTTAGGCTGAATTCTCTTTTCTCTTTGGAGTTAATATATAACTTGAAGGACATCTGGTCATGTAGACAAAGTCAACTCCATGGGAAGATTACAATGATACTTTATTGATATTGGCTATAACGACAGAATTTTACAAGCCTGTTTGTTCTTTACCTCTCCCCTTTCTTATAACCCAATGAAGTGAATCAGGAAGGAACCTCACCTGAGGTGCTTCCAAATGCTATCTTGCTGCACAGGACTTAAATAATGTTTCAGCCCTCCTTGCTTATGTAACTGTTCTGGAATATTTCTGTCAACGTAATCTCTACTATTATGGTTGGTCACACAGTGTGGTGGAATGGAGTCTGGAGTCACAGGCGCAATAGCTCTTTCCCAGAGGACGAAAAGATAGTGGAAGGAAATGGAAGGAAGAGGGCAAGGATGGAGCCTCCCTAGTAATTCACAGACTGTATCTACAGTTCTAATAATTAAGGCACCAGACTAGAAAGCAGGGGACTGTGGATTCAAGTCCTGCCTTAGCCATGAAACCCAGCTGGATGATTGGGCCAGTCACTCTCTCTCATCCCAACCCACCTCACAGGGTTATAGTTGTGAGGAAAATAAGAGGAGGAAGGTGTGTTGGGTATCTTCGTCCCCTTGAGTTATTTGTAAAAATAATAAAGGTGGGACACAAATAAATAGATATGCAGATAATTGCTTTTGTCTGGCAAGATCAACGCCAGGCTCAAATAACCAAGAATGACATATGGAGTTACTTCTGAGTAGTTTCTTTATTGATGTTCACCTACGAACAGTATCTGGTTGAGGGAGAAATGCTTTGGTTTTTGCATTTGTAGAAAATAATTCTTACCTGAGTTTTTTTTTTTGTTATCATCTTTTATGGATACAAATAAATATTTCAGAAGTCATCTTGCAGTACTTCAGCTATTTCTGAAACTTTAATACATCTAATTGTCTTGCAACAACCAGAAGGAAGCTGAAGTTTTAGTTACTAGTTCAGTCTGTCTGTGTGTCTGTCTGTCTGTGTGTGTGTGTATTTGAGAAAGGGAGGGAGGGAGGGAGAGAGAGAGAGAGAGAGACTGAGACAGAACTAGTGACTTATAGAAACCCAGCTCAGAAACGGAATGAATTCAAGAACCAGATTAAATCTATTATGTAAATATAGCTATCCTCTAGATCAGCAGCCCCCAACCTTTGAGCACCAGGGACTAATTCCATGAAGAAAGGTTTTTCCATGGACCGGAAGGGGCGTGGTTTTGCATGCTGCCTGCATCCTGCAGATGGGTCTTTGCTTGTTTGCGTGGTCCAGTTGCTGATATGCCGCGGACTGGTGCCGGTCCACGGACCGGGCGTTGGGGACCCCTGCTCTAAATCATATAGCTATGGTCTAGATCAGGGGTGTCAAACTCGCAACATCACATGATGTGTCGCGACATATCGTGAGTTTTTTTGCCATTGCCGGCAATGGGGTGGGCGCAGTTTCGCTATGATACATCCACCCCACGGGCCGGCAGTTTGACACCCCTGGTGTAGATCTTTGGAACAGGGATAATTCCAGAAGACTGAACTGATTATTTCTCACTGTAGAGAGAATGAGAGTCAGCTGGCACAGATGGGCTTCAGTTGGCAGAGACCTGGAAATAAGGTTACAATTACACCAGCAGCTTTCTGTGGTTCTTTTAATAAAGAAAGCAATTATCTAAACCCATTTTGCTTCTAATTACCGCTAACTACAAGCTTACTTCTGCACTTTAGGCGCACTTTAATTACTCTCCTCAGTGTTGACTTGCTATATTATGATCTCTTTTACAGACACTGTAGGAAATAGACATTTAATTAACTAGATGGCATTCAATAAATCTTAACTGTTACTCTCTGAACTGGGTAAGAAAGCCCCAGTTATTTTTTTAAAAATGGAGTGGGCAAAGGTAGATTTTTGTTTATGTGCTAAGTTAATACTTGCCAGGGGGACCACCTGGGGGGTTAGACTGAGAAACTGAAGGGGAAAAAAAATCCTGAAAGAAGCAGCGACAAACCACTTCCAAATCAACTGCATGGATGTCTCCAGTTAGTCACCAGGAGTCAAGCTACATTTGAGGCTGCTTCATCTATAGAGTTCTTAAAAGGCAAAGAAATTCAGGCCTGGGAACAAATTGCAGACATAAATGCTCATGAGTCTATCATTAAAGAACCTTTCTACTGCTGGTATCAGGCCAATCTCTTGGAATTATAGCTCTCATCACTCCTGACTTGATAGCCATCATGTTGGTGGCAGGAGAGAGAAGTAAATTCTGAAATAAATCAGAGTACAAAGAATTCTGTTTTTCCGTCTACATCTCCTGTAGGGGGAAGAAAAGATGGGAAAAGAAAAGCCACAGAACTGGTAAAAGAAAAAGTCAAAGCAAAATGAACGATTGGATTCTTGACTTACAACCATTCACTTAGCGATCGTTTGAAGTTACAATGGCACTGAAAAAAAGTGACTTAGTTCTTTTGCAGTAATATATCAATAATGGCTTCTACCATTTAATTAAACCAATTAAATGGCAGTTTCAGATGCAGCCTGTAGCTGCCTCATCAAGGAATTTTCCTTAGGACCCAAAACAAAGCATTTTTCTGTCTGTAATTTTCCTATCTTCTGCACTGCTTTTTTTTCATTCTCCCATTTTTAAACAAGGTACGAAACTGGTTACTAGAATAGTAACACAGATTCTCTTAGTTGGTGGAGCTAGGAGGCCGGTCTGCAAACGCTCAGTCTTTGGACGTCAGTTTTTATCTATACGAGCAATGTGGATAGAACAATGGCCTCTGTACAAAAATAGTAATGATTGCCCCTTCTGTTAAGGATGTTCCCCCCTTTATACTGTGTTGTTGCAGTCACTGCCAGAGGTAGCCACCTGCGGGTGCCCTCCATTCATTTTGCTCTCAGGAAAGCATCTGCGTAAGGACATGCCCCCTGGAAGGGTGCTAGAGATCTGCATAGTTCATTCTTGATCATAGGCCCCTGTCGGGTAACTGCTGGAAGAGAGAATTTGTCTAAGAAGGAATTTATTCTGCATGCAGTCTTGGATTAAAAGAGAGAACTTTATATTTGGAAACAGCATTTGTCTTGCTGGCACTAGGCTTTTAATATTGATGTACTGATACGGTACCAAAACGGTGCAACATTCGGATCATTTTTTATAAAAGGGGGAAAGAAAACCAGCCTCAAAATTGCTGAAGTTGAGTCATTATGTTGTTTTCTTTCCCAGTAAAAATGAACTGCTTCTAATTTAAACATTTTTATATTCTTTAAAAAATATTTCTGATTTCAAAAACGAAATGGTGTACTATATTCAGAATCATGCCTGTCTCAACAACCAAGGTTTTAAAAATCTTAGATTAGCAGTTTGTGAATATATCCTTTGTATCCAGTTATCTTGCTTTTTAATTAGTAGATATGGGAATATTTCATTTTTCGATGGCAGTTGCAACTTATTTTTTTTTTTGACTAATTTGCATTTCACTGAACATTTGCATTTTCATTGATAAAGGAAACAAAACAATTTAGATAACTGTATGCCAATGATATTCTCTCCTAAAAAGGTTGGATTATCTTTGGGAAAATCTTTTAAATCTTCACTTTTTCAACAAAGTTTTATTTAAAATTATATTTAATTCTCTGTTGACCTTCAAAGGACCCCAAGATAGTTCACATAGCTCGCATGACTTCACTTGTACATCAGTTTCTATGAGTGTTTCTCCACTTCTGAACCCAGTTTAGACAGGAGGCTATCACCTAGTTCACCTTGGCTGATCTCAAAAAATTAAGTTAATTTGGATATGGCTAGTACTTGGATGGAAGATGGAAGATACTAGCAAATTCCAGGGTTGAAACACAGAGTGGGAAGTTGGGGAAAAAAATCTCAGGAGAAAGCAATGGGAAACCATTTTTAAATTCTTGCCTAGCACATTGCATTGAAATGTAAGCATAGTCCCTCAGAGACATTGACTGTAAAGTAAGGATAGCTGGTCTCTTTGGGATGTGGCCCATAGTGATGGCAGTAGTGTCAAGGTTGTGTCTTTGATACTTCTTCTTTACTTTCTCTTTTACTGCTTCTGGTGTCGAGGGAAATACAAAGTTCTGGCTCTTGCTCTTCTGGCAGCCTCAACCATTGTTAATTGACATTGTTGTTTTGTGTTTTTGATGTTGTCTCTCCATCTTCTTCTTGGTCTGCCTCATGTCCTTTGACCTTCTCCTCTATTTGTATATGCCTTGTATTGTATGGAATTCCACGACATCGTCTCCAGGTGAGCAAACCACTTTATTTGCTGTTTTTGAATGTAATTTAAGATTGATTTTATGTCAGTTCTTTCTCATATGGTCTCCTTTCTGATTTTATCTCTTCTGGTCAGCTTTCCTCAAACATCTCATTTCTGTGGTGACTAACTTTCATTTATGTTTTGTTGTAAGTGTCCATGTTTGGCACTGGTAACATAGGGTGGGGATGTCTTTGATTATTTCATGAACTAAAACATTTGTTATTAATCTGCTGATGAATCCGTTAAAGCTTTCAGTCTTATCTTTTGCCAGTGACCTATCTACAATATAAATGTTTACATTCCTCTCTTAAATCCAACTGTGTTAGATTAAATAGTAAATTTCCAACCTATCCTGCTCTGGCTATAAATCCAGCATTTTCTGTGAAAAATGTCATAAATCCCATCTTTCTATAAATCATAGTATAGAAAATTTAATTATTTCAGAGCCTTTAATTTTAGCAGCAAAAAATATGATTTGTACTGTATACCCAGCCCTGTTTTTAGGACTTGAATTGCTTGTCCTACAAATGTCTTAGAGATTTCAAGCTACACTAAGTTAGTAAATAAATAAATAAATAAATAAGCTAGCAAGGAAGCAAAGCAATGTACGGCTTTCTAGGCCATGTCATTTGCTGTTCAGGAAGTAATGCATTTCTGTTATGTATCGTTGCGTAGTTTTATTTTGCCTGGAAAACACACTTTGATGTTAAGTCAAAGGGGGAAAGCACAGGCTGTTACAATGGCAGGTTGATTTCCACACTCCTTCTCCAGTGACTTCACTGGGACAATCCAGAGCAACCTTCTTCCTGAAGCTCCACCTGATCACATCATGTGACTTTCCATTAGATAAAGCAAGGGACGGGTGATACAGAGAGCCAGGGCTGTCTAGGGAACTCACGTCATCTGCTTCTCATCTTTTCCATCAGAACAGTTGAGTAGTGGGCAAACAAGAAGATGCAGTAAAATTAGCATACAATTCAAAAGGGTACTTTTAAATTGATTGACTGAGACAATCCAACGTAAACATAGATGGACGGTGCAACAGTAAAATCCTACTATAACTCAGTAAGTTTTAAAAACCAATCTAAACAGATATATCAAGCAGATGTTTATGGCACATATTGATTGGAAAATCACTGATATTATATTAAATGTTTTGTTTATGATCAAAGAAGCTTTAATAGCTACATCTTCATCCTAACTTGTATTGAAGTCCAGCTGATATTGTGGCATCACTGGGATATCAACAACATGTGCCAAATGCACAGAGAGCTTGGAGTAGAGAGAAAAGAGAGAGAGAGATCGCCAGCCTTCTTTTAACTATGTTCAGGCAAAGGTCTATATGGAAGCTGTGCTTGTGTCTGCTTGAATTCTAGAGTCTCTCTTTGCATCACCATTCAGACACAGAACGAAGCAGGTACCTAAAAAGCATTAACTTAACAAGCGAATGAGGTACAACTTTCTTTGAGATCTCCTCTCTGAATGTTGGGATGTGTGGAAATTTGCTGCTGCTTGTCCTCTTGAAAAATCCCCTCTGTTAAGAAAAGAGGTGTCTGAGGGAGAAAAAAGAAGACAAAAAACAAAAAAACAAAACAAAAACCAAGTAATGTTCTATTACCTACAAAAACAACAACACCCAAATAAATTTCTAATACATCTATGATGCTTTTAAAGAATGTTGTTTATCAACCCTGGAAGTTTTTAAGAAGAGACTGGACAACCATTTGTCTGAAATGGTATAGGGTTTCCTGCCTGAGCAGGGGGTTGGACTAGAAGACCTCCAAGGTCCCTTCCAACTGTATTATTATTAGTTTGTTTCTTAAATTTGTATGCCACCTATATTGCTGACACATGACTCTGGGGACCTTACGATCTGATAAAACAATACTGTCGGGCCCTGTGGGGCCGACATTCACAGGCGGGTGGGACCTCGCTCACCAAACCGCCGCCTCCGGTCGCCCTTCCTCACCATCCGGACCTGCAGCCAGCTGGGAGGCCATCAGCTGTTCGGCACTGGAGCTCGTTGGCGCCGCGGCCGCCCGCCAACCCTATTCACCGGCCGGAGCAGCTGCCGGGGATGCCGGCGGGCCGGTTTGGGCCGGGCGCCACTGGGACCGGCGTCGGGACGTCGTTTGCTGTGGGCATCGGGAGCGCTGAGGAGGGGACTCCCCCCCCCCAGCAAGCTGCAGAAGGGAGTCCCCGCAGAAGCCGCAGAGGGAATCCCTGCAGGGCCAGAGGAGGGGGAAACTCTGCAGCAGCCACAGAGCAGAGACGGACGGCTTGGTGCCGCGGGAGGCGGCGGGGCACGGGGTGGGGCAGGGACAGAACAGCGAGGGAGAAACAGACCCCCTGGCAATACCCACCCGGACCCTGGCATCGCAGGAAGAACGACAGCAAACACAGACCTGGGGTTTGCTCCGGCAGGCAGTCTGCTGCGTGTCCGGAGGGAAAGGAGGTGAATGCTTGACTGACCGCCTATGTATGCAATGCGCCGGATGTTGGCTTGCTGGCTGGGGGGGCGGGGCTATGGGTTGAAACACTATGTAAAGCGTAGGAGCAGTTCACTCCCAATGCTGACTTTTTCCAGCACGGAATAAACACCGTTTGTTTGTCATCTGTACCTGCCTGCTGGCTGTTTTTGTTGGACCACTGAGGAGGACGTCCTGACAAATACCATAAAAGATTAAAACTGTAATACAATAAATATATCATTAAAATGAACAGAGAAATAATTTAAATGGGTGGAATTATATAATACTTGAAATATTGGGCCATGGAATAATTACATTTTTATCCACCAGCAAGTGAATATCTTCTGCTCTATTTTTTTATTTTTACTATTTAATGGGAAAATCTCTCGACATGCAGTTAAAAAAAAAGAGATGAGCCAATGTCCCTTGCCAATAACTTTGCTTTATTAAATATTGAAATTCATTCATGAGGAGGCATAGAAAGTCTATTGCTTAGAAACTGATGAAATGAAGGTGTTGGATACATGAATGCACCTTTGCTGCATAACATGGCCAATAAACGGTTTCAAAAAAGAAAAAAAGACAGGGCTGCTTATCACTGAGTATAAGCAGGAAATAGGAAGAAAAAACATACAAAAGAGTGAAGAAAAAGTGAACAAGCAGGATGGCAAAGAAAGAGAGGAGATTGAAGGGAAAGAAGTAAAAACCAGGAAGAAGACCTAGGATATAGCACCAGGAATGTGTATTGGGGATCTCTTCAATGTCTCTTAAAAAATGCTTATTGTTTTGCCAGATAAAGATAAACCTATTTAGCAGTTTTTACTATGTTAGTTTTTCACTATTCAATTCTTAACCTTACAGCTATAGACTGATAGAATACATGGGACTAATCAGCTCATCTTCCTATCTCATTCCAGAATATGTTTGGATCTTGTGCACTTTGCTCTATTTCATCCTGTTGAGATAGTCCAAAAATGACATAGGCCTAGGTCTGCATTAGTAAGTCAAAGTCATTATTTTCCTTGCTACAGTTTCATATACTGCTAATTTTTAGATAGCAGGAGAAAGGTGTATGGCTCTCTTCCCCTCTTCTTACATATGTGGAACCTCTTCTCTTTTTAGTTAACCCCCAAATAATTATGGGGGGGGCATATATTTCATATTTATTGTTCAAGTGATTCCATTTTGTACTAATTTCAGTGATCTCTTTTCTATTTTGTTCACTTCTTGTGAAAAGTTTCCAGCAATTTTAACTGGCTGTTAAAATTGACATTCTTGCATTGATTTTCATATATTTTTTTAATATTTGCTTGAGATTTCTTGAAATTATCTTATTCTGTGTTCATGTTGTTAACTAGCACAGTTTCTGGGAATGTGGGGCAAACAGGTAAATTAAGTAAATAAATAATAAAAACTCACAGTTTCTTCTATTGAAGTCTTTCTAATTAATATAATTGCAATTGACAAACTAAAACTCCCTTGAAAATAAAACTATCTTGAAAATAACTCAAGACAATTAATTATTCTTCTTGTCCTACTTTTTTGTGTGTTCTTGTCAGGAAGATATTATGTTCCATAATATTTCAGGAACATCCTTCCTCCTCCCCATTCATAATGGCATTTATAAATTATCTAGCCTTCAGCTATGCACTTGAGCTTGTCTATTATACAACTAATTCATAGTTTCCCAACCAGAACAGTAAAACAAAGTCCAATTCCACTAATTTTTAAAAGGGTGGTGATGGTGGTAGAACTCAGAAGGAACTGAATTTTACTAAGTGAATAGTGGTAGAGCAAGACTATATACAGAGTTAATTAGGGGATTTAAAAGTAACCCATAAATCTGCATCATCCCATTCAAAAGCCAGATAGAACATGTACCATAATAAATAGCAATAGCACTTAGACTTATATACCATTCCATAGTGCTTTACAGCACTCTCTAAGCAGTTTACAGAGTCAGCATTATTGCCCCTAACAATCTGGGTCCTCATTTTACTGACCTCGGAAGGATGGAAGGCTGAGTCAACCTCGAGTCTGTCAGGATCGAACTCCAGGCTGTGGGGACAGTTTGCCTGTGGTACTGCATTCTAACCACTGTGCCACTAGAGCTCCTCCTGGAATAAGGATGTTGCCTACTTTTGGAAGGGAGATGGGCAGTTTCATAAATGAATGAATGAGTAATTTTTTCCCCCCAGAAGCAGTATCTAGTTTATGGATTTTCTTTGCAGAAAATACATAACTTGCAGTGTTTTCTAATAGCCTCAGATAGCTCTCTTGGAAATTATACCAAAGGGCTGAACAGCACTGGCATTGGTCTTAAGCAAAGTGAGATAAATGCTCCATGCTGTCAGAGCAGAGAAATGGCATTTGCCTGTGCATCAGAATTCCATAGGTTCCATGTTTTGATCACTGTGCCAGTCCAATTTTTGCAATAAACCTATTTTGCAAGGAGGCAGGACAGATTTGGGAAAAAAAAAAACTAAGCTAAAGAGAGGGGGGCGGGAAGATAACCTCATTTCTTATCTACATTCACATTTTAAATTGCCCTAAAACAAGATAAGAGCCAATTTAGTGTAATGGTTAAAACATCAGGCTAGAAATCGGGAGACTGTCAGTTCTAGCCCTGCCTTAGGCCTGAAGCAGCTGGCTGAATTTGGGGCAGACCCTGTCCTCAGCCCTAGGAAAAAGGTATTGGCAAACCACTTCTGAAAAACCTTGCCAAGAAAACTCCGGAGACTTATCCAGGCAGTCACCAGGGTTGAAAACTCAACGGCACACAATACCTCTCCCAAACCCCCAAGATAAGCTTTTTGTGTGTGCGAATGCACAATCACAACAACCTTTTAGACTGTCTAAGAAACTTCTAACTTTTGAGATGATTCGTTTATATTGTACCTATTACTGTCATAATTCATTAAGACTTCTGTTGTTGTTATGGACATGACTTTTTGTTCTAATCTAAGTGGCCTTTTCAAAAGAAAAAAAACAACAGTATCAACATTATAAAGGTTAAAATCTGCATCCCTACAAATGCCACCTGGTTCCCTGGGAGTTGATGCTATTGAGAGAGAGAGAGTGATTGTATATAAGATGCTGAACAATTTGGTAGGATTTGTCCAGGCTTCTGAGCCTTGCTGAGATGACTTAGTTCTGATATCTAACAAGGTTTCCCCAGGACATTTTTAAGACAATGTTCAGTGGCAAGGGGATCTCAAATGTTATAACCTACATTAATGTGGCTCAAAAAGTCAATGTTCAGGTTTACTTTATTTATTTAAAACATTTATATAGCCGCCCATCTTAAAACAAACTCTAGGCGGTTCCCAATCAAAAATTAAAACAACATAAAAATAATATTAAAATGATAAAAATCAAAGATACTTAAAACGAAAACCTGGTGCTAAGTCAAGTGACTGTCGCTTCATCTCATCCCAAGCACTGGGGGGGGGGGGGGGGGGCGAGCCAGGTCTTTAGTGCTTTATGGAAGGCTAGGAGGGTAGAGGCCTGCCAAATTTCAGAGTGTTCTATAAGGCAGAGGCTAGCACAGAAAAAGCACACTTCTTAGTTCCTAGGAACATGCTCACTTGATCTGACCTGGTAGAATGGTGGATATCCTTAGGGCAGAGGTAGGCAACCTTAGCTCTTTTATGACTCGTGGACTTCAACTCCCAGAATTCCTGAGACAGCATGGCTCAGCTTGGAAACCTCTCCCTTTCCCCTCAGCACGGCTGGCTCAGGAATTCTGGGAGTTGAAGTCCACGAGTCATAAAAGACCCAAGGTTGCCTACCCCTGCCTTAGGGAAAGTGGTCCCACAGATAGGTTCTTGAGAAACCCTTTGTGTTCATGAGAGACAGAGACAGAGAAATGAGATTTTCTTAATTGTGGAAATAATTTGCTTGTGGAAACGGTATGTAAATTAACTGGTATGATGTTTTGGTTGCTGTTTGCTTTAGCAACTTTAGAGTGTGAAAATCTCCACTTCACCTACTTCACTGGATTGTTGTAGGGATAAAATGCAGTACATGGGTTCCTCAGAAGAATGATAGAATATGCATTTGGGGGAAAAGGTTAAAAAAAAAGGCTATGCGGAATGAGTCATAAATATTAAATATTCCTGATATTGGGTGCATTTTCTTTTAAAATATCAAGACATGTATAGCCAAATTTTACCAACAGAATTAAAAAAACAACAACAACCCTGAATTTTAATTTTAAATGGTTCAGTTTTTTTTAAAAAAATGTGTTCGTATTGTTGTCATGTCCTTGACAAACTTGACATTTTTGTTTTACAAAATTACCCTTTATTTTACAAAGTTTAAAACATTTCATTTTTCAATGATATAGTGCAAGACATTCTGTATTGCTGGAAAATGTGCTTCATTGTTCATTTTAAAAAAATAGCTCATTGTATCCACTTTGAGTCAAATTGTCAACTTTAATGTTGCTGGTGGCAATGATGGGGAATGGAACTATGGTGAAATTCCATATCATACTGTAGGGGGAAAAAACCCAAATACAGTGATGCAGCTATGTAATTTAGCATTTGAATTTAATAGGCTTAAACTCCCTTCCCTCATGAAATGAACTTAGTACATTTTCACTTCAGAGTCTGATAAGCACATTTCAAGAAGCTCTCCTGCTTATTCTAATGAATTGTATCATTTGGGAAGTGGCTGTAAGTCCATGGTAAAGCAGCATGATTTGCATGGAAGACAGGCTATGATTTGGCTAGAATTAGGAAGACCGTTGTTTGAAATCTGGGAGGGTTATTGACAATCCAAGTCTATAGAACTGGCCTGGATGGATCAATTGTAATTTCTTATACTTTTCCTACATTGTAGGAATGTTATCTTTATGTGGACTTCTTGGTCTGAGAATAAAGTCAGAATAAAAAGTCTCTTGAAAATTCATATAGATGACATATCGACATTAAAATAAACAGTTTTTTACATTTAGTTTTCTATAAACTGATAATATTTGTGAATGGAAATTCAGAAAAAGGGTTAGGTTACCTGAATAGATCTATGAGCTCTGTTATATACTAGTTTTTCGTTACTTTCATCATTTGCAGGTTAGTGGAAGTTTTATTGTCCAGAAATTAGAATTTACGCAAATTGGAATTTGAGTAAGAACTCAGTACATTGCCTGGCTTTTTGATTGATTGATTGATTGATTGATTGATTGATTGATTGGTTATTTTTTATGGGGGGGTGGAGTTACCTATTTAGAATGGGTGGCCATATATACATTTTCTAAATACATAAATAATTCTCAACCTGTTATAGCAACAGGAACACAGCTAGTTATCTTGCACGGCTTACAGCGTATAAAATTAAGCAGTGCAGACTGATTTTGATGGACTGATTTTTGGAAGAGATAGCTTGCAGAATAACTTTATTAATTGTTCGTTATATTTCTATCTATATGTCTACTTCTACACACCTCTACATTTACATCTATCTATCAGGGCCATATTTATGGTTTAATGATATGAATGTAAATTGGTGGTGTTTGTAGTATTTCTGCCACTGCATAATGAAATACAGTTAGTCGTCAACTTATGACTACAACAGAGCTCAAGATTTCTGTTGTATAGTGAGACATGTGTTAAGTGAGTTTTGCCCCATTTTATAATCTTAGAGCTATTTCCTTTTCTTACAGATACTTTAATATTGTTATTCCTAGCAGTGGTCCAGTGGTTTGCAGGAAGACACATTTTTAATCATAATCTTTCCTTCTTACACACTAAACTGCAAACAAAAGCCTTCACATTACAATAGCAAAATAAACTTCTAGAATATATTGCCTTCAGGCCACTGGCCACCAACAAATTCCTAGGGGAGAACATTTGCCTTAAGAAAAAATAAATTACATTTTTGTATTAAAAGAGCAGTGACAAGGATATATAATTTGAAACGATACGTTTGCAACTTGCTTGGGAAATGGTTTACTCTCTCATGATATTCAGCTCTCAAAACACTGTAAAGTTAAGGCAATGAAGTGATTGAGAAATGAGTTGCTGAGACAAATTATTAGCATGAATGTTTGCTTTCTCTGAATAGCCAGCTTGCTGGGTCAAAGCAGCTGCTTGGGGCATTCAAGGAGAAGAAGGTGATGCTATGAATCAGGGTGAACAGGACAGAAGAGGACATCTGGGTCATTAAGAATTTCAAATCCTTGCACAAAAATTCTCTGAAGACCGAAAGAAGTTCCATAAGTCAGATATAACAATCTGCGTTTGTTTGTACATAAAGAGGGAGAGAATATTTGTGTTGAGGCACAGCTTGGGATTGTGTCTGAGGGAAACCACCAACAAGAAGATACCAAGGAATCTCCAGAACAAACCCAAAAAGTTCCTGAGCAGTCATCTTTTTTTTCCCCTTCCACATTTTCAATCTCAACAGTTGAGATTCTTCAATATTGGCCTGGTTGTTTTGACAGCATCCAGCCACCCCCCTCTTCTATCACTGGATTATTATCGTGTGCTGGGAGTCCATGATCAGTGATGACTTGGTCTCTGTGGTGGCAGCAGGGTCCGTAAGATTATCTGGGACACTACACATCCTCTTCACGACCTGTTTTCCTTGTTACCTTCTGGGAGGAGGCTTCGTGGTATCCGTAGCAGAGCATCCAGATTCAGCCATAGTTTCATTCCATACAGCATTAACCTTGCAAACTCTCAAGCTTCCTCCTTCCGTTATATATTCAAGATGGACAGTATTTAATATTTATTTGCTACATATATGTAGGGGTGTGGGTCTATACATATGTTGTTCATAGTATGTTTAGATGTGTGTCATGTATGTGTTTCACTTTGAGAGCAGGCAACTAAATTTCATTTTTGATGTGTGCCGTTGTGCCCACAGTAAAAAAATGACAATAAAGGTTATCTTATCTTATCTTATCTTATCTTATCTTATCTTATCTTATCTTATCTTATCTTATCTTATCTTATCTTATCTTATCTTATCTTATCTTATCTTATCTTATCTTATCCTGCAACCACTGAAAATCAGAAAGGGAGGCTGTCACTTTCCGCCCCATTCCTCCTATCTCTTTTTTTGTTTTTTCTTTCTAAACTGGAGCAAAAAGAAGGCAAAGAAAGAAAGAAATCCATTACATGGCTACCAGGCTAATGTCGTTATGCACAGATTTGGAGTTTTATCACCTTCCCGTTTGTTTCTCCACTTTTTTCTATTCCTACATGTGACTGTGGCTGGAAGTGGTGAAGAGAACTGAAATAGTCATATAGACTAAGTGCCGATATTGATTTCATTGCCTTCATGTTAATCTCAGAAGAAATAAGTCTCAGCTAACCCCATAGTCAGCAGATTCCATAGTATAAGTGGCTAGATGGAGTTAGTTTAACTTTATGTATGACTAAGGTCTGCTTTGAGCTAAATCTGACTTTATTCAGACTACTGTAGCATCTTCCTAACAATGTTAGAAGAGCAAGAGGTGACGGAAAGAAAGCAAGAAAGCCCCACAGCAACGACAATTACAGTGTTTAATCAGCCTCTTTGGTGTTTGAGTGGATAGCTATCATTTGTTTTTCTGCCTTAACCTTGTTTATGTTGCTCACAGTTACATTGATAAAAGAGGGGATATTTCTCAGACTGCTTGAAATTAAATATTGGGCTTGGCTGAGCCCAGACATTAAATTCTCTGAAGCAAAGACAGCATTTTCAATTGTGTGAGGAGGGTCAGCCTGATGAAAACCATTGGGCCTTGCATTGTACCAAAAGTAAATAACAGCACACAATCCCAATAATGTAAAGAGCTTGTAAAGTTAATGGAGCAGGGAAACAGCCAATTTAGCCTGAGTCTGCAGAGAAAGTGTGTGTGTGTGTGTGTGTGTGTGTGAGAGAGAGAGAGAGAGAGAGGGAGAGGGAGAGGGAGAGGGAGAGGGAGAGAGATATGTGCCTTGGTTTTCTTGGCAGAATGGGATGAATAAAAGAATATAATTGAATTAACAAGTTCTGGGACTGATGTCACATTTGAGATAAATATACTGATATTTTTTTTTAAAAAAATCAATGTGCTTTATGATGTGTGACCCTCCTCCAGAATGGAACATACACACAAATAAGCTAAGCTGTTGCCTAGGACACCATGTCATGCAGGGCACAACATTTCAAGAAAAAAATTAAATAAAAAAAAAGGTGGGTGGGTGGGATGGGAATGCTAACTTGTGGCAATCAATCTAGGGCCACTACTTCTGTCCTCCATTCAACAGATTTTCTGACATGGAAAGCAAACCCTCTGGAACCTGATGACTCGGGTTCAGCAAGGAATACCGGAGTTATATTTGCTATTTTCAGAGTTGTGGTGTTGATGATATTTAACTCACGATTGAGAAGCTGTGAATGCAGATGTGAGACAATGGATAGGTACAGAATAACAGAGTTGGAAGGGACCTTGGAGTTCTTCTAGTCCAACCCCGTGTTCAAGCAGGAAACCCTGTACCATTTCAGACAAGTGGCTGTCCAATGTCTTCTTAAAAACCTCAAGTACTGGATGTCTATGAAGATTCTCAGTTATCCAAGTCATAGTTGTATCAAATACTTGATATTTTACTCACATTTTGGAGCATCCACAACTTCCGGAGGCAGGTTGTTCCACTGATCAATTGTTCCAACTGTCAGGAAATTTCTCTTTAGTTCTATATTGGTTCTCTCCTTGATTAGTTTCCATCCATTGCTTCTTGTCCTGCCTTCAGGTGCTTTGGAGAATAGCTTGACTCCCTCTTCTTTGTGGCAACCCCTGAAATATTGGAACACTGATATCATGTCCCCCCTCATCCTTCTCTTCATTAAACTAGACATACCCAATTCCAGCAACCATTCTTCGTATATTTTAGCCTCCAGTTCCCCTAATCATCTTTGTTGCTCTTCTCTGTACACTTTCTGGAGTTTCAACATCTTTTTTATACAGTGGCAACCAAAACTGGATGCAATATTCCAAGTGTGGTCTTACCAAGGCATTACAAAGTGGTACCAACACTTCATATGATCTCGGTTCTATCCCTCTGTTAATACAGCTTAGGACTGCATGGGCAGATATTGCTGCCTTGAAGTAATGGGTCTTCTGAAGGACCACACCTTACTTATAAGTACCCCTTTTTTTGCCAGTTTCTGCGTGTAGTCTGAAGGCATGGCATAAACAGAATCGTTTACAGCAAGCCATGATTACATCACAATGAAGACATGTATGTCATGCTATGACAGAATAAGGTTCACCTTCTTTGTTCTTGCATGCAACATTGCAAAGCACATACATAGTGCCACATTTTATCATTTGCCACCACTTCCCCTTGTGGACACTCATGGACATTACACTGTATAACAGACAGGGCTGGACCAACATTACCATTACTTTGCTACTCTGCTTTATATCTTTTTAACAAGCAAGTTCTGGATATTTGACATGAAAATCCTGGACCTCCCGCATTGTGTATCCTTTTTCCTGGTTTCTAATTCTTATTAATTGCAGCCCTCTTCCTTGTCCATTATGGTTTCCTCCGTTGATTGTCGGTTTCAGAACTGATTTACTACTATTACTCATGTAAATTACTAATGTAAAAACAATCTGTGGTTGTCTTTGGTACTAGCCCTCTGTTAGCCCACTTGAAAGGATTTTTTGTCAGAGTTTTATGAACCAAAGCAAGGAAGAGGCTATATTACTCTGATACACTCAACAACCACAATCGAGACTGGCAACTCTGCTTTAAGCAAAACATTGCATGACATCCACAGTCATTAAGTGAGACATCGTGTAACTGTGATTTGTGATTTTACTGCCAGCTTCTCCATTGACTTCTGTGAATCTCGCAAATGGTGATTGTGTGACTGGGGGGAATGCTGTGATAGTCATACGTTTGAGGACCAGTTGTAAGGTTACTTTTTCGATGCCATCATAAAATTGAATAGTCACTAAACAGGGCAGTTGGGACTACTCCTATTAGAAATCAGCTTTCTAAAGAGTATTTCTGCATATATTTCTAGCTGCATATATTTCTAGCTGTCGTTAGACAGCTCTACCATAACTGGAAGTTCCATATTGATAATGACAGGTTCAACTCCAGTGTCAAAAGCCCAAAACATACCTTATAACCAAAGGCATAAAACTGCATTTCCACTTGAATGTGGAATTTTCTATCAGAACATTTGCATCCCACTTAGCTGTCTAGCCAAAATAATATTTCTTTTGATGCTTGAAGTCTCGAAAAGAGAAAGACATTTACAGCAGTTAAGAACTCTTTCCGTGCTGCCGCTTGCATTTGGCCTGTAAATGCTTGTATGACCTTGGTTTGAAACTGCAGGCGTCTGAAATTCCTGTGAAAAGGATGTCTTCCTCCCCCTTGAAAAGGGTGAGTAATTTCCATTTGTGGAGCAAAAGATTTTCCAGGGTGAATTGTGCCCTCCTCCCACAGGAAAACAAGTTACAAAATGCCATGTAAACCAGTTTGTTGGCAGAGATTGTATTAAGTGGGAAACGAATATGTGTGATAGTGAGGTCTCCTGAAATCATGACTTGGCCTTCAATATTTAGAAAGCAACAAAGGGCTTCTTTTAATTAATTTCCAAATGTTGCCAAAAATCTAGGACAAGCTCCGTTTAATTAACTATGATTGGCTATTTTTTTTTACATTATTTAAGGATTTTAAATTTGTTCCATTTCTCTTTTCATTTGGAATGATATTTTAATCTGGAGAATCTACCTACTCTATTGTTGATTACAGACAATGTAAGTGAGAAGGGTAAGTTGAAATACAGTATGTGGAAGAAATCCATTAGTGTCACGTCTCTCATATACCTAATAAACATAAAACAGAGAGACAAATCTCTGCACGCATGTCCTTTCCCAACCCACAGTAATATAAGATTACAGGTTCTGTAGGGATGCAGGCAGCACTATTATTATACCATGCAGAAACCCTATTTTGAGACCCGTTAATTATTTTGTCAACAATTCCTGAACTGCCAGGATCCTGGTGATTCATTATCTGGGCTATCAGGAATGGAATTCCTCTTTCTCTTTCGAGAGCCATTTTTCTTGCCTTTGTACTATACAGAGAGGTGAAGGCATCCACATCACATCAAAGTTCTGACATAATTAAAACGATCCTTTAAAAAAGAAAACATACCAAGAGCAAACAGCTAGAAAGGGAGGAAAAGTCTGTCAATATTGCTTTAGCAAAATTTTTGTTTTTGATTAAATTCTTTCTGTTGTGTTTATGAAGGAACACCGAGTTTGTAGTTTCTTTTTCTTTCAAATAGTACTGAATGAAATGTTCACCCATCTGTATTGATAAAATATACCTGTTCTATAGCTATTATAGATTAGAGTAGAATAGAGCTGGAAGGGAACTTGGAGGTCTTCTAGTCCAGCCCCCTGCTCGAGCAGGAGAACCTGTACCATCTCAGACAAGTGACTGTCCAGTCTCTTTTTAAAAATCTCCAGTGATGGAGTGGCCGCGATTTTTGAAGGCAAACTGTTCCACTGGTTAATTGTCCTCACTGTTAGGAAGTTTCTCCTTAATTCCAGGTTGCTTCTCTCTTTGGTCAGTTTCCCACCATTGTTTCTTGTCTTGCCTTCTGGTGCTTTGGAGAATAGTTTGAGGCCTTCTTCTTTGTGGCAGCCCCTCAAATACTGGAATGCTGCTATCATGTCGCCCTGTTTCTTCTTTTCGTTAGACTAACCAAACCCAACTCCTGCAGCCGTTCTTCATATGTTTTAGTCTCCAGGCCTTTGATCATTTTAGTTGTTCTTCTCTGAACTTTTTCCAACGTCAACATTCCCTACTTCAAAAATGGTGAATTAGATAGTATTGCCAATTCAGACTTTTCAGGAGCATTTCAACTCCATATGTTTAGATTATTGAATTTTCAAGTGTCCCAATTTTATAGGGGAGGGGGAGGGGGAGGGGGAGGGGGAGGGAGAAACCTCAATCTCCAGCCATTCTATTTATTAAGAGATTTGTACATTTAGGTAAATTCCTAAGAGGCAATGAATAAAACTAAAATCTTATCCATTCCTAGGAGATGAATAATACTTTACGAAGCTCCAGTATATAGATGCCAAATCAGTTTACTTTAGTTTAATTTAGATTATTACAATCATAGGCCAGTTCAAAATAAATTCAAAATGAAAACATACACTTTCCATTAACTACTACTGGCACTGATGACAAACAGTAGGATGCAAAACTGTGAAACCTATATATGGCTGACTAATTAGAAAAACTCAGAATGAGTAATCAGCTTGTTTGGGAAAAAGGACATCTAAAAGCTGCTTATTAGTATGTTGCGGAGAAATGCCAGACAACAAAACAGTATTTAGCAACTTTCATTGAGACAGAGTCAGATTGGTCAGACAGTAATAGGTGAAGATAAAATGAAGTGACAAGGAAAGCACAGATGTTTTCGTATTGTCCTTAAGCACTTTGGTACACAATGCATCTATTGTCTGTCCTCCTGAAGCATGATAAATTCAAGGGGCAGCACTTCCAGAGGTGACTTCTTTTGTACCTGTGAGGATCTTTTAAAAAATACATTATTTTGAAATCAATGATTTTTATCATGATTGAATAATAACCAATAATATACAGTTTCTGTATTATTGGAGAATTTATATAAGGTGCCTTAAAGATTTTCTTTGTTAGAGAGAAAGAGCTGACAGTGTTCGGTTTTCATACCAGTGAGCGGGAATCCTAATTTCTGGGGCCATGGGGAGGAGGAGGAGGAAGAGAGGGAAAAGGGGGAGGGGGAGGAGCTCTAGGAGCATAAAACCCAGGGCTTAGCCAGTGGACATATAAATAGTCATCAGATGACTTGACTTGTGGTTACATCAACAACTGACGTACGGGGAGCAGAGGCTGCATGGAAGCATCAGTGTCTGTTAAAATGAGGACATATGAGAATCATCTCATTGAGAAAATGCCTCAGTTGTTACAACCAGGGCTTTTTTTCTCATAGAACGCTCAGAACGGAGTTCCGGCACCTTTTTGGGATGGAACCTTGTAGGGTAGGCAAAGTGGGTTGTATGACGTGTGTAAGTTCCGGCACCTTTTTTTTTTTTTTTTTACAAAAAAAGCACTGGTTACAACACTTATGCAAGTCACAGTGTTTGCATGTTGTCCTCATGCAAGTGTCCTTTTTCCTTTCCCTTGCCCTCTAATGGACACCTTCTCTGCTCTATCCCAACTTGTACTATTTTAGGAAATCAATATAGCTAAAGATTAAAGGATATAGCTAAAGATTAATGTTATGAAATAACTGGAGATTTTGGGGCAAAAAAAGGGAGGAAGGAAAGTAGAGTGGAGATATAAATTAATACCAGATATAGCCAATCTGTATCTGAGTTGCAGTGAATTTCTTTTTTTAAATAAATAAATAGTAGACAGCTTGCAGGTTATAAGTGAAGTGTCTTTATTTTTCAAATTGCTCCATCCACAACATATACACTGAAGGCAGTCTTGGCAAATTATGGTACAGGCTTCAACCCAATGCTCAGTTTGGAAGTAAACCTATCTGTCCAAAAAAAATAACCCGGGGAACAGAGAAGGAGTGATGGGGGACACTGCACCAGTTTGCATTTTGCTCTATAGGTGTTTTATGATTGGTCATTAGCCACTTTGGTGCAATGGTTAAGTCACCAGGGTAGAAACCAGGAGCCTGTGAATTCTAGTCCCTCCTTAGGCATGAAAGCTGGCTGGATGACTTGGGTCAGTCACTCTCTCTCAGTCCAGCCCACCTCACAGGGTTGTTGTGAGGGAAATAGGAGGAGGAAGGAGCATTAGGCATGTTCGCCACATTGAGTTAGGTATAAAAATAGTAAAAGCAGATTTTAAAAAAAATCTAAATAAATACCCATCCTTGTAGCAATATTGCAAAAGTGTCCCTAGCTTGTGTTCTCAGACTTCCAGATATGCTCACTGGTTCATAAATGATGGGAGTTTATTATAGAGACAGTAGCAGCCAAAAAGGAAAAAAAGAAAGAAAGAAACAAGAAGCTGCACAAAAGAGAACTGATGGTATTTTCCTTCTCATTGAAACTTTGTCTTGCCTTCCATATTAAACCCTTGCGAGATAAGAAGAACCTAGACTAGAGCTTTCAAAATGTGAGGTAAACCTTCCTTGGGGCAGTGCAGAGTCCAAGGGAGGCGCGAAGAACCTTTTAGTTACATTGGTATATTAAAAAATCCACCTTTCCCAAAGTTTCACTCTACTGTTTTCGTTGTTCGTTTGTGTCCATTTTGGTGTTTGGCTTTTTAGGAGAGGTTTGTGGATTCTGATTACACCAAAGGGAAATGCGATAGCAAAAAGTTTAGTATCCTCTGCCCTAGATTATACCTGTAACAAAAGGGGCTAAAATCTGATGACTTCCTGATGCAGTGAATTCACAGATTCCTCTCCATTTAATGAAAAAAGATACATAGATATCTCTTTGAATATGGAAGTAGGCCAATGAAGTGGGGGGGGGGGGAAGCCCAATGCTTATTTCATAGGAGCAAGTAGTTTTATTGTATTTTGGTGGTATGGTGTCCATGAAATTTCTCTGACATAAATTTTATGGATCGTGTACCCGTAATTAGTTTAGAATGTGCTTAATGTTATCAGAGAAGGATCTCTTGAGGTCTCTGGAGCAGAACAGAAATGCCCATGTTCTTGCAGTAATTTCCAGAAGGTCTTACTCTGATGCACAGTTTTATAAATAGGATTGGAGGAAAATTGGTTCCCTTAGACAATTTCAAATAGATTTTCTACTAAATGCTTACATGTGGGAAAGATATCACTATTCTGTTAACCACGCTTCAGAAAGCAGTCACTTCTTTTCTTGGGATCTTGGAAAGTAGAGGTAGAGATGTCCCATGTGTTAGTTACTACATGTAGTCCTTGACTTACAACCACAACTCAGCCCAAAGTTTCTGTTGTTAAGTGAGACATTTGTTAAGTGAGTTTTGCTCCATTTTACGACCTTTCTTGCCACAATTGTTAAGTGAATCGCTGCAGTTGATGTTAGTAACCCGGTTGTTAAGTGAATCTGGCTTCCCCGTTGACTTTGCTTGTCGGAAGGTTGCCAAAGGTGATCACATGACCTTGGTCATAAATATGAAGCAGTTGCCAAGCATCTGAATTTTGATCACATGATCATGGGGATGCTACAAAGGTTGTAACAGTGAAAAATGGGCATAAATCACATTTTTCAGTGCTGTTGTAACTTTGAGCGGTCACTAAACGAACTGTTGGAAGAACATAATTTTTTTTTTCATGGAGAATATAAGGTGATGACAGACCGTGGGAAGGGCAGAGGAAAGAAGACTTGTTTTCAGCAGTGAAAAACAATAAGGCGATTTTAAGTTGTTGTTTTGTGACAAGGAGGATGCCAGGTGCCATATGTTGGCATATCTGTTGCTAGATTCAAGGCAGTGCAGTGATTCAGAATGCCTGGAGTTAAGCTTAAAATAGAGAATCACCCTTCCCCAGGATTGCTGTTAAACTGAATGGGCCTGGGTTTCTCAATGAAAAATATGAGAAACTGTCTGCATGGCAGATTGGGAATGTGCATCAGCTAAACTGAGCCTGCAATTAGATTCCAATTTTAAAATGTATTTAAACTCAACATTCAGGGAAGCTTGTTTGAATCTGCCTGTTTTTATAGACAGAGGGAATAATTTAGATGGTGCTTTTAATGCACTTTCTCCACCCTTCATTCTGTTCCCTCAACAGTTTCCTGTGCCTCCTTCTCCCCGTTCATTCTCCAAGGTGCTCTGAACTCTGCCCTAAACATTGTGTTCCATCCATAAGGACAAAAAGAAAGGAACAATATTGGGAATGATGCTTACTAAGCCAGGCTTCTGACAGCTGAGATAAATAAAATTAGAGACAAAACTCAGTGGGACACCCAGATGGGTTTGCTAATAAGGTATGAAATAGTTTTTTTTTAAAAAATGTACTCAAAGGAGTCATTCTTTGACTCTCTCCCTTCTTATTTGAAGGAGCTGTGAGATGGAGACAAGTGAAAAGCATGCTTGCTCTGAACCCAAATTGTAAATCTGCCACATCTCTGTATCAATATGAGGGATGCTACCATATTTCATGGAAGGATGCAAAAGAAGATATTATTTATTGCACTACATTTATATCATGTCTTTCCTCTAGGATCAAAACAGGGTTATATGGAGGGTGGGTTTTCTCCAATCACGTTGTCTTTATGAAAACTCTGTGGTGCAGGCTGGGCTGAGAGATAATGTCTTATCCAAAGTAATCCAGCAAATTCTATGAGTCAAGTGAGGCCTTACATCTCCCTTGTCCCAATTCAACCACAACATTACCTCACTTCTCATTGGATTAGTCTTCTCTACCATACAAATAGTCTAATACAGGGGTCTTCAAACTTGGCCCTTTTATGACTTGTGGACTTCAACTCCCAGAATTCCTCAGCCAGCGTGCCTGCCTGAGGAATTCTGGGAGTTGAAGTCCACAAGTCATAAAAGGGCCAAGTTTGAAGACCCCTGGTCTAATACAATATTTTTCAAACTTGTGAACTGTATAGTTGGAGTATTCTGGGAGGGAAAGTCCACTGGGACATTCTGGGAGTTAAAGTCCACACATCTTAAAGTTTCCAAGTTTGGAAAAATACTGGGCTAATAGGCACCAGGCAAGAAACCAGGAGACTGTGAGTTGTAGTCCCACCATAGGAATGAAAAGTGGCTGGTTGACTTTGGGCCAGTCACTCTCTCTTAGTTGAACTCATCTAACAGGGTTGTTGTTGTGGGGAAAATAGGAAGGAATATTAGCTATGTTGAATTATTTATAAAAATAATAAAGAAGGGATTTAAAAAATCTAAAATAAAATAATAAGGGCAATATCATTATATTCTGTGAATATGTATGTATGTATGTATGTATGTATGTATGTATGTATGTATGTATTTTTAGACATAACTCAAGGTGGCTCACATATTCAATACATATTCTTCCTCCTATTTTTCCCACAACAACAAACCGGTCTAAGGGCTGAGAGAGATTGGCCTAAGATCACCCAACTGGCTTTCATGGCTAAGGCGGGACTTGAACTCACGGTCTCCCACTTTCTAGCCTAGTGCCTTAATCACTAGACCAAACTGGGTGCATGGAGCTTTTGCTTGTTTGATCTGAATAGAAATAGTTTTATTGCAATGCCCAGTTACTTAGCTACATCGTAATCTACTTGGTCTACAGACTATAATCATATTTCCCTCAGGTTGATCTCACTTAGGAGACACTAGAGAAGAGTGAGGGGTCAGAAATGGGCAACCATCTTTTTTCTAGGGGTTTTCAATTATTTTGTGGAAAGAATTGTTTGAATGCAAGTATTTTGCTAAACAAATAAGTGTGAGTCAGCACACAACTCTTTTACACCCAAGATGTTTGCTAGGCCATTGAACCATACCGCTTCCTCACATGGTTAAGTGGCCTGACCCATTTTTTTTGCCAGGTAGAGCTAAAGTGATACTTTTAAATATATGCAACTTTGGAAAGAATAGAATAGAATAGAATAGAATAGAATAGAATAGAATAGAATAGAATAGAATAGAATAGAATAGAATAGAATAGAATAGAATAGAATTGGAAGGGACCTTGGAGGTCTTCTAGTACAGCCCTCTGCTCAAGCAGGAGAACCTATACCATCTCAGGCAAGTGACTGTCCAGTCTCTTCTTAAAAACCTCCAGTGATGGAGCGCCCACGATTTCAGAAGGCAAGCTGTTCCACTGGTTAATTGTCCTCACTGTTAGTCTTGATCCCTTCATCTTCTCATCATTCAATTAGCATCCTTGAGGAGATAAATCATAATCTATATTAAACGTATATTCTATGCACCCATCTGCAGTCCATTTATAAATTAAGCAGAAGAAGCCGTCCTGTCAACCTAAGATGAATCTTGCATGCTTCAATGCCATCTGTTGAGCATACATTTTGTGCAGACTCGCCATTTTTTTTCAGTTTCAGATTTGCTGTGCCTTTTTATCTTGCAAAACCACACAGATGCTCTTTCAGCGGGAAAAAGCTGCAACATAACACAAAAAGGCATAAACACTTTCTGCAAGCTGTAATCAGATGCGAATTCCACGGCATCTGAAGGGATTGTAGAAAATTACTACAGATAGTCCTTGACTTACAACCACAACTGAGCCCAAAATTTCCATTACTAAGCAAGACAATTGTTAGGTGAGTTGTGCCTCATTTTAGGACCTTTTTGCCACAGTTGTTAAGAGAATCACTGCAATTGTTAAGTGAACCATACGGTTGTTAAGCGAATCTGGCTTCCCTTATTGACTTTACTTGTTGGAAGCTGGTGATCACATGGCCCCAGTATAGCGTAACTTTCATAGCTACATGCCAGTTGCGAAGGGTCCGAATTTTGATCACGTGATCATGGGGATGCTGCAACAGTCATGTCACTTTTTCCAGTGTTTTTGTAACTTTGAATGGTCACTAAATGAATAAGTTGTAAGTCAAGGTCTACCTATATAGAGTCTTTCCTTAGATGGCATAGTTGTTTTAACCGAATTTATATGCTCTGGTGTCCTAGAATCCATGATATGCTATTAGAATAATAGAATAACAGAGTTGGAAGGGACCTTGGAGGTCTTCTAGTCCAGCCCCCTGCTCAAGCAGGAAACCCTATACCAGGGGTGTCAAACTGCTGGCCCGCGGGCCAGTTTCATCATACCGAAGCCGTGCCCACCCCATTGCCGGCAATGCAAAAAGAGTCGCGATACGTTGCCACACGTCACGTGACGTGGCGTGTTTGACACCTGTGCCCTATACCATTTGGCTGTCCAGTCTCTTTCCTTTTTCGTTCTTAGGCAGGGGGAAACCTGTATTATTTTTTTTACTTGATTTCAGTATAAAATAATATTTCAATTGGAAAGAGAAATATTAAAAGTAAGCTTGGTAATAGGTTATTTCAAAAAGTAAAGTGCAAGACAATAAGCAAGAA
The DNA here is from genome assembly GCA_023970755.1 of Azemiops feae. Taxonomy (NCBI): domain Eukaryota; kingdom Metazoa; phylum Chordata; class Lepidosauria; order Squamata; family Viperidae; genus Azemiops; species Azemiops feae. Next base: position 212,309 of record JALGBA010003980.1, on the reverse strand, counting down.
GAGTATCATACGTAAGGAGATCCGTGTAAAAACAGTTCAAAAGCTAGTGGCAACCCAAACCAAGACAAATCCGGTCAAGTAGCCATTGCTGTTTGAGTTTTTGACCTCGAGTTGTAGAGCATGTTATGTTTCAGAATCCTTCCGTTTCCTGTCATCAGTAGTTAGGTGCTCTCAAGTTGGAAAATGTATGGACAAACACCCACCATCCTAAGCTGATTCCAGTGACAATTCACAGAAACCACTTTTGTTGAAAGAATAAGCAAAGAGATATTTTCAAGTTTCTGGCCATCTCTCAAGCTTTCAACCACCAGAGTTTCTCCCTCTCTCATTCCCCAACTGCCGTGGCCAGGTGCCAGTGGTATTGATCTGAAGAAAGGTCAACATTTGCTCCTACAGTTATGACTTTTCCAAACTTTACATAACTAGACAGAACTTCCCTAATATGGAACTTTCATATTTGTAAATTATAGAATCATTGGCCAACAAGATTTTGAGCATTACTGAACTAGATTTTACACTCTTAATGGCTAAGCAGTTAGACTCATTATATGTCAAAGATTGGCCATCCTTTCAACTTTTTAAATAAATGGTTGCTTCCTTTTTAAAAAATCTGTGATTAGGTCTAAGATCTCAACCGATACATTAGCTTAAAGAATGGTACTGCTTTCAGAAGAGCAAGGAAGGGAGACTTAAGAGGTCTTGAACTGGAAGCCGCATTTCAAAAGTATTCTCCAGAAATACATTTCTGCGCATTTACCAGGTTTGCAGCTATTAAAGCTTTCTTCAGATCTCAAGCCTGTACACAAAAGGATTAAAGTCTCCATCCTCATACAGTGCCTCTTTTGCAATTGTCACACTGAAGTCAGCTGAATGCCTGTAGAAAATCCCTGCAAATAAGGACACTGAACTTGGGTTCCTAGATGTTTATAAGCACTTTAGGTCAAAGCATATGCACTCAAAGCCCCTTGGCAAACTATGCTTTTTCATCCATCAGTAAAATGTGGAGGATAATATCAATATACCCAACAAGGTTGCTGAAAGGATTTCAATACACTCTTGTCTTTTTAAGTATTTTAACTGCATTTTTTGGTTACTATGTTGTGGTTAAAAATTCTTGAAATAGATGGAGGGGCCTGATATACAAGACTAAATGTTTGTGGGTACAGACCTTGACTTTCATTATAATTGGAACTGCTGTGACTTTTATCATGTGGTGTTCAGGTCACCCTAATTTTTCTTTGTAGGCGATCCTAGTGAAAACAGGCCTGGATTGTCTGTGTGAATAACTAACCTTAGGAGAAAGAAAACCATTTATTTGTTTATTTATTTTACATTTTTCTCCATTTAATGGGCCTCTCCTGCCTCTTTTGGCCACCCGTGGGCCCAGCTGAGCCATATGAATTAGCAGGAGCTGCAGCAGTTCAAAGGTCTCCATAATGAATTTCCTGGCAGGGACCAGAAGTGCTGAGGTGGGTGGAAACAATCAGAACCACCCAAGCTACAATATCTGAAAAACAGGCTTTCATAGGCTTCAAAGGAACATTTTTTTTCCTTTTTCAGGCAAATTTTTAATGACCAGAAGAAAGGGGGAAAAATGATTTGATAACTAAGACTTGCTGAGCCTCAGCTGTTGCTGAAAGACAGATTGCGCTCATTACAGCAGCTCTACGTGTGGGCCAGCAAATAAGGTTATTGCTCTGCTTTGGCTTGCCTCCCACAGTATGATGCTTGTAGGATCATACTGTGGTATATATCTTAATGGGATATCTTAATATCTCAACCAAACAGAGCTCTGACAATGCCAGTCCCTCTTTCTCAGGGTTTATACTTCTTTGCTGCCACTTAAAAACACTCCCACCCTTTTGTGAGGGATACATCCTAACAGAGGATTACTTATTACCAGTCCACTGTAAGACCAAGATGAAGAGGTTCAACCTTTGTTGAAGACCTCCTGTTCTGTTCTCGCAAAGCAGACATCGAGACGAGGCGGTTCACAACAAAGGATCTCTTTATTAAGTACATTCACAGAACAGAAGCAAGAACACAATGGCCACTTGCCTTTTATACTCCCCTGCAAGGGGATGCACAGCCAATCATTGCAGGCCGTTTTCCCGCCCTGCGCATGCGCGCAAGGCCGGAGACAGCCTGTCTGGGTCTCGGGCAGACACGTGGTCTGTCCGGGTCTCTGCAACCTTTCTGCAGCCTTCCTGAGCCTTGCTGAATGACTCAGCAAGGCCCAGGACATAACACTCCAGTGATGGAGCATCCATGAATCCAAAGGGCATGTTGTTTCCCTACTTAATATGCCTTTCATGGGAAGGAATTTCCTCCTTAAAAATGTGGATCTCAAACTGTAAAGCTTTCTTCCCACCCTCAAGTTCTACTTCACACTCACTTCCCCATGACAGCCCGTCAGGAGTCAGAAGACTGGAAGAATCTTGTCCCTTCTTAGCTTTGTCTTCTTTAGGCTAAACGTACCCAGTTCCTTTAACTGTTCTTCAAAGGATTTAGCGTCCAAGACCCACACCATCTCTGTAGCTCTTCTCTCCATCCTTGTATTGTGGAGACCTAAAGTGACCTAATTCCAGATGTAGAATGATCAGTGCAGAACTGTCACTTCCTGTGATATTGATAACATATCCCTGTGATTTAGTCCAAGATTGTATTAGCTCTTTTGGCAGTTGCAGGACAGTGTTGCCTTGTGCTTAATCCAGGGGTCTTCAAACTTGGCCCTTTTATGACTTGTGGACTTCAACTCCCAGAATTCCTCAGCCAGGCCTGCTGGCTGAGGAATTCTGGGAGTTGAAGTCCACAAGTCATAAAAGGGCCAGGTTTGAAGACCCCTGGATTAATCTGTGGTTCTCATAAGTACTACTGCAAAACAAGACACCACAAATCTTATACCTGTGTATCATGTTTTTTCTATCTAATTGCAGAACCCTCTATATGTCTTGCCATTGACTGCATTCTGTTGGGTAAAACTCAATGTTTGGTCTAGTGGTTAAAGCACCAGGCTAGGAACCAGGAGACTGTGAGGCATGAAATCTGGATGGAGGACTTTAGGTCGGTCCCTCTATCTCAGGCCAACCCACTCACAGGATTGCGGTTGTGGGGAAAGTAGAAGGAAGAAGTATTGGATATATTCATCAGCCTGAGTAGTTTATAAAAATAATAAAGGCAGGAAATACATGAAATAAATAAAGGAATGAATGTTCATTTCTATCAAGATCTTTCTGACTCTTGAGCTTGTCTACTGAGGTGTTACCAATCTCCCTCAGCTTGTGTTGTCTGAAAATTTGGCCTGAAGCAGATTCATATCTCAGAAAATATTATTAGACACAACTGAGGTGACTTAGGCTGAGAAGAGGTGATTGGTCTCAGTTCACATGACTCAACAATATTAAAATCACCATTCATCCCTCTACAGAAGCCAAGATGGACATAGCAATCTTTTTTTTTTTTTTTAACAAAATAATTTTTATTGAATACAAAAAAAAAAAATTAAAAAACATTGAACATAGTGTATCATCTTTGACATACATCTTTGTCTAAACATTCCTTATTATACACATACTTTATACATTTCAGATATTCTTCCTCTATTTACAGCCCTTCTAATGACCTTCCTTCTTTTTTTTCCTTCCATTTGTAAAATTTATTCCAGCTTAAATAGTATTCTGTTTCCTCCTGATTTTTTAATTCTTTCGTCAACTTATCCAATTCTGCGCAATACAAAATTTTCCTTATTAACGCATCTCCACTAGGCACTTCATTTGTTTTCCAATTTTGGGCAAACAAAATTCTTGCCGCCGTTATTACATGAATAATTAAGTATATATCATCTTTGTTTATATTTTTTTCTAATATGCCAAGTAGTAGCATCTCTGGTTTATATTGAGTTTTTTGACCCGTCATTTCTGTTATCCAATTCCAAACCCTCTGCCAATAAACCTGTACCTCTTTGCAAGCCCACCAAACATGGAAAAAAGTACCCTTTTCCCTTTTACACTTCCAACAAAGTGGTGAGTATCCACTATACATTTTTGCGAGCCTAGCCGGTGGCAGGTGCCATCTAAAGAGCATCTTATAGAGATTTTCCTTGTAATTTGATGCCAATGTAATTTTGCAATTACGTTCCCAGATTTGCTGCCATTGGTCCATGTTTATAGCGTGCCCCAAATCTATTGCCCAGGTAACCATTGTTTCTTTAACTTGTTCTTCAAATAATTTATATTCTAACATATATTTATATATTTTTTTGATTTGTTTTTTCTCCGGGCCTAATAATATTTTATCAAGCCCCGTATCTTGTCTATTAATTCCCCATTCTTTCTTGTCTTTCACGTATCTTGCTTGTATCTGAAGGTAAGACCACCATTCCAAAGCAATCCCCTGTTGTCTCAACTCTTGCCTTTGCTTTAGATATCCTTCCTCTGACAGGATATCTTTGTATATGATAACCCTATCTTGCCTATAAAGGTTGGGGTATATAATTGCTTCTAATGGTGAGAACCAGCCTGGGAGTTTTGTATAGTGTTGGCATTTAACTATATTCCAGCTTTTTATTAGTTCTTGCCGGACTTTATGCCTCAGGAAATATTGATGGTTCCTACTTTTATCTGTCCATAGGTGGGCATGCCAGCCCTGCTGGAGATCGTGCCCCTCTAATAGTAAACATCTTTTATTTTCCAATGTTATCCAATCCCTGATCCACGTCAGGGCCGCCGCTTGGTAGTATAACTCCCAATCCGGGAAGCCTAATCCCCCTCTTTCTTTAGCATCCTGTAGAGACTTTTGCTTTATCCTCGCCTTCCTTCCTTGCCATACAAAATCTAAAGTTAACTTATTCAACTCTTTAAAGAATTTTTTATCTAATTGGATTGGAATATTTTGGAATAGAAAGATAATTTTGGGTAAAATATTCATTTTCACCGCTGAGATTCTTCCTAGAAATGAAAGATGTAGATTTCTCCAGCGGTCTAGGTCAACTTTTATACGTTTAACTAATTTTCCGTAGTTATCCTCTCTAATTGATGAGCAACGTGCTGACATAACAATGCCCAAATATTTTATTTTAGTAACTACTTGTATTCCTAATTTTTCCCCAAGATTTTCTTTTTGCGTGTTAGTCATATTTTTTGCTATGATCTTTGTTTTATTTCTATTTATTTTCAAGCCTGCCACCTCTCCATATTCCTCCAATAGTTCAAAAAGCTTCTGACCTGATTGCACGGGATCTTCCAAAATAAATACTAAATCATCGGCATATGCTTGGAGTTTATATTTTTCCTTTTTAATCTCAAGCCCTTTAATTTGCTCTTCTTGCCTTACAGTCCTAGCTAAAATCTCCAATGTATATATAAACAATAATGGCGAGAGAGGACACCCTTGTCTTGTACCTTTCTGAATATTGAATTTATTGGTGGCCTCACCGTTTATTATAATCTGGGCATTCTGTTCGGAATATATTGCAGCTATAACATTTAAAAAATTTTCTCCAACATCCATTAATTTCAGTTGTTGGATCAGAAATAGCCAATTAACATTATCAAATGCCTTCTGTGCGTCCAAAAATAAGAGTGCCATTTGGCAATCGCTATGTGATTCGTAGTATTCCAATATGTCTAAAATTGTCCTTATATTCCGCTTAGTCTGCCTATTTGGGAGGAAGCCATTTTGGTCACTATGTATGAAGTCAATTAAATAATTTTTAAATCTCTCTGCCATTATTGATGCGAAGATCTTATAATCGACGTTTAGTAGGGAGATAGGCCTATAATTTTGTATCTGTGTTCTCTCTACATCTTCTTTTGGTATTAATACTATATTTGCCTCTAACCAGGATTTAGGTATTTTTGCCTCAGTTAAAACATCATTGAAAACTTCTAATAGGTGTTCATTAAGTACATTTTGGTGTTCTTTATATAATTCCGCTGGTATTCCATCTGGGCCGGCCGCTTTATTAATTTTTTGTTTACTTATAGCCGTAGTTATTTCAATCATACTTATTTCCTCATTTAACATTTTTTTTTTTCCTCTGGTATCTTCGGTGTATCTGTCTTTTCCAAATAGTCTATTATCTTTTCTACACTTTGTCCCTCACTCCTCTTATATAAATTTTCATAATATCTTTGAGCAATTCCCCTTTTAATTATCTCATCATGTTGAATCTCTCCTTCCTCATCTTGCAAATTAACAATCTGTTGCTTCTCTTTCTGCCTTCTCAGTTTATACGCCAACCATCTTCCAGGTTTATTCGCGTGTTCAAAATTATTTTGCTTGGCAGCCTTAAGTTGTTGTGCTAACTTTTCCGAGTCTTCTAGACAAAGTTTGTGTTTAATTAATTCCATTTTACTTTTCAAACTTTTATTATTTAGGTCACCCTGATATTGTGTTTCAGCCTGCTTATATTCTTCTTCCAGTCTTATCCTGTGTTGTTTTTTTTCCTTATTTCTCTTGGCCATATATGAGATTGCAACTCCCCTCATGTATGCTTTAGCTGTATCCCAAGTATTCTGCAAAGATGTATCCCCATTCTTATTCGTTTGAAAGAAAAAGTGCATTTCTTTCTCCATCTTTTCCTTAAACTCTTTTTCTCTAATAATCACTCTTTGAAGAGTCCATCTTGGCCGGCTCCGTTGCCCTTTCCAGCAACAACTTATAGGATTATGGTCCGCCCAAAGACTAGGTTCTATATTAATTCCTTGAATTTCCGAATCTAATTTTTTTGAAAGCCATAACATATCAATCCTGGTCCACGAGTTATGTCTATTAGAGTAATATGTATATTCCCTTTTATCTATATTTCTTTCCCTCCAAGCATCTTGCAAATTAAGGTCTGTGCACATCTCAAAAAAAGTTCTGGGAAGTATTTTTTTGTTTCCTTTCCTTGCCCCATTACTTTTATGGTCTTTTGTTCTATCTACTATGGCATTGAAATCTCCAATCATACAAAACCCATCTCCCTCTAAGTCGCTAAGCTTGCTGTGTAGATCCTTAAAAAAAGATACTTGGGCTCCGTTTGGTGCGTAAACTACGACAATTATTATATTTTTTTTGTTTAGATTAGCCTCCACTATCAAGATCCTTCCCTCTTTGTCCTTATAGATTTGTTTGGAAGCTATCTCCTGTCTAACATACAATGCAATTCCTCTTTTTTTTTTTTTCTCATCTAGTGAGATGTATAGTCTTCCTAATTTAGGTTGCTCTAATAGATACTTTTGATCATTTTTTATATGAACCTCTTGTAATATAATGACATCCGCATTTAATTTAATAAGTTTGCTAAAAACTTTCCGCCGTTTTACTGGTGAATTCAAGCCCCTAATATTCGTTGACCATATCCTATACTCCTCTCCCATTAACTTGTTTCTGTCGTGCCTTAGTGCTTCGAGTAATCCTTATTTCCTTCGACTCCTCAAGGCTTCTCCCCTGTTGTCCTAATCCATCTTGTCCTCCTCCCCCTTTTACTTCCTCTATACCCTGCTCTGTCCCTCTTTTATCCATCATTCGTTCACCTTCTCCTTTTTCAACCATCGCATTTCCTTCTCCATGATCTCCCAGCTCTTCCTCTGAGATACAGTATTGTCTATAAAAGTCTTCAGCTTTCTCCAACGTATCCAACCTGAATCTCTTCTCCTGCCAAGTCACGATAATCCCCTCTGGTGTTAACCATCTGAAGTTCACATTACTTTGGTGCAATCTGGACGTCAAAAATTGATAGTTCTTCCGTAGGTCTCTCATTCTTTTAGGTATTTGTTTTGTTTTAGCACAATCTTTTTTCTAGGTCTCAGATTTCTTTTTAAAACCAAACGATCAATCATGACTACAATAATTTGGCTCATTATAAACTACTGATACAATCCGAACCCTGAAATCTGAGGTAAAATAACAAACGTATCGTTCAGTCAGTGAAGGATTTTGCCTGGTAAAAGCAATATACTGTACTTTGCCAGTTACCTTATCTGTATGACAAAATCTCAAAAAGGAATAAAGTGAGGAAAAATACCTTGCTGAAAAATGTGATTCCTTTCTTAGTTTACAGTGCTGCTGATACTTCTAAGTGTAAATTAAAGAGAAAATTTCTTTTAAAAGTACTGTGTGTGTGTGGGGTGTGTGTGCGTGCACGCGCGCGCGCGCATGGGCGCACTCATGCACATGCCTCCAATCAGTCTTGATTTCTAGTGATTGCCTGGAGTCTGGACAAATCCCAGCAACCCATGGGGTTAGAGATTTCATGCATACAGGTAGACCTTGATTTATAACCATTTGTTTAGTGACCATTCAAAGTTACAATGGCACTGAAAAAAGTGACTTATGACCATTTTTCACACCTACAACCGTTGCAGCATCCCCATGGTCACATGATCAAAATTCAGATGGTTGGCAACTGGTTTATATTTATGACGGTTGCAGTGTCTTGGGGTCATATGATCACCTTTTGCGACCTTCTGACAAGCAAAGTCCAAGGGGAAACCAGATTCACTTAACAACTGTGGTCAGAAAAATTGTAAAATGGAGCAAAACTCAACTGTCTTGCTTAGCAACTGAAATTTTAAGCTCAATTGTGGTTGTAAGTCAAGGACTACCTGTACTTCCTAGCAGCATGGGATTATGGGTAGCCTTTTCAGGTGTTCCTTTCTTTTAGGACAGACCACAATTTAACCAGTATTTTCCAAATAGATGCCTTTTTTGGAGGGAACAAAGTCCAGACAGCTGATAGCTCACAGCTTCTTCCCTTATGAACTGGAGTGCCAGCCACTATTTCCAGAGATACAGAGAAAAGAAATCTATAATTATGGCTTTCTTTCTGTCTCTGTCACAAACACACAACTACACATGCACATACCAGCCCCTCTATTTTCCTACAATGCTGCTGTAACAAGTCAGCCTTTTGGGGCAAAGTCCCAATTAGGTATAAAGGTTTTGCATCATTTATCTTCTGGATGAGTTACAATCAAATCAATTTGGGGGTTGGATAAGAAAGAAAAAGACTGATGCGATCAACCGAACTCAGAGTCTATAGCTGCAATTGTTTCAGGATGAAGTTCAAGAAGTGAGATCCAGATGGAATGAGATTCAATATCTCCTCACAATCAATCGTCCAAGTCCATTTGAAATATAGCAGGCCCTTTAATATTCAATAATTTTAGTTCTGCCTGTAAATGGGGTTGAAACAAAAGGCAGAGGAAATGTGTGCTTATTTTCTTTCAGGCTTCCACTAACTGCGCACACATTCCTGTATGTTTTCTCCCTTTAGCATGAGAAACTAATTGCTCTGGGATAGCTTTTCGTTCCTCCACCCGAGATCCCCATTTGCTCTGCAGATTCCCAAGTGACATAAATAATTATGCAGCTTTTATAATCAGTTATTTCCAAAGGAAATACTGTAAATAGCAGAGAACAAACATAAATCTAAACAAAGCATATAAAATGTTTATTTTTTTTGGGGGGGGGGGAAGCTATGAAGGGTCCCAGTTTTTAGTAAAGGACATTTTGTTTTGTTTTTTCAGAGAAAACCCTCCCCAGCCTCGCCAAAGAAGTCGGAAACCAACCTGTAATTGTCTCCATGCTATTGGCCTCAAAATAGAGTAAATATATTGATATCACCATGACCCAGCCAGTGTTCCTTCCAGCTAACTTACGGAAAAGTGGAAAAGAAACACTGTTTTGGGTCTGGATTCAGCTGTTTGAATCAAACAGTTTAAGATGCAGAGGGACAGGTAATGAGGTCTGGAAAAGTCTCTCTCTCTGTCTCTCTCTCTGTCTCTCTCTCTCTCTCTCTCTCTCTCCCTCCCTCCCTCCCTCCCTCCCTCTCTCAGGGAGAGGTAGGAGGTGAAAAAGAAGCTATGTTGGTAGCTATGTAATGGAGCAGGTGGTTGCCAGAAAATAATTCTGGGAAAGAGCTACAAAAAGTTAGAGCCTGGAAAGTTTGGAAACTCTGCTGTAAATAGTTCTGCTTTTTTCACAAATTCCTGTAAATAGTTGCATATAATTTACAAGCTGACTCCAATGTGTCTGACTGTCTTTCATTCTCTCTCTCCCTCTCCTTCACTCCCGATTCAGAAATTCTGGGAATCTGAATACAGACCTGGGTAACACATTCCAGTTTGAATGTAAATTGATATTTAAAAAAAATCCAATTATCAACCAAACCATTAGAGGGAAAAATGGCATCCTGAAATCTGCTGAGAAACTGACTTGGTGACAATTGCTGTTTAAATTGCTGCCAAATGTCAAAGAGATGGTTTTGGTCTACAAAGATTTTGGCACAGCGAGTTGAATTAATTATCAGTGTTATCATTACTGAATACAGAATACACTGATTTAATTGAACTTGAAGACCAAACTAGCAACTATTTGGTTCCAGTAAACTGTATACAAAAAAGATTATGCATGAAGATTTCAGTGCTTTGCTTGATGGATCATCATATATACATCCATCCACTAGGGCTGTGTTTGCCAACATTCATTATGTACTCCCCTTTTCTCTCTTTCTTCCCTTCAGAGAGATGTTTGACGATGCCCCCCAGAAAAACTAGGAAGCCAGTGTCTTCAGTTTATTATAAAAAAACATCTATCTGGTAAGGAGAAGCTTGCTGAATGTGTTCCGCAGGAATATTCAAGGACACGTCATTTTCACAGGTTCATAGAGGATATTTTCAGAACTTCTTTAGCAATAGATAATGCAGCCATGAAATGAGTTGGGGGCAGAAAAAAACCAAAGTGTGAAAATAGCCGTCATTCCCTTGGAAATATCACTGTGGAACAGGTTAGCTCAGGGAATGTATCCAAAAGTATGTCAGTTCCTTTGCTGCAAAGGGATGTCCTCTGCTCCCTGTTATTGGCTACCCTTCAGATCTGTATTTATTTCTCACTATTTATCGTTATAATTGACTTTGGCAGAATTGGTGTATGTGCATCACATGTATTTTAAGCAATTAATGTTAGCTATCATTTAGGAAGACATGTTATAGCATAGACGGTATGGAGAGCATGTAGTAATACCAAATCTATTGTGTAATGTTTACCCTGGAATGGAAAATATGATTTCACAGATATTTATTTTGCAGCGTCCAATACTGCAGCTTTCATTGTCCGCACCCTGGCTGTGGTGAATATATATCATGGGATGTAGAATTCAGGAAGATCTCTCCATTTCTGGTTTATTTGATGAATATGTTGTCAATCTTCTTTGTTATTATATTTAGACTGACATCATAAGAGGAGGAAGGAATATGTTTGCCACCTTAAGCTATTTATAAAAATAGTAAAGACAGGATGTAAATAAATAAAATATCATCACTGAATATTTTTGGTGATGATGATTATATGCCATCAAGTGACCACATAGATTTTCTCCATGATGGAGAAATGGTCCTTCAGCTTTTCTAACAGTATGCTTACTGCTATTGTAACTGAGTATATCCACTTTGCTTTGTATATAAATCCACAGTTGCAACCCCAAAAAATAATATTATCTGATGATCAAGGCAGATATGTGGGACTGAAGATTAATTTTTAGTATAGCCATCTTATTGCTAGTTATCCTCTTCTCTTTCCTACCATCTTTCCCAGCATTACAGGGTTCTCCAGAGAGATAAGTCTTTGCATAATGTGTCCAAAGTAGGATAATTTGAGCTTGATATGAAGATCAATACATATTTTAAGAGGATACTTTTCTATTCCCTTTTGAGCAGCATACAAAAAGAACCCAGTCTTTTTTTTTATATATATATATAACAAGTTTTATTGAATTTTTTTGTTTTACAACCAAGTGCTTGGAACTCATCGTGGAGATAGGGCACTCCATACAACAAAGTAAAAATATAATCATGCATAGACAATTTAAATTACTTCTTTAAAGTTTCCCTCTCTAAGCAAAGAAAGAAAAAACAAATAGAAAAAAACCCCCAGTCTTTTAATAAGGCCTATTTGGGTCCGAATCTGACTGTGGTGCCCTTTAATTCCAAAAAGATCAGGGCATTTCCTTAAATGTATATAATTTTTTTGTGTGTGCCCTGAAAAAAGATGCTTGAATGAAGAGATGGCAATTCCTTTTAGTTACTAGCGTAGCTGTGTTTTGACAATTGGTTTAATATGACTCTCATTATATAGAAACTTGTAAATACAGGCATCTAATATAGCAAACAATCTCTAATTGTCTCCTTATGAAGACATGAGAAAAGGGCAAGAACAAATAGATTATCCTGTAACACTTTGCTCTGGGTATCCTAATACTCAGAATTTGCAGATAACTTCTTCTATATAAAGAAAACATAGCAATTGATCAAGCTCTTCTTACTGTATCAGTCCTACCAATATGTGCACATGGTCAGGTGCATTATCTCACTTTTAACAGGAACTGTAACAAAATTCATTTTCCCCCTGGAAAATAGGATGATTCTTGACATTGAAATAAACATGTATCCTTACTTGGAAGCAATTGTTAAGAACTTGGAAGTTATGCAAACTATGCCTTATAATTTGCTATTGGTAAGGCTTCAGGGACAAAAAGATAATAAGCTCATTGGTGCACAGAAATCTATTTTTTTTAAGCCCTGAGTACGTTCTTAAGCAGCACCGTGAACTGAGCAATAGCATTTAGACTGTATACCATTTCATAGTGCTTTACAGCCTTCTCTAAGCAGTTTACAGAGTCAGCATATCTGGGTCCTCATTTTACTGACGTTGGAAAAATAGCAGGCTGAGTCAACCTTGAACCGGTCAGGATCGAACTCCTGGCAATGGGCAGAGTTAGCCTGCAATATTTCATTCTAACCACAGATCTAGTCTACCATGAGCTCTGATTCACCACTGTACTAGACTGAAAGGTGAAGTGACTCTTGAAACACTTTAGTTCATAACCTTACTCCTTGACCACTGTGAGTGTATTACTATTGGAGGCCTCAATTCACAATGAATGACTTCAAACTGCCTCCTAGCTTACTTATGAGAACAATAGGGAATGGGAGAACATGTATAATTCTTAATGCTTGCAGCAATGGTAAGGCTATAAATGTAATTACTAAGAATAGGGTTTAGAGTTGGTTAGGTAGCACAATCCGCTGTGACCCAATTGTGTTCTTATGTCTAATCAACTGGAGCTGAAAAAAAAAATGTTTCTTTTGTATTGTGGCGCAGGAGAAAATAGTTGAGAATCCCATGGACTGCCAGAGTTATGAACAATTTAGCATTAGGTAAAACTTTGGACATATTATATAACATGAAGTAAGAATCACTGGACAAAAATCAAAAATAATTGAAAAAGTTGTGGACAAAAGGATGAGTTGGTTAGATAAGATCACAGATGACACAAGCAGGAACTTACAAAAAAAAACAACCAGTTATTGGCAGACAAATTTGTGAAACGATGTCCATTCAATAATTAAAAGTAAAAATGATTGAAAAAAGAAAGAACAATCATAGTCATAGTATGAGAAGCACCTCATGGCCTTGGCTGAGCTTGAGAAAGCTAAAAATAGGGCTTGCACTGCACTTAGGTCACAGTGTCTATCAAATACTGTAATAATAATAAAATCTCTCTCTATCCCAGAAGAAAATAACAGTTCTCATCATTATCAAAAAACCTGCACAATTCCTAGATCAGACATGTCAAACTCGTGACGTCACGTGACGTCACACAATGTATCGGAGCTTTTCCCCCATTGCCGGCAATGGGGTGGGCGCGGTTTCCTCGTGACGCATCTGGCCTGCAGGCCGGCAGTTTGATGTCCTAGATCACGGGTCGGCAACCCGCGGCTCCGGAGCCGCATGCGGCTCTTTGAGGGATCACCTGCGGCTCCGGAGCCTCCGCCGCGGGCGGGTGCGCGTGCGGGTGCGCGTGCGGGTGCGCATGCGCAAACAGGTGCGCGTGCGCGAACGGGTGCACGTGCGCATGCGCAAACGGGCATGCCCGGGTGCGCGCACATGCGCACATGCGCGGGCGGGCGTGCATGCGCGGGCGGGTGCGGCTCCCAGGGTTTTTTTTTTTTAGGGAAACGGGTCCGTGCGGCTCGTTGGATGTTTCGGCTGGCTGACCCATGTCCTAGATGTATCCACAAAAAAATGTATATGCCACTAAAACTCCCAGGGTTTCTCTGTTTGTAACTTTCAGCTAGTGAAAGGGTGCATCATATTGCAACATTTTTGGAATCAACATACATCAAACCTGCTAACTTAAAGAATGTGCACAAAATCCAGGACCCATTACTCCCATAGAATTGAAATGTCAAGGATCTTCAGACCAGTTATATTTGCGAAGTTGTTGCCACTGCAGTGCTACCACAGTCAGTTGCAGTCACATGATTGTGATTTCTGACACTCCTTCCTAATAGCTTCTCACAAGCAAATGCAATGGGGAAGCCGGTAGGAAAGTCATTCCTACTTTCACTGTTTTTGTGCCCAGCCATGCACATTCTGTTTATCTCTATAGATAAGTAAATATTTACAAAGTATGACCTGAAACGTCATAGGTCGCCTAAGTATGTAGAATATGTAATAAGAACTTGACTCAAAGGAGGCTTTATTTTTATATAGCAAGTCAATATAATCTGATTTAAAGATGGGTATATTTATATATTTAGAATTAGGAAAGTATTCATTTAAATTTGTTAAACTGATTTGATTGACAATAATTTATAATATCCCTAGCTTTTCAACTTTGTAATGTCTGTGCTTCAAATGCAGATATTTGACTAGATGCATAATCTTTTTTTTCTTTTATATCTTTTTATTAATACAACGTATGTTTTAAAAATGTTTCTGCTAAGAAGTTACGTTTTTCTCCTTTGTTGGGAAAAAATACTCAAACTTTTAAAGGTATTTTTCAAAAAATTATTAGTACCAGTAACCATCTGTCTGGGAGCTCTCCAAGAAACGTCATCATCTACTACTCCCCCCAATTATTTCTCGTAAGAGAGTAAGAACTTAGGAGAAGTAGTTTCCCTGAGACACCAAACTGTGCAATCCCTATGTTAAAAATACTATATTCAACTTCAAACTGAGTTTCCAGGCAAATTGCAAAAAAAAACAAAATAAAGAAATGAAATATAAAAAAATAGCGTCATGTATCAATTCAGGAACAACTATATTAAAAAAAAAATTGAGGAAATAATATCAGTATCTATTTTAAGTGAAGTGCAACTCTATCCAGAATAGGCTCATATCCTATTTTTGGGCCGGTATACTTTTTTTTTTTTTAATCAAAAGCAGTTGTTTTAATTTGTTTTTAATTTTAGGCTGCTCACTTTCAAGCACTTTTCATTTCTTTCCAAACACTCATTCAAACCCAAACAACATCTTTAAACTATGTCAGAAAGGAGATCTTGAAATAGCCTCTCTCTTCTAACTAACCCATTTTATGAAAGGGCACAAGCGTTTGTGGGCTGCAGCTCAACTTCATCAGAGTGGCTAAAGATTGATATAGAATTTAAAATGGGTTAAAGGGAGAGACAGGGGAAAGGGACGGCAAAATAGGTTGGTTGTATAGTGGTAAGTTACATGTGAGACGCATTACAGCTATCTTATCAATTAACAGTTATAATATGTTAAAAACCCGTTATGCTTGTGGAAACCTTCTGAGATTGCCCGAAACCTTTTGAAGTGTGTGAGTTCAATAATTACCGCCTCAGTGGCCTTGTTCATGTTCTTCTCTAAAACTGTCATTTTGAGGCCTGCTAAGGAGAGTGCTGTGAGGCTGATATGCTCTGATATGATTTTGCCTTGATTTCAAACTTGTGTCCGTTGGTGTGCGGTTTGTCACCTTTGCCCTATGTCGAAACCAGAGGGGCATTGTTGGCAGATGATGGTATATATCATTGGAAGAAGAGCATGTGAAGGTGTACTTGTTGGGGCCTGTGATGGTGCTGTTGCTATAGATGAGGGGGCAAAATGCCCCTAGAGATTCTCAGTCATCCAGGTCATGGTTGTCCCAAAGGTGCTTTTTCAAAAGGCAACTGGACTTTGTTTTTCCTTGATGAAGTTTCGCTTCTCATCCAAGAAGCTTCTTCAGTTCTTCAAGGAAAAACAAAGTCCAGTTCCCTTTTAAAAAGCACCTTTGGGGCATGAGGGGGCAATGTTGATGTCTGTTTTTCTGGCAGGGTCTGATTCCCATCTTGGCATCATTGTCCTACTAGTTTTAAGTACTAAACATCAAAAACAGGATCAGTCCTAGAGGATACTTTTAACCAAATGGCTAAGGTAAGCAGGAGACGCTAGCATCACTTTTTGAAATCTATCTGCAAAGATGGAAGGAGACTACCGTAAAATGGTCCTTCAGGCACCATCCCAACAGGATGCAACACTCAACAGTATCAGAGCTTTTGATAAGTCCAGGAGGGCCAACAATAATAATTTCCCCATTGCCACCTTCTGATGAAGATAATATACTCAGGTAAGCACTTTCTATCACAAACCAGAATCCTTACGTACATGTTCTACAGTTATATACAATGTAGTTCCGTATATACAATGTAGCCCTATCTTTTAATCATGTGCCTCTGCAAATCCCTTCTTAATATCAGTATTTGCTATCAATCCATACATTATGTGACAATAGGTATTCATTCTGGAGTTGTGATTCATTAGTGCATCAGACTGAGCAATCATTTTGATCACACTTGGGAAATCATTTAATTGTTGGACTGAATTTTGCCTACAGGTTAGATTTATGGGATATCCTCCCTTACTCATCTCCTTCCTCTCCTACTTCTTAGCCACTTACTGCAGTTCTTTATCATTTTTTTTAATAAATGAAAATGTAATTGTTGATGACGGAGCTCAACAGAATTCAGCTGGGTCCATCAAAAAAGTCATATAAATCATTCTACCACTTGGGTATAGTAAGCCTATTAGCAGAGATTTCAGCCCTTATATTTTAAGTGTGCATTTGAAAAATAGGCTATTAAAATAATTGATGAGTACTGTAGAAATGTTCACCTCTGGATTCAAATCTGGGTGGGTACAAAAAAAAGGAAGCTTTCCAAACGAGGATAACAGTGCACAATGAAAGTATTATGAATTGGATCAATACCATTCAAACTTATTTTTAGAATGTATTCATTCAGCTGCAGAAGTCAAGATGCAAAGGGCTACTCTCCTTTTCTTTTTATTAAACTAATTGTTATTAATATTTTTTAAAAATTCTGACCATTAAAGGGAAATGTAGCATTATTGAAATGTGGAAGAAAACTCTGCATCTTAAAATGAGTACTTCTATACTTCTCTCTCTCATATTCTTAAGAGAACTTTGTTCATATACCAAATTGGTTCTCCAATAGTTTTTATTATCTAGTACTGTACTTTTCTTTTTTCCTCTGAATATCTGGAACAGCTTTTTTTAGCCTGGAAAACAGAACAATGGCTGTGCATCAAATTATGGATGGAAGCTTCACAGACCTCTGTAATATGACTGGGCAGCACTTTATACGTTTAAGTTATTTTACACTGAAACTTTGTTCAGGTGCAGTTGAAGAACCTGTGCTGGAAGACTCAATTGCATACAATAATACAGAAGATTCAAAAAAAGATTAAAAAAAAAAGATTTTAAAAAACATGTGTTCTATGCTTTTTTAATCTTCTGTATTACTGTACAAATTGAGTCCAAAATGTGGTCTTTTTTTACACATCTATCATGCCTATAATAAAATGTCCCTTCTTGTTGGTTACATTTCCCGCATAGGTTTGAAGAACCTTTATACTTTTTATACAGTTTTCCTGGTGACATGTACCAACGAGACATAAGTTTATAAAAAAAACGTTTTCAAGACTATAGCATAGTGTAAATTTCAATCCTTTCAACCACATATTCTCCCACTGATCCATGTGTATATTGTAACCAAAGTATTTAGCTTTAGATGTAGGGAACCTGTTGAAGTTTATTCCCCCCAGTCCTTTGAGCATCCATGGGCAGGGGTTGAAAACAAAAACACTCTTGTAGCTTCAGCGGTCCAAACCAAGCACTCAAAGTAACATCCAAAATAAAACATCTAACCGAGGAAGTAAACTGATCTGGCAGCAAATGTTTGAGGCTTGTTCTCCCATTCTTGCACCTAGAAACTCAATCAGCTTTGTATCCTGGACTGTAGGAATATAGTCAACTCCTTACTTGTGTAGTCTGTCTCCCCACTCCCACACACACCTCCCTCCTTCAAAGGAAGACTTTCCAACTTGAGTAACCAACTCTCTTCTCTGCCCAGATAATGGGCTGAGTTCCAGTGAGGCCCCATAAAAAGGTGGGGTAGTTTGTTCATACAAGCCTGGTAAGAGTAACCCAGCAGGTGTTTCTCTGCATGTTTCTCTTAATTGTCCTCCAGCATCTGCCCTCAACCTTTTTCTCCATCCAACTCATCTGCTCTTTCTTCAGTGCAGCCTTTTTGCTCAGCAGGCACTGAAGACATTCATATTCTGCTCTGTGGCTTTTTCACAAGGAGGCTGGTGTTTTCTGTTCACCACAAACAGGATAATATTCCTGCACAGCAGTAAGACCAATGGTTCAAAAATCACAGGAATGATTTAACTCTTCCCTTCCTGATGAAATAACTCTTCTTTGTTGTCTTGGTTTGTGATGAGTTAACCCACAGCACAGACATGGGTCCCAGCTTTGCTCAATTCAAAGTATAGCTCCTTTTTTAAAAAAAGGAAAGAAAAGAAGGAAGATTCTGTTGTGAAGAAATATTGTCCAGTGTCTTAGGTCAGGGCTGAGTAAATTTTTTGTATTGAGAAGAGGAGTTTTTCAGAACAAAACAAAACAAAACAAAACCCAATAATGTCAAATGACATGACCAGTGGGTTGCACTATTCTGTTTACTTTTTGTTTTGGGGATTTTCGTGGTTTTTTTTTATTTGCTTCTTGTAATTTTATATCTAAAAGCTTAGCACATCTGAATTTCTTACAAGAAAATTGCACTACCGATTGTAAGTGATTGCATTTCTCTTAATCTCTGAATTTCTGCTGTGCAAATAAACCATTTGTGGATTGTTCTTTAATGTATTAAAATATATTAAAATATTTATTTTATTCATGTGTTAAACAACCCTTCCTAATGATGCTCTAGTGCTAGTCTGAAATTTCCAGCCAGCAGAATAGTGAGATAAACATATTGGAATGGCCACATGAGCTATCACTTTCCTTTTCAGTTTTGCTCCACTGATGTAACAAAGAAAACATAATCACACATATCATAGAGCAGTGGTTCTCAACCTGTGCTCCTTGGACCCCTGGGGGGCCATGATGTTGTCACAGGGGGTCCGTGAAGGCTTGAAGAAATGTTATGATTTAAATCTTGAGTTGTCTTGGGGGGGGGAGCGGCCATGGTCCATGGCCACAAAAGATATTTAAAGAGGGTCCGTGGTGAAGAAAAGTTATAGAGAAGCCATTATGTCAGAATCTGCATAAAATTAGAACTAACGAACAACCCTGAGCCTTCATTATGTGCTACAGTTACTGTTCTGTTTTCAGTTGGGCAGACATTTACGAGACGAAGTTGAACAATAACAAGGTTTATTCAATAATACATACACAGAACAGAACAGAAAATGAACCTAGCTCCCTCCCTTTTATACACGGAGCTCTGGTTAATACTAACCAGTGCTTTTTTTGTAAAAAAAAAAAAAAGGTGCCGGAACTCACACATGTCGTACAACCCACTTTGCCTACCCTACAAGGTTCCATCCAAAAAAGGTGCCGGAACTCCGTTCTGAGCATTCTATGAGGAAAAAAAGCCCTGATACTAACCAATGAATGCAGGGATTTCTCCCGCGCTAAAATAACAAGTCTGCCCGGGCTCCAGACATTCTGTCTCTTCAGTGACCACGTGGCCACCTTGCACCTGCTGCCTCATACAACTGAATACATTACAGTTACTTGTTTGCCTGGACCTTAAGAAGCTTGGAGTATGAGTGTGTATGTGTGTGTGTTTACACATATATACACATACACACATATCTACATCTATAGCATCTATGTATCATCTTTATTTACGTCTATATCTATAATCCTGCTGACATATGAAGATAATCATTCTATGCATTGTTGTACCTTAATTAACATTATAGGGTTAGGTGAACTCCTGTTAAATTTCATTTATATCTAGTTCCTCTGTGAGAGACATGTATGGTAAATATTTGGGACACCCACACTGTCAATTAACACTGTAGCTTAGTGCAAGTAAAATGAGCTTCCTATTCAGTCAAGATTCACTATATTTAGCTCTATGCTGAGACAATTTGAATAATTGGCCTCTTAAGAGCATCTCCATGTTGGAATTGTTTCCTGGGTTGGATGTGCAAGACTTACCAAAACAGACTCTGTTGAGACACAAATTGTAATATTTTGCTGAACTAACATCTATATTTCTCTGCTCAAAATCCTTTGCTTGTAAGACAATTTTTTTGAAAAAAATAATCAATTTCTATATACCATTGCAGCAATGATATTTGTGTCTTCAGTGCTTTGCAATAACAATTCTAGTGGCTAATCCTCATGTTTTTATGCTAATTTTTCATCCATTGTAGGAAACATAGGCAGTAAATCCACTTGGGTTCCCTATAAAAAAAAAGGCTGTTGTGTAATTTTCTGTTTCAATCAATTTTTTTTACTAAAAAACTATGGCTAATTGGACATCACCACCAAAAAATGAAAATATGTGCCAATTTGTTTACATTCTTACCAAAACAATGTAGAAAGATTAAAATTAATTTAATGTAATTTAATGCTACTGATAAGGTACTTTTTGTCATGACTTGATAATTTGCTAAAATGGAGACCACATGACATTTGAAAAAGATTGATCAAGTTCTAAGTCTATATCTGGTTTCTAATGTTTTCAAAGACTTTCAAAGAAACTTTAGTTGATTTTAAAATATTATCCAAACCAATGATACGGCTTGTAAAAAAAGAAGTTGATTTGTTTTGTCTGAAAATAGTTCGGAGCTTGTTTTCATTCCACCTGCAAAACAAATTCAGAGGTTTATTCTCTATAATTAGGTCACTGGCTCCATTCTCCCAGTTGTATAGTTCTAATTGTTCTCTGTCTTTTATTGTTGCTGTGAGCTGCCTAGAGTTGTGCTCTTAAGATGGGGAGGCATAACAATATTTTAAATAAATTTCTTGAATTGTTCAAATTTATTCTCATACTTGTAGAGTGAAGTATCTAAAAAATAACATGAGAAACCCAAGAGTTTAGAAACCCAAATATGTTTTCATTATATCCAATTTTTTATGAATAGTTTTAAATAGGGTTTTATAATTAGCTGCTAAACATCCAGATAAAATAGCTTAGCTCTCACTAAAGACAAATACTATTTCTGTTTATATCCATGGCAATTGAATCTTTCTAATAATACAAAATGCTTAAATCCATTTTAATATTTCAGATTAATACTTATTACTAAATGTGATAGATAATTGCTTGTAGAATAAATTTGTAACCAAATTCCATTTCTAATAACTAGCAACTCAAAAAACATTTTCAATCATGTAAAATGTTTCAAAAACATCTGTAAAATGCAGAGTTGTGAAAATTCAGTGTGATTTGCATAATAAATTTTATGTAACACTCTTCAGAATGTATTGTCTATAGTTCTGTTAGGAACAAACCCTGTTTGAATTGCATTAGTAATTATACCTAATAAATGTGGTTCACTATTTGGCCATAAGTGCAGTATTTTGTTTTAGCGTATTTAGCAATGCAATAGAAATATATAATACCATTTGTTGGGTGTCCTTATTTAGTTTAGGGATTATTACCAATTAACTTTGCTTCCATTTATTCCTTTAATATCCTTTAAGTATTTAATATGGATTTAACTAATAATTTATAATATGCAGAACTAAGCCACATATCCTTAGACTTTTTTTAGTTTTTAATTTTGTTTTTACATTGTTTATGGATGGATAAAGGGAAGGATATAGCCTGACTTGGAAGAAAAAATATAATTTCCTAAATACTCTTTTAAATACTTATTTTCAGAGACTGTTCAAATATGCAACCTTTGATTGGTGTTTGAAATCCATTTTTTTCCAATTCCATTGGATATCCATTTAATATGGATATATATTTAGGGTCCAAATTTACCAAAAAATTGTGATTAAAATTCTGCTCCTTGCAGACTCTTACAAAACATCAGGAGCCAAGTACAAAACAAATTTCCTTTGTGAAGTCATAAGAGAAATATTGTCATTCGGGCACAATCTTAGCTTTATCTGCATTTATACTTATAATTAGCTTGCAAAATGCTTACTCCTAAGCAGACTAAGTAAGATTCCCCATTGCTTGGCACAATAGATGACTCGCAATATAGAAAGGCATTTTGCTGAGGATTTTTCTTTTTGACAGGAAGAAGAGGAAAAATTGGGGAAAGAAAATCACTGTCCCCAAAGACCTTGTCTTTTAGGTGTCTTTTCTGTTTCCCAAATGATGACAGTGTACAAAGGTTTCCTTCACTGGAAATTAATTAATTTGATTAATTAAAATGGACTAATGTTTCAGTAGAAGCTGTTTTGTGTTATCACCAAAGAACAGATTCTGAAAGAGGAACTTCCAGTCTTTCTGCAGGTATAAAGGTTTATCAATAGCCCACTATAACATTAAACAATGACGATGACCTACTTAGAAGGCACAAAATGTCTAAGATCGGTACTTATAATTCTGGTTCTCAGAAGACAGCTGGAAGAAAAGGAGTTGCTCTTTGCTTGCTACAGCAATATATATTATTTCATTTGGTTATAGAATCAGGTAAGTGAACAGTCCCCAGACAGGAAGATTTGAATTAAATTGGGTGGAATTCTTTTACACTCTCTTCCCGAAGCAAATCCTTAGCAGAAAGTTGGAAGTGTACAGAATGAATTTGCATTAGCTTGAAGTCATCATTCTAAAGTATAAGCTCAGTTTTGCAAGGGTTGGAGAAATGTCCTATTTACATACGAGGACTTCCCATTTTAGACCACAGCAATTGTTCCTTTTTCACTGAAATCTGTTGATGCCTATTTGAGGCTCTCAATCGATCTACATTACTGTGAAGGACAGGTTAGCACATAGACGTTTTTTGTGTGAAAATTTGTTTGCAGCTGTCCAGCTACAATATTGAGCCAAACTAAGAGTGTCAGCCTTGGACTTGAGAGATCCAGATCCATAGAGATCTATGATTCAGAAAGAAAGCTCTCTTGCAGATTTTAATGGCCAGGCAGATTCATAATGGGAGATACAATTAGGCCACCAGCCACTTAAGGCTTTAGAGATAAGTGCAGACCTGCAAAACAACTGACAAGCAAAGCAAATATTTTTACTTTGGCATCACATGATTCTGCTATTGTGAACATTTTAATTGCTGCATTTGGTATCCCTTAAAACTCGCAAACACTATCCCAGTCATTGTAGAATGGCTTATTGGGCAGATAGGAAGGCGCTTGGAAACTAAGGTGGTGCCAAATCTGATCAATTCAGAAATAGTCTTTGCTTCTAGATAGCTGCCATCTAGGATTCTAATAATTGCTAAGGATGTAGCAACTGTCCCAAACCACAAGCTTGCTTTTGGAAACATGAACCCTAATCCTCAGATTGAGTTTTTGATTGACCAACAGTAACTTTCTCTTATCTGATTTTTTTTTTTTTAGGGATTGGGCAGGTGATTATGGTCTTCCTGATTTGGAGATCCCTTGAGAGGCTTATTAGAGTAATTTTACAGAATTCTTAGTCTGGGTCATTAAAAGAAAATCTTCCCACTGTTCCCCTATTGCCTTCATAATAACATTACTCACAGAACTTTACAATACAATATAGTGAATTTAAAACAGAAATACCGCTTCTGTCCCTAAAATTAGACACTCAATACAAACCTTTTTCAGGATTTGCACACACAGCTCAGGCAGCTTCTATCTGCCCTATATTTTTCGTGTTCCATTCTGCCTTCATAAGAGCTATTTTTGCCAAGGGTATGTATAAGATTGCTAGGCGATGGCACATTATGGCTGTTTATTGTTTTACTTCGGAGAACTTGCCATTCCAAATCAAAGCCATGTTTTTTTCCCCACTCAGTTTCATCCATTCTCTCTAATTGCCTCCAATTTTTCCCCCCTTTTCCTTATTTTTTTTTAAAAAAAATTACTAAAGGTCCCAGCAGTTAAATGACCTTACTCAAACTGACTGACACTTCTAAACACAGGGTAACAAATGCTCACTATTGTTTCATACAACCCACCTCTGTCAGTGAGTCAAAAAAAGTATTTTGGAAACTGCTGAAAAGTAGAAAGAGTAATTTAGAACACATTTTTCCTACAACGTTCTTCTTTGCTGACTCCTTTTGTTCTTAGTGTTTCCTTTTTTCAGTTTGGGAATAAAACTCGCTTAATAGTTGATTTGTCTAATGACCACTCTCCTTTCGGTTTTTGCTGTGACTACTCAAAGATGGCAGCAGGACTGACTTACAAATAAGTGGGCCGAAATGACAGGTACAGTTATTGATTGAAACTGTTCCACTCTCTACACACATTAGGATTGTACACATATTCAAAGAAATGTGGATTTAATCATGGTTGGTCCCACTCTTATAGATGTGCCTGACTAGAAAAAGTGTTGAATGGAAGGTTGTAAAAATGTAAAGATAAGATAGGATAGAGGTATGAAATCCTACTTTGTGGCACAAATGTTATCCTATTTTTTTAAAGATTTAAATGCAAAACTGTTCTGAGGAGGTAATGAGCAACAAATTATCTCCAAGCAATGGGTTTAAAACTAGATCTCTAATGCCTTCATTATTTATTCCAAGGTAGCAGAACAGCAGGACACATTGAAAAACCAAAGTACCCAAAAATGTGATGTCCCCTGAACATAGCAAAAAGTGTTTCTGCAGATTATACAAGTAAAACCCAAAACTCCTAGCCTTTGAAGCCAATAATTAGAAAGAAAAGATCTGAGAAGCAATCAAAATATAAATAGCTGGCCCAAAAAATTTGGGCCACCTCTATAAAGCACCTATCAGATGATTCACCTACAGTTAACTAACCACTGTTTGTACTTGAATGCTGGCGGCAATTATTTTATTGTTGAAATATAGTATTCCTGTATATTATTTACAATTATACATTAAAAAAAACCTGACCTGTAATAGCCAATGAAACAGATTCAAATAGATAAACCAATGCTCATAGACAGTCCATTGTGTAATTTTTCCTGATATCCAAGCAAAAATTTGTCTCATGGTCATTCAAGACAATTGGTCTTGTTTTCAGGAAGAGCTTCAAATAACTCTTCCCTGTTTTCTATATGATATATTCCAGATATTTGAAGACTATCAAGACTATCAGAAGAACTATCATGTCTTGCCTCTCACAGGTTAAATATCCTCAGTGTCTCTAACCTTCTCATGTAGGTTTTTCATTACTGGCTTCTGGACATGCTCTAATTTGTCAGTCTCTTTTGTAAAATGCAGTCCCTAAGATTGGGTTCACTATTCTAGGTGTAGTCAAAGCAATGCAGAATCATCATCATGGGGAGAGTGCGAGTGAAATCAAGAATTCCCATCTGGATCAAGTTTTAATCAAAGCCAGAGAAAAATCTTGGACATCATAAACTTCATATAATTTTTTATACTTTGAGTTCCCTGAGCCCTCGCCATACTTATATTGGAATCTGAACTTAGTGAATTTGACAGACTCCAAATTGATTAGAATTTTTATTTCACTTGCTTCTCAGAAAGAATGCAGACCATGCCCAAGGCTGAATACAGTTCAAAGTCATAAGAAGCACATAATAGTCTGTAAATAGATTTCACAACCCATGTGCTCACATGAACAGAACAAAAGAAAAACATAGCCCAAAATGTATGACATAAAACAGAACCGAAGCCTTGAATGAGATTTTAAGTTTGAAGACAACAGGGACACCAGGAACAAAACATTGCAGGCATCGAATTTCAAACTTTATATCACTTCCTTTGACAGGAATAAAAGCTTTCAAATGTTTTCTGTAGTCAGCTAGGCGTCTTTATATTTTGGTTTTTGGAAATTTTCCAGTTCTTCCTTGTAGAACTCCTCTAGCTCAGAAACATGTCACGACTCTTTGTATAAACTGTAGGTTTGAGATTTCCTTACAGATTTTCAATAATATTTAAGTCTAGAGACTTTAAATGCCATTCCATAAATTTGATCTTTCTTTCCTCTTAAGTATTTTATAGTTGATTTGGAGGTATACTTTGAATTGTTCTCTTGCTAAACCATCCAATCTTGTTTCAGCTTCAGCTTTTTTGTGGACTGTGTAATATTAGAATTTCAATAGCTTGATATAGTTAAATCCTTCCTTCCTTCCACATATACATTTTTTCCTCTAGTATTGGTTCCCATACAATTATGTTTAATGGTTGATGAGGTTTTCCTTTTCTTGAAATGTGTTGCCCCCTTTTCCCCCCAAGTGTGTCTTCTTGCGCTTGTGACCTCAGTTGAATGCTGATGGATGCCAGATGTTCAAGACGAACCAAATTGACCAGACTAGAAAACCCATTGGTACAACTTTTATTGTAAAGCTATAGTAACAGAATCTTGTAAGTCTGAATGCACTTTCCCCCATCTCCCTTTATCTTTATGTGAACTAAGGAGAGGGTTGTCTGGATGTTCACTCATATTACTTTCTAGGCCTGGACTTTATCTGACTGTTGTGTTCATAGCAGCAATTCCTCCTGCCCCTCCAGGTCATTCTACCCATTACATTTTCTTCCAAAATATTTCAAGCTTATCAAGATTTTCTTTTGCATATCTTAAACAATGACTTTTGTGCTAAGATCAAGATAAAAAGTTCACTTCTTTCTGATAAATTCTCTCATGCAGATCATTGTTTTACAAGCAATGCTGTATTAAGGACCCATGGACTCTAGTACCAGCTAATTATTCCAGCAGATCATTTTTCATAATCCTTGGTTCTGTTTTGCAGATCTGACTAGTTTTCAGACTTTTCCAGCATAGGTTTTCTTGGTCTCCCAAATCTTGCCTTGACTTCAGCCCTTCCATGTAACTTCAATTCTTAAAAACATTTCTTATTGCTGAACTTGCTATATGAAAGTACTTAGAGATTTTTAAATAACCTTTCCCTGCTGTTTAAGAATGAATTATCTTGACTTTCAAATCCTTAGATGCCTGCTTAGAGAAACCCATAATGCTCAAAAATAGATAGAACAACCATCACAACCCAAGAGTTTAAAAACGTCAAGAGTATTTGTTCACCTGTGGAATTGCATTCACCAGGCTAATTATAAATCTAGTTAGTGAATCACCTTTCATTAACAAATTAAATAAAAACAGCCACCCTCAGTCAACTGGAAGGGTGATCCTAAGTTATAGACATATAGCCACTATTTTCTTATTCTGAATCTGTACACAACTGCACATAAATAGTAAATACATATTTGGATTTACAGAAAGATGGATTGGCACCATGCTGAGGTATGTCAACCTCTGTTCACCGAGATAAAAATTGAAATGTACACTTTGATCATAGATACCTAAACAGTTTCACACAACTGTAGGTTAGACAGTGATATCTCCCAAGTTGCCTCTTCTCAATTAGGATTCAGCCACATCCTGGCCAGAGATGAAATCTTTAGCAGGAAAATAGCTTCTTCCTCAGCTAATTCATCTAAATCAGATTCATGGCAATGTATCACCCAGTCTCCCTCTCTGAGATTAAGAATGGCTACAGTACTACCCTCTGGCAAACTGTTTTTTGCTGCATCAGAGTATGCGCATCTGAAAATGCTGGCAATGCTTCCTGGTTTTTTGCAGTGAAAGTACACAAGAGAAGGAGATGAAAATAACAGAGTAAGTTCTTTATGTTTACTTAGCTAGTCATTTAGAGTATCATGTTCTATGTTAATACATTAATAACTTCAGCACTGTTATGAAATAGACATCACCAAAAGCAAAAGAGAACAAAACAGATACTGCAAGCAGGACTTCCCTTCCAGCTGTGACAAGTTTTATATCTAAATGTATTTTATTCTTTATAATTGTTTCCATCTTCCCATAAAATGTTAACAGAATCCACAATGGTCCGAGAATCAGTGTCTCCACTAGATAATTCTACAGTCAAGCTGAAATTAAGTTAAAATTAGCAAACTTCCTCAAACCGCCAAATACGTTACTTAGACCTAATTCACATATCAAAAGATGAGGTCTGCAAACACAAACAGAGTTAAATAAATTAGGTCTCCCAGAGGATCTGCATGTTTACAAGAACACACACACACACACACACAGGTCCCTCAAGTGTCACCCTGGAATCAGCATGTAGACACTTCCACACCCCGGACAAGTTCCCTCTGTAAAGATCTGCCACTATACCCCATTTCTCTGCAGCTGCCCCTAAAAGTAAACTGTTTGCTTTTACGAATAAATATTTTTTCTTTCCTCATAGTTGTCTGGATCTCATTTTTATTTATTCTTGCACAACTCCAGCTCCAGTTGGAACCCCAAATTATTCTTCTGACACAGATGTACAGCATTTAACTGCATTAAAGCAAGCAGAGGATTTGTTAAAGTCATTGGTGTTAGAAGTCCAGTGCTTCTCCCGTTCTTCTAGCAAATCCATCTGATTGTTGCGCCCGTCTCTCTGACTCTTT
Organism: Azemiops feae; assembly: GCA_023970755.1. Taxonomy (NCBI): domain Eukaryota; kingdom Metazoa; phylum Chordata; class Lepidosauria; order Squamata; family Viperidae; genus Azemiops; species Azemiops feae. Next base: position 183,704 of record JALGBA010003980.1, on the reverse strand, counting down.
GAACCAACAGAAGGGCCTGATGTTTGCAGTACTGTAATTAAAATAAAAATAAAGTTAGTCTGCTGATAGTGAATTTAAACTGTTTCCTAATCTTGTTATGCTTTTCTCACATTTGTCTTGCAGTATGTTTCTTCTCCAAAAGTATTTAAGAGAAAACTCAGTCAAGCAATTTGCTGCTATTATGATGATGATGATTATTATTATACTTAATTTTGTTGTGAGTTACACAATGACAATAAAGATTTCTATTCTGTTCTGTTCTGTTCTGTTCTGTTCTAATGATGGAATATTCTGGCCAGATTTTAGACTTTGTTTCTCAATTTTGAGCTATAGCTTCAGTGACCATACATCCCAAAATAAATAAATCTAATGGATGACTTTTTAAAATAAAAGACAATCCTTTATTTCAGAAATCTGAAATAAGAGTCCTTTATAAATTTCTGTTTGATGACTGCTGAAAAGGAAATATGTGTACCTCGCAGTTGTGCTTATGGCTCAAAGCAGTATCCTATTTTAAGTCGGCAAAATGTCCTGTCGTGGTGATTGGATTTCACAACTGGATTTCACAATTGCCTCTCTGCATCAGGCTGGAATAAAAGGTATCTCGCATTACAAAGCACCCAGCTCATCAGTCACCACCAATATGAACTTGCTTGCCTAAAACTGAAATGTGAGAAGCTATTTCAAATCCCCAATTCACCACCTCTGCTGGAAGTAGACTAGTAAGCTGATCTGCTACTTGGAAGTGCTTGCTAGCATGATTGGTCCCCTTAATTTAGCAGCTGTTCCTGACAGAGCATATACAGTATCCTGAGGCTTAAGAGCCCTGATGATGTTCCAAAACTGGGAGAAGTGAAGTTCCTTCTGTTGATGGGTGTGGAATGACGCTTGACCAGGTGTCCGAGGCACCCAGAAATGAGGTGGGGAAGTGCTGTTCTGCCTGTGGTAAGTTTCACATTGTTGTCTTCAGGATACTGATTAGTCAAGGCTGAATCAATTCCCAAGGCTGCATACACCACTGAATTCATTTTTGTGAGGGCTCCCTCTGATCACAGTTGATCACAGCTGTAGTTTCCTGTTTTCTAAAGTGGGACAGACTTAAAAACTCTAATGAGAGCTCTAAAATAATAGCAATAGCACTTAGACTCATACACCGCTTCACAGTGCTTTGCAGCCCTCTCTAAGTGATTTACAGAGTCAGCATATTGCCCACAACAATCTGGGTCCTCAGTTTACCGACTTCGGAAGGATGGAAGGCTGAGTCAACCTTGATCCGGTGAGAATCGAACAGCCGATCTGCTGGCAGCCGGCAGTCAGCAGAAGTACCCTGCAGTATTGCATTCTAACCACTGCGCCACCAGGTCTCTCTAAAACAGAGCTCTAAAATAAGTTATGCATTTTTTAAAAGCTCCTTCCCCTGACATGCAGAATTAAGCAGACAATTCTGCCCCACTTTCACATATGACATAGCCAACCACTGGAGATCATTGCCTCCCCACTGTAACTTTTGTACATACCCTCCCTCCAAACAACCCTAAATATGAACTGAATTGTTTGGCCTCTGGGAAAAGCAGAGTCATCTCCAGCCACATCTGATGCTTCCACTGCCATCTAGAACAGAGGCCCCCAACCTTTTGGGCCTCAGGGACAGGTTTTGTGGAGAGAGGTTTTTCCGTAGACCGGAAGGGGGCGTGGTTTTGTGTGCTGCCTGCATCCCGCGGATGGGGCTTTGCTTGTTTGTGAGACCCGGTTGCTGGCATGCCGCGGCCCGGTACTGGTCCACGGACCCCTGATCTAGAACATTGTATGGTTCCACTCAATGAATTTGAGTCACTTTGAGGATGTCTTCAGAGTTGGCTGATTACATCACATTGGCATTTTGCAGAGCTAAATTGCTTTGTTTCCCTTCTCCTGTGCCAATTTGTTTAAAGAGGTTTGTGTGCGCATTAGTGGGAATCCTTGACTTCATCTTGGCTTCAGACTTCTGTTCTTCAAGGAAGTCTTATTTGTTTCATTTCTCTTACTTGTTCCTTTAACCAACACTTTTCTCTCCCATTCCAACATTTGCAATCTGCGCTGACTTCTATTAACTGCTACATTGATCTATAAGCAGCCTGAAATTAGAAATGGTACATAAAAACACTGTATTAAAAATAGCTTGAAAAAGATGTGTACCCTAAAAAGCGCATACAAAAATGACAAATATTGTTGAACTTTTTTTATTATTCTTTCCCTGAGTTCATAAATTTATATTTAGCAATATGAGAATCTGATGAAAATTAAGAGATTCATTTATTGATTGTTTCCTAAGAAATAAATCTTATTTAAAACATCATACTGATATTAATACATTAACAAATGCACGTACCCTTAGACATATTGCTCTAATAGGCAATTATATGAAAACAATATAGCACTTCTCCAAGTCAGGCCGTTAAGCCAGTATTTCTTCCTTGTTTTCATTCTATATAGATCTAAAGTTATCCTGAAGAACCACCGCAATCTGCTTGAGATGATCTTTCTTTGATAGCACTTGCCTGATGTCTTCCATTGACATCATTCAAGGGCTTCACAATGCAAGTAGAATTCTTTATAAATCCTCAGTAATCATCATAAAATTCCAGGGGAGTTAGGAACACCTTTCAAATATGCAAGTTAGACCATTAATGAGAAATGAGACCATCTTGGAGATTGCCGTCTTTCTTGCAATGGTTTTTAGGCAAGAAAAACCAAATGTACAGGTATAGTATAGAGGGTACCTTGCTCAATAGTAGTAACTGTGAGAGGGATCTCGGAGTCCTAGTGGACAATCCCTTAAATAGGAGCCAGCCGTGTGCTGCAGCTGCCAAAAAAGCCAACACAGTGCTGGGCTGCATTAACAGAGGGATAGAATCAAGATCACGTGAAGTGTTAATACCACTTTACAGTGCCTTGGTAAGGCCACATTTGGAATACTGCATCCAGTTTTGGTTACCACGATGTAAAAAAGACGTTGAGACTCTAGAAAGAGTACAGAGAAGAGCAACAAAGATGATTAGGGGACTGGAGGCTAAAACATACAAGGAACGGTTGCTGGAATTGGGTATGTGTAGTTTAACGAAGAGAAGGACGAGGGGGGACATGATAGCAGTGTTCCAATATCTCAGGGGCTGCCACAAAGAAGAGGGAGTCAAGCTATTCTCCAAAGCGCCTGAAGGTAGGACAAGAAGCAACAGATGGAAACTAATCAAGGAGAGAAGCAACCTAGAACTAAGGAGAAACTTCCTGACAGTTAGAACAATTAACCAGTGGAACAGCCTGCCTCCAGAAGCGGCGAATGCTCCAACACTGGAGGTTTTTAAGAAGAGACTGGACAGCCATTTGTCCGAAATGGTGTAGGGTTTCCTGCCTGAGCAGGGGGTTGGACTAGATGACCTCCAAGGTCCCTTCCAACTTTATTATTATTAAAATGTGTTCCAAATTGTTTAAAGATATCCTGACAAACTGACATCTAGATATTTTTAGACTATGTGGGAACTTTAAGCATTTGCTTGATTCTTTCCCTATAAGGACTAGCACCTTTCAGCTCTTCTGCAGTTTAGCTTAAGACTTTCGTTGTTCAAAGAATAAATTCCATTGCAATTTCCATATCAACAGAGGTCAGGAATCCACATCAATAGGTCGAATTTTTCAACGATAATTTTAGCAGTTGTCTAGATTCTCGTTTTGTTTGCCCCAATCAAATCCTCTGTCAAAATTTAGTAACCCACTATATATATCTTTTGTTTATGTTTTTGTATGATCAAAAGCAGGGTGCCATTTTTCTCTATAGGATTTATATTTCAGTCAATATATTATTATTCTAATTCTATGCCAAGGGCACACAACCCATATTTAAATATCTCTGTTAGTGGCTTTCTCCATCCTGCAAGATTCGCATTCAATATGTTTTTCACAAGCCTCCCTTATAAGGATTCTTTCAACAATTGCAGCAGAAGCAGCATGAATCAAATTGTAGGTGATATGTGTATTTACTTGCTTTGTGTAGTCAGTGGTTTCTATGGCTACTGCACATCTGTTAAATGCAATTTGCCATGCATTTTTGGAGGTCTTTTGGCATCTATTTTTGGCACTCATTTAACTGAGCAAACCAGGCAAGCCACCTGAAATAGAAAACTTGCACTTTTCCAGGTTGTGGAAGCTGGAAATGTAATGCTTAATTCTCCCAAAGTTACTACAGGTAGTCCTCAACTTACGACCGCAAGTGAGCCCAAAATTTACATTGCTAAGTGAGACATTTGTTGGAAGCATTTTGCTCCATTTTACAACCTTTCTTGCCACAGCTGTTAAGTGAATCATTGCAGTTGTTAAGTTAGTGACATGGCTGTTAAATGTACCTGGCTTCCCCATTGACTTTGCTTGTCAGATGGTTGCAAAAGGTGGTCACGTGACCTCGGGACACTGCAACCGTTATAAATATGAGCCTGAATTTTGATCACATGATCATGGGGATGCTGCAATGGTCGTAAGTGTGAAAAAAGGTCATATGTCACTTTTGTCAGTGCTGTTGTAACTTTGAACGGTCACTAAATGAACTGTTGTAAGTCGAGGACTACCTTTTCTAAAAAAAAAAATCCCAGCTTTGCTACAGTGACCACTCTTATGCACTTTGTCTTCCGTATTATCAATTTGATGTCGAACTGAAATCAGGTTCCACAAAGCACTGAATCCTATTCTTCATTTCTTCAACAATCCTAGCGATCCCCATTTTAGGAAAAAGACTGCCTCATAAGCTTTGTCAAACTGTGAGCTGGGTCTGTGCTTGACCTTCTCACCTAGCACAATGAAGTTGCCTGGAGTTCTTGAGTAATCAAATTAAACCAGGTGGATATTCCAACGCTTGATGCCTGTCACAGGAAATACCTAACATTTGTTTACTGTTTTGCCCCCATCATCTAAATGGGGTGTATTTTGTCTAGCTTTGTTATCATTTATTTATATTCTGTACTGTTCCTTCTGAGTAGTTTGTAAAGTAGTAATGTAATGAGAATGTATCAGCAAGTGGCTGAGAGATTTCAATCTTGAGCTTAAAAGCCTGACAATTAGTAACATTGACTTCCAAGTCCATGTCGTTCAGATGTGTGTAAACATATGAGTACTATAATAAGGAGAGGGCCTTGAGCCATGGTGCCATGAAGCGTAAGTTAATTCATGGAGATCTTTAAAAAAATTCCTACCTTCCAAAACATGTTGATGTGGTAGTAAACATATGTAGGGTTCTTTCCTGCTTTTTCACAATACAAATTTCTGTTGGGTGGTCTGATCTGGAAGGAGGCATTGGGAAATCAGCAGATTCAATGCAACTGAAGTTTGTTAGTCCACCATGTGGTCGTCACTGCAGTGTTATCCAGAGTTGTGCCTACCAGTATAGTCACCGTAATAGTCTGCTTGGGGCAGGAGTGTCCCTGAAGGCCGGTGTCCAAATTTCATCCCTCCAAAACATATCCATCAAAATATTGGTGGTATTTATGGAGCTGAATAGCTTTAAGACAATAGATTAGATACACATAGCCAATTTCCACATAACGTTTTACCAGCTGGGACCCCAGAATTGTGCACCAAATTACTGTATGGTGGACCAGAGGGGAGATAAGAACACCCTCTTATTGTCTTCTCCCATCTAAATGTCATCAATGCCAGTTACCTACTGAGCTTAGTTCTAATTGAAGAAGGTCCCAAACACCTTCTGTCTTCTCCTTCCAAAAGCTTATTGTTGTTGCAGAAATGAAGGTAATGATGATGATGATGATGTGTTTGCTCTTCTATTTGCTGGAGCATCTAAATTAATGGATCCAGCAAGGCCAGCCAGCAGCATAGAGTTTTGGTTTTTTTTGTAAAGCAGCAAAATTGATCATAGCAAAATGAGCAGAGAGGCATGACTTCAACTATGTATAACACCCTGGGAGAATATACGATCGATCATTTTCCTTCCTTGTTTTGCTCTGAAGAATACCTCATTTGTCATCTGCAAGCAGCTCGATGGCTCCTTTCCAACAGTTTAGAGCCTTAATGTGGCCATAAGTAAGTCACTCTTGGCATCCCAGCAGAAGAGATGCTGTCAAGAACCGTGGAAGAGCCTCCACTCCCAAAGATCGGAAAGGGAGCTTGTCACTGCCTTGGGAGGACATTTGCCTGTCCCCTGAGAAGGTATACAGTAAAAGGCTTTCTTGATTACAGGAGGGGCCTCATGAGTTCACAAAGGAGGCAGAATTGTTTAACAGCTTTATCAAAAGTTGCTTTTTGTGGGACAGGGAAGTTAATGTGCCAGTAAGAAAGCTTTAGGTTGCTGCATTTCTCTGGCGTTCCTCATATACTTTGAAAGGTGACTCCCTTAAAGCAAGCATTGCTAGAATGTAAATTAATCACAGGTCATCTTTGATTTACAAGCACAATTTAACTCAGAATTTTGGTCATGAATCATTGCAGTCATACGTCAAGTCACCATAAATGTGGGCTGGTTTGCCAAGTGTCTGAAACATGATCACATGACCACAAGGGTGGTGCGGCAGTTGAAACTCTGAGGATGGGTTGTAAGTAACGCTTAACTACCGTATCTTTGAACAGTTGTTAGGTGACAGGTTGTAAATTGAGGACTACTGCACTAGATTATTTGTGGATCATAATCCAGCCCAATTTTTGTGCCATCTGCTGGTAAAGGAATAATGAAAAGTGTATGATTATTTCCATTCTTACCAAGTTTGATTCTACTAATATAAGGCAGGTCAACCAAATAGGGTAAAATAAGCCAGTTGAATTTGGTTCTGAGTGATGCAGGTAATAAGCTGCCCTTAAAACTCTTGAGACACTGTTTTTAAGATTTGTTTACCCATAATTAAGGAAGCCGTGGATTTTCTGGATAACTTTATGATTTATGACCTATGACCGATTGCTTGCTGTTTATATGTACAGCTTATGTACTGGAGACAAATTCCTTGTGTGTCCAATCACACTTGGCCAATAAAGAATTCTATTCTGTTCTGTTCTGTTCTGTTCTGTTCTACACTGAGAGCTTATGCACTGGAGACAAATTCCTTGTGTGTCCAATCACACTTGGCCAATAAAGAATTCTATTCTGTTCTGTTCTGTTCTGTTCTGTTCTACACTGAGAGCTTATGTACTGGAGACAAATTCCTTGTGTGTCCAATCACACTTGGCCAATAAAGAATTCTATTCTGTTCTGTTCTGTTCTGTTCTGTTCTGTTCTACACTGAGAGCTTATGCACTGGAGACAAATTCCTTGTGTGTCCAATCACACTTGGCCAATAAAGAATTTTATTCTATTCTGTTCTGTTCTATTTTGTTGCACCAAACTATAAGCTTGTTCAGAATGAAATTATGGAACCAACAAATATCCTACAAATATCCTTTTATCCTTCTGACAACTAGGGGCATTCAGAGTCCAGAGAACAAACAAGCTTGTTCTTCCTTTTCTCTCTGCTCTGCTTTCCCCCAATTGGAAGACTAATACTCTTACTCAACTCTTTGACTGCTTCTTACAGGAAAAAAACGAGTCTTTCTTTCTTTTCTTTTTCGTTTACCCATAGATCTGAAGGTTCACAATTGCAGTCTTTGTATTATAGTGTGTAACTCCCTCGATAATTTTCATTTATCCTTTGGGATCTTAGGCACCTTCATCAAAAGCTCTTTAAGGAGACTGGTTCTACTCACCTATGTATGCTCTGCTACATATGGACCTTAGACAATGGCTTAAAATCTTCAACTAGGCTTATCTCGACACTTCTGTTACTAAGCTAACTTCATGGGCTGGAGTGACGGACTAAAACTTGTTCAACTCAGTTGATACACTGGGAAGTTGGATGCAAAACAGGAAGGACATAAAGTATAATATTTATTTAAAATGTAGAATGCAGGAAGCAAACTTTTTGTGCGCGGATAAGTAGGTATACAGGAATAAAGATTAGGGGAAGAAACGGGATTTCCCTGCAAGATGTGCTGATGCCAAGTTACAGTCAACTGTCCCTAGACCTAAAGATCAGACAATGAGAGAATGATCGTCTGGAGGAAGCAAAGTTAGTTTTAGGGCAGAGGTCCCCAACCTTTTGGGCACCGGGGACCGGTGCCATGGAGAAAGGTTTTTCTGTGGACCAGAGGGGGTGTGGTTTTGAATACTGCCTGCATCCCGAGGATGGAGCTTTGCTTGTTTGTGCGGCCCGCTTGCTGGCATGCTGCTGACTGGTCCACGGACCGGGGGTTGGGAACCCCTGTTTTAGGGGACAGAAAATTAGCTCAAGCATATATAACATCCCAGTGTTGGGTGCAGAAGAAAGGACAAACATTTGAATAGGAGGAAGAGCTCCCTTCTGCTGGGATAAAGATTACTCCTGAGCAAAAGGAGAAGGACAGGAGGCATTAGGCTTTATGCAAGAAATACCAAGCAACTACTGGAGCTGAGTCAAGGTGATGGGAAGAACTGAAAAATTCACCTGTGAGGAGAAGCTGAGAAACCATTGAGAGACCTTACTCAAGAGAAGAAAGATGCGAGAGCCAGAGAGAGATGAAAAAAGTGCCTTAAACCTGATCCATGAAGGCAGCAGCAAGCAACCAGCTATAGGAAACATGGGCGGAGATGTTAGAGTGAGGTCATTTTGGAAGGTTGGGGAGGAGAGTTGGGGAAGCATTTACTGGTCTATTCGGTCAATAGTTTTAGAATACAGTTCTGTTTGTACCATTGTGTACACTATTGAATTGCCAATACTGTATGTTGTTTCCTGATGATCTACATAAAAGAGGAAGAACTTTTTTTTTCTTATTGATGGTCCAGGAAGGAGGGAAAGAGCGCCCTCTATCGTTGGAAAATTGGCAGCAGATCTGATGAGGATAAATTCTACAGGAGATGAAAGAAACTTTGCTTGGCCAATCTCTGTGGAATTTGGTTCTTGAACTCAAGATGGCTCTGGTGTTATAACGGGTTCCTTGTGGTTGTTTGGGGTGTGTGGTTTAGTTCCGTGTGTCAGGTAAACCCAGATTAAAATTAATCATGGCTAGGCTACGACCTCTTCAGGATTAAGAGTAGGCAGGCCTGATGCCATTGTGGGGGCTGAAAAACTCAAGCTGCTGAGAAATAGCAACAAAATCCCAAAGAGCTTGGCCTTGCCCATTTCCCATTCCCTGCCTTCCAAATTAGATTTTCTCATATGCATTAAGAATTGCAGAAGAAACCCTATCCCAAGTTTTCTTGATTTGTGAATTAAACTGTCAAAGCATGAAACCTGGCTCACTTGTTCTGGTACCCTTGAATTCCTTCTCAAAAGTTAGAGAATATATCTTGTGACAAGTTAGGTATGGTGCAGCTGGTTTAGAAGGTGACAGCACGGGATGGGATTGGAGTGTCAGGGTATGTGCACATGTCCCAGCTGCTTTGTAAACGGCACTGGCTGCCAGTTATCTTCCAGGTGTAGTCTAAGTGCTGATTGTCACCTAAAGCCCTTCATGGCCTAAGGTCTGCTTACTTGAGGAAACATCTGTCTACGTATGTTTTTATCCATACATGAAGTCAGCTAAAGTGCCTGTTAATTAAGAAGAATCAATTTGTAGGGCCCCCAAAATATGCCTTCTTAGTAATGGCTCCCCAGAGATTCCACTACTGCTCCCATCTTTCGAATTTCTAGACTGCGTAAGGCACGAGTGTCAAACTCGATCGCGTCACGTGACATATTGTGATGTATCGCGATGTTTTATGCCTTTGCGGAGCCGAGGTGTGCGTGCCCTGCGCATGACGCATTCAGCCCAGGGGGCGGCAGTTTGACACCCCTGGCTTAAGGCCTAGTTGTTTTCCCAGGCTCCAGACTTACATTGTGGTTGAGTTTTCTTTTTCTTTCTTTCTTTCTTTCTTTCTTTCTTTCTTTCTTTCTTTCTTTCTTTCTTTCTTTCTTTCTTTCTTTCTTTCTTTCTTTCTTTCTTTCTTTCTTTCTTTCTTTCTTTCTTTCTTTCTTTCTTTCTGTCTCTTTCTTTCTTTCTTTCTTCCTTCCTTCCTTTCTCTTTCTTTCTTTCTTTCTTTCTTTCTTTTTCTTTCTTTCTTTCTTTCTTTCTTTCTTTCTTTCTTTCTTTCTCTCTCTCTTTCTCTTTTTTCTTTCTTTCTTTCTTTCTTTCTTTCTTTCTCTCTCTCTCTCTCTCTCTTTCTTTCTTTCTTTCTTTCTTTCTTTCTTTCTTTCTTTCTTTCTTTCTTTCTTTCTTTCTTTCTTTCCCCCTCCTCCACCTCCTCCCTTCTTCTTCCTCCTTCTCCTGCTCCTCCTCTCCCTTGCTCCCTCAGTTATCTTCTTTTTTTCTTGGTACAATTTGTTTTCTTTTTATTGTCATCTATAAGCTGTAAATTATTATGGATTGGGTGATCGAAAGATTGTAGTAGTAAATAATAGTTTAAAAAACCCTTGATCGAAAATGTCACCAATATCTTACTGAAGAGCATTGTAAAATTCTAAATCCTAAAACAAAGAGGAAAAGATAGGAAAGGATTTATTGCCTCACAGCCCAACACATTTTGGATACTGCAATTCCTGTAGAGGAGAGGAGAGACATTCTCTATTGGGTTGTTTTGGGGGGAAGGGGTTTGGGGACGTTTAGTGGCTGCCCTCTTTTTCTTTTGGGCTTGAAAAATTTTGCTCTGCAAAAGATGAGAAGGAGCAGGGAAGAAATGTTTAACAGGCCGATTTATACTGAAATAGCCATAATATTATGAAACAGCACAATAATCCGTGAGGAATGTAGTGCTTCTAAAGAGTACAGATTGGAAGTGCAGCCGGCTGATCTTGCGATATGCTTACCCCCTATTGAGCTGTACTCATTTTTCATAGTTTCCTGGCCTAAAGATGATGCTAGCTAGCACTGACTTTGGACTCAAGAGTTTTGAAAGATCAGTAATTTGAAAGGCTGCTGCTCTGGCTGTCGGAAGCCTGTTTTGTCTGTTATCGTTTTAATTCATTTTCACATCTTGCATTTTGGTGTTCTGCTAAAGCCAATTTCTGAAATGCAGTCACGATCCAATTTCACGTGATGCCACTGAAGGCTTAGCTTTGCGTATTCAGTTGCTTTTCTCTGAGTCTGGGCATTTTATCTTTTCTGTTTTTTACCTCATAATCTCGATTTGATCATCTAATATCTGCAGAGGAACTTTCAAACCACACACAAAGGAAACGCCACAGTGAATCTGGGTGAGCCTTTGTGAATCAGATCTGATTTGATTTGAACTGAGGACTCAAGATTCAAAGAGAGGAAGACTCCAACTTGCAATTCAGGGCAAAATGTTTTTGTCTGAGATACTTAAGAGATTTTTTTGTTGTTGTTCATAGGCTATAATGGGAAAATACAAAGCACTTGGAGCAGTTTAATTTTGGGGGAAAAGAGGATGAAAATAACAAGAAAGATAGACTCTTCAGACATTAATCCTGCCTGTTGTTATTCCAGATATCTTTTAAATTTTAACTGCAATATCATTCAGAAATCTTATGACAGGAATGAGAAAAAGACAGCTCAGCACTCTCAATTCTCCAGCAAAAATTCTATAGAAAATCTATGCAGAAGTAATACAGAAAAGTTTTTGTTTTTTTTAAAGAAATCAGCTCTTTAAACTTTTACTTTCCAATTGCTTGCTTTTCTGGAGTGCCAGATTTGCTGTGAAACTAAAGAATACCAACCTTATGAGATAGGACAGCTTTTCTGCTTCTCATCACTGAATTTAAGAGAGGGGGAAATACTATGAGGTTGGCAAATCTGCCCCTTGTTTTGGTAGGACCTTTCATAACTGGCACAATTATGCTGTGGAGCCAAGATGAGCCAGGCACAATGGCAAAACTTAGCTTTTTTTTTTTTTAACGTATTTTTTTCAGTTATGCAATAGCATGACTTGTTGGCAACCATCAGTGAATCAGCAGAGGCAATGGCGGGAGCAAGCTGGCACAGTGCAGTGCAGTGCCACACAGAATGAGGCTGGCATGAAGAAAGTGGTATTAGTCTTGGCTCTTTCTATTTTAAAAAACACTAAACTGTTGGCATAGCACTCGATGCCTGTCCATTCTTTGCCAAGAGAACTAAACCCGCCCTAATTGTTCAGAATGTTTAGATGTGCAATGTAAGTTGGCACTGAGCCCATACACGGAGTGCTGAGAGTTGTATTGAACTCCCATTTGTGATGATGGGAACAGAAGTGTAATGTTCTATTGGGACAGGAGAACAAAAAGCCCAGGCTTGTGGATGACCACAGGAATAAGGATGGAGAGTGAGGAAATGAATGAAGCTCAGAGCAATGCGAGCTTTTGTCACCACAAAATTGTTCTGGTAAGCAGATAATTTAATGAGCTGGTTAACCCACCCCCTGCAATTCAGCATACCAGTAGCTTGCAAGATTGGCACATTTTTAGAGATGTGCCCCAGAAACAGCACAAAAGCCATCCAATTGATGAGGTGCCTTGCAAGGCTCAATTTGTTTTAAGGCATGAATCTGCTTCTGTGGGACAACTTGATTAAAGCTTAAACAAATCAGAGGGTGCCTTCAAAGCTTTGTGCAGGCCTAAATACATGTCAATTGTTGTTTCTACCTCTTGATGTCAATTGAGTTTTTAATTGTGGCAACAACAACAAAATGAAAATTATACCCTGTGTGGGAAGAATCCAGACAAAGAAATTTTTTGTGGAATATTAAAAAGGCAGAAACTTCTCCTACCCCCCAGCCAGAAAACTCAGCAGAAGCCAGTTTTTAGAAATGCAAATTCAATAATCCTTTCAGAAAGGTTGGAGCCTTCCAGCTAGAAACTGAAGAGATTAGGAAGACAAAGACACCTAAAATCTACATACCCCACCCAAACTCTAAAAAACATGACCTTTGGGGACATAAAAGGATTAACCCACCAATACCGAAAGGGCACACTCAGATTCAGGTCAAAGTACATGACACAGGAAATACAAAGCCTCAAACAGGAACAGGAAACAACCTCAAGAGCCCCAGAAGGTATAAAAACCCACCACTCCCAGCTACATGTGGTCAGTTTTCCCAGAGCCATCTTTCTGTCTGGCTCTCCTCTTCAATAAACTGCAACCTTCTTTCTAAAGCAGTCTTCATTTTGTTTATTCCCAGCTTGGACTGGACCCTGATGAAGATTTTTCTTTCAGCTGGAAAGGGATAGCTGGAAATTGGAGAGCATATTATATTGATATTTTTATTCATTCCATCAGATGTCTATGCCACCTTTTCTCTAGGAGATCAAGGAGATAAATCAGAGGGGAGAGTCCTGTGGTTTCAAGATATTGTTGAACCTCAGCTTGAAGGAACTCACCTATCATGAGCTGGAGTTATATTTTAACAGTGTCTGGAGGTCAGCACCCATTGCAGGATGAAATCAGACTAAAGATAAGATAGTGCTGTACAATATTTGCAAAACCTCTGGTAGGGTATGGATTTAAATTCCTGTTCCCAAAGGCTAAAGACATTTGGAGAACAAGTAAGTAACTCTATGGGTCAATAAAGGCTCACATTCACATGACCAATAGGACGCTGCCAAAAAATTCTATCCTGTGAACTACTGCAGACCCTCATTTTCACTTTCCAAACACAATGGAAATAAAATGAATAAATTAATAAGACGTATAATGCATCCAAACAAAGCCAACCTTTCCCCCCCAAAATGTTTTATTAATTTTCTATGATTACATTTGATTAGTGCTTAATAAACATCGTGTTGTCTAGGTTAATTTGTTTGCTTAATAATACAAGTTACATTCTTAGTCTCTATCCCTTTTTTCCGACCATTGGACAAAATAAATTCCATGTTTGAAAATATTCTGTATCTTCTTTCTCTTTAATCCTCTATGTAAGTCGATCCATTTCAGCACAGTCCAATATCTTCTTGATTATCTCTTCGTCTAGTGATGTTTCTTCATTCTTCCAGTGCTGAACAAATACAATCCTCGCTGCTGTTAGTGCATGCAATGTTAAATATACACTTTGCTTATCAAATTTTTCTGGTATTATACCTAATAAGAAAAGTTCAGGTTTAAAATCTACATGTTTTCCTAACAACTTTTCTAACCAAAGTGTATATTTTTGTCCATTTTTTTTTTTTACTTTAATAATACAGGTCCACCACAAATGGTAATATGTGCCAGATTTTTGGTTACATTTCCAACATTTACTAGACATATTTGGAAACATTTTTGCTGTGAGCTACTGCAGACCCTCATTTTCACTTTCCAAGCGCAATGGAAATAAAAAATGAATAAATTAATAAGACGTATAGTGCATCCAAACAAAGCCAACCTTGAGCAGTTATTTTGAGGGTTTTTTTGGGGAGCAAACGTCTTGGCCACAAACACATTATTGCTCTGTTACATATAAAAGCAAGCTGTTATGGTGAAATGATAACACGACAGCATGTTTGCAACAAAATGAGATGCAGCAAGTATTCTCACCCATGGGAAAACATTGCATCCGTAAGCTTTGCAAAACAATGGCTCTGTCTCCAATTCTTCACATGCTGGCATTGTGCCAAAAATTTCCGCCTTATGGTCAATTGATATAGAATTTCTGGTGCATGGCCTATAACTTCCAGAGAGACTGCACATATCTGTGCTGCTTATTTTGTTACTGGTCTTTTCAGTAAGTATTTGTGTCAACGCTGCTAACGTCGGATGTTTTGCATTGACAACAGATGGAAATGTAGCCATTTTCTTCCTTTCGCTTCTAGAGTTAGATGATGCTGGGGAGGAGGGGTGTGTGAATGAGAGTCCAGCTAGACATAATAACACTGAGCCTAGTGTGAGAATCAAGGTCGTTGAAATCAGAGATGATAAAGAATTGGCAGGCTGGAGAGCTGGAGAGGAAGCCCGTGCTTCAAGCTAATTGGGAAATGTGATTTATGACTGTAAATTGGAGGAGGGAATTGTGTTTTGATACTATGTGCCCAGGGGAGGGGAATTCAGTTTTTGACTTTGATTATGTAAGTGCCGATATAATGCTACTCGAATAAAAGATTCTTTAAGGTAAACAATGCTTCGAGGTTCTTTTGAAGAGTTTCATCTGTTGGAACCATGACAATTTGATTTGATTTTTAAATATAGAAGTTAATTATAGCTTGAACCAGAGACAGTCAGAGAATGGATTTTAGACACTTCTGGATCATTTTAGGAAAGATGTTACTTTAACACACTGACCAAATACTCACACAAACAACATTCTGCTAAGCCTTTGTCTAGTTCTTGCTTACAATCATGTGAGAATAGGGTGAGGGAAGAAAGCATGGCTTCTTAGGGTAGTAAACCCCACGATGAAAGCATTATTTGTAGCTGAGTATGGTTAAAAAAGTACAGATAGTCCTCAATTTACAACAGTTCATTTAGTGATCATTCAAAGTTACAAAGGCACTGAAAAAAGTGACATATGACCATTTTTCACAGTTACAACCATTGCAGCATTCCCATGGTCACATGACCAAATTCAGACACTTGGCAACTGACTCATATTTATGACAGTTGCAGTATCCAGGGGGTCATGTGATCACCTTTTGCGACCTTCTGACAAGAGAAGTCAATGGGGAAGCCAGATTCACTTAATAACCATGTTACTAACTTAACAACTGAAGTGATTACTTAACAACTGTGGCAAGAAAGGTCGTAAAATGGAGCAAAACTCATTTAACAAATGTCTCACTTAGCAACATAAATTTTGGGCTCAATTGCGGTCGTAAGTTGAGGACTTCTTGTATGGCTATTCATAATATCTTAATGGAGACATGCAGGTTTGTATTGTTTATTTCCTGACTTATTAGGAAGTCAGGAATATTGTTTTCCATCAAAGTTTCTAACAAGACCACAGAGCTACAAGGCAAAAGGATAAAAAAAAAAAATCCTAAGGAAAACAAGAAACAAACCATACAGATGTTTATTTCCAACTTTCTAACAAACCATGGCTTAGCACACCCACTGAACTTAGGTGGACCAATATTTTACTTGACATGAGAGTAACGTATGTTCTATATGATTTACTAGTTTGTCCATCTTTTCACATTTGATTAAAAATATTGGCAAGCCCCAAAGCACATTTGAAAATTATCACCAATCTATTTCTCTTTTTGGCATTTCCCCCCCCCCCTTTTAAAGCAATTATTTTTCCCCCTAAAGCAATTTTTTTTAGCAATTTGAAATCCAGAGGGTTAGAAATACGCTGCTTGTTCTGTGGCATTCAACTTTTTTAGATGTCCACAATCAGGTTTTATAGATGTAGGTTTGCTATGCTTTTTCATTCCTACAGATGCCAGTGAGGTGGTGAGAGCACCAGTTCATGCTTCAGAGGTGACTCACAAAGGCTGGCAATAAATCATGAGTTTCTTTGCATCCCTATTTTTGGCTGCTTTCAGTGCACAGCCATGGTGAAAAATCCCAGGTGTTCCTGCTCTGAGCCAAGTGAATATTCAAGATTGCCCTGAAAGAAGGCATTGTGCTCATTAAAAACGGTTCCTGGGAGAGAAGCTAAGACAACTAATAGTTGAGCTTTTCTTTGCTCAAACTTTGGAAAGCGCTTGAGATGCCCATATCTTGAGTTGCTAGGGAAGTAGAAAGTGAATCAAAGACATATAGAAGAATTGTGGACTACAGTAGTCCTCAACTCACAACAGTTTCACTTAGTAACTGTTTGAAGTTACACCGGCACTGAAAAAAGTGACTTATGGCCATTTTTCACCCTTATGTGTTGCAGCATCGCTGTGATCACGTGATTTACGTTTGGATGCTTGACAACTGATTCACATTTATCACCAATTTAAAAACTGCAGTGATTCACTTAAGAAATGTGGCAAGAAAAGTGGGCGAGAAATGGGGCAAAGCTCATTTAACAAATTTCTCACTTAGCAACATAAATGTGAGGACTACCTGCAATTGGAGGATCCACTGGAAACACCTTCTCCAAACCTTTGCTGTTCCAGCCAGCCTTTTATGATTAGATCCTGTGTACTACACTTGTGATCACAGAGTAATTGTTTAAATTCAAGCCACTAGTTGCTAAAAGGGAAAATGAAAGGTATGATCTTAATCTAAAAATGTTATAGGCAAGGAAGAGGAAGACTGTTATCCTGACAAAAAAGCAATGTGGACATGCCCAGGAAGACACCACGGCGTATATAAAGGGAAACTCTACCAATTCAGTTGACAATTGAGATTAATTCACAGATAATGGTGCTTAAGAGATGTGCCAGAGAGACTTCCAGTTTGCCGACGCGGTCGCCACGGACGTTTGGAAGGTGAGCTCCATCTTCCACGTCCAATTTCGCACCGCTGGGGGACCCTGGAAAGGGTCGAAAGTTGCCCTGTAGGGGCGACCAGCAAGGAGGGGATCCCCGCTTGATCATGGGAGGACGGTAGCCCTTTTGCTTGATCCGGGGCAGCCCTCCAAACCGGCGGACGAAAGACCGGCCATAGAAATATGGCTCGTCACTAGGCTGCAGACAGTGACAGTTACCATCAGGGAACTATAAAGCAGCGCGGATGAGACTGGGTGAGATCTACCTCTCTTAAATCCTAACTATTTTTTCTACCTGCATAAGCTGCTCAAAGTACTTTCCCCCCTGTGGAGAGGGAAGGGAGATTCTATCCCTCCCTCTAAAAACAGCGGCAACTGACTATCCAGGGGAGTTTAAAATGCTGCAAGAATAACTTGATTCTAATTGGATTTTTATCTTTTTAAAATTGATGGACTAAAAGATTTTTTTATTCTTATTGAAGATCTGGGTTTTTACTTACAAAAAAGAAGTAAAATGGAAAAGATTATAAAAATTTTAGACTTAAAAGAAAACTCTAAATGATATGGGTGACATCTTGTGGCTAAACCTGATATTACAACTTGTTATTGCTTAAAAGAGACTTGGCTTGTAGCCCAGAATATAGATAAGACTTTTGTAACCTTGACAGATATCAGCTGCGAGAAGCCCAGCTGTGTTCTATACTTAGTGACAATTTTTTTTTTTGCAATGTCTGATTGTAAAGCTTTTAACTTAATATACTACTAAGAGAACATGGATGAAGATCAGGAATAGATTCTCTTTATGTTGAAAGCAATTTATGAAACTATTCTTACAGCTACTGATGAAATAAGAAGTTACAGAAAAGAACAAGATGTCAGCCTAGATATTCGAACCCAAACTTTGATCACAGCTAAAAAATCAACTACAGAATATAATAGAAGAAGTGGAACAATTAAATACTATGACAGAAGATTCAACTGATCAACAAACACAGTTAATGGAAAACCCAGAAAAAGGACTGACAACATGGAAAAGGGAAAAGACTTTCTACATAAACCAGAAGAAACCGGAGGATCAAGAAGAACAGACTGAAGAGAAGATAAACAGTTCAGGAGAACTATGTCAAAATGGAAAAATAGAGAGCCAATTTGTTAGTTTTTTCAAAAAAATGGCAACCAGATGGCTTTTTCTACTTCAAACAACATACATAACAACACAAGGAGATTTATTTGATGACTTAAAAGCACGGACATGGAAGACGACTTGGCAAAGAAAAAAAGCCAGAATAAGACTGAAGAAAATTGGGGTTTTGACTTATCAGTGAGAATTAAAATAGAACATACTCAAATAGATAAGATATGTATTTTGAATACTAGATTTTGTTATGAGCTGAGATAAAGAAAATTTTGGTCACTTAAAACTTGGAAGTATAAATATTAACAGTTAAATTTGAATACTGATTTGCTTATAAAGGTTAAATGTAAAGGTAATTAAGATATATATAAGCTAAAAAATCTATTGATGAATGTAATAAATATGTTTTTACTTAGCTGTAATAATAAAAACTATTAGCTTAAATATGAGATAGTAGATATCAAGAGAAATAGAGAGGAAATATTAAATGTTGAAATAAGAGAAATTTTGGTTATTAAACTTAAGATATTTGGAAATTAACAGAAAATAAGAATGTTATACTGCATTATAAATTAGTTGATGTAAGATGGTGAGAAATAGAATATATTTAAATAGATAAGACGTGTATCCTGAACATTAGATTCTGTGATGAATTGCAATAAAGAGAACTGGGGTTATTTAAAATTTGGAAATCATAAATATTAAATGTTAAATTTAAATATTAATGGGAAACTAAAAATTGGGAAAAACTAATTAGGACATTGTCTATAAAGATTGAATGTTAAAATAACTAGGATATGTATAAACTAAAAATTATTGATAAATGTAAGAAAGTTATTTTTATTTAATTGATATAATAAGAATTGTATTAGTTTAAATATGAGACAGTAAATATTAAGGGGAAAAGAGAGGAAATATTTAATGCAATAGTTTGAGATCTGTACTAAAGATACTTGTATGTTATTGAATTATCGATTAACTCAGCTGCCACATTGCTTTTTAAATATTTAAATGTAAAACTAGAAAATCAATAAAATTTTCTCAAAAAAAAAAAAAGAGAGATGTGCCAGAGAAAGAGTTCACTTCATGCATTGATCAAAATATGATGCCTGCCAAAAAGTCCTTCTCTATATTGCTGTTTATTGTCACGGGGAATTGATTATATCTGACTATAACTTCTATCAAGTTGCAGATGAATCTCAAACTGCCAATTTGTCATAAGTGACTAAGGGAATGTGCTGTAGGCATTAATACTTAAAGTCCCATTGCTATATGTAAGTAGTTTAAACAGTTGTGTGGAAATAAACAATTTGATCTCCTTTGAAGGTTCCTTCCCTTGTGCGGTTTTTATATGAGAGGATTCCTATGCTCCAAGCACAATACAACCAAATTGAAGAGCTGAAATAGACATTCGGGGAGCTGTTTTTCAAAGTAACGCTTTCAATATCTCATTTTGCAACGGGGGGGGGGGATTACGCTGCATTTTAGAAGGCCCTGTTTGTGCTGCACGATATTCAAAGGCTTGTGTGTTGCCTGCCTGCTTTCTCATTTTATTGCCTTCGTTGGCTAAATGTGGTTTAGGCCATCAATAAAGTAATGAATGTTAACACAGGCAATTAATACCGGACTGGCAACATGCATGTGTGCAGCTCTGTTTACTCTTCTAAAGTTAATGTTTATGTTTTGTTGGCAATAATATACTCTTCTGCTAAACATGGATAACCTTAAGTTGTATAATATATTTCATTCTGAGCATTCTGCAATGATTCTGCATTTAAACAGTGAAAATGAATACTTCTAATATGCATACACTTACTTGCAAATGTATCATCATTGGGAACTTCTGAGTTTCTCCTATATAAATTTTGGTATAATTTTTAATATAAAAATTTATCTGAATTTTACGGTCAGATAAAATAGTACCCTGCAGAACTGGAAGATCGATTCTAAAATGTATTTTTATTATCTGACAAGTTATTGAAACTAGCATGGAAGCTTTTATTTTTCCTGGAGGAGAAATATACAGGAATAGGGCAGGGAGAAGGTAAAAAAAAAAAAATCTCCTGAACTGCCTTTCTTTGGGTGAGTTTCAAAGAATTAAGGCCCTTGGTAAAAATTATAAAGACGTGACTTATTTTTGATCTTCTTAAGCAATTCTATCTTGATAATTTGAATAGAACTGCTAACTCTTAAGCCCTCTTTTCATCACTTTGAATTTCTTCATGGTCATGTGACCAATTTGTACGTTCTGTTGTTGGAATACTCAATATTTCATTGACTCTTCATTGCTCTTAAAAAGTAGCTTGAGTCCAGAACAAAAAAGGGGACAAAGTGATCTAAGTTTCTCAATATTCTAGCAGAAACACTTGAAAAATCTCTCCTTGATTAGTTTCCATCCGTTGCTTCTTGTCCTGCCTTCAGGCGCTTTGGAGAATAGCTTGACTCCCTCTTCTACCTGTAATGGAATGAGCATTGCAGCATACAGAACCTGTTTTAAAAAAATGTCTGCAGGCAAGGATATACTCATATCCAACTGGATCCCTATACCTTGGCCTTTGCATCTTCAGTGCCCCATCCTCACTCATCCATGGATCCTTTCATATGGGGCAGACAATTCTTTCCGACCAGTGGCACATTTGGAATTCATGAAGCACCATTTAAAAATCATGGCTGCCATCGGGAAGCCTGCCTGACCATTAAATGTGTGCTGCAGTAGCCATGTCTAATTACAGAATTCTTCTCTTGCCTCCCCAAATAGTTCTTTCCATCATTTCTTCCAAGTGTTTTCTCCTTAAGGCAGCTTTGTGTTTTGGCTCTTCTGATTAAGGCAGAATGCAATTCTCTCTTGAACAGCCTTTTAAGAGTTGTACCTGACGAGAACTCTTGTTCTGACAGATGTTTGGGGAGACTTTGCGATTGTGTTTAATACTATAGATTATTTCTAATGATTGCAAACACCCTCCCCACACACATACACACCTTTTAAAAGTCAGCTGCCATTTGGAGTCACCATGTGTGAGTTGGCCGGCCATATGAATTTGTGTAATAAATGAATAATAAAATAATAAATGTCTTATCATCCACCATCTTCAGCTGTGGGTCATGAATAAATAGATCCTACAGTGTGGAATATTTATAGTACATACATTTGCATAAAGAAATCTGTATTTACTGATCGTGTCATAAGGATTTCTCTCACTTTTTTCTTCTTTTGACTTTCTCGTCCATCTGGTAGAAGAGTCCAGGAATAAGTTGTATAATTTGGTTATCAGTTTCAGATCAATGCTGCTTGGAAGCAGGTGATGAGCTTAAAAGTGGTTGTTTTTTTTAATTTAAATTTTTTGTAAAAGCAAGTGCTGGGATTGCAGTATAAAGTGCCTCTGTTTAAGTTACCAATCAACCCACCCTTTTCTATGTTCTTTCATTCCAATCCTTTCAAATTTCTGGGTTTTATCCCACTGATCCTCGGTTTGCTAAGTCTTCTGTTGGTTTTGGGGGAGTTATGTATATGCTACCTTTTAGTTTAGTTTAGTTTTGTTTCTGTGCTTATATGTACACCAAGCCTGTAGTACCATCTTGTTCTCCATGATACCTAGAGAGTAGTATCACTCGATTAATTTCTACATTAATAACAATCTTGAGAAGATGTGCATTAAATAGACATTTTGCCGACAATCTCTTTCTCTTGTCCATCTCTCTGTTTTCCCAAACTGATGGACTGTGACCTAGTCAACATAACTATTGTTGGACAGGGTTATAAACCTATACACTGGCAATGTATTGTACTTCTGGAAGACATATTTTTATGTCCAGATGCCACAATCACTACTCATTCAGAGGTATTTCAGTGTAGATTTATAGACTAGTAGCAAGGCTTGGGCCTGAAACTGTTCAGCGGCATCACTCTTTCAGAAACACTGACCAATATCAAGCATGCAGGGTGATAGGTGAACAGACCTTCAGGGCTTGTTCCATTCTGCGTTTCTACACTCCATATAAAGCTGTGAGTAGACTCTGTGTGTGTACAATTTGCAAGCCTGCATTTATGCTCTGATTGGATTAATTTGTTGGCTACAAATGAAGGCAAGATGTTTAGTTAAATCTCATTTGTCCTCACATATATCACGGATCTAAACATTTCTTTAAAAGTCAGCTCAGCTCTTTGTACTCTCTCTCTCTCTCTTTCTCCTTTCCGGTCTAAATTATATTTGTCTATATCTTGTATTTATTGAAAGGGAAAAGGAAGAGGATCCTGAATTTAAGATAACCCTTCCCCGATCTACCTGATGATGATCAGAATACCAAATAATCTATCTCTTTTCCCATACTTCCAGGGATTGTAATATGGTCCTCCAATTCTTAAGTTAAACTATTTGTAGGAGAGGAAGTTAGTATTCCCTTCTGGCTAACTCTGTAGTACCTGTCATACAATGCATCTCAAATCAGTGAACAACAAAAATAAATTTAAAAATGACAACAAACAAGCTAACAATAAACAACAGCCCAATCAAGAAATTGCCAAGAACACTCCCACCAATACTGACAGGGCAAGCCACAAGTATATAAAATGAGAGCAAACCTCACTCACTATGAGCACTGATGATGTTATCTAGTTTGGTAATGAAATGTCTGCAAAAAAAAAAAAACAAGTTTAGGGAGCACCAAAGACACCATACTTAAAAATAATAATATGAAACATGTATTAGTAGCCAGAGGTTCCATGTTGCCTGCTTTCTTTCCATTTGTAGCTCTGTCAAGTACACTGATGAGAGGCAGTTTGGTGTAGTGGTTAAGGCACCAGGGTAGAAATTTGGATATTGAGTTTTATTCTTGCCTTAGGCATAAAGCCAGCTGGGTGACTTTGGGGCAGTCACTTTCTCTCAGCCCTAGGAAGGAGGCAATGGCGAACCACTTCTGAAAAAATCTTGCTAAGAAAACTGCAGGAGCTCCCAATATGAGGACCCAGAAGTTCCTCACAATGTAATGAGGTTTCCCCCCGAAGTTCAAAGACCAGAAACTGTACATGGAAAGAAGATGGATGCAGTCTGGTAGCATCAAAGCAACTGTCCTTGATAGCTGAGGTGGCTGACATTGTGAAATCCTACCAGTGGCTGGAAAGGACTGGATTAAAAGACAGCAATGAGGTATTGATCATAGCAGCACAAGCACTCAACATCAGATGTACAGAAGCAGTGCTCACTAGACATGATCTGAGGTACAGACCATGCAGAGACCTCAGAGAAAATCCAACATATAGTGGCAGGGTGTAAGATTCAGACAGGAACAGCATACACTGAATGTCATTGCGTGTAGGAACATCTGCATAGTGTATTGACTAGACCCTTCCAGATCCAGATGGGAGATTCCACAGAAGGTCATTGAGAATAACAGGGCTAAGATCCTGTTGGGCTTCCAGATTCAGATGCATAGGCAAGTACTGACCAATCACCAGACATGCTGATAGTAGACAAGGACCAGAAGACAAGGGTGATGATAGATGTAGCAATCTCAAGTGACAGCAACAAGACATTATATGAGAAGCCGGAGAAGAACCAGGGCCTGAAGGAGGATCTAGAGAGGATGTGAAAAGCAAAGGCCAAAATGGCACCAGTGATGGTAGGAGCACTTGGGGCTGTGATTCCTAAGCTAGGAGAGTGGCTCCAGCAGCTCACAGGAAAAACATCAAAGCTCTCTGTCCAGAAGAGCACAGTGCTAGGAACAACTAAGATCACTGTGCATAACCCTCAAAGTCGCGGGTCTCTGGAAAATAACCCAAGATTGAGGAAGACACATACCACCGATAGGGATGAGAAGGGATATACACACACACAGAAACAGGGCAGAAATATATGCCAAATAAATAACAGTCTAAAAATGAGTCTTAAGAGTAGAGCAATTGTGTGGTTAGTATGTACATTACTCAACAGTTAATTAAAAAACAACAAGAAAATGAATGCATCTTTCAATCTCCCTCATTCATTAAATGACGGGAAACTAAACGGATTCAGAGTGTCTCAGAATGCAGAAGCCATCTGCACTGGAATATATTTGGGTATTGTTATGGCCTATAGAAAGCCCTTACGGATGAAACAATTATGTAAGTATTTGAGGGAACCTCGCAATAATCAGACGACTTTTTTCAGAATTCTTTCCAACAAAGGAAATAGACTGTCCTTTTAAGGTTATATTAGCATTAAGAGAAGAGAAATAGTACATGAGACAGAAAACTCATAAGGGTACACACACAAATAGCTGCACACGGAGATGGTAAACAGTTACCTGAGGTGAAAATTGCAATTAGATATAGCTTCTAATACCACCCCCCCATAGAGATGAAAGAAAGAATGCACATGTGAGAGCCCCGTAGAGTGTTATTGACATTTTCAAGAGAGCAGTGTTAAATATCTAATATGGATAATATCTATAGCCTGAGTAAAATTAAACAATGGAAAACATAGCTAATCAAAAAGAATCTCCTCCATTTCCTCTCTAAATCTTTACGTCTTTTGGTGGCTGAAAATTGCCTATAAATTTTGTTTATGTTGCCCATAAATAATGTATTTATTGAGTTCTATTTCAATTTCATGGCATATGTCTTTAAGAAGGCTATTGTATCTGGGCTGGAAAACTCCAGAGAATCTCCTGATGGTAAAAACAACCAACACAACAATCCATCACCGTGCTCATCTATTGATTATGAGCAGCAAAACCTGATTTGCTGCCAATTCTCTGCAAGCACGGTAGGTGCCCAAATAAGTAAACATACCTGTGATGGTGGATTTCCCTCAATGTGACACATTCAAATGAAAGCTAAGCAGCCATCTGTTGGAGGTGCTTTCATATGGATTCCTATATCAAACAGGGTGGATGGATTCAGTGACAAAATGGCCCTATCCAACTTTATAACTCTGCATAATGCTTTTCTCTCCTACGGGAATAGGAGTTCAGTTTCAGGCACTTTGTTGTTTGAAGGGAAGATGAAGAGGGTGTGCCTGCTCAATCCACATTTGCATAGGGACTCAACCAATTGTGACTAAATTGGAACAGAGCAACCTAGTGTCACTCATGTATAAATAACTGGAATAGACAAGACGGCTCAGCATTTACATCCACAGTTCCATACGTCAACATGTTGCCATCAACCTTATGCTACTAATGCTTGCTACCTGAGGCTTCTGTATCACTCTCCTTAATAATATGACTGACTCTGAATCCCCACACTTTGGACAAGTTTGCATAGATTTCTCCTGTTCCTTACAAATGCTTTGGCATCTCGCAACCTGAAAGGCTGCCTGCTCCAAACTGAATCGATCTGATCTCCTTGTATCTGGGGGAAAATTCCTCACTGTCCCATATTTCCAAGAAGCAAAGGGAGACCATGCCAGAAGGTACTACTTCCCTGTAGCAGTGCCCAGCACTGGAACATTTTGATCCCAATGGAGATCAGTTGGGCCTCTTCCTTGTTAGTGTAGCGGAGTTGGAGTGAGAATGGGGCCAGCTGAGAGGCTTTGCAGGAGCCCTGCCGATTAGGTAGGAAGATGAGGAGCTCTGGCAGCTGCCATGGGTCTGGCAGTGAGGCGTGGCTCGGAGGAGTGAAGAAAAAGGAGGAGGAAGCCGATAGAAGGGAGGAAGAGAGAAGGCTTGGTGGATCTTGCCGTTCTGAGCCAGCTGATCGAAGAGAGAGCAAGTTGCTGTCACCAGAGACTGACCGCCATCGTTCTAGGCAAGTTGCCATCACCAGAGACTGATTAAAATCGTTCTGGGCAAGTTGTTGTCATTAGAGATTGACTACCATCTTCCCTGTAAGTTCTTATTGCCTGAGATCAACCACCATCATCCAAGTGAGTCACCGTCGAGAGAGAGCAACCATCACCGCCCCATGTGCGTGGCTGCCGATCGTGACTGAATACCACCGTGTTACATGCCCTGTTAGGCAGAGGCGCCAACGTGAGAGACCTCTTTGGGCTGGTGGCCACTTGGAGGGGAGGTCGGGAGGGCCCGGACTTAAGCGGTCCCTACGGAGGTGGCGCTACATTAGCTTCCGGGAAAATGTCTTCTTGCAGATATTTATTTTTTAACTGAATTCATGCAGGGTGCCATCTTTTATTCCCCTCAATTCTCTTTTACATTTCAGGTATTTTATTATGGTTAAATTGTACCTTTAGGTTGGGATTTTATTATTATTTTATTAGCATTTTTAATGAAACTTTGGATGTTTAAACTTTCTTGCTGTATGTATGCCATCGAGAGTTGTGGGATTGCAGTTGGACATACATGCAATAAATCAATGAAGGGTTTCTTTTTTTAACCATTTATTGGACCCAAAAGATAAACAGTCTCAATTTCCATGCAGGCTTGTTCTGTGGCATTTGTTTCTTTTAGGTTTTGATTTGAAATGGCAATGCACTTTCTTATTAACTAAAAGCTGCATTGAAGCAGCTAGTTTCATAGTTCACTGAACGTCCCCTCCCCGAGCAATAATCTCTAATATTACTATTGCTCAAAATGTTCATACACCATAAAACTAATGCAATATAATACAAAAGATCGCTGAAAATAAAAACAAGTAGAAAAAGTATTCTGGGTGCCAAGTGCAAACATTGTGATTCTTTGTATTACAATGGATCTTTGTGTAGCTAACAAGAATGAGCTAGTTCATAGTAATCTTATTTTTTTCACAGTTAAAAACTCAGTGTGATGCAGGTCAGTTGTATATTAGATCATTTCTCATATACAGCATTCCCCTTGTGATTTAGCTCATGGAAGGGCAAGATGCAGTGTTCTAGATATGAGGATTGCAGCTTCCATCCTTACAATCATTTGTCATGTTGGCTAGGATTGATGAGAGTTGGTATACAACTGGTGTCTAGAGGATCACACGTCCATTTCTGTTGTAGATATGATTTTTATAGATATCAGTAGGTTTGCTAGATGATAATACTGTAATTAGGATGCTTTGATGCTGGAAGCATGCCAAAATGCATTTTCACTAACAGCTAAAACTTTATTCAGTAGACTTTTATCCCACCTGTAGTACTTTATAAGTAAATCAAGGTGGGGAACATACCTAACACTCCTTCCTCCTCCTCCTCCTCCTCCTCCAAACCACACATACACACACACAAAACACAAAAAAGAACTCTGTGAGATGAGTTGGGTTGAGAAAGAGTGACTGGCTCAAAGTTACCCAGCTGGCTTTCATGCCTAAGGTAGGACTAGAACTCACAGTCTCTTGGTTAACCATTATACCAAACTTGCTCTCTTATCTTCAATAGTTCTTCAACAGTTCAACATTTAGGTTTCTTTGGCTTAAAAAAAATCACTAATAATGTGAATTAAAAGTATTCTGGTATGTTATGGTGTTGCTGTGGCACTTTTGATTACCTTCAAAATACTTTGCATTAATATAGACCAGACAGATACAACTCAAAGCACCACAAAGAGCTCACTCTTAAGGGTAACCCCAGAGAGCTACCACACTGTAGTTCTTAATCTGACAAAATGTATATCACTAGAAAGTAATCATATTAACAATATTTAAATGTAATTACATGTCATGGGAAATGAAATGAAACCTAATATAATTGTCCTAGAGTCATTCTTAATTTGGTGGCCAGACATCTCAAGTACAGCCCTCAACCCTTACCAAATTATATACCCCATTAGAAAAATATTCTTGTTTTATTTATGAGTATATGAAATCATACTTGCAGGGAATCATAAGTAAGAAAATGAAAGAAAAAATGTAAAAATCCCAGTCTCTCAATTCTCCAGACTGTTAAAACTATTACAAATAACAGTGCATCGAGGGACATCAGCAGGTGGTGGAGATGTTAAAAATGTCAAGATGACATCTTTCAGTCATACAGTTATGGCTGCCATCTTGACTTTTTTGCCCCTTTCCATGGGTATCCTCCTCTGAATGCACCCAATCTTTTAATCCCAAGAGCTTACTTTCAGGAATTGTAAAAGTTACAATAAAAAGACCATGTAATATATGGTTACTTTTTGAATGCCTGTTTTACTAAATAGCATTATATCATACATAATAAATGAATGCTTGAGACTTCATCCTCTTTCCCGTTACACATCCATGCTATTTTTAATTCTGTCACTTTTGTGCATAATATGACATTTAGTAACTGAAATTGATCCTGGGATTAAGTTTTAAGCATTGTTCAATCTCATTTATCTGAACTGCTTGAGGGTACATATAAACCATTTCAATTACGAGAGGCTGAATAAATGGAATGCCTCTTTATACAGGTCCCTGATCACAAAGATTGAATTCAAATGTATGAAAACTGTGGGATATGTTTGTTGCAACTTTCTCCATTCTAGTCTATATCAGACAGACAGAAAGACAGACAGACAGACAGACAGACAGACATGCCAACAGATTCAAGTTAGGCATTTTCTGAATTTTTGACACGCCAAGCCCAAAAGGTTTGCCATCACGGGCTAAGCTAACACTACACATTAAGCCAAAGCAAAGCACATGCTGTAATAGGATATCATAATATGTGAACCCACTCGTATAAAAGGGCACCTCCCTCAGGCTAACCAAGAATAAATTTTCCCCTTGAACTAAAATAGGCTCCCTTCTTTTCCACTATCTATGTAACGATCACAGTGGTTGTACACTACTCACTGCTCAACTTTCAGAAGATCACTAAACGTGTGCTAAAAAGAGGTTTACCATTCTTCCAAAAGAATGTTAAACCTGCATATATAAGAAGTCACACAATGCCAGTCAGACACCTGCAAAAGCCAAAGGTCTGATCTCTTTGCCAGCCCAAGCCACAGTAGTGATGAAGGTAGTGCCCAGATACCAAAAAGGGGAAGCCTGCAGCAGCCTATAATATTCAATAGATGCTGGGCAGTTGGGTAGATCTCAGCTCTGTCGGCTTCATTGTGGACATCATTGTGGCACATTGTTTATAATGTAAAAGGTAAGTCAGAAAAATATGGACAACATTAATTCAACACTGGAATAGCTAACTATTAATATTTATTTAAGAAAATTTATATGGCTGCCCAACTCACTGTCAGTGACTCTGGCGTGGCTTGGAAAGATAAAAACCTAATGAAAAACAATGAAAAGGAATAATGTGCCTCCCCTGTGACAACAGTTAATTAAATAAGCCAGTTGATGGATTCTATCCCACTCTGGGTTCCCTAGGTTCATTGGCAAAACCAGGTCTTCAGGGCCTTTGTGAAAAAATGTCAAAGTGGGGGTCAATCTTATTTCTGTGGGGATGATGTTCGACGGGGAGAGAGCCACCACAGAGAAGGCCCTTTTTCTTGGTCCCACTAGATGTACCTCCTTATGAGAGGGAAACTATAGCATTCTTTGCCTCCTTGTTCTGGTAGGTCAGGCAGATGTAACTGGAGAAGACTGTCCTTGAAATAATCTAGTCCCTAGTAGAACTTTAAAGGTGACAACCAGCAACTTGAATTGAAGCCAGAAGTGAATCAGCAGCCAATGCAGCTCCTGCAGGAGAGATGACACATGTGTATACCTAAGCCTGCACAAAACCATTTAGGTCAGAGGTCACCAACCTTTCTCGGTTGGCAGACCGGAGGGAAAGGGAGGGGGAAGCATTTTACACGTGCGCACGGGACAGCGAGCACGAGTGCAACGCAAACTGGGCGGGGCTAGTGCCCACGTGATACTCACTATCCCTGCCCCATTCTTGCACGGCACAGGGCCTCCTTCTCATGCCCCGAGGCACGGTGGTGTCCCATTTTTGTGCCCCATGGCACGGTGGCATCCTGTTTTCACACTCTGTGGTGCGGCATCATCCCATTTTTGCACCCCAAGGCACGGCGGCATCCCGTTTTCATGCCCTGCGGTGCGGCATCCTGTTTTTGCACCCCGCAGCTGTGGTGCTAGTGTGAGGGGTATGTGTGCACACACATGTGCGCACTGGCCAGCCTGTCCCATGGCCCGGTGGCCAGCAGGCCGTGGCCCACTACCGGGCCACGGCCCACAGGTTGGGGACCCCTGATTTAGGCCACTACATTTTGAACCAATTGAAGCTTCCAGACACTTTTCAAGGGCAGCCCCATGTAAAGCGCATTGCAATACAGGTGGTCCTCAACTTATTACAGTTCATTTAGTAACCGTTTAAAGTTACAAAGGCACTGAAAAAAGTGACTTATGACCATTTTTCACAGTTATGACCTTTACAACATTCCCCATGATCATGTGATCAAAATTCAGATGCTTGGCAACTGGTTCATATTTATGACGGTTTCAGCGTCCTGGGGTCATGTGATCATCTTTTGCAACCTTCTGTAAAGCAAAGTCAATGGGGAAGCCGGATTCACTTCACAACTGGGTTCCTAATCAGCTGCAGTGATTCACTTAACAACTGTGGCAAGAAAGTTCATAAAATGGGGCAAAACTCACTTAACAATAGAATTTTTTGGCTCAATTTTTTGGCTTATAAGTTGAGGACTAGCTGTAGTCAAGATGGAGGTGTCTAGGCATGAGTGACTGTGAGCAGGAATTGTTGGTCCAGGAAAGGGTATAACTGGCCCACAAGCTGCAGTTGTGTAAAGGTCCCCCTGGCCATGACTGCCATCTGCTCCTTAAGTAGGAATCGTGAGTCCAGGAGAACCCCCAAATTATTCGCTGGATCGGCCTGGGTCAATGCCACCCCATCCAAGACAACAGAGGGCAATTCTCCAAAACCAGACCCATTCCAGTTTGCTGTGTGCAGCTAATATAAACTGCCTCTGTAAAGGTGAGGTGGGGATGAGGCGACATTATGATTTTTAAAAATGATTAATATGACTTTTTTTTTTACCCTAGTTAGAGGGTAAAAAGGATGAGGATGAGCACCGGGCCATAGACAGGTTAATTTGTGGTTTAGTGCATTTTGTAAACTCAACCACTGTAAATCTGTTCCTTGTGATTATAATCTATTACACTGTGTTTTGACTGCAGTCAATTCTAGATTATTTAATAAAAGATGGATAAACAATCAAATTTAGTATGCCATTGTTTTGATCAAGTCTTAACCTATATCAGATCTAAATACTGAAACTGCTCCAGAAATATTAGGTTTAGAATTAGCCAATTCCATTTAGATGAAAATATCAGAATAAGGTCAAAAGGGAATTAGTAAGAGAAAGATAAGGTTCACTTGACGTATGTCAAATGTGAAGGAACATATACCGATAAGCTCTAGCCACTGTGGCTAACAACGAATCATAACATAACGTATCTAACAAGCCACAAGGTCAAACAAGAATGTCACTGAGGCCATTGGTGCTTTACAAGATTTATTTCAAATGGTGTAGAAGTAAGTAAAATACAGGTAAAATTCTGTGAAATGACTTTGTCTCAAAAGAAGCAATTTACACAGTGGTGGGATTCAAATACCTGAACAACCAGTTCTCTTATTGGATGCAGGCCTGGGCCTCCGAGGCCTAGAATGGACTTCTGGAAGTGGCATCCATGCACTTCTGGCGGGCCGTTCTAGGCCTGGGAGGCCTCCTCCCAGCCTCCGAGGCCTAGAACGGACTTCCGGAAGTGGCATCCATGCACTTCTGGCGGGCCGTTCTAGGCCTGGGAGGCCTCCTCCAGGCCTCCGAGGCCTAGACTGGACTTCCAGAAGCAGTGTGCATTCAGCCGGTTCTCCGAACTCAGCAAAATGTAGCTACCGGTTCTACCAAACTGGTTCTACCAAACCTACTGGTTCTACCAAACCGGTGTGAATCGGCTGAATCCCACCACTGAATTTACAGTATTAACTTGATGATGAGTGGATAGCCACTCTTGTACAAGTCTACTGATTTAAGTGGAAATAAAGTGGGAGCCCATAGCTCTTGGTTCCCCCTGCTAGCTAAATGTATTGAGCCATGGGCACTGCTTCATCCCAGCTAAATTGAAAACCAAAGAAGCAGTATTATTAGTAGGGGGACCTCTAGACTGAGGCCACCACTCAGGCCATGTACCCATCCCAGCAGCCCATCACTATGGGCTATGGCTTAACATGCCATAGCTTTACTCTGTATAGTGTGTGAGCCCACTTTATTTTATTAAAGGTGAACAATTTGACTTGGTTCAAATCCTCATTCAGTTATAAGGATGACTCCCTGATCTTTGATCAGCCACTATTTGAGAGAAGAAATTATCTACTTGTTCTGTCTGGACAACATCTTTAACTGGAACATGGAAAGGAAAAAATATGAGAATAACAAAATCGCTTTCTCAGTCAATTAAACCAGAAGGCTTTAAATGTAACACCAAACAAATCCAGTTTTGTTTAGCTATATTTACTTCCAATTTTATATGTCAGTCTATATAGTTATTTCCATTTTTGCCCCATGTGGTCCCAAGGAGGGATTAAAAATGGTCAAAGATAGGTGGATCCATAACCCTTCTGAAAATGTTCAGATGTACATCAAGCCCAATTATCATTGCATAGACTTAAATTCCCTTTCCTGGGGGTGTGAGAATGGAAAGAAGGCCTCAAAACTATTTTGGAAATCAGCTGCTAGCCTATTGTTTGAATACAATCCAGTTGCTCAGGTTATGTGCAGCTGCCCTATTGAGCTTCTCAGGAGCAAGGATGCAGGATTCAGATCCATGCTCAGATTGCTGGGGGAGGGGTAAAGTCTTTCCTCCAAACTTCAATTTTGACTTCCTTCTCTGTGAAAGAGGTTATGAAACTGATAATCGTGGCTGATTTAAAACACACACACACACACACACCACAATCACCAAAGGCCCAGAATACGGATAAAAATTCTGAAATTAAGCAGCTATGTAGAAAAGGATGTTCTACTGTATTACTTGGGCCAACATGTTTATCTTTTTTAAAACCTCAGCATTGCTTTATCTAAAAAATGAAAACTATAGTTAGGAAAACAAAAACAGGCTGAACCCATTTAGCCAACTGTCAATTTTACTTCTAAAACTTACTTCATAGATCAGTACATAAAGTTGTCTCCAACAGGGAAGAGAAACATGCACCACAACAAACATTTTAGATGCTAATACAGTACATGTTTGATTCAAACAATGCAACATGGTCTGCAAACTATATATGAGATTTAAGATTAAATAGAAGCTAGTTCAGTGCCTGTCAGGCTGTCTTAACTTGTAGTTCCATTATGATTGAATCCTGCATGCCATATGCATTCTAAATGAATATGATGCAAATCTGTGCAGTTTTAAAGGATATAATTGGCATTAAATATAAACATTGTTATTTTCAGACATGGAATGTACATTTTCATGCATCATTTCTAGGGAGTGCAAATGTAAGAAAAGGATACCTCAAATGTTCATCATGCCAGCAATCTATTGCCATCATTGCAAAGCTTAAAAGGGGCTCTGGGCACAGGCCAATTTTCTTCTGTAATGACTGAGCAAGAAGATAATCCTGCATTTGTACAGTTCACTTCAACAGTTTCTTGATAAATCACATTCCAGTAGTTAAATAATCCTATTCTAAACCTGGATTACATTTATTTCAAACGTTATTTCTGAAGAACACAAATTTGGCAACTTAATTCAAGTAATGAAATTCTGTTAAATTAAAGCATGTGAAAAGAACCCTTTGGAGCAATCTAAAAGCCCTTCTAACAGAACTCTGCAAATTATTCAAAAGTGGTTGCTCAGAACACATATGAGCACGTGTTAAAGTAGCTGTATCATTCTTCTTCAGAAACTGCCCTTTGTGTTCTCCAGCTTGAAGCAGTTGCTTTAATGATTTGATGTTTCCTATGGGCTCCCACCTGTTCCAAAGCATTTCGTTTAAAGGACCTGTCCAGTCCTTTATCTAATACAGCATCCTGACTTTTAAAAGGGCTGACAGAGACTTATGGGAAAATCCCAAGCAGGAATACAATGGCATTCATTGCATATGTTCCTTGGGTCTCAGGAAATTCTGACTTTGAAATACTGACAGTCCTAGATTTTATGAGTCTCTTGTTTAGTTTGCAGATGCTCCGTATAAAAATTCTAGTGGAGGTTTGGATAGACAATGCCAGGTGGGGATAACAGCTCAAATGGAGAAACTATATGGGCCAATATTTAGAGTACCAATAGAAGAGAAAGCCACCTGTATATAAACAGAGACCAAACCCCTATTCACTTCTATCACTGATGATGTTACCTAGTTGGTAATGAAATATCTGCAACAAAACAACCAAGCTCAGAGAGCACCAAGGACCCCATAATATATGCAGTCTTGAACCTTTTGGGCATTCACATTAATAAGCCCCCACTAAACATGAAGCCAAACATGTTTCAGTGTAGATGGTGCTTAGAATTCAATACTACATTTGAAGTATTTAAATGTTCTATTGGGTTAGGACAGAATAGCAGCTCTTGTTCTCCAATGCGTTTTTCAAAATAAAATAAAGAGCAGCTTGGTAATACTTAACAAATACTGCTTGTACACAGTCCTTCTTTGCAGAAATCTTTCACTAGATGATTCTGAGGATTTAGATCTGGCAATCCAGTGCAGTCTTGAACCTATAGGTCAGTGCAAATTTCCAGTGGAATAACTCCTTTTTAAGAACCTTCCAACCTTCCAGATTGTCTGAATGCTGAAAGTTTCCAAATACTTAATATAATCCTTCCCTCCCCAAACCTCTGTTTCTTACCACTCTGCAGAAACCAGCTAAAGATATTTCCTATGCTTTCATGAGATGGATCCCTGTAGTTCAAACTTGTAATTCAAGAAAAAAAAAAGGGGGGGCTATATGGGACATCCACATTCAAATAAATAAAGG
This sequence comes from Azemiops feae, assembly GCA_023970755.1. Taxonomy (NCBI): domain Eukaryota; kingdom Metazoa; phylum Chordata; class Lepidosauria; order Squamata; family Viperidae; genus Azemiops; species Azemiops feae. Next base: position 148,533 of record JALGBA010003980.1, on the reverse strand, counting down.
CTTATTTTAGCAAGCAGGAATATAGGCAAGTCAGTAATTGAATGAGCTGCTTTGCATGGCAGGCCAGTGGTATTTTTGAGGGTTACTTTACATAATGGATAATAATAAGAGCCACTAGGTGCTGAGATAAAATGGGGGAAGGATGCCAAAGATTATCAAACATTTTTCCTGATAGATTTTAGCTATTTAACTGAGGATAACAATCATGCTGTGGAAACCAATACCACCCAAACTTTGAAAGATCTTTCTTGAAACCAACAGGGCAGAGCACTTTCTCAATATATATATATATTAACCATGGTGCTTCTGAAATACTTCTATCCCTGAGTCTATGTTGCCTGCTTGCTTGAAGATTATACGCTAGTCACAGTTGCCAATGTTAGAGTAACCATAGGCAACTTGGTGTTTTTTAGATGTTTTCAACTTCAACTCCCATCCACTCTGGAATGTAGGAATTGTCAAGTATATCTTGAGAATATCAGGTTGCTTCCCCCATGTTAAGAGAATCGAAAGAGAATCAAAATCCTTCCCAAACTCTCTCCACAGTCAGCCAAATAAAGCCTGTTTTTAAATCTCTCCCTTAAGCAAAATTACTTCCTTCCATTTTTTCCCTGTATGTAATTGCAGTTACAATGCAACTTTAAGACATGAAGAGGGGAAAATGCACAACAGTGCCCATATTACAGGTTATTTCCAAAAGAACAATATCCGTAGGGTTTTTCATCTACCACACAGCAGGCACATGGGAGTCCATCAAAATGACAAGACCCCGTTTCAATCAACCAGGTTGTTGTCCACTTCATGCCAAGGGCATAAGTTCTACCTTGCTTTTGCAGTACATAAAGAGTGAAATATAGAAGTTGGGAGTTGCAAACTCTCTTGAACCAAGCCTTATTCTCTTTTCTCCCACAGAGAGGTTTTCTTTGTTGGTTGAATTCATTCAATCGCTGAAAAAAGAAAGATAAAATTAAATAAGATTTTTGATCTTGCCAGCTGTAACTGCTGCTCCTTAAATATCTTGATCTGAGACTAAATTTAGCAAGTAAGTATATTGAGCAACAGTCAGGCCAGGTATTTATCCAGTCCATTGGCATCAGATCAAGTGTGGTACAAGAGGGGGGGGGAATCATCTTTTTTTAAATAAGAAAGTTTTAAATTACTAAGTCATAATGTAATCTTATCAATGGTCTTGTTATCCAATCAATTTATATTTTAATGGGTTAGGCATGTATAGAACATTGCTGAAACTAATAGGGCAGGCCTTTGATCCATGGCTGGACTACCAGATAGTTTTAAGGAAATAAGGATTGGGCTCAGGCATATCAAAATGCACCTTCCTTATTCATTATTGCACATTAATTATGTATCTATAATCTTAACGTACAGTTAATAAATACATGGATATAATTGGCACCCAGGAAAAAATTGTAGGGAAGCAAAATGATCAAAGATTTTGCAACTGAAATTGTAGGATTACTGAAATGTCAGCTGACTTGAGAAACAGCTGGCCCTCAAGAGAAGAGCATCTTTATTGTATACAAGAGATACTAGATAGTCACTGGCATCTGTTCCTATAGGAAAGCTCTGGAAGGCCATCTAGGCAGACCACGTGAAGTGAGGTGAACCATTTATTATTGTCTCTTAGATATTGGGGAAAAAAAGATAGTACAGGCAACCATGATTTGGTTGACAATAAAGATGCAGCTTTAAGTTTATATAGACATCACCATCTTTTTGCCTACTTCTTCCCATCCTGGTTTGAGTTAATAGATCGCCATATGGAAAAGAAGAGACTTGGTGGAAAGAGGAGAGTGGCAGGGCAGGCTTTCTAATTCGGTACAACGAAAGTAACCTCTCTTAAGTGTCCCCCTCTCCCTTTACTGAGAAAATGCTGCTCAGTGGTAAGAATCCATCTAAAGGAAAGAGAACAAAAGTGAATCTGGCAATGACCCTTCATGTGTAGTATTCTATGTGGCTGGATACCCTCACATCATAAGGTAGTTCTGCCTTCGGTGTGTAGATGGGAGTATCTTAATAGTTAAGTCTGAAAATTGAAGTATTACAGTAAGCAAGGAGCCCTAAAGTACAGGCAGCTACAAGGTTGATGTTACTGAGCTATCTGGAGATTGATGTTTCTATGAAAAAGAATAATCTTCTGAGAAATGTTAAGATGTTTTGAGTTATGCAGGCTCCAAGTATACCTGCAGAAAGGTCTTATTGACCTTGGCCTCTTTTCAGCTCTACAATACCACGACCGTAGTATGTAGTTACCAGCTGATCACATGAGATGGAATAGTGTGACAGTACCTATTGGGATGATCCATTTTCCATTTAACTTGAATTTGAATAAAGTTCTTAGATGAGGACAAAATAGCATTGATTTGTTTTGAAACACTTCCTTTCTAAAAGATTTCCTGGACATTTATAAACCCTACTAAGCGCTATCAGCTGCTAAGGAAATAGAAACTGTGAAATATGCCAAGGCGTTCCAATGTCAGAAAAACCAGCTCCAAGAAAGAGAGAGAAATACTTTCTAGTTGGATGTTGCAGAGAAAAGGCGATAGATGCATTAGTTTCAGCTGCTAGAGAATTATATTCTGTACATTTTAATTCTACATCAAACTAACATAACAATTAGATAAAAATACTGTTTAACAATTCTAAGAACATTTAAGAGCAATATGCCCATCTAAACATGTCATGTATTAACAAATGCATAGAAAAGCAGGGGATAGAACTGAGTTGCCAAACAGAAACAGTTCTTTATAACTGTCTTCCTCTTATTGGAAAAGTCTATTGCACTTTAGACAATCTAATTAAAACTGACTCAGGAGAACATTCATTGATTAGGAAACATGCAAATATGGTCGGATTTTTTTTAATGAAAACTATTTGATTCAAATATAAAGATATTATGGCATACAATGCCATTCTGAACCTTCACTTAAGAACCTTATGTCTTCCTGTAATATTAATATCTGCTAACATATTCATTTGTTTGGTCGGTACATTTTTCATTGATCAAATTAAGATTTGCATTGCTCTACTGCTTAAGAAAATGCAGCACACCTTCCAAAACCAGTATTTTTTTTTAAAAGCAATGCCAATCTCTACTGAAAATACTGAAAAAAATGACTTAAACACTAGCATTATCTGAAAATGTATTTTTAGTTAGTACCTGCTGTATTTTATTTTACTTTATTTTTTAAAAGAGCTGATATCACAATAGAATTACATTACTAACTCTAGAAATATTACAGACTAAGAAACGATTAAAATTAGAAAATTTGTATTTGTAAAACAAAAGCATAAATCAGTAGTACATATTTTATTTCTCTTCATTCCCCCAAAATGGTACGATTGGACAAATGAATTTGCAAAAAGAGATTTAGCAGAACTTGCAGTAATGGTGTGTGTGCATAAGTGTGGAAGCTTCATAAACAGTGGTATAGTTAAGCTGTAAACATTCTAAATAATGTTAATTACTTTATACACAAATAGATTTCCATGCCATTGATTTAGCTGGAAATTATTTCCAGACCAATAAGGGTAAGATTGCTTATTGCTACAGTAAACTTATTTGTGATTTATTAGACCTAGCTGAAATAACAACACTTCACAAGCAATACCAAGGATGTGTGATATACAACTTTCCAAAAATCGCTAAGAGCAACTCAACAGAAAGTAAATTTATCTGTTTAGAGCTGATATGCAGATTGGCATCACAATTCATGCATTCCAGTTTTTCGAAGAAGAGTGTGTTTAATATACTTCCTGCACTATCACAATGTTCAGACTGAAGGTGACCCTATGGTTTGCAAAACATCTTTCCTTAAATAAATGTGCGAAGAGACACATAAAGTCATAGCCATGCACAAGTTAAACTGTAAAATATACATTTGCACAGATGTTATATTATTCCTTGTGAATATTAGCTAAGGTTTGAAGACTAGAGTTGTATAATATTGTCTTTAGCTTGGTGAACAGTTATGTCAGCCTCCCCCCTTGAGGTCTGAAGATGTACAACCTCTCAACTGAAAACTTTAAGGCCATGCTGACTTCAATAAAGTTGTTTTATAATCAGACGCCATTGCTAAGCATACTTATTTGGGACTAAGTCTACCACTCCACAGGACCTATCATTACAGTAGTTTTCCAAAAGTATATGCACCTAGATCCTTGGTCTAATTATTCCAGCTTAGATATATTAGGTACAATTTGGCTAAATTAAACATTTGGAAAGCTACTCTTTTCCCACCAGATGGGTTGTCACTGAAACTCATGCGACATTAGGATTGGGTTCATATGTTGTTAAGCCACAACTGGTTTAACCATAGCATGTTGAATAAACCACAATTTACTGGGTTCACATAAACTGAGCAACAATGAAACAATCCATATTTTAATTCAATGAAATATGTTTTTTTCAGTTTAAGATTCCTCACATGCACCTGGGAGTAACTCCCATTGAGTTGCCAAAAGTAATGTTTGCATAGATTTTTAAAAAGAAACTGTACATTATTCAGCAGCAAAACCCTGCTCCCAATTTCAGCAATTGTTCCAAAAATCAGTGTCCTTTAGTCCTTTATCTTTTCACTTAGTTGTTGTACAACCACTATTAGGTCACAACAGGTTATGTAAAATGAGACTGCATAATAAGAGATGGTATTTCAGATGCAGTTTAAAAAAAATATGCAAATTATTGCAACTTTGCATTTTTTCTAGCCTGTCTAAAATTAAACTACATCGATGACATGCTTCCAAACAAATCTTTTAAAAAAGGACTTTCTTTCATATTTTGCACAATTTTTATCAAAAAGGAAAGAATCTTTATCGTATTGTGGGTTTAATTTCCTTATTATAAGAGGATAGTCTACTGCAGCAAAACAGAAACATTTATTGATTTGTTTAACAGTGCAAACCTCACTTCATATGCAATTTATATGAGGTGAGAATTCCTTGAAAACAATTTTTCATATAAATTGCAAATGCTTGTTATTTTTTACCAAAAGCAGAACCATACAAGTGGTTTGCACAAACAACCAAGGAAAGGGCAAGCATGCCAAGTACAGTAAGTGATTTACTTGGCTAAGGGATATGATTTTACTCGGGCTAAGGGTTTTCCCTTTGTGCATTCTTGCTGTTTACTTGCTTGTCTGTACATGTCACTTTTCTAAACATGCATGCAACCTATAAACCTTTCCCCCAATTATGAGGCATAAAAACAACCTTCTGGCAATCGGTAAAATGTTTCTCTCAAAAAAAAGTTGAGGCAGTCTTTGTTGAACGGTACTTTTTAATATATGCTCACTCTTTGAAAATATCGGAGGGGGAAAACAAAGAGGGAACATTCCTTATCTGTTTAGATGCTAAGAAATATTGAACCACAAGCCAGTAGTGGGTTGCAAAGGCTTGAAAGTAATAATGGTACAGACTGCCTAATACCATGCACCACGTCCATAATAACAACTATGTGAATGCTGGGCAGGGAGGCATAATTCTCTGCATGTGTGAAGTCTCTGAGGTCTAGGTGAAACGGGAAGAGGAAGAAGGTGAGAGTAAGGGAAAGATTTAAAGTCTACATTTCATGCAGGGCTATTATGCAGCAGGCCCATTTCCCCGTAGTACTTCTTCAGACATCTGAGTTGGAGTTCGGGGCTGTTAGCCTGGGATCTGTGTTGATCTCGTACCTGTAGTGATAGCCCTCCATGTGGTCTCTACAGGCGTCCCTGATGTTATACATCCACTTTTTGATCCCCTTTCGGTTCAAATATAAAACCAGGAGGAAAATGGCACCAATGAGGGCTAAGACTATCCCGAGGAAGACGTAAGAAGTCTGCAGCGGGTTCTGGTCATCGATCGGAAAGGGACAGCTGAGTTCCGACACATTGATGCTCACCAAAGAGCGCTCTTGCAACGCCTGGGGATAGGAGCACTCGAGGGACCCTTTGGCCTCGACCTGCTTGCTCTCCTTCAGCCAGTTCACCAAGTCCTCGATGTAGCAGTCGCAGACCCAGGGGTTGCCGCTGAGATTGAGGGCCAGCCAAGGGAGGCCCTGCAGCTGCTGGAGGGTGTCGTTCCTCAGGGTCTTGAAACCGTTGCTGCCGAGATTGAAGCTGCGCAGCTGTCGGAGGCTCCCCAAGAACACTTTATGCAAGCTCACCAGAGAGTTGTTGTGCATATCTAGGTGCTCCAGGCTGGGCAGGGCGGAGAACATCCTGGCTGGCAGATAAATCAAATTGTTATCCGACAGGTCCAAGTGCTTCAAGTTGAGAAGCGTGCCCGTCTGGAGCAGCTCCGCCACCAGGGGCACAAAGCTGTTGTTGTAGAGGGAGCTCCTCAGGTCCAGTTCTTCCAGGGGGCTGCTGGTATTGCCCAGGACCATGGGGCTGAGCCAAGTGAGTGAATTATCGCTGAGGTCCAACTGCGTTAGGTAGGGCAGCCCAGCAAAAGTCTCCGCGCCCACCCAGCTGAGCTGGTTGCCCCTCAGGTCGAGGATGGTGAGCTCCGAGAAGGAGGCGGAGAGGAAGGAGGCAGAAGAGAGGTTACTGATGCAGTTACGGGTGAGGAAGAGGCCCTGCACGAAAGGCGGCAGCTCAGGCGGCACCTCTGTCAAGTTGTGGTTGACGCACTTCACTGTTCGGGCTGTCTCGGAGCACTCACATAGCGCAGGGCAGGGGAGAATCTGTGGTTGTGGCTGCTGAGCCCAAACCCAGCCTGAGAGGACCAGCAGGAGTAGCAGCTCCAGCCCCCCAGCTCCGCGCCTCTCCCCACTTAGCGCAGGGGATGCACAGCGCCAAAGAGAGCACCCCAGCATCACCACCTCTTGTCAGGGACTGTTCTCCTGCGGTGCTCCCTGGGCTGTCTCTCGTCTCTAAAGGATCCTTGGCTCCAGCCCTCCGGAAGCTTCTTCTTGGTCAAGAAGAAAGGCAGAGAAAGGAAGCCTGGAGAGAAAGCGCAATTCCCTCCACGCGTACAGCCAGGCTGGGACTCCACAGCAGTCTTGGAAGGGGAGGAACAGCCCTAGGAATGGACCAGTTCTCTTTCACGTCCTGCCACCCTTGAAAAAAAGCAGAAAAAAAAATGGGAGGAGGAGGAGGCGAGAAGGAGTTTGAATTACGCTGAGATGAGGAAAAGATCATGCTTTCTTCTCAGACTCTGCCTTCCTGGATGCTGCCAGCACACTCCTGCTTCTCAAGATCATTTCCCCCTTCCCAAGTGCCACCCCTTGAGTCAAACCACAAAAAGCCCGGACTGCAAAAAAACAGAAAAAGAGGGGAAAAAGAGCAGTCCTTGGACTCATCTTGATGTGTTACAGCAAGTTTTGCCAGCCTGCCCTCAAGGGAGTCTCTCCCTTCAGCAACCTTCCCCAGTGGGGTTTAATAGCAATGTCTCATCACCCTGAGCAGCAGGGGATAATGGCCATTGTAATCCAAATACCTGCTTGAGGTATGCTCGTTTATTAGATTTAATAATAATAGATTCCTTTTCTCCTTTCCTCCCTTTGCTCAGGACCTCCAAATGTCTACAGTGCTCCCTCTTCCAATCCACTTCCCCAACAATCTTGTGAGGTAGGCTAGGTTAAGAGTGGCAATGACTGGCCAAGAGCCGCCCAGCGAGAACCTGCGTCCTCTTACCCTAACCACTACGCCACACGTTTTTTTCCCTTACAACGTCTTCAGATACAAAACATTACCGGTACATCTGAATTGCTGTTAACTGGATAAAAAGCTGGGATTTCCACCCCTGCCGGTATCTTTTCGGAGGACTGGAAACGCAGCGTTTGGGGGCTCAAAGGATTTGCTGTGGGGCAGCAAGTTATTGCGGTTCTAGTCCCTCAAAGGCCAGGCTGAAAAGCGGAGCCTTAACCCCCGTCATCTTTTACAATGACAAGACTCCTGGCTTTGTTCACCCCGCTCCAACCTAAGAAAGTTGCTGGAGAAAATTTGCAACTTTTCGCCAGTCCCCTCCGTTGCCCAAACCGAAAAGCCCTCGCTTTCTTTAACCACCCCCTCCCCTTCCAACTTTTCCAACGAACAGCTCCCCGCCACACCCTAAAAACGAGCTCCACGCCTAGGTTCTGGCGCTTCGACGTTTCCGAAGCAACCCCCCCCCCCCACCTTCGCCCTACGGCTACCTCCCATGCTAGGAAGGCGAAGCCCGCCAGCTCCAGGGCTGCTGGCCTTTCCAGGGAAAGATGCGCGCGGTCGAACCGTCGGGCCAGACATCCCTCCCCGCCCCTTCAGGCGGGCGTAAGCGGGGGGGGGGGGGCTGATTCAACCTGGGACTTGACAGGAGACCGGACTCGTCACTCTGCCTTCTGGGCCGGGAGGGCGAGGACGCTGAGGAGAGGCTTCAGCCTACGAAGCTCAACCGAGGAAAGGCGTGGACGCAAGAAGAAGCCCTTCGTCCCGGACCGCGCGCCGCCCTTGCCCAGCCCCGCCCGGCATCAGCTTACCTGTCTCTCGCGCCTGGGCTCCCGGCTCCGCCAGTCCCGCGCAAACTCCCGGGCCGAGTGGGAACTGCATGGCGCAGCCAGCAACTTTCCCCCCCCCCCCCCCCCACCCCTCCGTCCCTCCCGGCTTGCCTAGCCCAGCCTCCGCTGCAGGAGAAGCCAATGGCAGGCGCGGCCTCCCGGAGGCAGCCCGGCTCCGCGCACCACGCCCTCGGGGGCAGCGGGCGGGCGCTTCTCGCCTCCCTGTCCGGTTTACTTTGCGAGGAGGCGGCAGGTGGGACTGGTAGCGCCGTGCTTGCGCGCTATTATGTCCGACTGCCAAGGGATCGCGGAATACGGGAAGCCCCCCAGCGGAGGCTGGGCGGAAAGCCCTCTGCACGAACTCAGAGGCACTCGTTATGTGTACTCGTGGCATAATTTACCCTTTTAGATGCCAGAGTCAAGCTCAAAACGGAGCTTGACTCTGGCATCTAAAAGGGTAATTATGTGTTGAGCTCAACGTCGTGCTCAGCGTACTCACAACAATGCACAACGCCCTTCCTTGTCTCTTCCCAGCAGTCCTGCGCTGTGAGGTTAAGTTGGCCAAAAGATAACTCAGCATTTGATTCAGTCAGAGGCAGCCCGCCAACTGTGACCCAGGATACAACTGCCATAATAGGCCGGGCGCTATCCTAGGCTGGGTGAATTTACCCTGCTTGAAGCAACATCCTGGCTGATACTGTCATACTTTCTAGGCACAACTTTTAGTAGAGCCTTTTAACCCTGCTGAGAAATCGATAACTCTGATCAGGGAAGTTTGCTGAGGCAGTGGGGACATTGTTCTGATCAAAGACAGAAGGCAACGAATGATGGTGGGTTGGATGTTGTACAGTTTTCACAGCTCTGCTCTTTTGTATCTAGGGTAGAATGGAATGAGGAGCTGTTTAAACAAAACAAAACAAAAAAAACAGAGCATCCCTATACCCTGTGGCTGTTGCACTTTAAACTTTAGACATAAACGCTGATTTTCCTGTGTCAGAAGCCAGAAGAATTTCTACAAGATCCAGAGATGTGAAAGATAAGGTTAAGTTGTAATTGTGAAACCAGTTTCTTCCTGTTTCCTGAAGGATAGAAAGTGGTGTACTTGCTGCTTACCTCAGCCAATATCAGAAGACAAGTTTTATGCATGCCTGAGATTACTATAATGCCTATGTCAGCTCAAGACCAAGTGATCCTCCTGTTGAGAAATGATTTCTGTGACTCCTCTTGCGTTCTTCTTTTGACCGTGTTTGAAAAAAAAACCCACAATAATTTACCGTTCTTATTTCATGATTTTGCATTCATGATTGACTTTCCACTGTAGAAGATGAGTTTTCACAAATGGATGTGATCGTTTGTCACAAAAGGGATCCAACCCTCAGTGTACAAGTATAATTGAAGAAACCTTATTCCTGGTTCATATAAGGGAAGAGAGCAAGGTTTTCTAAGGACATTTAAAAAGAAAAAAAAATATCAGTTTCCCTTGAAATATTGTTCTCGGGTTGGGGTCAGTTGGGGAAATATTCAGAGCATCTTAGTAGTTCTGATCAGGCATTTTCATACATACCGTTTGGACACGGATGCGTATTCTGTCACATTAAAAAAAAAAAAAGATTGGGCATTTTAAATCAATTCCTGAGATATGCAAGTGCTGATAGAGGGCAATACATGTTTTAGCCCATAAGTGAATGATTGAACAATTAATCTGTGACAGGTGTCCTCTGCATCTCAAGCCTAATATGACAGACATTTGCCCCAAAGTTTGTCTTGCTTCTCAGCTATCTTAAAAAAAAATGGAGGAAAAATGTATCTGCTATTGATCCTGTATCATCTGAAAGTTGAATGATAGCCTGGCTACATATGTGGGCATCAGTCAGGGGGTGGAGGAGACTGGGAGATGGTGGGGACAATGATAAAATATACTGTATGTCATAACAGAAATGCTGCCTCAGTGTTGCCTGCAAGTACATAAGTGGTAGAGCTTGTGTTGTGCTGTCATGACACACATTTCATCATGTTGACAACATCTTGGCTTGCTGCGGATGTCCCTGGCTTTTCAGATGGATCCATAGTGAGTCAGTTACGCTCTTTTATGACAAGGTTACACAGCCATTTTTAATGAACACAGTTCTTGCTTTATACTTTGGGGAGTTATCGACTGACTGGTGATTGGTCATTTTACAAAATCCCATTAAGGCTGGGAGGTTTGGGGGAGGTGGTCTGGCTCTACTGAGAATTGCCTGTATACTAAGGGCTTTGTGGCTGACACTGAGTGAGCCAGGGAACATTTGCGCTGGCAGATTGGGGGCAATGCCTTTGCGGATACCCTGTTCTTCTCTTTTTGGGTCCCATTGGGAGTAATGAAAACCAAACTGCAAAAAAAAAGGCTACATTTCTGAAAAAGGTGACCAGATGCAGCTCAGAACAAAGATGAAAGGAAAATAAATCAGGACCAATTAGTACGTCTCTGGATAATTTGCTGTACATAACAAGGTTTCTAACCTCCATCTATGGAATCATGGAACTACAACAAAACACTTAATCTTCTGAGTTAGGTTTATTAGTTTATTTATTAGATTTCTGCCCTGCTTTTCCTCCAAAGTTTACAGTAGTGCATAGAATACTCTGTCCTCTGTAGGTTCCCCCACCTGCCCCACAGCATTTACCTAATATCACTCAGTAAATCTCCATAGTTAAACTAGATGTCCTGGATTCTAATTCAACACCTTAACCATCGTGCCATTAGTCCCTTGCATTTGATTAGAATTGGCTTATAACTGGACATGTAGGTTATCCCAGTTTATGTGAAATAAAGACATTATGGAGGGCAGACATGAGAGTCTACTGTGGTAAAAAAAAAATCAGGACTCTAGTACTGTAGCATCTTTTATGACTTAACAAATTTTATTTAAAGGTGTATACTTTCATGAGTTGCAGATCACTGTATTAAATGCATAGAGTACCTAGACTGATGAAGGATTTAAATGGGGTGAAATGGGAGGGGGGGAGGTAGTTTGGTTATACACATCATGTTACATGTGGGACAGATTACAAGTACATGTACTTTATCAGTTAATAATTGCAAGGAGTTAAAAACTCAGTGGCCTTGTCGAGATCTTCTAAGGTTTATGTGAATAGAGAAAGAAAAAAAAATCCATTGTTTGAATGGTGATTTGCTTAACATATGTAGAGCATTGTCCATGTATTGTAATTTTATTTGGGATCTTTTTGAAAAGGACCATTTTTACAACATTTAGTTTGTCACAAATAGTCACAACATTTTTAGAGAGTTTTTAGAGATAGCAAAATCCCGTCAGGATTTATTTATCATTTTGTTCACCATTCTTCAGATTCCTTTGATGTTCCTGGAAACACATTTCATTCTTTTGCCTGCTTTGGAACTTTGGAAGGGCAATGGTGGAAGAATTTAATGTCATGTGGGAATAAGCAAAATCATCTTGTGATGCCATTAGGAACTGAATAAACCAACTTCATCTATATAAGCACTGTTGAATCAAATACCCTATAAAGTATATATAATTGCAATTGGATTAAGATAATATCAGTATCAGTTGATTTTAGGGACATAATAAGCTAAGATGCCATGTATCCAAACTCTGTATGTCCGTCTTCTCTAGGCCTATCATCTTTGAAAGGGTTGCAAAAATCCAGTCAGTCATTTAACGGCAGCAGAGGTAGTTTTCTGAGTCTCTTTACCGCCATCTAGTGGTCACTCCAGTTTTTAGAGTGAATGTCATATGTGGCAATATAGAATAGATAGTCTCAGGCAAAGATTTTTCAGTTAGTTATTTTCTTTTTTGAAATACTGATGCTTGGAAGTGGACTCCGAACTCTTCTGTAAGCAATGTGACTTCTCAACATTGAATTGTAGATACTGGTCCAAAATCTGGCATTCCAAAGGTGTTTTTCAAATCTTGGTGCTGCTTTCCTAGATCCCATGAAGTGACAAGAGTTTTTTATCAGCTATTTGCAAAGGCTTCATGCACAAGAGCATTAATCTCCCCTGCTAGCTCCTACAAGGCAGCCTTTTGCAATCGTTTCATAATATTAAAGTACCAGATTTCTTATCATCTCCATTTTGGATCTATCTTTTTCAAAGACTAGGTCTGAAAATACTTTGTCCTTCTTGGCAGTACTGCTGGTGGCAGTGGAGTAAGCCTTGTTTTGTATCCTGTTTTTCTGTCATAGTGATTGTGAGAAGGGGGTTGTGTTTTTTAAGTTAAGGATTAAGTTGAAACCTCTGTGATGATTATCAGCAGGGAAATATGAAAGCATTCTTGAATAAAACCTACTGATTTATCTTTCCCCCCAAATGATCCTGTTGGTTAGGAGAGGTAAGAGTAACCTGGGTCTTCCAGATGTTTTTTAACTGCACTGCTCATCTTCTTTCAGCTATATTAAATAAGACTGATGGATTTCAACACCTGGAATGAATATATACCAGTATACTGGAATCTCTCTCTCTCTCTCTCTCTCTCTCTCTCTCTCTCTCTCTCTCTCTCTCTCTCACACACACACACACATGGCAGTTGCCATGAGTAAAAACTGATTTGAAGTTTTTACTGATTTGACTTTCAGTTTATTATTATTTAACACCCAAAAGGAGTATACTCATTCCAATTTTTAAAAAATGCACGTGAAAGTTTGGAATAGACATTGTCTGGATTTTTGAGAGTAAATAGGTGAGCAAACGCCCTCAGTGCTGCAGAAAATGGCTCAACGTAGAAGCCTCTTTGATCTCTACAGTTCTGCCTTATTAATGCTGCTTTGGTCTTTACTTAGAACAAATGAGCTCTTTGTTCTTTCTGCATCCAGGAGAAAAAGGAAATTCTTCGTGCAGCACCCTGCTAAAACGGGAAGTTTAGTAACATGTCAGATTCATTCATTGCACTAAGCCACGATTTCTTGAATAAAGCCTAAGACTGAGCTCACTCGATAAACTATGGCAGACCCAAACATACCTGATTTTGAATAGCTTTATGTGGGAATTAGATTGAGGAAGATGAAGGTAAAGATAACTATTAGTCATGATGGCTGTATTATGTTGATAACATTAAAAGCAGCACATTTCTGAATTCCACTTGTTGGAGAAAGCAACAGGATGACGCATTGTACCAATGCCCTGTTTTTGTAGGCTTTCAAGGGGGGTTGAATTAACTTTTAATTATTGAGCTCATTGGGATTTTGATTTGAACCCATAGGTGTTTCTTGCAACCTGTAATCAAATTGTAGAGTTTTTGGTAAGTAGAAAAAGAAATGTCGTCAAAATGTAACGAGAGCGCTTCCCTGAAAATTCTTTCTATCTTGAAAGCCATATTCTGCTAAAAATAAATGAACGCACCCCTACAATAGTATTCAGTTCTTAATCTCACTCTCTTTTTCCTACTTATTGCTTAAAAGGACTATGCTGCAATTTGGTTCTGAAATTCTTTCAATTGACCAAAAAGGGGAAGAAAAAAAAAATTCAGAAGGGTCACCATTTTAAGTCAATTGTATTATTCAAAACCACAAAAAAATCCTATGGTACCTTAATGTAAAAGAACTGAAAATAGAAATAATAGTTAAGTTAAAAAACAACAAACCATTTGTGGGTTTTTTTCTATAATTTGAATAAAGCAGAAAGGTTTATTTTCTGATTATTTGTCTGTGCCCAAAGGCTATACAGACTTGAGCCTGGTTAGGAGTTCAATTCATATTAAAGGAAACTTTACCTTTAAAAAAAAAAAAACACCAAACCCTGTGCTCATCCTTTGCCTGGATATGGTATTATAATCTGATACTGAACAGTTTTATGAATGAACAGTTTTATGAAAGTGGAAAGAAAAATCTTTTCAGTTTTTGCATTTTGTTTTCTTCTAACTTCCATATTTACAATCCCTCTTTGTGAAAATATATCTGTAATCTAAGGCAATACACCATTTTATAAAGTGAGCTCTAATAAACTCTTTAAACTTGATGCAGTTGCAAGATTGTTGTTTTTGTTAAAAAAATGAATCAGAGGATCAAACTGTCACAAAACAATTGGATTTTTACTCCTTCCTTTTATCTTTTCAGGATTAAGGTCTTCACTGCTGTATATTAAAGTTAAGGATGGACAGAAAGTAGATTTGAATCTTCTGGTAGATCTCTGAGAAATTTGTAGTAGAATGTCCTTGGAATTACTACATTCTTCAGTTTTCAATAAGAGTGTATGGCTGAGGAATTCTGGGAATTGAAGTCCACAAGTCATAAAAGGGCCAGGTTTGAAGACCCCTGCCATAAGGCATATCATCAATATTGCTAGAGGGTATTCCATTGGTCAGACTTAGAAGGTACAGAAGAAACTGGGGGTGGGAGCAGGGAATGGGGAAGTCCACTGACATAACATTGGTCTCCAATGGAAGATCTTTTTCATGACTCTTGGGATCCTAATTAAAAACAGGTAGGTCTCATTAAACTGGAGACCTGTTGGATTGTCTGGCAATGATCATGCTGCTGACATTAGTCAATTAGGTTCCTGTGATGTGATGCAGAATTAGCAGCTCATCTATTTGCCATGTAGCTTTTATAAGGAAAAGGAATATCTCAGTTTGCCTTGGAGTAAAAATCCCCCTTAGTGCAGGCTGACAACAACAACAACAACAACAAAAGCTGACAGATGCAATGTTGGTTTCCTAATAAAAAAAGAAAATGTAGAATATTGTGATCAGCCCATTTCTAGGACACTCTAATCATAAACTGGCCATTCTTCAGCAAAACCAATGTCAGTGCAAACTAGAATTTACTAAGAGCTTCAGTTCCATAGCCTATATTTCAAGGGACATAAAGTTTTCATTTGGAATGGCAGACTACATTGATCAATTTATTGGTGGCCAAGATCAAATCAAAATCAGATATAATCAGAAGACTGTTAGGATCTTATCATACCAATCTTTATTGTTTGATTGGGCTACATTTCTGCAAAAGGATATTTGTACAAATTCCTGATCTGGCTGAATTCTTTTTTTTTTAAGTTTTAAAATCACTTTTCCCTAGAAAGAAAGCAACATCATACCATTATCTTTCTCCTTTGACACAGAATTTTATTCCTCTTCTAGCCAATCTGATTCCCCAGCAGACAGCTGGAAATTGATTGAATAAAAGTGAAAGTGCTACAAAGAGGTAATTCAGACTGGAAAAAAAGAATACTGGTCGATTGATCAGAAAGGAGTACTGTAGTTAGACCAGCTTTCTCCAGCCTACTGCCTACAGTGCCCTCATCCTTTGTCAGCATGGGATATTGGCTTGAAATGATGGTTATTATTCATCCCACTTAGGGTACATCACCTTGGGAAAGATGAATGAAAGAAATGAAAACATGCATCATGGCCAAAAGGCTCAAACAGCTTCACTATCTTAGCTTGTTAAACCCAGAACTTAAATAGGTAGAATTGAACCTCAATACTGGTAGCCTGCTGAACCCCTTCAGCCTAATATTTTTCAATAAATGAATATGAAGCTTTGTTATATGAGATGTAGAGGAACTTTTCTCAGAGAATGTAGATTTTGCATTTATCTTGTCCTCAGTCTGCAGTATTTTACCACTGATAAATGAAATTTGTCCTCCGCTTTCAGTCACATTAGTGAATATAATAAGGTTTATAGATTTGATTGTACAGGTGTGGCAAAATGTTACTGGCATAGTTTATAATAAATAGGTACCTAAATATTCTTCCCAAAATGTTTTGAGCAAACATATTCCCTCTTCTGTATAATTTTTGGCTATTTTGCAAAACAAACAAAACAAACAAAACAAAACAAAAACACAAGCATGCCACTAACAATAACAATAACGATAAGAGTCTACTGTTGTCTGATGGCCTATATTTTTCATTTTATACATGCTAGACTGATGTGAATTGGTAAAATTGTTATGATTCCAGGCTCAGAATAGTCTTGTCTTGAAATTTGTTTGTGGCATTCTTTAGAGATTGCTGTAGCTCTGGATCTACCAAAGAAAGAGAGTTACACTCTTAGTCGGTATTTTCAACAATTCAGCAAAAATTTCATACGTGATAATAGCATTGAATAGTTTCACCCCCAATACTGGAAATTGGAAAACAAGGTATCTCAATGGTGACATCTTGTGGCTAAAACAATACATAGATGCTCAAGCACTTGCCGAGATTATTACTATTACAGTACTACTATTATCTGACAAGTGGGTTAATAACAGTTCTTAATATCACAAGAATTTAAATTCATTTACCAAAATCAATCATACTAGTTGAAATCCCATTTAACTCAACAGAACACAAGGTAACATTATTGAATGCTAACCGTGGAAGCAATATTCCAGTTCAGGTAGTCCTTGACTTGCGACCGTTCATTTAACAACAGTTCAAAGTTACGATGGCTATGAAAAAACTGACTTACCAGCCATCCTCAAGGTATGAATGTGGGACCATCCCCGCAGTCATGTGATCACAATTTGGGTCCTTGGCAATTGGCTCGCTTTTGAAAAGCACTATGAGGCAGTATATAAGTCTAAGTGCTATTGCTAAGTCCTGTCTTTATCTGCAGGCTTCATTCTACTGGCCTTTGTGGACCGCTCTCTCTGTGTGATATTGTATGCGGCATCTTCTTTGATGTTCTGAAAAAGATGGGCTGGCCTTCGGTCCTTTTACTTTGTCCTCCAGTAAGAAGACAAGCTTAGCACTTGCAATAGGAGTAACTAGTTTATTTTTCTAGCATGGAAACATAGCACTCCATCTGGTAAATCACCAATGCTGCTCGACTGATGTCGATTCTTTTGGCAAGATTTGAGTTGTCTTGTTCCTCCCTCTGCTAAAGGGCCTCACAAAGCTCTTTTTGTTTGCTTTCTTGTTCACTCGCTTTGGTCCCAAAATTCTAGCTGCCTATACTTTTTCTAAAGAGCACTGGCTAAAACTGAAATGTGTATGTATGAAGTCAGCCATATATTAGTTATGAAAACACAGATATCTGTGAATATGTTCCCCCTTAGGGCAGCAACCCTTCCAGCAGTGCTGGGACTGTAATACACAAATTGTGCACGATGACTGCGAATTCTGGAATGTGTACAGCATTTAGCATCTTCCTCACAGTTATGCTGTCCCTCCTGCTGTAATATCCTGTGAGGCAGGGTTATATTTCTAATATTTTGCCATTTCCAGTCCCAATTCAGCAAAGTCCACAGTCCCTTTTGCCACGTTCATTGCATTCATGCAAGGAAACCACGAAAAAACTAGCAGAGCTTAGTGCTGAAAGGATAAATCCTATGCAGGTAGTTCTCGACTTACAATCACAACCGAGCCCAACATTTCCGTTGCTAAGCGAGACAATAGTTAAATGAATTTTGCTCCATTTTACGACCTTTCTTGCCATAGTTGTCAAGTGAATCACTGCAGTTGTTAAGTTAATAACAGAACAATTAACCAGGAGAATGGTTAATCCCTTTTTTCAATGCTGTTATAACTTTGGTCACTAAACAAACTGCTGTAAGTCGAGGGCTACCTGTGGTTGAATCATTGTATACTTTCAGCTGCATGATATCAAAAAAGGAACACTAAAGTGACAGTATATATTTATTGGCCCTGAAACTTCGTGCCTAAACTACACGTTTAGGCACGAGAAGTTTATCTGTAGTTTAATCCAGCCCAACCTTTTGGGTCACATGATATGCTGATCCATAAAGTAACCATATATGGGCTGAGTTCATGGAGCAAAAAATTAAATGGGGTTGTCCAATTTTGGCTTGTATATTATGTAAACATAACCCTCTCTGCTCCATCAATGAATTGGTTAACAAATTGTTCTGCATTGTGTTCTATGGTGTTATTATACAACTATCCCACGGGTCGGCAACCCGCGGCTCCGGAGCCGCATGCGGCTCTTTGAGGCATCACCTGCGGCTCCGGAGCCTCCGCCGCCATTTTGGGCAGCGCATGCGCACGTGCGCGGGCGGGTGCGCATGCGCGAACGGGTGCGCGTGCAGGCGCGCATGCGCGGGCGCGGCTCCCAGGGGTTTTTTTTTTTAGGGAAACGGGTCCGTGCGGCTCGTTGGATGTTTCGGCTGGCCGACCCATGAACTATCCAATCTGATAGTTTTATATCGCCTTGATGTAGATAATTATGGATATTAATATGTTTCAAATTGATTTCTAATACTGTTGATATCGACACCTGCAGCATTCAAAGTTAGCACATTATTAAAAGAGGGTGCAGCTGAGTGTTGTAAAATGTAATCACAAAGCATATTTTCCTTAAGTCATATCTCTAATGATGTCATCAATAAAAAAGCAGACAGCTTAGCTATTAAGATTAGTCTCCATTTCTGCACACATTTTAGTGGAATAGCAATACATTTTAAATTTCTTATTAAATCATATAGGGCAAAAATTCTTTTCTTCACAAGGAGACTCAAAACTCTTCACAACAAAAACAATCCTACATGTTATTTATCTTAGGATGCTGAAGTCTGTTCTTATCGTTATAATTATTATGCTGTCAGTTCTTTTTTGCAGGCCAAACTGTTAGGTTTGCAATTATTACCCTGAATTTTCTGATTGGGAGGGAACATCTGTGCTATATTTTTGATTATGACATTTGAATTTTTCAGGTTTGGTTTATGAGGATTGCTTAATCTTGGACAAGTTTTTTTTTTTAATAGCACACACACTCTTGACCAGACATGTCAAACTCGCGACGTCACGTGACGTCGCACGACGTATCGGAGCTTTTTCCCCATTGCTGGCAATGGGGTGGGCGCAGTTTCCTTGTGACCCTTCCGGCCCGCGGGCCGGCAGTTTGACACCCCTGCTCTTGACAATAATCACTTAGCTGTTTTGAAAAATGCTCATATAATTTTGTTTTAAAAGCTAAATTACATAGAGTATTTCATATTTTTTCACTGTCCACTCTAGATAAAACAGCGTCCCCACCTCCTGTTCCATTTGGGCAACTGAAACCTAAGTCCATAACTCGTTGAGTTTATAGATGAATTTTACATCTCCCTCATATTGGGAAGTCTTAACTTCCCAGGCTAGCCTGCTTTTCTGGGATTCCCAGTGGTTTCTCATCTGATCCCACGTAGCTTCTTCAGGACCAGCCCTGGCCTCGAATAAAACGGTAGTTATTCCTACTGAAACGTGTTTGCACACCACTAGAGCTTCAGTTCCTTGCAATTGCCTTTTAGAGGTATTTCCCATTCCTGTCCTGCCGCCTCGAATCTATGCAGACTTTACTGTGGAGTAAGCCCTACTGAACTCATCAATGGGTAAATGCATGCGGCCCGCTCAATCGCAGACTAATTCTGGACAGTGTCAATAAAGGAATATATTTATAGTTCAGGGGTAAATGAGGGGTCCTTGGTGCTCTCTGAACTGGTTGGTTTTCTTGCAGACGTCTCATTACACTAACTAGGTAACATCATCAGTGCTAATCAAGCACTAGAGTAGCACTGATGATGTTACCTAGTTTGGGTAATGAAATGCCTGCAAGAAAACAAGCAAGCTCAGAGAGCACCAAGGACCCCTCTGGATAGTGTTGTAGGAAGTGCTTTTTTTGAAGAAGAAAAAAAAAGGTGCCGGAACTCACATCTTGTTAACCTTTTATTAAAAAAATATATATATTTAGTTCTTAACATAAATTTAATTTATTGTATTTAAGGCAAATGTTCATAGTAAATTCCAAATTTTTGTCCAATTCTCATCCGGCAAATCTTCTCGACTCCTTTCGTTGCTGTTAGTACCGATGGCCGAATGTCGTCCTCTTGAGTAACCACAGATCAACGTACTTTGAAGGATCGAAAAGTCTCAGAGGTGGTCCAACAAGTGATGAACAAAAGTGCTGAAATTGTCTTAGTCTTCAGCGAAGCTCTTGTTGGGGTGGCAATTAGATTCATCTGTGAAAACCCACGTTCACATTCACTTGAAGAAATGAGAATGGTATTCAGAGTCCATATCAAATGCAACAGTTTTTCTGGATATGTCTTTTCGAGAATGTATTCACGGAATCCACGAATCATTTCTCTTTCATTTAGTTGCAGCCTGATTGACAAGTTTCTAATTTCCACTTCTCCAAATGTCAGTTGAGTATTAACATCTTCAGGCCAATGTTTTTGATCAAGTATGCGAGACCAATATGCCAACTCATCGTCTTTGCTATCAAGCAATCTTTTTTCGACTGACTCTTTCAATTTTGTATAGAATGTACTTGGGTCAATGGGACGATCCTTTCTTGAATCTTTTTCGTGAAGTAAAACTCCACAGCAGCAACAGCGCATTTATAATAGGGCCCAAAGTTCTGTCTTCTTTCTTCAAAAATTTGTACCATTATTTTTATTTTCTTATTTGCCTTGTATAGGTCCATGTTGCAGTCCTGTAGATCCAAACTTAATTCTGATAATTCTTGAAGAGCGTCACACATCAATCCTAGGTCCAATAAAAATTCTGTAGATGTGATTTTTCTTTTCAAGCCATCATAAGTGCATTTATCATTTTTATCTCTTGTAGGATCATGCATTGCTTCTTCAAAATGATACACAAAAGAGATTCAAAATTATTCCACACAGCCAAAGCTGTACGCAAACTAGATGACATCCATCGGATACTGAAAATTCTTCCAATTTTCAGCAGCTCAGCCGCCAGTAATTCTGCAGATAAATGCAACTCTCTACTATCCTTTGCCGAAGCATGGTATATGACGTACAGTTTATCAATAAATGATTTCAATCTATTTATTCCTGAAGTTTCCTCAACAGCATCACCTACTGATAATTCTAGTCTGTGATTAGCACAATGCCAAATTATAATAGAAGGAAAATGTTCTGTCAGCAATTTTTTCACTCCACTTTCACACCCTATCATCACAGCAGCGCCGTCGCACGCCAGAGAAACCATTTTTTTTTTTTTCAAATAATCTTCTGTCATCCCATAAGAGTGAAGACATTGGAGTAAGGAATCAAATACTCCTTCTGCAGTTACTTTTTCAAGTTCTACCAAGTCCAAAAACAAATTTATCGGTGAATTCATTCCAACACCTTCGATACAGCATCGAACATATACTATGAGGGTAGTGTTTTTGCTTATTGTGGTTGATTCATCATTATCAATGAAATTTTATTATTGGATTGAACAATTTCTTTAACCAGAGTTTTCCTCATTTCTTCACTTATATGATTAACAATGTTAATACACACTTTAGTAGAATGAAGAATACGACCCATTTCAACTCTGTTCAGTTCTTGCAGATCAATTTCAGTTTCAAAATGATGGAATGATTGATTTTCCTTTGCTACTTTATATGCAGTTCGAAAAAGTTTTGCAGTTTTACCCTAAAAATTAAAAAAAGATTTTCAATTCACCAATGATTTTTTAAAATAAATTATTTACCTTTCCCACGTAGTCAATCACTGTACACACACCCACACACGCCATACAACCCGCCTTACCTACCCTACAAGGTTTATCTTTGTAGTTGAAAAAAACCCTTCGATTTTTAGTGTATCTAAAAGACTAGGATTTTGTTCAAGGTAAGTTAATACTATTAATGTTACCATGCACTCACTGTGTGGCTTTAAATTACAAGAGCATTTTATTAATCTTTTGGGACATTTACCACTGGCATACCCATTTAGTTTAATGAGTGGAAATGGCAGCTTTCTATGTGGAATGAAATTGGCCCAATAAAACAAAATTTGGTTGCTTGTAAAAGATTTTTAAGAAGTTGTCAAACAAGGTGGAAAAATTTACATTTGGAGTTTAATATGGATATTGACTTGAAACAAATTAAAGTTGAAACTTTGCCAGTGAACGGGTTACTTTTAATTTACCTTTAAGTTAAACCCAATTTAATAAATAGATCTGATTAAACCTCATACCGTAGGTCTACCTTTACATCTGACCAATACATAATTAAAATATATTATTATTAATAATAATACCATCAAATCACAAGACATTGGCTTTATTCTTATTCTTCCCCTCTGCAGTTTGAATATAAAGTATAAAAGACTAAAAAGAGATTTTCGTAGACATCCCAGCCTTTGAACTACCCAAGGAATCTAAACAGCAAAGTTTCGCTGTCGGGCAAGCTTCCACACCAGCCACCCTTCTTTCCTCTTGCTTCGCCCTCTTTTTAACCTCACACCCCACCTTCTGTAAGGGAAGGCAAAAGGCTCACTCACCCTCTTCTGAAGGATGTCCTCCATGTTTGTGTGTCTCCCACCGCCACCAACGGCTTCCACATCACATGGTCTGACCCAGCCAATCAAGCCACGCTCTGGCTGTAGTGCTCCGGCGCCTCATGGCTCCTCCTTGAGGAGGCAGACAGCGCCGGAGGGGAGCCCTGCGGGGTATTTTCAAAAGCAAACGAGGATAGGAATGGCAACAATAGGAAAAGAACGCAGCTCTGGAAAAAAAAGGTGCCGGAACGCTGTTCCGGTGGGTTATATGTCAAAAAAAGCTCTGGTTGTACGGAACGTATTTCAGCGAGGAAACACAAGGGAGTTCTGGACCTACAAATCACGCCAACCCCGGCTGCAATTGAGGCGGAACAAGGGAAGCGTAAGCCGCTATTGTCAGCTCCTCCTCAGTTGCCGCCCTTATCCTTAGTCTCCTGCCCGAAGCGCACTTTTACGCGTCAGCCCCCTTCGGCTCTGGGCAGAAGCCGGAGGCTAGCCTCCCACCAGCCAATAAGCACTCGGAATACTCAGCACGCTGCCCAATCCTGCGCCCCTTTGCTCCCGTGTCTCCGCCGCCTCTATCTCGCCACCCTCGGTGGCATTTGGAGGGTTGCAGCCGTGGCGGCTCCTCGGATCGTCTCTTCCTCCTCCTTCCGCGGCCTCGTCCTGACTCGTCCCGGCGCCCTCCGGATCCATTGAGGATGAGTTTCCCGGCCCTCCAGCGCGCGTCCTCCTATGACCGTTCTAGCTCCTTCAACTAGCGACTGGTGAGGCAGTCCCGAAAAGGGGAAAAAACTCAGCTGGTGCGCGGGGGGGTGGGGGTGGCTGGGGAGCCGTGTGGCTAGAGGGGGCGGGCGAGCGGACCTTCAACCCCCTCTGGGCTTCTGCTTTTTTACACCGACTGCAGGCAGAAATCCGACAGGTGCAGAGTTTCCAATTATGGGCAAGAAGAAAGAGGTGCCCGGATTAAATTACTACGCGTCACAAAATATTAAAGCTTGTGTGTGTTCGTGTGTGTGTCTCTCTCTCTGTGTGTGTGTTGCTGATCCCAAGAGATGAAGAAGAAATAGCAGGGAAGGGGGAAGTCGGCCGTCGGTGTAACGGTGAAAATGTCTGGAGAAAGATTAGGTATATAAAAGGAAAGGGAGTTAACTCTTGCCTCTTCTTTCTGATGATTAGGCTAGATTAAAAAAAATGGTATTACAGGGTTACTGTAATATATATGATTTAAAGATTTGTAGCAAAAAAAAGTGCCCTCCCTTTTCCCTTTTTTTTTTGTATTGTACAGTTGCCCAAGAGTAGTACTGTAGTTCTCTTCCTCCTGATTCTGAGATCCTGAAGTAAAATGGCACTGTTTTATGGGTTGCATACTGGGCAGCTTTTTGCATGATTGTTTGTCTTACTGACAATGTTAAATACCACCTGACTCTCTAATGTTTCTGTTGCTGAGGTCAGGAACTCCTGACTCTTTTTACCCTGACCATAGGATGATTGCCACACATTAGCAAGTTGTTTATCTTGATAGAATAGAGAAAACCCTACATTGTGAGAAAGAGATCTCATATGGGAGATATTTCAGCTTTAGAATGGTCACTTTATCATCCTTCCTCAGCTTTGTGATTCCCAGGTGTATTAGCTTTGATGTCCCTTAATCCTCAGATAGGATGTTTTTAGAAATCAAGAAATGGTAAAATACCAGAAATATCAGAGAATGTATGTATATATGTATGTACGTGTCTATATCTGTCCATCCATCATCTATCATATCTAATTCAGATACTGCCCATCTCACCTTCATTGTTTAGTGTTGTTGTGTCTCTTTTATGCTGGTCTTGATAGTTTCTTGAGTCTCTGTGACATCCTCACCATTTTATTTGTTGTGGTGTACTTCTGAATAAAATTCTGTGTTATGGTTGGGAAGCTAAGTGAATTATGTTCCAAACATGGTAGATATCTTAGGTTTTTCTTTGATTATCTTTGTTACAGCCCAGTATCTTCAGTATTGTGCCAAATATGCCAACTATTGGTAGAGAAGCATATATGAATTTGCTATAATTTGCTGGCTCTTGGCAAAAATTTTAAAATGAATTCCAGCTGCAAGCCACAAAAATGTTTGTTATGGATTGAGTGACTGAAGCATTTGGAAGTGCTTATTTTTATTTTTTCCTCCAATATCAATATTGTTAACAGACAATACTTAATGCTTAGTATTCACACGCTGGTAACATGAAATAGCATCAGGTATCTGTTAGTAGCAAAAAGAATGTAAAGGGATGTAGAATTGGCCTTGGAAACTATGAAAGAGCTATTAAATGGGGAAAGAAGGATCAAGCTATTAAGGAGATTCTTGGAGGAGTCCAAGAATGCTACACAGAACTAACCAGTCCAAAAATTGAAAGATGCTTGAGAAAGAAATTCAAAATAACTGTACACTGATTTTCTTTAATATAACCTGGGACAGAGATAAGCTTGGACTGGATTTCAAGATTCTTTTATCCCGTACAACAGTACATTACTATTCCTATAGTATCTGTTTCTTGATCTGGCCTAGCTTGAATGGCTGATGTTGTCTGAGACCCAGTCCTCATATAACTAAAGCAGTATTACTTATATATGGGAAGAGGATTAATAGAAATGCAATATATTTTTAGAGGAAAAAATCCCCTGAAGAGATCTGTCATTCCACCCAAAAAAACTTCCAATGAGTTCCACAGTCTTTTTATTTATTAAAGACATTCATTTATCTCATTTTTCAAAAATTCATGGTGGTGAGCCTAGCACTAATTCAAGAAGACTGTGAGACAGGTTGGACTGAGAATGAGTGACTGATCCAACGTCATCCGTGAACTTTTGTGGTTGAACATGCACTTGGCCCTGGGTTTTTTGATGCCAGTCCAACACTAGCATCACCACACTTAGCTTTTGTTCCACTGTATCATTTTGGAATAAAAACATGGGGATGAACTGATGAGAGTGGCACGTAATAGCATGGTTGCCTGTCTGCATTTGTGAAGAGAAAAGTTTCACACAGTAGTTTCTTCAGGTCTTATTTTTCTATTCTAGCCCTGACTTTACTGTGATTAAATGCTCAGATGATGAAATTTGCGAGCTTTTTCTCATTTTCTCTCCTTTCATAAAAGTTCAGGAAAATATCAACGTTTGTTCATTGTTTTGTGACATTTTGATTGCTTAAATCAAATTTTGTCCTTTGCTCTTCCTTGTTTTTTTCCTGAGTCATAACTATCCCTTACAAAATGCTCTTAACTGAGTTTCAGAATTGAGTTAATGTTTTTACAATTCTAGTTGTTTCAGAGCAGTGTTTGTGGCTCCTAGCAAACTAGTATAACATTTATTTATTTGGAGGCCTAAATATATTTTCCCGTTAGTTACTTTGTCTCCTTAGCTAAACCTTAAAATAAATCCCTATATATATTTCTTATTTAAAATGGAAAGAAGATACAGTTAAATTCTCCAATAAAATGAACTTACAATAAAATCTTAATGTTTTAAAAGTGAATGAATCTAAATGTTCTGTAGCAAAATAAAATAATGAGAAATTAGAGACCAGTAATACTGTGCTGTGAATGCTTCAAATTGCATTCTTATCTAAAATAAGTGAAATTTTTCAGTAGTGTATGTGTATGTCTAAAACTGTTTACTTGCTTCAACTGCCATCTCAGATACAGTATGCAGTTAAGCTTTGATTATTTTTAAAATAAAAAATGTATTGCTTCATTTTTTCTACATTTTTTTAATCTGCCCATCTGCTAACAGTTAACCACATAGCTTTAGAGAATCTTGATTGTGATTTGGTTCCCCCCCAATAAAATATATGACTTAATCATTCTGCACTGCTATGGAATCGGAGATTGATGTCACTTTTCTAAAAGGAGTTGTGAAGTTCATATTTGGAAAGTTGTAACTTGTGGCGTTGGCATCTAGTTCAGATCTGAGTTGGGTAAGCCTGTTCCCTCAAATCCTGAGGATAAGCTGTCTTGAAGAAAAGAGTTGCTATGGAATACCTGCTGCAAGGATATTATAGACTAGAATTGTATAAGGTTTTAAAGTACATAAGTCATTGCACCAATAATTACTTTATTGAATAATTCAGTGTTCTGAGAGGCTTCTGGTACACACAGAGGCACTTACATTTTTGCAAGCTACTTTGGCATTCTGTTCCTTGAATCATTTTAAATAATCAGTCATGAGATTTGTTGCAGGTTTCTTTGTTCTGTGACATTCTCTGTTCTCTATTGTTTGCAAGCATCTGATGTCCAGAGAAGAGAAGTTGGATATTTGTTTATATTGTATTGCATAGTATAGTTGCTGATATTTTGAATGGTGTATATCTGAAATCTATGAGGTTAGATCACAGTGTACTGTAATATTTTTTAGAATAAACACATCATTGTACTTATAGCATGGATAGGATTAAATGTATTGCCATTCCTGTGGCCCTATCCCCTTAAAAGAGATTCTTGCTTATAAAATTTACTTCATGATATGTTAAAAAGCTGATTTGTGAACATATTATTTTATTTATTTTTAAATCAACATAAAGACACTGAATATATTCATGGTTGAGCTAAGTTTAAATACTGAAATACACCCCCAAAATGGGGTTTGGCTTATCTGTAGATGGGTTTATCCGCAAATACAAGTAGTCCTTGTGGAACTATCACTTATTCATTTCAGAGGTATGATGTGCTGCATGAGAGAGATTTATGATGGGTCCTTATACTTGCAGTGTCACAGCATCTCCATGGTCATGTGATTGAGATTTGATTTGCAGTTATTACACTGCAGCATTCTGTTATAGATCGCCATTTGCAACCTTTGCTGCCACCTTTCAATAAGCAAAGTCAAGGGGGAAGCTGTCAGAAGGTGCAGATGGTGATCACATGACCCAAGGATGCTGTGACCATTGGGATTTGCCTAACACTGGCATCTGGGACTGCTACAACTGTCACTTTAAGTTTATTTATCAATCAGTCAAACATGACACTAATTGCCATCCTTAAACAAGAACTTCTTATATATGGTATTGCTTTTTAAAAGTACCCACATATTTTGAATGTACTTGGGGATAAACCCATCTGCAAATAGGCAGACCCTCAAATTTGTAATCAAAATACTATGAAAAATGCACCCATAGTGGATGTCAATTATGAAAATTAAAATGTATGAAAATTTTGAGGGTTGTGTTATCTGCAGGTGCCACATTTTTCGTAATATTTTAATTAAAACTTTTAAGAGTCAGCTTATTTGCAGATGGGTTTATCTGCAAATATACACAGTATATATTTTACATAAAATTTAAATCAATATTCTCTTAAAAGGAGACATAATTTCTATTTAAAAAGAAATCATATTAAAAAAGAAAATATATCCTCTGAGATTAAGCACTATGCATATCATGTATAACATTTACTTTATTGGATCTCAGCAATCCCACTATTAACGCTGTTCTGGGAACTGCTGATTAAGACTGCATCCAGGTACTGAAGTCTCATCATGATTGTAATTGTCAGGATCATTTATTCAGGTGCATCCATCCTCTTGGCTGCAGTTCCCTTCTGCCAAATTTATTATTTGAGCCATGTGTTTCTGCCCATACTCTGTGATCAGGTAAAGTCGGCCTACTTCAGGTCCCCTTATTAAACAGTATCACCTGATGGGACAAATAAAGTAGGCCTTCTCTGTCACAGCACCTGCCCCCTGGAAAAATGTTCCATCAGTTTCATATTTTTGCACGCACACCCCCTTAAATGAGCTCTCAAAACCTGGGTCTTTCTCCAAGCTTTGGATAGAATGTGGGTGAACGCTATTGGGGGGGGGATATTTGGTTTGGAAATGTTGCTTTTTTTTCTGAAAGAAAGAAACTGCAATTCTACTATGTTAGATAGTCTAATCTGTTTCTTTTTCTACTCCTCTTCTTACAGGTCTCTCTTGCAATTATGGCTATCTGAAAGAACTAGACTGAGTGGAGGGGGAGCCCTCCCCCCTCCATTTGTTGCTTTTTGGAATTATATTTTTTCTGGACAGTAATAATATATTTTGTAGATTAAAATTGAGGAAATGAACTCTGAATTTATATTGATAAAGTTATTTATTTTTTTAAGTATCAAGCCTTAATAGCACAAAGATTCCCATGGAAGCTGCCCGAAAGGTGGAAATCATGAACTTCTTGTGAAGAAAGAACAAAGGGAGAATTTGCAGGGCCTTGTCTTGCATAAAGGAACAGTTCAGTGGGGAAAAGATGAGTTCTCTGATGCCTGATTGTACCTCAAAGTGTCGTTCATTACAGCATGCTTTAGATATTGTTTCCGTAGTGACCCAGGGAAGTGAAGGTCAGATCAAAGCCTTCCTCACTTCTCACTGCTATAATGCCGCAACAAGCAAGGATATGTTTGGCAGGAATGCCCTCCATATTGCCTCCTCCTGTGGTAAAAAAGGAGTGCTAGACTGGCTGGCAGAAACAAACGGAGTGGATTTGTTGGCAAAAGACAAGGAGTCGGGATGGACAGCTTTGCATCGTGGCATTTTCTATGGTCATATAGATTGTGCGTGGTCATTACTAAAGGTATTTCACAGCTTTTATTAACATTATGAATCTGTGCCAAACCTGAAATCAAATAGTGGGCAAAAGAAATTTTTGTATAAACAGGTCCTGGTTGCATTCTTGCCAGGCCCGCGTAGTTAATATTTCTTTTATTTACACCTAGCGTTTATCTGTTTGCTGAAGTGCTAAATAAAGTCTAACTAGATTAGTCTTTTGACAAAACATTTAAGCAAAAAGGCCAGCCACCCACAAATGTTGACGAATTAAAAATAATTGGAAAGAAATTTATTTCTCAATCAAGTAGAGAAATATGAGATAATAACACATTCAGATTTGCCTCTTTTGTCTATTAAAATGCCTTTAAACTAGAGAGTATTTCTAGACTGTGTTATGTAGACTGTATTTGGTAGCTGCTTTATTAAATGTCCCTATTTTATGGGTGCAGTAATGGAATTTAACTTGCCAGAGAAAGTGAAAGAAAGCGAAAGACAATGTGTGAATGCAAAAATGAAGAAAGAAGTAGTAGTAGTAGTAGTAGTAGTTGGTCAAAAATTATTTCTGCATTTAACAAGGTTGGGGAATGTTTAGCCCGACATCACAGCTTGGGGGTTGGGTTTGTACATTATTCTATTTGTGTATTATGTGCAGTGTCTCATTTTTAGTGCAGTGTCTCATTTCTTTCATTTATTTCCCCCTTGCTTTCAGCATGGTGTGAACTTGTATGCTCAGGATAAAGAAGGCTTGTCTGCTTTGGATCTAGTTATGAAAGACAGGCCAGCCTTCGTTACCTTCAAGAATACAGGTTGGTCATTATACTGAGACTTGTTATGCACTTAAACATACACACAACTGCTTTCTGGATGGTGGGAATATAGTCAGTGAGTATATTAAAAATTATTAAAAATATCTCTCGGATATAATAATCCATTAGATATTGAATATCTTCCTTGATATATATATTTGGTCTTAAAAACAATTCTTATAATCTGTGGGCACTGTTAGGTACTTTAACTTGTCCATTTTCAATCCATTATGGTGGGTAGGTGTCAATTAGAAAACCAGGGAGGCCAGTGGTTAGTGTTTGCTCTGCTTGAACCCAAAGGTAATTTTCCTTTTATCTAAAGCAGCTGTGATTGATTATTTCAACCTGAGGGTTGGGCCATCATGTGTATATATTACTGCTGCTATTAAAAAGGGTGAGGTTATATTCTACTCTCTTAAAGTCATCTTATGCTAATTTACCTTAGTATATTGAATCTGCATTTTTGTACCTTTTTAAATTCATAAATTACATACTTTTCTTTAAAAAATGGAATAATCCATAGACTTTATGTAATGATAGCAACAACTACTACCTTTACTACTCTTTTACATACATCAGGTAGTAAGTACTGATTCGTTCTTCTGAACTTGTATGTTCAACTTATTTTCTTTGTAAAGTATGTTACTTTTAAATAAATTGCCCTTTCCTCCAAAACACTGTTTTTTAAAGTTCTGTTTTGTAATAAAAAAGTAAGTATCAGCTTTGGTATCAATATAGTACCAGTTTGCCTTTGGGAACATATTTTACAAAATATACTTGTAAGGTAAAATGTATTTGTATCTATAATTTGCTAAAACTCTTGTTGTCATGTCCTTTAACCAAGCAAAGTGGTGCATCATAGGCAATACTTTTTGAACCAAGGTACCTCAAATGGGCTTACAGAATATATCCACAATTTGGATATATATATGATTCCTGAGGGGAAAAAAGTTGGGCCTGCTTCATTGCTACTGGCTGCTGCTGTACTGTTGCAGTGGTCACGTGATCTTCATTTTCAATGTTCCGTGACAGTTTCCCAGCCAGTCTTGCAATCCCTTGCTCCCTCTCCTCCAGCAGTCACTTACCTGCCTGTTGGAAAGAGAAGGGAAGTGGGAAGGAGGAAGTAAGGGAGATCTCTGATGTTCCCTGCCAGATTCCCACAAGGAAACTCAATGGGGAAGCAGGCAGGTAGTCTGCTCTTGCTCCCACTGATTTTTTTTTTGCCTGTCCTTGGTCATTGAGTTTCTCTGTTCAGGCAAGGAAATGTCTCTGAAGTGATGACCCAACAGGGCATGGGTTGTCGTCTAGTATAATATAAAAATTGAAAATACAACGCTTGCTGTTATGAATAATGTCTGATTCAGCTCAGAATTATATGTCTGGTTGCATACTGAATATGTCTGTTTTTTAAGATGGTATTGATTTTGATTATGCAAATTATTGGGTATATAATTTTGTTGTAATAATAAAGAGTAATACAGATTAATATTTTTAAATTTTATTTTGGAAATACACGAAAAGCATTCATAAGCGGAAAAAAAATAAATGCATTTCATCTATACATCAAAGGATATACTGCAGTTAAGAACTTACCATTTTACTTTAGATCCCACAGATGTCTATACTTGGGGAATCAACATCAATTTTACTTTAGGCCATGGTGGTCAGCAGAGTAGACACCATCCTGAGTTGGTGGATCTCTTTCCTCGAAATGGGATTTATATTAAACAGGTAGGCATTGTGGAAAGTACTGCAAGGTGGGAAATTAGGGTGGTGGTGGTTAACCCTTGACTGACCATAGAGGTTGGGAGGAGTTCCTATGTAGCAGCTCCCTTTCTTCTTAACAGGTATATTTGAAAAGAGCTGTGATATTCTTTTGGCCCATGTTCCTTATTATACATCTGTGGCGAAACCAGTTTTCTTTCTGATTTCATAAATATTTTAGTTTCTGATCCAGTCCTATCCTAAAATCCTTAGCTAAAAATAATTTTTAGTACTTTGATGTCACTCTTTCCTCTGTGGTCTTCCCTACTCTCTTAACAACCTTCTTTTCAAAGAGAAGGATGGAGACTAGGCAGTAGTTGTTCAGCATGGTTCAACTGAGGGCTTCTTCAAGAGAGCACATACCTCCAGGAAGGAGTTGGCATCTCATCCCTTATCATTCCCAATGTTCCCTATCTCCTTGGTTATCTGTAGGAGCCAGGTTTGGCATGGAATATAGCCAGAAAAGGGTACAGCCCACCCTTCCTTAGGAAATGACCTACATGCATAAAATCATGCATAAAGTTATGCTTATATCTTGATAATTTTTGTTGTTTTTAAAACTCATTTAAAAATATTAGAAATAAGACAATTGTTTTCAAAGTATATATTTTTCTTACGATACTTTTTCCTGCAATACAGTCAAGATAGTAAGTGGTTCTTTGTGTAGGCATCCAGTATTATAAATGTAAATGTGCAGTTTATTTAAATGTGTTTGCTATCAATCGAAAATAAAATTGAGGCATGATTTCTTTCCGTATTATTACAAAGTAAATGATTTAAATATCAACTTACTTTGAAAAAGTTGCTAGATGAAGTTCAAGTTCTTACTTTTTTTTTTTTTTTTTTTTTAAATCTCTCTTTCCTTAGGTGGTACTCTGCAAATTTCATTCTGTGTTCCTTTCCCAGAAAGGACAGGTTTACACCTGTGGGCATGGTCAAGGAGGTCGCTTGGGGCATGGTGATGAACAGACTTGCCTGGTATTTTAAAACTAATAATTTATATTATGGAAAAATAATTGATTTTCAGATCCACTAAGCTATATACATAGAAGGACCTGATTTTTTTTTTTAAAGTGGCTCTTTTTAAAGAGTTGCAGATATTGAAAAACATGTTTGTTTAATGTAGTCTGCTTTAAATACAAATATTATAATTCTAATTGCATATCCAGTATGTCATGTATACGGTACATGTACACAGATATTACTCCCCCATTATCCACAGCTTGAGAGCCATCAGATACTAACTTTTATTCTATAATGGAATAATGGAAATGATGATGGAAACAGTCCAGTGTAGTTGGAGGGTATAAGGTAGTCTTATAATATTAAAATACCATTCTTATACTTTGAACTGTTTATGTACGCAGACATACAGCATACAAGCAAATATGCATATTCTTACATATATACTTCTTGAAATTAGGGGATGCTGTAATTCTAATTTTAATGGAGAGGCCATATTGAACTATTTTGATCTGTAGTTAAAAGTTGTGTTGGTAGTTGATTCCATAAATAATGGATTGCTTTCATTATTAATGAGTTCTCAAGCTACCTGGTAGTGAACATAAATTAAAGAATAATCTTGGATAATGTTTTGAGAGGTAGTCATGGACAAGAACTTTTCAGCAAAACAGAATTTTATACTTTAAAATTAACAAATTTATTGGGATATAATGAAAACACTATTGGGACTTTTATTTAGCCAGTCTCCAATGTTATTGCAGGAAAAGCAACAGAGCTTTGTAGTATATTAAGAGAGCTTTCTTTTCTCCACAAAAACTTGTATCGTAATAACAGTATTATTACTAGGTGTCTTAGAAGACAAAGGATGAGTAGAAGCACATAAAATAATCCCTTTGAAGGTGATTTTGCTTGAGGTCTTGATAATGAACCTTCTAATAAGAGACAGAGATGTGGCTTGAAACGTTGAAGGTGACGTTTTCTTCATCTGTCTTAGATTCCAAGACTGGTAGAAAGCTTGGTGGCTCATCAGTGTTCTCAAGTGGCAGCAGCTAAAGATCATACACTTGTACTAACAGAAGATGGGTGCCTCTATGCCTTTGGCATCAATACTTTTCATCAACTTGGTATACATCCTCCTCCTCCTAACTGCAGTGTTCCCAGACAGGTAAAATTAACCTTCTTACTAAGAAGGTGCTTTATACGTGCCTATACATTTCTATGTTCATGCATCAAGTGTGCTCACCTTGTTAGCCTGAACGTACTCTTATCATCCATCCATCCATCCATCCATCCCAATTTCTATAGCTGCCCATCTCAATCCTTACAATTCAAAAGCATATATATGCACATTCGTATATCAGATGTAGTGCAAGTAGTAGTATTGTGTGATATTTATTTTACAGTATTTATGTTCTGCTCCATTACGAAAATTCTGGGCAGTTCACAAAGCCTGTTTGTAAAAGGATTATTAAACTGTTCTTTCACAATATAAGTATATAAAATCCAGAATTAAAATTTAACATACAACAAATTAAAATGAAATGCAGCAGTTAGATGTTAATCTATGAAATCGTATCTGAAAGGCCAACTTTTAATAGCTTTCTCAAAGACAGAAGATACAGTAGTCCTCATTTACCATCCACCATTGGACTGGCAACTCCATTGCTAAGCAACGCGGTTGTAAAATGAAAAGTCACATGCTTATACCCAACTTATGATAGCAATTGTCATTGCAGTCATTAAGTGTGATGTTACATGACTGGGGTTTGCAACGTTACACTTCCTGCCGGCTTTCCCATTGACATCGCTTGTCGGAAGCTGGCTGTGAAGATCATAAATGGTGATCATGTAGCTGCAGGACACGGGGGTTGTGGTTAAGGTGCCGAGTTAGAAAGCAGAAGGTTGAATATTAGTCCTCCCTTAGACCTGTAAACCATCTGAGTAACTTTGGGTCAGTCACTCAGGATTGTTATTGTAGGGAATGTAGGAAGAAGGAACATATTAGCAATAGCAATAAGACTTATATGCCACTTCAAAGGGCTTTACAGCCCTCTCTAAGCGGTTCACAGAGTCAACCTATTGCCCCCAACAATCTGGGTCCTCATTTTACTGACCTTGGAAAGATGGAAGGCTGAATCCACCTTGAGCCTGGTGAGATTCGAACTGCCAAATTGCTGGCAATTGGCAGTCAGCAGAATTAACCTGCAATACTGCACTCTAACCACTGCACCACCACGGCTCAGGTATGTAGTAGGTATGTAAACTGCCTTTAATTAATAAAAAATAAAGGAAGAATAAACATGTAATATTAAATCAAAAAATTTAAATCATCATCCAGAAGGCTAGGCTTGATATGGCTACTTCAAAGTTTTCCCTGATTGCTTTTGCATGTGTGTGTATGCATAAACAACACTTGTACTGGCTCTGACAGGAAAATGAAGTGACTGCATGCATGCAAATACACAGAGAGAGCCCAGGAAAGCTGCTTTGAAGGCTTTGCTGTCCTGAGTCTCTGTTTTGAGTGCTTTGGAGAACTTTATTAAACAAGCATTTTATTGTGATTAACATCATTCTTGGTGCTTTTAATCTAAACATAAGCCAAACAGATGACAATAATAAAATATTAAAGCATGTAGCAATCTAAGGGAATATTGCAGGCACTTGAAAAGCTCTCTAACAATTAAGAGTTCTTTGAGATCATTGAAAGATGTCCAAGCCTGCTGGATGAGAAATGTTTCTCTCTGACATCTAAAACTAAAAAGAGATTGCTTGGCAACTTTCCCTGAGAAGGGAATTCCAGAGTTGTGCTGTCACTATGGCAGTGTTCATCATCCCTTCTGTCAGTGGCTGATTTAATAATATATGTTCTTATTTTTTCATGTATGAATTAAAATGTCTTTGTTGAATTCTATTGTTTTCCTGTTCTTTAGATTCATGGCTAAGCAGATTTGATTTATGACACCTGTATGTATGTCTGTGGGCTTTTTTAAAACAGGTTCAAGCAAAAAATCTTAAGGGAAGGACAGTGATTGGTGTGGCTGCAGGGAGATTCCATTCAGTATTATGGACCAAAGAAGCAGTCTATACAATGGGACTGAATGGTGGACAATTAGGTGAGAGGGAATAAAAACCATTTGATGTTTGTGGGGAAATCTCTTAAATTTTGCTATATTTTTTAGAATCTATTTGCTGTACACTAATGAGATGCCAATGTTGAAATGCATTTAAGGTAGTGCTGTTAATGGTCAAGGCTTGGGAAGTTGTTGATTTTTCATTTGTAGTTTTTCTCTTAGTTATTTGATTTTTGCTATTTTCTAGCCCTCTATCTTGCCTATGCAATGAATGTTGCTGCCCACCCTCACAAAAGGAAGGATTATCCTAACAAACTCCAAGCTTAATACCCAGAATGTAAATACGTTTAATGTTGAAAAGACAGAATTGTGTAATTAAATGAAACTGAACTTGAACATTTATCAGTTTAGGAGCTACATAAGAGAACATAGGTACAATTTTTAGAAAAACTTACAAGGATCCTTGAAAGAGTGTGTGAGTTTAATCTGTAGGTTTAGCAATGGATTTAGACTGGTAAAAGGTTGCATTATGAACCATATAGCTTTAAGACCCTTCCAAATAAAGTAAAGGTATACATAATAACCGTATTAGGAGTAAAGCTTTGTTTGTAAAATGTTTTCATACAGTTGGATCCTCCCTATAAGGTTGGCTTTTAGTGATACGCTAAGCAGAATGTTGTGCAATTATTCATTTAATAAACAGATTTTGTGACCTTCTTTTCCATGCAGTAATCCGTAAACATTTCCAGTGTTCTCTTTTAATGTGGTGTTCATTTACAAAAGATCTGTTCTTTGGCAAGAAGATCCTGGAACATTGTTACTGATCATAAAAAAAAAAAAGTGCCGAGTGTGGTGGGACAGTGGACTAAATCAGTATAAGGCTGCTTCATATGTTGGCATATGTTTAAAATTATTTTTTTGATCCTCCAGGCAAGTGCAAGTGGGTGAATGGAAACACTTATTTCTGCCTTTCTTAATAAGAAAAGAATTGTGCTTAAATGCCAAATAATTCTAGTTCTGAAAAACTTGACATTTAGAGTATTCTCTTACATTGTAGGATACTTGCTAGATCCTAATGGAGAGAAGTGTGTAACTTCTCCTCGCCAAGTCTCTGCTCTACATCATAAGGACATCAGTATGTCCTTTGTCACTGCAAGTGATGGTGCCACAGTTTGTGTTACTGAAAAAGGAGACATCTATTTGCTTAGTGACTATCAGTGCAAGAAGATTGCTTCCAAGTGAGTGGTTGTTCTTTTTTCCTGAGAAATCTATAAAATTCTCTTCCTGAATTTTTTTAACTATGTCAACAGATTGAAAGGCTATGTGGTGTTTTTGTTTTGTTTTGTTTTTTTGCAAAATCTTCTGTTTTGAGCATACCAATATTACTGACATCTAATTCTAGGATATTTGAGTTGTGATGCAGAAGGTTGCATGTGGAAGGGCAAATATTGCTTGCTCCATTGTTATAGTTGTACAAGTCTTTGTCTAGACTGTTGTGTTAGTTGTGTGAAATGGGCTTCTGCATGTAAAACTGGCCTGGATGCAATCTTTTTTTTTTTTTTAAATATAGCACTGCAAGAACACAAAACAAGGTAAAACAAATCTACTTTGTAAACATAGAAATCCTTTAGAAAATCCAACTTTTGTACATTTTTTCCAGAGAAAGGATTTCAGTGAAAAAAAAAAAGCGTAACATTTCCTGAACAGTACCTATGTTAGTCTGTTAAAGCAATTAAATTGGAGCCACTTATGACATTCCATTATAGTTTTTAAAGTGCAACAAATTAATATTGTAATAATAATGAAATTTTGCCCACTAAAAGTGAGTGATAATACCCCTAAAGTTAAAATGTAAATCAGATATAAATCATAAATCATTCTGCTGCTTTTAGTTTCAAAATTCCGTTGCAGAGGTCGG
Organism: Azemiops feae; assembly: GCA_023970755.1. Classification (NCBI taxonomy): domain Eukaryota; kingdom Metazoa; phylum Chordata; class Lepidosauria; order Squamata; family Viperidae; genus Azemiops; species Azemiops feae. The sequence goes on along the minus strand of JALGBA010003980.1, from coordinate 110,798 downwards.
GCAATAATATATGGCCACAAGTTGAATTGGTTTTGGGTAGACATGGGACAGCTGTGGGTGGAGTTGCCCATTGAAGGCAAGCAGCCTGATGCATTTTTCTAGAGACCACCCCCACACTCTCCAGTTACTTATCTTTTATTTACTGATACTACACATGAAATTCTCCTTATTTGGCTTGTGACAGTAGCTGTGACAAAATGATGTTGGGCTTACTGAGATTTGAAAGTTAGTATGCAGCATTGTTTGCAGAGAAGTCTGTGTTGTGCAGAGAATCAAAGGGAATGTACAGTATATGTGTATATTCATTTTTTCCTTTCATTAGTCCATCAGTCAGTCAGCTAGTATACCACTAAATCCAATAAGATCCAATTTTTTGTAGGAAATGTAAACTCGCATTGTCAACTGCATGCAACAGTATTTAATTTTAGTGAAACTTCAATGTAAAAAATAGTTTTTTTCTAGGCCTTGTTTTTTTGGAGTACAGCTGCCAATGTGTTACTCCAAATGCTGATAGTGTAGATAATGTAAATTATATTTTGTTTAGCTTAAGTTACTGTAAAAATAAAATTGGAAATTCTGTAAATATTTAAATACAAATCTATGATCTTCTTTTTAAATTATAACTTGATACTACAGCATATGGATTTTTGGATTTCTCAAATTTTGATTATCTAGATTGTGACTATCATTTGAATCATCATCATCAAATTCTTTCCAGCTTACTTGAATCTGCAACTGTAATGCTTTCTTAAAAATAATGCTTAGCTTTCTCTTTTCAGGTGCCCAAGCAACTATGCATGCATTCTTGTCATTAATCCTTACAATTTAATTCATACAACTCATATAATGAGTCAATTTGATTTATTGAGTATAAAGAAAGCTGAAAGAATTATGGTTTATTAAAATAATTTATTGTGTTTGCGCTGATATTTTAACCCAGAATGGCCTTATCTAGATTTTAACTATTTTAACTCTCCAGTTGTCACCAAGGATAAGGATTTAAGCCAGTGCACTTTCTAACTCTTGCTGTGAGTTGTAAGGAAATTTTAAATGTTGCTCTCCTATTTTTCTGTTGCATTTCAGTGATTCTATTTTTTTTTTTTTAAAGAATTTGAGTTATGTGGCAGATACATTGTAAATTGTTAGCTAACAAAATAGGACAAAATGTCACATTGGCTTATAATGGTACAGATGTGATATTCTTATAGGAGTGAGAAAGTTTACTGTATGATGTTCTCTTTGTTTACTCATTGGGCTGTGTATATCAGCACTGCAGTTCTTTCATTTAAAATTCACGTTTTAAATTGCAAAGTGAGATTTCTTTTTCTATTATTATTTTTGTTCATGTCGGCGTCAATATTTTTGTGTCCTTGTGTAGGCAACTAAACCTAAAAAAGGTTCTTGTAAGCGGAGGGCATTTGGATTACAGAGTGAATCCTCAACATCTTAAAGAAAATGGAGGGCTGAGGATTTACATTCTTGCACTGGATCAAGCTGGAAGAGTAAGTTGTTTCTCTTCCTCCCCACACTCCATTGCTGCACCTGGACAGCATCCAATATGTATACTTATTGTACTCTTTTTTTTTTCTTTTCCCCCTTTCCCCTTTTTGAATTGGTTTACGGTTATATCTAGTTGCATCAATAGAATCATAGAGACAGGTTTCTGAAGCGAGATAGGCTCTGTTGACTCCTCAACAGTACAGGAAATAATAATAAGTGCAGAATGCAGCACTTTTCTCAGCACACAAAATAATAAATGCAGAATGAAGATAGAGAGTGCCACTGATGTAGGCCTATTTTTCTTTCCCCCTTTTTAATGTTATGTTTAGGTGTTGTGCTGGAAATCTGCCAACAGTTCAATGAAGCAGTGCCGGTGGATCTATGGCCGCCAAGTGTATATGTCTGATATTTTTCTAAATAGGAATGAAATTATGTTTGTTACACGGGATGGTGAAGCTTTTAAGGGAAAATGGATGGATGGGAGCAGACATTCAGAAAAGAAAGGTCAGTTAAACTCCAATGCATTACTTTTGACAAAACTGAAACCTTAAGTTTAATCATTTTTGGATATGTATCGACACGAACATCCTGGATATGAAATGAAAAATATACGAATGCATCCCATTTCTTTCCCCCTGCAGTCAGCATTTATTTGCCTTTCTAAGCTACTTTGTCCTTTCTCTGTCCTGAGAATATTTGGGGGGGGGGCACATGAGAAAGTTGCAGTGAAAGTGGCAAATTGCAGTCTTATGTTTACCTAACAAAAGCAGTTCCCTCAGTGAAAAGATAACATTTAATTTCACTCAAAAGTTATTTCTTAACTTCATGTGTACAGACACAAAATTTTAAAAAGTACATATCGTGCTGGCAATTTTACTGAGGTAAGTGGGACTGCTGACGGCTGAGACAATATTACACAGCACAGCAAAAGTTATCTGACCAGTTAGCACCATCTAGTGTATTGAAATAGTATGGATGTATACAGGTAACCCTCGACTTACAACAGTTCCCTTAATGACGGTTCCAAGTTACAACGACACTGAAAAAAATGACGTATGACCATTTTTTCACATTCATGACCATTGCAATATCCCCATGGTCACATGATTTACATTTGGATGCTTGACAAGTGACTCATGACAGTTGCAGTGTCCTGGGGTCCTGTGATCCCCTTTTGCAACCTTCTGACAAGCAAAGTCAATGGAGAAGCCAGATTCACTTAACAGCCATGTTACTAATTTAACAACTGCAGTGATTCTCTTACCAACAGTGGCAAGAAAAGTCATAAAATGGGGCAAAACTCACTTAGCAAATTTCTCACTTAGCAACATAAATTTTGGGCTCAACTGTGGTCATAAGAACTGATGGAATATGTACTTGTTGTTAAATTGACATTACTTTACCAATATGTATTTTTTAAAATGCTTATACAACTGCCCATATTGGGATAACAATTCTGAGTACCACACAAAACAGTTAAAACAAAACAAAAAACTCCATTAATCCTAAAACTTCAGTTGACATGATCATATAAACCAACATATCTTCTAAACTACAATTATGGTACAGATGATTGATTTTTTTTTAACCAAGCATACTTAGGTTGGTTCTAAATATTTTGAGATAGTTTTAAGAAACATGATATGCACTCTAATATATGCATATGTGTCTGATTCTGAAACTCTCACAGATACTACAGAATAATTACAGAAAGTAATTATCTGCCTAATTGCCTTGCCCATTCCATGCATTTATTGCCATATTTATTGTAAATTAAGAATTACATTCATACTATTTCATATATGACATTTTAGTCTGCTACTGCAAACTTATGGGATTGGATGCATAGCCAGTGTAAAATGTTGGTGTGTATAGTTGTTTAGTATGTATAAAGCAAGGCAGATCCTGGGCTATTATACTGAAATTTGTGCAGGAGTCTACTGAAATTGCAGTTTTCTAATGTATGTCAAATAAAGAAAATTACATAGTAAGAAAACTAGACTATAATTAACTATAAGTATTTTCTTTAATTAGCTATAGGTTACTTCAGCAGTATACTTCCCACAAATGTTATTTTATGAATGAGCACTGCACAGTTTTTTTTCTGATAAGTTTCACCTGCTAATTCTTTTCTTTGTTGCTCCAGAAAATTAGCTGTTGAAATGTTAGGGCTTGTCACGCTGTATGCTTGAAAAAGCTTTTTCTTTTTCTTCTTCTTTTTGCTGTTTGCTTCCAGTTAATGTGTCTTGTATGTACAAAACAAAGAAAACCAAATGCAGCATATTTATTTAATACTCTAACCATCCCAACTACTTAAACCAGATATACTGGATTCTTTCTATTTAGCCAGGCATTATACAGGTAGTCCTTGATTTATGACCAACATTAAGCCTGGAATTTTGGTTGTAAGTTGGGGTGACCATTAAGTGAGCCACATGATTGTTAAGTGAAACCAACATATCCAATGGGTGTTTTTTGCAAGAAAACAGCAAACAATATAGTAAATCACAATTGTGACCACGGGACAAGGCAATCAGTCAACAATGCTAGCCAGTTCCAAGCACCTGAAAGCAAGCAGTCATTAAGTGAAGCCTGCCTATAGTCCTTGGATTTGATAAAAGATGAAGTTGTGCATTACTGAGTTTGATGTTAAAGTTTTGAAAAATCAGCTGCAGTTATAACGTCTTGAGTGATAAATTTTATTTCCAAAGCAGCAACGAGTATAGTAGATGAAGGTTAGATCCATCATTTTCTTCATCTGGTAAAGTGCTAATCTTAGAAATTATTTGATTTATTCCTGCCAAATTAAGGATATTTTCTTCAAAGTCATGAGGGTTTATTTTTTAAAAAATGTAAAAAAATAATAAAATTTTAAGGTGATTGGCAAAAAAATGCAGCGAAACCTAATAATTTAAGGAAAATCTTTCAATAAGATTATTTATGTTAGAAAAACCTTTTAAAAAATTCAGTGTGTTAAAACTTGGAAGTTTCCTTTTCCCTCATTTATTTTCAGTGGTATCTCATATGAGGCTATGGTGGTGCAGGTTTTATGCAGTATTCTAGACTTACCACAGGATGGCAGTGGTTTGCTACAATTAGTGTGATTAAAATAGAGACTGCCTTGTAGGGTATCTTTTAGTTCCTAAGAAGTTAATAAAGCACCCTCATCCCAAATGTTGGATGTAGCCTGTGATAGGAATAATGAGATACACATCCTACTTCCACAGCAAATAAAAGCACAAGAGACAACAAGGCTTAACTAGTATCACAAATAAATACCAACTTTCTAATGAAATTTTCTTGCTCTACTTGTTTATCTTTTCCTTAAGAGGAAAAATAGATTCCTGAAGCAAAATGCTCTGCTCTGATTTCCCTGCTTTTTCCAGCTTCTTTCAGATTTCAGCTTCCATTAGGCTGAGAACTGTGCTGGTTCTTTTCTTTTCCTAGGCATAGTTGCCAATCTTTCTCCATTTCCTCATCCAGTTCTGCTGCAAGATTGACAGTTAAATTTAAAACATTGAAAAATGTCTCCCATTTTCTTGCCCAGAGAGAGGGATTGGGATCTAAAAGAACAAAATTACGTCCACTGGGATCTGTTGCGATACCGACTGCTCTGTGCACAAAAGCAAGTTTCTCAAGTTGTATTCGGTGTTTGCCTCATAAGATGAGATATCCCTTGAAGAATTCTGAAGAGATATTTCGTAGTGCAGTTAAGCAAGAACCTTGCCTCGTTCACAAATGTGGACTGAAGATGTTTGCACTCTGGTTAGAGGGAACAAGTAACCTGTGTGAGCTGCAGACCTTAGAGAAGCCCTAAGATGGAGCCTGCTTGTCTTGTGCTTAAACCTAACAAATGCTTAATACCTAAATAAATGTATCTTGCTTAAATAAATATGTAAATAAAATCCAACATCATGAAGAATCACTGCGGTAGCAGTGTCTTTGGGGGGAAAGGATGTAGCCTTCAGAACTAAGAACCCTTAAAGAAAAAAAGAAAAGAATCATTATCGTCGGTCTTTACTCTTACTCTTAAGTTCTTTGCAAAGTTTTAGAAATCCTCGTTTTGTTAAATTGTGGGTGAAAATTTAGAAGCCCAGAGAGGAAACTGACAGCAAGCCAAGTCACCTTTGTGGTTTTGGGCCTGATTGCAAGAACAATTTAGAACGCAAACTAGAAATGGTTCTTAATAGAAAGTTGAATCCATAAACGTTTAGCATTGGTGGACTCAGTAAAATTATTCAGGTAAAAATATTTTATCTTCCTCTGCTGATCACCTAATTAATTTTTTTTTATTTTACAGATATTGTGTCAAATCTTCAGAATTCTTCAGGTGATATCTCATCCTATGATGCAAATAATGCATATGAACGAATACAACTTGAGAAACTTGCTTTTGTGCACAGAGCAGTCAGTATTACAACAGATCCTAACGGATGTAATTTTGCTGTTTTACAGTCAGATCCCAAAACAAGGTTTGAGTACCTATTGTAATAACCTTTCCCTTTGCACCTTCTGGAGGGAATAGTGCTACTGAACCGAAAATTCATCCTACTGATTATTCATGCCTTTATGCAAATTAGTCAAGCTCTTACCTCATTAATATTTAGCATTCAAGTTTATACTCTTACCTGACTAAGAAGAGGGTGATTAACCCAGCTTTGCTGTCAGCAGAGAAAACAATATTGGGCTACATTTTAAAAACCATGCAAAATATGGGTTGAAATACAATAAGAATTCATAGCATATTAAATCTTCAGAAGGGGAAAATGTTTTTTTTATTGTTAAAACATAGATATGAATGAATGCTCTTTATTCAAGACACTTACATTCAGCAGCTGAGAGCTTCCCGCATTCCCTCTTCCAAAAGATAGGATATATATTTGTCCATATCTAAAAGGCGCTTACTGTATATGCCCAGGGCAAGATTGTATTCCTTCATTGTGTTTTTGTTTCATGTTCATCAGCAGGTAAAAATTCCTATTTTTAAAATTGTTGCTTTCTCTTTCCGTTAAACATGAAGATTTTTACAGAATATATTAAAAGCTGGATTTCTTGGAAAAATTAATGCTTGCATGCATTTTTCTTCCAGTTTGTATGAAATTCCCAATGTGTCAAGATCCGCCATTACTGAAGATTTTGGAAAGTTGTTGAGAGAAGCTGAAGTTATGGACACCATCCATGATGTTACTTTCCAGGTCGGCACTCGGACTTTTCCTGTGCACAAATACATGTTGGCAATGCGCTCTGATTTTTTCCGGAAACTCTTTGTATCAGACCCAAATTGGTTAGATTCTGCTGACCTTTATCGTAAAGATAAAGACGAAGTTGGCTGTGATTTCTTTGTGATGGAGAAACTTCATCCAGACTTGTTTATGTACCTTCTCCAGTACATTTACACAGACTCATGTGATCTGCTGATTCATGGCTACAGTCCCAGAATGGTGTACAAAGAAAGAGTGGAAGAGAATGAAGACAACTTAATTACAAACTTGAATAAAATAGCTATTCATGGGGACGTTAATAACAAGTCTGCATTTGCAGTTTATAGACGCAACCAAGTGCAGATGATGAATGAAAAACAGAGAAGTAAATCAAAACCCACTTCTAAAAAATGCAAAGATGTCGGAGAAGAAATGAATCTTGTTAAAATGTTGCAAATTGCTGCAAAGAAATTTGGTCTTGGTAATTTAAGTTCAAGGTATGTGATGCCTTTTTATGATTTTGTACATAGTAGTTTAATCTTCAGGTTAAATATCTGGACCAATATTGATGTGTCTGGTAATGGGTGGTATTCTACATTCATAAAAAAATATTTGGAAATATGAGGCTTTTGGTATTTAGTTATGTACAATTGTAGCAAAGTTTTATGAACAGAAAATATTCTCAAGAGGAGGGTTCCACCTTGCTGTTTGAACCATACAGCTGAAATCATTTACAAATATGCAGAAAATTTAACAACTGAAGTAGTATCTTGTTTGTATAAGTTGACAGTGTACATTCTACTGCATTTACTGTGCTACTTAAAATATAATAACAAAATTATACAAATTAGTTATGGGCTTTACCAAGGATTTGAAGTAATGCTGCAAATCCTGTTTAGCTTCCCTAATTCCTTTCCTGTTTCTAGGAAGCCTCCATAATCTTTTTACTTTGCTGGCATAGACAAATACATGCATGCAAAAGCAGACTTTTACTAATTCTGAAAAAAAGTGCACTTAGTACTGGAAAAATACCATGTATTGAACTTTGGCAGATAAATTTTCTATTGGTTATTTATTGTTACTTTCAAAATAAATTCTTGTAATAACCATGATTTCCCTCTACAAATGTGATTTTTAAAAAATTTTTCATGCAGGCTAGATGGAATCAGGATAGAAAATGGAAGAGTTAATGTTGTGAACAGAAAAAATGGCAACAAACCAAAGTTCAGTCAGAAGAAATGGTGAGTTTATAGGATTTGGAAAAGGTGGGGATTATAAGGCCAAATAAACCAATGTGTAATCCAGAAATTACTCTTCATGAATTGCGGTGAAGGGGTTTCACATCTCAATGATGGCTATATGAACTATGCTATAGAGTAGTGATGGCGAACCTTTTAAAGACCGAGTGCCCAAAAACCACCACCCCACCCGCCCCCGCTCCGCCATGCCCACTGGACCACCCACCACCTCCATGGCCCGCTACAGATCACCCAGGCACCCCAGCAGCGCCATGGTGGCCACGCCCTCCGCCCGTGCCCTGCAGCATCATCTGCGTACGATGGGGTGCAAGGGCGGAGTCTTGTCCCCGCTGCCCGGCTACCATGTCCTTGGCTGCGCAGCATTGCGTGGGCCATGCCCAGGGGCGACTCTTCTCCGGAGGGCTGCTGGTGAAGAGGGGGCCGTGGGAGGAGGCGGGGCTGGGGCGACGGTGCGTGTGCCCACAGAGAGGGCTCCAAGTGCCGCCTCTGGCACACATGCCATAGGTTCGCCACCACTGCTATAGAGTGTACAGTCCAAGAAGAGTCATCCATGAGAGGCTGTACTTAGTAGAGGGATAAGACTAAACAAGATCCACTGGAAAAGAAAATGACAGTCCACTCCAATATTCTGCCAAGAAAACCAAATGGACCTTCGCAACCCATTCAATGTCAGTATTATACTAGAAGGTACTCCTTGGGTCAGAAGCTATCCAATGAGCTTTGGGGAAAGAGCAAGAGGGTATTACAAGTAATGCTGGTGATTTATTTTGGACTGAAGCCAATCCTGATGTGCCCAGAAGCAAAAGAAAGTTTAGCATTGCAACATTGGTATGTGGAATGGCAGAATGGTGAACCAAAGCAAACATGATGTTGTCAGATAGAAATGTCAGTACTGCACATTGACATTCCCGGAATTAGCGAATTGAAATAGAATGGAACACATCAGAGTAACATTGGATCTAATGCAGGCAAGAAGATATTAAAATAACAGAGCATCAGTTAACAAAAGGAAGTCAAAGTCAGTTCTGCTATAGAGCCCGAGAAATGATAGAATAATCTCAACTTGAATGCTAGGCAAAGCAATCAGAAATTTGATGATACAGCTCCAACCATAGAAGCAGAGGAATTGGAGGATGAGCACATGCATTGTGACTTTTGCAACAACTTGCTGGCTCAACAACACCAGAAATATACGCTGTTAGGATATCTTAAGAGCTAAGGGAGGAAATCTCAGATTTCCACCTCAGATAGTGGAAAAGTGGCTTTGGTGTATAAAATAAAGCAAGATAGTAACTGATAAGAATTTTGCGAAAATAATTTCAATATTTATAGCAAAAATAATTTCAATATTTATAGTAAAAATAATTTCAATATTTATAGCAAAAATAATTTCAATATTTATAACAAATTCTCCAAATTTATTCTCCAAACAACTTAAAATATGTCTCTACAAATAAATGCACATTTCTAGATGGGCAAGATGAAATGAAATTGATGTCTGCAAACAAAAAGGGAGAATCTCTATTTAATCAGCAAGGACAAGATCTGGCACTGATTGTTGGTTTCGATCACAAATTTGTTTTTGCAAAATTACAACTTAAAATAAAAAAAAATTAGAGCAAGAAGAATATGACCTTAGAAGTATTCCATGTGATCATGTGAGAAAGCTCAAGAGCAGATTTAATGGACTAGAATTGACAGAATTACTTGAAGAACTCAATTAATATAGTGCAGCTAATATTTAATACTAATTATAGATATTAAACAGAATTAAGTATACATTCTTTAATCAATTATGCAAAAAGCAGTTATTGCTTTATTCTTGAATGATTTTTATATTCAAGATGATTTATATTGGCATCATTTAAGACAGATCATAGAAAAATATCCAGGAATTTAAAAAGGCGCAAAGGAGGCAAAATGGCTTTCTATTACGGTAATATATGGAATATAGCTGAAGAAAGTTCTACATTTGAAACATTTTAAGCTTAAAATGTTTCCAAACAGTGAAAATGAAAATGTTGCTCCTTCTATAATGAAAGTATTCCAAGCTCACTTTGAGCTCTGAATATGTCCAGTACAGTTAGAGAATTCCTCTTTCCTGGCTTTTGCCAGTCTCTTCTGAACATTTTGTATTCACAATTGATAGTCCCAACTTTGCCAGAAATATTATGACCCCATTGTGACTATGGCAGACATGATTTGAGTTTACATTTACTGCTTTGAGCTTGAAATACTTTCACTGCAGGTAGAACAGCATTGGGACACTCCCACTGTGGTTGGAACAATCCATTTTAAGCTTAAAATGTTTCAGATTTGAAATGCTTTGCAAAACTCTCGTGTGTACAGCAGTTCTGGGTACCAAACTTTAGGATGCTACAGATAAAGATAGCTGGTGCTGAACTTGTACATTGCTTGAAAGATTGTCAGCTCCATCTTTGGTTAACGTTTGAAAAAAGGCTGAAGCTTTTGTGATGGCATGCTTTATTTTTTTTTTAATAAATAAATAAATAAATACACTGTGTGTTTACAGGATAAGCTTTGTAAGGAATAAATTGCTGTTTTTGAATAATTAGTATAATCTTTGTATATATTGTATTCTATATAATGTCATTTTTTCCAGTTCACACCTTTGTGATGTGACTATCAAGTCTAAAGATGGAAAGGAATTCCCATGCCACAAATGTGTGCTCTGTGCCAGACTTGGTAGGTATAATATAAAGTGGCTTGGGCTAGTTTATTAATAGTTCTGTTGTCTTTTTAATATGTGTCAGAATGAAATCTCTCTCCTTTGCAGACTACTTTCACAGTATGCTGAGCAACTCTTGGATTGAGGTGAGTGTGCAGATCCGTTACCAATGCCTTTTTTTAAAAAAGAAATTGTGCAAAAGTATTTACTGGGGATTATGTGAAGAAAATAATTTCTTACGAAATCTATTAAAGTAATGCCCTATCATATAGCATGCCTGTTAAGAATGTAAAAATCATTCAAGAAAAAAAGCAGTATTTGCTTCTTGTATAATTGATTAAAGAATGTATACTTCATTTTAATACTTATAATTAGTATTAAATATTAGCTTCACTATACTGATAGATTTTAATGACATGATATGTATATAAATATGACAGTGGGAAGCAGGACCTTGCTCAGTGGGAAAAACTTCAGAATATTCAGGGAAAAGGGAAGTATTAAATAGTTAATAATAAAACTGTTCACATGGAAGAAAATTAAAATGTCCTCATTGCCTATTAGAAGTGGCCTTAGTAGACCTTAGTAGATCCTTAATAGATAAAGGAGCATTTAAAAAGAGTATTTTTTAATGTTTTTAGTAGATTCTTAATAGATAACGGAGTATTTAAAAAGTGTTTTTAAGAGAGTATTTAAAAGAATAGGATTAGTTAACTTTTATAGAAATTGTATTTGTGATAAAAAAAAGCCACTGTAACAACAGCAGCAGCAGCAGCAATTCTTTTCTCATACTGTGCCAGCCAGAATAATCCCAAATGATATTTGGATCTTGGAGCAAGGCCACCCCTTTTTCCTATTGTTACATATTCTCTTGTAGTGAAGTCCATGTGGTCTGGTGAAGCCATTAGGCATTCTGTCTACCGCGTTTATTAACCCCTGATCCCATATCGGAAGATTCTTTGATTCTTCACTCTTGTACTCCATTTATTTCCATTTTGCTGTGTCCTCTTTTCTGAATGCTTGGGTTCCTGATTGCAGTGGAATAGATTTTTCCATAGCCTGAACTGTGGCTAGTTAAGTGGCACATTTATTATTTATCACTCAACTTTCCAAAGTTGCCCAACTCGTAAACCATTCTGAAAGTTAAAAGCGACATCCAGTACAATAAAATATAAAACAGAGATTTCGTGGGTTGTTGGTAATGGTAACAGAGACAATTGATTTATTGCTGGATCTGGCACTTCATTTCCTTGGGCTGTGCCTGAATGAGCATGGCTTGTTATATCACTAATAATGTGCACATATTAGTGTTAGGTAATAGTAATCCAAGCCTTCCCCCGCTCCCCAATTGCATTGGGAATTCTTTTTGTGTGAATGTTCAATGGTTTTTCTATTAAATCTTGAAAGCATGAAATCAGATCGAGTCTTTTTCAAATTAGTGTATACTGAAAGTGCCAGTGGATGACTAATAGCTATGGAGCATTTAGTAGACTCCCTTACAGTTATTTTCCAAAATGGAGCATTGTCAAAATTTTTGAAATAATTCAGTTATGTGTTCAGGATATTGTGTTTATATGAGATTTATCCCCCTTGTTTGCATTTGGCTTGATAGTTCAGAACAATAGATGAGGCATGGATGTGATGTACTGTATCATTAATTCCCATACAATATGCTGTGAGAACATAAGGGCTTGTATGGATCCAAAGTAGTTGCTATCAGAAGAGCCTGCCAACTGCTTTTTAGCTTTATTCTGTGCATTAACTTTCTTCCTGGCAACTGATCTCATTGGAAATAGATAATTCTGTGAAGTCTCTTCGTTGGATAGGTTTCCATCATCTTTCAGATAAGAGGTATATAAGCACAATTCATGTAGAAACTCGAGTTGGTTAAATATATTGCATCTTTTGTACTTATGCGAAAATGTAAGAGGCATTAATCCGGTTGTCATGGAAAAAAGCATGCCTTGGATAATACAATTTTGGGAAAATCCCTCCTGATTTTCAAGAATGAAAACAACCTAATTTCTCATATAACGTATGCCAGTGTGAACTATCAACAGAATAAGCAAATGATATTATCTGAAAATCATAGATACTTATTTCTTAATAGTTATTTTGTGTGGGCAGCATATGTCTTTTGAAATCTGACGACTTGTTTTGAAAATTCTTAGCAAAATTATGTCCTGGATCATTCAGTGGATTTGCACTGAAAATGTTTGTGTAAACTCCTTTTCATGTAGGCAACATGTTGTGCATCTCTAGAGTTGCCGTTCCCATCTGAAATCCTGCAGGTCATCCTGGATTATATTTACACAGATGAAGCTGTTGCAGTAAATGGTAAGGGCATTACATCTCTTACATTACTAGAATAAAAATGAGTAGTGTTAGGAATTAATAGGAAGTTTGAGTATCCTTTGAGAAAATTCATGTTGCACACAATTAGGGATAAGATAAACATCGGTAGTGGAAATTGGGAGTAAAAAAGAAAGTAGTATTGACAGCCCCAAACTACGGTATGAAACTCCACTGCAAATGAGGCCAAGATTACATGAGGAAGGAACGCTCTTCATTTACAATTGGCATCCTATATTCCCCACAGTAACTGTTGCAAATAGTAAGATATTTTTGAAAATATGTTTGTAGAAAGGTGAAATGAGGAAAAGGGTAAAAGAGTAATTCATTGTGGAAAATGAAATAGAAGTATTTCCAGGGGACAACTTGCATATTCTTATTCAATCATTTGAAACCATTAGGTGTAAAGTGAATTAATATACTACAAATGGTAGCATGTGATGATATTGGTTCATGGACAGTAAGTAGAGGGAGTTGAAAATTTGTTCAAGTTACAATTTTTTCACTGATTTCCAGAATCCCAAAATGTGGAATTCATCTGCAATGTTCTTGTGGTGGCAGACCAGCTCCTTATGTTACGGTTAAAAGAAATTTGTGAAGTAGCCATTACAGAAAAATGTGAGTTTTTGTTTCAGAATGTTGTTGTACTTTCATTTCCTATTAAAATAATGTAGAAATTTGTATCACAGTGAGCACATGGTCATATTGTTTATTAAACATGGAAGAACAAATCCCATTCTTAAAAAAAAAAAAAAAGTGCAGTTACCCAAAGTTTTCAATCTATGCTCCATGAATTCTTGCTGTCAGTGTGATCTGAGTATGCATTTTAGAAAATTTCCTAGAACCTTGTGAATATGCTGAAATATGGTTATAGACCTTTCTTGATCTACAGATCTTATACAATTGGCACCAGGTGAAAAGTGATCACCTTATTTGTCTCTGTCATGTTCTCCAAATAAATAATAAATATTTGTAAATTTCAGTGACTTTAAAGAATACTGCTGAGCTCCTGGAATTTTCAGCCACATATAATGCTGAACAGCTAAAACAGTCCTGCTTGCAGTTCATTGTGTTAAACATGGCAGCCATACTTGAAACACGGTAAGAACAGGGCCTTGATATCTATATGTCTTACTGAATGATTACATATCCTTTAGCCCTCTCTCCTATTTGGAAATATGAAACCTAGACATCAAAATCAAACTGCCTAGAGGCAAGATTTTCTTTTGCTTTTTAATCGAAACAGGACAAAAGTACTAAAAATAGGAATAACAGAATTATATTAACTAACAACATAATCCATATATTTAATAAAAACACCCACACTTTGAATATATACCTACATGAGGTGTAAAATTTTTTTTCTTTAAATGCTGCTATTTAACCAATTCTGTTTTCACATATGAAGAGTTTTGAAGTTAAAACAGCCGATTTGTGTGTTCTGACCTCATATCAGAACATACACATTCCAAAAACTGTATTTTGAGGGCGAAATAAAACATCTGAAAGGTTTCAAATTTTGCCCCAATGGAATGCATTCATTTCAAGGTGCTGTTTTGTTCCAAGTTCAAAATGCCTCTTTTCTCAATTCCGGTCACTTAGAACTTACGTCTAGTATACTCTTATGCTTTAAGAAAACGGATTTTAAAAAATATTCAGAAATCAATACGTTCAGGTTTTATTGATTACTACTGGGGCACAGCAGGATGTAATTACTGAATCCCATTTCATTTGTATTTGTCATAGAGTTCTGGATGTTTTAAGTGATGAAGTTTTGAAAGATCTTTCTATCTCTTACAGAAAAATGGTGAGTTCTGCGATGATTAGCTAAAACAGACTACAGACTGCAATTTAAATTAACTTGAAAGATAAAATTTCTAGGTACCTTGTTTCCCGAAAAATAAGACCGAGTCTTTTTTTTTTTTTTACCTCCAAAAGAGGCACCAGGTCTTATTTTGGGGGGATGTCTTACTCACCTCTGGCATTGACAGCCCCGCCCAGCAGGTCCACTTCTTCTGGGGCCGAAGGAGCAGCTTCATTCTGCAGCTGCATTCCGGCCTGCATTTTGCAGTCAGGCCTTTCCAGAAGGTCTGCAGCTGAGTATCGAGCTATGAATTCAATCCATAGCTCAGTCCTCGGCTGCAGAGGTCTTGCAGAACCGAGCTATGGATTGAATCCATAGCTCTGTTCTTGGCTGCAATGGCCTTCCAGAAAGGCCTGTGACTGAGAAATGCAGGCCTGGCTGCAGAAGTCGCCTCAGAAGAAATGGGCCGGCGAGGAGAGACCTGGCTGCAAGGTAAGTGGGTGTGGGGCAGATCCACCCCCCCACCCCCACCCTAGCTTGATTTTTAAGGGCTTATTTTTGGGGTAGGGCTTATATTAGGCCCACCTTCAAAAATCAAGCCAGCGCTTATTTTTGGGATAGGCGTTACTTTTGGGGAAATACGGTATCTGTTTGGTGAATGTAGACTAAATGATAAGGTTTATTTTGAAGTTATTTTTTTTAATTGAAATTCTCTTCCCAGTTTATTTTGGGTTATAGGTGGCATTGATAGCAGTCTCATGCTTCATTAAAATTATAAAAAGATATTGTGGGATGTTCCAAATAAAATGAAATGCACTAGTGAATCTTGGCAGAGTGAGTAGTTTCTCATATTGTAAAAGAACATAGTTTTAGTGTTAGCAATGCAGCTCTAAAAATAGTATAACCCGTTGAGCAGCACAACTGATGGTAGCATGGAATACATACGTAGGAACCAAGACGCTTGCAATTTATGTGAAACTTTTGGAACATCCCTATTCAATATTTCATTATTTCTCTATGTGATAACTTTCAGGTTTTAGGTCTAGAAATACCATGACATTCCAGCATTCATGCTTGTAAATTTGGCGTTACTATCAAGAGCCCAAATATTGTGACATTTTGGTAAATTCATTTTTAATTTTTTACTGTCCTTGATATCATTTATGAATGCAGAGGAGTGGGTGCATCCTGAAAAGATTGGCCGTCCCCGGTGTTGCTTTTTTTTCTTTGCAGAAAAAGTTGATTTAGAGATTAATACAGTTCAGTTGTTTTTCTTTTTATATTGCATTAAATTCCTGCGGCAGCAAAAAACCATGTTGCCTTTTGTATAATAGAAATAAAAATGCATGAACATTTCCTACTTTTTGATAAAGAAGGCTGCGTTATGTGTTTTTTATATATTGTTCTCTGAGATTCATTCATTCATTATATAACACTTTAAACTCTACGGGTCCCCCCCCCCCCAGAATTTAAGCATCCCAGCAGCTTTTTCAAATACAAATTTGATACTTTCCTTTTTTTTCTCTCCTAATTTTCAAATTAAAAAGATGTTATAATGTTGCAGATTCCTGCTATGGAGCGCAGAGTAATTACTCCATACCAAGATGGTCCTGATATTAGTTCTCTGGAGCCCGAGGAAGGAGAAACCTTTGTCTTCCTAAAAGAGGAGCGGAATACAGAGCAAGCTTTGCAGTGAGAATTCTTTTTCTTCTGATAGAAGTATTCTTCTGTCTTCTGAATTCTTCTGAATGAAGCTCTTCATTCTTCCAACTGAGTCCTTCAGTGAAGTAGCCTTTAAGTGCAGCTCCACGTGTGTTACAGCAGAGTCTCAGAGCTGCTACTCTGGGGCTGCTGCTTAATTGGCCTTCAGTCTTTTGCGCATGTATAAAACCATTTGTGCTGAAATGCAATATCTGAGCAAAGTGGGCACACTTTGACGCTTAGATTGCAAGATTTTGAGTCCTGCATTCACTCCAGAGAAGACAGTCCAGAGGGCTCTGAAGTAGTGCCACTCCATGTAGCTCTAATATTTAAGAAACAGTCATACATTTGCAATGGAATTAAATATCTTTCTTAATAAAGTGGGACTGCCAGACTTCAGAGCCCCCCACCTTCCCCGAGTCAACAGGCTCAAAGAACAGGGCCCATTTTATTGTTGGGAGGAAGGGCAAAGGAGGCACAATGTGTATTTAAAGCTTTGTAATGCCTTAAAGCAGGGCTTTTCAACCTTTTTACCGATTGTACCACTTTTAGGATATGGCAATATTCGAGTACCACCTAGCAAGGTGTCAAAAACTTGGTGGAAAAAAAAAACACCTGTTCAAAGTTGCAATTGCACTGAAATGACTTATGACCATTTTTCACACTTATGACCATTGCAGCAACAGGGTCATGTGATTTATATTTGGATGCTTGGCAACTGATTCATATTTATGATGGTCACAGTGTCCCAGGGTCATGTGATCCCCTTCTGCAACCTTTTGACAAGCAAAGTCAATGGCAGAGCTGCTGGTGGCCAACTGCTAAGGCGGGACTTCCTTCCCTCCCTCCCTTCCCTGCCTCCCTTTTTCTCATTCCCATCTCCTTCTGAAGGAAGAATTTGAACCCCCCCCCATATTTTCCCTCTTCCATATATTGATCAAACAAGGAAAGGCCTCCAGAGACAGAAAAGACAAGCTGCTGAGTGAACTAGCTTAAAAAGGCACTTCCCCTTTAAGAATTAGCTACTGGCTAGAAAGGAAAGTAAGGAGCCCAGCCGGCACTTAAGGAAGAAAACAAAATGTAAGTACTGGCTGCCGGCTAAGGCAGCCTCCCCAAATGGCTCCATTCATAAGTAAAATCTGCAGCTCCAGAGGACTCTCTCCTTGTAAGTCTTTCCCTTCCCCACTACACTTGGCTAGACAGGGCTGCGTACCACCTGCCACTCATTAATGTACCACAAGTGGTACGCGTACCACAGGTTGAAATGCCCTGCCTTAAAGCACCAATTTCACTCTTAAAAACTTTGAAGGGTGCTTGCCATGCTGCAGAAAATCTGGTCCAGCCTTCAAACAGCTGAGAGTTGTGTACTCTTCTCTTGGAAGATTTTCTTTGATGCTTCTTGAGTACTATAAATGGCCGCTGTAATTTCCATGGTCTTGATTCAAGCTAAACAAGAAGGAAGAGAAGAGGTTAGGCAACTTCAGTGTTCAGGTGTTGAGCCTAGTCAGCCTGTTATCATGAGTAGTAAGCCCCCTTTAGTGCTATAGTACAAGGTAAATTGCAGAGTACTAAAGGAACCTTGGAATGGAGTTAAAAGCTTTTCTAAACTGAGCTAGAAAACCATTGATCTTGAATTTGGAGAAATTTTAATCTGGGAGGCTCTAGTAAGAGCCTTTTTATTTTAAATTTTAAATCAGGGTTTTTTGAAAATGGCAACTTTAAGATGTGTGATGCATCTGGCTGGGAAATTCTGGAAGTTGCCGTACACATATCATAAAGTTGCCGAGTTTGAATAACACTGAATAATAATGTTTTAGGTCAGGGGTAGGCAACCTTGGCTCTTTTATGGCTCGTGGACTTCAACTCCCAGAATTCCTGAGCCAGCATGGCTCAGCTTGGAAACCTCTCCCTTTCCCCTCAGCATGGCTGGCTCAGGAATTCTGGGAGTTGAAGTCCACGAGTCATAAAAGAGCCAAGGTTGCCTACCCCTGTTTTAGGTCTTTCTTTGATGACTGGGGCTGTCTACCACAGTTGATGGGGCAGTGACACAAAATGAGTGGAGCTCTTCCCTATAGAGAGGGGTGTTTTCCACTGAGCTTTTGCTGTGTTAAGGGGAATTACTACAATTGTTGTGTGCTTCCTTTCTCAATATAATGGGAAACCACGCCACTGAATTTCAACCTATTGTCTGTAAAAGGATTAGGAGTCTGCCTGTTGCCTAGAGATTACAGGGTACCAATGGTCACTTTAATTACTTTGAAGGAATTAGTGAGATGGAAATCAATATTGGTTGTTGTTGTTGTTTTTAATTAGAGAAGCACTCCTCAAGAAAGCTAAAGCAAAGGCTAAAAAGAAACCTCGAAGACGTTCCGACAGTTCAGGAGGGTATAATCTGTCAGATATTATACAGAATCCACCTACAGGTTAGTGGCAAAAAGCCAGGGCTAATCTATTTTTTTAAGAGTGATTTTAGGTAACTTCCTGCATAATGGCATGAATATAAAGCGTGAACTTTTAACACATGGCTTACAATGGCTGGGGTTTTTTTGTAGTGCTAGAATTAACTTAGGAATTTGATGTATCCCAAGGTTCAATTACTTCATAAATGAAGAGTATTGTGTGCTAGATTTGTAGAAAGAGTTTGTAAGAGATGTTTCACAATGCACAATAGCACGAATGAAGCAACTCTCTCTGAATCATTACAGGAGCTATGTCCTTTTCACATCTTGTGTAGCTGCTTTGAAAGCTATACATGCACAGCCACTTTACTTTGTTGGTAATTCCAGAGAACCGGAGACAGTTTTTAGAACACCAGAAAAAGATGCCATCATTTTAATTACTTGAAGCAAAATTCATGTTAACTTTTTAATATATATATATCTTCCCCTTACATTCATTCAAGGAGGTAAAATTTAAAAAGTGGTTGTTTTTTTTTGCTGAAGCAAGTTAATACATATCCAACAACCACAGTGCTTTTGTTTTCTATAACATTATGCACAAGAGTTTACTGCCATTAGTCCATGGAGAGATCACATAAAAGGAGATTGTAAAATGAAAAATACTACAATGTCTTGTGAAATTTAAACATTGTTTCTTTTCTGTAAAGTTGATCACAATACTGGGAGGTGGCTGCAGTTTGCAGATATCTCAGTAAAGAGAGAGGATCAGAATGATATAGTCATCTGAAAAATTACAATAAAAATACCCAAACACACAAGAATTGCATGATATGATTTAGTAACCATGTTACATGTAAATACACAGTGTTCCTCTTAATGAATGCATGCTCTAGTTCAGGGGTAGGTAACCTTGGCTCTTTTATGACTCGTGGACTTCAACTCCCAGAATTCCTGAGCTAGCATGACTGGCTCAGGAATTCTGGGAGTTGAAGTCTATGAGTCATAAAAGAGCCAAGGTTGCCTACCCCTGCTCTAGTTATAATGTTTACTTATTATAACAATGTTCACTTATTAAGACAAGACTTATTAAGACTTGCTGATTAAACATACAGCTCAAGAAATGGTGAATATAGATTTGAACTCCAGAAGTTTTCAGTCTTTGAGTTTCAATTTCATTCAGGTTTAAGCTGGGAACTATTTTGAAGTAATGCTTTATTAATTAATGAATTAAATAAATAAATTTATATGCTGCCCATCTCACTATCCAAAGTGATTACTTCAAGCCTCATTGATCTTAATGGTTACATCAAGCATACGCATAAATATCCCTTGTTTGACAACAGTAAAGACCTAAAAACCTCATCACTTTCCCAGTATAATCTACCCTTATATTTTAAGAAGGGTTTTTAAAAAATAAAATTAACACTTCCTTGATTATACAATGATTACTTAATTAAAATGGGTGCAATAGTATTTCAGACAGAGCATTTCTGCCTGTATCAGTCACATAGAATTAGCTTACATTGAGTTAAATAGTTGAGCATTTTAGAGTTCCCTGTAATAAAAAGTATATTTAGCGTCCTGCACATAGCAGATTACTTATTTTCTTCATGTCATTTTTGTGTAGCTTTAAAGTAACATTTCAAAGGAACATTTTTGAATTGTGTGAAATTAATACTATTAAATGTAATATGTGTAAAAAATAGTGACTGTAAAAACAATACTATTTTTTGCTACATTCTTAATTGAAAATTAAATGGGTTGTAGCCCTCCTAACCTTACTAAAGGAAAATTAAAAGGAAGATTGTGTTACATTTTCCAAATGATAAATCTTATTCTGTAAGAAGAAAATGTACCAATCTTTTTTTTTCATGTAAGCAACTTATTATAATACACATCAATGAGGCGTGCAATCTTGAACTGAAAATTTGAAAGTGTTTCAATTATTCAGAAAACCATTCCATGCTTGAAGCAATGCTGTTTCAAAATGTTTCTTCGAAACGACTGAAATAGTGTAATTTGTATTTAAGAGGTCATACATTCTTGTATTCCAACTCCGCAGCAAAGGAGAAAAACCATTGCCACCTTGTTCCCCAGAAGTGACAATGTGAGGCAATGGGAGTCTTGAAAATTGTGCATAAAAGAGCGGATCCTGAAGACTGCATGTTTGAAACGGGATTTGGGGCAATCCCTTTCTCTGTGAACTCAAGCAGGCAATCCGACTACTAGAGCAGTCTTTCTGGATCTCAGCAACTTGATTTTTAATCCCCAACTGACAAGGGAATTCTGGGAATTGAATCCACACATCTTGAAAGTTGCTGAGATTCAGGAACATTGTTGTACAACACAGTGATCCATTCTCCAGATAGCAGAATGCAGTATCAGTAGTTTTGCTTCCCTGGGCATTTCTGATTTGTCCCAAGATAATTGTGTATTTTCCCCCTCTCCAGTTCATGCAGGAATATTGAAACTGGATAAAGCTAATTCTATTGAATCCCTTCCTGAAATGCTGACATCTGATTCTGAAGGCAGTTCTGTGGGAGTGAACAGTCCCAGAGATTTGCAGTCTCCTGATTTCACAGCAAGTCTCCCTACAGATAAAACTGAGGTTTGTGTTTGCTGACTGTTTTTCCTTAATACTGATACATTAAATGCAGCATAAACTTTAA
The DNA here is from genome assembly GCA_023970755.1 of Azemiops feae. Taxonomy (NCBI): domain Eukaryota; kingdom Metazoa; phylum Chordata; class Lepidosauria; order Squamata; family Viperidae; genus Azemiops; species Azemiops feae. The sequence goes on along the minus strand of JALGBA010003980.1, from coordinate 89,224 downwards.
CAAGCTCTTTAGAGACAGAATAACCATACCCAATGGTTAAACGACTAAGGGGAGATGCTTTCTTATCTAAACTGACATGTCTGTCGATTGGACTTTGGCGGTTTATGTGTATTTCATTTATGTGGGGCTGTTTCCTGAATTCTGCAGATGTTAACCCTCTACTGCAGATTGTGGCTTTGTACTCTGCAAAATATTATACCACATAAAATTGGTGTTTTGTTTAGTGCAGAATAATTTACAGGTAGTCCTTGATTTATGACCATTCATTCAGCAACCGTTGAAATTGTGAAAGTGCCGAAAAATGGGCATGTAGCATGTGCCCAAAGTTATGCGGTTATGTGATCGAAATGTAGGGGCCCTTGGCAGCTCACCTGCACTTAAACTGCAGAGGCATTCCATTTCCCCCCAACTGTCTTTATCTCTCCCCATCTCTGCCTTTGGGCCACTCTGGACCCGGCCTTGCAGGGCAGCAAGCAGACCCAGAACCATGTGGCTCTAGGGGTTTGCCACATCCTGGGAAGCTGCAGCTGCTCCAGCCCAATCCCTGTCTCAGTCACTTTTGCCACCCTGCCCTTCTGAGATTCCCTGCTGCCCTACACTTCAGTGGCCCAGCTCACCTTCGCCATTTTAGAGCTCCCATTACTCGCCAGGTGTACCCGGCCTGGCTGCTGGGATGAGCAGGGTTGGGTTCGGTTGCATAAAAAATAAAAAAATAAAAATGATACCTGAGTGGCAGAATAGCAAAAAAGCCCCTTTGCAAAAACTCCTAGAGTGTTGCATGCCAAAACACTCGTTTACAAAAAAAAAGCTCCTAGAGCACGTCAGGCCAAAACAGCCCTCCTTTCCAAACTTCTTGGAGAATGAAATTGCCATGGTTCATGCTTCAATTTTCATGGGCTTCCCAGAATCATTACTGTGACACGGGTAGCCATATAAATTATTTAAATAAGAGAAATAAAAATCAATTGAGAAAGTGGCACAAAGGTCAGTAGTGACCTTGTCCAGGTGATTTCCCAAGATGAAGAATGTTAAAAGCGTTGCAATGTGACACGAGAACTAGCTTTTAAAATAAGATAAAGAGAGAGAGAGAGAGAGAGAGAGTAGTTGCCTTTGTAGACTTCAGCCAAAATAGATTGAACTCTATTATCTGAAAAGTTCATAAGGTTCCTTTTCTGTAACAATGTAATGGCTGTATGTTTTGACTACAGGTGAAAGAGAAAATGGGTATTTCAAATACGTTTGTTTCTCCTGCCAATAAAGAAATAAAAATCTGTCATGGATCATCAGTGCAAAAACGTTCTCTTCCACAGAGTATTCCTAGTAACAAAAGCACCTATGTGAGTCCTTCCAACTGGGTTGCCGGCTCTTTTAGGTATACATTTTCTCTGTGTTTCTGCCTTTGTCAAATTCTGTTCTCTGTCTGTGGAATGTGAACTTCCCTCTCCATTAAAATGCAGGGCCTTCATAAAAATGATTTTTGAAGAATCAAATCACCTGACTTTATGGCTAGTTTGCGGTCATTCTGCACAAAACATTAATGTATTTCTGCATAGCCTGCTAATTTCCGCCTTTCAGCGAGCACTCTTGCAAGCCTAATTATGTTTGGTTGCAGCTTCAATTTTCCATCTGTAATAATTAATTCATGATGGTTTTTTAAAAGAAAAATAACCATGCATGTTTCCTAAAAGTCTATCTTAAATATTTTACTGAGTGTTGTTAGTAGATCTAAAAGTATCCTTGGTGTATATGTTTCCTGAAAAATATATATAAATAAAACGTTCATTCGAAAACATTCTATTTGAGGTTTGCCATAATTGAGGAGGTAGACATAAATTATACATCCGGTTACATATAGAAGGCTACAATGGTGTTTGGCAACTGGAATGTAAGTAAAAATAGATATCTTAAAAAGTGAACAATTTATATTTTTTTTTTATTCAGTCCTGCCAGTCCTCCTGCTGTTGATTTAAGAACTATTATGGAAAGTGAAGAAAATTTGCAGAAATGTGAAGGCATGCCAAAAATAAATTCATGGTTAGTAAAAAGGGTGCAATACAATCAATTTCACGGATGAGTATTAAAGTCCTAATTTGTTGGGTATCTTTTTTTAAAAAAAAACAACAACTTTGTTACAAACAATGTTTCTGAAGTTTCAGTTTTGGATTAAAAATTCGTATTAGTAGTGCAGAACTCGTGTTGTAAACATGGGTCATTAGATACATAATCACAATTAGGAATATTTCTTTTTAAAACTGCTGTTATTCTAATTATGAATTTAGACAACAATGGCAAATAATTTTCTAAGTTCACAATATATAATCCATTCGTTTTGTGACTTAATAGTCTTTGGTTACATTCTGTTTGATAAACTTTAGTAACATAATGTTACATTTCTTTGTCTAATTTTAGTAGAGCCACTTCTCATGGAAATAAACTTTCTCAGAAGCAAAAGAAACTGATGGCTCTGGCTGCTAAGGATAACAACCCAGAGATTGTGCCAGATGCAGTTGTGCTATCTACAGCTCCCAAAACTACAAAACCAGCGATTGTGTGGTATGAACCTTCTTATTTTTTTTAGGTTACTGCTTATTGGGGTCATTTCAGTTTTGTTTCAGACTCATCTATGGGAAGGACAATATAGATTTGAATGTAAATTTTTGATTCATCCCTAGCATCTCAAGATAGGAAAAGAACCTACTTTAGACCATGAAGTGTCACTACGGGGGGTGTTCTTTGGAAATATTGGGTAGTTTGGACCAAGAGCATGACTATGTCCAAAGGAAGTACAAAATCTTTATTTTAAAAGTTTATAGAGTCATTTGTAGACTCGTGTATGCACATGGTTCATTGAGTAACTGTATTTATCTTTGTCTTTTAAGGTTTCCATGTAAAATAAATATCTTAGGCTTAGTTTGTTTATGTTTTTGGATCAGTAAATAGTATTAGTAAATAAAGTATTCACTGAATATTCCTGAGTATTTAGTTAATAGTGAGAAAAATGGAGGTGTACTTAACATTGAGATATGTTGATATGGCATAACTCTAATTTTTAAAAACGAACATGGCGTTTGGCATCAAATTGAGATTTCTGTGCTTGCAAGTATATGGCATTCTCTTGAAGCGTTGTTTTGCAATGAAACAAGATACTTGTCTTGGAAATCCAGCAGGTCTTCTGGCAAGAAAATACGCCAGAAGGGTGTGGGACCTTTTGGAAATTTTTTTTTTTTTTTTGGGTTGACATGGAGAATCAGGCTACCTTAAAACATACTTGCATTTTTCTTGCCAAAAATAATGTCCAGTTTCACGGTTTTGTGGAATCAGGGATACATATTGTTCTTTGAAGATAAATTCAGTAAAATATGTAGAGATTATTGTTAAGAGTGAAACGTGGAAGAAGAAGACTAAAAGAACAGAGACTAATCTTTCCATTCAGAAATGGATTTAAGTATACTTTCCAAATATGTGTGTATGTGTGCATATACATCTCTGGTGAAAGAACATAACAATTTATCTATTTGGGAGATGTGACTTCTTCCTTCTGGCAGGATACATTATGCTGTTACTTTCCTAAGTGCCAGATGGTCAGGTTGTTTTTTTTCCCCTCAGTTAACAGGTTTAGCAGGTTCTCATCTCTTTTGAGTATTGTTTATTTCTCATATTAGGCTTAAGACCTTTGGTGGCTTTAACTGAAAAACCTCCTTCTTTGCCTAACTCATGCCATGAGGAGGCTTGCAATACTCATGGTACATCAACGTTGTAAGCGTGTTTCTTCATCTAGAATGTTGAAACTTAATGGAGGTGCAGACCACAACATCCCAATTACTCCAACGCCTGAAAAGAAGAAATGTCTTGTTGAGAGGGAGAGCATTTTGTATCTAACAGGGAAAAAAAATAGTGCAATGGTTTTTATGTTGTGATAGTAAAAAGGAAAACTTTATAAGGCCATCATGTATTTGTGCTCACCCCTATTTTAAGGTAATAGAATTGTTCAAATAGTTCCGTTAAAATAAGCCCTACTTCAGCTATTTTCAGCCCACGCTTCAAGAAGGAAAGTCAGTTTAGAGGTGGAGACTAGTCACTGTTAATTGCTTTGTGTGTCCCTTACAACTTATTTTTGGTTTTGGTCATATAATTTAGTGTAGTTGAGCTATAAATTTACCAAGCTATATTAGGTTCAGTCAGATTACTGATAGAATAGAATACTTTATTGGCCAAGTGTGATTGGATACACAAGGAATTTGTTTCCGGTGCATAAGCTCTCAGTATACATACAAACGACAAAGTATATAATCATACCAATAAGAGAAGGTAGTAGAAAAGATGAGATAGATAAGAGTAATGCAGCCATACTACATGGGTAAATATCCTTAGACGTAAAACAGAACTGTGGTAAATTGGGTGTGCAGCAGAGTGATGGCATGCAATGTCCTATAGCGGTGTCCTGAGGGGACGCATCATCCATGCAGCCTATGATAATATCTTTCAGTGTATGATATCATTTTGTGATTTTCATCGATTATGTTAAAGGCCCCCCTCCAAAGGCATTACTTACCCTTAATTGAATGATTTCAGAGTTTCTAGCAAAAGCAAGATTCCTCAACGCATTGTACTGATTGAACACGGAAGTAGCGAATACAGAAAAGTAATGTTCTAGGACAGCAGTCATGAAGATTCATTCTTTTGAGAGGTTCATTTCACCTATAGAAAAGATAATAAGTTAGTTGGTGGAAGAATTTGCACTAGGGTTATCAGTAAATGCAGCGTAGTAAGATTTGGTTTATTTTCCTTTAGGGCTTCTTCACTGCATTCTGCTTTGCCCAAATCATTCCGAGATCTTCTGTTAGAAGAGAAAAAAGTAGTTGGTGCCAATTGTGCTAAAGTGATGGAGAATGTACCAGCTCAAAAATGTTCGAGGTGAGAAAGATTTAAATTGTGTTTCCATTTCTGATAAAATACCTTTCTGAGAAACACTGAAAATACATGCAAAAAGGTCAGTAAAGAAGTATTATTTTACTTTGGTGTACATTCTGCAAGGATGTGGTGGCCGTTCAGTGGCTATCCAGCATCGTGAAATTAGGCTGCCAAAATTCAGTGACAAAATAGTCAAATTTCAAGTATGACTTTCCATGACTTCTGTTCTCTCAAAACGGAAGGGTGAGAGCAGCAGGCTGCTGGGGTGCCTCCTGCATTCTTTCCTACTGTTCATGATCTAATGTTCCAAAGACTGAAATCTTTCTTATTTGGGTCACCGTCAGCCATTTTAAAGTTTTGGGACGTTTTAATGATGGGAATGGGAAGCAAACTGTTCTTACCTCCAACCCACTGAAATGATTAAAAGTTGCCCTTCTGCTGCTATCTGTACCTGTTCCTCCTCCCTTCCCCCCCACAAAAGTTGATGGCATCATATCAAAGGAAGATTAGGAGGCTACATTATAACCTTCATCCATTGTCCCTGGGTAAGGCAATATGACCGACAGATCATCCTTTTGGGACTGCAAAACATTTTACTTAAATGCAGACGAATGGAATGTCTCTTTATTTTTTTCCTCCTGATGTGCAGTCTAGTTTTAAAGTCTAGATATATGTCACTCTACCATAACCAAAGGAATGTTTGCCAATCCCAGTCCTGTCAAAACAACCATCCTGAGCTGAAGTACTGTTCTATTTTACTCAACCATTTTTTCTCCTTAAAATACCAGTCCTCTGACTCATATTCTATACTAGTGAATCCCAACGCTGCAGTGGCTGTTTATGTCTTCACGGAAGTGTTGATTGAAACATTTTAGTACCTGCTGAATAAAGATGATGTCGTCATAACATTTACTTTGTGAAAGACAAGAGTGCTGCATTTCTAGAAGTTATTTGGGCTCGTGTGTTCTGGCTTTTTGTACCTTAAAGAACACTTGTTATTAGCAATAGCAATAGCACTTAAGACTTGTATACCGCTTCACAGGGCTTTTACAGCCCCCTCTAGGAGATTTACAGAGTCAGCATATTGCCTCCCAACAATCTGGGTCCTCGTTTTACCAACCTCAGAAGGATGGAAGGCTGAGTCAACCTTGAGCCGGTCAGGATCGAATTGGTCTTAGTCAGCAGAATCAGCCTGCAATACTGCATTCTAACCACTGCGCCACCATGGCTCTCTTAAAAATTCTTGTACTTATTTTTGTTGGCAGGTACGCAAATACCGTTGCTCTTGGAGCAGAAAGTGATTATTCTTGTGAGCCAACACCCTCAGAAAATCAGAAGTAAGTTAAATTTATACTGCAAATATATATGTACAAAAGCATATATTGTAAAAATGTGATGTTTTGTATTTGTAACTTATCTTACAGTCCTTGGTTAGCATCACCCTTAAGAAACCCAGCTGCAGCATTGCCTATGACATTTGCAGAAATTGTAGAAGAAGAACTTCAGCAAGAAGCTGCCCTTATACGAAGTAGAGAAAAACCTTTAGCTTTGATCCAGGTAAAGAGTAATAAAAGTCAGAATTATGCCCTATACGAAAGTCTGTTTCTTGCCTTCTTTTCACCTCTTCCTTCTTTTGGGGTTCCAAGGAGCCTTAGTGGTGTTTCTAAAAATGCCATATAGTACAATATGCTTAAGGTTTTAGGCTGCAATACGTTTATTTAAACTTCAGTTTAAGCATTTTATACCTAGATTACACTAAATTGTTGTGCTTTTAGTAGCATAGCTAGATATAATTGATGGCTGCTTCCCTTGTGTTTTGTTAAAACCTTATGGATTGCTCTTCTAACTCTGGAATCCAGAATCCATAATTGAAAGTAATAAGCTGTGATTTATCCCATTAAACATTTTAGTATATATGAAAGATCTAGTCCAGTGATGGCGAACCTTTTAAAGACAGTGCCCAAACTGCAACCCAAAACCCACTTATGCATTGTCGAGTGCCGGGTGGGTGTGGCCCATTGGATGGGTGTGGTCCATTGGGTGGGCGTGGCCCATTGGGTGGGCGTGGCTGCGGTCGTAACGGCAGACTGGGTGGGACTAAAAAGTTCAATCATTTCCAACTTTGCAAGATCTTTTTTTTCCCCGCGAGAAGTTGAAATTGACTGATTGAACCTTTTTTTTTTTTTTGCACACGGCGGCAGAGGCCTAAAGCGGAAAGGTTTTATAAAACCCAGCTGAAGGCCTAGGACTGGGGTGACGGCGTGCGTGCCCACAGAGAGGGCTCTGAGTGCCGCCTCTGGCACCCGTGCCACAGGTTCGCCACCACTGATCTAGTCACTGCCCTGTATGCTTTGCCCTGTGAGCTTTTGCTCTTATTCCAGTTTTTGCCAGATACCTAAGAGTTTCTCCCTTCCTTTTCTCCCCTCTCATTTCAGATTGAAGAACGCGCTATTCAGGATTTGTTAATCCACTACCAAGCAGTTGGCAACCCTGATGAGTTTGTTGTTGTTGAAAGGTCTCCACAGGGGCCAATTGCAGCTCCTATGTGGAATAAGCATTGATGCCCTCATTTTTTTTTAAAAAAATCTGCTGTTCATAAATGTGAGGTTATTTGTTGTTTGCATGGACATGCTGATTCTAAAATAAGAATAAGGATAGTAAGATAATGTCACCGCTTTTCAGTACAGTATCTGTTTTGAAATGTGCAATTTCTTTTATCAAATTGCTATACTAGATTGTGCTCATTTACCAGATGCTTTTTACTCACTATTTGGAGTTGAAAAATATTACATATGGTTAAAGTACGCAGGTCACATGTTTCATATAATTAATTGTCAATAATAAGTACCATATTTCCAGTTGACAGCAACTGATTTCTCACACTCATGTATACCTGTGAAATGAATGGGACTAAAAGTGATCAACCTGAATTTCAGATTATTTAAAAATGCTTTTGTATGTAAAAGAAAGAAAAATAGTGGTGTTATAGAAACGGGTATTTGACGTCTGTATTTTTGTGGAATTATAGTCTTTGTTTTACTGGACAGTGCTCTTAACTCCATGCCTTACAGGAATGCAAGCGCTTACATAGTTATAAGAATGTTGGTATTGATGATGATATTACTTACTACTACTAGTACTACTAGTACTATTATTACTAATTTCTTCTGAAGCTAATTTTCAGATGAGGTCTTGCAAGAAGAGTGTACCAAATGGGATCTGATAAATTCACATCTTAACTTGAAAAAAAATATCTTTCAGGAAAGATGCAAGCTAAGTATTAAAGCTTGAAAGGAAATGGGACAACTTAGTTCAGCATTTTTCAGTCTCAGTAACTTTTAGATGTTTGGCCTTCAGTTCCCAGAATTATCAAGCCAGCACAGGGAATTCTGGGAGTTGAAGTCCACACATTTTAAAAGTTGCTGATATTGAGAAGCACTGACATAGATGTATACGTATAACATCTAATACTGGGTCTTCAAAGCCCTGATTGTGGTATGGGTTTTGGTTGTTCAAAAGCCTTTCTGCAAAGTCTAGAAAATGATGTAAATTATGTCTGAAGTTGGGAGAAGGGTAGGATGATTTCTTTCCATTATTTCAGATTCTTCCATAGTCACCTGTGACCACAGTGGACTTCCCCTCCTGACCACTAATGGTCCTTGGAAGAAATAATTTTTATCCATAATCATGTATTTCTGTCTAATGGTGTGTGATTGAAGCATAAAAATAACTCTTGTCAACAGCTGCAATAAAGAGCGAAGAGCAAGTTCCAACAGGCAATCTCAAAACAGCAGTTCTTACCTTCTGTGCCAGTGTGAGAAATTCTCTGTGTGTTCATTGTACTTATGCAGGATCCAAGCACAATGGGTAAAATGAATTTAATTTCATTTGCAATTTGCAATTAAAAGAGTCAACCCTAAGATTAGAACTGAAGAAGCTCTTGAATGTTCTTCTCAAGTGATGTTTTTCCACAGGCTATCTCTTTACGAGATATCTTCACAAATAAGATGGCACGGATCAGGCTTTCTTTCTGCAGAAATCCTTTTTCTTGGTGTGTAAAAAAGAAAAAGTTCATTCTAGATGCGCTTATCTGGTTGCTTATAAAAACTGTATTGACATGTATTATTTCTTCTAAGTAGTCCACTTTCCTCATCTAGTATAGCTTCCCCCCCCCCCTTATATTAGTTTTTTTAAAAAGTGTTCAGTTAAAAGGTCCACCTTTTCAATACGCCGTGGTGAACTGAAGTGGTGCAAAATGCTTTGGATTGGAAACAGTTGCTTTAGCCACAAAACCAGCTGAAAAACATTTTCTGATGCTGATCTTCTGAGAGTCCAAGCTCTGAGCTATGTCAGTGTCAAAATACTTCAGCTGATGTTGAAATGACTATTGCAAACTCAAAATGGGACATTTCAGATCTGAATTACTTTGGACACCACTAGGGTGTACTAGTGACATATTCTTATTCATCGTAACTTTCATTAATTTTCACACTTCCTTTCAAACACAATAAACTGTAGTTCAGTTGCGCAGTATGGCGATAACTTGTCTTTTAAAAAAAAAAAAAAGTTTCTCATCCCAAAATGGAAAATGGGCAGTTAGAACTTTGGGTAACTCTAAAGTCATGAATAGTACTTTGGGTTCAGAGTTAATCACTAGATTTCTAAGCACCATGGAGCTTGGTGTAATGATTACAAGTGAATTGTAGTTCTGTCATTATTAAACCATTCTATCTAACTGGTTCACAAGTGGGTAAATATCCATTATTTCAAGATAAAACATTCACTTAACATCAGAACAATAAAGTGTGTTTTTTACATTGACTGTAAAATTCAAGAGTTGCAAGGCATACTTTCCAAGATAATCTGTAGGTAATTTAAAAACTTATTCCCAGAAACTTCTCATTAAATGTAAGATTCCCTAAGAATGATTCTAGATGTATTAATTGATTTTCCCTATAAATTGGACAATTAGTTGCCTGTAGTAACCAATAATCCCTTAAAAATTACTGTCAGCCTTTTTTCAGCGTACAAACTGCAACACTTTTATTTTAGAAAATGCCCAATTGTAATTTTTCTGGTTGTCACAGTGTGAAAGCACTTTCATGAAAAAAAAAACCTCTGCTATTCTTTTCCTCAAAAGATATACTTTTTCATATCCACTTTGGAAAATAAAAATATTATTATGCTTAAAAGTCCTCTTCTATCACCCAATAAAGTACATAGATTGTATAGAGCCATTGCTTCTTTTTAAAAGTCTTCAAATAAAGCCAAAAATACCATCTGAGAAAGCTATAAATGTACCATTTCACAGTTGAGGAAAAGTATATATTTTTAAAGCTGTAGCAGAAAGTAATAAAGCTGAATATACATCAAATAGTAGAAACTTTTTTTTCTAATGCTACATTTATTCATTTACAGTGCATTCAGAAAGTATTCAGACCCCCTTCACTTTTGTAAATTTTGTTATGCTGCGGCCTGATTCTACAGTTGTTGAAATTCATTTTTTTCTCATTAATCTACACTCACTACCCCATAATGACAAAGTGAAAACAGAATTTTAGAAATGTCTGTAAATTTATTAAAAAGAAAAAAACTGAAATATCACTTTGGCATAAGTATTCAGACCCTTCACTCAGTACTTTGTTGAAGCACCTTTGGCGGCAATTACAGCCTTGAGTCTTTTTGGGTATGATGCGACAAGCTTTGCCAGTCTTCCTTGCAAATCCTCTCAAGCTCAGTCAGGTTGGATGGCAACTGTTGGTGGACAGTCATTTTCAGGTCCCTCCAGAGATGTTTAGTAGGGTTCAAGTCAGGACTCTGCCTGAGCTGCACTAGGACATTCACAGAGTTGTCCCTAAGCCACTCCTGTGTTGTCTCGGCTGTGTGCTTAAGATCGTTGTCATGTTGGAAAGTGAACCTTCGGCCCAGTCTGAGGTCCTGAGCGTTGTAGAACAGGTTTTCATTGAGGATAGTCCTGTACTTTGCTCCATTCACCTTTCCCTCAACCCTGACCAGTCTCCCAGTCCCTGCTGCTGAAAAACACCCCCACAGCATGATGCTGCCACCGCCATGATTCACTGTTGGGATGATATTGGGCAGGTGATGTGCTGTGCCTGGTTTCCTCCAGACATAACATTGAGAATCGAGGCCTAACAGTTCAATTTTGGTTTCACCAGAGAATCTTGCTCCTTCCTGTCAAAGTCCTTCGGGTGCTTTTTTGAAAACTCCCAAGTGGGCTTTCATTTTGTTTTGTACTGAGGAGAGGCTCCCATCTAGCCACTCTGCCATAAAGCCCAAATGGATGGAAGGCTGCAGTGATGGTTGTCCTTCTGGAACTCTGTCCCATCTTCACACAGGATCTCTCGAGCTCAGTCAGAGTGACCATCGGGTTCTTGGTCACCTCTCTTACTATGGCCCTTCTCCCCTGATTGCTCAGTTTGACCGGGTGACCAGCTCTTGGAAGAGTCCTGGTTGTGCCAAACCTCTTCCATTTGAGAATGATGGAGGTCACTGTGCTCTTAGGAACCTTCAGTGCAGCAGAAATGTTACTGTAGCCTTCCCTAGATCTGTGCCTTGCAATAACCCTGTCTCTGAGCTCTGCAGACAGTTCCTTTGACCTCATGGCTTTTGCTCTGCTACAGTATGTATGTACTGTCAGCTGTGAGGCCTTCTATAGAGGTGTGTGCCTTTCCAAATCATGTCCAATTTAATTTACTACAGATGGACTCCAATCAAGGTGTAGAAACATGTCAGCAACAATCAAGAGAAATGGGAGGCACCTGAGCTCAATTTCAAGTGTTGCAAAGAATCTGAATGATTATGCCAATGTGATATTAACAGTTTTTTAAATAAATTTACAGGCATTTCTAAAGTTCTGTTTTCACTTTGTCATTGTGGGGTACTGAGTGTAGTTTAATGAGGAAAAAAAATGAATTTTAACAACCGTAGAATCAGGCTGCAGCGTAACAAAATTGACCAAAGTGAAGGGGATCTGAATACTTTCTGAATGCACTGTATTTGTCAAATTTATACAGCCGGTCATCATCACAAACAAGTAATTTTTGATATCAAAGTGTTCTTGCAAAACTTCAGTTTCTGCAACGGTTGAAAAATAATTGACACGTTTGTTCTGTGAAGTGCAGACAAAATACGATTTTAAAATATGGACTTCAAAAGGAAAAATTACTAAAGTTATACATGGAAAATAGGAAATACAGTGCAAGGATCACAAAATGCCTAAAATGAAATACAAAGATTAGAGTAAAATTTGGTGTGTGCTATCAAAATCTATTATAGAAGATTGATGATCCGTGCAGACCAGATTGAGAAAAAGGGTGGTACTACCCAGGAATGAGTAGAGGTCCTGCCAGTCATGTTGAATTGCATCATAGTACACAAGCAGATTAGGCTTGTGATCAATTTTACAAGGCAATCCTGAAGAGACAGTTTTCTGATTGGATTCATAAATAAATCTTAAAAATTGCCATCAATGCAAATGCTTTTTTAAAAAAACTTTCCAAAGAAAACATGTTTTAAAATGTCAGCAAAATAGAAATAAAGATGCAGACAGAAGCTACCCTTATTCTCAGATTCAGAGCATAATTAATCTGCCCATATTGCACTTTGATATTAAAAATGCAAGCAGCTGCAATATTGCTATGCATTTGTTGATTAAGATATATGTTTATAATGAAAGAGAGTCCTCTGAAGATTATTCTGTGGAATTCCACATCTTTTGACATCCTGTCTGAACCTGCTCGGACCATCTCACGTGGAGCACATTTGAGGGATCTGGGAAAAGGAGGAAGAATTGGTTTTGCCAATAAGAGTGATGCTCTGGATTACAAACAGAAATCTGTTATGCACCATTTAAAACATTAGGTGGTACTTGTAAATAGTTCCAATTTCCCCAGTGATTGAAGTTTTCTGCATTTCTTTTTTTGAGGTCTTACCAAGATTCTTATACATCTCTGCTCTTGCCATTACAATGTTCTTTTGGAAATGAGCCTGTCTCAGTTTCTTTATAGAGTTCCAAATTCATAAAAAAACACACATGAGTTGAAAATAAATCATTAAAATCAGGATAGGCAGCATAAAAGAATATTCCCAGCTGTGCGCGCCAACTTTTATTTTTTTTCCATTGTTTTTATAATATCTATAGTGCATGCAAGAATGGAAATCTCTAGGGTACAAAAAATACTTATTTTATATTTGTTATAGTTATATAAATTCTAAAAACTGAATAGTCAGCTTTCACATTTTGAAGAATAGTAATGGACTTCTATCACTGCTGACATTACTACAAATATCCCACTGTTTGAAATTATAGGTTTATAATTGAAATCGTGTTAGCCATCATTTCAAGGAGGTTTGTGGGTCAGATTTTAATCACAGTAACGGCACTTTTTAATGTTCCTTCCTATACACTCTTGAACGGTGCGTTATTAATATATGAGACAGAAAATAAGAGCATTATTCCCAATGCTGTAGCTATGTTCAGAAACACTTCTGAGTTTTCCATCATTACAATTAGAGTTAAGATGGATTAGTTTTTGTATGTTTAATGTTGTATATATCATAGGTTTTTGTAAATTTACAGGCTTTGATGCAAAACACTACTTGTGTATTGTCTCCCTCTTTTTTTAAAAAAATTAGGAGATTAACTCAAACAAGAAACATTTACTTTTCACAGCTAGTTTTGCAAGCATAATCTACAAATAGATAATTGTTTTCCTTTGCCCACTTGGAAGGTACCCACGATGACCTGAGATTTTTAAAGTTAACATTTTCTGTGTTGCAAATGTTCCCAAGCTGTTATGCTAGCTGAATGCATATGTAGCAATAGCACTTAAACTTATATATAGCTTCACAGTGCTTTACAGCCCCCTCTAAGCAGTTTAGAGAGACAGCATATTGCGCCCAACAATCTGGGTCCTCATCTTACCAACTATGGAAGGATGGAAAGCTGAGTCAACCTTGAGCTGCTGGCAATCGGCAGAGTCAGCTTGCAATGCTGCATACTAACCCCTGCACCACCATGGCTCCATGTACACATCCCTACCTACCTCTATTTATATTTAAGAGAAGGACACAATTTTCTCATTCTGATTCTGGTTTGTCTCCATGACGAAGAACATGGTCTTCCTGGATCCCTCCCACGCTCTCTGTCAGGTAGCCCTTGGTTGTCCCCAGTCTTAGCATTTTTTCCTCTGTGCCTTGCTCTACTTTTTCAAGGCTTGACTTGGTGTTTCCTTGGAGTTACAACTCAATAGTGCAATTCATTGCAGCCTATCTCAAGTTCACTAACGGATTCAAGCTATCAGTCTTTAGCACTCTAATCCATCTTGTCAGCCATCAGTTTTTCTGTCAGACATTTTTCCCACTTTTTAAAAAAAAAATATTCTGCCAGCACACTAGCTGTCCCCCTACCCCAGTGGTGGCGAACCTATGGCACGGGTGCCAGAGGCGGCACTCAGAGCCCTCTCTGTGGGCACATGCTGTCGCCCCAGTCCTAGGCCTTCAGCTGGGTTTTATAAAACCTTTTCGCTTTAGGCCTCCGCCGCCGTGTGCAAAAAAAAAAAAAGTTCAATCAGTCAATTTCAACTTCTCGCGGGAAAAAAAAAGATCTTGCAAAGTTGGAATTGATTGATTGAACTTTTTAGTCCCACCCAGTCCGCCGTTACCACCACAGCCACGCCCACCCAATTGGCCACACCCAGCCAATGGGCCACATCCACCCGGCACTCGACGATGCATAAGTGGGTTTTGGGTTGCAGTTTGGGCACTCGGTCTCTAAAAGGTTCGCCATCACTGCCCTACCCCTTCTCCTCTAGGAAAGATTTCCTAAGGGAGATTACTGACTACTTCTGTTAATTGACTAACGAGAAGATAGTGCCTGTTTAACTATGTGATAAGATGTAAGGGAGCCATGGGCAATAGAAGGCTGTCGCATACAGTTTCCTGGTTCATATGTTTAGTCCTTGTTTATAGTGCAAGCGGTAGAAAACCCACTTACATGAAATTACAACATTTCCTGCTACTCAACATTTTAAAAATAGAGGCATTTCATGTATGGGTTACAGTATTGATCCCACATTATTTAGTGACTTAAGTTTTGGTTTGGGGTGTGGTTTTTTGGGGGGGCAGATTAATCCAAATAACACATGGTTTTGCTCGATGTAAGGAGGTTTTTTGTTTGTTTGCTTTTATTCTGATTGGCTAAATTACTGTTTAGAGTAGTCGTTTTGTCTAAGCCTCTCTTCTAATGAAATTATGATGTGGTGCTTTTGTATTTAAAAGCTGCTACTTGTAATCTATTTATTACAAATATTTTTATGGTTTGATTTCATATTAGGAGCAAGGAACCAGAGAAACACTATGAGTTGATTAGATAAGTTTCTTTATTGCTATTAGCCTGTTTACAAGAATCTGCCAGACTAACTGCACTGTCTTGGGAACAATCAGATAGGGGCTCCAGGGATTTTAGTGGGGATTAACTCTTCTTTATCATTTTCACTCCTACAATATATACCCAGAGATAGAGTTGGTGCACCTTCATGACCATTGATTCTGCCCAACATTGTCCATCAGTATTTCTAATTTCACTGTGACATTAATGAACTTGGTTTGAGGCAAGCAAGACATCAGGCCATCAATATGCCCATCACAAACATGACTTCATTTCTAATGACCAAACCAGGTCATATTTCTAAGAGTATATCATCATGGAAATAGTTCCTTAATAAGAATGGATATTTATAAGTCCTCCTTTAACAATCTATGGAGATTCTCAACCATTCAGGTCATAGCTGTTTCAAAGGTGATTTTTCCAAAAATGATTCCAAGCTAGTCAGTCTCTTAACTCCACCTCCATTCAAGCTGCAGATCCCACCGCAATATACCGTGTTTTCCTGAAAAAAAGATCCAGTCTTATATTTTTTTTGCCTCCAAAAGAGGCACCAGGTCTTATTTTCGTGGGACGTCTTACCCGCTTACCTTAGGACCACCGCAGCCAGGCCTCCCACACCCCGACACCTGCCTCGCCTCGCTGGCCCACTTCTGCGGCTGCTTGTTGCTGCTTGCGTGCGTCGCCCCCAGCCTCCATTTCGCCATCAGAGGCCTTCTGGACAGGCCTCTGCAGCTGAGAAACAAGCTCCGGATTGATGCAGGTGGCATCCCCTGGCTTCCGTTTTGCTTTCAGAGGCCTTCCAGGCCTTTCGAAAAGGCCTCTGATGGCAAAATGGAGGCCAGGAGGTGCCGCGTGTGTCAATCCGGAGCTCGCTTCTTGGCTGCAGACGCCTTTCTGGAAGGCCTCTGATGGTGAAACGGAGGCCGGAGGCGACGTATGTGAGGGATGATGAGCAACCACTGAAGAAGTGGGCCGGCGAGGTGAGGCAGGTGTCGGGGCGTGGAAGGCTTGGCTACAACTGTCCTAAAGTGGGTGCGAGGTGTGTGGGGCAGCTCCACCTCCCCATTTCCACCCTAGCTAGATTTTTACCCATGTGCCTCGCCCCACTTCATGCAATCAGGTGCAATGGAGTGGGTCGGATCTTAAGTAGGGCTTATTTTGGATGCATATGTAAAAACCAAGCTAGGGCTTATTTTTGGGGTAGATCGGAGAAGCACAGTAGATGTCTTTATTTAGGTAGGAAAAAATTAAATATTTAATGTTTGGATCAAATCTATACATTTGTAAATATTCATAGAATCTGAGTTGGAAGGAACCCAAGTGGTCATGAAGTCCAACTCCCCTGCACACTCTTGGATTCACTACACCATCCCCGATATATGATTATCCAATGCTTCTAAGTTTCCGATCACATTTGCATGGCAAAGGGATTGTCTATGGCTCAAACTAAACAATGTAATTAGTTACACATTGTTCCCATTTTGAGTGGGATGTGATGAATTAGCTATGCTAATAACATTAAAAAAAAAAAGTCTGCATTTTTACATGCTTTGCGCTATGCTTAGTTGGAGAAATTTAAAATTAACATGCATGAAAACAGGAACCTTGTTACTAGCTATGGAGAAAATGCAACCACAGTCATTCAAAATGAGTATTCCCAGTGAGGCACTCAATATTTAAATATTTTAGAAAGTTGAACCTTTCAAAAGTTATGCCTTAAATTGGAAATTACTGGAAATATTTATGGCTGGGTGCATGGCTTACTATTTAATCTTTGAATCCTTAGATGTATTTTATTTATTCCCTTTATGCTTCCCCCTTGTCTTTCCATTCAACGTCAATTGAAAGCTTTTGATCAGATGCTCCTAATAATATATATATATGGAATGGGAAATAGAGAGTGAATGTCTTTTTTTAATTCACTGAGTAGTTGCTGAAGAAAGTCTATTTTTAAAGGATTTTTGTAGTCTCAATTTCTCATCCATAGGAATCATGGAACATTGCTTTCTCTAATATTTTTCCACTTAAAAGTCAAAATTTTAATAGTAACAAGTGAATTTTCACTGAGAACATAAACCATTTTGCTTCAGTCAGTATGAATCATCACCTGTATCATTCTGCATTATGACTCATTCCTGAGGGCTATTTTCTCTCTTAATTTCATGTAGGCAGCTGTTTGCCACATCTGCTAAATGTCACTGAGCAGAGTTGACACTTCATTAGAAATGATGTGCTTTTTCATAATAAATGTGACTGAAACAATAGGTGAAGACCAAAGTGGAAATGTTAATGGAAAGATACTCAGAATGGAAAAAAAAATAGTCTTTTTTTGTACAGTTCAAGCTATGTGCAAGTTGGGTGATTTTATTCAAAATCTTTGAATCCCTGTTTTCAAAGGGCACTGTACTGGGAGACAGAGCTGAATTTTCTGGGCCTAACTTGAACTGACATTTGAGCTGTCATTTTTTAAAAGAATCGGGAGCTATCATTTGCAAACAAGACTTGAGTTACCAGCCAAGATGGCTGCTTCATATGCACTGGTCTTCTGCTGGACTAAGAAAGGAACCTTAATTGCAGCATATAAATGAAGCTTTTCTCTTCCTAACATGCTGTTTTCTACATGCAGATAACCAAAGACTGGAGGAGGTATAGAGTTAGACTTAATTGTGGGTGTCACCATTGTGTAGCCAAAAGAGGCATATCCGAGTACATCTGCTTTACATCTGCAGTGAATCTGCAGCCAGCCTCCAAGGATGGGGCTTTCTGTAATCTTAACTTAAATTGCCATGCTCGACAAAGTAGGTGTAAGTGATGACCAGGCTGAGCCCAAGGGAGGGGTCAAATGCATCATCACTCATTAGTCCCTTCGCACCCACATGAAATCTAAGACCAGCCCACCTTGAATACCTTCTATCCTGATCTACCACCAGTTTCATTTGGCCCTTAGTTACTTTCTTGTAAAGAGATTAAGCTTGCAATAAATCTTTATATCCATTTGAACTGCCTGGATCTCCTGATTTCTTGGCACTTGACAGCAGGACCTCTTTAGTTCTGATAACCTCTTTCTTGGGTGATAGATGAGAAGGCTGACTCCAAGACCTGGGAGGGCTATCAAATCCCACAAATCAAATTCTTTGAGTGCAATGTGTTGGCAGTAGGTAACACCCAAATAAAGGAAGGTAGTTCTGAGCAGTTGCCTCATTAGTTTGCAACCTTCAATTATTTGTTTAGCTCTGATACTACTGTCATGTGGATGTGGAGCTCTCATTCCTCATTGTGGGAATAAATAATAATTAGTCAAAGTTAGGAAGAGGATCCCAGCCTGGGATAGATAGATAGATTTCTGAGAATGGAATAAAAGGCTCAGGTGACATTCCCAACCATTCCTTATGTTTAAAAGAGGAGTGCTGCAGTGAGCCAGCAAGAATGCTTCAGATAAATGATCATCTGTGAAGACGGTTTTGAAGGAAAGCGTCAGTTTGGGGCCAATTGCTTTCTTTTATATTTATGAGCAGATCTGGGTTGTCCAGGTGTATATGTGTGTGCGTGTTTGGCAGAAGTCCCATGAACTTGTTCCAACATTCTGCTGGTTAGTACACATTTTGATGAACATATAGCCATTTGCTATCCTGTTCAGGCTGCAAAACAATTTGGTTGGGCCTTGGTGTCAGTATTGGGTTGCAACTGTAAATTTTTTGTGACGGTGTTAGGAATTTTGGCCAAAACCAATACAGAGATTTTGTTCTATGTATAAAACAGGACATCTTAATCCATAAGTTTAATTTTGTTGAAGTAGTTGTTTCTGCCCCACAATTGTGCAAAGTTGTGTTAGCATCAACAACTGCTTTCCTGTATTGAAGCTTGAATTAATTACATTGCAACTATCTTGTGGCTTATTGCCCCCAAAGTATTTTATGCTCTTTCTCTTCTCCACAGCTTATCCAACTAAGTGTGATACCTCATGAATCTGAAAAAAGGAATTCTCATCCACAAAGCTCATTCCAGGATAATTTGTAAAGCTTTGTGGTAACAAATGTTCTGTGAAAATATTGTAAGAAGTTTCACAGTCAGAGTGTCAAAGCATCTATGGAGATTATAATCTTGTATCTTTATTCACCAATTGATATTTGCAGGGTTCAAAAACCCCGTTCTTTCTATGCATAGAGTAGATTGCATCAGAACATTTATTTCCGCATGACCCTGAACCAGGATAAAGGCATTCACATTATTAACAACCTTCACATTATATTAGTCAAGAAAGTCCTTTCAAAAGAGATTTTACATGTGCTATAAAATGAATCATAGGGTGATGTAGGCAAGCAGTTTCCAAGTATGTTCTTCCTGCTGGGAAAAATAGCCACAACTTATTAAAATGAATGAATTCTTAGGTGATATCTACTTGGTGTGTCACTGGCATTTTGTTCCATCTTTACCCAACTGGGACCCAGCATTATCCGTTAGTATGGAAGTTATATTTTCTTGCAGCCAATGTCTGATTGGAATCGCCAAGTTTTTTTCCTTAGAATTATGGATATCAGCTTTCCTAGCAAAAGAATGATGGCTGACTATTAAAAACTCATGGTAGCAGAGATAGTCTTTACTAATAGCAACATCTAGCTGTCGTTATGTGGGTTAAGAAGCTAAGCAAGATTGGCCTATTTAATTTCTTGGGTGGGAGATTACCAGGGAATTGTTGGGGCAAGGAATGGAATGGTGATAATGGCATTCTGATTTTTGTATTATTGCCAGTAAAACTTCAAGAGTTTGAGTCCAAGGGCACTTGAGTGTAAATAAGCCCACTTACATATTCTAAAGCACATCCACTTAGCAAATTTCTTATAGGTTGTGAAAAGAGGAAGACAGTCCTATACTGTAAGCTCAATAACATTGAAACCAGGGATGGCACCACTTGTATGGGAATTTTGTGTGTTGCAGTCCAATACATCTAGATCTGTGTTTTCCAAAGTAGGGATCTTTCAGATGTGTGAATTTCAACTCCCAGAATCCCCCAGCTAGCACTGAAAAACAAAGAACTAGAAGTGACTGAAAAACTTTTTTTGTGTGCAGAATTTCAAGTCTCCCTTCTCAACTTTGGAAAGGAAGATCATTCTGTGTCTGATGTATATTATGTATTATTTTGACAAAGAAATATGCTCATTTTCCCCCTCCTACACATGAACACACAAACATGCATGTGCACTTATACATATTTATTTGATGAATTTTCAGATTTGCATGGGCACAGGAATCAGCATTTGCAATGATGCTATGCCTTTTCTTCCTGGCCATGAAACTTGTACCTACATGGCCCCAGTTTAGAGAAAAAAAAGTCTAGCTATCAGTGAAAAAACTTGCATTACTCACTAAAATATTTCTTATAAAGCCATTTCTACATTTTTCAGATTGGCTTTCTCCACTAATCACCATATGGATTTTCCATTTTTCTGGAAGCACAGATTATGTTTCTGAGTAAAATGCAAGGAACGACTATCATGTCTTTGGGATACAAAGATTTTGTGGGTTTTTTTTAAAAAACAGAAAGGCAGACAAACAAGGATTCATAGATCTGTCAACAGTACCCGGATAAAGCAAAGCTTCAATTTAAAACTAATATATCATCTAATATTGGGCACAATCAACTGGAGAGTTTCCAGCTGTCATGCCCTGCTTATGAGGATATTTTGTTTCTTTTTTTATATAATAATTGTCTGTGATGGCTGCTAGAGCACAATTCTCCGAAAGATTGTCTCAAGTATGCTGTAAAGACAAAAGCCCATATTAAGAAATAATTATGTCTTGGAGATGCCCATTTAAATTACAGTGATCGTTTGAAATCAGGATTTTTACATGTAAATATATGCAGAACAGCCTGAAGATGTGTAAAATCTATTGTACTTCAGTTCTCGTATTGCACACAGATTCAGGTGACCAAGTGGAAGGACAGAAGGACTTCTAGACTAGTTCAGACTCCTGGGAGATTGTCTTCTTATTTCCCTGATCGGTTCCTTCTGCCACCAATCAGCTGCTGCCTCTCAAAGACGCTCTAGACATAGGGGCTCATGAGTTGACACTAAAACTATTTGGTGCATATTCTTTCCAAGAATGCTACATGAACATGTCCGTGTGATCACTGGGATCCTGGTTTCATTAGACTGGCTAATTCCGAGGACCAAAAGGATGAATGAGCTGTTCCCCTTGAGGAAAACAAAAAGTCAGATTCCAAAGAAAGAAAGAAAATGGCTCACCCACATAACTTTTTATTATAGCTTTCGGCATTTGGATATATTTTTCAAAACTCAGCATTATAGGGTCTGCACAAACCACCAAATAGCTTGTTTCTAGTTTAGGTATCAAGAAAAAGTTTGGTTTTAAAAAAAAAAAGATAAATGGGCTTATCATTCCATCCCTCGCCTCCACTTTAATGCATTTAATTTTTTATTTCTGATTCCAAAGAAGGGGCAGAGAAGGTAGTTTCAGCTATGTATGTATGAATGAATGAATGAATGAACCTTTATTATCAAAGTATAACATGTATACAGTGAGATTGGCTGAGCCTCCCTCCGTGCCCCCCCCCCACAACTCACAGTGATTACAAACCCCCAACTTATTACACCCTGTGTATCTGACCAAAGGGTAGAATGGTGAAGGAAATAGAATAAATAGGTGAATTAAAATGTCCTAATTCAAAATAAATCAGTGAAAACAAACTATTTACAACTGAAGTCCATTCATGTGCTCCTAATAATGTCCCATCTTCTGTTCCTTTCTTCCTTCTTCAGGATGGGGCAGTCTATTGTAAAGTAGAACCCTTGTGAGGGTCTCATTTGGCCAATTATTTTGGGCATTAAGACCAAAAATTGGTTTCTAACATCTGGTGCTTCTTGCCAAGCCGGGGCACCACAGGAAAGCTTTTTCTTTCTAGGGTCTAATTGTCTAGGCATCATGGGCTAGAGCTGGGCATAGGCAGAATTCATTTAAGTTCTCAGATAGATTTTAGCTCTTCTTACTCCCAGTAAAGGAGAATATTTGTAGCTCAAGGTTGAAATGAGGGATCCTTGGTGCTTTCTGAGGTTGGTTGCTTTCTTGCAGATATTTCATTACCCAAACTAGATAACATCACCAGTACTAATAAGTTTATATTCTAGTGGCTTGCCCTGTCAGTGTTGGTGGGAATGGTCTTGGAGGGTCTTTGGTTGGGCTATTTACTGTTAACTTGTTAGGCAGTTCCTTAATTGGGGTATCGTTTACTTCTTGACTGTTGGTCTCTTAGTCCCTCTTTTATTTTCTTGCTTGCTCTCTTGTGCCTTTCTTTTCTTATTCTCTTCTGTTAACTCTGTCTTCCTCTATAAAGTGCTTACCTTCACTATGATATGAATATAACGACACACTTTATAATTGCTAAGTTGGTCCCACTTAATGATACCTTCTAGTCTTCTTCTTTCAGTGGTCCACCCTCCCTAATGGCTGGCTGGTCTCCACTTCTGGAACCCTCTTTTCCAAGGGTCTGACCAAGACTCAGCCGGGAGAGCTTGCAGCAATGATGTCATTCACTAAAGGAAGCATTTAGTGGCTAGGGATAAGTGTGGGTTTGTTTTAGTGGCATGTTTTCTATATATTTTTGCTATATATTTTTGTGGCTTTCTTGGAGGCATTTCAATCAGTTACTTCTCTCAACCTAAGGAATATGTCAAGATATAACTCTAAAATAAATCAAGAGGCTCACATCTACAAACTACAGTACTTTGGAAGATAATTCCAGAGGCCTTAAGAAGTTACAGATAGGGAACAGGGTCTGTCACTGACACACTGATCTGAGGTGGGGTGATAATGTCAGAACTTATTTTTATTTAAAACTTTTATATAACTGCCTATCTGCCCAGTTCTGAGCAACTCCCAATCAAAAGTAAAAGCAACATAAAAATCATAATAAAATGAATAAACTAAGGGCATAAAAATATCAAAAGCAACAAAAACCTGGCACCAAGTCATATAGTCTCTTATCCCAGTGTTTGGGGGAGAAGCTGGCTCTTCAAAGGTTTTTGCAGGAGTAGAGGCCTGCCAAACTTCAGGGGGCAGAAGGTTCCCTAGGGCAGGGACTGCCACAAAAAAGGCATGGTTCTTAGCTCCCATTGGATGGCAATATTTATTGGCAGACACTTGGAGCATGCCTACCCTATCTGACCTAGTAGGATGGTAGATGTCTTTAAGGAAAGATGGTCCCATGAATAACCTGACTCTGTGCCAATTGCATTAGGAATACTATCAAGGAAAGACTGAAGGATTCAAAACTAACCTACAGCTCTTACATGCCTTGATAGGGCTCATGGGCACAATACCAAGGTAGGTCTGAATGACACTTGGGATCTAAAGGACCAAAAGCTCTTCTGTTTTTTTAAAAAATTATCCCAGTTTAGGTGTTGATATATTGAATTGTTTATTGATTTGTTTCTCAGAGTCAATTGGAGATAACATCTGCTTCCACCTTACTGTCTGAACCAGCAGAACTTATCATGTATAGTTTCTCTGCTTGAATTGCTGATTGGATTACTCAGAGCAAAGAATGAAGTATCTCCCATCCTTTAGAATAGGGGTGTCAAACTGCCGGCCCGTGGGCCGGACGCGTCACGCGGAAGCCGTGCCCACCCCATTGCCGGCAATGGCAAAACTCCCGATATGTCGTGCGACGTCACATGACATCGCGAGTTTGACATGTCTGCTTTAGAACATATAATAGAACACCATCCTTTAGAACACTATAATAGTTATATTATAGTTTATATAAATCCCCACTTAAAGAAAATATTCATCTAATAATATTACTAAATTGCTATCTGGTTTGCAAAGTGGGCTACTGTTTGCGAGTCTGTAAGATAATGCAACACTCTGTTTTAAGTGTTATGCTACATGTAAGATACTTGAAAGATTTTTTTTTAAAGTTTCAGTCTAAAATATAGATCTGATATTTGCTTTGCGATGGGGATGCCGAAATATGAGAATGCCTGTTCTGATGAGTTCAACATATTTTGCTGCCTTTCATCTCAATCTTAGTTTGATTTTTTTTTACTAAAAAAGTAGCATGAAAATGTGCATTTTAGATAATAGCCATTATATCACTGCTATGTGATATGTTGCCTAATGAGTGCAGTTTGCAAAAAAAAAAAAAAAAATCTTGCTATAATGCATGTAGGATGCTTCCATGAATATTTGTGATTTGTATATATGCACTTGTTTAAAAATGGAGAATTGGATTTTGAAATTTGGAAAATAAGATCCTCACAGCAAAAAGCACAGCGTGAATATGCGTTAATCTAGTTCTGATTTTATAGTTGCACACTGTGACAGACTAAATTAAAATGCGAAATTCTCCCCCTCCCCCCAAGTCCTAAGACAAAGCTTTGCAATGGAATGCCTTTTCTCTCAAGAAAACCCGGTGAACAATTAAAACTTGTCATTTTTGTACGTGGTGGCATAGTTTAGACTTCCCAAAGGTATAATAAGAGTTGACTTTGTAGTGACCTTTGCATCCAAACCAGCAATAAAGGGAAAACCCTCACCTTAAACACAGTGATCAACTTGCCGTCACGTCCCACTGTCATATTTTTAGTTCTTGTGGTTTTGATGAACTTGAAAAAAGAAAAGAAAAACTAATCTATTAACATAATGGGTAAAACAAAACAAAACACCACCATGTGTTTATTCTATAAGACTGCAAGCTTATGCATCCTTATTTGACAGCCCTAGTGAATTCAATAGGACTGACTTCAGAGGAGACATGATTTCCCTGCAGTGGCTTTTTTTGGGGAATGAAGCCAAATTTGATTCCAGGTACAGTAATACTGTACTCATTGAAGCAAGAACCGGAAGCAAAAACACAAAGTTTGTTAGGGGGGAAAAACCACAACTGAATTCATGGGAAGTTCATGCCATGTTTGTCATGTATATGATTGCTTTAAAGCAGAGTAAGTGGTTCTCTTGAGCTTAAGAACAGAAATGATTTCTATCTACACTAGGTTAAGTCATGCTTCTTGAAATTGATCTGTTTCTGGTGCTGGCCAGAGGGGGGATGTCTGATTTTCTTTTCTTCAAAGGTATAATTCTGAGTTATGGATCATCCCTAGGGATTTGCACATGTAGCCTTCACTTTCTGTCATGTCCTCCAAATTCTAGCTTTCTTCACACGATTTGACAAGTTAAAGACCTAACAGCTGTATTTTAGTTCTACCTTGGTTAGTTTTTATTATTATTTTTTCTATGCTGTGACCCTAACTTATTTGTACAAGACGTTTGGTGTAATACTAAGAGAGTTAGTATTGGCATCACCTAATTCAATGTATTAGGTGATGCCAATACACAGTATAAGTTAGGTAACCAAGTTACATATGTGGCCTGAACATAGTCAATATGGAGGTGACATAGCAAGCAATCATCTTCTTCCAAAGAGTCAGTGTGTGATATATTCTCTCCTGCAGGTTTTCCCCTCAAATTTCCTTTCAGAAAATGCAAAATACCTTGAATGCTGTTTTACGACATTTGGATTGTTCATAATAAAATATTATTGCACATTGAGTTTTCTGGTTTTTTTTTTTTAATAAAAATATGCTTGCATTTCACCAAATTTGCAAAATACTTTATTCATCCCTTTAGAACTAGCAAAGGAAGATTATATTCTTAATATATGAAAAGTGATTTTGCAGTTGGAGTATTCCTTTATTTCCAAACATTAAACAATGATGAATGCCTGACAGCTTTAACTGGTACAACTCTCAGACATAATCTCTTTTTTATATTTTTATATTTTTCTTAAAATATAAAGACTCATATCCTTCCCCCATTTTCTACCTAGAAACCTGTGCAATTTCCTTAGACAAGACAGTTGAATTTTTTTTTTTTAATACTTTGGGAAAAGGTGCTTAGGCATTCATTCCAGGATGTTTGATATAACATGGCGCCTGCAAGGACTAATTCATACAGGCTGCAATTTTGTGGCTTGTTCCTTGCATTTTTATGTCCCTGCCCTGGTTACTTTTTCAAAACAAAACAAATCCTAGTTAGATTCGTGAAGTTTTAAAGAACTCAACACTTCGTATGCTTCTTTTGTGAAAGCTTGATTGGTTGAAACCAAATTCTTGCCTGCTTACCTGCAACTATGTAAAATGTAAGCAGTCTATCTTCCCATTATAGATGAGATTCAAGAGAGAAATGTAGCCATCTTGTGAATTTAAGTTTAAACTGCAGTGATTAGAATGCAGTATTGCAGATGAACTCTGCCCAGAGTCTGGAGTTCGATCCTGACAGAGCTTGAGGTTGACTTGACCTTCTATCATTCTGATTTTGGTAAAATGAGGATCCAGATTGTTGGGGGCAATATGGTGACATTGTAAACCACTTAGAGAGTGCTGTAAAGCAGAGGTCCCCAACCTTTTGGGCACCAGGGACCGGTTACGTGGAGAGAGGTTTTTCCGCAGACCGGAGGGGGTGTGGTTTTGTGTGCTGCCTGCATCCTGTGGATGGGGCTTTGCTTGTTTGTGTGGCTTGGTTGCTGGCATGCCGTGGCCCGGTACCGGTCCATGGACCGGGGGTTGAGGACCCCTGCTGTAAAGCATTAGAGGGTGGTATATGAATTTAAGTGCTATTGCTATATGTATTGCCATCATTCTGCACAGTTTTGGACTCAGTTTCCAATGTTTACATTAATGCTATGAAGGCATGTTTTGAACAGAACAATGTGAAACTTATTCATATGAGTTCTTTCCAGTTATTAAGGCCTTTTCACTTTGTACATTTTGCCAGTTGATAAATCATATCAGGATTATCTTAGTAAGACAAAATGCTGCCATTTTATCTATGTGGGTTTGTTGATTGACTTCAAGTTTTGGGACAGTGAGTCATTTCTGCCTACAAAGATCACATTTACAGAAGGATTTTTAAATATTTTTCTTTAGTCACTTCATTTCTTTTTCTTTTCTTCTTTTGCAGATTCAGTCTGAAAAAATATCTGTGGGAGCAAGCAAAACAGAAACATTCTATTTACAGCAGTATAAATGCTCAAGGGATCAGTTTTATGCCTAAAATCATAGCAGAAAGTTTAAAACTATTATGGTTTGATTTCCACACGGCAATGGGAGGAGTTCTGGGGAGAGATTTCTGCTCAAAATCATAATTTATATAAATTTATTTAGCTGTGATTTGAAAATAATTCAATAAATATTGATTTATTATCAATAAATAGTGGTTGGCAGGGCTTGTGTAACACATGAGCCAAAACCAAAGAATTACATATTATATGTAGCAGGAGATGAGTGTTGTATCCTCTTCAGCATTTAATACAATTTCAGGAAAGCATCTCTTCAAACAATGGTAAATATGTAAGATTAGGTTATGCGGTTTCCATGCTGAATTGGGATTTCATAATAGCAATCCATCCCTCTCACAAGAATTTGAAGTTCCTTTTGATAATTTTAAACTAAGCAACAACCCCTCAGTTTACTGGAAATGAAGATGCTTCCTTGAATCCAAGCTGCTGCCATTTTTAATGCAGAAACTGCTAAAGCAATATTTCTCAGCCTCAACAACTTTAAGATATGTGGATTTCAACTTCTAGAATTTCCCAGCCAGCAGGTGTGTAAGTTCAGGCATCTTAAAACTGCTGAGGTTGAGAAACACACTGTGCTAACGAGAAAGCAGACAGTGCTTTCTCAAATGGGTTCAAAAATTACTTCCTATCACATAGCCTTGTTCTGAAGACAATTAGAATGAGCCAAAAATTCTCATTCAAAGCTGTTCTAGGTGAAGAACAACTTAGATATCTTAATAAAATTGTACATGCATCATAACTGCTGAATGAGAACCCTTTCCAACAAAATAAAAACAAAACCACACACTCAACAACCAGTAAATTAATTTTGCAATGTAGTTTTCACTTCAAAACATGTATAGTAGTGACAATTCTACAGAAAAAAATGCCTCTATGCATGCAAATAATAGACAAAATACATGGCCACAGGATGATTGTTAAGAAAAGCTGTGTACATCTGACAAAATGGAAATAAAAATGTAAATGTTTGGAGAAATGTCAGAAAAATATATAAACTTTTGCTACAAGAACAAGATCAACCATTGTTGTGAGTAGAGAAATAAGAAACTCTAGATTGACCCACTTCTTTATTTGGGGACACTTTCTTTCTCAACTTTCTCTAACTTCAAGTTGAAACTTTTCTGTAGAACTTTAGAAAGATGAAGGATTAAGTCTTTGCTATGGCTATATTTAAGTGTACACCCACAAACATGTGGTTCTATGAGATATTAGTAAAATATTTTCTAATTATCTATTTTGAGTGAAAGAACAATAGAAGTCTCTTCTGTATTTTGCTGATTAGAAGTTATCACTTCTTAATCATATCTCACTGTGTCAAAACTGAAAGCAGTTTATTTAAAGTAAAATTCCAAATAAGAACAGAATTCTACAGAAAAAGAAAATGTAGATTGATAAAGAACATTTATAAATGGTACATGAAAAAGCCCATCCATTTGTTTTTCGTCATACCTAAGTAATATTTTCTTTGGTTCTCTCAGTCTTCATTATTTCATACATGTTTTTAGGTTCATAGTGTTCTATCTTAATAGGAGATTTACAGAGTTTTCTTTGCAGGATTATTCTCATTATGAGACTCTCTATTCCATGAAAAAAACAAAGCTCTACAAATTATAGTACATTATGAATTGAGACAATCTGTGTTTTCAGGATTAAAGTCTAAAGCTGTAAAAGGAGAAAGAATTGAGAAGGAGGATGTAAAAGATAATTTAGACCATAGTTCTTATTACTCGCATCTGCGATGGAAATAATTCAGCT
Organism: Azemiops feae; assembly: GCA_023970755.1. Lineage (NCBI taxonomy): Eukaryota > Metazoa > Chordata > Lepidosauria > Squamata > Viperidae > Azemiops > Azemiops feae. The sequence goes on along the minus strand of JALGBA010003980.1, from coordinate 60,056 downwards.
ACTTTGATAAAATTACTTCTAATGGCTGAGGAGGGAGAAAAACAGAAGAAAGGATGATAGTTTTTCAACAGATTCAGTAGAATAATTCTGTTCAATGTTCTCACTGCAACCAGTAGGAAATATTTCACCTTGGAAATATTAGGATGTTTGATAAAGAAGCAGCCATATAAGGAATTTATACTTTATAACCGGGGTGTCCAACCTTGGCAACTTTAAGACTTATGGACTTCAACTCCCAATTCCCCAGACATCATGAAGTCCACAAGTCTTAAAGTTACCAAGGTTGCCTCAACTTATAAGATGGCCACTATAAAGTATAAACTAAGGACGTCCAACCTTGGCAACTTTAAGACTTGTGGACTTCAACTCCCAGAATTCCTCAGACACCATGAAGTCCACAAGTCTTAAAGTTGCAAGGTTGGACATCTCTAGTATATACTTTATAATGGCCATCTTATAAGTTGAGGCAATTTCATTTTTTAAGTCATATTGGAGATCCTGAAGAGCAAAATGGCCACCAGTACATCATGTGTTACAATAGGACGTGTGCTACATTGCTGTGTCTGCTGAGCCTTAGAAAGATCATGTGCTGAGATCAGAGGAGTAATATACATTGGCCCTCATTTTGCTCTTGAGGCCAATACACGTATGGTTGTCTGGTCAAAGAGACAAATAAGGGATACATATTTTTCAAAATGCTCCCTCACCCTCATCTTCGACCTTTGGAATCATGCATTGGATTTAGTCTGCCAGGATACTTTCTGGAAGATGGCTGGACTTGTTGAGTTACATAAACACAATTTGCATTAATAAAAATGATTACAAACTGGCCATTAATCTAACCCAAGGCATTCCATGGTTCCTCTGAAGGGAAGCAAAGACATCTTTGGTTTGGTTTGATTTGGTTTCTTCAAGGAAAAATGGTTTCTAAACCTTTTTTGCTGCATTCCGTGACCCCTTTTTATTATCCCCAGAAAGGAGATGAAAGAGAAAATGTGTATGATTTTCATCTCTGGAGATTTTTTTACAGAATCTGCTTCTGAAGAGAAAATTCCACAGAGGATTCCTGGGATTTTAAATGCCTAAAATGGAAAAAGCGAATGGCCGAAGTCTCTCAGCCCCTTTCAGCAAATATGTGAGCTCAGCTGGACACGCTACAGGAGCTGTCTATTTAACACCTGACTTTATGCCTGTGGAATTTTTCTGTCCTGTGGAAATGGGACGCCGGTAAACCTTTCCAACTGGAAATATTGGATTTTCAAACCTGCCTATTAGCCAGATGATCTTAATATTTTGGAAGGAGTCAAATTTCATGCAAAATGGACTTCATAAATTTCCATGTGCGAAAAAGAACTGGATTTTACTGGCACAAGGAGACTTGGAATTTTTCTGCCTTATTTTCTGCCTTATTTTCTGCCAGTTGACTTCTTTCAAATTAGATACGCAGATGTTAGAAATAATGTTTTCTTCTCTTTCCCTATGTTGAATGATACTCAGATTAGGAAAGTAGCAAGCCCTGTCATACTCTGATTAAAATTGGCCCCACTTATGCTTCGACATGGCAGAAGATGAGGAAACATTCTCTGTTCATGAGTGGCTTCTGTTCCCCTCCTCAGTTATTAGTTTTTCATCTTGAATATAGGGTGACCAAGTGTTCTGCTTGGCCTCTTCTTCAGTGGACACTGTAGTCCAGGGGTGTCAAACTCGCCATGTCACATGATGTGTCATGATGTATTGCGACTTTTTCCCCATTGCTGGAGCTGGGGTGGGTGCAGTTTCGGCATGACGTATCCGGCCCGCGGGCCAGCAGTTTGACACCCCTGCTTTAGACCAAGGTTTATTTAAAGAAAAAGAAACATTGGGAGGCAGAGCAGGAACCCTGAAGGCCTCATCAGCCTATGAGCACCTAAAGAATGTGGACTGTATGTTTCTTTAATAGAGATATACAAGATACATCAAATAATGGTGATGCTAACGGCTGATAGTTACTTTGCAGCATGGCAGCTTCCTAGGTTTGGTTAAACAAAATAAGAAGGATGGGGAAAAAAGAGCATTTCAGGAGATGATGATGATAATAATGATGATGATGATGATGATAGTGACCACCACACCACTACCACCACCATGTCTTTTGATTATGACAAACCCAGAAGACTCCTGCAGACTGAATGTTTCTAGCGCAGATAAAATAATAGTAAAATGTCTAACTGATAAATATATGATTAATTTGATATTTTTACAACATATTTTGAAGAAGAATGTACAGGTCTCCAAAACTGTATTCAAAGCTGTATTTATAGGGCAGAGGGAGAAAAGGGATTCAAACAGTTAATTCTTTTGCTTCTGCTGTTCCCTTGGGAATTAGGGAGGGGGACTGTCTTCGGAGACAGGACGGACTCCTTCTCAGCCGGTATTTGCCAGGTTCCAAGTGTGAACTGAGTGTGAACTGTTATCTGCCTAGCACCTCAGCTTTCTCAAAACATCTTCTTGGTATCACATTGGCTGCCAATGGACTGGTCCGGGGGGTTGGGATTGGAAAACCGAAAGAATTGCTTTATGCTTTGTGCGGGACCTTCAGATTCCGCCTGGCTTTACCACATCCAGTTTCTCTCAGTAAAAGTTCTTTTGATTCAACTCAGTGGATTCAAGAGTCTTACTTTCCTGAGGGCCAAGCTGGCGCAGGTCTGACAATTGGTCTTTTACTTCCCATGAAAGAGACTCTTGGTATCAAATACAAAATCTTACAGAATTTTGGCTATTCAGGAATTTTATTTCACCAGAGGGAACCTTCTTCAACAAAGGTGAAGTTAATTATGCATAAATAAAGCTATTTGCAAGAAAATATCTTCTTTGCTGGAGCAAAAGGCTGTTAAATTAAAATTGATGTACTCAAATTTTGCCAGTTTTCATATAATGTTTTCTATATGTCTTTGGTTAAACTAGTTATAATAAAAATTTCACACTGAGTTTTTACTCAATAGCTTCTGGATGCAATTTAAAGTGCTGCTGTTAGCACAAAGACACCTTAATGTCTTGGTGCCAGGCTACCTGCAGGAACCTTCCAAAATTGGCTTGCTTCTTACATTTATGTCGGGAGAAGCAGTTGATTATTCCCCACTTGGGGGAAGTCAAAGGCCCAATGCTCAGAAGCATTGTTTTTCTGTGATATCACCCTCCCACTAGGGGGCACTCTTTTAGGAGGTTTACAGGGTAAGAAGACCTCATCCCCATCCCATCTGTCTATTGATCTTAGTTTTTATGTAACTCTTCTTAATTTTAATTGCTTTTATATTTATCTTTTTTTCATTTGTAAATCTCCCGGAGTCACCTTACTGGTGAGATGAGTGGAATATAAATTTAATCTATCTATCTATCTATCTATCTATCTATCTATCTATCTATCTATCTATCTATCTATCTATCTATCTATCTATCTATCTATCTATCTATCTATCTATCTATCTATCTATCTATCTATCTATCTATCTATCTATCTATCTATCTATCTATCATCTAAAAGGGATAAAGCTCCATGGGATGAATAAAATGTTTTATTTATGAAATGTTAGAGAGCACACAGCTCTAGGTTTTGGTCAGGCTATGGAATTGGTCAATTTATGGAAGATTTATAGAAGATGAACACCTAAAACTGAAAAAGAGAAAAACCAGAAAGAAAGAAAGAAAGAAAGAAAGAAAAAGAAAGAAAGAAAGAAAGAAAGAAAGAAAGAAAGAAAGAAAGAAAGAAAGAAAGAAAGAAAGAAAGAAAGAAAGAAAGAAAGAAAGAAAGAAAGAAAGAAAGAGAAACAAAATGAAAGGGGTCCTATCCAGTTATAAGTCAGAGTTAATGGTGTGATCAAGTTTTGGAAAAAGAATAAGAGATAAGTAGTGTAATAATTGACATGGTAACCCAAAAGACAATTGGAAACAGCTTTAAAACAGTCTGGTCTCCTTATATGTTTCCATTTTCTGCTTTCTGAGAATATCATAGCTCCAGAAATTTTCATTTTCAAGAAAAGCAAATCTGCTGGAAGTTTTTTTTTTTTTTTTGAGAGGATGGATTAGGATAAAATCTAGGTTTTATTTAAAACTAGTTCTTCCCATTTTTTAAAAAATGATCTCTGTTCCCTGATATCTTACCAAGTGGTTTCAAGAACAGTAAGTTTCAAGGATATCTCAATTTGTGTTTATTTATAGAATATACTACTGTGGTGCAGAGTTATTTATTCAGACTGGAAGAATTTAGTAAACAAGCAATTTGTTCTAAGTTGCCATGGCTGGAATGATACCAAGTACACACAGTCTATTGGAAATGGAAATATCAGCTCTACTCAATGTTCAAAGTGTCTCTTTATTATTTATTTCCACTGTATTACTGAGTTTTAGAAACTGAAAGCAGAAGCCAATACACTTCAAAGGAACAATTTATATAGTCTGCAGAATGCAACAAATTGGAGGAGTCATCCCCACAAATTACTCTGCCAGCTTCTGAGGAATATTGGGTTATGTAGGTTGAAATGGCTACGGCTGTTTGCAGAACTGGTAAACAATTAGGTAGCAAGTGGCATCTGGTGAAACCATGGTGGCTATTGGTATTTGCCAAAGTTCCCACTGTTGCAATTATTCACTTCATGACCTGTAATTCACTTAACTGTAGCAAAAAGGTCATAAAATTGGGTGTGACTTACTAAACAACTACCTTCCTTATCAACAGAAATATTGGTTCCAGTTGCGATCATCAGTCAAGGATTATCTGTAGACAAGAGGGCCTGATTTTATGTCTCTATTATGTTCTTATATGCCTGGCTGCATTCAACATGAAGAATAATAGAATACCAGTGTTGGAAGGGACCTTGGAGGTTTTTCAGTCCCACCCTTTGCTCAAGCAGGAAACGCTATACTGTTTCAGACAAATGGCTGTCCAGTCTCTTCTTAAACATCTCCAGATCTGAGGAAGTTTCTTGGGAGTGCCCTGGCTGCAGGAACAAGCAACTCTCAGGCTGAAGGAGGCTATGTTTTCAAGCATCCTTACACAGACATTCAAAATAAATGTCTTATACAGGTTTACTCCAAATTACTGGAATCAGTGACTTGCCAAGGAAGGGCTCTAAAGTTCAGTACTTGGGGATGATAAAGTGTTAAAAAGAATCAGAAGGTACCTCAGAGAGAAAATTGTATCTCAACTCATTTTGGCTCTGGCCTCACCGACCCAATGGATTACTGTGAAGGAACACAGTAGGGGAAAAAAAATTCAATCTCCTTCCAAGCTACCTGAACACCATTAACACTGATAGGAATATTGCTAGGTATTATTTCCTCAGGGGAAAGTAATAAGATCTGTGGCTTTAGATTCATGTTAGAACTGGGCTGACTTGTATCTTTTACAACAGGGGTCCCCAACCTCTGGGCTGTGCCCCACTACCGGGCCACGGTCTATTTGAAACCAGGCTGCATCAGCTATGCTCTCAGACATGTGCACGCCCCCGCCGCTCGCACAAGTCAAGCTGCATGCATACACATGCATGCCAGCCCACCGCTCACGTGACCTGGTTGCCCTCTCTCTCCCCCGCAAAAGCTGAGGTCCACTGTTTTACAAGGAATGGATGCAATAAATTGGTAGCCTTAACTGTGACATGGGGAATGTGTGTCTGTGTGTCAAATATTTCTTACCATCCTCCTATTCTACCATTACCAGTAGAACATTACCAGTAGAACAGTATACCCGCATTACATTATTGAAATTTGTTATCCGTTTTCTGCAGAATAATGTGGTTGGTGTGAAATTTTTTGGCCGTGCCCTGCTACTTCAATAGAGCTGTTGTGGAAATTTCAAAGATTCATGATACTTCTGCTAAAAAAATTGAGGTCCAAGTACTTAAAACAGGAAGTGTTTAGCGACATCACATACTCTTCACTTTGAAAAAAACATCGACAGCTCTTATATCTGAGGAACATCTGCCAACTGAAAACATCTGGTATTAATATATAGGCTCTGAATTTTTGTGCCTTGGGTTCACTCCACTTGTTGCATTCAAATATGGCCGCTTCAGATTATTTCTGCTACATGCCAGTATAATCAATGGTGGGATTCAAATATGTGAACAACCGGTTCTCTGTGTGGATGCCGCTTTCAGAAGTCCATTCTGGGCCTGGGCAACAAAAAATTAGCTACCGGTTCTGCTGAAGTGGTGCGAACTGGCTGAATGAATGTAGCATATACACTTGCTGATTTAGGTTGCATGGCAAAGCTACTTATTTTTTCATCCATTGGTGTCCGATGTGCGAATGATATTTTATTGATAACATTATTTATGGCTTGTCTTTCATATAGGTTGATAGAAAGTGTCAAGCATACTTTGGGAAGGAGGGAATTGTAAAATATGGACAGCATCACTGGTAATTTGCAACCTGTATAATCTCTGACAGCGGGAGATCTTAGCTGGTATTCAACTGAAGGCCATGATTCAGATTATCCACACTCTTTTCAGTGAATATATGATATCTTTTTTGTTTGGCCTTTTTTGGACTGAATAAAGGTCATCTGAGATCTGCTCCACAGGCTAGCCAGTCTTCATGTTGTAACCAATGACTTGGTAGTAATAGAAAATGCTTCAATTTTTACAAGTTGAAACCCCTCTGTCCCGTTACTTAAAGTAGTGTGTGAGGCATAGTAGTGGAAACTGAATTTAGTAGATTTTAGCAAAATCTACTTCCTGCTAATGCAAAGCTACTATTGGATATAGAAGATGTTTCTCTTAGTATTTATTACAGTATAATGTAAACACTTGGACTATGTGAAGTTTTGATTAAGAGATTCAGTAAAAAGTTCATTTGAGCAAATTTATTTTTAGTTGGTCCATTTCATATATACTTCCAGGGGAAAGTTCTTGATTATTCTCTCTTAACATTCTGGGAATTACTTAAGATAGAACATTTTCAAAGAGTATTTGATAGTTTATTATTACCACCTTTATTTTAATTTTATGTTTTTATTTCATTATTATTAAATGGACGGGGGATTGATTATTTTTGTAATTTGTTTAGTATGCTGTTTTCTTCTATTTTTATTTTATATCTTCTATTTTAATTTTGATTCCGCTTTGTGACTATTTGTATATTTTTTTTAATTAATGTAAATTACCACGGGTCTGTAGTTTGGAGGCATCCACATTGAATGGGAATGGGTTTCCTATGCACATTACATAGGAAACAAAAAACAACTAATGCTCTCTTTCCACTTCACCCAAACTGTGTGCATCTGAATTCATTTGCTGATTTTGAAAGTTTGGAAAATCAAAACAAAGTGACTGGTGACAATTTAAGAATAGGTTTTAAAATAACATACTTTATCAATCGTCTTAAATTCTAAATGTAATGGCTCTTAGCACAGGGGTCCCCAACCCCCGGTCCGTGGACCGGCACCGGGCCGCAGCATGCCAGAAACCGGTCCGTGCAAACAAGCAAAGCCCCATCCGCGGGATGCAGGCAATACATGAAACCACGCCCCCTCCGGTCCACAGAAAAACCTCTCTCCACGGAACTGGTCCCTGATGCTCAAAAGGTTGGGGACCTCTGCCTTAGCATATTTAGCTTTAACCCTATGCACCATCGTTATAATATTTAATAAATCTTAAAGCAAACTTTGACAATATTTGCTATTTTGTCTAATGGAGTGCGATTATTATCTGAGAAAATGTCCAAACGTTCCCCAATTAGGCTTTCACTATAAACATCCAAATCATGTTGCCAGCCAGCCTAATATGTAGTGAAATGTATTTTTAATGCGGTTTTACCTTTCCCGGAGAAACATTTTTCTTCTTCCTAATTAATTCAGCCGTTTCAGTTGCCACTTATGAATAGTAATTATTTCAACATCCGAAGCATTTTGGCAATCTGTTTTCCAGCTCCCCATTTGAGCCAAGAACAGCTAAAACTGCTGATTGGAAGCAGTTCTTCAGTGTGATTTCTTTCCCAGCCTCTCCCCTTTTGCTGAAAATCCCTTTTCCTTGATAACTCTATATAGTATACCAACCACCCTAATGAAGATCAGTACTGGCAGGAAAGGTGATTCTTTCTAACTTGCTTTTCCTACCCCTTTTTCCTTTTCTTCCCCCAAACAAACCTTTCTTTCGTTTTCCGCTTTTAGGCTCAGTTTTGCCCATGGCTTCCTTTTCAGCATACGTGCGCATGTGTCAATGCTACGTATTAAAACTGTAAAATTGAAAGATATCTTCTGGGTCATCTAATCCAACTCAGCATGTTTTATTGGGGCATCTCTTATAGGTGACCATCTAACCTCTGTTTGAAGATTTCCTGTGAAAAAGACCCCACCACTTCATGCAGTAGCTTATTCCCTTGAGTGGCAGGTCATACAGACAGGAATTGCCTCCTAATATCTAGCTTGAACTGTGATGGCACAGTATTGCAGGTTAATTCTGCTGACTAAGAGCAATTCGATCCTGATCGGCTCCAGATTGACTCAGACTTCCATCCTTCCGAGGTCGGTAAAATGAGGACCCAGATTGTTGGGAGGCAATATGCTGACTCTGTAAACTGCTTAGCTGTAAAGCACTGTGAAGCGGTATATAAGTACAAGTGCTACTGCTATTGAACCTTCAGCTCATCGGTTTTGGTCCTGTCCCCTGTGGCAATACAGAAAAACGTGTGTGTGTGTAAAATTTAGTTTTACTCAAACATTTTCAGCAGGATTTCCATTCTCCAATTCTTACACTTCTGTGCAAATTTATTTTCTTTCCATACAGTGCCACAGTCCAGTGACTCGTTAAGGGGTTAGTTCCTTATAACCTCCCAGTTCTTTTGTGCTGAATATGAATATCACCCCACCAAATGTCAGTGATGCCTAATACAACATAAGTGTATTTTTGAATTAGGATTGCTAGTTCTCCTTCTTTATTCCCATACTTTGGACATTGATACAGAAACACCTGATCTTTGAGTGACACTACCTACTGGCTGCTACAGTTTCCTGTGAGACACTAAGACCCACCTTGGCCTTCTTCTTTTTTGGCCCCAGTCCTTGGATTATACGTGTTAGCTTTTGACATGGTCTCCTTTTTTTCTAGTTTCACATTTAATTCCCATAAGATTGGATTGAAGGTACCTGCCAAATATGTCCCTCCCAGTCTTTCTAAGATGAAGCCTGTTTGTTTCATGAAATTCACATAAGCCAATGTTGTAGAATCCAATTCTTTATCAATAACACATCTATGTAGTCTTTTAAAGACTAATTTACCAGTAAGATTTTGAGTGGAATTCAAGATAGCAATAGCACTTGTACTTACGTACCGCTTCACAGTGCTTTACAGCCCTATCTAGTGGTTTACATAGTCAGCATATTGCCTCCCAACAATCTGGGTCCTCATTTTACCAACCTTGGAAGGATGGAAGGCTGAGTCAACCTTGAACCAGTCAGGATCAAACTGCTGGCAGTTGGCAGAGTTAGCCTGCAATATTGCGTTCTAACCACTGCGCCTGATGGCTCTTTATGTTTAAAACCCTATGTGGCATAAGCTGTAGTTCTCTCCCCTAATGTTTACCCAAATTCTACAATCCAAAAAAGTTGGCTTGATGTGATTGGATCCTGTCATTAAAGTAACATTATCTAATAGGATCCATGAAGTGAGCTTTTTCTATGTTGTCTACCTTCTGGAACAGCATTCCTCTGGAGAATTGTTTCCTTTTAAGTAATCATTAATATTATTAATATAGGTTTTTTATCGTGAGATTGCTCAGAGTTGTTTTGGTGCTGTGCAGCTGAGATATTTGATGAAGGAATAAATAATAAATTAGGAGACATGAGCCAACAAGTTATCTTAGCCTGATAATATTGACATGTGGTTCTGCAAAACCAAAAAAAATAAAATAATTCTTTTGAACCTTACAATATCTTACAATGATTTAATCCTTAGTCTTTTGTTAAGCCTTATAAAATTAGTTATTTGTTTCTATCAGTCATTTCAATATCATATTTTAATTTGTTATTGAAATCCTCCGGCAGACAAAATTAAGTTTTTTACAGGATGATAATTCTTCCTAACAAAGGCAATTTTTGCTTCCTCAGTGCTGAGAATAAATTATGTATTAAAAATGTCTAATGAGGACACATCCTGTTTTTCAGCAGTTATGAACATTTTCATTTCAAAGATCCCTCACGTCCACCTTCATTTCATTTCTTTATTTATAAAATGTAGAGATTGCTTCAATTTAAGAGATTCTCAACAGCAACATATATTGGTTTCTTACTTGGCAAATGTAGGGCTACTAGAATTGACCTGCAAAAATTTGGAGAGCCCTTAGATCAAGCCAAGATTGGTCTTCTTGCTGCTGGCAATTGCACTCTGGTTGTTCCCCCTTGAAAGATTTCTCAGGATGTTGAGTTCATTTAATTTTATTATGCAGGCCACAATGCTTTCATTGGCTAACTCTAAACTACTTTTCTTTTTAAAAGATTTCACATGCATTCTGGAATCTGAAATAAAGGCTTGCCATTCATAGTTACTGTTTCACACTTGTAACATTTGTTGGTTTAGGCATTTCTGGGCTGGAAGTTATGATAATCTCTTGAGTTCTTTTCCTTTCCAATATAAATATCCAAAAAAATTCAGCTGACTTTCGGCTATTGATTCTTTCCCTGCCCAGTTTAATTCCTGAGGTATTTTTCCTCGCTCTCAATCTCTGTAAAACTGGATGAATACATTAATGAGTCAGTAAGATTTACTAAGCCTTAAGCACAATTTTGGAGAGTGTGTTTCTTTTGGAATGTGTATTTATCATTAGAATAAACTTTTCTTATTTGGGGCTGATTTTAAAATATTGCCTTGGAGCCTACGGAACCCCAATATTTATCTTAATTCAACACTAGATCATTTCAAATGTACTTTTGTTAAAGCAATGTGAACACAAACCTTCTGTTGATCCTCCTGTTAATAAGCTGTATTAGTTACTGGCCTCTAAGAAACAGGGCATCTTTATAATGCAGATGGTTTTTCAATATATAGAGTCATTGAATCTTCCTTCATGAGAACCTCATTGATAAATGATTGCGGGATCCGAGGCATATAATATATGAGTAATATGTTATTACCCACCCCTCCATCCGCAGATTAGTAGCCAAATAAGAGAAAAAGATTAGGGTCAGGGCATTTAACTTGTAGCTGAGATGAACATTGTGGGATCCTCCTGTGATTTATATTTCTAAGTCAGATCCACAAACCCTAGTAACATTGCAAAAAATTCCCAGATTGATTTATCCTCCTCGACATTCTTCATGACTATCATATCCTGCCATATTCTGCACGACAAGTAGAATTTCAACATATTTCCCCAGTAACTGCATCTGCATACCGGGAAGTTTTTCATGACTGAATTTATGACTCTCCTTGGTAAAGAGATTAGTATACTTTATCCGCATGGTGTTTCTGTTGTACAGATACATGGATTTCTTTGGTATTTAGGAACCAATAGTTAATTGTTGGGTTAATGTCAAAGAGTGCATTGATATGGACAAATCCCTAAACTTGATTTGGCCTGATTCATATGATACACAAATCAAAATAGGTCTCCTATGAATATTTCCAAGGTTTTGTTGTTGCTTTGTTATTAATTTTATGACATTAAAACGTATTTATTTTTCCTCAACTGATTCATAGAAAGCAAATTCCAGAGTTAGGAGAAGAGGAAGGGATTGAAGGAAGTAAAAAATGATACTCTACTATACTCTTCTATACTTTAGAAGTAAACCGATAATTTGACTTCTAATTACAATGGATGGTTCTATCCAAACTTTCCAGTCACAGGGCTTTAATGAAGGATATAAAGTATTGAAAAATCTAGGATCCTTGATAATCTGTTCTTACAGAAACACTACAAGAGGTTTTGGGCAATTATTTGGACTTGGTTATGTCATTGGTTCTTACTTGGAAAATGGTGGATGCTAGCTCCACATTCATCCTCCTGATTTTTTTCAGGTTTCTATTCTAAGGAAGCATTTATGTAGCCTACACTTTTCCAACAATTTTTTTTGGGGGGGAATCCTACTAAACCTAAAGGAGAAAAAGAAAAGGTATGATGAGATATTGAACATACCTATGAAGATATATTGTAGTTACCCATTCAGAATATTACAAGTTCCTTTTAGTAGGGTCATCTTTATTCTGGACTGAAGATAATTTTAAGATCCATTGCCAAAACCTTCATATAAAACATTTTGTATGGACTTAACCATTTTCACTCAAATGGAAAACTCATTCTTGTATGAAACCCCCTGAATTTGTTCATCTTAAGCTTGGCAGACCATGAATCTCTTGGAAGGATTAACTCTGCTTTCAAACCACATCTAGTCCTGGAAAGAAACGAAAAAGGTTATTAGTGTTTTCCTTTTAAAAATCTGTAACGGTAGTGTAGTTATTTGGGGGCGGGGTGTATACTTATGCCATATATTTATGTCATTGTGTGTATGGACATCTTTGAAAAATGTAACATGATGAGACTACTCAAGCAGGCCATATAGTAGAAAAAGTTGTATTGGAAGATCTCAGATTAAGCAGTTTGTGGAAAAATACCCGAATGAAGACCTCTAAAGAAGACTTAAAACAAGGAATGGTTCCCTGATGAACTAAATAGCATTCAAGTAGAAAAGTATCCAGTTGGATTGGAACATAACTCTACCTGGCCAACTAGACATTAAGTTGGGTAGATATGTACAGCATAAATCAACATTTTCCAGAAGCCAACAATAAAAGTTGTAAATCTGTAATTGTTTTTTTTACATATCTTGAATCCATGAACATGATGCTAACACTTGCTGATTCGAGTCTAGGGCTCTCCATATATGGTTCCAATAAAACAGAATATTTATAGCTCGGGGTTGATCTGTGGATCCTTGGTGCTCTCTGAGCTTGATTGTTTGCTTACAAATGGTTCATTATTTGACTAGGTAACATCTTCAATGCAAATGATTGTGGGGTTTGCTCCCAGTTTAGATACAGTAACTTGCTCTGTTGCTTTGGCAAGGGGATGGTTTTCTCCTGGGTAATTCCTTGAATAAGAAGGAAAGAATTGATTAGGAAGGAACTGATTAGGAACCCAAGGGGAAAAGAATCCGCGAACAAACATTTGCAAAAACCTGGATGATCACTAGATGGGAGCAAAGAGTTAGATTTTCTCTATTCCTTTGCTGTTATCTAGCGGCCATTTACTTTTCTGCAGTCCAGATGTGATACACCTTCTGATTGGCTGCAAAAGCCAATTTTTATACAGAATCACTGGTAAGGTGATATAACTGGGTTAGTGGCTGACTGGAAGAAACGGGGCATCTCTCTCAAGTCAACCTATCCTAGAGATTGTTATGCAATTAATTTGTTTGACACATTTAATGTCTGGAGGAAACACACAGGATATAAATCTAAATAAAAATCAATCAGTTCTATGGCTTCCAAGATGTGAGTGCAGGTGTATCAAAAGGGTGCTGTTGTCTTCTTCAAAATCAGTAAGTTATGGAAAACCAGCAAAACTTTGAGTTTGCTGTAATATTCAGGATGGGATACACATTCATTTTATTATTCCTTAAAGGGGCAAAAAATGTACAGAATTCAAAAGAAGCTCGGATGGAGATTTTCTTTACAAAGAAGTGGCAATTAAAAACCAACTAGTAGGCAATTGCATTTTAGGAAATGACTCAAATTAACCATTTAAATATATGGAATTGCTGCTAAAGGTAACAGATAATTCAATAGATGATGTTTCTCAATCTTGCCAACTTTAAGATGTGTAGATTTTAGTTCCCACACTTCCCAAGCTAACTGGCTGGAAAATTCTGGGAGTTGAAATCCACACTTCTTAAAGTTGCCAAAGTTGAAAAACACTGCTATAGAAATAAGGATGTTGCTATATTGTGACATAATTGCACGAACGACCTTTTCAAACTATATAATGACAAAAGGTGAAACAGCATAAAACAATTTGATGATTGAGAAGGAAATACCATCTGAGGAACAACCTGTGGTATATATACAGACCTCATCAGAGAAATGCATTCATGGTCTTTCTTAACAAGGTGATTTCCTAAACTGCTTTTGGGGTCTTGGTTTGCATATTATGTTTCATATGAATACTGAATTAGCCCATTTTTAAATTGTGGCCTCCAAAGAAACCAAATAGGCTAGGCTCACACAACCTTCTAAGGCATAAAAAACAAGAAGCCAAATTTAAAATAGCCAAGTTTTACAAATTGTGTAAACACAGCAACTAAGTGTTCAACTAACATGGTTAAACATGTACAATCCCAACCAATTGTCTGAGCCTCTTGCATCCATCCTAAGTCTGCATTAGTCATAATCTTACTCCAATAAAATTTTAATGAGTGGCACAAGAAAATATCTTGAAATGATTCATGCATCTGAAAGAAAGGTCTGTTTTCTTTCTCCGTTATCTCTCAGCAAGTCTCGCTATAAGCTAACCACAAACCACAATTCCTCTATTAGGAATTATTAAGAAGGATTGCTGGATGTTTCCCACTCAAGCTGCCACTGCATTTTTGTACTGGCCAAGTCTCATTTTTTTGTATTTTTTTTTTTTTTAAAAAAACTCTAATTCTACACAGAACCCATCTTCCAGCTACATTAAGATCTAAACAGAAAAGATCAGAAATTGTAATGTCAAGCTTCCTGGAGATCAATCAGTAGATACCAATCTGCCCCCACTCTATCTTACAATGAAGAATTAGCAAATATGAGAGGTTAATCATTTCTTTAGGATGCTATGAGAACACAGCTTACAGTACATGGCACAACAGCTGGCACATGACCAATATCTTACATTTTCTTTAAAAGTACGTCTATTTGATGACAGCAAGAGTATGTAGGCTAAATGTGGTATCTGGAAAGGTGTTAGCTTTTCAGTAGAATTTCCCTTTGGCAGACACCTATGGTCTATGGATTCCTCTGAAAATCCAAAGATTTTATGGGGGATAAAAGACTTCTCAAGTCGTCTCAATTCTTCCGATTGTAAAAAACAATTTCCATCTTGCTATTATTCCCAACCCTTTCAGAACTCATATTTATTTTCTCATAAACATTTTGAGAGCTTGAAAACTGGTTTAAGTTAGCTTATACCAAGCTTGAAAGGAGCAGAATTTGATGATAATGGATAGGTAGTAAGTGCTCTCTAGAGATTTGCAAAAGCTGCTACCTAGTTTATGGTGCATAACTATGCAGTTTTTTTGGTACAATGCATTTTAATTTTGTGAAACAATATTAGCAGTTTTCAACATATTCTTCTCATTTTTTTGCTTTTCTTTCAAAGAGATCCATAGTTATGGTGGGAAAAGTAATGGGAATTCACCAAAAGTTTGTTTGTATCTAAGTAGCTGATTTTCAAAGGAGGAAGAATGAAATAAGTTACCGGTCACTGGAATAGCTTGTCTGTATGAATCATGCAATAGTGAAGAACATGTGAATGATGTTGACTTTTTTTCTTTGAGGTGATAGAACAACTAAGTCCAAAATTACTACCTCCATCCTTGTACAAAGTAAAACAAAAATCACAATACTGCACTTTTCAATGCATAGTTCTCACAGAATAGAAAGTAAGCATGGCCAGCAATGTCCTGCATCTGCTCAAAGAACTAATGCAATTTTGGGCTGCATCAACAAGGGTATATTGCGAAGATCATAGGAAGTGACAGTTCTGCTTTGTGCTGCACTGGTCAGGCCACACCTGGAATATTCTGTCCAATTTTGCTTGCCACGATTCACAAAGGATGCTGAGGTATTGGAAAGAGTGTAGAGAAGAGCAACAACGATGGTAAGGGGATCAAAAGCTAAATCTTATAAAGAGCATTTGAAACAACTAGGTATGTTTAATCTAAAGAAAAGAAGGCTAAGGGGAGACATGATAGTCGTCTTTTGCTACTTGAAATAAGGGATCTCCTGACCATGAGGGCTATTAAGCAGTGGTAGAGCCTGCCTCATGGGTGCTCCACCACTAGAACCGTTCAAGCAAAGGATGGACAGCCATGTGCCTGGAATGGTCTGAAGATTTAGGCTGTGGAAACAAGTTGGATGAGGAGAGCTACAAATATGCTGCCAACACTGATCCTATGAATTCCTCTGCTACTTAATTGTCTTCCCATCCAGCCCAAACCAATAGTTTGATAATTAGAATTTGCTAAAGCAGTTTGTCAGATGCTTCACTGAATGTGGACAGCATTCCAATAACCTATTAAGGCAGCTACTGGTCTGAAAAATAAGATAATGTTAGTCTGGAAAGAATTGGTTTTTGACTTGCTATTTTTAGATAATCATTGCATTCTTCTCAGGATACTTAGAACAGATTCTTTGGGATCTGTTGTAGGATCTTTCTGGGTATTGATGTCAGGCTGACTGATCTGTAATTGATTTCTTTTCTCCTTTAAAGATGGAGACAATATTGCTTTCCTTCAATTGTCTGATGTTGCACCTGTTCTTACTATACAATTTTTTGACTTATCCTATGGTTTTATGAACTCTGCTTATTGCCAAACACCCTCCTTTGTCTCTCTTCAATCTCTCACTTGCTTTGATCAACTGTTTATATAACTAGGCATCTTGAAGGAGCTGATTTTATGATAGGATAACATACATACACCTTTCAATAGGAACTTCTTTCCCTATTTTTCCCAAGGCACAAGATAATAGAGCAGCTGAGATCTTTTGATGAGTAAAGAACGATATAGATAATTGTCAAATAATTTTATTTACCTTGACCGGGGGTAGGCAACCTTGGCTCTTTTATGACTCATGGACTTCAACTCCCAGAATTCCTGAGCCAGCATGGTCATAAAAGAGCCAAGGTTGCCTACCCCTGACCTTGACTGTCACACACTCTCATTCCCCCTTTTCTGTCTCTTGTGACTCACTGTTGGTCAAACATCTAGCTTAAGACCACAATAGAAGGACCTTTTATCATGAAAGAAAGGAAAGCTTTGGTTTCAGAGCTTTTGTAGTCTGGCTAGTTGTTGGGTTAGTTGCCATGCATGAATGTTTAATGCTGTCACTTTAAATGTTTACCTCAGCAGCCAGCATCCTTATTCTTTTGAGATTTGTTTTTCTAACCCTCAAAGTTTGTCTTTTTATTTTTAAGAGTTTAGTAGGCCCATGCAGTCTAGGCTATTCCCCCAGACACATTTATCTTTTGTTAGGAGAGTTTAAGGCAGGGGTCTTCAAACTTGGCCCTTTTATGACTTGTGGACTTCAACTTCCAGAATTCCTCAGCCAGGTACGCTGGCTGAGGAATTCTGGGAGTTGAAGTGCACATGTCATAAAAGGGCCAAGTTTGAAGACCCCTGGTTTAAGGGTTTCAGTTTGTTACTTCTTATGCATTGGATTGTGAGTTTGTTTTGTTTTAATTGGTTTGCCAGTCAGAGTGCCTTTGCTAGATAGGCAGCCATATAAGTATGATAAACAACTACACAAGCTATTCAATAAGATGTGGGCATGTCTCTCTGAATATGGGCTTTCTGAATTCTCTTTCATAGATGCTGGCTCTAACCCTTTTAGTCACCTTCTTTCAAAAGTTCTTTCATTCTCTAGGATTTCTGATTAAGCTCAGGCTTCAATCCCTCTTGCCCCAGGCTTTGGCAAGTGCTATGGAGAAGATACTGTTAACCAGCTCTGATATTGTTTACTAAATATCTTTCTTTTGCCAAAATTTGTCTTCTTCAGTATTCTCCCCTCAAAGGGCTGCACAGGAACCTCTATTTGCAATGCTTTGGAAGATGACAGATAGTAGACAGATAGCAGCTTTGATTTAACACAACATGCTTCAAATTGAAACAAATCACATTGCCTCTTTGCTTCTAGGAAGAAAACCACATCATTCTTCATTTATTTAGTAAGAAAAATCTAAGTTCTCTGACTCACTTCTGTATTTCCTGGCCCTGCATACTCTTCCTTGGAGATCTATCCTTCTTTTTGTCTCCTATACGAGTCCTTTTCACTTTCAGCTCCTCACTAATCTTTGTGTCGCTACATTGATTTCTTCTGCAGTCTTCTGTTCCCCCCACCTAATCCCATTGGAATTGTGTGCAGAGTGGTTTTTAAAATCTCATTTTTGAAGGAATTCCCACATCTTGAGCTCCTCCTCCTAGTAGCTTATCATGACATATAACTCACTTAACCTTTTCTCTGAGTTATTTAAATCCATTTTCTTGAAGTGATGTATTCATCAATAATAGCTTTCTCCCAATATTCCATGTATACAGGGTACATAACATGGCCTGGCTACTTGAAGGACTGCCTACTTCCTATAGTATCTGTCCGGCCAATTCAATCTCGCAGCATTGGCATTTTCCAGGTTTCTTTGATTAAACAACATCATATTTCAGGACTCTGGTAGTGTACCTTCTTGGTAGCAGCTCCTGCCCTCTGGATCAAGGTTCCTCACCATGAACTGGATGGCTTTAACCAACTCTTCTGTTGCTTAAAAGGGCCATGAAGACCTGCCTGTTTACTCAGGCATTTGGTAGGGAAATGGAAACTCCTAACTTCATTCTATCTGGTCTGTTGACTTGCCATCTTTTATCATTTATTGATTTTATTTTATTTCTTTGATTATTGTGAGCCACACAGAGTTGTTGGGAGTCGGGTGGCATTCAAATTTAATAAATTATTATTATTACTTATTACCCTACTTGTTAGTTCATTCTGTCCTCTTGGCTAATATTACATCAATGATAATTATGTACTTTTAGCAGAACATCTCGTATCTTCCACCATTCTTAGGTAACCATAGTTTGCAAAATCCTCCTTTTAATGTGTCACTACTATACTCTCTTTGAAGCTGTTCACCAAGCACCTTTAACTAGGCCCTGTGCACAAAGTGGTGGTGATAAGCATATCATGCAAACTTTAAAATTGCTTAGCAAATTAACCCAAACAAGGGCAGATTAACTCTTCCAGATTAACACATTTGACCTATTGTCTTGCAACTAGTAACATTAGTATTAAAAATTCATTCCACCCAGAGTCCACTGAAATTGGGCATTTAAATACATACATACATGCATGCATATATACATATATACATACGTACATAATATGTCATCTGTGATCAAGACTTTCTGAACAGGGAGCTATCAATGGCTACAATACTGATGGCTGTTTACTATATTAAATACACTGCTGGGCAGTGATAATGGAATTTGCAGCAAGGGGGGGGGTGTTATAAGGCAATAATTACCCTCCATTCTAGGCATGTGAACTTTCCAAATAAAAGACTGATGAGCCTGACTCAGTAGGATTTTTCTTATGAAAAAAGGCTCATAATAATAGAATTTGAGAAATCAAGGACATCTTACAACTAAAGATAGGCTCATTCAAGCCATAAAAGGCCTTTATGATACATATCATTGCCTAGATCACTGCTCCACATCCTTTGTGCTTTATTTCATTTTTGTGTCATTTAATACCTCCACCACATTTTTCCTTCAGGCAGGAAGTTCAGAGCCTGTCTAAGTGCAATTCAGTATCAAGTGAAGAGATGGCTGTAGGGCTCACATTGTTATCTCTATGATTGCAGCTAATAAAATTTTCCTTGCTCATAATGGGAATGTGGATTTTCTCCCATGGAATATATATTTTACCCACACGCCATGACATTTTCTGCTTTTCTCATGGCCCCACAGACTGTTAACCCCTGAGCCATTTTGGTCAGATGAGGTAATTTGGCTTTAGTCACCTACTTTGCTTGAAAGACATTTTAGCCTGCACCACAAAAGAATGATTCAGCAGGAACAATAGCAAGGCTTGCAACATGGCTGGAAAAAGTGAGGATCCCTGGGTATCTTGAAATGAACAGCAGGTTTCCAAGAGGTTTGGTTATGATTTTCTTCCCTCCTCCAAATTAAGCACACATTGAGTACATTATTAGGATTGGTCAGCCAGATATTTAGACTGGATTTGGCATTTTTTATCTATTTATTGAGTCCTTCCCCAAAGACCTGGGATAGACAGATGGTACTGTTTGATGATATTAAAGGTATTGCCACAGGATGTAAGCTATTCCAAGTAAAGCTGCCTTTTGCAATTGACTGATGGGGATTTTGTCAATGCCGATGGTGTCCATGTGATGCTCCAGATGTTTTGGGATTGCACTCAAGGCACCTATTACTATTGGTACTATCTTTGCTTTCTTTTTTCACAGTCTTTCTACTTCTAGTTGCTGGTCTTTCTACTATATTTTGTTATCTTCTCCAGTTCTTTCTCTTCTATTCTGCTGTCTCTAGGTACTGCAATGTCTACTATCCAGACTTGTCTTTCTTATTGACAATTAAGTCTAGGGTGTTGTGTGTCTGTTTGAATTCTAAAATCTTAGAGCACTTTAGTTTCTTCATCTTCTATTACTTTGTCTATTTTGTAATAATTATATATACAACAACGTTTATAAACAAGTTGCCAGTTCTTTAGCTAATCTTGGCCTTCATACACACTGAGTTCTTCCCAAGAATCTAGGAGGTCATCATCATTATTATTAGTATTTTAAAAAACCAAGATACTTTCCAGTATTTGCAAAATATACTTTAAACCTTCAGTTAATCCTGAACAGAAGCAGCTTTCCAGAAACAGCATTTAAAGTCTTTATGGTTACATTCTTTGCTGATGTAAATCTATCCTAAATAAATAAATACATGCCAAATACCAGATATCTACAGCATTAGAGTTAAGCCTTTATCATTTATTGCACAGAACTAAGTCATCACATGTCTTAGTACTGCAAGAAGGATTCAGACCAACTGGATCTGGTCATATGGAGGGAAATGGATATTCTTGCTAGAGAAGATTGAGGAAGGATCTGATTATACTTTCCATTTCAGAACCTGCATTTACCTGCCTTCATCCATCATTTGGCAAATAAGAGGGTAAATCAATCAATCAATCAATCAATCAATCAATCAATCAATCAATCAATCAATCAGAATAGAGCTGGAAGGGACCTTGGAGGTCTTCTAGTCCAACCACCTGCTCAAGCAGAAGACCCTATGCCATATCAGACAAATGACTGTCTGAAAATAACATTTGCCTATATTTTTGAAGGCGTTTACCCCATTTCCACACTTTTGTATATTCATTTGTGTTTGTATGTACTTTTAGCAAAGAACTCTATGTGTGTACACATCTAACAATGCATATATTCAGGGAAAATGCTTCCTGAACTTGAACAACCCATAGCTTGTATCTATATGGACAAAATTCTACCAGAAATAATTGAAACTGGGTGAATCCTGATTCAGGGCAGACAGTCTGGTTTACTGATCTAAAAAGACTTCTCAGCCCTATGATTCATTAATAGAATTAGTCATAAATAATTAAACCAGAATAGTTGTGTTCTTCAAGATGGTTAAGGAAGTTCTTCATGACCTTAAGAGAAGATCAGCAATATCTGTGGGGATTTACAGTTCCCTTATGGCTCATTAAAAAGCACTGGTTATAATAAGTTTCCCATCATACTCCACATACACAGACTCCAGATGTTTTTATTGATTGCATTTCTATCCCATCTTTCTGTTTCTTCAACAAAGTGCTTACAGTACAGCAGTGAAAAAATATGATATAAATGTAGGTGTTAATACAATTAAAATCAAATTGAAACATAGAAATTAAATAATTAATTGTTTGGCCAAAGATATTTGTTTTTACTATCTATTTAAATAGTGGATTATGGGAAGGAGGAAAAACACACCTCTCTAGGGAATATGTTCCATAGTCGTAGAGTCATGCAGGAGCAAGGACTTTCTTACTCATCAAATAGCTGACCTTGGCTTAAGTAGCCAGAAAAGTCCATAATAGAAGAGATGGTTCTCTGGTTAGTCAGATCTTTAGACATTAAAAACTTTAAAGATCAACATCAACACACCAATTGTTCCCAGAAGTCAATTAATAGCCACTGCTATTAATATGTTTCTTCTGGTGGAGTTTAAGCCCATCCAGAGCAAGCCACATCATAATTCCAGAGTCAGCCTTTTCTTTCAAAACAGTTCTTGTCTGGATTTGAGATTGTTCTCCCTCATTATTGAGATTAAGCAACATTCAAGGGTATTGGTTGTTTTCTTAGAATTAAAAAGATAAGGAGCCATAGACTTGGCTCGCATCAACATTCTGATGGTGTCCACTCCAAAGGTTTGAATTCTCAAGAGTTTCATAAGGAGACAGGGTAGAACATTGAGAGACACTATAGATCATAGTCATTGATGTCACATAGTCCCCCAGCACACCTTCTGGACATGTCCCAGTCAGGGTTGATTGGAAGCACTGAAACACAGTGCCTCCCAAGCTCAAACTAGTCAAATGATCCAGAAGGATATTTTAATTGAGGACATCAAAAGTTTCTGAGAGGTCCTAAAGAATTAGCAGAGTTGCAGAGAGGTCCTAGAGAAGGAGTCAGTATTACACACACACACACTACACCAATATACACAGGGACATATACTATTTATTATTTATTTTAAATGCTGTTAAGCCACTTCAGTCATACAATCTAAGGTGCCCATAACAATATCTTTAAACAATATGTCACTTAAATCCAAATAAATAAAATGATGACATTTTCAATAATATACTTCCCTTAAAAATGAAAAAGGAATTTCATAACAACTGTGCAATATTTTATCTGAAATATTCAAAATGGTGTCGTAACTCATTGATTGATCAATCTCTTATTTGCAATCCTAAATGCTCTCTGGAACAACTGCAAATCAAATCAAATCAAATCAAATCAAGGTAATCCTTTCTAAAATGGTTTGCTGTTCAATAGTTTTGAAAGACCAGCAAAGACAGAACTTTGATGGGTTAGCAGAGAAAATGAACTGGTTTTTTTTAGAGAGTAAGGGAGATGAAATAGGAAAAATGGAAATAGGCAAGAACTGTTACCTAAAGGGGACTGAAACATTACTTAAGTCTTGAGAATTGAGATAATATTTGAAAGAAGCTCAGGAATATACCTGCGTTATTCACCAGAATATAAGAAGCTGTGATGCAAAATCAGCGTTGCAAAAATTGACTATTATGGTGAATCTGAAGTTATTTGATGGACCATCTTTTCCTAATTACATCTACCCAACCTACCAGAGTGGGGAGACAAAGGATGTTATGGGTCCCCTTTCCTAAGGAGATCCATCTAATGGGACCAAGAAGATGAGCCTTCTCTGTAGTAGTTCCCTCCCTGTGGAGCATCATCCCTACAGAAATAAGATTGGTCCCCACCTTGACATTCTTTTGAAAGGCCTTGAAGACCTGGTTTTTGCCAGTGGGCCTGAGGACCCCAAGGTAATATGGAGCCCATCAAGAGTTTGGTTTGATTGTTGTCACCAAGGGGATGATTGGGTTTGATTGGGGTTTTATTTATGTAAGCCCAGTGAGTTGTCACGGTGAGTGAGTTGCGCCATATAACATTTCTTAATAAATAAATAATAAATAAATCTCAATAAAAGTAGTTCTAGTCTTCCTCTGGACTTCATTTTCTGGTCTGGTATAGTCCATATATACTGACTATTTTAGAGCATTTTGGCTTTTCCTTTCCCCATTTTTTTCTATCTTTCCCTTCCATGTATCCCATTGTCTATCTAATCGGAGATAAAACAGCTGGCAATATCATGAACCTTTGCCACTATTATCCTCATGCAAGCTTTGTCAATGATATCTTTGGAGAAAGCTGATGAGAAATCTTTCCTAAAATAGTGGTGTTTGATTCAGTTGGTGTGATTGTGTGTTGCCAGAACATAGGATTAGGGGCTGAGCTTGCAAAGTCAGACATACAATAAGCCAACATTACCCTGGGAAAGCTTGGAGTTACTTAGTACAAATCAAGAAACGAGAATCTTTCTTGTAGCTGCCTGCACACAGGTCGAATCATAGATTATCCAAGGGTTTGGATAAGAGTTTTTGTAATCATCCCTTCCTATTTTTATTCAGGGACTGTTATGGAAAATGCTCTCTTATGTCAAGTACAATTTCACATAATTCTATCATAAAAAGCATAACTACTGCATGATACAGGATGAGGCCAGGCCAGTAATGAAGGAAACTGTCTGGTTCTGACAATGAAGATACTTAGCTTACAATTGCTTGTAGCAGCTGTTGTCTCTTGTATGGAGTCTTCTCCACATATACTGGATGTTGCTGGTGGAGGAGGAGATTCAGTTCTGGAAAGGTGGTCAAGGCAACTGGCAGAACTTTCCAGGGTTTCAGATGAGCTCCTTCCTAGCCCAGCCTGTGATTTCTCAAATGCAAAACATTCATGGATACACGTGAAACCATTTGGAGACAGAAATGTGGGCAGTGGCTTATTTCTATAGGTGGGGTGAACTTGTTTTTGTGGGGTTTTTTTCCCCTGACATGACAAGATATGTAGCTTGAAGTTGTTTGTCCTTGGTGTCATTGTGCTACTATTGTGCTCTTGTTTTATTATTACTTATTCTTATTCTGTTGGTTCTTAATGTTGTGCTCACCTCCCAGAGTTAAAGTGGATAGCTATAGAAACCAATATATTATTTTTCTCATTTAGATGTCTGATATATTTTATTTTTCAGCCTAGCAGGGAGGGACAACTTGGTCTCACAGAAGGGCCAAACTATAAAAGCAAAATGACTTAGTTCCTAGTGTGCCAAGATATAATATGGGTCAAGTATGACTTAGCATATTGTAAAAACCCAATGACTTGTGTCTTATTAAAAAAAAACACCCATAGTTAAATCATGACTCAATACAAGATATTTGAATCTATTGTATAAATGGGGGTCTTCCAAAGAGATGAGTAGTAATACTAACTGAAATGTACTCTGATCATTTTTTGAAATTAACCTTTCCTGATATTTTATATCAAGAAGTGTCTTAATTCACCACTGATGGGTTTGCATGAAAAGCTTCTCTATGGTCAACCACTCTGTAGACAATAAACCCATTTTTTTGAATTTCTGGGTCAAGATGAAACTCAAATGTGATTGGTTGTTTGTGGTTTAGTGTGTCATACAAACACAGCCATTCTTTTTTTCCCCCCAAGTGAGTCTGGTGGTTGGCTGTGGTAGAAGTCTAGGAAATGCTATTCTACGAGACTGAATTAACATAACATTTCTGAGTGACATAGTTTTAGTCTTAGTTTAGTTTAGATTTGTCTCACTTAACGTTTGGTTTGTTGTTTTTCTTTGAAGGCATTGATCCCTATAGTTAGAGTAACGATGGGAGTAACTGTGACATTTTTAGCTTAGATGTTCAAACTCAACTAAATATGATATGATAGCATTTCTTCTCTATGGTAAAACCAAAAGATGCTGTAATCAATAAAGGAGAATATTTGTAGCTCAGGGTTCAAATGAGGGCTCTCAGAGCTTAGTTATTTTCTTGCAGACGTTTCATTAGCCAAACCACTTATCATCATCAGTGTTGTCATCACTAGAGGATGGGAGTCTGATTTTAGCAGTGATTTTAGCAATAGCACTGATGATATTACCTAGTTTAGGTAATGAAATGTCTGCAAGAAAACAAGCAAGCTCAGAGAGCACCAAGGACTCCTCAAGTCTGATTTTAAAACAATGAATTGCTGAGTTTGTACCAAGGTTCATAGTAGCTCTGGGAAGGAAATAGAAAGCAGTATGATTGAAATTCTTAGAAGAGATGTGTCCTACAGTTCCCAGTTCTGATTGGGGAATGGTTCTCCTCAGTGCTTTTTTTGTAAAAAAAAAAAAAGGTGCTGGAACTCACACATGTCATACAACCCATTTTGCCTACCCTACAAGGCTCCATCCAAAAAAGGTGCCGGAACTCCGTTCTGAGCGTTCTATGAGAAAAAAAGCCCTGGTTCTCCTAAAACGCAGGGGCTGCATTCAGATGACAAAAGGGCCAGATTGCAACCGTCCTAGGGTAAACACTGGCTCCAGTGAGTTGGCAGTATAGAATTATTGATGGCCTGGAGTGTAAATAATTTACACCAAAGCAGTGTAAATAATGAATCTTTCTCTTATTTTCTCCCACAACAAACCTGTGAAGTAGGCTGGGCTGAGATGGAGTGACTGTCCAAAGTCCACCATGGCTGAGGGTGGTCACCTGGGTTTCCCTGAGGCCAGTGCAATATCTCAGCTACAACACCAGGTTGATAGATGGGCATGTTCTTGAAGTGAGCCTGTCAATTAGCATGTTAAATGTGAAATCAGGAGTCCAGGCAGTTCAAATGAATATATAAGTTTATTGCAAGACTGAGTTATCTACAAGAATCTTAACTATTAACAGACAAAACAAATTGGCGGTAGATAAGAGTCAACAGAATTCAAGATTGGCTGGACTTAGATCTCTTGTGGGCATGAAGGGACTCAAGACCGATGGTGTGTTTGATCCCTCCCTTGGGCTCAGCCTGGTCATCTTCTACATAGCACTTGTGGGTATAATCAAGCTAAGCTTCTGTAAAATACATGTCTATTGTTGATAATTGAAATCCTAGGGTATAGATTCCTGGGCTCCCCATTCTTAACTGCTTTTCTAGTCACTTCACTGAAATAGTTCATGTTACTCTTTTAGACAAAACTTTTCTCCACTCTTCATATGTGTATCAGGCAAATATTTACAATTTCAGCAACTAACCATCTCCCCTATCCCTTCCTCTTTGCTGAGCCAGCTCCAGGTAGAGTATTAATTTCCTTTTATCTTTTTCTGTCCGTAGGTAGCCTCCTTCACTTTCTTGATCATAATGGCTGCTCAGAAATGAAATCCCTCTAATTTGTCTCCTGAATGAATAACTTGAATGTTATCAGCCAGCAGCAGGGAAGGCAAAACAGGATTTCTTTTTTTAAGACAGTGGATATATAAATGAGCTGTGATGGTTAAAAATTACAGGAGGCATCCCAAGCATTGAAAACAAGAGTATTCATAAGGATCCCAAAGCTAACTGGAGCCTCTTTCAGACAGCCATTCTTGTTACTTTCAACATAAACTTCGTAGAAACTTAGAATCATTCTAATAATTGTCTTAACCATCAGCTGACCATCAGCATTCCCTCCAGTAACCAATGGGGAAACTCAGTGTTTACCCCTTTCTTTTCTTTGCTGTATTTGCTTGTTTGGTTAAAGCCAACAAACGACCTCTCTCAAAAACACTGGTCATCTCCTGCTGCTTCTCTCATTGCAAGGACAGGTTAGATCTAGGACAATTTAATTATGGAGGACAGAAAGAATCACGAAACTGGGAGGAAAATTCTGGTGGAAAAGCCAATAGGGAAATGGCTACCATCAAGGGACAGAGTCACAGCTTTTAAAATAAGTCATGTTTTGCAGTTTGTGTTGAGCCCAACTGAGCTGGAAGTAAATTCACTCCAAGGTGATCAGAGTGGTGCAGTATTAGGTCCCCAGCAATGCCAAAGCCCCATGTGGTACTCATCTGAATTTAAGCTAAGTCAACAGTGGTAGAACAAGGCTCCTGCAATATCTCACTGTGTGCAAAGTGATAAGGAAGGGCATGTCAGAATAAAATACATTTTATTAAGCAGGAGGGAGAAATTAATTGCTCCTTTGCTTCACTTATATACAAAACTCCAGCTTTTCAGAGATTTTTTTTTCAGATGTTCAATTCACTTCAGATCAGCATCTTGCTCTTGAATGGTCAAGTGTCATATTTGATTAGAAGAAAATCAACAAATGGTTATAACACATTGACACTTAACTGGAAATAGTATGGAAATAAAGGTCTGTGGAGCTAGTCCATTTTTTAAATCTCCCCCACCTCCAGCCTTTTTTTATTCAACCTTAACTTTCCATCTAAACAAAATTGTGTTTGAAATGCATTTTTAAAGAAGAACCGACAAGCTTAATTGGGACATTGGAGACAGTATTGGACTAAGTCTTCAATGTAAGCAAAGAAGGGATCTTTATGATGTCTCAGTTAAATTATGCTTTAGTATAAACTCCCAATGCATTTGAGGTAAACATTCAGGTGAGAGAAGAAGGATCAAACAGGAGTCCTGCTCAGCCTTGACAGACTGGAATGCTTAAGGCAAATCCTCTTTGAATCATAAGTCAACTTCTGAGTCAAATAAGGTGAGCAGTAATTACCATTACAGATTAGGTGTGTGAGGCTTCCGGTTCTGCGCAGCTAGTGCACCAGCCGAGGGATCAAGACGATCCGATCCCTACGGCTGATTTCTCTCTCTTTGGGCCCAAAGCCACCCCTGAGAGCTGGCAAGGAAGGAGGGAAGCCCCGCCAACCCTTGTTTGAATATGGCTGAAAAAATTGAAAGATTTTAGTTTAAGAGGGATGAACTCTCTAAGTAAGACAGTATCTTTTTCTTTGTTTCTTTTGTTTTTCGATATGAGAACTATAAAAATGTGTGGGATGATTAACATAAAGGAAGTGTTTTAGATATTTAAATGTAATTGATTTTAAGAAAATTCCAATGGATAACTAAAAATGGGAAAAAATGTTTTGAATAGAGTTAAAAGATTAGATGATTGGATTTATTAAATGGAACATTTAAAGATTAAACATAGGTTTAATTATGGGTAAAAAGAACAGAAAGAATTTGGAAATAAGTGTATACTAATTCAAGAGGGATACGTATTTTAAGTAGTATATTATTTTCTTTTTTCTTCTCCTTTTTTCTTTTTTTCTTTTTCTTTTTCTCTCTCACATCTTTTCTTTTTCTATGTCTTTCTTTTGTGTCTTTTTCTTACTTATTTTTTAAGATATGAAAATAGATTTAAATACTTTAAGGTAATTAATTCTGGGAAAAATTTAACCAGTAGAAATGTTTTTAACATTTTAGGGAAAATAAACTTAAATAAGAATTGTAAACAGGATTTGTGACAAGGCAACCAAGATGACCAGATAGAAAAGAAGCATGATATTGATGAGATTATTATTGGTAGAAATTTTAGAAAAATCTTTATATTTAATTGTTACCTATCAAATTAATCAGAATTGTATTAATTTAGGTTTCAAAGAGAATATTATTAGAAGAAGAGAAAATCAAGCAAAGTTATAATGTGGATTTTGGAATATAGAAATTAACCGTTAGTGATTACTTTGTAAATATAAACCCAGACAACATGCTGTTTACCAAATATCAAGATGTTTATATTACAAAGATTAGCGTGATAGACCCGGAAGAGAAAGGAATGGGAGCGAGGAGAGGAAAAAGTCAGATCTCAGTTCTTAGTGACAGTTGTGACAGAAAAGAACCAAGCAACCTTCCTGTAGGTCTCCTGTAGGTCTCTCTCTCTCTCTCTCTCTCTCTCTCTCTCTCTCTGTTTTCCCCTCCCCTTGCTCTCTTTTTCTCTCAGGTGAGACTAGTCTTCCATGCGTGATAGTTCTTGATTCCCTGAGTACTGACAGTGGCCAAACATTTAAACAGCACCCAGGTAAAATTTAAATAATTCTAGTGTTCCAAACTTGTTCAAAGTTTACATGGCTTGAATTTCCCATTAATATATTTGAATTAAAAAATATTTTCCCTTTTTAAATCTTTGAGATATTAGATTGTGTTATTTTCTAAGACATAGGTATCCTGTTTATTTAAAAGATTATATGTTATTCTTTAAATTAGACATTTGGTATTTTTATGATGTCACTAACAGACTAAAGAGATATAATTCTCAGTTTCTGACTGGTTTCAATGTACAAGTTTGAATTCATTACAAGCTTATCTTGTAAAGCTCAACAACTGTGCATAGATAGTGCTCACTGATATTTAACAGAATAACAGAGTTGGAATGGACTTTGGAGGTCTTCTAGTCCCAACCCTCTGTTCAGGAAGGAAACCCTATACCATTTCAGACAAATGGTTGTCCAGTCTCTTCTTAAAGACCTCCAGTGTTGGAGCACTCACAACTTCTGGAAGCAAGTTGTTCCACTGATTAATTGTTCTAACTGTCAGGAAATTTCTCCTTAGTTCTAGCTTGCTTCTCTCCTTGATTAATTTCCATCTATTGCTTCTTGTCCTGCCTTCAGGTGCTTTGGAGAATAGGTTGACTCCCTCTTCTTTGTGGCAACCTGAGATATTGGAACACTGCTATCGTGTCAACCCTCATCCTTCTCTTCATTAATCTAGACATACCCAATTCTAGAAACTGTTCTTTATATATTTTAGCCCCCAATCCCTTAATCATCTTTGTTGCTCTTCTCTGCGCTCTTTAATTCCAGATTTACCTGTGAGAAGACCCTGACTTGCCAAAATCTGAAGGGCTCTTCCTTCTACAAACCTTTTCTACAAAGAAGGCCCATTCAAGAGAAATGTAAGTTTGATCTTCCTCTGCCACTTTCTTTGTGGAACACAGTTCTCCATGCAGAAGGTAGATAGATAACAGTTTTCTGCACAGAGATAGGTCTTCTTCCTGCATTCACAGACAGATAAGAAGCAATCACTCCGGCTTCCGGTTCCGGATCCGCGGCAGACGCAGTCGCACCGAGAGCCTCGTCTCTCCACCGGCTGTTTTTCCCTCTGCCGGTAGACCCTTAATCGGGTCAAAAGTCGCCCTGGAGGGGCGACCACCGTTGAGGCCCTCGTCGATGGGGGAAGGGCGGCAGCTCCTTTCTCGGTCAGAGCCAGCTCCTTAGGGCCGTCGGAGAAAAGATCACCCAGTAAAATGGACGATCACTTCGCTGCACCAGCCGAAAGCCAGAAGAACAGCTAAGCACAAAGAACCCCCATGGAGAATCCAGGTGAGACCTTTCCTTCCCCCTCTTTCCCTAATTACTCTCCTGTAAAAAGCTTTTGAATTTGAATTACTTTCCTGCTGTGAGAGAGCAGCGTTTCGGCACTGTGGGAAAAACAGCTTTGGAAACTGAAAAAAATAAAACAGCTAATTTTTTATTGACTATTTAACTCTTGGAATACTGAGGGATCCTGAAAATATTTCTACTTTTGAACATTACTATTATAACCACGCTATTTATTATCCTGGAGATGCCTTTCTTTTTTACTTTTTTAATGTGAAAAACAAAAAATCTATTAACTTGGAAAGAAAGACTTTACAGACTACTGAGGACATCTTGTGACGAAAAGTGTTACTGCAACTGTATATTTTTTTGCTGGACGATGGCTCTGACCTTCAAAGGATGATAAGGGTAAAGATAACTTGAAACAGCTGGGTGGTGATTTTGTCTACTAGGAATTGGAGGTGAATATTTGTTGACTTTTACTAAATATAGCCTTCACTAAAAGATTAAAAGATCTTTTCACCACTGAAATGGAGGAATCTTACCCACAGCTTGATTATGAACTTATACTGGAAAAAATCTTGGAAGCCACGGAGTACATGAAATCTTACTCTCAAATTTTAACGGATCAAGTTATAGGCCGAAGAACAATAGAGAAGGAACAGAGTAACTCCAAAGAGGCCTTTAAACAACATATTACAACCTAAAGAGAAACCATACCTACAACCCAACTATGAACTTATACCGGGAGAAATTATGGAAACTATTGAACAAATCAATTTTACACAACCCCATATACAATTTATGGAGAAGCCTGATGATCAAAGAATAACTTTAACTGAGATGTCTGAATTGTCAAAACCAATAGAGACTGACACCCAGATACAAGTTACTGAAAATTGTGATAACGTGGATAATCAACTAGTAATTACAGCATGGAATAAAACTGCCTACACCATTCAAAGGCCACTAAAAGAAAGGGAAGAGAACCTTGACCAATCTGAAGTGCTGAGAAATACCTTTTTTCAAATATGTGGTTTGATGACGTAGAAACCTTACTATGGAAACCGGTGTGGCACAGAAAGAAACCTAGAGTTAGATTTAAAAATGTGTTTTAAAATTTCATTCAATGGGTTAAAAAGGCTTTAGAGATTTTGACTGATTCAATAACTAACGGAGTACGTGAATTCGGTAAGAGGATATCCTTTGTTATAATATTTTGTTTCAGATATGATAATTATTTGGAGGGGTAAACTTTACTTACTGGGTTAAAAAGACTTTTTATAGATATAGATTGATTGATAGAATATATATTTAAAATAGATAGAAATGTATCTTTTGGACTGATATTTTTATTTCAAATAAGATAATTATTTTGTAATAGAAGGAGAATAAGAGGGATTGGTGATAAGAGAAGAAATGGTATTAATAAATAAAACATAAGAATGTTATTGTGGGAATAATATATTCATTTTAGATATAATTATTATGTTAGGGAAAAGGGAAATGAGGGATACCCAAAGTGTTAATAATATGTTTATTTAAGGCTAATTGGAATATGGTAACTGTAAATTAGTAAAGCCTAAAAACAGGATCTGGATCTTTATAACTGAAATGTGATTGATGTCTGACTGGATTGCTTGAACTCTATTTAGAAATGTATTAATTTGAATATGTAATATTATATGAGGGAAATAGAGAGGGAACTTATAATGAATTAATTTGAGCTATATATTTATGATTTTTCTTTTGGATGTTTGATGTACCCATCTCCACATTGTTTCCTAAGCACTTTGATGTAACCTTCCCACCCCTATAAAAATCCAATAAAATCTATATATATAAAAAAAGAAGAAGCAATTACTCCCTTTCTCTATCAATGAAAAAAAAGTTATGGAAATTGTGGGTTCCTCTCTTCAAAATGCTCTCCATTCCCAAGTAATCTATCTCACCAAAAGGTAGACATACTATTTCCTGAAATCTTCCATCTTATCATTAATTATTTTTGTACAGGTCTGTTTACTTCTCCTTGCTGGCATTGATTTTCCTTTCTGCTATAGCTTCAAGATAATTCTTTTTTGGTTAGAACTTTCTCCTTCCTAGAAGAGTATATCAAATCAAGGATCGCACCGTACAGAATGTGGTATTATCATTATTCCGAGAAACAGATGACATTTGTTTAGATGATCATGCTATTGAAGCAAACTGGAAGAACAATGGATGTTCTGGGCCAATTGGATCATTGTGGGCTAGCTTACACGGACAAGCAGTTTTTATTTCTCATAATGCTGTCTCGCCAACTTACCAAATCAGAATGCTCCAATTTTTTTTGGAGATACAGTATATATTTAGACAAAAGCACCTTTTCCTTTGGCTTGATACAACTAATATTGGGTCAAAATCTACCATGCAATTCCCAAAATTTCCTTCCCTGTGAAATAAAGTTGTCTTCTTCTGTTTTCAGGATATTTGAGGATTTCTTTCTAATTTCTTTTGATAGTGCTTTTTTGAACTTAATGCATTGTTGGAAGTGACTGACAATGCTAGTTTCATGATTCCTGTTAACAGCTTTCCATCATCCTGAAGCTTTCTTGACTGCTCCCACATCTAACTCAGAAAAAGTTTGAGAGATCTTTCATGTTGCATTTAATCTGGGGGGGGGGTAATTAAAGGATTGGGAAGCCAAGGAAGCTATAGACTGCTGGAGAAAGGGTTGCATGGTGTTAAGATATTCACACCTACTGTTTGGCCATCTTGTGACTAAATAAGTCCAAAAACACATTCATGAAAAATCCACTTCCAATTTCTTTCCCTTTGAAAATAATTTCCAAAAGAATTTTTTGTTGTTGTTAGTTGCGAAGTTGTGTCCGACCCATCGCGACCCCATGGACAACGTTCCTCCAGGCCTTCCTGTCCTCTACCATCTTCTGGAGTCCATTTAGCTCATGCCTACTGCTTCAGTGACTCCATCCAGCCACCTCATTCTCTGTCGTCCCCTTCTTCTATTGCCCTCAATCTTTCCCAGCATTAGGCTCTTCTCCAGTGAGTCCTTCCTTCTCATTAGGTGGCCAAAGTACTTGAGTTTCAACTTCAGGATCTGGCCTTCTAAGAAGCAGTCAGGGTTGATCTCCTCTAGGACTGACCGGTTTGATCGCCTTGCAGTCCAAGGGACTCACAGGAATCTTCTCCAGCACCATAGTTCAAAGGCCTCAATTCTTTTGCGTTCAGCCTTTCTTATGGTCCAACTTTCACAGCCATACATTGCAACTGGGAAAACCATGGCATTGACTATACGTACTTTTGTTGCCAGGGTGATATCTCTGCTTTTTAGTATGCTGTCTAAATTCATCATAGCTTTCCATAGCAAGCGTCTTTTAATTTCTTGGCTGCAGTCCCCATCTGTGGTGATCTTGGAGCCCAGGAAGATAAAATCTGTCACTACCTCCATTTCTTCCCCATCTATTTGCCAGGAATTGAGAGGGCCGGATGCCATGATCTTGGTTTTCTTAATGTTGAGTCCAAAAGAGTAAGAGATAGCTATTGGAGGGGGAGAGAGAGAGGTGCATCAAATCACACAAGAATCTTAAAATGATTCATAAAGAAACACTATTTCCCAGCCTGTATAAATGCATACTCCCTGGCCAATTTCTTGATTATTTCTCCAGGTAGTTCCAGATTTGGGGTACAGGGGTAGATGCAACCCTTTTAGGATAAACAGAAATACATGCGCCGGAAGTAGCTCCATAATATAACTTTTCCACAGCAATGTTTTAATTACAGGGTTGGATTTGCTAGGGGGGCTAAAATTAGAAGAGACTGAGTGGAGTTTGATAGGAAGGGCAAGATTTTCTCTTTTTTTTTGAGGAAATTACATTCTTTCCTTTAGCAGGAAAAGCCAGCATTAACTCAGTATTATGCTATGTTCTCCTGTACCTGGTGATGGCATCATAGTATCAGAAAGAGGAGAAATCCATCTTTAATGGATCTCCATCCCAGGTAGGAGATTCCAAAGTCATATTTAACAAAATACATTTAGGGTTTTGGGCACATACAGGCAAAATAATTCCAATTGCTTAACTCACAATCCCTCCCCCCCCGGCTTATTCCTTCCAATAATTTGTACTCTCTTTTGATTGTAGATTCCAATTGTGCAATGACACAACTCTGAACTGAACAAGGTTTTCTTCTGGTTTTCCCAGCAATCTCCTGTGGAGCTGAAACAGATATAATGTGATTATGGTCTGTCTGATTTACTGATTGTCACTAGGAAAAAACTATTAGTGTATCTCTATATTTTATAACTGATTGAAATGTTTAAACATTAATTATAGGTACATAGGTTTAGGAAGGAACTTGCTTTTGCTTCAGGGGCAAAGATCTAGGTCTATATCATAATGTGTTTTAATTAGGTTAGTAATACTGGAAATTGTGGCAAAGAGAGCCTTTTTCTAGCTCTGGTGGGTCCACCAATTGTGTCTTTTTTTTTGGAGCAGAAGATGCTGAAAGCAGTGAGTCATGAACTAGTGTCCTTAGGGCTGCTGACCAGTAGAGTTTATTTAGAAGAATGATGTATATATCATATATTTTGCAAGATCTGCGCTGGTTACCAGTAAGTTTCTGAGACCAATCCATGGTCCAAGTGATTACTTGTAAACTCTCTATGACCTGGGCTTTGTTACTTCTGGGATTGTCTTCGCAGATACAATGCCCACATTACAGTCTAGAAGGGAGAGAATGGCTCTGGATGCCAAGGTAGATCAGGGCAGTCGGGACGTTGTTGATAGCAGTTCTAGAACAGTAGACCCCTTGCGGTTCTTTGCTCTCCTTTGGTGAAGACCAAAAGGGTGAAGATTGTCTTATGTCAAAAAGATATTCATGCAAAAAAACCCCAAACCTTTAGTTAATGTAGCAATCTTTTATATCAACATATTTCCCACTTTTACTTATTGTGAACTTTTTTGTGTGTGATTTTATGTTTTTGGTTTCTATACTGCAAATCACCTCTTGTTAGAATAGGAGATGGGCAAGAATTTGTGGCTACAATTAAAATAAATGAAGCTGAAATTGGAAGGGCAGCAGGTTTCATTATAATGAATGCAGATACGCAGTACCAGTGATGCCAAATACATTGAAAGCCTCCCTGGACAGGGGAGATTTCTGAAGGACAGGTCTCTCATTAAACATGCACACAATTAAACACCGTAGCTTACATTTTTTTAATCAAAAACAAAAATAACAGGACACTTCACAATAACAGATACTTAATTCTGACCAATATCTAGAGCAGGGTGTTAAACTCACCATGTCACGTGACGTGTCGTGAAGTATTGCGACGTTTTCCCCCTTGTTGGAGCTGGGGTGGGTGCGGCTTCCGCATGAGGCCTCCGGCCCACGGGCCAGCAGTTTAACACCCCTGATCTAGAGCATTTTAGCATAGCCTTACTTATCCTGGTGCTGATGTGAGAGATGACCATGGAGGCAGGGCTGGCACAATGGTCTACAGTGAAATGGCAGTTTCCCAGGAAGGAAGGAGCACATTTCAGAAAGGGGAGGGAGTCAAGAGGCAATATGGCCTAGAGCTGGATAGGAGACAGAGGAAGAAGGTATGGATAGCCACTCTCTAGAACAGTGATGGCGAACCTTTTAGAGACCGAGTGCCCAAAACCCACCCCCACCTCCTCACCCCCACCCACTCTGCCCCTGCCCTACCCGCCCAATCCCCGCTCTGCGCTCCGCCCGCCTGCGAGGCCACCCACCGCCTCCACGGCCGGCCGATCGCCCAGGCAGCCCAGCAGTGCCATGGCGGCCACACCCTCTGCCCGCGCTCCGCAGCATCATCTGCACGTGACAGGGCACGAGGGCGGAGTCTTGTCCCCACTGCTCGGCTGCCATGTCCTTGGCTGCGCTACTCTGCGCAGGCCGCATTCGGGGGTGACTCTCCTCTGGGGGGGCTGCTGGTGAGGAGGGGGATGTGGGGGGAGGCAGGGCTGGGGCGACGGCAACGTGCCCACAGAGAGAGCTCTGAGTGCCACCTCTGGCACGCGTGCCATAGGTTCGCCACCACTGCTCTAGAAACTCCCAGGCTCTATCCATAGGTTGAGTGGTAAGCGTTTATGTCTGGCAAAATTCTGTCTGCTACTTGTAAGCAAATAAAGAACTGAACTCTGGCTGAACCGTTCCACATTGTACTTGGGCTTGGCTTGACAGCCTTCCATATAAATTGGTATTTTAACTGCTATTAATTCAAAAATTATTATAAGCTACTCCTGAAAATTGCATTTAGCCATGCTCCATTGAACAATGGTTTCATGGTTCATGTATCACAGTAAGTCAAAGCTAAAGGAAGCACATTAAGCCCATTTCTCCATTAGTGTCTCACATAGTGTCTCCAACAAAGAGGAAAAATAACAGCTCTCAAAAGAGACCAGCATGGCTGCATAAAGAACTCTCTGATAAATTGAAAGATAAAAAGGACAAGTATAGAAAGTGAAAAGAGGGGCACATAACAAAGTCAGAATATCAGCAAATAGCCCGAGCCTGCAAAGATGAAGTAAGGAAAGCTAAGGCTCATAATGAACTAAGGCTTGCGACCAAAGTCAAAAATAACAAAAAAAGCTTCTTTCAACATGTAAAAAATAAGAAAAAAGTGAAGGAAATGATTGGTCCATTAGTGGGTGAAAGTGGCAAGAAGGTGACAAGCAATAGTGAGAAAGCAGAACTATTTAACTCATTTTTTGCATCTGTCTTTACACAAAGGGAAAAAACAGACCAACCTATCAAATATAGTGCCATAAAAAACAGAATAGAAACACAAGTTAAGATAGGCAAGAAAACGGTAAGTGAGCATCTGTCCAGCCTAGACGAGTTCAAATCACCAGGACCAGATGGATTACACCCCAAGGTTCTCAAGGAACTGGCAGATGTGATCTCAGAACCACTGAACTGTGTTTTCAAAATCCTGGAGCACTGGGGAACTACCAGAGATGGAAAGAGTCTGATGTAGTTGTCACATCTTCAAAAAAGGAAAAAAAATGGATCCAGGAATTACAACCTATCAGCCTGACCTCATTCCTGGAAGATTCGAAGGATCTCAAACACGATTAGCGAACACCTAGATGCAAACAAACACTACTAAAACAAACATGGTTTGTCAAAAACAGATCATGCAGACAAACCTTATTGCATTCTTTGACCAGTGCAAAATTAGTGCCAGAGGAATGCTGTGGATATAATTTACTTGGACTTCAGTAAGGCATTTGATAAAGTAGATCGCAACCTACTACTTGATAAGATAGAAAAATGTGGGTTAGACAGCATCACCACCAGATGGATCCGTAGCTGGCTGACCGGCTGTACTCAGCGTGTGGTCCTCAATGGAGCCGC
Organism: Azemiops feae; assembly: GCA_023970755.1. Lineage (NCBI taxonomy): Eukaryota > Metazoa > Chordata > Lepidosauria > Squamata > Viperidae > Azemiops > Azemiops feae. The sequence goes on along the minus strand of JALGBA010003980.1, from coordinate 21,990 downwards.
ATCTACATGGAGGGAAGTGTGTAGTGGGGTGCCCCAGGGCTCTGTTCTGGGCCCAGTGCTCTTCAACATCTTCATCAATGATTTGGACGAGGGGATAGATGGGAAACTCATCAAATTTGCAGACGACACCAAGCTGGCAGGAATAGCCAACACTCCGGAAGATAGAGTTAAGATACAGAAGGATCTTGACAGACTTGAACATTGGGCACTATCTAACAAAATGAAATTCAATGGTGAAAAAAGTAAGGTTCTACATTTATGCAAGAAAAACCAAATGTACAGGTATAGTATAGGGGGTACCTTGCTCAATAGTAGTAACTGTGAGAGGGATCTCAGAGTCCTAGTGGACAATCACTTAAATATGAGCCAGCAGTGTGCTGCAGCTGCCAAAAAAGCCAACACAGTGCTGGGTTGCATTAACAGAGGGATAGAATCAAGATCATGTGAAGTATTAATACCACTTTACAATGCCTTGGTAAGGCCACACTTGGAATACTGCATCCAGTTTTGGTCACCACGATGTAAAAAAGATGTTGAGACTCTAGAAAGAGTGCAGAGAAGGGCAACAAAGATTATTAGGGGACTGGAGGCTAAAGCATATCAGGAACGTTTGCTGGAATTGGGTATGTCTAGTTTAATGAAAAGAAGGACTAGGGATGACATGATAGCAGTCTTCTAATATCTCAGGGGTTGCCACAAAGAAGAGGGAGTCAAGCTATTCTCCAAGGCACCTGAGGGCAGGACAAGAAGTAATGGATGGAAACTAGTCAAGGAGAGAAGCAACCTGGAACTGAGGAGAAACTTCCTGACAGTTAGAACAATTAACCAGTGGAACAACCTGCCTCCAGAAGCGGTGAATGCTCCAACACTGGAAGTTTTTAAGAAGAGACTGGACAGCTATTTGTCCGAAATGGTATAGGGTTTCCTGCCTGAGCAGGGGGTTGGACTCGATGACCTCCAAGGTCCCTTCCAACTTTATTATTATTATTATTATTATTATTAAATATAAAACAAGTTATCTGACATGCTAATTATGTTTCCAACAATTTTTTTGAAAATGAATTTCTCACTTTGACAATCAACACTGAACTTATATAGCTAGGATAAAACATATCAGTTTCACCAGTGAATAATATTTGGAGTAAATTTAATCTTCCATTGAAATTTCCATTGTTGCATATTTAATACTGCATTCCAATGCTGCATCTATTTAATCATACAATCTTTAACTGTTTGGATTCTGAGTCACAATTCACCAACAGTAGAAATATGGCCCAATAAATGTTCTGAATTATGAGACTTCCAGTTTTGCGTTGTGGCGAGACGGACGCAGGAAGGCAAGGCTCTGCCTTCCGTGCCCGATTTTGCCCTGCTGGGGGTCCTGAAAAGGGCTTAAAGTCACCCCGAAGAGGCGATGAAGAAGGAGAGGTGCCTTGTCAATCATGGCAATATGGTGGTCTCTCCATTCGATCCAAGGAAAGCCGTCTAAACTGGCTGGGGAAAGACCAGCCACACCTCTGCGGCCAGCCATTAGCTGCTGACAACCGAAGAACAAAAGCTTTAATTAGCACCTCGTAAACAGCATGTTTGGACTGGGTGAGAATATTGATCCTTTCTTTACTATTTTACAACTGAATTTCCTGGAAAAGGCTCCCAAGAAGCCTAAAACATCTGGATGTGAACAGAAGCAGCATTTTAAATTTTTATGGGGGACAGAAATACATAATACTGAAGTGAAAGTAATACAAAGCTACAGTTTAGATAAATCTGAGAATTGAGATAATTGTTAAGATTTTCTCTTGGAAAAAAAAAACGATTGAGGTGAAATATAAGAAATATAAGAATTCAACCCTTTGTTTTAAGAGTGGAAAATGAACTTTGAATGATATCTAGTGGTGGATTTAAGTACAGCACCATAACTAGCTCCTTGGCTGCTTGGTACAGCTGGCAATAAAAGAAAATATTTTGGCATATTTATCATCCTGATCTTCTTGGACTATAAATACCTAGTGAGCTTGGACTTTTAATCTCAAGAGCTAGTGGGAGAGAAAGAAAAATTTGACTTTTGAATACATCTGGCTGCATGGAGGTTGAACATTTTGAATACTTGGAACATTGTGGACTACAATCTTGCCTGACTGATAATTTTCAGGATACTTGAGACAAAGGATTACTATAAAATATTGATATTAGGACTAGATTATAAAGGCTATATATAAAGACCAGAAAACTAGAGGAAATCTTGTTCCACTCTTACTGAGACTGGTGATACCAGACAATTTCTAGGAATGATGCCTCAAGAAAAAACAAATACCTTTCAAAAGAAATACTCTCTATTTTACAGCAAATTCATCAAACACTTGTTGCACAAAAAGAGGACATAAAAAGAAACCATAGTGAGACTAAAAATAACCTAGATGATTATAAAGGACCAAATCTCCAAATTGAAGCTACAACTGGAAAGCTCCCAGACAATGACTACAAAATATGAACAAATAAACCAGAAAACAGAGGACGAAGCAGAAGAAATGGATCTAGAGATGGAGGAGATAGGAGAAGGGAAATATGGACTGTCATATACAAATAAAATACTGCAAGACCTACCTATAACAATGAAAATACAAAAGATCCTTACTTCCTTTTCCAAAATACATCTGAGGACAAAAAAGAAGATTCGAGAAAATGGAACATAGAGCAGGCAGGGGAAATGTCTAGGGAATGTGGATGGGCAGAGTTGCCCCCCAAAAATACTCTACCTAAATTGCCTTTCTTATGCCAAGCAGCTTGCACAAAAATAGAAAGAAAATTTTGGGGCGATTTAATTGCCTTGGCCTGGAAAGCTATGTGGCAAAGAAAGAAAGGGTTAGACTTAAAAAAACAGAAGATTTAATTTAATTTATCAGGGGCACTATCTGTTTAATATACCTGTTTGAATATGATTAGAAGAATGGATGACCCTTAGATATAACTAGATTTTTATAATGGAAGATATGATTTAGAATTAAAACAGCATTTTGTTTTTCTTCTTTTGATATGGGAAATTTGAAAAAAGAGGAGAATTGGTATGAATTTTTTTTTAGCTATGTAACATAATTAATATTGAGAAAATTATAACTGATAAAGATACTGTAAATATTTATGGGAAATTAAACTTTAATAAGAGCACAAAAAACAGGATATTGATTTATGAATTGATATTATTTATATCTCTATAACATTAGTAAAATATGATGAAGATATCTATATTTAATTTTGTATATATCAATACTATTAAGAATTGTAATTGTCCAACGAGGGGAAAAGGGAAAAAATATGGGGAAGAAAGGAAGATCAAGGGGAAAAAAATACTGGAGTGTACAGTACTGAATAGATTTATATTGAAGAAGTTAATGTTAAATATGTAAACTTAGACACATGTTTACTAAGCTCTAAAGATTGTAATTTTAAAAAATCAATAAAATTTATATAAAAAAAGAAAAGTTCTGAATTGTGTGTTATAGCTTACAAGATTTAGAAATTCAGTTAAATATTCTCCATTATTTCTGCTTTTTTTTTTTTTTGCTACTACATTATGTACTTGTAGATACTAAAACCTATTAGGTAAATTGGACCATTGCAAAGTAAGAGTTTCAAAGGATTTTATCTTAGTTGTATTAATAATTAAACCTTGCTATCTGAAGAAAGCATTAGTTCTCCACTGAATATATTTCTTGGTATTTTTTCTTCATAAAAATAAATATTTAATACTGATACGAGAAAAATCTGGATTGATCCTTTTCTGATATTTATCCTAGATATTCAACATATTATTTATTATTGCATGATCTCTTACAGACTGTTTATGTTTTGTTAATCAAAGAAATATAGGCCAATGTCTGAAAATCTACTCTCTTTATAGGTGTAGGCAAGCCATAAATAGATGCAATCATTCCTGAAATCCATGTTAAGCAGCTAGTATGGTAATATAATTTAAAGTTCAGAGCCTCCAAACCACTTCACTTTCAGGAAGGCTGTAGAATCTTAAATGTAATCCTTGGTCTTATAGTGGACCATACATAGTTCATCACTTGTTTATGCTAATCTGTATCTTGTTTTCAATAGATATTTGGTAAAGAAAATTGACTCTTGATAAAATATCCATTCAGCATTTCAGCACACACACACACACACACACTCATGCGTGTGTGAGAAATAATTTTATATTTATGTTAGTGGAATTTAAAAATAGTCTTTGAACTGTTACAATAAATAACCATTATTTGACTTTATAAGAATTAATCAGTTTTCATTATATGTCATCGGCCCCTTGGTTTCATGTGCACCTTGTATCTTTTTTTCTAATTTAACAGAGCAATGTAAATTCAAAAGTCATTCCATTTACATCATTTTATGTTGACACAGCAATTTTGCCAGAAACAATCCTGCCTTAATCCTATGGAGTATGAGCTGCTTTCAATATGGCCTGTAGCTATAGGGGAAATACTCTTCAATTACAAAGGCCTGGATGGTGGTGCTGGCAGAAATTCAGAACAGCTGCAAGAAATACTAACTTAAATGATACTGCTTAGTGAGCTCCCCTTGTCTTAAGCAAACACACACACACACACACACACACACACAATCCATGAGCTCCTTCTGAATGAATCTTTTATTAACATAATCTAGCACTTTTTTTAACTTTTAGAATTTACTGTAGAATTTATTGTATATCTTTCTGCAATCCTCCAATCAAGGAGGTGAAAAGTTCATTCCAAGTATTCATAACTTCAAAATTGGTTTACTTCAGGGATTGGCCACCTTCTTAAATCAGGTGTGGGGGGCTACTGCCCGTATGCATTTATTTCCCAAAGCATCGGGAAATTGTATCATTAAAAATTAGTAGCAAAATTTGTGTTGACATAGTTCTCAATCTCCCTCCCCAAACTAAGAATAAGAATGATGGCCTCTGGGAGTCAAACAACTTCAATTTCCATCCTTAGCCTTCCCGAGATTTAAAAAAAATGTTTCCATAATAAACCACTGAAAGAATTCACCCATTTCTTTGCCACAGTTTTGTACCCTGATTTGGATCTTCTTGGCAAAAGGAAAAAATAAAGTTTCTTCATTGAGAGGCCTCCCAGTTCTATTCATATATTAAAAATATCAGCAGGAGGAGGAGGAGGGAGGAGAATTCTCTTTCTAGTCAAGTCAGTGTACTATACACTGAGGTTAGTTCACAAAAGAAAGCAAATGATGCCTATACAAAAAAAGCTTTGATGATTGCTTAGAAAAGCATTATCTTGAGAATTGGAGTTATCATCACAGAAGGTTTTCAAAAAGAGATGGACAACCATTTGTTTGAAATGATATAGGGTTTCCTGTTCGAGCAGGGGGTTGGACTAGAAGATCTCCAAAGTCCCTTCCAATTCTATTATTCAATGTTCTAGAATGGGTTTCACCCATAGTAATGATGGGCCAGAAAGATGATAATATTTGAACTGAAAGAACCAAATGGAGTCATTGTGGGTAACTACCAAAAATCAAAAGAATAGGAATGAACATTTGGAATAACAATTATCTTTACCTCTTTACCTTTAGTATGTTCTCTTTTTTTTTGAGCAAACTCAGGAATAGTATCTAGAAGATGTGGAATAAAGAAATAAATGTGGCTACTGATAAACCAGCTTTCCCCAATTCTCATCTCATCTCACTGGTAAAAAGATTGCAACCAGCACTGGTTAAAAAGCTGAGCTTAAATTATGGCAAGGATAACTTTCTTAATGAAAAATGGTAGAATATGTCCACAGCATTCAAAACTGTTTGGAATAACCTGAAACCATCATCTTCTGTTCCTTTATACACAGCTTCTTTCTACAGTATTTAAAATATCTTCTAAAGCACCAATTGTACCCTGCTTCTACTTTATTTTATACCAAAAATAGACTGAAAAGCAGAGATTCAATTTTTTTTAAAGAGAATTAACATTCATTGTGACTGTTTAATATTTTCCATTATTAAATTTTCCTAATGGCAAAGGCCTCTTTATTAAAAACTAGAGGGGAAAAGCAACTATTATGCTTAAAGTTATTTGTGCTATGAAAGTTATAGAAAAATGCTTCAAGATATTTATGTGCATAATCCAATTCATAACTTACATGTAACTCAAGAGATGTCATGTCCTAATTTAAATTTGAAGAACAAAAACCTAAATATTATGTGTTAGTGTATTAAACTCACAATTTGACATGTTATTTGAAAAATAGGATTTGAACTTCATATGAAACACAATTCTATGTGGCCATTTCAGTACAATTTGAGCAATATTTGACTTTTGCATATATGCCTTTTATAATAGTATCCAAATTCTTGAATTGTACCATTTATACAACTTCCAGATGAAGACAAAATGCTGAACTAGTTTTAAAAATAGATTTTCAGAAGAATACACAGCAAGAACTTATTCTGCTATTTCAGCTATAGTGATTTCTACTTTCAGTGAAAACCAACCATTTGCTAATTCCTTCAATATCTGTCAGTGAGGAGAAAAAGTGACAGCAAAGATCTACTGGGCTGAAACACTCAATGAAGCTAATGCATCTGCCTGATGTCTTCTGCACTTTTCTTGTTTGACCCAATAAAACTTAGCATTTGTCACTTTTTATCTCCTTACATTCTGTGCCTTAGAATTGTTCTACCTGGAAATTCTACCATTTTTTCCACTTTTCCTTCATAAAACAATAACTTAGTGATAGTTTGTGTGCAAAAGTTTCAAGTTCAAGTCAAGATATTCACAAATAAAGGAATTAGAAAACCAACAGCCAATCAACCAGTAATGAGAAACTCCTTTTTTCGGAATTGAATTTTCTCATAAACTTTCTCGTAAGATAAATATAATGGACATCTATACTTGTTTCTGCCCTTCTTAGAGAGAGAGACAGAGAGAGAAAGAGAGAGAAGGGGAGGAAGGAAGGAAGGAAGGAAGGAAGGAAGGAAGGAAAGAAAGGAAAAGAAAGAAAAGAAAGAAAGAGAAAGAAAGAAAGAAAGAGAAAGAAAGAAAGAAAGAAAGAAAGAAAGAAAGAAAGAAAGAAAGAAAGAAAGAAAGAAAGAAAGAAAGAAAGAAAGAAAGAAAGAAAGAAAAAGAAAGAAAAAGAAAAGCATGAATAGTTGAGAATATCCTGTGGAAAGAGTATGAGACAGTAGCTTATCTTTTTGGTATACTATATAATTACTATACTATAAAATATAATAATTTTCAATTGAGGGAAGGAAATACAGTGAAGTGAGGTAGAAAGTATAAAGCTTCTTATCTTTATATTATATATTACTGCCACTTTACCATCATTTCAAGTAGCAATCACCTTTGTTTCATGAGAGAAAGTAGAATAATTTTATACCTGGTAAGACCCTGCTTAATGATATTCCCTATCCATTTTTTTAAGGATTTTTGTCAACTTGAAAGCAGTTTTCAAAATCTGAAAATAATCTAACTCAGTTTTATTACAAACCAATGTTTCATGTTTCAGCTGATACTAAGACACTGTTGATCTGAATAAATTTATCTATTGACTTTATGCTAGTCCAATGTGAAGGCTTGGGGATAGAATTGAAACTAGATTAAAAGCTATGGTTAATGTTATTTGAAACATTTTCTAATTCACTTCTGACAGCAGTATATGATCAGTCTCCATTGTTTACTTTTATGTTTCAATCTGACTCTTTATAATGTGACATACAAAGTTTACATTTTGGCGCCAGTGTGTTTATATTGTGTTTGTATTTTTTCTCACAGTTCTTTCTGATTTTATCTTGCAGAGTTGTATGAGTCTTGAATTGCAGATTCAGAGCAGGTGAAATTAATTTTAGGAAAATTTTGTAAGTTATATTTATATAATGGATAAATGTAAAATGAATGTATTTCCTTAGAGTGTATTTGCCTGGCTGGAGTTTACTATGAAGAAAAGAAACTAAATGAAAATATTTTAGCTTATATGGTTTATATGACGTATTACAATTTCATTTGGTTTTATTTTAAATCCCCCACCACAAACAAACCAATTCATTGCAATATTCAGCAAACAAAACACCTAAATGTAGTAATGTATCACTAATCTTGGAAGACTGATTAATATTAGTAAGAGATGGTAAGAGATTCCACCGAGGACTAACATTTCTAAGCTGAAAACACAACATACTTCTTAAAATTTGCAATCATAAAAATTGAGAAGAATAAAGCATGCATCATTTCTGATATGATGTTTAATAATATTGAAGACTTCTGTTTCCCCTAAAGCAACATTAAGAGTTAAATGACATCACATTCCAAATAAAAAAACAAAACCCAGACAAACATTTTCATAATGGATCAGCCATGAAAAAAAGCCATAATTCAAACTACAGATCTAAATTGAGGATATTTTACATGAAATAGCCTATTTGTCCATCTCACTAGAAGAAAGCATTTTTAGAAAGTGCAATTGACAATAAAAAGTAAAGTACTGATCAGTGAAGGCATTTGCAGATGGAACATATTCTATGAAGTAGAATATGTAGAGTAGCAATGAAGGGGAATATTTGTAGCTCAGGGTTGAAATGAGGAGACCTTGGTGCTCTCTGAGCTTGCTTGCTTTCTTGCAAATGTTTCATTACCCTAACTAGGTAACATCATCAGTGCTAGGAGAGGAGAGAACTAGAGTAAATGGGGAGTACAGCTTGGAATTATCTAAGATAAGGAAAAAATGCAATTGAAAAATTGCTAAAAAGCATTCAGCTCCATAGAATTTATCATGTGCAAAATTCTGTTATTATATTTTTATATTTATATTTGCAATTAGGAGATTTTGATGGCTAGCTTTTGAAAGCTTGGTCATTAAAACAAATATCCAGTTGACCAAAAATATACATATATACATATCCGTAATTATTCTAAAAATTTGAGTCCCAGATATATTCATTCTAAAAACTGCTAAAACTGCTGATCTCCGGGACGAGAAAAAAACTTTATTAAATACTAAGTTTTTGTCAAACCACTGTTGACGTTATCAAAGTGTGAGCTAGTATCTGGAGGTGCTCATTCTTATAGCTCTTTAGATGTTAACGATCTAGTCATTGAGCGCGTCATAGGTCTACCCGCCCCCCGCTCTCCCATAATTAACTGTTTCGATCCTGGTTCGGCTGCACTGGCCGGCATCTGCCTCAATTTTGCCGTTCTACCTCCCCCCCACCTGCCCCATCTGTTGGTGATATCTGTCCTGCAACTCATAGCTGTCCGACATCGTTGCTGGATCACTCCCCCGCTGTCATGTTTGGCCGCGTTGTCAACATGCCGTGCATTTGCGTTGGTTGGTAATCCTCTCGCCGTGTTTGTCGTACCAGTTGCGTTGGTCTGTTGTCCCCTCCTTGATCTTGTGATGAGTCCAATTCGTACTTCCGTGTTTCCATTCCCTGTAGCTTTCTGCCGTTCTATGGGTATGCGACCAGGATCTTTCATCCTCCTATTTACACAGGAGAGAGACGATCGAAGGTTTGTTCGTTCCGATCCTCTGTGTGACTGTTCATGTTGTTTCAGCACTTGATATGCTGGTAATAGTTCCACGTGCCGGTTGATAGAATGCTGGTTAGACAGCCAGGCTTCTTTCAGTAGGCGGCCGCCCTTTGTTGGATCTTGGGCAATGACTTCAGTCCCCGCAAAATTGAATGTGTGACCGTTCTCGCTCATGTGTGTCCACACTTGAGAACGGTGTTTATTTTGCCTGACCGCTAATTCATGTTTGTGGACTCTTGTCCAAAGGCATTTCGCAGTTTTCCGATGTAATTGCACTGACAGTCATTACAATTAATTTGATAGACTATGGATGACATACCACCTTCGGATAGAGGCTCCTTTGGGCGCATTATTCTTGTCTGCAGGGTCTGGCTGGGTTTGTATGCCATACATATACATGTACACTCTCTCTCTCTCTCACACACACACACACACAGACCCATTGCACATATATTTAAATATATCCACTTCAGGAACTTGTATCAAATGTATCTATTTATGAAATTTATATTACATTTTTATTTTTTAATATTGCCAAAGTGTGTGTACAAGCTATTGAAAAAATTAAAATAAGTGCAATTAAAATCATAAATTATGAACATCAGATAGGATTATCAGTCTGTTAGAAATTGCAGTAGCACCAGTTAAAAGAAAGCCTGCTGAACAATTACATCTGAAACTGTTGCTGGATTCCAAAAATAATCAATTTTATCCATAAAGGAACAACATTTAACAACTATTCATAACTTTCATTTCTATAGCCAGACTTTTTTCTCTTGAATCATTATATAATGAATCACTGGCAGATGTGGCTCCCTCAAGAACATTCTTCTATTAAATCTAAGTTCAGAGGCAAAGACATAATGGAGCAGAGACTCTATTTGATTATTCAAGTCCTAATACCATAATTCTGGGTTCAGTTACCTAGAAATAAGACTAAAACATAGTGTGCTTAGTCCAACTAAGCATGTATAAGATTGCACTTCACAAGTGTTTCTTCAGCTGTTACATATCTTCTACTCATCATCTTAATTGGTAGTTGGATCACCTAATAGGTTCATACTGATTGCATAGTAATTAGAAACTCTTTCAATCACTCAAGAAAACAGACCTTGGAAAGAATGTTATTCCAGCTCTGAAATCTTGCTCAGGGCATATTTTACATACTCTTCTGAATGAAATATTAGCTTTATTTTCAGATAGTGGGTACAAAATATAATTACCAGCTAGAAGAGGAGCCTTTATTTTTCCCCAGGAGAGTTCCAAGAGATTGAGAAATAGTTTTTCTTCAGATTATTTGATCTCCAATTTGAAAAGCCACAGCCAGTGTAGCTAATAGTCAGAGATTATAGGAATGCAGTCTGATAGTACCTGGATATCTTCTGAATGGAACTACATGCGACATGAAGAACAACTGAAACCGTAATTGGTCCATAAGGTCTACAAAGTCCCTAATGGCATAGGGCTGGGATATTGTAAATCCATAAAAAAATTAATAAGTTGATGGATAATGGAAGGCTAACACATCTCTGAATTTGCAGCCAGATATGAATTTGTAGCCACAATTGAAGGACCAGTAAGTAGATTAGTCCCAATGTACCTCTCTGGTAAAAGAAAAGAAGAGAGATTGTACACTTGTGCTCTGGACAGCTGCTTCTTACAAAGAGACCTCAGGATAGTGGTTTCATGTTGGTTTGAGAGATAGGAAACTAAGAAAAACCATTAAACCACAGGGAGCAACAGGACACTAGGTTCCTTAACCTCACTTTCTAATCACTTTGGTAAATTAACTATTTAACTATGTTAAGGCTAATAAATAACTTGAAAATGACAAGTTTGCAAAGATACCTGATGAGTTTAACTTCACTCTGGAATAAAAGAAAAATTAACTATAAGCTTCAGAATTTAAAGATTTTGAAATAAATGGCAAAAATGCTAAATAAGATTTTAACTTAAGAAAATTATAAATGAATTAAGGACCTGACAAATTTGCAGCTTTTGCTATAATTATAATTGGAAATAATTATATAAACAGTTCATGGGAACTAAATTGTTTAGTCTATCTTAAATCATAACAGAAATTTTAGACTTATTATTTCAGAAATTGGACATTAGAGGAGACTAAAGATTCCAGGCAGAAAAGGAAAAAGGAAAAACAGAGAGAAAGAGAGAAAGAAAGTCTTTCTTTTTGTTTTTGGTCAGGACTGGAACAAAAGGACAGAAAATGGTGTGTGAAATACTTCAGGAGATGTTTGAAGAATGGGATCAGAAAATAGCAGCTACAATGTCAGCAATGATGTCTGCTTCTATATATACAACATTTTCAAAATTTGTTAAAGAAGAAATAACAGATATGGGAGAGAATACCTTGAAAGGTCTGAAAGTGCTGAAACAAACTCATCTGCTGCAGAAATTTTAGAATATAAAGAAATTATTTAAATACTGGAAAATTTTAAAAAAGTGAAATGAGAGTTAAAGTAGAAATATAAATGGTAAGTCAAGAGAACAAGCTGGATAATGACTCATTTCTAAATTTACAAAAAACGTTTGTTAAACTTCAAAGAACTTTGAGATGTGGAAAAAGAAAGTTTGAAGAGAGATTAAATCCTACAACAATATCTGAATGAATTAAAGACCAAGACTGTTAGAAGCAAAAGGAGTATAAAGTTGGTTGGTTTGACCAAGGCTAAAATAAGACATTTCCCTGGGAACCCTTTATGACTTTTTTTCTGATATCAGGATGTTAATGTTAATGATTTATGGGTTTATGTATGAATAAGGGATGGGTTATTGGAAGAAAAGAAACATACATGTAACTTTATAGGAGATAAAAAATGACTAAATTTGTTCGCACTTGTAATGAAGATTGGAAGTCACTTCTTTAAATATTTCTTTTGTTCCTTTCACCTTTCTTTTTTTCTTTGAACTTTCTATTATCTATTTTTTCCTTCTAAATTTAGTTTGCATTATCCTTTACTACTGACTTTAAAATTTTCAATAAAAATTATAAAATAATAATCAGCTGTATCTGAATTTTTTAAAAGATTCAAAATATAATTTATTTATTGGAAGCTCTTCTACTGAACTTTGGCTAATGCTGGTTTTGCTGGTCCATATCTAAGTTTTGGAAAGTCATGGAGAAGATAAGGTCCATTCATGAGCTTTTAACAGAATACTAATGTAGAACTGTAATATTTGAAAATGTTATTCTTTCTCTTGGCAGCACAGGGGAAACTTCACTAGCTACTGGGATTAACAGCAGAAGATAATGAGAAATTTTCTTTTCGTTAATGTTTATAAGTAAAGAAGCCTAATTTGCCTTTCCAGTACTAATAGGTACCTAAAAACAATTTCAGGTTACCTGTCTCCAAATTCTGCAGTGCAACTTTTGGCAAAAAAACCCCTGTCTACATAAAAAAAACAAACCTTAATGTTATATAGGAAAAAAGTGTACATTAAGAAAAGTTCTTTTGAAACTAAATGCAAATTTTCATGCTGTATATTTAAAAAATGACATACTGATGTGAAAATTGGATAGAATGGAGTCATAATTAAATACATCTGAAAATGATATGAACTAGATATAGATCAACTTGTATGTCCTAATAATATGAGGAATATTCTGGCAATAGACAGAGACATAAATTCCAAAATATATGGAATCCATGTTTTCTAAAAGTATTTATCAGGAAGGAGTGGTTTTGAATATTTTCTATATATGTGAAGGTTTAATCACTATTGCCAAGGAAACGGTACAAGCAGATATTTGTCTCCAATGAAATAAAAACAGCTATTAAGTATTTATTATATAGATTTTCATGGCTATCCAATGGACATACAACTCTGGCTGGCTAACAATAAAATAACCATCGTATCTATTAAAAACAAATTAAGAGAATAAAGCCCCAAATAAATATATTATAGACAGAATCTTGTCAAACTGAAGTACTTTACTGTTCTCCAGCATGATAGATGGAGAATCCACGAATGGGTTAGCTGTCTTCCTGCCCAATTAGACTGAGTCTGTCAAACTTGCCACGCCTCTCCTGGGCCGGACTCCCCAGTCCTGACTCAGTGTGGCCCATGACAGACGTGTTAGTTTGGCTCCCAGCAAATTAATTTTACCAGAGCAGGTAGGATTAATCCTTTTCTTACCCATTCATGGATTTTTTGCATTTTCCAGACAGCGCTGGGACCAGCGCTGCGTCTGATCACTTTAGGGAGAGACAGACAGGATTGCCTTCCAGGGAGGCCTTAGCCTCCAGGGAGGCCCTAGCCTCCGTCCCTCAGTGAGATAGGCCGAAGCCTTCAAGCAGAGACAGAGGACTGTTTCTTAGGGAAGCCTTAGCCTCCATCTCCCGGGGCGATTGCGCGAAGCCCCTTTAGGGACAGAAAGACAGGATTGTCTATCAGGGAGGCCCTAGCCTCCGTCTCTCAGTGAGATAGGCCAAAGCCTTCAAGCAGAGACAGAGGACTGTTTCTTAGGGAAGCCTTAGCCTCCATCTCCCGGGGCGATTGCGCGAAGCCCCTTTAGGGACAGAAAGACAGGATTGTCTATCAGGGAGGCCCTAGCCTCCGTCTCTCAGTGAGATAGGCCGAAGCCTTCAAGCAGAGACAGAGGACTGTTTCTTAGGGAAGCCTTAGCCTCCATCTCCCGGGGCGATTGCGCGAAGCCCCTTTAGGGACAGAAAGACAGGATTGTCTATCAGGGAGGCCCTAGCCTCCGTCTCTCAGTGAGATAGGCCGAAGCCTTCAAGCAGAGACAGAGGACTGTTTCTTAGGGAGGCCTTAGCCTCCATCTCCCAGGGCGATCGCGCGAAGCCCCTTTAGGGACAGAAAGACAGGATTGTCTATCAGGGAGGCCCTATCCTCCGTCTCTCAGTGAGATAGGCCGAAGCCTTCAAGCAGAGACAGAGGACTGTTTCTTATGGAGGCCATAGCCTCCATTTCTCACTGCAATTGGCACGATCGTCGCAGGTGCCATTTTGTGCACCGCGTGGCGAGCGTCCTCACTGCGACTAGCCGGGCCGCTTCTGATCCTTTCGGCCCTCTTTGTAGCCTCTGGCTAACAGCATCCAGCGACTCACCATGCCCCGCTTCTCTTCCATTTTCTCTGCTTTTTAGCTTGTCATTGAAGTGGCGGCCATTTTAGGTGCCGCAGTCGCTCCCTCCGGCCACCATTTTGGCAGCTCCAGAAACCTGCACAGCCATTACTCCACTAAAGTAGCTTCAGAGGACTCTGAAACTAGAGGCAAGTTTCTGCAATAGCGCTTTTATCACAGTGTGCTGGCACGCCTTTTGGTTCCTCCACCACCACCTAGGTCTTGTGTGCAGGCACCTATCACTGAAGTGATTTGCCGCTACTAAACAAGATACGTGTGTGCTGGCGCTCACTGATTGTGGTTTTGCCGCCACCGTACGCCTGACCGGCACACCGTGAAAGAGAGAGGTGTGCTGGCCGTAGACCTAACCAGTGCACTGAGGGGGCAGTCACTGGTCCTGTCGCCATCAGGAGCATTGCAGGTGTGCCAGCGTCCATTAAGTTGGTCCGGTAGCCACCATCAACCAAGAGTACTTGACTGACCCCAAGGCCGTGGCACACAGCCACAAACAGGACTCCGCTCCTCGTTATCGAGATCCCTCTCAGCCCACCACTGAGATATCTCATTTTTTGTGATGGCAGACAGCACGGCACCTCAACCTTCACAGTGCCACTACCAGCACTACTGGCCAAAAGAAGCATAAGTCCTCCAAGCTGGAGGCTCCTGGAAAAATCAAGACCAAGGCCAAGGCCATTTCTGGCAAAAGGCCTTCCAAAATGGCGGAGAATGAAGCTAGCAGGCACACACCCCTTTGGAGGCAAGCCACCATCCTGACCTCGCAGAAGGCCTGGATATGGTCATGAAAGTGTACTAGCCATACCATTGAATTGGTCTTGCCATCGCCAATTGCTACTAATGTGCTGGCTTTTACCATTGAGTGGTCCTTGCCGTCACTAAGTGAACTACATGTGAGTTGGCCGCTACCATCGAGTTGAACTTACCGTCACTAAGTGAACTACATGTGAGTTGGCTGTTACTACTGCGTTGGTCTTGCCGTCACTAAGTGAACTACATGTGAGTCGGCCGTTACTACTGCGTTGGTCTTGCTGTCACTAAGTGAACTACATGTGAGTCGGCCATTACCATTGAGTTGGTCTTGCCGCCACTAAGTGAACTACATGTGAGTTGGCTGTCACCATTGATTTGATCTTGCCGTCACTAAGTGAACTATATGTGAGTTGACTGTTACCATTCAGTTGGTTTTACCATCACTAAGTGAACTACATGTGAGTTGGCTGTTACCATTGAGTTGGTCTTGCCGTCACTAAGTGAACTACATGTGAGTCGGCCGTTACCATTCAGTTGGTTTTACCATCACTAAGTGAACTACATGTGAGTTGGCTGTTAGCGTGATTCCAGCTTCCCTCAGTCAGGGGGAACGGATAAAACTGAGGACACTAGCCTCACCATCGGCCCCAGTGCTCTCGGCAGTCGATTGAGCCAGCCAGCTGCTTGGCAGCTCTGCATCCCTGCCGCGGTCCCGGTTTTGGTGCGCAAGTCACAGCTGCCTTTTTGTGGACCGCGAGGGCAGGGCGGCCTGAATATCTGTGGCCCAGACTAAATCAGCAGTAGTGCGGCCAGGAGGCCGATCGGACAGACTGTTTGGCCATTACAAGGCCTCTACCCCCAAACTGGCGCTCTCCAAGTTGGAGGCGGCAGGAAAGCTTAAGGCCAAGGCCAAGGCCATCTCTGGCAAAAAAGGCTCTAAGGCCGCTGAGAAAGAAGCCGGCAGGACACACCTAGCTCTAGAAAAGCAGTTCTCCAAGGCTCAGCAGCTAAATACAAGGGGCAGGACACATGTTTCCCCCACTCCTCAAGAGAGCTCGCTCTTTAACCCCCAACTTGTCCCAGCCGGCTCACTAGTTCAAAGGGCCTGGTCCCCGGAATGCCCAACAGGGCAGGGTGCAGTTCTGTCCACTGATCACGGGCCAAGTCCCCAACTAGTGGCTTTCCCGGCCAGGGTTCAGTCGGTACCTGAGGCCACATTCACGCCCACAGCAGCTGGACTTCGTCCTTCTGAGCCTCAGGGGATGGGACCCGAGCAGCTCCAGGTGTTGCTCGCCCAAGCATTTGCCCAGGGCATGGCCTCCTCATTTTACCAGAGCCCCAGGCCTGAATTTGTGACGCCCACGGTTCCACCTCAATTACGGGCGGAAATTCCGGAATATCCAGAATCTATGTATTCCGATCACTCCTCTCAAGCAAGAGACTCAGGTTCCGAGGAGTACGGGTCAGCGGGCTTACAATTGTCAGAAGATGAGGAGTCGGCTCCGGACCCCTCTCCCTTCATTGGTCTTTTTGACCCAGGGTTGTTCAAGTCATTCCTGCTGAAAGCAACTACCTCGGGTAATATTTGCCCTGAGCAGGAACCACAACCGGTTCCCTCCACCAGCCAGGACCCAAAACCGCTCTTCTCTGAACCAACGATTACAGAGAGACGTATCCCTTGTCCCCTCTTTTTCCTGGACACTATCCGAAAGCAATGGGGGACTCCTGGCACCCTCCCAACACCGGGGGGAACGGATAAAAAATTGTTTAATGTCACCCCAGCCTTGTCAGAGCTCCTGGAGGTTCCAACAGTGGATGAGTCCTTAACACCAATTTTTTCCTCTTCCACCATGCCAGGTGATATGGCTGAGGCCTTAAGAGCAGAGGACAGAAAATCTGAGTTTTCCTTGTGCAGGTCTCACCAAGCCTCGGCATGGTCGGTGAAGGCGCCCACATCCACCTCCTTCTTTGCCAGGGCTTCCATCATATGGCTTAGAGAACTCCAGGCCATGATACCTCCGGACCAGGTTCGTGCTCACCAGAACCTGGGTAAGTTAGTGGCCACATCTGAATACATGGCGGACGCATTCCTACATGCATTGCACTCAGCCAGGGAGCTCTGCAACATTCAGAGCCCCAGTGGCTCCAGTTAACCACCTGGCACATGAGCGGCGGCTCCTGATTCAGGGGTCCTATTCCTCAGGTGTGATTTCCATGATTCAGGCCTCCCGACGGCCTACGACAAACCGGATCTATGACTCCACATGGAAAAATTTCTGCCACTGGTGTGCAAAGAACCAGTTGGCTCTCTCGGCTATTACCATTCCGAGAATATTGGAAGGGCTTGGCGTCCAATACTATCCGCAGACAGGTGGCGGCTCTATCCACGGTGCTCACATGTGGCAATTTGGAGCCATTGGCTCAGCATCCCATGATGCGCTCGTTTGTCAAGGGAGTGAGCAACACCAAACCACCTGTGGTTCATCGCCATCCCTCTTGGGATCTGCCGCGGGTCTTACAGGCCCTTACCTCACCGCCATTTGAACCCATCAGAACCTGTACACTGCGGTCCTTGACAACTAAAGTAGCCTTCCTGATAGCCGTCACTTCGGCTAGCCACACTGGCAGCTCTCTCTATCAGAGATGACTTATGCGTCTTTCATGAGGACAGAGTGGTCCTTCGATTGGATCCATCCTCTATTCCTAAGGTCAATACCTTATTCCACAGACGGCAGGAAGTAATACTGCCAGATTTTTGTCCTCATCCGTCCCATGACCAGGAACGCCAATGGCATGCCCTGGACGTTCGCAGGGCATTATGCTATTACATCAAGCGGACGGCGCTGTTTCGCAAGTTGGAAGCCGTCTTCATTTCCTTTCAGCCTTCTTCTATGGGGCAAAAGGTTTCTGCCTCCACTATTGGCAGGTGGATCAGGGCTTGCATTGCAGGGGCATGTCAGTTGCAGTCCCTGTCAGTTCCAAGTCATGTTACTGCTCATTCCACTCGCAGTGCTGCGACTTCCACAGCATGGGCAACACAAGCATCCATTGAGGATATCTGTAGGGCTGCGACATGGTCTTCGCCTTCCCCGTTCGTGAGGCATTACAAGTTAGATAGGTTTGCCTCCGCAGACGCCTCCTTTGGCCAGAGAGTGCTACAGCATGTAGTGCCACAAGGTGGGACACAGGCCCAGACTGCTTCCCTCCCATAGGGATAAGAGCGGCTTTGGTATGTCCCATTCATGGATTCTCCATCTATCATACTGGAGAAGGGGCGTTGTCTTACCTGAACGCCTTTTCTCAGCATGATGATGGAGAATCCACACCCGCCCCTCAGTGTCCGTCAGGTCCCGTGTCAGGGATCCGGGAGCCAACACGTCGAACTGTCATCAATAGCTGCGCCTTCGAGGCTTCCGGTTCCGGATCGCGACACCAGCAGTCGCACGGAGAGATCTCTCTCTCCCACCGGCTGGTTTCCCTCCGTCGGTAGACCCTTAATCGGGTCGAAAGTCGCCCCGTAGAGGCGACCACCGTTAGAGAAGGCTCCTGCTCGACTGGGGAAGAGCGGCGGCTCTCCCCAGTTCGAGCTTTCTCCTTAGGGCCGCCGGAGGAAAAGATCGTCCTACAAAATGGACGGTCACTTCGTCGCACCAGCTGAAAGCCAGAAGAACATCTAAGCGAAAGAACCCCCGTGGAGAATCCGGGTGAGACCTTTCCTACTCCCTTTTTTTTTCCCCTAACTACTTTCCTGTTAAAAGCTTTCTTTGAATTATTTCCCTGTCGTGAGGAAGCAGCGTGTGAGCAATGGGGAAAAACAGCGTTGGAAAAAAAAATATATAAATAAAAACCAGTTAATTTTGATACTATTCAAATTTTGGAATACTGAGGGGACCTGAAAACATTTTATTTTTGACTATTATTGTTACAACTACGTATTCATCATTTTGAACCCTTTCTTCATCTTTTTTAATACGAAAAATAAAAAATCTATTATTTGGAAAGAAAAAAAGGATTTTTTGGTTTGCTGAGGACATCTTGTGTCGAAAAGTGGTACTGCAACTATATTTTTTTTATGACTGGGAATGGCTATGACCCTGAAAGAGTCATAACTACAAGATAACGATGCAGCTGGCCTATTGAAAATTGAAGGTGAATGCTTGCTTGATTCGTATGAAGCAGAGCCTTTTTTAAAGATTAAAGATTAAAAAGCCTTATTATTATCGATATGGAATTTAATACACAACTGGACTATGAACTTATATTGGAAACAATTTTAGAAGCTGCAAAGGATGTGAGCTCTTATTCTCAATCCCTTTTCTCTGCACTGAGAGAAACTGTGGAAACCACAAAACAAACTAATTTTATTCAATTTCCAACACAACCTATCGAGAAGTCTGATGACTATATAACAACTTCAACAGAGATGTCTGAAGCATCAATACCAACACCAACAGAGACTGACACTCAGATACAACTTATTGAAAATCGAGAAAAGGTGGATAAACAATTGGCAAATATAACATGGAATAAAACAACTTTTACCATCCAAAGGCTATTAGAAGAAAGGAAAGAGAACTTTGACCAATTTGAAGCGTTAAAGAATATGGACCTTTTAATAGTGTGGTTTGATTATGTAGGAACCTCACTATGGAAACCACTATGGCATAGAAAGAAGCCTAGAGTTAGATTTAAAAATGTATTTTAAAGTTTTATTCAATGGGATTAAAAAGGCTTTGATTTCTGGACTGACTTAACAACTAATGGAATATGTGAAATTTTTAAGAGGATACCCTTTGTAATATTACTCTGTTTTAGATATGATATATATTGGAGAAGTAAACTTTATCTACTGGTTTAAAAAGATTTTTATAGATATAGAGGCATTGATAGAATATATATTTAAATTAGATAGAAATTTATTTGTTGGCCTTATCTTTATTTTAAGAGAATTATTTGGAAATAAAAGGAGAATAAGAGGGATGGGTGATAAGAGAAAAAAATGGTATCAATGAAGAAGAGATGAGAATGTTGTTGTAAGAACAATATACCAGATATAATTATGTAAAAAAAAAAAAAAAGGGCACCCGAAGTGTTAATAACATGTCTATTTAAGGCTAATTGAAATATAGTAATTGTAAGTTAGTAAAGCTTAAAAACAGGATTTGGATTTTTTAGAATTGAAATATAATTGATATTTGATAGGACCGTTTGAAACTTATATAGAATTTATTAATTTGAATATGTAAAATTAAATGAGGGAATTAGAGAGGGAAGCTTAAAAGACTTGAGTTGACTTATATATTTGTGATTGTTTTTCTTTCTTTTGGATGTTTAATATACCCACCTCCATGGTGGTTCCTAAGCACCTTAATGTTATCCCTGCACCCCTATAAAATCTAATAAAATATATTTAAAAAAAAAAAAATAGCTGCGCCTTCGTCAGGACTGGGGAGTCAAGCCCAGGAGAGGCGTGGCAAGTTTGACAGACTCAGTCTAATTGGGCAGGAAGACAGAGCTAACCCATTCGTGGATTCTCTATCATCATGCTGAGAAAAGGCGTTCAGGTAAGACAACGCCCCTTTACATCAAGCATAAATTCTGAGAACTGTTAGGGAGGTGCTGTCTCTTCACCCTTTTTCTTTCACAGGAAATATCTGGACTGAATTGTCTCTTATTCTTCTAAAATGCATTCCCTCCCTCTTGGAAATCCATCTTACTACATTCTATCACACTCCCCCAATATCCAGGGCCAGAATTCAGCGAAGAACCAGTCCTTAAGTAATTAAAATATTGTATTTGCATCACTGTTGAAAAATACCATGAGATCTTTGTGAAGATGTGCTATATTTAATTGTACTTAACAGGTCAATTTGTTGTAAACGTGTGAACCTTCTCAGTTAACAGAGCTAAATTGTTGCACTTAGCCAACTATGGCGGATCCTGAACAATTCTAAATCTAAGCAGGTCAGACCTGATTAATACTTGGATGGAAGACCACTAGTAGACTCTAGAGTTATAAATCAGATTGGGAATTTCAGAACAAAACAAAGCAAAACCTGAAAGAAAGTAGTGACAAATCATTTATGTATTGTTGCATGGATTAGACACCCTTTCCAGTCTCTCAGCTTTGATTAGTCAAATAGATAGGACAGAGAGAGAGACTGGTAGAGTAATTGCATTTGTGAGAGATTGGAATGTACTGTATTACATGATAGAGATTAAGATACTATTTGGATGAAGAAATATAGGAATAAATAGTTAAGAAAAATGGTGATAGCTAAAACATCTGTGGAGCTGGAAACATGATGTTGGTAGAAAGTCTTCAAAGATCTGAAGGAATGGTGGAAGTCCATTCAAAAAGGACCTTTGCCCAAGGAAACTAATCTATTTGATTTCTACTTTTGACTTGGTGGACTAAACCAAGGATTCCCAGAGACCTTGGTCTTTTCAAGCCTATCTGCAATAAGACTTTCCTCAGCAATGTTTCGGTCTTGTCCTGGTGTCAGGAAGCTAGTCTAGATGTGACAAAACAGGCTGAAAATGAGCCCAAAGGAAAAGGAGTCACTGTTTGTTCAGTAAGATTCTTAGTCAGAAATAATA